>JAUMJM010000024.1:7053500-8272500 GCA_033558235.1 Neomorphus geoffroyi | reverse complement strand
ACTCATCCTCATCAAGCATTCAGTTGCTCCACAATTCCCTCTGACTACAAGTGGCCGTACACCTTGAACGGCCGTGAATTCTAATAAGCAGAGTCAAACTAATCCAGAGGCTTTCCACACCCCTTGCGTTTTCCCTAAGCACATTCCCAGAACACTTCTGCTTCGGGAAGTCACTTCAGCTGAATCTTCTGCTAAAAATTCCTACAAACATTACTTGAATATCAAAACACCTTCTGCTGCTTTGCATTATTTACCAGGAAAATAAAGCTTATTTTTCCTTCTCTGCTGTTATGAATGGATTTGTTCTGTAACGCCATGAACAGGAAAAAGGTTTTATCTGTTAAAAAATGTTATTCCTCCTTACCAGTAAAGGAAGTCTTCTACAGTAACTATTCTTTACTGCATAAAAGTTGTTTCACATGGTTTCCGAGAGGCTGGAGAGCTAATTATCTAACCAGGGGGACTGTCCAGGACAGTATTTGATTTAAAAGGCTTGAGGCTTTAGGTGCTCAATTAAGTAGCTATCGGTCTCAGACTGGACTTTAATGGGCTCTTTTCTCTTTAACTGCAGCAATGGGTAGAGATACCCCAGGTCAGGCTAATTAAAGCCAGGGGACTCTTTAATTGTGATGACAGAATTGGTTTCAGTTTCCTCTTTGGGTCCTCAGTCCAAGAAGGTCATTAATATTTCAACATTTGGGCAATGCAATCAATCACAAACATCAAGAGGTTCCCTACACGGACACGGCAGCTCTTCTACACTCAGAAGCATTTTACTGAGCCACCTTAAATTAACTACCGTGCGGTTCCGACACAGCATTCCCCACACCCCAAACACACAAACACCCCTATTTTGGGGAGGGGGGAGGGTCAGAACTTTCAAAAGAGTAGGAATGAAGGCAGCGAGAAATCTTTTCAGCCCAGTTTCCCATCTTGCTGTTCAAAATTCAGTAGCAGCAGGAACGCATCTCTAGCAACTTATACTAACAAAATAAGGCTCCAGTTGCTTCCAAAATTGTGGAGACGGATTTAAGTGCTTGAATTCTTGCACAACACAGCACGCATTTGTGCCCACTAATACATAGCCAAGCCCTTAGCAAGGAGAAATGCACATCCAGACCTGCTGATCCAGAAGCGATTGGTGTTTCTGTACATTCCCTATATTTGATCTAAATTCCACACCAGCTATATTAAATGTAACAAAGAAAGGCAACACAGAAATTACGCCGGGAGCCAAGTCCATTAAAGGTACTTCAGAATAACTAGAGACCAAGCACCTTAAAAGCACCAGAAGCTATTGATACTTAAAAGGGGGGCTGTGCATAATGGCAAGTGCTGCATTAGAGAAGGGGAAGGGAGGAAAAAAAAAAAAAAAAAAAACCCAGCCAAATTACGCTTGGTTAATTCAGAGTAACAGATCTGCCCCCAAGTGAATTGGAGGCCTTGAATTAATTCTGTTATGACAAATCAAGATAAACGTTCCCCCTAAATTGCATGCGATTTAATTAATTTTTGAGATCCTGGGTTTTTTTTTTTCCCCTCTCTCCTAGCTAATAGTTCACATGCTCCTGCGCTGTCATTGTGCTTGAGTGGGCAGACTTCAAAGTGATATTAAATAACCAACTATTAGATTTACCTAGCACGTCCTATTGGAAAAGTGCCATTTAATTACCTAGCCTGTTCAATTAAAGGGACAGCATTCCCTGCATATAGCAGCTTGCAGCTGATTACCAGGGAAATGAACTGGCTGCCCCCCTCCTTTCCCTCCCTTTCCCTCCCCTCCCACTGCGGCTGCGGGCTCCGCACCCGCGGAAGAGGAGAGGGGAGGAAGATGCTGCCCCTTTAAGTAGCTCCTGGGCTGCCTCTCCCCCCCACCTCCTCCTTTTCCCCCTTCCCCACCACTCCCTGCTCCTCTCTTAGAGGCCAATTTTGTTAATTAAATGTTTTGTTTGCGACACGGCTCTCATTCATTTCGGACACGTCATTCCGAGCAGATCTAAGCCAGGGACCAGATCTCATTAGATAAAACCTATCAGAACTAAGAGAAAATGGAGGAGACACTAATTAAAGCTTTTAATTGTGCGGCTCCGCTGCCACACTGCTGCTTTATCTGGCATCTTCGGGTTGGGAGGGCTGCGCTCCCCTCCCTGCGCTGCTGGGGAAGGCATTGGGATTTTCGCCTCCCTCTCTTTTCCCAGGAACCTTGGCTTTCACTGAAAGCTGCTGCTGGAGCTCTGAAGCTAATTTGTTGTCGGGTTTTTGGGGGGGAAGGAGGGAAAGGGGAGTGTTGCGTTGTTTAAGCAACAACAAACACACACACATCCAAACTCAGGCAGCTCAAAAAGCTCATTAATAAATGGCCCCGTGGTCTTGGCCCCTTTCACCTGGCGCCTGCCAGGCTGATCAATCGTCTTCCTCATTTCAGTCCTGCCCAAAGCGCTCCTGTGCCCATGACTCTCACCTAGGGAAGGGAATCTGCCACCCCAAAAGCCCTACAGAAAATGAGAGAGGGGCAAAAGGCAGAGAAGAACCACCTCCACCACAAAACGAGGCCATTTCAAGCAAGAAAAGGGTGAAAGCCTGCCTCATGCTGTGTGGAATCCCATGTGGAACTCCATTCCCAGCAGGAAAGCTCCAAGTTCAGCCAGCCCTGGTGGGGCCAGGCTGTCCTACCCCACCTTGAGTGTACGGTGTCCAGTTCAAGTTTCAGCAAGCATCTGTCAGAGCTATTTTTGCAAGTCAAATTACACAGATCTGAAGAGAAGTCAGGCGATAGAACAAGGAGATCAATTCAAACCCCTCATCTGATAAAGCATCCTATTCATAATCGCCTACATTAAAATAAGCGAGTATTAATTTTTGGCAACACAAAACCAGAGGACTGCGATAAGCTTGCCTGAACTTGCCTCTGGGATACAGTGGACGCATCTTCTCTTTTTAATTAGTAGTAATCAGACATGAGGGTTTGTTTGATGGTGTCGGTCGAGTGATGAATCCGTACTATTCAGTGCATCTCAACAGTAGTGTCAATTTTTCCACTTCAAACGAGCCTCTTTCCCTAACACCGTTCTGCTCTATTTAATTACAATTCTGCCAGGCTTAGGCTTGTTGCTTAGGACGGTGACCAAAAAGCACCATTAACTCCCCCATGTGCTGATTTTCTGGCATTTCTCTAAAAATACCCCCAACACTAGCGAAGCTAAGGCTGCGATTCCTCGCGGATACCAAGGGCTGCGTTTCATCTCCTCAACCGACCAAAGGCACAGCCACGTATCAGGACGGAGGCTGCGCTATCAGAGTAACCAAGTCCTAACTCCGGCCTTTTTGACTAAGGAAGTCTCCATGCATACGCACACACTTCAGACCGTCCTGGTCGTCTCAAACAGAAGCCAAGTTTTACAACATAAAGCAAACCTGAACCATTTTGTGGCTGGTATTTTTTTTTTTTTTTTTCAGAAAGGCAGAAAAGAAGTGGAACTTTTTGGCCACTGGGGAAAAGAAAAACCTGGGTTAACTCTTGACATTTACTGTAAATGAGAAGCCAGAAGCATTTAAACAAAACACGATTTGTTTTAGCTAAGCATTTCTGTTATGCCAGGAAGATATGGGTCTTTTTTTGTTGTTTTTTTTAATTACTGAATGTTGAAATAGAACACCCCCTTGAAGCATTCATGTGCATCAGTCTATCAAACCATTTACCCAAATTAAATGTGTAATCCTTCAAAACACCTCCTTTTAAATTAATGAGTTTAAGTAGCTTGAGTTCACCTGAAAAGATCGTCCGGGCACCTGACCTCATGAATTCTTTCTATTAATTATATTGGAAACTCGTTGGAAGGGATACTCTGCCTAATCTTACTGTACCCCAACAGATGCCAGATTAATAAGGCTTAGTTCCCCCTACCCAAATCTGTGGCATTTAAAGCAAACAGCTTCAAAAAAAAGAAAGAGATGGATGAGAAATAAAGGGCAAGGGCACATCCCTGTCTCCTGTCCCCTGCGTTTTCTATGCTGGAAGTTAAGAAAAATGTCAGTTCCAAGCGTCTCCCTAACGATGCAAAGACAAACATCACCGTACCACTGGTTTGGGCTATAAGTAGAATCGGTGGCCCTCCGACTGCCGGTTAATCAGCTCTTTCACAAGGAGAACAGAGAATGAGTCATTCTGTTTCCACTCAAAGGAGTTTAAAGGTGCTTATGTAAATATCATAATTAATCAGATACTAAAGGCAGGCATTTCATTATTTAGCGCCTCTGCCACAGCCTTATTTAAGCCCTACGATTTTAACATTTACCGTTCAGATATGCACACTTCTCCTTCAACACTACAACAAAGCAGATTAATTTAGCCGCTCTGATTGCTGTTTATTTTTAGTCAGGACTTGTTTTGTGCTGACAAACCACTTTAAAGTTACAGTCGTCGTTCTGCACCCCCCCCCCCCCACTCTTCCCTCCACTTGGCAGCCACATCTGCGCCCTGGGCTAGGCACTACCATCCGCATCCGCGCCCCGCACGCCGCCCCGCGCCCAAGGAAGGAGCCATCCTGAGCCACGGGCACCCACCAGAAATAGAGGGGGCAAGGAGGAAAGGGAAAAACAGGCAGGGAGAGAGGGACGGGGAGGAAAGGGGAGAGGGACGGGGAGGAAAGGGGAGAGGGACGGGGAGGAAAGGGGAGGGAGGAAGGGAGGGAGGGAGGAAGGGAGGGAGGGAGGGAAGGACGGGGAGGCAAAGGGAGAGGGATGGAGGGAGGGATGGGGAGAGGGACACAGGGACAGAGGGCGGGACGGGGAGAGGGACAGAGGGATGGAGGGAGAGACAGGGAGAGGGACAGAGGGACGGGGAGGAGGGAAGGGGATGCGAAGGACAGCAAGGGGGGGGTGGGGAACGCGGGCTGCTGCCTCACCTGATGTAGTCGTTCCTGCAGAGGATCATGCCGCTCTTGGTGTAGCAGGAGGTGCCGATGTCCCCCAGCTGGGCCTGGCAGCAGGAGCACTTGAGGCAGCGGCTGTGCCAGTAGCTGTCCATGGCGTAGAGCAGGAAGCGGTCGGCGATCTTCCCCCCACAGCCGGCGCAGCGCTTCCACGAGAGGGACCCCGCCGTCACCGGGGGCGGCTGCGAGCTCCCGCCGGGGTTCACCATGGCCTGAGCGGGCAGAGAGAGGGGGGCACAGAGGGTCAGCGGTGGGCTGGCAGCTCGGAGGAGGCAGAGCTCCCCGCCGCCTCCCCCCCGCCCGGGCTTGTGCAGCTGCAGCCCCGCGAGCCGGGAACGGTCCCTGGGGTGGGTTTGTTTATGGAGAAGAAGAGGAAAAAAAAAAAAAAAGAAGTGTGTGAAGAATGAAAAAAAAAAAAAAAAAAAGTTGTGAAACTGGTTTTTCGGGACCCGCCGTCGTCTCCCCCCCCCCGACCCCCCTCCGCCCTTCCCTCTCGGGGCTCGGTTCTGTTTGGGCTTAAACTACACGAAAACAGGGAAGGGAAAACACTCCAGGCTGAGGACACTGGCCCGAATAATGGATCGTTGAACTTTGGGACGGCTGTTAACTTCCTACACAAACATACTCAACTTTTGTCTCGCTAATCTGCCCTTGATCAGCAGTTTAAATGCAAAGGGCTTTGTTACTCAAAAAAAAAAAAAAAAAAAAAAATTTAAAAAAAAAAAAAAGGAAAAAAAACGCAAGCCAGTTCCCCGCCCCTGGGGGAGCAGCAGAGGAGCGAAGGGCACGGCTCCGCTGGAGCCACCCCCAAAACTGCCACCAAGGGCATTTCTCACTTTCTAATAACTGCTTTGCGCAGGCAGGACAACCCAGAGATAATATAGGAATCAATTCATAAAGCTTACTCTAAACCGATTAATTTGTTGCCTTCAATCCCGAGCCCAATAAACTCCCGGTGTTCCCCCAGTCACTTATACTATAAAAAGATCAAGTTATTTACTGCCAATTAAGCAGCGTGTTTTGTCTTTGTCCTCCGTAAGCCGTGCTGCTCATGCCGAGGCATCTGGCCACCAGCTCAGCACCTCGGGCTGGCGCCTCTCGAGCGGCGGCCACCAACTTTTCCTGCCCCTGGCCCAACTCTGCCGCCCGAGAAGGAGGAGAACCCAGGCCGGTTTGGAACAGACATTTCCTCGGCAGGAGTACCTGGAGGTTTGTCCAGCGACCGCACAATAAACCAGAAGAACTGCACCAATTAAGGCTGCTGTAACAAAAACCCCGAGACTTTGGAAAGAAAAAACCACTCTAAAAGCCATTAGCATCGCATTTATCCGAACGCATCATATACCTTTATGTAAATTGATTTCTGATGCATTTGTTCAAGGAATTGCCTTTTGTTACAGTTTCCAGCTACAGCCTAAATGAATCTGCATTTCCTGCCCTGAGTCTTTAAACCGTTTCCCTACGCTTTAAATCACTTCGGATTTCTTAAAAAGAAAGAAAAAGGACTCCATGCCACCACCTCAGCCCGTCTTTGTCGATGGCAAATAAATATAAATACAAAATGGGAAACGTTACACTGAGAAAACCCATCCAGTAACCCCATTAAGCTAAAGCTCTTAAGGACAAGCAATACCTTAATGCTGATTAAATCTAAAAAGATGAATCAAGAGGACTGACCAGAAAGTGACTCCCTCGATAACTAAGGACGGGCCCTCATCAAGTTTCATTTGGAGTTGGGGGGGAAAAAGCTTTTAACTTAAATAGGCTTACTCGAGTAATTACACAGCCGAGCAATTTAGGTCCTGGGATAGGAGGCGGTGGAACAGAAAGCAGAGCTGGGAGCTAGAGGCAAAATACCCCCCCTTCAGCAGCGGCTCCGGTGTTATTTTAATGGAGACCAAGGGAGGGACAAGCGGAGAGCTGGCAATTTGTAGTACAAAAATGGATGCTTAATTCACGTCTCGGTTTTAATTAGGTGATTCACCGGATTTCTCCTGCATTGAAACAAAAGGCCGTGCGGGGGGCAGGAAGGGAATCGGAGAGGAGAGAAAATAGAGAGCTCACTTTGATCTTTTTTTCTTGCCACTGTTTCGGAATGGTGTTTACTACGGGGGGGAAGGGGGGTGCCCCAGCCCCCCTCTCCATTCAGACAGAGCCCTTCCCCGGTGGCAGCAAGGAGGAGGGGGAAAGGAAAGAGGTTTGGAACGGCATCCACCGCCGGGCTTTGTACGCGGGGGTCGCGACAATGCGGGGCCCCGCAGAGTCCCCCCCTCCCCCGTCCCCATCCCGGGGAGCCCCGCTCCGCGCCCCCCGCGCACGCACGGAGGCTGCAAAGCCCCCCAAGGGGTCGTCAGCAAGCACTTTCTTACCTGCTTCCCCTCTATATTGCAAAAGGCCGGGGAGCGACGTCGCTCGGGGCGCCCGAGGAGCTTCTCCTTGCAAAGAAACCAACGGCGCTCGCCCTTCCCTCCGCCTGCCGGGAGCGCTGGAGGGAGCTCCCCCCGGCCCTGCCCGGCAAAGGGGCAGCCCAGGCTGGAAAAACAGAGCCGATCGGAACGAGAGGCGCCTGCCCGGGTCCTTCCTCCGGCCCCCGCTGCCCGGGAAGGGGAGCTGCAGAGCTCGGTGCACACGCAGGGCGCCGCCGCCGCTCGCTGCTGCAATCGCCGGGGAAGTTTGGCAATGTGGCTTCACTTTGTACAGCTTCCCCCCGCACCTCCTCCCCCTTTTTTTTTCTGGGGCTGCGGCGGCTCCCGAGGCGCCCGGGAGGAGAGGAGGGAGCGGGGCTGCCGCGCAGGGGCTGCTGCGGGTGCCGGGGCTGCTGCGGCGGCGCGGGCAGAGGCCCCTCCGCCTTGTGTGCGGGTGTGTGAGCGTGAGAGTCCCTGCGTGCGTGCGAGCTCCCCGCTGCCCCTCTCACATGTGTTACTGACAGAGCAGAATCCCAACTGCACTCCGGCTCGGCCCCCGCCGTCAGCCCCGCCGCAGCCAATCCGCCCCCGGCTTGTTCAGGCGGAATAATAAAACCTGCCAATCGCCGGGAAGACAAAGGAATGAGTGAAAGGGGAGGCAAAAGAGAGAGAGAGAGAGAGAGAGAAAGGGAGGGGGCGAGGAGGAGGAGGGGAACGGGGAGGAAGGAGGCAGTCAGGTGGGCAGGGTGGCCGCCCCCCGGCCACCAGTTGAGGAACTTGGCCGTCCCGGCTGTGCCCGGTACAAACCAGTGCCCCGAAAAGGGGTGGGGGTGCCTTGGTGGAAGGGCCACCCAGCTGGTTTCCTGGCTGCTTGGAGGGCAGGAGGCAACTGGCACAACGAACACGGAGCTTTCTGAAGGTTTTCCAGTCCGAGGCGGTGACCTTGGCACCCGCCACCACTGTTTGTCTGATGATAACTCGGTGGGTGCAGCCCACGGCGAAGGGCAGCGATGGAGCCAGCTCGCCCCTGGCGAGGGGATGGGACAACGTTGGTGAACACGCGTTCAGCATCACACACGTTTCAGCGCTGAGCTGAGAGAGACGAGATTGAGATGAGATCTGAGGCAGAAATGTTTTGCTGTGAGGGTGGGGAGGCCCTGGCCCAGGGTGCCCAGAGCAGCGGTGGCTGCCCCATCCCTGGAGGGGTTCCAGGCCAGGTTGGATGGGGCTTGGAGCCCCCTCTTTGAGTTGAAGATGTCCCCTTCCCTGCAGCGAGGCTGGACTGGATGACCTTCATGGCCCCTTCCAGCCCAAACCATTCTATGATTCTATTGGCACCCTGCAAAAGGTTTAAAAGAGTTAAACTGCCACAACCAGCTGGCGGTTACAGCAGCACCGCTTGTCATCCGAGAAGACAATCGCTTTTTGGAGGAAGAAGCCCAAGGATGATAGCAAATCAGAAGTCATATTCCATAGGGACACTGAAAATTGGGAAAAAGCCCCAAGTATTAATGCACATTTTTGAGGCCTAAGCACAGCACACAGGCTAAGGAGAAGTACAGCACCCTAAAGCTGAAAAAGACCCTCCAAATAATGGATATATCTATAAATATGCCATGATTAGTGAGTGTTTTCCCTGTTATTCTGGGAAGCGGTGGGGGTCTGCCTCTCGCCTGGCGTTGTCTCGTCCGCGCACGGCGTAGGCAGTGACCCGCAGCTGCGGAGCCAGAGAAATGATGCTTTTCCAGGGTCTGTGGAGGCACCGTGAAACTTCCCCCTCAGAGTTTCCCGATTCCAGAGCGCTGACGTCAGCAGCAGCCAATGCTGGGGCTGCGGGAGGTTTGGGGGGCAGCTGGGGGGTAACTGGGGTGCAGCCTGGGAGTAGCTGGGGGGGTGGGGGCTGCAGCTGGGATGCAATTGGGGTACAGACAGGGCGCACCTGGAGGGTGTGGGGTGCAGCCGGGGGCAGAGTGGATGCAGCTGTGGTGCAATTGAGGGGCAGCCCAGGAGCAGCTGGGAATTAATTGGGCGGCAGCCCGGTTGCAGCTGGGGGGCAGCCGAGCGACAGCCCGGCCCATCCCCGCTCTCTCGGCTCGCGGTGTAGGGAATGAGGAGCTGCGCTGCTCCACCAGCTCTCGGCTGCCCGAGGCGGCGACCGGTTCTAAACCTGCTCGTGCTGGAGAGCACGGTGGAAGCGAGGCACCCGCAGGGTGCGCGGCAGCCGGGAGCAGGCGCTGAGAAGCCCCTCGATCCCGAGCTGCTGCCCTCGCACGGTCCCACCGTCCCCCGGACCCAGGTGTGCGGTAACTACATCGCCATCTGTGGGCTTCCCGCATCCCTGCATCCCGGCCGGACCACAGGGATGCGTGCCCTGGGACCTGCCAAAATTAGAACCAAAAAAAATAAGCTGGACATTACTCCAGCTAAGAAAAATGTACTTGAGAAACCACAGGATGTTGTAAATATGTTTTGTTTCTAATTTCTTCTATTTGTTTCGAATTACATAGCCAATAGGATCACAGAATCACTTGGTTGGAAAAGACCTTTGAGATCATCGAGTCCAACCGTACCTGTCCACTACTAAACCACCCTTGAGCACCTCATCTACCCAGCTTTTAAACCCCTCCAGGGATGGGGACTCCCCCACCTCCCTTGCAGCTGTTCCAGTGCCTGAGAGCCCGCTCAGTGAAGAAAATTTTCCTGATGTCTAATCTGAACCTGCCCTGGTGCAACCTGAGGCCATTTCCTCTCTTGAAATTCAGATTGTGCCACAGGTATGACTTAAACACAGGAGAAAAGTCCTTTTTTGTCTTTCTCCATAGACTGGGATACGTTCAGAAACCATGCATAAAGCAAACTGGGAAGCTTCCACAGCGACAGGGGGGAAAGCATCGGTGTGGTGGTTATAAAAATAATGGGGGTTTTTTAGCATAGGTCTATGAAATATATCATCTGGATGTAATCTCCCTCTACATATTACATTTAAACGTGCTCAGCAGTTTTAGACTTGTTATTTAGGATCTGGTACGGTTTAAAATATATAAAGTAACAAGGCATGCTACAGATAATCAACAGTCACTGTTATTCCAGCTCTCTGACAGCCAAGAGCACAAGAATAGAGCAAACGCCAAGCTAAAATAAAATCTAAGTTGTCTAATTATCTAACCCTGTAATGGCTGGAAGCTACCAAATTCAAACTCTGGAAGAGCCATCAGGACCTCTTCTTATTAGAAAAGATATTCTACCAAGAAACTCTGCCATAGGCACTAAAATGTTTACTAGTCTTAAAACTGATAGTGATACAAAAAAAAAAAGGGAATTACCTTCTCAAGGAACCGTTTTAAATGGCTTAATGACATCTTCCAAATACCATCACAATGTTCATGTATTTTTCTGAAATCTGATCTTTGCTAATTTTTGTGATTAATTTTAACAGAGGAAACCATAACGGAGAGCATTTTGCAGAGCAATATTTTTCTAATTTTTCTTTTGTGCAGCATCTGCTGTTGCTGTGCTGTCATCTTCGTTATGTTTTTCATTGTCTATGTGCCATAATGTAATTAGTTAGTTCAACATCATCTGTGCTATTAGATGAGATGTTTCTATGGTAAGTTAACATAGTTCTGTGTAATTGGTAGATTTCAGCAGTAGGCATGAATGTATCCATCAACTTTAGGTCGATTTGAGTCCGCAAGATTTAAATTCACTTGGCATACGTTATCTTCGAAGACTGTTAATTTTGGCTGAATGGATAAAAAAAACACAATGCAGAAGAAAATCTGGCTGCTTATATCACGGTGCTGTTGGAGTCAGGGATAGGAAAGCATAAAACTGCTGGCTTAGTAGTTGCAATCTTCACGTCTGGAAAATGTTACAGCCTGCGATCCAAATCATTCTTAAACCTAGACGTGCCCCTATGACAGCAGGTAGTCCAGAATTCATCGGGGTTATCTCTCCATTCATGAAAGGAGTCTTGGTTCTCTCCCTAAATACTGCATTCCTATGGGACCTCAACTGTCTTTTCCCTTTTCTCATTAGAGAGAAACATTGAGGCTGCTGCTTTGGCTTGAGATCTTCCATGCTGCACGTTGACAGTCCTTGTGCCCTGCGAGCTACACCTTTTGAACAATTAGACTTTCAAAACAACCCCCATGCCCCCAGTCTCTTTGGAAACAGTGCTGAGAAATCAACAGCCACTTTTTTACTTTCAAGTAATGCATCCTTTTACATAGGATCTTCTGGTGCAGAGCCTCAGACAATCTCAAAATATGACCGGATGAAGTATTTCAGTCCAGTGATACGGGAGAGTATGCATCCTGGCAGAAGCTGGGAAAAATCCTGGATGGCTTTAGTCTCAGTGCTCTTTTCCAAGCAGTAGACTGTACTGTTTGCCCCAAAGAGCAAGATAATTCACTTTTGGAAATACGCGTATAGATTTTTGACTTGCTTATAAATACGTGAGTAACCTTATTTACAGGAACCCAGAACCATGGAAGGTAATTAGTAAGCATGGTTCACTTAGGTAAGGGCTTGCAAGCCCCTTTTATCATCTCTGTATCCGTAACTTAGGACAGGAGCCAAATAATATAAATGCCAGTAATTATAGATATATGTTTATATTAACAATGAAGTCCACTTTAGGAAGAGCCAAAGCTATATTTGTAATGACCTCATATGGCTAAAATTACGTTCACTAATTTGTCCTGTGCCCACTCCTGGAGGGAGAATTGATGTCTTGCCCCAAGCCATCAGTAGCAGAAAGTCCTGGAAGTGAGTTCTGCAGCTAAAGTCAAGGACATCAGAGTTTGGTATTATAGGTAATTTATGTTTTAAATTAAAAGTCTCTGGAGGCCACTAGAATATGCATATGTAATAATAAGTTCACTACATCAAACAGCCTTACAATTGGAAATGCTATATGAATTTTGAAAGAAGGCCCAATAAAACAACACTTCTTTGCAAATCAGTTAAAATTATTTTGATAAACATAGGCTGACAATTGATCTTTGTGATGACATATCTGAAGAGTGATATTTTGTCACAAATATAAACATGAAGAGAGTATTTTTATGATTCAGATGTCACCATCTTTAACAAAAAACCCCTTTGACAAATACTTGAAAATAAACACTCACATGGAGCTTGCCCTTTAAGGTAGAAAAACGTTTTCTTCACAGCTAATTTTATAGAACTTGCATTAACAGGTTGCCTCTATTTGCTGCTCACCGTAACAAATGGTCACATTAGAGGGTGGGACAGCTAAATTTGCGGCTGTTTGAAGCCCAAACTATAGATAAAAGTAGCCACTGAGTTACCTAGAATTTACAGAACAAAAAATCAACTGGAAAGGAATTACAGAAAAAGGTAACTCTAACTAATTCAACTGACCCAAATGCTTTTACCTAATGCAGAGGTACATGTTTAGATCACGATCATTTTTGCTTCTGAACATACATAGTATTTTATAACAGTATGTTTTTGTTAAATCACTGCCCCTTCTTTTCAGCCAGAATGAATGCCAAAAAATTTCAGCAGAGAAAGTAAACTTGTCTTCTTTCTCCCTCTGAGATAAGAAATCATTGAAACATACTAAATGTTTTCTACTCAGAGATATTTTTTTTTCTTGTAGCCATTTTTCAAATTTCCTTTGTGAAAGGAACATTTTTTTACGAACATAGCTGCACTTCAGTATGATTTCTGAAAACAGGCCTGTGCAGAATTTAGTGAAAACAGTGTTCTGGAATAACGTCTTGCGATGAAAAATGAAAACTTAACTCTAGCCTGTATCATTTAATTAATTAGCCAAGTAAGTTTAAACATACAGAAGAAATCAGTATTGTGCCCGAGTGAAGGAACAGCACATTTAATATTTTTTGATGGTGGTGTCCACACATAATACCTTTATAATTGCATTGAAATAATTTTCAAAGATGTGTGTCCAGAAGCAAATCCTATGTCATCAGAAATCTGTCTGTTACGAGTGTAGCCAGGAAATGAGTTATTTACTGTAACTTATTGCCATGGAGGAGGATTCGCAAAGTTCCCACAAGCTCTGAATGACGCTGTAATTTACACAAAGCTCGGTGACTGATCTTTTCCATCTATGCTGCACCTTTCCGTGGAAAAGACCCTTGCGATATCTGGCTTGGGCTATAAGAAACCAACAGAGGAACCTCTGCTCAAGCCACTTGCTCTGGGGATGTTCACAACCTAGAGTTTGGGAGGATTTTGTCGTGTGATACATCACCGATGGGAAGGCAGAGCTTCACCGATACATCCACATGTTTCTGTGTTGGCTGTTTCTGATGGAAATTTGACATCAGCTATTGTTTAAAAGACCCGCGAGGAAGCAAGGTACGGGCTGAGAACCAAAACTTGCACATCACAGGGCTCTCCCGTTGAAGTTGTCTTTTTAATTTAAGGGCTAGCAGCACAATATGAGAAAATGGAGGGTTACAAAAATAAAGAGGAAGAGCAGGCTGGTGACTTGTGTCTGGCAGAAATGCCTCTATCACTTTTGATCTGATATTTACATAGATGCCAGTAGTTATGACACGACTGTCACTCCATGTTCACTTAACTGGACATGAAACAATAATGACAAACAGTCAGAATGACATTTCTCCTTCTCTTCTGCAGTGAGGTTCTTCGTATCTCAGTTCTGCAACATTCCTTCTGTTTGCTTTGCCAGACAAATGTGCTTCTGTTATTATGACTTCTCTGTTTGACTCAGCGCAGCCTTGCTTTCAGGAGGAGTTTCTAAGCTTTCTATTCAATTTTTCAGTCATACCATTTATCAAAGTGAGAGTTTCTTAGTAACAGGTTTTAACATTAACTCTTTAATAGTGACTTTGCTGATGTAATCCATTATTTAAAAACATCTTCTTGCTTAAGAATATTATATTATTTTTCATATAAAAATATAGCCCTCTACTTTTCTTAAGTTGTTTTTTCAGTACTGGAGCGACTACTATGCTCCAGGACCATAACTCTTTTTATCATTCTCCTATGATTCAGTAGCTTTTGCTGTCTTATAAACAATCTAACAATTAAGAGCTAATGTTAATGGAATAGATTGTTGTCATAGGATAATGGTTTCCTGCGGCTAGATAAATGCTGCGGCAATGCTAGGACATTTATTGAAAGTAATAGTGAAGACAAAGCTAAGAGATTTATTTTTAAAGCAGGTGCCACGGATCCAGTGACACCATTCTGTTACAATTGTTTTATTTCTATTTCACTAAAAGACTGATGAAGATGGAAGCATTTTGCCTGATGTATGCGAGCGCAGCAAAGTGACAGTGCCTCATTTCGCTGTTACTGAATAAGCTGCATTGCACTTGGCTCACGAAGAGATTTATTGTGTGGCTCATCCAATCAGAAAACAGTTTATCCATTAACTCCAGCTTTAAAATATGTTGTATTTCTATGAGCAAGATGGGGCTTGATGCTTTCTTTCACAGAAGCAGTTAGGTGTAGTTCAAGAAGAAAGTGAGGCCCTCCAGTGCTTGTTCCACCGGTCCACCCAGAAGCCCCTCTTTCCTCGGTGCCACAGGGCCGACTGGCTGGGGAGGGTGAACCTGTCCATAACCAGTTCCCCTCCTCCTGAATCAACAGTTCCTTGTCTCCCTTCTGTTGCAGAGTGTTGCAGGGTATTGCATTAGCAGAGCAGAAATGGCAGCGCTGTTCTTACCAGCACTGCCATGTAGGGGGTGGAGGGGAAGGGTTTTGACTAGTTTAGTGTTTCCTCTGTCTCTTGAGTTCACAGGATCTTGAAGTTTTGGAAAATACGCCTTCTTCCTTTTCCATGACTTTTAAAATTGCTCACCCCTGAGCCCTCCAACACAGAACTGTGAAAAGCAGAGCTTGTAAAGCTTCCTAGGCTCTCTATCTGCTCTTCTGTGCAATCATAGAATCATAAGGTTGGAAGAAACCTCCAAGATCACTGAGTCCAACCTTGCCTGTCTCCCCACTAAACCCTGTCCCTAAGGAACTCATCCACCCGTCTTTTAAACACCTCCAGGGATGGCGACTCCACCACCTCCCTGGGCAGCCGTTCCAATCCCTGACCACCCTTTCAGTGAAGAAATTCTTCCTGATGTCCAGTCTAAACCTCCCCTAGCGCAACTTGCGGCCATTTCCTCTCGTCCAATAAGGCACCTTGATTTGCCCAAGTACCCAGCTCCTACAAAACTGGAGCCGATTGCCTGGAAGTGCATGGGACCCACTGAATTCAACCAGTTTTCTCCAGGCAGGGGTGCCCCAGTTGCCTGGCTTAGGCCTCAACAGACCTTTTTTTTGTCTTTTCTTTTGAGCTGTAGAGCAGCTATTCCAAGCAGCAGTGTTGTAGCTGGGACAGCAAAGGGTATCCCACAAATAATAAAAAATATGATCCCTTCCCACAAACGCTGATCATTCCAAAGCGCGTTTAAAGTTATGTTGTAAAACAGCATAATGACTTTATATGACCATAAAGTCCCTACTAGGATTTCCTGAAGAAACAAACTAATTTTATTATTAAGGCCTAAGGACCTTGATATCAAACCAGCAATTCACTGTTCCAAGGACTTACTCTCTGGAGCTGCTCACAGCACAGCTCTGAATTAACTTCTAAAACCAGAGCTTGAAGGCAGTAAACAACTTCAACCTTTTCTTGACCCCAGACACATCTCCCAAAGAGGAGTTCAGTAAATGCATGAATTTCACTTTAACCCATGTGCAGACATTCCAAGAACTAATTCACTCCTCATTTTCTGCATTTTAAGAAAATGTTTATACTAATGAACTACTGTTCCAGCACTTGTGCCAAAAAGCCATCAGATACGGATGTTGAGCCTAGCTCTTCCCGAAAGGTGAGCACCAGAGAGAACATCATGGAGAAAAGCAGAAAAAGGACACCTGTAATCCGTCAGCCGTGCGGTCCGTCAGGTCATTTGAAGAGCACACAGGTGGCAGAAATCCAGCAGACACATACTCGTCCGACTTGATCGTCTAATGGTTGTGCCTTCTAGCAGCAGACTCCTATTGGAAGTTCAGGATTTAGAAGAAAGTTCTAGGAGACTGGCAATTCCCACATCTTTAAAACACTGGAGTCACTTACCTAAGTACCTTTAAGGATGTGACAATAAGTATTGTGTGATTTTATCAAAATATTTGGTGCAGCTGTTTAAAGGCCCAACTCAGGAATAAATGTCATTACACAAATCTGCTTTCAGCTTTTTAATAGGAATTTTAAGTCTTCCTGGTTAGGTAAAAATGTTAACTCTTAAAGATCAACCAGAAACAAATAAAAATATTTTCTTCCCATTTAGTATTTTTAAAAATCAACTCTTCATTTAATCTAATAAATAGAGAGCAGACATGATTTCTGAATCTGGGGGATTGCCAGTAGGGTAACCAAACGTCCTGTCATCACATATTGAATCTGTGCAAGGAATCCTCCCCAGTTCAAGGAATTATTAAACCTATTTTGTCAATAGGCTTCTTCGTACCGCACAGGACTGCACACAATCAATCAATATTTAACTTCCATACTGCATCTTGCTTCCAGAGAGGGCCAGAATTCCCCATCTCAGTTATCCTATCTTTCAAGTGAATCCCCAGCTCCTTGCAGCTCGTTTGACTAAGGCGGCTCTGTATATCCTGCCTGGATCCAGCCCAGAGGCTTTATTTCTATTGCATGAGATGATTAATTATGTGGTTTCTTTCTGTTTGTCTGATAGACGCTGAGGTAAGAGAGTGATGGTTGCTTAGTGCACTATTATTAAAAAGCTGCTTTTGATAGCCCTGAACAGGCTTGAGTTGTGTGCTACAACTAATCATAAAGCTGCTTACTTGGAAATGCAATGCTTGTTAACACTATACTGTACTTTTATAAGTAAACTCATTTTTGATTGGCTAGAGTTTAACTATAATCAGTAATTAAGGGTCAGCCATCCAGTAAACTCATTAGTTTACACCAATTACATTTGGTTTAGTAACTAATGATTTCAAGGATCAAGCCATTTATTTCTAAGCTTTCAAAGTATAATTATTGTGTAAATCAGATAGAGTGTAAATCTTTTCCATACGTTTTGGTTGGTAATTGAGAAATAAAATGGTTTCCAAATGTATTCTCTGTCCAGTTTTTGTTCTGCAGTAGATCTCTCTGGGGACTCTTTAAAGTATATGGAAAAGGTGATGTCAACAGAAGTGTTCACTGGGCAAACTGAGACAGGATTAATTAAGAGAGATGAAAGAGAAAAGCCAGCCCCTTGCAAATCGTGGTCCAGCCCTCAACTTGGACATCACACCTTAAATGACAGTTTACGATCCCAAGCGTGAGTCACGCAGATTGACAAGTATTCAAAATAGAAGAGAATTAAAACTCCTTTATGTTTAATGTATAAAGGCCTTTCCAATATGCAGTCTTTAAGATGGTGTAATCTCTGGAGCATTTGGCTTTGAAGTTTAATATGTAGTTCCTCACATCCACATAACATTTTCAACACGTTAAACAAATTAGTCTCTGGTTACAGAAGTTTTTAGACATTTACAAGTTGCCGTTTAACTGAATTTAATATGTGCCAGCGAAGTTGCTCATGCACTTGTTCATTTAGAAAAATGCACTTTTGGAATGATTAATAAATAAACCAGCCTTTCCTATCCCTTCAACTTTGCTGTTTATTTGAAAGCAATCTACTTTAAAAAGACATTAATATCCCTGGAATTATTATTAGAATAATTGCTTTTACTCTTCTCAGAACACACATTTTTTCTCATTTCCCTTCAGCACAGACAGCTTTCGACTCAGATATAAGCTTCCTATTATTATTCCCCACTCCCCACCCCAAAAATGAAGAATAGGAATTATACACTTTTCACTAAGGAATAATTAATTTGTCTCAAGTATTAGAACAGAGAATTGTGGAATGACTTTGAATGGTAGTCTCTAAGGAGTAGCATTGTTTGTTCTCTTCGGTCTTTAATGAGCTTTAGTAAATGGCCAGGAAAAATTACGTTCTTTCTGTAATATGAGAGAAGCGAAGAATGAAGGAAGCTATAGAATCCCTAGGAGAAAAAGGAGCAGCCACACACGCACGCACACACACACACAGCCCCCTGTACCACTTCGCTTCCAATGGTTAGTGTTCTCCTTTGGAACTGAGCACTACAGCTCCAGTTTTTCCATTACAATTTAAACATATAATCTCCTTAATATTTTTGTAGGAGAGAAAATGCCTGGATATTTCCCACATACTGACAGTGTCTGGCTTATGTTGGGGGACAACTGCCTATAGCCCAGCTCTGGAAGTCATTCGGGCTTCCTCTGCTTTGGCATGGATTTTGGCTTTTAAGATTCTTTGGTCTATTTTTGCTGCATTTCCACCTCTAAAAGCAATTTCCCTTTTAGTTGCCCCAGCCCACTGCCCTGTCTTTGAACAGACTTCTTTTCCCTCTGCCGTACACTCATTGTCACTCCTGTCCAGGATGGTAACTGAGGCAGCGGGGGCAGGTGCTTGTTTCAGCGAAGGATCCAGACCTGTCACCATGTTCAGGAGCACCTTTTCTTTCCCTCCAGCCTCCATATGTGTCCTCTCTCCCTGCCTTTTCCCATACCGTGTCGGTGGTGCTGAGACAGCTGCCGTTGCTGCTCTGGGGTGCAAGGGGAGCCGACCCACAGCAGCCAAGGGCGAACAGCGTAGACTGAAAGGATCTTGAGGGGCTTTCTCCAATCCATCCCTTTGGAACTGTTGCAATTTGTATGGAATAAGTAAATATTAACTGGATGGCCATGTGTGCTTGCTCTCAAAGCAAGAAATCTGGGTTCTGTTACCCACTTTCAGGGCATACTTCCCTACTTTGTATTCAGCACTGGCTGGGGCAGGCCCTGGCAGACGTGGCTTCCCCACCCAGGTGAGTGTCCCCACTGCAAGGCAGTCACGTCAAGCACAAGCTTTCCCACTGGAAGAAAGGACTCAGGTCACACTCCCTGCAGAACAGTGCTAATCTCTTGGGTAGGGTGCCAATTCCGGGGCAAGAGATTCCAGTTCGAACTCCCTCAGGCAGAGGCTGAATACCAGCCTCCCGTATCTTGATTAAACCAGGATACTGAACCACAAACTCTCGGGAGAGGAAGGGCACAGGAGCAAGGAGGAGAGACGTGCAGAAGGCAGCGGTGCTATCTGTCATTGTTCTACGAGAAAAACCTGGCACAGGCACTCAGTTCCTAGAAAGTGGTGGAGCAAGCATGGTAAGCAGGTAAAGTAACGCACGGTGTTACAACACCTTACTCTGATCGTGGCTGTGGATCATGGGAGCAGCTCTCATGACAGACATCAGATTGCTGACTAGAGTTCAGGGTCATGAGCGATGTGAACAGAGATGATGAAAGTGGAGAGCACAGCCTGGACCCATCCCAGACATTTAGGGAAAAGATAAAAGTAAAAAGCTGCTGCCAAAGTAAAATTCATTTCTCTCTCTCTCATGGCTTCTCCTCAGTGCGATTGTTACAGAAGAATAAACGGAGAAAGATGGTTGAAAGGCAGATAGGAGACAGTGAGGACAGGGCTAGTAAGTGAGGCAGAAATGTTGGATGGAAGACAAAGAGGAAGAAACATAAGAAAGCAACAGGAGGACTGGACAAAGCAAAAACCATGACTGCACAAGATAATTCACCTCTCATTGCCTCAATCTTCTGGCAATGAAATAACAACAGTAAGACAATCACAGAGCATTTCAGCGACTTTGAAGTCCATAAATATTTAGGAGACATTTAAGTGTCCTGTTGATTGGGATTGTGTTAAAAAGAAAGCAGGAAAATTTAAGAGAATGTTCTGACAAGTCTCAAACACTGCTATCAGGAGGAAAAAAAGGCATGGGACTTAAGTGCTTAATTTCGTATTTGTAACCAAGTATTAAAACCCACATCCAAGCACACATGCCTTTTAATAGTAGAAAAGATTGGGCCTATTTCAGACCAGTAAAACACATGGTTTAAGGCATGCAGCCACCCTTTCTTCAGTAACAACCTACTGTGACTCCTATAATTTATTCCTCCCAAGATTCATTTGAACATCTGCAGTATCATTATTTGAGTTTGTTATACTATTAGCTTTAAAATTTTATAAGCCATACAGTAGGATAGGTGACAAGTTGAAAAGTTAAGGAGGGTTAATTTAGAAGTTTTAAAGCAAAGCTATTTTTGAGTTATACAAGTGCAAAAAAGCATCTGAATCCAAACCTCCATGGTTACATTTAAATAACTCAGAAACTGCTGAAAGGATTTTCTTCGAACTTCACTCAAGACAAATCCCTCTGGGCTAAGACCAAGCATGAGAATTTAATTCAAAAGGTGATTGTTGTCTGAAGGGAGTTCTCCCCCTTTTTCCCCCCTGCCCGTCCTTTTGCTTGTTTTGTTTTCAATGTTCTGAAAAAAATAAACAGTACTGAAAAGTAATGGTTTGGAGTGTAACTGTTTCATATCCATTTTATCATTATAAGACGAAAAGCGCTGTTCGTAAACTACCTTTTTATTAAAACCAGACCCCCTGCTTTTCCTTTAGCCATTCCCAGCAGCCTCAGTACCCACGTCTAGCAGGCGTTTGATAATGCTGTAACTGGGTGGCTCAACAGAGAAGTGTCGAGCTGTACTCTCAGCCCCATCTGCAGCTTCTCTGCGTGCCTCAGCGGCTCAGCGCGGCTCTAATACTGCCCTAAATGGACATCTGAGGACTCCCCTTACCAGGAACTCTTTGGAGAGCAGACAATCAGCAGCTCTGCAGCACTCTTTCCTTCGCCTCCCATCCCCAGTTCACGGGAGGTGAAGCATCCTCTACACCTGTAGGCTGACCTATGCTATGTTTTGATGTCTCACTGGGCCAGGATTTGGAAAGCAGAAAGGTAGTTGGGAGGCAGGCTTTTCTCAGCTCACTGCTTGTTAACTCGGTGCATCTGGCAATCTCGTTCATTCTTCCTCCTTATTGTTGAGACCAAGGGACTCACCTGCCAGTGGAGGAGCTGTAGGAACCTCGGTAAAGGAGGAACTGGAACAAGGAAGGTGGAAATTCTTGTTTTCTCTCTCAAAGACTGTGAAGTCAGTCCTCTTTAACAGCAGCATGATGGCTCCTGCTAGCCTGATTATCTGGATTTAAAACAAAACAAAACAAAACAAAGACAGTGGGTTTTTTCCCTGTTCCATTTCAACTCTCTCCCATATTTTGTTTTCTACAAATTGTCCCAGGCCAGACAAGAGCCTTTCCCTCCCCCTTCAATCCAGGCTTGTTTCTGATTCTCTGGCAGCACCTCCCACAGTTACTCACTCATTTGTTTGTTTGTTTTTCCATTTGCAACTTTTGCCCCCTCCAAAGAGCTGGCTTTGCCCAGGGAAATTACGGTAACTTATTTAATTTCAAATGCATTCAGAAAGGCATTTGAATTGTTCCTTTTCATTTAGAGCAGCATCCAAATTTGGAACTTCTGAAAAACTGAAGGGGAATGCTTGGAATATATTTACTGAAATAATTCACCACATTTAACCCAGGCAACTCAGATACATGCGGAAACAGCTTCCCTTGCCTATCTTCCATAGACATGACCTGAATTAAAAGCTGCCTTGGGCAAGGGCCAACTCATTGTTTGTGGCCCTAACACAATGGGGCTTGCAAGCTGTAGCAATACTGCAATACTCAGGGATTTGTTTCAGGAGACCCTGATTTTGGAAACAAAATACATGTTTCCTGAGGACTGCTAACACTGAACAGTAGGAAGTATAGCTGAAATGGGTATAGAGAGGAGCATCAGGGATCCAAAGTCTTGGGTTTGCTTCTTATTTGGTTTAATTTTGGGGAAGTCTACTGTGCAAAACAGAGAGGCCCCGAAGTTGGTATCAAGATACGGTAGCTTACGGAGGGATAAGCAGCTCCTAGAAGTTCCTTGCTGTACCCCCCTGCAGAAGCAGGCAAATTCTGGCAGGAGCTGAAAAAATGGAGAAAACTTTTAAAAATATATCACAATATTTAAATAATCAGAAAGCTTTTCCATTCATAAGTGTCCCATCTGCTCTTCACCACCAAACTTCTGGGGTATCATTTTTCAGTCAGCACTTGGCACTCAGCACTTTAAGCTGTCTGCTACTATCTCATTCATACAGCTTTTTCATTACAGGTCAATATTATCTGACTAGGTTCAGATTAAATCTTAATACACTGTTCATCTGGAAAACCCCAACTCCAAGCACACTGAAAAATTGCGAACATAAACATTGCAGTTTCCATGGATGATGACATATTAAAATGTATCCCAAAAGGAAGAGTAGCTGGAAAAAGAGGAATATGAAGTTACAGTCACAGAAGAGAACGCCCTTCTTTTTCAGCTGAGATTTTATGCAAGAGTGAGAAGAGAAGGAGCGCAGCAGAGAGAAGAAAGGTCTGTCTCCTCACTCTTGGTTCTGTAGCAAAGAAGATTTTCACATCAGCTGTGGTAAAATTAGGCAGAGAAATAGCAGATCTGAATATTGTACGGGTAGATGTGAAATGAGGAAGAGTTCAATGCAGTTCAAGGATGGCAAAGTATAATGAAGGCAAATGGAAAGTAAGAGCTGAAACTGAAAGCGATGAGCTGAAGGAACCTAATACAAGGACACAAGTTTAATTAATGAAGACAGGCAGAGCAAGCTGAACAGAAAGACTCATTTAAAATATCAAAATATCTTTAGTTGTGGCCACCAAGGTAAAAATAAAGGCAAGCTATGTAGAAAAAGCATGAAAGTTGGGCACAATATAGGGCTCATGGATAGGAGTGCAGAGGAAACCTGAGACTGCAGAGAAGCTCTCCTGACAGATAACAGCACTGTCTTGAGTGCTTAGTGCTGCCTTCTGAGTACCCTACACGCTGCTCCATTAGCAAAAGGGATCACATGTTACCTCCTAATCTGTTTAAGCTAAGTCAGCCAGATTCATTTCACCTGGTGATGAACATGGATATGAGCTAACCAGGCTGGCTCTACTTGTAGTGCATTAGGGAACGCTTGCTTGGCCTCTTCTGATGGCAGAGCTATGGGGAGGGACCAGGGGCACGCAGCAAAACGTGGTGTAGTTTTCAGCTAGTAAACGGTGGAGGCGCTGGGGAGGAAATTGGTTTGGTCTAGGAGAACACATGAACCTGTAGGACTGGAACCAATCCAGACATATGGAAGGATGTAAATCTCCTAAGGTTGACTAAGACTCCAGGAAAAAGTTATCATCAGCAATAGAGAGTGCAAGAAAAGTTCATCTCTCTGCATCTCACTGATCTGAGTAAGGAACCCTTTAATATCCTTATCCTTGCACCAGCAGCAATCTCTGCAGAGGTATGCTTGGAAGAAACAACAGTCACTGGTTGGTTAGTAACTAACAGGAATGGAGACAGAAGAGGCTCGTGATTTTACTGTCTCTGGTCCAATAGAAAACTGTAATCTATGCTACTTAAGCTTTGTACACTCAGCATTTGCAAATGCCAAGTAATCAAAATTTTTACCAACATAAAATTGAGCAAAGTCGAAGAGCAACTGCACGTATAGGAACACTGGGACAATATACGGTGGCTTTCACCTCAGGGTAATAGCTTAATACCCAGGGTCCTTTAGGGACTTGCACCAAGTGAACTGGCACAGTTAGGAAGCCCATCAAAACTGAGCTTGCATACCATTAATTTACTTCTATTATCCAGAGTGGTTATGTTCTCCAAGGTAGGTCAATCATGGGCAGTTTGTTTTGCTTCAGCTATTGCTATGACAATTCAAAGGGAGGGAACAACGATTTTGCTTCTAAAAGGGGATACATTTTAGAAACATTAGAATAATGTCTTACACTGAAACGTGGAAATATTCTTGGTAGCCCCCTCTGTGGTGCTCCCTGTAATTATAGCTGAGAATGATCCCAAATCAACTTTTTGAAAGAGCGAAGCCGTCCCTCTGCATTTTTAGAGGGACTGCAGCTCTAAAACCTTTGTGCTTACTTTTATATCTATCTTCTACATTATCACTTAGACTGAGGCTTTTAATATCTGACTCAGTAGGCCTTATGTTGCTTAGTTCTACAGCGTTTATCTCCTTGTTTTGGGTGCCTGTCATTCACATTTCTGCAAAGTTCAGCTGAAACCAGTAGTGCCCTGTTCACGTTACTGGTACTTTGCATTGCAAATATTAAGAAACAGAATTTGCAATCCAAGTCATTCACAGAACATTCTTATACAGCACATAATTTGCCAACAGCTAAATTAATCTTGCTTCACAATGTGAGGCTGTGTACATGTGGTTTCTGATACAAAAGGTTCCAGTGAAATCAATGGTATAGGCATCATATTAAGTCAGACCCAGCTTTTTCAGGTCCATGAAGCTTAGTCATGTGCCTGCTAATTTAGAACTCAAATGTAAGCAAGAATCTCAGCTCTCCTTTTTAAACAGTGTGAAGTTTCAATCCAATTTACCTTGCATAGATGAAAACATAAATCAGTAGCTGGTCTCGGCTGCACATACTAATTTAATGAGCTGGGGATTTGACCACACGTGTATATACGCTCTGGGAACCTGAAGACCTTTCCCTCTGTACTGCATTAGGTTTGGATGCGTGCCAAAAAACTATGTACATGCCAAAGGGAGGAGGGAAAGGCAGTGTGGCCCCCCAGTTAGCACCAGGGTCTAGAACAAGGCTGTAAGCCACAGGTCAACGATCAAGCACCATCCATACCCTCCAAACGATGATCGGTCCAAGAAATGCATGTGCTATAACAAGTGGGACTACAACCCAGATATCACTCCCAAAATACAGCCTAGGACAATGTCTGGGGGTCACCAATGCTCAGCTGGAAGGGCTTTTCCATCCCTTCCCTCAGTTAGGGAATCTGGTACAACACAGATTTCTCCTGGAAGAAAGCTGCGAGAAGAGGGTGACACAAAAGCTTCCTCAGACCTACATTTTGGGTCATTGCCTGGTGTACTGCAAAACAAAAGACATTTGGGGGTTTGTCTAGCAGGTCTTCAAAGAAGTGTGTAATTATAAGTCTGTCAGAATGCAAAATGAAGTTGATAATAAAGGCAGAGGATAAATAACCATGCACAGCCATCAAGTGTGTTTTGGCGCTGTTCACATTTGCATGACATTTGTTGACCTGACAGGACTGTGACCTGAAATACAGACTCCAAGACACCAGTGTCTCCTCAGCTTCTGTCTCCTCTTTGCCTTGTCCCAAAGGCCACTGACCCAGAGGGATGAAGCCTTGTGTGAGGGACGAAGCCTTGCGCTTATCATTCTCAGACCTCCATGTCCATTCATAAACAGCTCCCTTTCACTGAAGTAGCCTAAACCAGTTCTCTTCATACACTTGTCCAGGCAACAGCACATCAAATCCCAAGCTGTTGTTTCAGTTGTGCGAAAGAGTGAAAACTGACTTCTTTGGGCAGATGTTCTCGAGCAGGGAATCTCAAAAACATGACTACCAATGCCAGCTGTCTTTGGCTTCACAGAGGGGCTGAAGTACAGCTGGGAAAAAGCAGAATAAAGCTAATGAGTAGGGGTGGGGTATAGAAAAAGAAAATGCTGCTGGAATGTTAATTCATCATTGACTACAAAAGCAGAGACTGCAAGACACATTCAGGTATCACTACTACTGGTCACCTCTGTTTAGACTCCTCCCTATCTACTACCAGACGATTAAATCCAGGCCAGATTTTGCTTAGGTGCCAAAGGAAAAAGGAAATTATATTAACCATCTCTGTGAATCTGAACACCAGAATTAGTAACGATCTTTACACTTGAAATTTATTTTAAAAGTGTGTTTAGCGTAGCTTATCAGATTAAGCTTATTAAAAATCAAAAATCAGAAGTCCTGTGATGTAAGAACAAGTGACACCAAGAGTGAAAAGTCAGCACATCCCCAGCCTGCGGGGTGGGAGGGCCATCTGCTATCAACATTTAGGAAACGTACTCTGGGTGGAAAGTTTCCTTGCAGTCTCAGGCTTTGTTATAGCAACTGAGTTTATCTCTCAAGCTCTTGTTCTATCCACAACTCTAGTTCAGAGCACCTCAAATCTAGAGCCTTGCCAAGGGTCCTGGTGTACCATCTTCTAAAAGGGGGTGGTCCTTTATCCTGGGATCTCCTGGTAGGGTCATGCTGAAACCGAAAGAACTTCATGCAGGCGGAGGAATCCCTGCTGTCAGGTCCCAGATCACAGTATAAATAAAACTCGACCAGAAAACACACACACAGGTTTCATTCCTTGAAGAAAAGCCAGCAGAAACAATTTGACTATATTACTTTCTCCTCACTCTACGGGAGAGTCATTTATTTTTGCATATTTTCATTATGCAAAGTCACACTGGACCCAAGAGTGCAAGTATCCCCTTCATTCTGCTGGTGTCTGGTTTCTTATTAGAAGTGTTATCAGAAGGTAAACATAACGCACAGGAAGGTTTGCTGTGGAGTAACGAGGTTTTAATACCATTCCATGCTCTGTCGACAACTCGGAAATGTTTTAACAGGTTAAAACTATTTTTGGTAATTACAAAGAAGCTGAAAGGAAAAGCCTTGCCTCAAGCTGACAACATACATTTTATACAGAAAGAGACAAGATACGAGACCATGAAAATTGCACAGACACAAATATTTGAGATGTAACTGAGAGGCAGAAAAATATATTAAAATGATCATCGATTGAGCAACATGGAAAGAATTCTCTCACCAGGAAACAGCACATTTTCACAGGTCTCTGAAAAAGCACAACAGACACCATTTTTGTGACAATTCTTAAGACATCTGCCTGAAATTTTAAAGCCACTTCTGCATATTGATGACTGTCTCATTTGATATAGGTATGATTGGTTTTTTTACAGATAGGGAAACCAGGTTTTGGAATGACTGAGAGACCTTCCTAATGTCAAACTGCGAAGCAGGGGCAAAGACAGAAACAGTCTAGTTCCCGGTCTTATTGTCAATCTACCCCATTAACAGATTGTGCAGCATGAAAAACGATCTCCTCCCTGTGAAAAGGTAGATTTTGTGAGGAAAATAACAACTTCCACCTGTCTCTCCAGCTGATATTAGCGATAGTGAAAATTTCATTCTGCAGCAAAACTGCCGATGCAGCACTTACAAAAAAAACCACCAAATTCATGTGCAGATTGGAAATTGCGGTTGTGCTTTCAACAGCTGCAACCACCACCCGGTTTCAGAGGGTCATTTGAACTCATCTGATCCGGCTCTGGGACAGACAGCAAAGCCTAGATGGCTCGGTTGTACATAAAGCCCTCACGCCTGACGTGGGGCGAGGCGATGCGAGGCTGGACCCTGAAGAGGGGCACAGCCCCACCGCCCTCCCGCAGTGCTGGTAGATGGAAGAGGCTGACAGGACATACGCACGTGCAAGTGTTTAAATACTCGTCGCTGGGGACTACAGGAAAGCCTACAATAGACATTTCGCCTTGGGATGTTTTCTCTACTCTATTGCAAAAAAGCAATAAAAATATGTGCTACTCTGAGGGCTCTTTCTCTGCTTAACCAGCCTCTTTATTATTATCCAGCTTCTCCCAGAAAATACCCTTTCTCCCAACAAGCCTGTATTGCTCTGAAGGGCAAAGCTCGGGTCTCAAGCAGGGGTTGCCGATGCACGCTCTGTCACTTGTTTGGCTTCTTTCCGCTACAGCTTAAACTGGGATGGATTTGAGGGCCTGTACAAAGCTGACACCTTTACCTTTAGTCTGCTGCCCATGCGCACAGACCACATGGGCCATGGGCGATGCCACCCTCACAGGCAGCCCCACAGCCCAGCACGTTGCACTGACAGCACACTGGGCAAAAAGGGCTTCAGGAGTGCCAGCCGTCCACATCGCCAGCAGAAATGAGCCCCCTGATCCAGTGGACGGTGTCCCTGCCTGTGGCAAGGGGATAGAACTGCATGAGTTTTAATGTCCCTTCCAACCCAAACCATTCTATAATTCTATGAGAAACCAGCCGGAGGAAGCTTGGGAAGCCCAGCCTTTTTATTCTCCAGAATTAAGACTTTGATTAGCTCCTGGCGCAAGACCAACATTCCATCTGAAATGCTTTAGACAACCCATCTGCGCTCAGTTTGGGAGTCTGAGAAGCGCATGGCATGGCCCACTCCTCATCCGTGCCAGGCGAAAACAAGGGGGAAAAAAAGGAGGTGAGGAGCTGGGAGGGGAGGAGCTCCACAGCCCCCATGCTCTTAGGAGGAGCCCCCACATCCCTCACACAGGACCCTCCAGGGCCTCCAACCTGGCCCAGGGGCTCCCTGGCAGTCCTGAGGGTCACAGGATGGGTCCTGGCAGCCCCCAGAGCCCACCGACTGCTCCTCCTGCACCCACTGCTCCTCCTGCACCCACCGCTCCTCCTGCACCCACCGCTCCTCCTGCACCCACCATGGCCACGGGGCCCTTCCCTCTCCTCTCCCTTCCAGAACCCCCAGGGTCCCTCATGAGTCCCCACACCTCTTGATGAATTCCGTAATTATTCAGCCCTTACTACCAACACCGAAATTCATCACTCAAAGCAAATTAGCCGAGATTCATTAGAATAAGACATCTAGTAGGCACATGTACTTTATTAGCCTCTTACACCAATAGTTTTAATTAGGTACATATTTCACAGCTCTAGAGCTGCTCAAGTGAAGGGCTGCTTTTATCTCTTTTATTTACAGTAACAAGCTATCAAACAAATACCACCATAATTAAACTCAGATGCCAAAAAAAAAAAAACCACAAAAAAAACCCAAGGAAAAGAAAAGGGAGATATTTTTACATTTTTATTAATGCTGACCTACTCAAACCTGAGGGCTGGTAAACTTACAGACTCATAGAATGCTTTGGGTTGGAAGGGACCTTTACAGATCATCCAGTCTGACCTTCATGCAGAGAGCAGGAACATCTTTAACTCAATCAGGTTGCTCAGAGACCCATCCAACCTGACCTTGGATGCTTCCAGGGATGGGGCATCTACCACCTCTCTAGACAACCTTGTGCCAGTGCTTCACCACCCTCAGTGTGAAAAAATTTCTTCCTAGTATCTAGTCTAAACTTCTCTTCTTCTTCTTTTAGTTTAAAACAATTACCCCTTGTCCTATTGCTGCAGGCCCTGCTTTTTTTTTCCTCTTTCTTGATTATAAGCCCCCTTTAAAGGGGGCTGCAATAAAGTCTCTCCAGAGCCTTCTCTTCTCTAAGCTGAACAATCCCAGCTCTCTCAGCCTTTCTTCATAGGGAAGGTATTCCAGGCTTTTGATCATTTTTGTTGCCTCCTCTGGACCCACTCTAACAGCTCCACGTCCTTCCTGTACTGAGGGATCCAGAGCTGGACACAGGGCTCCAGGTGAGGTTTCACCAGAGCACAGGAGAGGGAGAGAATCACCTCCCTCACCCTCCTCGCCACACTTCTTGTCATAGAATCATAGAATCATGTGGTTGGAAAAGACCTCTGAGATCAACAAGTCAAACCATACCTGTCCCCTTACTAAACCATGTCCCTGAGAAACTCATCTACCTGTCTTTTAAACACCTCCAGGGATGGCGACTCAACCAGCCCAGGATATGGTTAGCTTTCTGGGCTGTGAACGCATATTGCTGGCTCATGTTAAGCTTCTGTTAGAAAAAGATTTCTTCACTGAGAGGGTTCTCGGGCACTTGCAGAGGCTGCTCAGGGAGGTGGTTGAGTCACCGTCTCTGGAGGTGTTTAAAAGATGGGTAGATGAGGTGCTTGGGGATGGTTTAGTAGTGGACAGGTATGGTTGGACTCAAGCGATTCTATGAGTCTGTGAATCTCACCCACCAGGACCCCCGGGTCCTTCTTGGTAGAGTCGCTCTCAATCCTTTCATTCCCCATCCTGAGGGTTGCCCTGACCCAGGTGCAGGACCTTGCACTTTGCCTTGTTGAACCTCATGAGGTTTTCACAAGCCCAGGTCCCCCTCGATGGCATCCCCGTCCCTCATGGGTATCAACTTGGGAGATGTAATCACTGAAGTAGACTCAGGAGGCCGAGGCAGGGGGGCAGCGGCCCCATCCCTGCCCCCTGCCCTGTCGTCCCCTTCCTCCATGTCACCTTCAGGTAGGGGAGGAGAGCTCTTCCCTGAGAGAGACACCCTCGTGATGAGAAAAGTGATTAAAACCCAGAGCGCCTCTAAATTATTAATGAGGAATTTAAATGATGTTATAAAAGAGGGAAATACAAGCGGAAAAAAAAAAATGTTACACATTCATGGAATTTTCTTACTCATGCATAATAATAAGTTGAAAACACTTTTAGTGATAATACTTCCTAAATTAAATGGCGGGGGGGGGGGGGGGGGGGGGGGCGGGCAGAGACACACGGGATGATGTGTTTATCGCGCCCGCCCGCCCGCCCGCAACTCCGCGATCAAGGACGCCACCTGCCGGGCGGCGCGGGGAATCGCGCCCGCCCGCGCGGGGCTGGCGGGGCTGGGGGCTCCGGCCAGACCGGGCCCAGGCGGGGGGCGCGGGGCTCTGGTGTTACTCCTTACACTGCGTTATTCCTTTTCTCATGCCAACGGTATAAGAAGCATCTAGAGACGCTGGAGAGCTTCCAGAAGAGGGCACGGGGTTGGTGAAGGGTTTAGAGGGGAAGCCGTGCCAGGAGGGGCTGAAGCCACTTCAGCCTGGAGGAGAATGAGGGGTCTGCAGCTTCCTCACACGGGGAGGAGGAGCAGGCGCTGAGCTCCTCGCTCTGGTCACCAATGACCCAAGGGAAGGGCAGGAAGATGCCAGGGCAGGGTTAGATTGGACATCAGGAAAAGGTTCTTCCCCCAGGGGGTGGTGGAGCACTGGAACAGCTCCCCAGGGAAGCAGGCACAGCCTGACAATATTCCAGCAGCGTGTGGCCAACAACCTCAGACACACGGTGTGAGTGTTGGGGTGTCCTGTGCAGGGACAGGAGCTGGACTCAGTGGTCCTTGTGAGTCCCTTCCAACTCAGGACATTCTGAGATTCTGTGAAATACAGCGTAAAGACAAGCTTTTAACTTGGCAAGTGTTAACAAAACCACTTGTGTCTGCGTACATCTAACCACCTTTTCAGGCTTCAGAGGCTAGCGCTGCTCTATGCTGAAAATTTGTGAAAAAATATGCTGCACAGAACAATCATAAAGTTGTTAAGGTTGGAAAAGACCTCTAAGATCATCCAGTCCAACCGCCAGCCCAACCCCACTGTGCCTACTAAACCATGTCCGAAAGTGCTACATCTTGAACATCTTTAGGAATGAAGACTCCAGCACTTCCTTGGACAGCCTGTGCCAGGGCTTCACCACTCTCAGTAAAGAAATCTTTTGTAATATCCAATCGAAACCTCTCCTGGTGCAACTTGAGGCCATTTCCTCTCATCCTATCGCTTGTTACTTGGGAGAACAGACCAGCACCCACCTTGCTACAACCTCCTTTCAGGGAGCTGCAGAAAGTGATGAGGTCTTCTCTCAGCCTCCTTCAGGCTAAACAGCCCCAGGTCCCTCAGCTGCTCCCCACAACCCCTGGGCTCCAGACTCTTCCCCAGGTCCATTCCCCCTCCTCTGGACAGCCCCTCAGTTTCTTTCCTGTACTGAGGGGCCCAAAACTGGACACAGGATTCAAAGTATGGCCTCATCAGCACCGACAAAGAAAACAGCCCCTTTCTGTCCTCCACACATATGCCAAGCCCATGCAATCCATAGAGCCACACATCACTTGAGGGTCTCGCCTCTAAAGACCTCTTTAAAGTTTTACACAATCAGGCAGTCATTTGCATCATCTACCAACAAATTCCAGGCGTCGTTTTCCTCACTCATGGCAGGGGGAGAAACCTGCAAGCCCACAAAAGTAGCAGTCACTGGAACACATCCTTAGCCACAAAGTCTTTTGGACCTGTGCGTCCCTCCAGCTGATTTCCTTGGGGACATCCTGTACTTCCAGGTGCCTTTCAGTCCAATAAAGCTGCTTTTGGTAGCACTGCAAAGCAGAGAGCCACCATCTGATTACAGGGGCAGCAAATAAGGCAAGAACAATCCCAGGCCATTCTGGACTGTAAGGCCTATTATACAAACGCTGCAAGTCCTGCTGAATGCTAACTGGCAGCCAGCACCAATTACTGAGTAATGGGCTCTCCACATGCCCCTTTCCTTAATAAGTAGACGCGGTCTGCACTCACTTTTGGAGCTCGGTTGTCTCTGGTTGTAACACCAACTGAATGCCTTGCAGAGGGCTAAGCCGCGCAGTGACTAAAGCTCAGATCGTTATAGCGAAGGCTCAACCAAAAGGAACTGCCACGCTCTTCTCAATGGGAGCAGATGAAATAAAAGCTCTTGGACACAGTTCCTACCCAGGAGCCTGCCAGAGCCTAATAACTGCAGCATGCTGTGATTCTGAAATGAGTGTGGCACGGAGAGATACCCAGGCTAATTCTTAGGGAGGTGAGTTTGCCTGGGTGAAACTCTTTGTTAGCACAGTGTTATTTTTTCCACTGCTCCAGCCACTCCGGTCCCTTTCTCCGTGGCACCGCACAGAGCACATTTGCTATTGTGAGCCGCGGATGGTGGCTGTGGACCCTCCCGACAAAGCAGTGACATTCAGGTCAAACCCAAAAATTTGTGCTTTCTTTCCTCCTTTGCTTCCTATGAAATCTCCACCAATCATATTATCATTATTCCTTTGCCTGGACAGTGCTACCTAAAATTTTCACTGAATTTTGAGCACTATGATTCCTCCACATTTTCTGTCACAGAAGAACTCATTCCCTTGTCTTTAGCCGGGTGGAGATGTGAACAGAGTTTCAATGAATGCTCTTGAGTTCCATATTTTATCCCTAGATCTTCAAAGGAATATCCCGAACAGAAGATAACAGAGAAGATCCCTGTGAAATCATGGTGCAAAAAGATGTTACTGCCAAATAATCCCAAAGTATCTGAGATGGTTTCCACAAAGAAAGCAGCAGGGACTCCTAAAACACCATACATCCTTATTAGGAATGTGACACCATTACTTTCACAGCTAACGCTATGAAAGGCTGCTGAAACGTTCAAAGGAACTTTGGTAGGTTTATTTTTCTCTTTGGAAAACAAAAGCGAACACTAAAGGCCTTATAAAAAGTAAGAAACTTTCACCACCTTGAGTCTCTACAGGCAGCAATTACATGCAAAATGTTGCTCCCAGTTTATACACTTTAGCTGTTTCACATTTTTGACACTGGGAGGAAGGCATTTGTAGCCAGGTAGTTAGCATCAGATTAATATTTCACACAATATCAGCTGCATGAGTGCAGCGCTGTGGCTGAGATTTTTACATGTATGTCTGTCAATTAATTCAAAGCCACGGTTTATGCAGCAGCCACGGTTTGTACCCCACGTGTCACAGACTGTCTGGCAGTACCATAGACAAGGAGACATCTCTGTGCATGCCAGAAGAGAGAAACCAGCCACTGTATTGAAGGCCAACTGAAGTTTTAGGTTCCCCCAAAGACACATTAAATTCCAGCTTCATGGATTTATTACCATACACTAAACTGATCTGGCCATCTTTGTCTCAATTTTGTGTCTTCCTGATTTTGTATATACATGTGCAACACAGTGAAGTAACGATGGCTGTTCCATACTCCATCGCCTTCACGTATTTTGGTTTGAGGCCTTGACAGCCTGTTAAGTGTAGTTACCAGGATGGAATTTCCTTTGGTGTTAGTTTTAAAGTGCATGTGGGAGGTGGGAAGAGAACCCACTGAGCGCACTAGTTCATTGTGGGATCCAGGCAGTAAATACAGATGTGGAACTCCATATTCATGCCTCAGCATGGGTATCTCTTCAGTGTCACACCTGCAGGTATTTATATGATCACACACTGAAATCAGTGCAGCATGTGTGGGTGTGGAGAGCTGCACCTGTACATATAATGAGACATTCGAAGAAATCCATTAAGTTTTTTTGCAATCCCACTTGAAAATGTTCTTGTACATTTTGTCCTGCACATTCAGTAGCCTTTATCCCTGCTCCGGAATCTTTCTTTGACTGGACTGGACTGCTGTGTGTACCCATCTGCCTCCCTCATCTCAGAAAGAACACTTCCGACTTTGTCATTTCCTCACTGCTTCCACTCTAAAGACCAAATCCTATGAGCCATCAGCCTGCCCAACTTCTGCTGAGCTTAAAGTTGCTGGAACTGAAAGTGGGCACAGAAGGCAATCTGCACACCCTTTGGGTCTGCTTATTTGCCTGCTTCATAAAGATCATATGGGTTTTCCCTACAAGGCAGCTACTGACTGGCGGGTGCTGCTCTGGCACAGAAATATACATCCTGGGATTAGTTTTGATAGCCCTCTTTCAGCCAGTGAAAGGACACAAAACTAAAACCTCATGGTTTATGTGCACTGTAGAGCCTAGTACTTAGTATACTAAAAATACTATTATATCAGTCAAAGAGCACAGGGAATGCAGACATTGTTCTCCCCATTTTTCAGAGGAAGAAACTGAGCCAAGCTATCCAAGTAAATTGCCCAAGTAAGCATCAAACACTAGGCTGAATTTTCCTACTTATCTGGAATTTCAAGCTGTGAGGTAATTTAAAGCTGCCTAAGACTGAAGAATGGTCTGCCAGGAAGGGTAGGTATCTCATCATCAATGGTAACTTACAGTATGAGAGAAAACACAGAGAAAATGAAACTATTATTGCTACGCAAAAGTGCTGTGACCACTGAATGTTGACTTGGAAGCATTTGGACTTTAGGTTGTAGTTCCACCCCACCCACCATAAACCCATGAAGCCTGTACAGATTTTAAGGAAACAGGAACAATAAGAAATATAACTTACTCTTTCACATTTTACAATCAGAATTGGCATTTCCTAATGGCAAGTGTAGAAGAAAGTACTGTCTAGTCTTTAGGGCAAGAGATTGTGAGTAGAGAAAAAAAATCCATTCTTATAGTTTTTGCTTGTAACTGGCTCCATCAGTCAATCATTGCACACCTTAGTTAACACATCTATATCACAAATATTATAATATCTCAAAGTATTTTTTTTTACCAAAAAAGAGGTCTCCTCTCTGCCCAGTGGGAGATTCTCTTTCTCCTTCCCTTCAGACGGATGCTTTGGCAAAAGGGAGATTTGTTTTATGATATTTACTGTGTTTGTTGTGCTGACATCACAGAGTCAACGAGAACAAGTATTTATACTTCTATTATGCCTTCATTGAACTGTACAAGGTGTTCAACAGGACATTTTAATTATAATCCCACTTCTAACAGCGTGAGTAAAGGTGTTTAAAAAACACAATCAAGCATGAAATAGAACAGTAAACATGCCATTTCAATTACAAAATTATGTATAAGCACATCCTTGCACAGCACAACATTTGAAGACTGCAAGAAACGCTAAAACGCTATCTGAAACCCTGAGAGCATTTGCACCTGGGGTTGGAGGAGACGAAATGTTCACATTCTTTGTGCACTAACACTGAGTTGTTGACTCCAGACAGAAACTCACAGATTCCCAAACTGACAATTTTTGTACAGATTTCCATGAAGGAAAAGCAGCCAGTTTTGTGTTGCAATCAGACACTTGTTCTATTTGAGGAGCTCTTTTTTACTTCCTGACCCGGTGGTGCTGAAATTGAAAAGCAAATGCACCAGCAGGTCCTTGCGTTGTTATCTACCACCATCCACCTGTACTGGTAGAAACTACTCTCCACCAGAAATGCAACCAAGCAAATTCTGCACCCTGTTTATAGATGCATGGGACACACCAGAAACTCCTGGATGTCTGTGGTCCCTCTGGGCACAGCAGGATATTGGGCTGCCCTGCAAAGTGCTGTAAATCCTCTGGGCAGCCAGGAGGGAGGATTTCATCCTTCACTCAACACCATTCTACTACAGACTTGACCACTGCCCTGGTTCAGGGAACTGACGTAACACATTGATTTACAGCGGACACTCAAGGGAATGTGTGGAACTCCAAAGCAGCACCCTGGAAACAGCAGTAGAGCTGCCTTTCCGCTGCAGAGATGCCCAATCCAAGTGCTTCTGAGTAAGTAAATGTTGCCTCAGTTTGGCAAAGATTCTGTGAATCAAGACACACTGCTTAAAACAATACAGCAGCAGCCTGACAGTTGTGACAGACTGCTGTAACACAGGGCTTTCTGGCACTGTAAGCAAAAGGGAACACTGGTGGTTCCCATGGCTAGGGCCAGGAATAAGACAGGAAGATTCTGTCCATGTGGAGGAAAGCGTGCAGGGAAAGGGCAGCTGATATGGGAAGCTGGCGCTCGGAGCAAACTCACCAGCATTGTGCAGCCAGATGAGAATGGGGACACTGCTAGGTGGGACTTCTCCCTGTCCTTCAGGCAAACTCCTGTCTTCAATCAGCAACATAATTCTCCAGCACTCTGGAAGCACAGATGAAGCAGGCAGTGAGGCCACAATCACTTTGCTGCCCTAAATAATTGCCTGCTTGGCCAACGTGTAGTGCCAGCTCTGATGGGCACCTATCAAAAAGACCTGGGCACAGCACTGTCCCACTGAGAAAAGATTACCTTTTCTGCATGTGGTACCCCTGGGCACTGCAGGAGTAGCTGGCAATGCACTGAATATCCTTACCAAAGCACGGCCAAACTACCCCAGCCTGTCCTCTGCAGCCCTTGGGAGACAGTTTCTCCACCCAGCCCAAGAGAGGAGAAGGTGCTCAGGGATCTGGTTCAGTAGTGGACAGGTATGGTTGGACTTGATGACTTCAAAGGTCTTTTCCAAGCAAACGGTTCTACGATTCTATTAAAACTGGAACAATTAACATTTCTGCCATGCAGATTAGACTTGAACCAATGCTGGATGCATTAAGTTCCCAAAGACATCTGGAGATCATAATGTAAAATCTGGTGCTACCTCGTGATCTGGACTATTATCTTTTTCACAACCTGTAATGTTCTTTTCAATAGAGTATGTGATTGTCCCTGGTATTGAGTCATCTTCTAGAAAATCTGAGCTGGAAATTACTCTGTTATTGTGATTTGAAATTAATAACTTTCTGAAGAGTCTTACGGTCACTTAGATGAATCTATAAATACAGCACCTAATTAGGTGACGTATATAAGAATCAGTATTTAATAATCTGCCAAACATACACGCAAAAGCATTTAATTGACAAGAAACTATACTGCATCTGTAGGTATTTAACAGCACAGCCAGCATTAAAAGTCTGACTGCTATCCCTTTTTGAAAATACAATTTATTACTCTCCCACCAGCCTTTCAGAGCTGGAGGAAAAACTCCGCATATTTTTTCTGTTTCTGGAAGAACCTGTCTTTCTCAAAATGCCAGAGCACCTCATTAGTGGAAGCCTTGGTTAGCTTGTAGATAGCTGGCAGAGGTGTTTTGTTGTGCTTGTTTCCACTACGGTTTTCCCCGCTATTACATGTAAGTAGAAGTAAAAAGCATCGTTTTCATTGCCTTTAATGGGAGCAGAATCTGCTTTTACTTCAGAGCTGTTTTCTCCTGGCACTAGACAGAAACGCACGTGAGGTGAGACGCGGCGGGGAGGTGACTTGGTGCTGAGGGTTCCAAAAGGCAACACTAAATGCAGATAACATATTTGTGACTAGTTCTGCACGTTTACAGACTCTGACAGAAATTTAAGAGAAGCCCTATATGGAGAAGTCATCAATTGAGATTTAAATCTAGGAAGCATAGGAAGTATGGGGAAACCTAAAATTTAAGGCCCACTTTTGACATCTCTCTACTCCAAGCAAATCAGCAAATGGGGAAAGGCTGTGAAGTTCATTTATACTAGAAGAAATGAATATGAGACCTACCTGATTGCTGCACCTTCCCCTTGAATAGACCGCTTTCATTATAGGGAAGCTCTGCTGCTTCTGCGTCTTTTGGAACAGCCGGAGCCAGTTGAGGTCCTCCCCAGTTTATGGATAAATCAGGATCCAACCTGTGCAACTGAACAGACCCATAAAAGGTTCTCCATGGGTTTCTCACCACCAGATATAACTTGGGGCATAATTAGAAATTTGGATCATAACTAGTTAGTCTTGAATAGTTATGAAAGGTAATGATGCATGGGAAGGAAAACATCTCATGCAATGAAGAGAACATAATTTTCAGGGTCAGTTTTAGAAAGCCGTATGTTTTTATCTGCACATTCAACACAGAAGCAAGCATGGAGCTTGGCATTTGAAAGGTCAGATTTTAAATTGAAGCCATTGCTCAAACATCTTCCTTTGCAATGAAAAGCAGAAGCAGCCTAGGCAAAGACAAGCTCAGCTTGCCTCCCAGTTCCCTGGCTGCCTCCCCTGTGCAATTCAAGAGCAGTCTTAGGGCTGGTCTACCTGTGCTTGCCTTCAGTAGGTCTTTGTTTCTCTTCACCTGGAGAACCAGCCGAGCTCACAAATGCTGAGGGAGCAGAGAGCAGTGACACCAGCTCCTCAGCAGAGCCAAGGGTTGTCAAGACCTTGCAGGCACGAAGGCAAAGGACAGCGAGGAGGAGGGAGCTGAGAGATGACAGCACTGCTTTGCCGAGTACAGCTACGAGAGCTGCAATCACAGGGAAAACAGGGTCTGTCTGAAACACTATTTCTGCTTTATTGTGTAAATACAGGAACTATGACTTCATGTCTCACACTTCAAGAGATGTACTCTCAGGCTTGTTTTCTTCCATATTAGAGCTCTAAGAAATCCAAAACGTGTCTCTCTATTTCAGTTCTGGCTCGAGGTTAATCTCTAGAAACAAGTAATGTAACATTTCCATCTATCTTTTCTCCTCTTTTGGCGGTTTATAATTACACTAATGTGCTATGACAATTTAAACAAGACACATCTCAGCTCCTGGCCTGCTCTGTAATGGTTCAGCTGCTACATGTGCTCCAGCATATTTTGCTTAGACAGGCTGCTGCTGGAGGCAGGGGGGAGGCAGAATAGTACCCTTCTGTCATGAGAGGTTTCATTGCACTGATCATTGTATGTTTGACAGATTCTTTGTCAATGTCAAGTGTCTTTTGTGGTTAAGCCCAGTAAAGCTAAAACAAAAGGTCTCCTAGATATTAGATATATAGTGACATTACTGAATTCACTTGGAGGCAGTAATTTTTTGTCAGCCTATGAAAAGAAAAATGGAGCTAATGGGAAAACAAAAGGAAGATGCTGGCGTGCCTTTTTAGCTATTTTTGTTTATGTCAGACATTATGATTGACATCTGGCCCAGAACACCCCTTCAACCATTGAGGCTGGTGTCATGAAATAGAACAAAGGGAAGCTGCCAGCCAAGAAAACACCCCTGGCTCAGAAAGCACTCCTTTTTGTTTATTTTCTTTTAAGTGTTTCATTTTCAGTAATTAGGATCATTACACAAAAGTAGTTCACTCGCATGAACCCCCCACTTACTAATTTCCTTCATGTTTGCTTTCTTCCTGCTTGCTTGAATGGCACCAGAGCACTGGAGTGGTGGGATGACAGTCTATCATAACAGTGATGTTTGAGGTTATTGAAAACTGACATGAAAAACACAATCCGCTGGCCTTTAACTGAAATAGCAGCTCTGGGTTTTGTGGAGCTGGCAGGCAGCATCTTTAAACCCCTTTCACGGTGAAGGCAGTTACATGTTTTTCTCTGTATCAAGAAGTTCCATCACAAAGTACATTACCTATGTCTCTTGTCATATCAGGATATTGCCTTTGAAGAGCAGTTTGCTGCTTCTTGCGTGGGCACTTCTCCTGTTGAAGTGCTCTAAAAGAGTTAAGAGAATTTCATGGTCTTGCTCCAGGGCCAAGACAATTACAGTGCTTTAAAATTTGTTTAAGAATGATTTTGGGGAATTATCAGTGACCAGAATAGGTCCTGCAGACCCACAAAACCAAGGTGTGTTTGTCGCCAGCACTCTGCAAGTGCCGTAGAACTTTACAATTATTTATCAGCGGGAGGAAATCATTCCTTGAATTTCTGACTTCATCTTAGAACCATGATGCTGAACACAGCAGTAACAAAAGAAGGTTTTTCACAAGACAAGAGCAAGAGTCCATCAGCCACTGCCCTCCAATGATGAAATCACATCAGAACTCTTACCTTAGCAAAAGAAAGGTCTTAATCGCTTAAAAAATTCCAAGGAAGCTGGCCCTTGAACGCATCACGTCTGCGGGAGCTAAATGTGCTTGCACCTTTTTAATTGGGTCCCTTTCAGTATTGAACACTGGGGTATATTCTCCTGGAGAAGCACACACTTAACTCCCCTCAGCATTAACAGCAGATATGTTCACACATCGAGCGGAGAATTCCTCTCTGTCTCTTTGCGCAGTGCTCTAAAAAGAACTTTGAAGAAATTGAGAAAAACAGAGAGAGCAGTATATTAATTTTAAGGAGATGAAAGCAGTACATGTCATTCCTAAATTTCATGGAAAATGCACCGTTAGTAACAAAGATGAGTAGAAAATTTCAAAATCATTTTGAGCAGCATTAAAATCAGTCTTCCCTGATTTTCTGTTTTCCCCTTCTTTTCAAAGCACATACATTAAACTCATTTTATGCTTATAATGTATATAATGATTCTAGACAACATAAGAAGGACACTGGGATCCTTCCTATTTCAACGTATAAAGTGGCAAGCCAATTTATGCAGCTTAAACCATTGCTAAAGAAGATGTATCAAAAATTGCCTGTGATCATTACAAATAACAGCCTGAAATGTTCACAAGAAGCTGTTTGCTTATCATATTTTCATTAAAACATCTTTTCACCTGCTTTGCTTTTCCCATGCCTGTAACCTGCATTGTAATCAGTCTTATTAACTGAGAACATAAATATGATTTATTATGGTCTGATAATGGAAGCTGCATGGACCAAGAGAAGGGATATATTGTCCTTTGATAAAATGGCTCTTTTCTCTCAAATAGAGCTCTATCATGAAAGCATGCAGAATGTAGTGAGTGATTATTTCCTGAGGGTGAATGATGGCAGAACCCTACAGAAAATCTTCTTGTTGGCCACGACAGCCTCCGAGTGTCCCCAAATCTCACCGAGTTTGACAACCTGCAGACACTTTTGATGAACTGTATTCTTCTGTCAGAGACAGCCTGTCTGGGAGGAGAAAAGGGAACCTTTATCGTCTGATCTGCTATTATTGTCTTGATCTTTTATAAGCAATCTCTAATGCACATGAATATAATATCTTTTCACACAAGTGCCAAACATAATAGAAATGTAGTTAAAGGACCCTTTTCCTGGTTATGTAAATGTCCTAATACCATAATTAGAAAAGATGGTTTGTGAATGATAGCGGTAAGGAAAGGGTAATCAAAATGTTTTAACATTATCTTTCTGTTTTAAAGACCAAAATATGTGATAAATAGCATTTATGGTAGATGTGGGGAACCAGCTAGCGCTGAAGCTTTTACCTAAAAGAGAAGAGTTTTGAGCCTAAAACTGGTGTTATATTTTCATAAAACACATAAATGGCAGCTGGTCTTAAGCCAGGAATGATTACTGGCAGATATGACTTAAAGAAAAATGAGTATTCCACTCAAAATCCCTCCATGGCTGTTATAGAAAGAACAAAGCGTTATTATTAAGCAGTGTATTTGGACAAAGGGGTGTTCAAGACCTACTAAAGTTCGCCAACAAATCTCTCTTTTATCTATGTCCAGAAGAACAAGCACAACAAAATCTTTTTCAATTAACAGCTGTACACATTAGCAAAACACCCGTCCTTCCCAGCTCAGGCAGTCTGGCTTATTTATCACAAAAAATGAAATGTTGGGGGGGGAAGGTTTCCAAGTTGCCCGGTAAAAGCAAGACACTTGATTTTTCATTAACCTTTTGACATCTGGAGCTGGGATGTCCCAGTATTAACTACTAATGGCCTTTTGCATTACCAGTTGGTGTTGAGAGAAGTCCCAATTGTCAGAGTCAAAAGGTTAATCAGCAATTTCACACCGGTGATGTGGTCAGAGTTGGCATGTCACTGCCCAAACGGGAGAAATAAAGTCATTAACAAAAAACCTATGTCCTAACATTATTAAATCCCCCTCATATTTTTTGTTGGAGAATATTTCATGATCTATTTAATAAATATTCTGACTTCTTAGAAGCCTTTGCAAAACTTTGCTGAGAAGTCCAGGTTCCATTATGTGACCAATGTGTTTGGTTTATTCTACTTTTCATAAGAAAACCAAATAAACAGTATTTTACTCATCGGTTCAGTGTCCAGCCCAGGCCAGCATGAGGGAAAAGTCTTCCAGTTCTCCACGTTACCCATGGAGATTTAAAAAAAAAAATTATCCAACTGGGGCTAAATCAGCCTGCGAATTGTGTCCTAGCTCCTGGAGGTGAAGACACCTGAATGCCCATTCATTCGGGGTGAATTTCGTAGTGCAGATACCATTTCAGGGATAAAACGCGTCAAATAGGAAAAACATGAGCGTGGTCTTTTCTCTCCTGCCTCCTTCTGCTTTGATTGTAGGAAATAAGTAAATAGCAGCATTCCCTTAACAAACACGGACAATAATATTATTTCATGTGAAAGTGCTCAAATAAACAGCCATGCCAGTACCTCAGCTGGTGTCACTCGACCAGAAATAGCCACAGCGTACTTTGACTTGTGGCCCAAGAGCTCTCCTAGCCATGGCAAAACCAGATTTATTTTCCAAAAGAAAACAAAAAAATATTTCTGAAAACATGACAGCTTGGCATTTGCTGCCAATAACAACGTTCACACAGAATGACTTCTCGGTTGCCCTGGCAATATCTGAAATTGTTAACCATTGTTTATCTTGTGTTTAGCCCTGATCGAAAGCCTTCTGATGTCACCATATGGACTGGGCCAGTTGTTCTGGTTTTGAGATGTTCTATATTTTCCCTGTGGCTAAGACAAATAAGTAGTGAATCTTGCCCAAAACAACATCCTTCATCCTGGATATTTTCTACATCCCATTGTTCCGCTCATCTCTCTCTCCAATTCTGACAGTATCTATGGCTAAAATCTCTCCTGTCTTGATTGCTTCGGTTTTAATGGGGACAGGATTTTGCCCTGAAATGTTCTGAAAAGAATTATCAATCTTTCCAAGTGCCCTGTTTCTTAGTCCACCAATTAGCTGACTGTGGAGCCTGAGTGTCCTTGTACATCTTCCCCGTCCCCATCTGTATACTTGGCTGCATATGTTTATGCAATTAGAAATGGTGAAAATCTAATAAAATTAGGACGAACCTGAGTGAGCCATAATTCTGTTTAATCTCTCCAACTGGATTGTTGAAAGCTTGCTGAATTCCCCAAACCTCTCTCAGGTGCCAGTGAATGAGTCAGTATCATACCAAGGATCTCACAGCACAACAGACGTAAATTGCACTTCCAGAATCTCATACACACCCTCAAATAATGAATCTAATGTCTCTAAAGTAAGGTCAGAAAAAACAAAAAGCACGGTTTCTTCCAGTTACCAGCATCGTACTTGGTGGCCCAGAGTGGAAAAAAGGAGGATGCACAGTAGATTTGCATGAGGAATGAGTGGTCACATTAAAAGCCTGTGCCTTCCCATGGCAGTAACAGAGCAATCCAAGCCCCTTACCTTCAGGGCAGGACCGCTGGCATTATCACGCCTGGCTTTGATAGGTCCCCTTGGCCAGCCCTGAAGAGCTCAACACGATGGGACAATGAAACTTTCTTTCATCTCAAAGTGACGCCTCTCCAGACTTTTCCTTTAAAAGTCTTTTTTACAATTGGTTTTGTATTGCAGTGGTAACTGGTGGAAATAATCATCAGTCTGGAATAATCCCAGACCACTTCATACCTGTGTCCTCATATTACCCACCATTTAGAAGAAGCCAGGAAAGGAACTGAAGAATGATTTTGGCTGAAATTAGAGGGAATTTTGTTTGAAAGGGAGACTAGAATTACTATTAAAGCACAGTAGAGCAATTAATAACTCTCTTCTTGGAAGAAAAACCCCAGGATCTTCTATCTCAAGTTGTGAGGGCTTTGGTTTTGCATCTAAAGCAAACTATGTATTTGTTGCAGAATGGGGCTTTTCAGTACGAGGAAGAGGTTTGTGGGACCTATGTGAGCTTTGCAGCTTAGAAGAAAATGTTGTCTTCAGATCAACTAGTTCCTTTTCACCCCTCGTATGTTCATCTTCCTCATGGACTTCATCTACAAGTATGTGTCTTGTCTACTCTGTGAGATCTTAAAAGGTTTCAGCCAGGAGGTGTCCAGGCCAGAAACAGCTCTCCCCTGATCACACAGCTGAGGTTCTGCTCCTATTCACTCACTTCAGGATGCTGAGGCTGCAGAAAACAGAGCTGCAAGGGTCATAAAAAGTCCAATACTCGACAGTATTCACCTGATTGTTGACTACTGTGTCATCAAAATTCTCTGGTGATAGAGACATCTCCAGTCAATTACGCCAACAGATACCTGTCCTTTCCCAAGAGACAAATACAGTCCATCAGCCAGAGAGCGATCGCTTTCTTAGACACAATACGTTTTGCTCAAATACAACTTAAATGTATTTATGCTTTAACTTCATTTCTTCTCAGTTTATTTCTGTCTGTTACCCATCCTTCACCATTTTTTTACTTCGTCTTTCTCCCTCTTATTCCAACTTATTCTTGCAATTTTTGACAGAAAATTATCTAAGAGACGCCTACCCCTGCCACGGCACAAGCAGTACGAGAAATAAAGGGGAGGACTACACAGAGCTTACTCCACATTTAAGAGTAGAAAACAAGTTTGTTTTCCAGCACATCTATTTCACGGCGCATTGTTACTGCAATATGAGTTTTTGAACTGCAGAATTTCCCTGTCGGCTTTGACCAGGGTCTGTGCTTTACAGGCCTGAGCGCCGCGGTCTGAAGCAAGACCGTTGCGGGCACCTGATAAAGGAACTCTTTGCATCAGCACTGAGGACCCACAGCAATGAGGTTTCGGTCTGAGCCTTTCCATAGAAGGGCTGAACATAAAGCAGGGAAACTGAACTTGGTCTTGGGAAGCAGAGCTTCTCTGTCCCCTGCGTGATCTCAGACAACATATTTCCTCTCTCCAAGCCTCATTTTTTCCCTGAAATCGGGATTGACAGCTTCCTGTCTTCTCTCTCTGGACTCGTGGCGTTTTGGCTGGTGGCTGTTCCTGATTATGGGTAGGTCTGATGACTGTGAGCCTGACCTCCAGGAGGCCTCTGGACACTTCTATATTATATTTGATAATGAAGCCTCCTGTCTTATCCAATCAAGACAAAAAAAAGTAAGTCGGAGCAGAGGGAACTGGCTCAGCACAAAATGGCAGCCTCAGTGGAGGGAAGTCAGAGCCATTAGCTATTGACTGCTATAGAAATACTGAAACTGCACGAGGGATTTCTTTTTTTTTAATTGCTATTTAGGGATTTAAATGAGATTTTTAAAAAGAAAGAAAGACAGAATGTTTAGTCTACAATCACTCTTTGCTGCCAATACAGGCTATCATATAAATTACTTAGACACTTTTAAAAATACATTATTTACTCAATAACCCATAATGGGTCCAGAGCTCCTTTTACACGCTATTATAGAAGTACATAATTGCTGAATTTTCAAATGGATATTTCTTCTAGGCAATAGTCTGTAATGGCTCCTTCAAAGCTCTTAGGCTTTTATCACATGAAGGCCTAAGTAGAAAATGTTTAGTTCACTGATCATTGACCTAATAGAGAGCAACAGCTTCTCTGGAACAACTCTTGTCTGCTAGGGCAGATGATGTATGAATGACATTTTACAAAATTCTTGGAAGTATGTGCTAGGGAAAAATTACCGTTCATGTGCAAAGCAAATACTGCTGATGAGATCCTCAGCTCTTTTGTTTGGTTCTGCTTGGTGTAGGTTTTTAGTTTCTGCGTGAGCCCAAGAACAAAAGAAAACAGTGGGGTTTGTGTATGAAATGAGAAGTCAGTCTAGGATCCATTCGGACTAATGAGAGACATTTCCATGTTCTCAGAGGTCATTCAGCTCAATTAAAAATTGTCTCAAAGGAAAAGGCAGGTATTTGGTACACATTAAGATGTAAGAGGCTGAATCCTGAAATCAGGGACATCAGGGATGCTGCAGTGGGGCAAATCGCATTTCTTAAAATCATAGTGAACACAGAAAACCCCACAGGTCTATCCTGAGCGCGATCCAGAAAGGAAAATGGCAGCTTGACATGTTTTCAGTGTTACTGCTATGAATCTCACAATTACTGAGTTGCTGTTCTCTACTTAGATTTAGCTTTGAAGTTTGCTTCTTCCATTTCAGACATGAAGAAAGCACACTTTCTCTCCTCACAGACTCTAAGTAGTAAAGCCCAAGATGTCACGACTGCCGAATGAATGTCAACGGGGTCTGATGGCAGGACCAGAGAGGATGGACGTGAGCTGGGGGAGGACCAGGCAGAGACCCTCAGAGAAGCTGAAAGACGCCTCTAGCTCTGAGCATGACGGGCCAGGAGAGAGGTCCTTGCTGGGTGGCACAGCTCCTACGTGGGGCCATGTGGTAAGGGAAGTGTAGCCTCACCAAAGGAGGCTACGAACAGCCAGCTAAAGAGCTGGATATGATCTTAACAACCTGTGCCATCAAAGCAGACCAAGCACAGCGCTGGTTTGTAGGTGACCTGACACAAGAGGCTTTCCCATGCCTTTTATCAACAGATTTCTCCAGCCTAGCAAAGCTGCCTGGGACTCCCAGTATTCTGGCATGATTAACAGAAGAAAATACAGTTGCTGGCAATTCTAATAGTTCCTTCTGTTTGATGCATCTGATCGAAGAGGAACTGAAATCACAGCCCAATATGCAACCAGGCTGCACCAGTTAGCCTCATCATGCAAATGAGGCACACTTGCAGGCGAACTTATTAGAGATCAAATAGTTTTAGGCACCGAGGATAATGAAGGCAGAGCGCTTATGTTGCAACAGTCAGAGCTGGAATTTAATCACGTTGTTGATATCTACTGCAGCAGCGAACAAACACAGCAACAGCCACAAAAATCAAACCGTTAGAATGAAAGGAAGGTATAAAGCAGACAAATAATAACAATAAAAATAGGCTCAAACCAAGAAACTCGGTGGTTTCAAGAAAGAATAATCTTGTAAGTTAGGTCTGGAAAGACATTGAGCCTCCTGAGCAGCTGGAAAAGTGGGGGCTGCAAGGAGGATCTAATGGGGTGTCACTGTGGGTTCCAAGAGAGAAAAGGCTCCTACATACCTGCAGGGGAGAGGGCAATGCCCCACAGGATGATGCTTGGACATCAACCATGAGGTACAACACAACCCACGCTGGGAAGTAGCATCTCCTAGGAAGGAATTCAGAAAGGAAAAGAGAAACAGCCTCCTGGAAGCTATAACAGAAGTTATACAACTGACAGGCTGGATTAGCAATCTGGTAGACACTAAGAACAAATAAATTCTGCAGGGGCATTAGCCCCTTCTGTCTTAGTAAACCCCTCGCATGCTCCCACCATCCTTTATGCAAACACCTGGCGAGCCCCAGAGCAGACCCACAAAGGTTTCCTTGTTTTTAGGAGCAAAGATGAGATCCAGCAGGTAAAAGCTGCAAAATGGAAACATTTAGATTCCTTTTGGCAGACAGAAATGGCTAAAAATACCATTTGGCATTTCTTCTAATACCAGTTGGTAGTAGAAGAGCTCCAAAGATGTCAACAGGAAGCCCTAGAGGTTAGAGGGGATGATGTAACCGCATGTGACATAATGCTCGGTGTGGAGATTTCCTGGAATTGATTAGTGCCATTTGTGATAACAGCAGCCAGCGAGAGTGTGAGGACTGGGTGAAGGCCCAGGCAGCGTTCAGGCGCTGGGTATTTTTCTTTCCCTTTTAACGCAATGTCTGGTCTCATTGTTGCAGATGTGCAATACAATAACTGCATGGTGTTCCCATGCAGGTCCATCTGGGAACACTCTGAAGCAGCACACGCGCAGCTACTCTGCAAAAGTTCGCAGAGACAATCGAAGAGGTGGAAGGCAACAAGGACTCGGGAGTCACCCTTCTCTAAAGCATCCTCCCTTCCATTCCCTTCCTTGAAGCATAAGATGCAGTGAGGTCATCCTCATCAGCATCTTGGTTTATGCCTCGTCCTTACACAAAAGCTACGAAGCGCCGTCTGTATTTAACAGGAGGCCTCCGATCTCTGTGAGTGGGTGGAAATTGATAGCGAGTGGCATGGGTGCTGACAATGGGACACCAACTCCACGGCACTCTTAAAACTTTTAATTGCATTTTAAAGTAATGTAACAAGGCGATGTTTAACGAGGACTTTGTTTAAGAAATTCTGACTTTCTAAGCTAATTAAAGAGAAGCGAGGGTTACTGCACTAGGGCAACAAATCCAGGCTGCTGAGTGTCTCTGGTACAGCAACGCGTAGCTCACGTTCAATTGGCAGCCTTGCAAATCTCCAGCCAGGCAGCATGAATGATGGGTTTGGGGTTTTTTCGACTGGAAAATAAATTATTATTATCGTCATGATTATGTAAATAGAAAAAAAGTAAAGGATAGGCAAGTAGTTTTTTGCCAGGGCTGGTAAATTTTCATGACACTTCTTGCAAAGCTGTCATATGGCTGGGTTAGATGAAACTGGAAGGCTTTATGCGCGTAGCATTTAACTTTAAACTTCTTCACGGAAACTTACACGGCACATAATTTACATATTCAATACCAGTGACAATTTACTTCTCCCATCTGAGCAGGGCTTTCAACTATGCCACTTGAACTAAATTAATAAACAGTAATTAGAGAATGTTGTGCGAGCGAGCTGTTGATGTTGAGAAGATTCTAATCAACACCTTCTTTTAAGGGCCAATTAAAGCTGAATGTATGCAATATAAACATCTTCTTGTATTTAGACATGAACTGGAGAACAAGGTAAAAAATAAAAATCAGAACAATTACAGCAGGTTAGAGATGATCTAATGGAATGATAAATCTTCATTAATCGTGAAAGCAGCAGTAATTTCTAAAAACCACCGGCCACTTTCCATGGTGAAGCACTAACAACTCGTGCAAGTTAATTCTGACGAGCATAAACCTTTCTGCTTTCATTGACAGGCTCTGCATCTGCCTCCAGTTTCCACTGCAGTATTCACCTGTCTGCAAGAGAATTCTGCATCTAAAGTGAGTCCAGAGCTGCAGTAGAAAGAGGCTTCCCTGGGGGGAGGCAGTAAAGGTGAACATACCCATCCCATTAATGCTGCCTCGTAGCAGAGCAAGAGGCTCCCTGGCAGGTGATCTGGGGGAGGGTTTGCACAGCACAGCCCTCAACAACAGCACTGGTGGGAATACAAGCACAAGGATGTGTCTGAGTGAGGGTTAAAGCTGCCCCAAATTGTCACACATCTCTTACTGGAGAAGAGTGGTGCAGGGGCAGAGCAGGTAACAAGCTTGTGCCTGTTGCCCACATGGACTTCTTCACCCCACTGGAGACAAAGTCCTTTATTCCTGAAAGGTGAATTTAAGACAACCCTTGTTTCCAAAATTCCTGAAGGACAGAGGAAAGGCCATCTCTGATTTAAACAGGGATGGTCCTCAGTGTGCCAAAGGGAGCCTAAAGAAGCAGCACAGACTTATGTATCCCCATTATGAAGTGTCAGTAAGTTAAAAATAAGCATAACTCCATCCAAACCACAGCTCACTGCTTCCTAAAGCGCACCTAGAAAAAAAAAAAATCATCTAAGCTGGCGCAATGAAGCACATGCAAAATTTGTCCTCCAACTTAGAAGTTACAACAGGCTAATAAAGGTAAGGGAAACATCTGTTCCAATACTGCACCAGTATCATTTGGAGAAAATGACTGCATCACTTACGGCCATTTGGTATCCAGAAATACCACCACAGTAATAGGATGCTGTCACCTCAGGCTCTACTGAGATCTACAGGAATTTCACTTGTTTAAGAATTATAGGATTAGGCACATGATCAGTATTTCTTCCCTTTGAAAATAAACATTTCCTCTTACCGTTTCTATCGGGGTGCGAGATCGCTATCTTGTGACAGTGTTAGGTTCCACTGGCGTTAGGTCCTGATTAGCTATTTAAAACTATGTGTAAGAGGGTGGAGGTGGCGAGTGGGTTTGTAAACCTGACAGGTCTGACGTGCTCTTTACAAGCTCTGCTAATCCCAACCATTGAAAATACATTAGTAAGGCCAAGCTGGTGCTTTAAAGAACAACACAGCAAAAGCCTTACGTCTTGAACTTCAGGAGCTCAGCACGCAGAAGAAGGGGTCTCACATTCAGATCAAAGCCCTTGGGCAGGAGAGTGGGAGCAAGGAGGAACGGGAAGCAGCACGGCACATGGGAAACCAGCGCTGAGAAGAGGGGCACCACTGAAAGGCTGACAGCCCCTACAGGGTGGCCAGCCCCACCTCACAGCAGCATCAAGGTGTTTGGTGTAGGGGGGCAGGGGACTTCTGCAAAGCCGAGCACAGAGAAGCTTACCAGGAATGAGAAGATGCAAGTGATACAAAAGGAAAAGATCTAACAGCCTGTATTCGATATCTTCTGCACCGTCTCTACATCCTGAGAGATTATTGCGTTTACGGGCACAAAATCATAAAAGCTTTCTCCAAGATGCTTCATAATATATGAGCAGGTCTGGAATTTCAGTCTGTAAGAATTAAGAAGATGGGTATTCTGGTATGCTGGACTCATTTTTTCTCCCAAGATTTAGGTTTAACACCTTACAAACTCTCTTTGTAAAAAAGAAACTAGGACACTTACATAGAGGACAGGTCATTTTGGCGTTTGATTCAATATATACCATGCGATATGACTTTTATTCTGATCAGATGGAATTTCTAGGCCCAAATTTGCTTGCAATATCCATGGTCTATCAGTAACTTCACAACAAATAGAGAGGTGCAGAGGAAAAAAATGGTGTAAGCAGTAAGGGAATGAGTGTACATTAATGTCCTCTATAGATTTTTGTTTTCCATTGAAAGTTTTCTTCTGCATAAAGTCACTTCTGTCCTTTTTTCACACCTCCTCAAGTCCATTTGGTGAATAAATTAAATTAAATTCCTCATTTGCTCTTAATACTTTTTAAATGCAAGCCAAGCATCTTGGCTTTTCATACCTGGATATTTCCTTTTTTTTAAGATGCTTTTGGATAATTTCTCTCTCTTCCATAGGCTGGTGCTTTGGCCCATCTGCACCCTATGCACTCCCTAAGGCTCATGCAGAACTGCAATGGACGATTAGTCCAATTAAGGCTCCAACAATTTCAATGCCTCATGCGAGAGTAGATGGGGTACAATATGTAATTTCAGCTTTTTTTTGGTGAGGGTTTTCAACCCTTCCATGAACTAAATAATTTTATCAGTTTCTCTCTCTTTCTTTCTTCCTTTCTCTTTTTTTTTTTAAATTCGTCCCATTAAACTACAGAAGTGGAACATATTCATGAATAGTTTCTTTCTGCTTTAACTCAAGGAGTTCCTGACATAACAAAAACCTGGTAATTAACTGGCTCGAAGACTTTTACAATAGCCTCTTTAAATAAGCCCTAGTAAGCGGCACTTGCAGGACTTCCACACTGCTGATACCACTGCAATGCACCCTCTATTGAACAAGGTTTGCTCCTCTGCCTCAGCGTCACAGCAAGGGGGGGTTCCTACCCCCCATGGCAGGGACGTTGGAACTAGATAATCTTTAAGTTCCCTTCCAACCCAAACCATTCTATGATTCTACAATCAATTCTTGGCTGTTTTCTCCACTGCTCTCCTACTTGGAAACACCAAAGTCCTTCAGGATTTCTTTGTGTGGCAAAGGCTAACCAGCTTCTCCACGCTGGGTCCCTGCTCTCAATCCGCTTGGCTTTGTGCTTCCTTAAACACTCTGGTATCAATGGGCCATTTGCCACCAACGCAAGGACCAAGAGGTGGGTCTCCCATGGAGGGCACAACTCCTGGTCACTGTCCCAGCCTCCTCTGCGCTTTCAACATCGATGCATTTTGGCATATTTTGGCATATCTGCCTCACCTCCTCAGAGGAAGGAGGGGCTCTTCCTGGGAGAAGAATCATGCTTCGAATTTTCTGATTTCACTCAGCAGTGTGTGATTCGTAGCTGCTGCCGCATGTTGGCTCGATGCGTAGTCAGTTTTGCCTACTCATACTGATCTCCCCTGGTTACAATACATTTTGTTTCTGATGAAAATATTACTCTGATGAGTGTGTCCCAGGCTCCACCATACTTTTATGCTTCCTGCTAACTAGCACAAGCCTTATTGTCCCAATTCCTAATATTTTGCATCATTTGCAGATCTAGCAATTTAGTTTGTACATAGCACGAAAGAAAGTATTACTGTACATCTTCCCCCAGTGCTCCAGACAGATTGGTTCACTGTGGAACAATTACATACATATGTACGAGCCTATATTTCTTGTAAAGTCAAATCATGCAAGGATGCCTCAGCCAGAACAAGCCATAAAGCTAGACAAGGCATGGAAAAAACCCATCCTCAAATATGTACTCCTTAGATTACACAACTATAAAAAATAAAGCAAAATTGAAAAGGGCAAAGGAGACAAAATGTAAACACAAGCTTTTATACGCTCTGTGTAATATAGAGTGATTGTCATTTTGACATGCTGGGATCAGGAGCTGCCAATGGAGCTCGGGAGAGAAAGGGATATCTTGAGAATTATGGCAATGCTGCCTGCTCGCATCAAAGCCAGTTACAGGCTCTACGCCTGTGGTTGCCAGGTCTAACTGCCTACTTGGAAGCTAAACCTGGACAAATCATTTCCTAAATAACTGTAAAGTGTCCAGAAATATCATAAGCCTCCAGAACCCCCTTTGGAAATGCAGCCCTTTCAGTGGGTGCTTGCAACCACCCCCCTCAGTGCCTCACTGCAGCTGAAAGCCCCCCAAAACCTGCTGCGCTCAGGCCTTCTGTAGGACGTCAAAGAGGCGATTGTAACACACCACTAAGTTGATTTTGTGCCTTTGAAAAACGTCCTCCCTAATACAAATACTCCATCACTGTCAGCTGAACGCGTTTAACTTTTGAATTAATGTTATTTTCGAGAGGTCAGACATGTGACAGTAACAACAGTCTTTTGCCAAGCCATGCTATTCAGGTCTGCATCTGAATTTCCCCAGAGCCCAGTACTGTTTAAATACGAGTAACTGACTCTGGTTCATCGCTAATGCAAAACTTCTGTTCTCCAGACTCCTTCAGGGCTGTGCTCATGGTTCCCTTCCCCACGTAGACATGGAGAGACAGATCCACTCAGTGCCCTCTCCTGCTTAGCAGGTCAGAGGGTCCTGACAGCCAGCAGCTAAGAATAACAGCAGTCAATTTTCCTCCCATTTTGTCCCCATCCCAAAGACCGCGAGGTGTTTCAGCAGAGGTTTAGATCACAGCCACATGGTGTGTGAAAACTCACGCCTCCACCAAGGGCCACAGTTGCCAGGCTGTGCTGGGCACTGGGATGGGGGCACCTTCAGTGGAGCTGCTGGTCTACCTAGTGCTCATGGGGTGGTGGAGAGGAGAGAGGTTGTCTGAGAAAGGTGGTGGAGAGGAGTGAAAGCCTCTGGGAAGAGGGCAAGTGGCTGCCTACACTCGTAGCTGGGCTCTCACAGGGGAAGAGGAAGCTGGTCTCCACTCCAAAGATGGTCTATTTTATATTGCATTGCATTATGAGGAGCAGCTGAGGAACTGCAATTGTTTAGCCTAGAGAAGAGGAGGCTGAGGGGAGACCTCATCGCTCTCTACAGCTACCTGAAAGGAGGTTGTAGTGAGGTGGGTGTTGGTCTCTTCTCCCAAATAACAAGTGATAGGATGAGAGGAAATGGCCTCAAGTTGCACCAAGGGAGGTTATATTGGATATTAAGAAAAATTTCTTTACTGAAAGAGTGGTGAAGCATTGGCAGAGGCTGCCCAGCGCAGCGGTGTTGGAGTCTCCAACCCTGGAGGGGTTCAAAAGGCCTGTAGATGGGACGTGGTTTAGTGGCTGACAGTTGGACTGGATGAGGTCTTTTCCAACCTTAACGATTCTCTGAAATACCAAAGCAGTGCTCTGTACAGTGTCTTTTGGCGGTTGTACAGATCCAGAATGTTCAGAAGTATTTCAGGAAGCGTTATTTGTGGAGGTGCACGCAGCTGGAAGGTGCCTGGGCTCTGTCTTTGGTGGAAACAAGGAACACGCCTGCCCCACTGCAGCAGTCCCGGTGGCTCTGGCAGCCATTGGTTGTTTGCAGAGGGCGTTGGGACAGGTCTGGTGTGCATGTGGTGCCACAGCCAGTCCCCATGATAAGTGAAGCTGCAGATTTCTGCAGCACTGTTTGACAGCGAGCCTGCTCTCACTGAATTAACTGTTAACAATACCAAGCAACACTGCACAAACATTGCCATTAGTTTTCCCCGTGCAGCAACGCCGTAAATCTCACTGTGACACTGCAAGCTGCTGAGAGGACTTTGAGGGGCACAGTCTCTTGGAACTTACCTCCAGGGAGCTGAACATGGCCAATTCCCGGGACTCCTTTTCCCTCTGTCTCTCAGCACAGGTGGGGTCCAGATCTTCTGCCAGTTAAATTTTGTTTTCCAGCCTGCTTTGTAATTCCGATAACGTTTCGGTTCACTTGGCTGGCATGGAGTATTTTCACCACACCCTTGTCTCTTCAGACAAACAACGTCTTCTCTAACCTCTGGCAGAGCTAAACCTAGTGAGTAAGGAGAAACAGCAGTTAAGGCATAAGAAATGAAGTCACCCTGAAGAAATACCTCCACAAAGCAAGATGAGTGGGCACCATCTGCCTGGACAGTGTGGCTGCTAAACACGGGAGGGATAAATCGGACACATCAGGTGCAATAGGACACCTGACAAACAGAGAACGACGTTTCTTCAAACTTTAGGTTTATCTCTGCTTGTTTGGATCAGACACTTGTAATAGTTGTGGATTAATTTCCTTCCCATAGTCAAAACAATAAAAGCCAGGCACCATTTTATTAATTTCCAAACCAGTGTCAGATAAGCAGAATTGCATTTAAAAAAGTAAACACCCTGCCATAGAATTGGAGGATGTGTAAGCGTTCGGGGCTTTTTTCCTGTGTCTATAAAAGGGGAAGGTTTTTTAGCATTATGAATAGATTTAATTTTTTTTTAAGTTGTGCTACAAAGCACTGATAAGGCAATGGGAAAGCAGCGGAGATTGAGGCAGAGCAGGAAGAAATACCACCCATATTAGGAGACAGCCACTTACTTAGTCGCTGCCATTTGAATAAAGATGCCATTGTTCAGCCAGAAGAATGCACATATTCACAGGCCCAGCACAGAATAGCTCAGTGTATCTAGAACTCCAGAAGTGTCCAAATTACAGCCCCAGGGCCAAAACTGCCCTTGAGCCTTTCTGAAGAATGACCCTCTGCTTAATTAATCAGCGCTGTAGCTGTGAGTGATCCCAGGACACACTTTTCTCAGGCCTTTTTCTTAGCCCTGCTTGTTCAGAACAAACCTTTAAATGTTCTCTGGCTGATTTTTGACCATTTTTTTCCCCTTTCAAGATTATTATTTCCTGTTTTACTGTGAAAGCTCATTAGAAACGAAGAACAGCATCTAGATGATCTCAGTTCAGTTTACTTGGATAGGGAATGATTGACTCGGGATGGAGAGACATTGGCTCCCTTTCAAGACCTACCAAAAAAGGTTAAGTCTGCAGACTCCCAGAATATCGCTACTGTGATTTTCTTTCCATATCCTACGGAAGAATTATAGCAGGGCTGATGAGTTCGTACATGCCATTCTGTTAGTCATGTTTGATCCCATTTCTGTAACTCCAGCTGTTGCACGTGGGATCTCTACCAAGATCTCTTACTCTGCACAAGTTTGAATTTACAGCACTGAGAACTCCTCCTGGCTGTCACAGTCCAGGTTGTCTGGATTCTCATAAAGCTTTTTTCCTGCCAGGAACAGAACTGAGATTCGATGGCAATTGGAATCGCATGAAGACAATTAAAAGCATTGTGCAAAATTTCTCTCCCAATTGGACTTCACCTTGTCTACGTAGCTTTGATGATAAAGTTCATCTTATTCTCATTGAAGTTAAAGTTTAACAGAAAAAGGCAAAGGTTTTGCTTAGAATTAAAACAGCAGCATCTTTCCTTTTTTTTTTAACGGTGGTCTTTTCAGTGAAAACCAAATGAATTTTGACAATCTTTACAAACTTGCAACAAAACACACAAATGAAAAAAATGGTAAGGTTTTAAAAAAGTCAGCAGGAATGTTTTGAAAAGCTGTAAGGATAATGCAATCTGCAGCTAGGGAAGCTGGAGCCATACTGTTTGATAGGTCCTATCTTATGATATCCAATATTAAGCAACGTAAAATGATATGACCGGATGGCCTAACTAAATTTAGTAGTCTGGTGAATTGCCACTCTACTAAATTTAGTCGGTCCGTAATGGGCATTAGATAGCTACAGCCCAAATGATAAAATCTGTCTTGCTTTTTGAGGCTCCCAGCGAGTGCACAATACGCTCTGTTGCGCTACTAAGAAATAAGGAAGCCAGGGAAGAGGGGAACCAGGACTGTACGGAACACCAAAGGAATCAAGGTGTGCAAATCACCCCCTCACGTTAAACATGACCCAAACAGCACGTGGAGGTGCATGGGTGCTCCCTAGAAATGCGACCCAAAGGGGGAAGAGGAGGGCTCTGTAGGTGGACTACAAAGCTGCCACCCTAAACTTACCCTTGTGCTGGAGCCATGGGAAAGTCACAGAACTAGCCGAGTTGGAATGGACCCAAAAGGACCATTGAGTCCAACTCCTGTCCCTGCACAGGAGACTCTCAACATTCACAAAACGAACAGTTACAGGTGAGAGCAGGGCTCTTGGAGCCTTGCTGATCTTACAAAACATACGCTGGCTGTGCTTTCATGCCATTCCTTCTACATTTTCCATTCTGGGCTTTGTAGTCCTGATGGTAAACAAGGCAGTATATTTCTACATAGATTTCCATGCATCGTAGCATTTCATGCTATGCAAACTGCTAAGTCACTTTTCTCAAAACCGTATTCAATATGTTACTTACCCAGTTCCTGCCGTTTAAGGGCATTTGTGCTTTTTGGTCTGTGTGCGGTGTGAATCCATGTAGGACACTTTTTCTTCTAAAAATGTGAAATTTAATAGGGCTAGAAGCTTTTACAAATTCTGGTATTGGTGAGTAGAGAAGAATATTAATTGGACACAAAAAGGAAGTACCACAACATTATCCCCATGTCCTCAAAAAGACTTGCATACTCCTGTACTCGTATAAGAAGCTACTGGATGCCCAATGTAACTCAGAGATACTTCTTGCTTACAGCCACAGAATAGCGTCCTAGTCCTCTCTTCTGTTCCCAGCACAGCCATGGAGACATAGCCCTGCTATTCAGCAGGTTCTGCAGATCTGGATTGGATATCATAAACTATAAATCAGCTTTGATCCCCTCCCTATGATAAGCAAATTTAACCTATCTGAGGTTCTGTATACATTATTACCTGCAAGAAGCAAGTTTACTGATCATAGCTGGGTGCACACGTTCATCAGTTAGACTCAGAACACTAAAAGGGAACAAATAGCTCCTTGAAAAAATACTTTGCATTTTTGGTGAGCTTCTAAAATAGTATCTAAGTAGGTATGAGAATCATAGAACCATAGAATTGTTATGGTTGGAATGGATCTCTAAGACCATCCAGTCCAACTATCAGCCCAGCACTTTCGTGCCTACTAAACCATGTCCTGAGGTGCCACATCCACACACCTTTTGAACACCTCCAGGGATAGAGACTCCTTCACTTCCCAGGGAATAAGATCATCCTAGCTATTGTCTGGATGCAATCCATCCATGTAAACACAGCGTTCAGGGAACAAGAGAAAGGAGGAAAGAGTCTCAAAATTCCGCACATTTTCTTCATTTGTGATGTTCCAGTTTTCACTAAGAACTTACTCTTTTGCAAGATTTTTAAATCTGAGTCCCCAGTAAATGGATGTGAGAAATGTGATCACCCTCTCCGAGTGCCTTCTTGAACCTTTCAGAGAGGTTGGCTATTTTGACCCCAGTTGCATTTGGAGGTTGTACACATCTCAGCCACACACAGGGCTCACAGAGTGCACCCCCAGCGATGCACCAGGCCACCCCCACCTCAAAGAGGCTGTCACAGAGAAAACCTACTAGACACCAGAGAATCCCCCCCCAGCATCCTAACACGCAGGGAACCAGGCTGCCCTAGTTCTGCTGCTCACACCGTAACTTGTTTTTCTTTTTATAATTATGTCTTAATCATTCTTTATGCTGAAATAATCATAACATATTTACAACCAGGCTCTATTTCAATTTTTGCCTTCAGATCACTCTCCGTGTGGCCTCATACTGCCACTTCCAGCCCAAATGACACCCTTCCTATCAAAGCCAATTTGGATTTCTTTTCTCAGACACGAGTTTGCAAGGTATTTTTGTCAAATGATTTACTCGAGTTCAGATGTTACAAATAGACCTGCTGGTGTAAAGAGGCAGAGCAGCCGCTCTGGATCTCACCCAACACGTATTGGGTTTCTCACTGCTGTGTTCTGTAACTCTATAACAAAACCTCAGTTGTGTAGCGTGGCTTCATAACCCCACAGACGTGATGCTCGCCTGCTCTCTCCAGTTGCGCATCTCACTTCTAGTATGCACGAATACTTACTGGCCAGTAACCACTCGCATCGTCTTTCCAAACACAGAATCATGGAATGGTTTGGGTTGGAAGGGACTTTAAAGCCCATCCACTTCCACCCCCTGCCATGGGCAGGGACCCCTCCCACTGGATCAGGGGGCTCCAAGCCCCATCCCACATCATCAGCTTTTTTTGTGGCTATTGCTGCTTTTTCTTTTTTGATACAACTTCTCCTTCATCGGCTGTGTTTTGCCAAACTACTTGTGAATATTTGGAAAAATGCATTAGTTTCGCATTGCTCTTAAGATTAGTTTGATCTTGGCTTGCTAATTTACATATATATGACCTTAGAGCAGCCTTCCAGTACTGAAAGGGGCTCCAGGAAAGCTGGGGAGGGGCTCTTGGTCAGGGAGTGCAGGGATAGGATGAGGGGGAATAATTTTTAGCTGAAAGAGGGGAGATTGAGATGAGATCGCAGGGAGAAATGTTTTGCTGTGAGGGTGGGGAGGCCCTGGTCCAGGGTGCCCAGAGCAGCGGTGGCTGCCCCATCCCTGGAGGGGTTCCAGGCCAGGCTGGATGGGGCTTGGAGCCCCCTGACCCAGTGGGAGGTGTCCCTGCCCATGGCAGGGGGTGGCACTGGATGGGCTTTGTGGTCCCTCCCAGCCCAAACCATTCTATGACTCTATGATTCATGTTTTATAAGTTTCTCAGCCCCTCACTTTTTAATCAAACACTTGTTTTCACAAGGCCTTTGCCTCTTCCTAATTGCCAGGCCTTAATATTTTGATAAAGACTGATCTTTTTTTCTTTCAAAAAAAAGTGGTTCTGTTGCTCATCTATTTTAAAATCATAATTAACTTCATCTCCTTCCTCATTTGCTAATGGGTCTATTTTCTCTCCAGTATTTCCTTTTCCCCTGATACACTCATAATGTCTCTCTTGTTTCTCTTACCCTTTTGGCTAACTGTAACTCATTGCGCCTTAAGCTGGGGAAGGGGAGACCTTCACAACACAGCGCTTAGAACTTCCACACCGTTTTATACTTTCAAAGTCTTTTGCAGACATCAACTCATTAACTTTCATAACATGCCAGTGAAGTAGAGAAGTCTTATTAATGGCTTTATTTTGATGAGGAAAGTGAAGGGGAGGTGCTGAATAATCGATGCTGACTGCAGAGGGGCTGCTCCAAGGGCCAAAACCCACAGCCATGTGCTCGGGCAAGTAGACAACTAAGCCTGCTAGTGGGCACTTCATCTATTAGAGCGAGTCTAGAGGAAGCCATGAAGATGATCAGAGGGCTGCAGCCCCTCTACTGTGAGGACAGGCTGAGAGAGCTGAGGTTGTTCAGCCTGGAGAAGAGAGGGCTCCAGGGAAACCGTAGAGCAGCCTCCCAGTACTGAAAGGGCTCCAGGAAAGCTGGGGAGGGGCTCTTTATCAGAGAGTGTGTTGACAGGACAAGGGGAAATGGTTTTAAGCTTAAAGAGGGGAGATTGAGATGAGATCTTAGGAAGAAATGTTTTCCTGTGAGGGTGGGGAGGCCCTGGCCCAGGGTGCCCAGAGCAGCGGTGGCTGCCCCATCCCTGGAGGGGTTCCAGGCCAGGTTGGATGGGGCTTGGAGCCCCCTGATCCAGTGGGAGGTGTCCCTACCTCTCACATAGAGTGGGTCTGGATGGGCTTTGACCCAAACCTTCTGACCCAAACCATTCTGTGATTCTGTGATCACCATCAGCAAAGTCAGAAAGCTGAGCTCAGGGAAGGGAATGCAAAATCTCTTTCAGCTGCCTTTAATTCCATTTGTTTCTCAGGTGAAAACTCCAAGAATTTACCCACCTAGGTTTCTGTTCAATTCTGCTGGTCAGATGTTTCTACACCATATTAATACCTCTGGTTAAAAACACCATGGGATAAAGCAGTGCAATTGTTTATCTAGAAGATACTTTCAATAATCTGTTGTCACTTTATACAAGCTCCTGACAAACATCTTTGCCCTTGGATGGACATGACTCTTAGAAAAATAATTTCAGAACCACATGCTCAAGGTGCTTGAATTAGGGTTTAACCAGCCCTGTTTACACAGGGGCATATCAAGAATAGATATTCTCACCCAAATACACCAGCCTGGGCTCCCTGTAACTCTCTTTCATTCTGTTATACCCACACAGCACTACACAGGATTCTCACAGCATTAGCTTGTGGTCCATGGACCACTGATGGGCTACAAGACATCAAGAAGTGGTGGATGAAACAACTGCACGTTTTCCAGAGAAGACTGAACGCCCAAGCTGTACAAGAATGCTCCAGTGAGCAAAGAGAAAGGGGTGAAGCCAAATTAACAAATGAACAATCAAGGCGTATCTTAATTTTTAGCGGGTTTGCAAATGAAAAGCGTTGTGGTTAGATGTGGAATACAGCCTGAGGATATTTTTTTCATGATCTTAAACAGCGGTTAAACATTGCTTTGTGTGTCTGGGAATTGGAAAAGGTAGATGATTTTCACGAGTCTCTTTTCTTCTAAGCTGGTGTCAAGCAACATCATCACCCTTTATGGGGCATCATAACACTGCTTGCTAGCGAGGAAGACCAAGAGCTTATTGCAATCCCACTGGCCAAGGGGATCCTTACTAAGCCTCTGAGGAGTCCTCTCCCCTTCCTGATCTGCCCACGCTGCCCTCCGTGCCCACCATACCTCTCTCCCACAGGCACATGCAGGACGTGCTCCCCTGGAGCCAGGGCTTCCAGAGGGCAAGCGAAAGCTGATGCCGTGCTGCATTTTATGGGACTGGCAGCCAGATGAAGCACAAAGTTGCTGATTTCCTCTCGCCGGGGGGACTTGCCAGGGGTGGAAAGTGAGCTACGATGGTCTCTTCCCTCCACCTCCAATGCCACTCCCAGGAAGAGGTCCACGCTAGCTCCTGGATCTCCACCTGTGTGCATGCACAGAGTGGAAAGCAGGGGAAGTACCCAGCCCCTAGAAATGAGTTGGTTAAGTTGTGCTGGGCAGGAGAGGCTCAGCACGCAGCCTGCTTAGCGCTTCCAGACTGCGCCGGCCAAGTGCCCACTTCAGATGTTTACAGAGGTTGCTTTCGGAGGGCTGCAAGCTTGCATCTGTGCTTCCAGTTCAAGTCCTCTCACAAATTTGAACAAAAAGCTTGTAAATTTCAGCATCTTCCAAACTGCCCCATATAAGTCACTACTGAAACCGTATCCAAATGGCTCCCCCCCCCGCCATACCTTCCACAGAGATGACCTAAACTTTGTCAGGTTCACATGTCCCTAGAGATGATCTCATTTCACTGCTTCAAAAGAGCTTTGGTCTGCACAGCCTGTAGCAGCAAATTTACACTTCAAAAAGCAGACAGCTTTTTCCACATCTTATTCACTTAATGGGTGAGAATGTAAAATTAGTTCCGTTGCTGATGAGGACCTTGAGCCAAATGAAAAGTGTTCATTTGTCAGCACAGACTTACAGCCTGAAACATGATTATATAGCTAATCCAATAATGGGTTTTGATGCTGAGCATTTATTTATATACAGTATGTCTTGTTATCTGTTGATAATCAGGCTCTACAATTTACTCTCTTTTGTGTCATTAGACACAGCAACATCTTCCAGACATATTACATTTGTGTCAACATACAAACACACACAAAACCTTTCTGGCCAAAATACTCTCTTTGCCTGTTTGCTTTGAAACAGCGTTTGGATTTGAGCTTTTTGGAGCTTAAAATATTAGTAGCAAATTAATCATTTTAGACTGAGAACCTCTCTGCATCTCAATAGATTAAAATTTCAAACATAAATTTTAGTTCCTTATCTATAACATCATATGGACTGATTTATTCTTTTTTTTTGTCTGATGCGAATACCAATATCTAATTATCTCAGGTATAAATCTGTGTACATTAAATGGTCCCTGTCCTAAAGTATTCCATGTCCCAGCATCAGATGGTGTCTTAGACTTTGCTAACCATGCAAACACCACTATTTGATGGCTCATAAAATTCATATTTTATAGAACAGAAAGTAAGCATAAATTGGTAAAGCTAATACCAGCCGTAGTTCCTACATCAAGTCCATTAAAATCAAACAGAAAACCAAAGTTGTTTGTTTGCTTTTTCAACTTTTTGACCAATTTCTCCTTCTACCTTATGCCCCTGCAATTGTGGGGGTGACTGTAAATATCCAACAGTGAATTACTGGGACAGTTTACTCTTCTTTTAAACATAGACTACATAAAATTCAAATATTTAAAACAGGGAGGCATTTTAATAGCTGTGCCATACTGTGATACATTGCAACATTCACCAGATATTAAAACAAAAAAGTCTATGGGAAAGTAAACTCCCTCCAATATTAAACTGGGGGTTAATTGCAAACGCGGGGCACACCTGCAAACTCTGCGAACAATCCTGCAACACCACATGAGGCAATTTCTGCGCTCAAGCTCTGCCTGCAGAAACACCCAGGAGCACCTCCGAGGGCTGGGTGAAGCCTCCTCTAAATTTGGCAGTCAGGAACCTTTTAGAAGTCAAGCTATTAAGTAAAATTTACCTCGAAGGGTACTGCAAATCAAGGGTGCAGGTGAGATGCGAAGGATGCGCGAGCCAAACGCGAGCTTTGCCAGTGCCTCTCCTACGAGCAGGATCAGGCCTCCCTGGGTGCTTTTGTTTAGCTGAAATTTACTCTACAATAAATACTTATATATTGCTGCAACATGATGTTTTATTGGGCTGCACTAGTTTACTAAAAACAGCAGGCTGGTAATAGCAGCGCTTGTGGTTTTGCCTGTAATTCATTTGTGCATGGTAATGCACAGGGAGAGATATGATACAAGATAATAAGGCAAATTAAAAAAACGACTAAACTCAGTACTTGCAATATACAGCATATTAGGACCGTGTTCAGGCAGGCTGATTCTTTGGATATTTTTATATTTTGTGTTACCTCGGCGAGGTAATTCATTAGGTATTCGCTTGGGTAAAGAATAAATGAATATAGCATACATTACATCCTCACTTTAGTCGCAGAAACAAATCTTCCCTGTACCCGCCAATGTAATCTTCAGAGTTTTCCTTATATAAAACACCTCAAGAAAAATGCACCTCAGTAAGATTTACACTTTATTACTCTAATGATTCTACAAACACTGCCACAATGTGATGAAAGGCAAAGCAGTCCTGATCTGATTGAGAGCTAATAAAAATCAGTACTGAAAACTGAAAATAGCACCCTTATCATCTTTCTTTCATTTAGACCTGATTACTAGGGGATTATAATGCAATCACAGCTATGTGTGAGAGGTAGCTATGGGAACCAGTTTTAACTGTTTATCTAGCCAAAGATCTTAATTTAAGTTTGAACACTCCGATTCATTTATATGTAAGACACCAAGGAGACAAAATGCAGAAGAAACAGATGCTCACTTGTTCTTTCCATTTAACTTCATAAGCTACCAGCCAATTTGTCTTTCAGGGACAAAATTAATTTCTGATGACAATGTGAGCAAGTAATAAACTAGGCGTTCCTGTCCTGGGAAACTTGTTAAGGCCATGTAATGTTCTGGAGTTATTTAGAAAAAAACAATTTGCTCATAGACTTGCAGGGACATCTGTAACAGAGTTTTCTTTGTCCCTGTGCTGTTACTCATTTCTGGAGGCTTTATGACACCTTTTCCAGAGTTGATTTGAAAAAGTTCAAAAGGAAACATATTGCCCATTATTTCTTTCCTGTGGGGTATTTTTTTAGGCTGCTCTTTTTCCCCCATCATATTCTCAAATTGTGCAAACCTCAACTCGCTTTGCTACTTGCACACAGCCCAAGTGACCACCAGCCAGAAAGCCAAACCAAATTAATCAGAAATTATCCGAGGAAAACAGTTTGGCAGAAATTTTGAGGGAAGCACACACCTGCAAACGTCCAACAGCGCACTGAGAAGGTCTGCTGTGCATCGAGATGGAAGGGAGCTTCGCCCATTAACACCGTTAACTTTGTTAAGATACCATCATTAGCCGGGGAAAAAAATGCCAAAATGAGGTGGGCAGAGAGAAAAAGAGCGCAAGACCCACCCTAAGAGCTTGCATTTTTGGTACAGGCTGTGTGCATACGCTCTTGCACCAACTGCTAAACCAAAATGTTCTCTATCTTGCGTTATCTTTGATGCTATTTCCCCTTCTCGCTATTTATTTCACATATCCAGCTCTTTACCCTAGTAATGCTTTTCTGTCATTTGGCTCATTCATTGGGGTTTTCTCCCTGCACATCTGAGGTTTTCTCTTAAGTAAATTCCTACAGTCTAATGCCTGTCCATTAGCACATTGAAAATCGCTCTGTCTGCCGCGCTTAACGTTCGTTTACAGCTTATGTGCTTCACACCAATGTTCCTTTTCCAGCAGCTCTTTTGAAGAAAGTTTAAAGTAAGTTGCAAAATATTTCTTTTTCATCTAAACAGGGAAATGAATTTAAGAAAGGAAAAGAAGAGCCCGAAGGTTTAGCTCTTTCAAATTTTAAGCAGAATTCAAAACACTGTTGGAACACATCTGTCAGAGGAAGCACGAGAGCACCTGCATTTTAAGAGTGAATCTCTTCCCTAACTCCTTCCTTGATAATAGCTTGCACAAACAGCACCTTTAAACCACATCAATCCCAGGCGCTTTCCATTCATCCATCCAACCAATTATTATTTCCCTTGGCACCGAAGCGCAACTGTCTCTAGACTGAAGCTTCTCAGCAACATACAGCCCACGGTGCGGCACCATGGCTCACAAGAAGAGGTGATTAAAACTACTCAGCTGAAATGATAAAACAAGGGGAATTTTGAACAGGTCGTTCAAACCGGAGCCAGGCCTCGATACTGCACGCAGCAACGCTAACTTGTGATTTAAAGCCAGATGGTGTCAAATACAAATGACAAGAATGAAGTTTGGAGAGGAAAAACTAAGACTTGAATAAAATTTAGAAACTTTACTATGGTTGGGTCTGTATTTGTGCAGCAGGACCTCAGCAGCACCACCTGAGCGCGCAGTACGCGGCCTGACTGTATCTGTAGGGGAGGGTGCACCACGGCTCAACCGTTTCCCACTGCTCTCCTTTACTTTCAGTGACCATGGTAGTGCTTCAAGACATGCCCACCCAAGCTTGGCCATTATCTGATCACAAACAAGGGCGTCAGCAGCAAGGACCACTGCAAACTTATCAGTGGGGCTCAAAGAATATCTAAGTTCACTGCTTTAACGGAGAGTTTTTTTCATACCACCCTTGCCACACAGCTTGGAGGCTTGTGAGTGAAGACAGGATTAATGCTGAGGCCATACACATGAAAACAGAGCATTAATTCATGTTTCAGGAACGCAGAGGAAGGAAAGTTCACACACTTTAGAAATAACCACAACATTTTGCAAATGAAATGAGTGCTTGGGAGAGCTGAGAGCAGTCAGTGCTCTGGCACCCACATGCACAGAGAAGTGGAAACAGCAGCCGGGACACAACAGCAACACTCCTTCAAGGTGGGCACTGATGAAATTTCTCACCTGACACTCCACAGGTCTGGGACACATTGATTACGGAGGCAAATTCAATAAAAAAGAATGTGAGAGTATAAAAAGAAAGGGTCTGCCAGGAAGGTTTGAGTGGAGAAGGTTTGACTGGTTATTTGTGGAGCTCCGCGACAAGTCTGAGAATTGATGTTGGGCTGCTGGGAAGAACAAGAGTCACCTTGGGAAGAAAGAAAACAGTTTTCTGGGCTGCAGGTAGAGAAGACAGGTGGCTCCACAAAGCAAGATCTTAATTAGCATGCAGTTAAGGTGGAAAGTGTCCTTACTTAGAGAGATTTAGATCTGATCTTAGGCAGAAATGTTTTGCTGCGAGGGTGGGGAGGCCCTGGCCCAGAGTGCCCAGAGCAGTGGTGGCTGCCCCATCCCTGGAGGGGTTCAAGGTCAGGTTGGATGGGGCTTGGAGCCCCCTGATCCAGTGGGAGGTGTCCCTGCCCATGGCAGGGGGGATATAACTGGATGGGCTTTGAGGTCCCTTTCAATCCAAACCATTCCATGATTTAAAAAATCCTAAACCAGGAATGTGCTAAAGTACAAATACTCTCAGTAATAAAGTACAAATATAGGGAAAATTGAGCATTTCAGTCCTCCTCAGCAGCCACTCAGAGCCCCTGGCAAACTCGGTGAGAGCAGTTTAAGGTGGGGAAGTGCATAAGGGAGAGGGGGTGAAGAGATGGGTCAGGGCAGTTTGGGGAGACTTGTTCCATGGAATCACAGCCATCACTTTGTTCCCTGCGAAGCTCTGAGACTTGACTCAACACCATAGGGCAAAACCCCTTAGATACAGCATTTTAAAATTTGCAACAGCCTAATGATTTACTTTTAAAAACTTGCAGATCAGGAAGACGTTAGTAGAACAATGAAAAACTTGGCATCTAAATAACTCTATGACGTATTTCCAAAACCCAAACAGATATTTTCCACTTTTCCACAAAGCTCAATATAGTATAATACATTACACATTTCTATGCAGAAAGTTTTACATAACCTATCTCCTTTTCCACAAAGCTGTAAATGCCGGTGTCAGATATCTGAAATGCAATTTTGATTAAGTCAAGAAGTGGGAAACCCACAGCTGGGCTGGAGTCAGGTGACTCTGAGAAAAGAGAAAGAGCCCACAGGCCCCTCTAACACAAAATGAACCTACAGCATTGCCTTTAGAGTACCGAGCCCACTAGTCCAGAGGACAACAAACTTGTTTAGGGTGGGAGATGGTGAAGCAGGATGCGCGTGCCCTGGCCTAGTTTGGTGTTCTACAGATTGTAACCACCCTGTCCCTGCTACAACAGAAGCAACACGAGCTCCCTCAGCAGTACATCGGGGTGCAGAACAACAACAAACAAGGAAACATTACTTTTTAGCTCAAAAAATCAGTGCAAAAGAGCGTATGTGAGCTACGTTGGATCTGTGTCACTGGTATATCAGCCTTCAGTGAGATAATCTCAGCCTGGGTTATGTCTGGTCTTGGAGGGCATCAGTCTTTGGAAGACCAACGAGTCGGCAGACGCTCTTCCTTTCAGCAGTGCCTCAGTACAAACCATATTTTTGTTTCGTGGTGCGTAAAGGCTGTGAAATCCATGAAGCTCAGAAATCTCAAGGACTTCAAAATAAATCCGCTCCTGTGCAGTGCTAATACAGGAAATTCCAGTGCGAGGGAACACAGCCTCTGTCCAACATACCACAACCAACAGAAGAATGTGTCTTCAGAGGAAAAAAAAACCTTTTAACTGGTTCCTAGTGGGCTCATCCATAATCAGATTTGCATTACAGTAACGAGCCCATTGTCCTGCTCTCTCATGGGTGGATTTCTGCTGGCCTGGCCATGAAAGCAGCAAGGTCAGAGCCTGCTGGGTGTCCCGTGTGGGCAGGTTGCCCTTCACCTGCAACACCAGGCACACACAAAACATGGAAAGGGTGATTTTCTCTTCCCAATGAACTGGCGGGGAGGCAGGCAGTGCTGTGAAAGTCTCTCCCTTTGAGAGGAATTAGTAAAAGCTGCCCTGAGGCCACTCGCCTCTCCCTCTCCTTGTGAAGTCGGTGAAAACCATCAACACCAAACATATTAATTTAACTAAGCAGCAAATATAAATTGAAGCTTAACATGTATCATGAAAAACTGCTTTTCAGTGTCTCCTGCTGCTGGCAGGACTAGCAGGTAGCACACACGGTATTGTCCCTACCTGTCTAATAGGAACCTGATCGCTGAGACCTGAGACTCAAACCACACAGCCCATGTGTGGCCTTCACAGGTAACTAGGCTGGAAATATTAGGGGAAAAAGGGGAAAGGCGGGAATTGGACCCTGAACTTGGCACAGCTCCAAGAACGGCATCTTACAGCCTGCCACTCTCCTCTTTCCTCTGATAAACAGATGGTAACAGAAAGCAAAAGATGCAACTCTCGGGTGTGAGAGCCGCTCTGAAGGGTTCTGAGCACAGCGGGGGCATCGCGAGGGCAGTGGCAGAGTGTGTGGTGGGCACAGGTCACAGCATCACAAGGTTGCAAAAGACCTTTGAGATCATCAAGTCCAACCTATGACCCAACAGCAACACCAGCTTGATGGTCACGGCATCCAGCCCTGCCTTCCCTCTCAGCTCCACCTGACTCTGCGACGCAGGGCAGGGACAGCACAGACACACCTCGTGCTTTGAATTCCTGCCCCAGGACTGCTCCTCACAGCAATGTGCCAATTCCACTGTGGTAAATCTAGTTTTTTAAGGTTTAACTGTATCATAAATGTTAGCCTGTAATCACAAAAGCAAAAGCCTCCCTTTTTGCATGCTGTCTCCATCACCCGGGTGGGAGCTCACAACCGGAGAGCGACCGGTACAGACACATGAAAGCTTGGTTGTTGCAGCTGGATGAAAGGCACCGAACCCGAGACAAATATTTTGTCAGCCCTCTTGGGGAATCTTGCAAAGCCATCTCCCATCCTGTAACCGTTCTGTGGTTAAATAGTAGCTTCAGTTCTCTAATGTTGCAATCCAGAACCTTTCACAGGGATTAAATTCCCTCTAAATTAATTTGAAGGAAAAAAAAATGCATTTTGCTTAGAGTTATTTCTATTGCCCAGTTCTTTTATATGAATCTGATAACTAGTTTCCTGCTACAGAGATTACATCTTGAATGCTTAATGCCAATTTGGAATTTTTTGACACAAAACAAAAAGAGATCTAAAATGAAACACACAGAGCTAAGTGTAGGACATTAATGCAAGGCATGATTGGGAAACCAGCAAGTAAATTGGAGGAGGAAAGCAGACTCAATGGATATCTTTCAGGGTTAGGACATGCTGTAACTGGTCATTCAGGCATTTCTAGTTCTGGAAGTACATTTTTCGTAGCTTAAAAAACCTCTGAGTTCAACAATTTAAAAAAAAAAAAAAAAAAAGCCAGAATGAAGGATAGAGTGCAGCCAAAGGATAGCCCTTAACAACCATTGCAAAATGAAATCTAAATACGCTTACATATTAGATAAATGTTGGCTTCCAGGGAAGCTTTACAACACTTTAATTCCATCCTGAACTGGAATATATGGAACTGTTTTGAATTTCCATAAGTGTCCAGAGCTCTCTGCTAAGCTAACAAGCTGATATTTCTATTCATATCATAGAAGCTATTTTTTTCCCCTGGAGTAACTCACCAGGCTCTCTTTCGTGACTTCTCTTTCTTTCTTTCCTTTTGAGCTGCAGTACAATTTCATTAATAGGATGATACAATAATTATTATTCTCATATTCTCATCAGCTACTAATAACTCCACTGCCCCATTTTTTTTGCCACACGGGTGGGTGCTACATTTTTGTTAAAAATGTCAGAAGCTTTTTCCCCTCTCTTTACTTAAAACTCAGCAAAGCCAGTGGGTTGCACACAGGTAGAGCATGTTCTCACTGGCCACTCTCACTCCTTCCCCTGCCACAGCACATTTAAGTTCTTTGAGTTGGGGTTGTTCAGCCTGGAGAAGAGAAGGCTCCAAGGGAGACCTTAGAGCAGCCTCCCAGTGCTGAAAGGGGCTCCAGGAAAGCTGGGGAGGGGCTCTGGATCAGGGAGTGCAGGGACAGGACGAGGGGGAACAGTTTTAGGCTGAAAGAGGGGAGACTGAGATGAGATCTTGGGGAGAAATGTTTTGCTGTGAGGGTGGGGAGGCCCTGGCCCAGGTTGCCCAGAGCAGCGGTGGCTGCCCCATCCCTGGAGGGGTTCAAGGCCAGGTTGGATGGGGCTTGGAGCCCCCTGACCCAGTGGGAGATGTTGGAACTGGATGGGCTTTGAGGTCCCTTCTGACCCAAAGCATTCCATGATTCTATGATTTGGAAGTTTTTCTAACCCATTACAGCCAAAGGAGCAGTGCCCAGTCCCACAGCCCTGTCACACCCCCCCCACGCACAGAACACCTGTGGAACAAATTAAGGCTGGCTCTGACTTTCCCTAGCCCAGGATATTGTAAAGCCAGCAGGAAGACCTGGGGAGCTGTCTGAATGCCACGATGGCCCACGGGAAGTGTGGGCAATTGCACTCCCTGCAACAGAGGAGGAAAATCCGAAAGACCTGAGTTTTGCTGAGAGTTGCAGGCACCTAAGAAGAGCGGAAATTACATGAAATGACATGAAAAAGCAGAAGATAAAGCAGGATTCATAGCAAAGAAAGCAGGTACTTTGGTTTTAATTGCACTTAAAATTAGGGAGGAGCCTGAAGGCCGAAGAAAATGGCCCACGGTGCTAAACGATTTTTGTGACGTGTTGTTGCGCGGGATGCCGTTTAACAAGTCCATCACTGAGGGCTGCACTCTGTCTCTGAACCTGAAACCCTACACAGGGTTTTTTGTCTGGTCTAGCTTCTCATGTCAGGGGTATCTCAAGACAGGAGGGAGATCTTATCAAAACAGGAATGATTAGGAACAGTAAGCAAACCTGCTCAGCAAACAGATAGGAATCTGAGGAGAGATCCTCTCCTCATAAAAACGGAGCCTACAGATACGGGATAAAAAGGGCGAGTGGGCTAGTTCAAAAAGATGAAAAAGTATTTGGCTTCTGCAGACTGAAAGGTGATTCCACACTGTAACTGCTCACGGGGCAGGGGCACGCGCAAAGCCTTTGACACAGCTGCTCAGGCCGTAGCCCAGGAAGAGCAGCTTTCACAACGTAGCAGCTGGATGTGGAGATAATCGTGTGGATATGGGCACTGACCTCTCTGCCAGAGCAGATAATTGCACACAGAAAGAGGAAGATGCCAAGGAGATAGTTGATTTCTTTGGGTAATTGTGACTTGCAGTTTGTTATCACGCTCAAGGGGAATATCAACGGGTTTGGGGTTTTTTTGTGAATTTTTAGGGAAAACTGATACCATCAGCAGCCACCAATCTCCTATCACCACTGTGTTGGTTCCCAACCAACTAAGAATTCAGACCCTATGATCATTTTGGGTCAAGGTCTGCGGTAACGGAAAATGAATGTAGAAGGCAGCAGCTGAGAGGAGGCTGTCCTAGACCGCAGCACTAACCTGTTGTACAACTGAAACCCGCACTACAGACAGTGTTGCCCTTTGTCTTCTCTCCATGGCCAAGGACTGTGACTACCCTGGCCAGGTGGCCTGTTCCCTGGCTGCAGGAACCTGCTCACATCAGCCCTTGCTTTCTTTCCAGAGAGTTTCTCTGCCTTTGAAGGACTGAAGTGGATACCTCATTAGGCCTTGATTATCCCCAAGCAACTGCTTAGATTTCTGCCCTATTACCGATCTGCCTTTTTCAGCAGAGGTCGTGGAATGGGCAGTGGCTGTCTTGTCTTCGTTATAATGCATCATTTGAAACTTTTCAATTAGGCTTCAGATCAGGCCACGGTACTGAGACCGCTTTAACGAGGGTGAGTAATGACCTTGTACCGCACGTGATTTCTGGCACACCATCAGTTTTAATTCTTCTTGATCTTACTGTAACCCTTTGATACTTTGGATCAAGGGTTCTCTTGAAATGCTTTAAGCACATTGTAGGACTTTCAGGGACTGTTCTGACATGGTTTCTATCTGACTTGTCTCAATGTAGCCAGAATGTCACCTGTAAGTTTTCCATATAAATTCAAATTGCCAAAGATTAAAAGGCAGCTGAAAATCTGGCCTGTGCACAGAACCGGGGAAATCTGGTGTGGGTCCCCAGAGTGAGGAAACCTAAGGAGGATTCTGCTATAAGAGCAAGGTAACCCCTTTGATGTGCCATGCCCAAGTACGGCAACGCTATGATTAGAACAGAAAGCTACTTTAAGCTGGAGTAGTGAATTTAATAAGAATACAGAGAGAGCGACTTCCAGAAATTTAGACTTCCCACTTAATACCCATCTTTATATTATATATAGGTTAAACTAAAATGCTGGTTTAAAACACAGTGTAGACCCTCATCCAGTTAAGCTCGTGACAGAAACCACATTGACATCAGCAGGACAAAGATCTCACCTTTAAATGCAGGGATATTTGGACTCAGATCCAAACCCAAGCCTTGTAGCAGGAACCAGTTTTTAAACAGGCTGTGTGTGGATGAAGCAGATCAACCTTCCTATTATCAAGGTGCTTTCCAAGGTCTTGGAGTCTCATGAACCTAGATTTTCTTCTCTGGGGAGAAGGGATAGCATTGAATTATAAAATTCATCTCAGTAGGGGTTTCCCAGAAGCCCCTTGCTTTCTCCAAGCTTTGTAGGCCCCCAACAACTGTCGCAAGACTTCCATGAGCACAAGGCAATGATATAGATATAGAAACTCATATAAGACTTCTACAGCTTTTAGGTATGATTGTTTCCCAATGTCTGGATGCACAAATCCTCCAAACACAGAGTCCTTTTCCACAGGCGCAATCGGTTACTATTAACAGCATGAGACCAAGCACCAGAATAACCGAGGGGCCAGAATCGGCATCCACAATGGCAAGGAGCAGCTACAAGCCCCCACCCCAAAACAGAGGCAGCACCAGCTACGGAGGAGACAGGCAGTGAGAAAGGGACTGCAGCCTCTCCTTGCAGGCAGGGATGTGGCAGCCATCGCCGTTTGGCCCTTGGCCCTGGTCCATCCCGTCGCGGTACCCAGCACAGGGACTGCACTCGCTGAGCTTGCCAGAGCAGTGTCAGTTTTTAGGTAGCTGTTCTCACCTCCGCTCTCTCCTCCAGGCACACCAAAAGCTCCTCTCCTGGCCCACAGGGCACAGCCTGGGCTGTACCCCTGAGCAGGCTGATTTATGCCTGGCTGCTGACAAACTCTGCCAACAGAGCAAAGCAAATCTACAAGATGTCCAACAGTTGCCCTCCTGCTACGCTTTAGATATTGTCACCCTTAAAAGCAATGGACTGAGCGACTTAAAAGTAATAACTACCTGTCCCTTTTTTAAAAAAAAAATATTCTTGAAGCTCCTCTTACACACAGCACGAGGGGGCTTTATCTGAAAGGGGAGCAGAGAAACCCATGTGTTTTCCTGCAGTTGGATGGCACCACCAGGAAACTGAAAAAGCTTCCAAGCTTGCTATCAATCACTTGATGTATGCAGGAGGCCATCTTTATTGATAAGCCTCTAGTCACCAGCTGAAAATGGTTTGTCTTTCATTACACCCTTTATAGGAGGCCTTTTTCACTGCACTTGCCTGGTGGCTCTGCAGACTTGGTACAGTGAAAAAAACCTCATTTCCCAATCCAAGTTTATTGGGTAGAATATACTTTTTTTTTTTTCCTGTTATGTACCAGGCAGAAAGCACTGTCATCTGACACTTTCTTGGCTGCAAGGAGAGCAGATCAGCGGTACCATTAGTGTCCTACAATAGCAGGCACAGAAAAGAGGTGAGGGAACTCAATGGATTTCACTCTAGCGAAATTATCATCCCTGTGTCAGGACTAACTTCGTCATTAACCCAACACTGTCACACCTATTAGCATGAAAAATGCAGGGGTCGTTTAGCACAACCCTATTTACTGCGCACTGGAAACACACATTCCAGTTCCTGCGAGTCTTAAGGAAGCTGCAAGAGTAGATCACGGCATTGAGCTGTATCCCCCCCATCGCAGCAGTGAGCTGTATCCCCCTCATCGCAGCAGAGTGCTGTATCCCCACCTCACATCCTCGAGGCAGCAATTATAAGAAACGGTTGCGTTAGGGCCACATTTCAAAGCCAGAGTACAGCCACGCGGATGTGCGGCTCTAAACCCAGCAGAGCTTGATCTATTAAACACATAAAGGGGTCTGTGTGTCAAAGGAATCTGGGCTAATCATGGGACAGAAACCACAAGCTCCCAAATTGGAAACCCAGGTTTCTTCAGCTATTTGACCAACACTCCAGAGCACATCCATACATTTTAAATCTCACACTCTAATAGGAATACACAGGAATGATCCTTTCAGAGGTGTTGCATTGATTAATAAGCTTGTCACCAAGGATGGAAATTGCTACGTAAGTGCTAAGCGCTGTTAACTAACGTAAGACAATTCCATACATTCTGGTTGAATCCAGAGAACTCCAGCAAAATTTATTAGTTTCATTTGCATATATACTCTGTCTGACAACAGTGATCAAGCTGGTGAAAGTTATTTCAAACATTTGTTATGCTCCATGACTGCACAAAAAAATTAGAGTGAAAATTCTGGCTCACAAGGCAGAATTGTGCCCGCTGAAAAATCTGTAATTTCTGAAATATATAGAGAGCACAAACAAATATTTCTCTCGTCAAATTCACACACGCCTCGGTGATATTTAGCTTAATAACTGTGCAAAGAAGGAGCAGTATTGATGAAGTTAAAGCACAGAACTCCATTCTGCAGGAAAATTGCTAATGCTTTCTGTTTCAGCCACACATCCTCATTAAGGGCCCAGGCTTCTTGGCAAACCAGAGAACATCTGTTTTAGGCACTTCTAGCTCAACTTTTCTGTGGTTCACCTTCGATGCCACATCACCAATATGAAACACCGTGGACCACCTGAGACTGGCACAGGGCTACGGGCACTGATTTTGGATTCTCAGAGGTTAAACTATGGTTTTCCTCAAATAAAACAATTTCATAGAATGATAGAATGGTTTGGGTCAGAAAGGACCTTAAAGATCCTCCAGTTCCAACCCCCTTGCCATGGGCAGGGACACCTCCTACTGGATCAGGGAAATTGTTTTTCTAGATTCTATTTCTAGAACCTTGTACTTTTAGACTATATCATCCTTTCTGTGAAGACTTCCTGTGGCTTAGTCTGGAATTACAAACTAGGTCCTTAAACTCCCATTCCTATCCCTTTGCCATAAAACCATGGTTTCTCCTGTTCAGCTTTGCAAACAAACAAACTCAGCTGAGCAAGACTGGAGGCTTCCACCTCCAGAATTTCCAGAGAAGAGGCTCAATGAGTTTGCGAGATAGCACCCAGGAGGCTGCAAGAGTCTCAAGAACATCAGGAACTTCTCTGATGCTGGCTTACTCTGTGATGAAGCTAATAATTTTATCTCCAGATCTTTCCCTATTTGTTTCTCTGGGCCAAGGTTGCCTCTTAATTTATGTCGGTGCTGCATTCTCCAGCACAATGGAGTTCAGATGGCTCCATGTGCTGCTGGAGTATGGCTTTCTCTCTGTCTCTTTTGTTCGAACCAACCATTTGGAGATGGAGAGAGATTGATATCATAGAATCATAGAGTGAATCATAGAATGGTTTAGGTTGGAAGGGACCTAAAAGATCATCCGGTTTCAACCCCTCTGCCATGGGCTGGGCCACCTCCCACTAGACCAGGTTGCTCAAGACCCCATCCAACCTGGCCTTGAATGGCTCTCCATTACATTACTACGGAAAGAAAAAAAAAAAACAATGGGCATAATTTCCTGACATATTTGTATGCTCATTTTGCTCTGCATCCACTCTGAACTGCTGAAAACATGAGATACCTGAGAAACATGATGGTTTTGTGTTTACCAGGAACCACCAGCCCTTTGCCTTTAACAGAAGATCTGTAGCCTAAACAGGCAGCTTTAAGAGCTCTCCTGACTCAGTTGCAATCAAGATACCATCTACTTAAATAAGCATTTGTACTCCCAGTGATTTTAGGAGATGAATTACTGATCTTATTACCATAGTAAATACTCTTGAGGCAACGCACAGGCCAACAGAATATTGCTTTCTGCTGGTACAGTACCCATTTCCAGGAGAACTCTAGGAGCATTTCTAGTCATATGGTAATAATAAAAGGTTTTCTTAGTCTATGTTTGCCAGAAAGTCCCATTTGCAGAAGTGGCTTTTAAATCTTTGACACTGTTCATGGGAAACAGCTTGTCAGCTATGAAAATATTCCTACCAGCTCCTGTATATCAGCCTTACTGCTGGGGTAAAGAGATTTGCAGGTGGCAAAGCTCAGTACCAAGCAGAGAAAGTTTTCAGCTGACATGATGACTGGCAGAGTAACGTTACCTGGACAGGCAAAAGGGGTTCTTGGTTGCCCGTGGTGATCCTGCCTGTGGCACTCTTTGAGGACAGTTCTGTGTCCCTGCCCAGCTCTGCATCCAGGCAGGCAGTGGCGCCGGAGAAGGGCGGGGAGTGCCAGCACGTAGAAAGCCTCTAGCTCAAGCACACTCCATTTATTTATCACTGAACCATCATCTGGTCAACAGGAAAAGTTGATAACACTGTTGCCCCTGGGGCTCTGTTCTCCTTGGGAATATCGAAAAGGTGAAGCTGGTTAAGGTCAGTGCACAGGAGGCCCTGTTGAAGGTGGGAGCAGGTTAGTCATGAATTGCTGAGCATCATCTGGTATCACAGATAAGCAGAGTGGGTAAGAGACTAGGCAGGCTCTACAATAAGGGATGGATTTAATTAACAATTGCACAGAGGGAGCAGACCGTAGCATTTTGGCACAAGGACATCCCACATCTGACAGTCACTTAAAGAGACAGGGAGCACCTATTATAAAAAAATACATTACTCCTCAATGTGTTTTTAAAATTACACGAGAAACAGTAACATATTGTATTACCCACTCTCGGCAGCGCTGCCTGGTTACACCGGCACTGCGCAGCACAGGCTCTCTGCAGATATTCTGCACCAGGGCCTATTTAAAAACATTGGTCCAAACTTGGTTCCAAAAGTACAACTCTGCTGAAGTCAGGGGCTTGTGCAGATGTAACTAAAGGCAGATGTTGATCCATATTAACTGAACTATTAAATACATCAATCTTACCCAACCATCTGACACCTTGTCCCACTGCCCAATATTTTGTTTCCCAAAAGTTTATTTAAATTTAGCCACCTGACAATTTGCAAGCTTCTGGGTAACCCCACTTTTATAATTTATTGCTTGGGTTTGGGGTTTTTGGGGGGGTTATCATTTTAGTGGTGGGTTAATCCTTTAATTATTTTGAAAGTTAAATATGATGATCATCATCTAACGAGCACCCTGATCCAGTGGGAGGTGTCCCTGCCCATGGCAGGGCGTAGGAACACGATGTGCTTTAAGGTCCTTTCCAACCCAAAACATTTCATGATTCCATGACCATTGCGCAGTTCTAGCTGTTCCCCTCCTCCGTCAGTAAAACCCAACAACAGAACACCCAAGGAAGGAAGCAGAAACAAAACAGAGTTCAATTCTTATTCACATATGATTTAGCAAAATAATTAATTACTCCACCAGCTCCTTACCTCACGCGTCTGAGTTCAAAGAAGAGCAGACAAGTGACTTTGATGGTCCCAGCCTCAGTCCCAGCAGATGTTTAACCGCATCCCAGCAGATGGACTCTCCTCCTGGGGAGCCAAGCACGGGACACAACGTTGCTAAAATGGGCAATATGAAAAATAGAAAAGTAAATCCCTGAACACACCTGCCTGAGTAAATAAGCTCTGTTCTTCAGTCACCCGAATAAAAAACTGCCCAGTCATTGGAAACAATCAATTAGGAGGAGAAATTATTTACTAATCAACCTACAGGAAAGAGGTTTCACATTGTTCAGAGCTTCCCTACCAGGAATGCCTCTGATTTTCTATGTTATTACACCAGCTTTGAGACCATACAACAAGCCTTTCTCTGGGCCTTTTCACTGAGGACAAGGAAGACCCAATCACTGCATCTTTGTCCTTTCCCAAACACATCCGTTTCCTGGAGCCCATCCTGTAGAAGCAGATTGCCTTCTCTGAATCATATTTAAAAAATCAGTGCTGTAAACTGTACCCTTAAGAAAAAGGCCATAGAAAAGGTGTGACCTGAATGCATAAGAATTTTTTGAATGAATAGAGCCCTTAATATTTAGTTTTGCCTAATGAAGTAAGGCATGAATGTAAAAGGATTACTATTCCCGTAACGTTCAATTCACACACACAAAGTGTAATTCATGGAACCTGGCTTTAATTTTTTTTCATATAAATAATTAATGCTGCATTTAAAGCATGTTAAAATGTTTTATTTCTTAATCAGCTAATTTGACTGAGAAACAAAGATGCCTTTATTTTCATTTTCCTTGACTGGAGTTACTGTAGTAAAAGGTCCCCTCTAGCTTTGGCCTCCACTCTCCAGTTTGCTGCTGCCAATTAGTTTTCTAAAGTCACTATTTTACAAAATGCTTCTCACTTTTTAAAAAATGTAATTGAATGTCTGTACATCACAGGGTTTCTTGTGTTCAGACGCGGGGTGTTAAACATTCTTTGGGTTGACTTGGGTCAGCTTTAAAAAATCTCAGACACTGAAACCTGAGAAGCAGCCGTGCGCTATAGCGTTCTCTCCACATCCTGTTGAGTATTAAGTGGTTATTTAAAATAGAGTTGTTATACTCAGCAACTGACTTAAAGTGCTCCATATAGTTTACAAGACGATTAATTAAATGAGAGCATTGCATGTGATGCACATGTATTTCCATAATCACTCACGTTGGCCTATAGTTGCCCTTTAATTTTCATACTAATTAAAGTAACACATTGAACTGCAAATTGTAAATGGCTGCATTTCTCAGTAGATGCTAACACTGATGTAAGCTGAATGGCAAATAAAAATCCCCAAGAATTAAGCAGAGTGGTTTTTGACTCTGATCCATTCAAGTTTCCCTACTCATTCCATTACTGGACCATGTCCATATTTTAACAGGACTGTATTTTTCCTGTGTTTTCAGCCCCATATGTACTTGTTTTTTTCTATTGTGGTGTCTGGTTAGTTGGTTTCATCTGATACAATAGAGCAGTTATAAAGGGTTTGCAGTTACAGATTAGGTTTTTAAGTGGTGGTGGGACTGAGGTTTGTAATCTGATGGGCAGGGAGAAAGAAAACTGAAATGTGCAGCCATTTCACCAGTAGTTTTACCTCTTAATTACATCTGACCCATTATCCTCCTTGATTCTTGTTCAAATTTTGACACGGCTGACTTGGAACCTGAAATGTAAACCAGAGGGCTGTACTTTCACGTGGCATCAAGGAAGAGGGAAGTTAGTCCCTAGAACATTTACTGGTACTTGGAAAAGGGAAGAAGCAGATAGGAACAATTATCCTGTGGCTCACATGGGCTGCTGGCATTTTGACTCTGATGGGGACGACTGCATCCACCTCCAGCAGCCTCCAGACGTAATGGACATATGGTAATTGCTATTGAATGAGAAGTAACCTTGGACTATAGGCATATGAAAGACACCTTTTAAAAAAAATCCTTCACAAAAAAACCCTCTGTCAGGGCCAACAGCTCAAAAATTAACAACTAATCACTCCTTTCAATGTGTCCTCCATCTAATTGCTTCCATGATGAGGTGGGTTTTTTTTTTTTCCTTTCAGAAATGAGCATTACAAAAGATTTCTTTTTAATTTAAAATGAAAAATTCCTCCACTCCCAGGTGACCTATCCAAGAGAAATAATAATAAGCACTCGATTGCTCAGAGAGCATCAGCTCTCACACACATTACAAGGCTGAGCGTTCATGCTCCCTCATCCCCCACCCCGCTCCCTTCCCGCAGCGTGTCCTATCTCCAGATCCTAACTTGGCTCAGCCCAAAATGTTATTTGTTAAAATTAACTTTCAGATCAAGCTGGAGTCAGTGTACTTGGCAAGGAGGAGAGGAACAAAGACTGCAAGGGAGGGAACGGCTTCGGGAGGCGGAGAGGGAAGCTGCAGCCCGCAGCAGATGGGTCTTGGGGAGCGCAATGGGCCACAGCAGCAGAGTCAGGTTTGCTCCCAGGTTTGTCACAGCCACCATGAACACCGTGCTGTCCCCAGATCTCTTCTTGTGGGCCAGGCAAAGGCTTCCCCTACATCTGCCCTCAGAGCTGAGCCCCTGCTGCTGCTTGGTGGGGGCACCCAACGTGACTGTGCCCGTGATTGCTTTATTCAAGCAAAAGTCTTCTGAAGTTTGGTGATGGTAATGCTGAACAGCCACGCGTCGCAAAATGAATGGAGTCACGCTGAGGGAAGACTGATAAGTCTATGGTAATAACACAAGACCCTTTTTTCCCTTCATAAACCAAATTTCCCATACATTTCTGGAAGATTAATTTAGATTTAGGGAGGTTTTGAGTGAGGTACCGGAAAAAAGACTCAAAATGCAAGGCTGGTTTCTACCTGACCTTAACTACTACATCAGCGACCACTGCTTCAGTACATTTATATATGGAAATGTAAACGCACTTCAGCTTAATTACCTAAGGACTCCACAAAAGAAAGCCTCTAAAATGTTTTAATTGCAAATTTAGTCTTTCCAAGAGCTACACAACAGTGGTATCATCCACTGACTAATTAACCGTGTATTTGAGCAAAAAAAAATAAAATAACTCTCAGCAACACGGACACAGCCCCACTTGCCTTCAGTAGATGATGCATGTAAACACTTGCACATAAAGAATTAAGCAGTAATTTGAGTTTGTTGAATTTTCTTTTTCCTTTGAGACTGGTTGCTATAAGTGTAACATTAGACTTATTTTCAAGTTTATCTCAAACTCTGTTGTAAGAAAGAAGAGGCTATAAAGGGGAAAGCAAAAAGTCCTAAAAGTAAAAGCTTTTGAAGCTTTCTGACTCCCACGGCACGAGAGGATTTGGTCCCTGCTATGTTTCCAAATGGAAGGTCCAGCTGACACTTCCACTTGGACACAAATCTTTCTCACTCCCTTAACTTTCCTTTGCACTCACCTATTACTGGGCTGTTCAGCCTGGAGAAAAGGAGTCTGAGGGGAGACTTCAGTGCTCTCTGCAGCTCCCTGAAAGGAGGTTGTGGTGAGGTGAGGGTTGGTCTCTTCTCTCAAAGTACCAAGATAGGATGTGAGGAAACGGCCTCAAGTTGCACCAGGGCAGGTTCAGATTGGATATTAGGAAAAATTTCTTCACTTGAAAGTGTTCTCAAGCCCTGGCAGGGGCTGCCCAGAGCGGTGGTGGAGTCCCCATCCCTGGAGGGATTTAACAGACGGGCAGACGAGGTGCTCAGGGATGGTATAGCAGTGGACAGGTACGGCTGGACTTGATGATTGCCAAGGTCTTTTCCAACCAAACGATTCTATGATTCTATAAATAAGGTGTGGACTTTCTTTTCCTCTGTTGGAGCCTGCAGAGGCCGGCTCAGTTGGGATATGTCTAGCAAGGCACAGGCGGGTGATTCCAGCTGCTGGCAGGGTAGTTTGCTTCGCAGAGTGTCAGGCTGACACAGCAGCCCCAGTGGGACCACGGAACCTCCCGGAATAAAAGCAGGGCTGGGCAGGGCTGCTCCAGCTCCACAGGGTGCTGACCATCCGGGAAGGGCACTTACACCAAAGCCAAGGGCCTGGGAAACATTTCTTCTTTGCAGAATCAAACCCTTTTTAGAGACTCGTGACAGCTGGTTGTGATGAGCAAATTAAAACCAATTTCAAAGTTACTCCTGGGCACAATTGTCAATCTCTCATTTAGGAAACTCTCTAAACTCTCTAAACAAGCGCTTAACTTTAAGCAGGTGCCTAAATCCCACTGAACACAGTAGGATTTATACACCTGTTTTAGTGCCTTCCTGGGCAGCGATAGCCCTCAGCAAGTGGTGTGTCACACCCCAGGTGGCTTATTCTCATCCTGGTTTAATTGCCAGTGCCCAGCCAGCACGGGGATCACGCTGCCGCTCCCCAGATTGTTACTGGAGTGCATATCCTGCTGTACTGCAAACCTGCCGCAGCCCTGCAGGCAGCTCTGCTGCTAACGAGCTGCGGCACGGCAGCCTGGGCAGGAGAGCCATCTCAGAAGGTTCACAGTCCCAGACTGCCACTGTGGATAGCAATGCTGTTCTTTCAAGCCACAAGGAGCACATCAGAGCCACTCCTTGATGCTGCAGCTGGGGCTTGTTTCCTTTTTTTTTTTATTCTTCTGAAGACTGTCATCACAGTCCTGGCGCAGCCAGGATAGCACCAGGAGCCGTGGAGCCAGAAGTCCTCTCCTCCCGCAGAAGCAGTGTGGAGACGGAGAGTATTCATGGTAATCTCCCTTTTACAAGACACAGATGGGCCTGCTCAGCAGCAAAATTAACATGCTGAGAAAAGCTCTTCTCACAGGAGAGCAGCAAAGTGTAGAGCTGGTGGGAGGAGAAGGGAAAGGAAAAGGGGAGGGTGGCAATATGACAAATAGCTTGAAGTACTTTTTGGAGCAAAAACACTGACCTGGGTAAGACACAAAGTTAAAAAGTAGCAAGCATTTTCAATGAAAAACCCTCCGTGTTTTGTAAACTTCCATTCATTCTTGTTACTTAATTGGAAAGCAAGACCAAAGTTTTCATTTCTCTTTCTCCACTGGCAAGAGGAGGATGGGAAAGGAAATACAGGAAAAAAAGGGTCACCATTAAGCTTTCTAAGGTCTATCTTTTGATACTGTGACTTGCTTTGGTTATTTTTTCATTACTTATTTTCACTAAAATTAAAGGTCTCCAGAAAAGCATTTGCTTTGGTTAAAATGAAAATTAAATCTGATCTACTATAGAGACAAAAGAACAGCTGGGTCTAAGGAAGACAATCTCTGTATCAGTGTGCTTACATACTAGAGAAGGCATGCGCGAGTCAAAAATGCACTGACAGACCAGCATAGAGCAGATTTGTAAAAAAAGGGGGTTTTAACAATCTTTCAGCTCTCTCTTTATTAGACCTTAATTAAATCAATGGGTCAAAGCAACAGAGGGAGAAGTTGGTTCAGCTAGGGGACACTAATCAACCTCTTTCAGTGGGCTGAAAGGTATCTCTTAAGCAAGAACTAAGCTTTAAACCAACATCTGCCTCGTGTAACACATAAACATAGACAATATTTCTTAAGAAAAAAGTACTTGTTGGGTTTCCTTTTACAGAAAATAAAAAGCTATAAAATCACAAACTAAGTCAGGGAGCATGCTTGAATGAGAACAGCCAGGCAAATCTTTTGGGTTTTGGTTGAACATCATCCTTACACACACTGTGAATTTTACAGAACCCAGTGCTGAGCACCAGCCCTTGAGTCAGTTGGTGATGTTGGATTCAGATAAAGACACAGCTGTGTTGACCATCAGACCTCTCTGAGTAGCAATTGAACCATTTGACTAGATCAATTAAAAATCTGGACTTGCCTCTTTTTGTCCCCACAGACTTTGTCTAGAAAGCTGAATATTCCCTAAGATCCATGACAGAAGGGACAAATTCAGTTACGTCAATGCAACCTCAGTGAGTCAGGGAAGCTGAAAGGCTTCATCCCTGTGAATGGAGGGTGGCACTTGAGCCAAGGTGGCCAACAAGGCTGACAGAGTGAGTGCTGGCAATACCCAGCAACAAAGCCTGGCCCCAAAATTAGCATGGACCCCCCCTGCAAGAGCTGTTATGCAACACAGTATCCCAGTATCATAAGGTTGGAAAAGACCTTTGAGATCATCGAGTCCAACCTATGAACCTACACCTACTCCTACTTGTCAACTACACCATGTTCCTAAGTGCCTCATCCAATCTCTCCTTAAACTCCTCCAGGGACGGTGACTCCACCACCTCCCCGGGCAGCGCATTCCAATGGCCAATCACCCTCTCAGTGAAGAAATTCTTCCTAATGTCAAGCCTAAACCTCCCCTGGCGAACAGATAACACAGCCAGAATACATTGGCTAAGGTGAGTTACCTGCCTTGAAAACATAAATGATTCCTTGTGAGGCTATTCAAACACAAGAACAACCCCCCCTTTCTCCACAGGCACACGTACAGTGTGCTTGCCCTGCAGGAGCCAAGTCAAGTAGCAAGGCCAAGCCAGCACGCAGCATAGCCGAGTCCTTCCGTCCCAGCACGAGCCCAGGGGAAGGAAATGTGACTCAGAGCTGGAGTTCTCTCCTCTGCTCACTCCTGGCTGTAGGGGAAGTCAGCTTCCCCCATGCCTCCCTGGTTCTTGTCCCTCTCCTGGATTTTGTGCACATTAGGGACATCTTGAATACATTTGTCTGATTCTTACCCAAAACGCGGATCCAGGAAGCTCCTGTAATAGTCCTGCAAAAGAAAAGACAGATTTATTGCCTTCTTGATCTATGCCACATTAGGATACAATCTTACATTTTTAAGAGGAAACAGAAGATTTTAACTAAAGCATAGCAATCAGCAATGAACAATTCCCAATATTTATCTATTAAATAACATATAATACCTCAAATTAGCTCACAAGTGCAAATGTTCTGGTTCAGGTACTGTTTGTTGCAGCTGGTTCTGTAACAATACCAAGGGAATGACTCTCTCTTTCACCTAAAGATCATTTGGAGCTGCATTATCAAAGAATCACTTGGTTGGAAAAGACCTGTGAGATCATTGAGTCAAACCACACCTGTCCACTACCAAGCCTTATCTTCAAGCACCTTATCTACCCATCTTTTAAACACCTCCAGGGATGGCAATTCCACCACCTCCCTGGGTAGCCATCCCAGTGCCTGAGAACCCTTTCTTAATCTGAATCTGCCCTGGTGCAACTTAAGGCCATTTCTCATCCTACACGTGCCATTTACCCAAAGAAGCTCCGTGCAGTTTCCATGACAGGACGCATCCAGCAAATATCACTAAGTTGCCATACAGCATCTTGCCTTATTGCAATAATAATTATTTGTCTCTACTGCCTAAACCACTGTTGCATGAGAAAGTTAATATTTCCAAGACACTGGGTGGGATACCTTTCCTGGAAAACATGCTCTCAACAGGAAACCCAAACTCAGTACTGGAGAGTTATCTTAAGTAGATTTAAATAATTAAATCCAAAATTCTCAAACCACTTGCTGTTTCAAATTTATTTCTTTAATAACAAGCTGGTTTCAGCAACACACTGGATTAGAGTTTCATTTATTCAAAATTTAAGGGCTGTCCCACCCTGAGTGTTATTTTAAGTATTTAGGGGAATTTTTGTGCTTGTGAAAACGAAGAGATTGTTGCATTATAAATTCATTTCCTCTGTTATTGCACAGGCCACGCACAGTGCAGCTGTGAAAGCGCTGTAAGAGCCCCAGCAGTGTCCTCAAGCTCAACCTAGACAGGCAAGCCTTATTTTTTTCCCCCACACAAAGAGGAGCTGCCCCTTTCTTACATCTTCAGCTACGAGTCCTTCCCAACTGGTGATGCTGACACTGCTGGGTTGTGCCAAACAAAGAAGGGGTGTTTAATGAGGGTGATGACTGTCCACCGGGGAGGTGGCGCAGCATGAAAAGCCATTTTTTCACAGGGCTTCCAAGAGGGGTCGAGCCCGGTGCCCACAGGCTGCACCACGTGCCGTAAGCAGCTCCTCCAGCAGGTCCTACCTTGTAAGGAAGGGCTCAGCAGTGCTTGCCATCCACATCGGTGATTTTACAAACAAGCGAGTTTCTCATACGTTCCTCGTCACCTCCAGGCATTCATATTCTTTTTAAGTACAGGAACATTAATTAGATTTTGACCACAGACCCCGGATTTGACTTCCCTGACAGGGTTTCCATTAGTGTAATCTGTAGGGGAATTCACTGTTTTAACATCTGTGTGCCTAAGGCCTATCTCACATTTACTGCCGCGGCCTGAAAAGCCTCCCTTGTACGGCTGTGTGTTTCTCCATGCTCCCAATTTCACAGAAGTCATTTCAGCACCAAACGGTAATTAGCAAAGGGATGGGCCTCGGCTGACATGAATGCAATTTATTGTTTTCCACAAGGCCCTGAACCGAGCAAACAAAGAATGCAGTCTTGCTGTCTGGCATTTTATTAACTTGTATTGTGCGCCGTCCCTTACTGAGGGGAGCTCTCCGAGTAAACGCAGCAGCCAGTGTGCACTGACACGCGTGCTTTTGAAGAATATTAATTTCAGTTCAATTAGGCAAGTTTTGTGGGACCGCAGCCTCTAAAATAGGACAGCCACTTTTATAATTATCTTCTGGATTAACTTTATCACCACCCGACTTTTTACATAAATGCAACCTTTCATCTTTAAAATGCCAACACTTCTTCAATTTTGGCAACCGTACAGCATTGCTAATTATTTGCTCATTATGTGTGGTTAACTGATGAATCATTAATAAATGAATGAATGGCTAATATATTTTTATGGTAATTGGAGATATAACTGATTGCAGACTTCCTTTGCTTCTCAAAACTGCCCTGAATGAGCAGTAGCTGCTTAATTGTTTACAGATGATATTTACGCCCCTGACAAGCTCTTCCCAGTGCTTTTTATCAGAGGTGAGCCCTGTGCCAGCCACCGTGGGGTAATGCTCTCCCTTCCATGGGCACAGCCCTTCCCCACCAGCTCTCCACCACAATTGGGAGCAGGAGCACTGACACCACTGCATTTATTGTTGGCATTTCCAAGTAATTCCATACCGCGCCATGGAAGCGTTACCTTCCTGCAAGCCTTCTCCCACAGCTGGGGTGTCAGCAGTGGGTACCACAGGTCGGGCAGAGAAATCAAGATCTGGTGACATTCTGGTTCAACTCCACACCGTGCTTTACAGTAAATGGCTATAGAACCTCTCCCTGCCTGTCTGCAGTTAATGAATTCAGAGATAATTGCTGGGTTGATTTCTTTCTTTCCATTTTTTAATAACCTATCTTTCCATAAGTCATTCTTAGGGTATACAGTTCCAAAACACAGCATTTAAATCTACTTGACAATTCAAATCAAAAAGAAAATACAGTAATATGGCCAAACAAGGCTCCTTTAGCTCTGCACACACGTCCTGAAGATCAAGTTAAAAATGCAAAGGAGATTACCAATTCTTAATTATAATTATTTAACCAGGTGGGTAGTTTCTCTAATGAACATTTCTATGAAAACAGAATAACTAATGATGGTCTTAAGGAAGTCTTTGTCTTCCCATGTACTAATGATCCCATTTATAAATATGCAGGAAGGCCCCCATGTACATTGCTAATGATAAGTAATTAAGCACCAGGCGTCAAAAGCTATAGAAAAGGGTCAGGGTAATGCAAGAGAAAATTAAAAATGCAATAAAATAAGTTGTGGAGCAAGATTAAATTTCTGGCTTCTGCCGGCCTGGCTATAAAGAAATCTTTTCCCCCTTCCGTATAAAGCAGGGCTGCTGTGGGGTATCAAAACAAAATCTTCTAAGCACTTTCATTAGATTTTACTTGCCTCTGCGCTTGTACTCATATTAAAAACAAGTGAACCACAAGCCATTTAAAACAGACGCTACAGTTTAAAATTTAAAACAGCAAAGCTACAGTTTCTCTCAATGTTTATAAGAAATGACTGTAGCTGAGATTATCACCGACCTCCTCAGAAGCATTTCAGAACTTCTGATGAAAGAAAACAGGGACGTAATAAAATTGAAAGCTGATTTTGTTATTATTTTTTCAATATGGAGGTCCATGCATGAAAAGCCTGTGTTTCGATCCCTAGTGGTTCCCACCAAGGAACACTCAGACCCAAGAAGCGCAAAGGGCTGTCTTCAGCCCACGACTTCAGTTTAGCTGCTGAACCCACAACACAGCCTGCCATGAAGCATGAAAGGCAGTTTCCAAATTAAAAATAAATGGGTCAACTTTCATAGAATCATTGAGGTTGGAAAAGACCTCTAAGCTCATCCAGTCCATCCATCAGCACAATCCCACCTTGCCTTCTAAACCCTGTCCCCAAGTGCCACATTTAAGTGATTTTCTGAACCCCTCTAGGGATGGAGACTCCCCCCACTGCCCTGGGCAGCCTCTGCCAGTGCTTCACCACTCTGTCAGTAGAGAAATTTTTCCTGCTATCCAATCTAAACCTCCCCTGGCACAACTTGAGGCTGTTTCTTCTCGTCCTATCACTTGTTACTTGGTTGAAGAGGTTAGCAGAGCTTTGGCAGCCAAGTCGTGTTTGTCTCAAAATGTAAAGCTGTTAAATTCAGGTAACGCTGATGTACTTTTCTTGGAGCTCTGCATGAAGCTGAGGGAGAGCAGCGGTCCCTGTCCTCCTGCTGGCCACCGCAGTGCCTGACACTGGCCTCCTTTGGCCACAGATCCTCACCATGGTTAATCCCCCCCACCACAAAACCCCATTTTCCTGCTGCTGCAGTTCAGAGTTCAACAAGATGACAGTCTGCATCCAAGGGAAATCATTTACTATTATTATTCCCCACTGGAAGTAGAACTAAAACTTGCCTTTAAAATCATGGTGAGGAAACAGTAAAGCACAGAGGTAGGGAGAGAGCGTGAGTGGAACACAAACGAGCGCCGTCTCCTTGCAACCCACCTCACAAAATGGCCAGGTTTATGTAGCTGCTGCAGCCTCCCTCGCCACGCTCTCCCACGGGCAACAACTAAACAAGATTCTTGGCCTGATCTCAAATTGAACCAATGGGTTAGGTTAAAATACACACGCTTTGTGTTTAGAGCTCCTGGTCACTGCAGCATTAACTGCAAATAACGTTGCGGCATTCCTGTCAGGTGACACCAGTGAGTCTCCCACCTTCCAAGGCTTCTTTTTGAACACCATCTTACTATTAGAGAGAATAGATTGAGAACAGCTCTGAGGAGAAGGTCTTGGGGTGCTGGGGGATGAGAACCTCAAAAGGAGCTGACAATGTGCACCTTCAGCCCAGAAACTGTGTCCTGGGCTGCATCCACGGCAGTGGGACCAGCAGGGCGAGGGAGGGGATTCTGCCTCTGTGCTCTGGGGAGACCCCACCTGGAGCCCTGTGTCTGGTTCTGGAGTCCTGAGCACAGGAAGGACCTGGAGCTGTTGGAGCAAGTCCAGAGGAGGCCACGGAGATGATCCAAGGGCTGGAGCACTTGCCGTACCAGGACAGGCTGAGAGTGTTGGGGTTGTTCAGCCTGGAAAAGAGAAGGCTCTGGGGAGATGTCAGAGCAGCGTCCCAGTACTGAAAGGGCTCCAGGAAAGCTGGGGAGGGGCTCTTGGTCAGGGAGTGCAGGGACAGGATGAGAGGGAACGAACGGTTTTAAGCTGAAAGAAGGGAGACTGAGATGAGAACTCAGGAAAAAACATTTTGCTGTGAGGATGGGGAGGCCCTGGCCCAGGGTGCCCAGAGCAGCAGTGGCTGCCCCATCCCTGGAGGGGTTCAAGGCCAGGCTGGATGGGGCTTGGAGCCCCCTGATCCAGTGGGAGGTGTCCCTGCCCATGGCAGGGGGTGGCACTGGATGGGCTTTGAGGTCCCTTCCAACCCAAACCATTCCAATATTAGACTTCCAACCTTTCACTGCCTCATGCTGGGCATTCCTAGCACTGCCTTCAGGTGGGCTGTGTCCAAGGCTCTCACACGAAGCACCACAACCAGAAGAGCACATAAGCCCTCGCCGGGCCATGCGATGCATGCTGACACGTCAGCTTGGGTTTCACTTTTACGGGCTTTGCAGGCCCAGCCTGCCTGCTCAAGCTGTTTCATTTTGTCTGCGGCTGAAAATCAAATAACCTGAACTAAAGCCCTGACGGTGAGCCACCGTGGTACAAGCGAGCGCACTTGGCCCAGCCAGCGGAGCACGTGCTGCTGAGTTGCGGCACGTGGCCAAGCTCAACCCGGGGCTGAGACACAAATCCACCCTACGGAGCAAACTTTCCCCTGCAAAGTGTCCAAAGGGACATTGTGAAGGTGACATCCCTGGGGAGTTCGTGGTCTCCTGATGCTGTCACCTTCTCTCTGGGGTGAGCCCACAGGCACAGCTGCCCCACATCTCTGGAACTTCCCATGAGGGACAGCCCAAACCACCATGGTGCTGCCACCATGGCTGGGGGCTGCCAGGAGAGGGGACTAGTGTTTGCGTTGCGGTTTGCAACCACTAAAATACAAGAAGGATAGGATAAGCAGGTATTGATTTACAGTTATCTTCAATTTTCAGAATGTTTATCCTTGAAAATACCTATCTGTTCCTGACAAGCTCTGAAACCCACCGCTCCCAGCCTGTCAGTGAAACCAAATGTTAAATGGAAAATATTTGCCAGGATTTAAAATTAGACCTACACATTACTTACAGATGTTTCAATGAAAAACACTTGAAACTCAACCACATAGAGTAATAAACTCCACAATGGTGTATTTTTTTTATCCTTCAAGTTAATTTTTATTATATAAGTAGCCATACGAAGAAGCCATTGCATACTGCTTAAATTAAATGTGGAGGAATGAAATCAGCAGTATCCCTTTACAGCATATGGTCCAGCAAATCAAATTACAAAGCTTTCCACATCTCATTAACTGCAATGAGTACAGTGAGATTTCTAATAAGTCACTTCTTTTTCATGTGAGAGGTGAGCAGTGACTTATTGTAAGTATTCTCACAGGATGACCCTCGCGCTGAAATTAAGAACTAATCTAAAATGGGAAAGGTCATTTGGTCAAGTCTGATCATAACATTTCCTCGTTATTGTTTTAGTTGGCATTGAAGCACATGCTTTCCCGGTGCACCAGCTGAAAAATGCCTTTGATAATTTCACTGACAGAGTAACCCACACACTGCCATTTAATGAGTTTGGGCAGGATTAGCTGACAATAAAGAATACAGTATAAATGTTTTTATAGAATGAATTTTTCAGCAGGAAAATTTCATATGGGCGCACTTAACTAATTTATTTGCGTTTACCACCGAGATGTCAGTCCAAGCGCTGCTCTGGTGAGAACTCCTGGTCCCCAAATAGACAGCAGTGTCCCGAACCTCAGCCTCCTGAACCTCAGCCTCCCCTTGGAGGGAACCTCCTCCCAGCCCCCCGCTCACGGCCCACCTGTAGCCGTGGCTTCAGTTGCAGTGGGCACACCAAGGAGAGAACCACATTCAAACGCTCTCTTCCTCCTCTGTACCGAAAATCAAATCATTGTGCAATTGCTCATCGTGTGGCTTTGCTTGATGTGGATTCCTGATTTAGTGGCAGCTCTGGTCCAGGAACTGAGGCATTCCTGGCTCCCCATCCCAGGCTCAAATCTCTAACCTGAACCCAATCTCCTTTCCGCCATCAGACTGAAATTGTTTGCTATAGGATATGTTGACCATAAAAATACAGCACCGTGCACAATGAGAGAAACATCTCAAGACAGTGGAAAAGAGAAAGCTCAGCCAGGCCAGCTGAAACACTTGGGAGGAAAATCAACAGGCTGTTTTTAGCAATTACAAAGTTGTTGGCTGATCTGATGTAGTTGGGCAGGAAATACCATAGTTTTTGGAAACCATTGACAAAAATGTCCTGGCACTCGTGTTCTCCAAGAACTTCAAGAAGAGTTAATGCACTGTGCCCAAGAAGTTCAGCGTGCAAAGGAAAATGGGAGAAAGCTTTTCCAATAAATATGGAGACGCATCGTCTTGCACGGTAGAAGAAAAATACCATGACTTACTTGAAACCTCCTGACACACCACTCGAGTGACTGGGCAGCAGCGGGAACGTGATCACTCCCACCAGGGCATTTCACTTGGTTATTAACCTCATGGAAAATTCTGTAGGACTGTAAACCAATCCTCAAAGGATGGATTTCTTATTTGCTCTAAAAACACTGCCTTACTTTTGTGCAGTCACTACTGAGAAGTCTGAAACCAAGCTACTGTTTAGATTAATTTAATTCCCCCTTAATGTTCATTAAATACTAAGTTGTTGTTTTAGGGCACCTCAAGATGAGTTGCTAGAGCTAAATTTTGGAAAAAGTGGTGTCTGAGTGCAAAACCCAGCGTGCAGGGGATGTTCACATCACTTCCTTTGAGCTATTTTAAGCATTCAATATCAAACCTATTCAGAAGCCCTGAGGTCCTCAGACCCATGAGTGGGACCAGCAGATATCTGTGCCCACCCCAGGCCCTGGGAAGAGCAGGACAAGGCTCCAGAGCACCTCCATCAGCTGGCAGGCAGCCATGGACTTGCCTTAAGTGGAGGCTAAGCCTGGGATCGGCAGCAGCGAGGAGAACAGGAGAGGGAGGATGGGCATCATGAGGCTGTCTGGTCCTACCACCCCATGGCTGCACCTGCGAGGCACCAGCTCCACTGTCCTGTGCTTCCCACATCCCCTCTGCAACAGCCAAGCCTGCTCCCACCCTGCTTTCCAAAACATTGGGTGGTGGTTTTATTTAAGTTGCATCTGAAAATTTAGGGGGTGGGGAAAGCTTGAAAACAAGAGTTGGAGCCGTGACACTCAGACTGAAGAATGCCTGAAACAACAATTTTTTTTGGCAGATGTGGACAACTCTCACATATCTCACCAGAATTAACTTCCGACCTCCAGACCTCAGAGAGTCAGAGTTGCAAAAAAATGCAGCTTTGCACGATGTGCATTCAATTTCCGCAGTTCTCATGGACATACAACTGGGTAATTATGTATGCAAAAGTTTAAATTAATTAAGGCCAGAGCAGACAACATACTTCAAAGCAATCTGAGTCGTTTTGCTGCAGTGAGTTAAGATGAATGCAAGACAGAATTTACTAACTAAAAGCCCAGCCTCTCCCTTGGTGGAATGGTCACGTTGTCCAGAGTGAAGTTCTAGAATTATAGAAACATTCAGGTTGGAAAAGACCTCTAAGATCATCCAGGCCAATCATGAGACCAACATCCCCATGCCTACTAAACCATGTCCCCATGTGCCACATCCACAGGCTTTTTGAACCCCTCCAGGGATGGAGACTCCACCACTACCCTGGGCAGCCTCTGCCAATGCTACACCACTCTTTTGGTGAAGGAACTTTTCCTAATATCCAATCTAAACCTCCCCTGGTGCAACCTGAGGCCATTTCCTCTCATCCCGTCACTTGTTACTTGGGAGAAGAGACCAATCGCCGCCTCACCACAGCCTCCTTTCCAGGAGCTGCAGAGAGCGATGAGGCCTCCCCTCAGCCTCCTTTTCTCCAGACTGAACAATCCCAGTTCCCTCAGCCGTTCCCACAACTCCTGGGCTCCAGCCCCTTTCCCAGCTCCGTTCTCTTCCTCTGGATGCGCTCCAGCACCTCAATACCTTTCTTGTAGTGAGGGGCCCAAAACTGAAACCAGAATCTGAGATGTGGCCTCTCCAGTGCCAAGCACAGGGGGCGATCCCTTCCCTGCTCCTGCTGACCACACCATTCCTGACACAAGCCAGGATGCTGTTGGCCTTCTTGGCCAGCTGGGTCACTGCTGGCTCATGTTCAGCCAACTGCCACCCAGCATCCCCAGGTCCTTTTCCACCAGGCAGCTTTCCTGTCATTCTTCCCCAAGCCTGGACCATTGCCTGGGGTTGTTGTGACCAAAGCACAAAACCCAGTGCTTGGCATTGAATCTCATACAATTGGCCTCAGCCCACCGATCCAGTCCTTTGGCATCCCCAGTTACAGGCCACTGCCTCAGCATCTGCTGAAGTTCCACCACAGGAGGAGGACAGCACATGGTGGCACAGTTGCAGGGCCCTCAGTGAAAACGGATCCATTTAAGAAGCCATTTGCCCCTTTCCACTGAATTCATCCAATGCTCCTGATTGCGCTGAGTTACTACATTTATCTTACCACGTATTAACATTCTTGGCATATGGAAACAAACTGGAAAAAGCCAAAACCATGAAACACTTGAATTCAGCAACCTGCAGATGTTCTTGAGGGATTAACTTACAAAACACAGGGAGCCTTTAGTGAACTTCTCCTGCTCCAAGAGCTTGTCCAGGCTGGTCTGCATTGAAGCTCCAGAGCATACAGCATGGACACAAGGTCACCCTCCCAAGCGCATCAGAGCCACGACTGAGCAAAGCTATCACTTCAAGCACCAAATGCAGGCAACTGCTATTAGCATTTCCATGCATGTTTTACTTTAAATAGTTGCTGGTTGCTCATCCTTCTTGTAGCTGAAAATTACCTACATACCTAAACGCATAAAGTTGTTATGTGCCTGCATATATTTATTTTAAAATAGCTTAGGCATATATAACACAGAAACACAAATGTTCTTCCATGCTTGTTCCTGCAGGGGTAATAACACAGAAATATTTAAGATGATTCAACAGTGGACGTCTCGGCAGATGTCTCCAGCATTGGTGCAAGACATTAACGTCTGCTGACTCATCATCGGAGCTAATTCCTGCCTGGCTCATGTTCCCGACATCTCAGCAGCAATTTAGTACTTGGTAAATTTTCTCTCATCAGGAGTAAATGTTATCACAGACTTGTGATTATGTGCTATTTGAATCTGGTAGAGCTAAAGCCATGTGTGATAATAAAAGGTAATTGTTTACCTTTGAAGTTGATATCTACGGCCTTCACTGCGCTCTGCAGGAAATTGGGCCAATATGCGACCACTCGTGTGGCCAGGCTGTGTCTGACACCCCTCGTCAGGGTGTGAAAATGAGGTGGGTGCACATGCAGGAGTAGAAACAAACTGGCAGTGCTTTTATAAACTCATTTTCCCCTGCTGAACAAACCTGAACACAAAAAATTCAGTAAGGAAAAAGTTTCCCTTCTATTTAACGTAATGACATTACTGTCTTGTGTGGAGGAATCCAGTTTTCTGCCAGTGGAAGGATCATAGAATCATAGAATCACTTGGTTGGAAAAGACCTTTGAGGTCATCGAGTCCAACCATACCTGTCCACTACTAAACCACATCACTGAGTGCCTCATCTACCCATCTTTTAAACCCCTCCAGGGATGGGGACTCCCCCACCTGCCTGGGCAGCCATTCCAGTGCCCGACAACCCTTTCAGTGAAGAAATTCTTCCTGATGTCTAATCTGAACTTTCCTTTGGTGTAACTTGAGGCCATTTCCTCTCATCCCATCACTTGTTCCTTGGGAGAAGAGACCAGCACCCACCTCACCACAACCTCCTTTCAGGGAGTTGTAGACAGTGATAAGCAATGCCAGACCATCTAGACACCCACAAGCGTACCTGAGCACAGATGCGTCACAGTGCACATGATGGAAGGTACGGGAGTGCAGCAGCACGGGGATGCCCAGCGGCCCAAGCCCAGCCCCAAGCCAGCAGCACCGGTGTCTTCACAGGGATCTGCCACACTTTTGCTGTGAGCAGCACCTGAACACCGGAGGCTGGGGTGTCCTGTGCACACAACCACCACATCCTGGGCCACAATGTGGCCATCGTCACCTCCCCATCTGGGACAGCACACCTGCATCCATCACCATCATCCCAGCATGCCTGCATCCAGCGTGCACCAGCCAACGGACACCCTGCAGGAGACAGCACTTTGGGTGCCCAAGGACAATTTCTCCTTCAGCAGGCAGAAACTGGGGTACAGTTTCACACCAACCGCAGGAAGTAGAGCCACCAGTGCCCAAATCTGGCTCTCCAGTGACCAGCCGGGCTGCAGGCAGCCACAAGCTCCAGCTACCACAAACTCCCTGACCTAAGAAACAGGGAAAGGCGTAAATCTGAAATACCAGTTGAAGGGATTTAGCGTTTGTAATGTACATTATTAACATGCTGTTAGCTTTCACAACTCATTTTCAGGGGATTATAACTATTCCTAACAGAAATGGCCAGGGAGATGAGAGGTCTCGACATTTTTTGCCTGCTTTCTCTTATTCTACCTTATCCTCCCAAACAATCCACATTGGAATTCATAAATAAAGACATATGCACATTTGGAGCACGTTCAGATCAATTATCCCACATATTTTTTTTTGGAGCTGGGAAAACAGTATAGTGCTTAAACAATAATGCCTATGGATCTTTAATATTAATGTGATGCTCAAGAGATAATGACTTCTCATGAACCGGAAAGAGTCCAGCCAAAAAGGTTGAACACATCCAAAATTCAGCTGATTTCAGCGCAAGCTAATTCTAGTTGAGGGTTTTTTCTCTCCTCCGCTGGACACACTGCCAGATGTAATAGAACTGAGCCCCACTGAAACCGGCTGAGGCTACGTATCATATTCTGATTGGTAACAGATTTGCACATTATTGGAGGGGGGAGGAGAATTTACTAGAAATCAAGAGTTGGTTCAAATACCATTATAGTTTAGGCATAACCTCCCTGAGATAAGAGTCTTTCCCAAGGAGGATCCTCAGATGGAAACATACTTCCTGCCCTGGAATAGGATCCCAGAAGGAAGTGAGAGGAAACCTTTTACTGTTACCCTGCCCATGGCTGAACACATGAAAACTCTGCGCCAATGGGACCTCTGGAAAAAGAAGAAAAGAGTAGGTTTGGCTTGAACCAAAACCTAGAGGCAGCAGACCTGTGGCAGTTTGCTTTGTGGGTAGCCTAGAGGGAATGGCAAGGTTCAAAGCCAGAGTGAATAAAAGCTGCCTTTATCTCTTTACAGAGGGAGAGTTACAGAATCATGGAATCGTTAAGGTTGGAAAAGACCTCCAAGCTCATCCAGCCCAACCCCACCGTGCCTGCTAAACCATGTCGCCAAGAGCCACGTCTACACGTTTTTTTGATCACTTCCAGGGGTGGAGGCTCCGCCACTGCCCTGGGCAGCCTCTGCCAGTGCTTCACTACTCTGTCAATGAAGGAAAGTTTCCTAATATCCAGTCTAAACCTCCCCTGGTGCAACTTACAGCCATTTCCTCTTGTCCTATCCCTGGTTACTTGGTTGAAGAGACCAGCACCCACCTCACTACAACCTCCTTTGAGGGAACTGTGGAGGGCGATGAGGTCTCCCCTCAGCCTCCTCTTCTCCAGGCTAAACAATCCCAGGTCCTTCAGCTGCTCCTCATACGATTTGTTCTCCAGCTCCTTCACCAGTCTTGTTGCCCTAAGAAGCACCTCAGCCTCTTGTACCAAGGCCTGGGAAGAGGACAGCCCTCATGTGCCCACCCTGGGAAGTGACACAGCCCAGCTGCCATGAGCACAGCGATTCAATCCCTGCAGCCTGGTGAGCAGCTCCTCACCGTGGGACCGCCTTCCAGAATGCTGCCCAAACCAGGGCTAGGAAGCAGGGAAAGGAGCTCCGGGGCAGCCCAGCTCTGCCCTGGTTCCCCCATCCTGCTGCGGATGAGTCATGTACAGAGCCGGAAAGGATATAAATGCAAACACATGGCAGTCAAAACGGCTTTCACAAAAAGACAAACATTGGGCTGGAGCTGCTGTAGGTGTGCAGCCTGGAGTTGGTCCCGTGTGGGACGGGCACCTCTCAGCACACGGCCATGGCACAGGGAGTTACCAACACTTCTGGACTTGCTAAAGCTGTTTGCCAAGGTCAGGCTAAATACCTCATTTCTTTGTAGCTGGGTTTTGAATGTTTGATTTACGTGGTCCTGTTTGACATGAGAAAGACTGGAGGAGGGCAAAAGGGACAGTACAGCAAAGGAACAAGAGAGCAACCCTGGACACAACAGAAGCGGAGGGAGCGAGAGGAAAAACCTAGCTAGAAAGAATACATCGATCTACTTCTAGTATTAAATGCAAATATACACTTACACATATTCAAATCAAATCTAGAAACATCATCTATTTCTATATTTATATACTTATAAATACCTATACACTTTTATATCTGTACTTCTATATCATATACATATTTATAAACATCATATATTAATCCCATGCCACTTTTTGTTTCACTTCTTCATACAAGGAGTGGTTAATGGGTTTTAACTGCACTATCACATTCTCAGCTGTCTGCGGTACCTGAGAGACGAACTGTGGTGCAGCAGATCCCTGAAGCAGGACCTCCATCCCTTTTGCTTTAGAGGAAAGCTTTCAGGCAAGCCTGGTCTTGGCTGTCCTTCAGCCGCTCCCCTGCAGCTGCTTTTGGGGAGCTTTCTGCTCTGGCAGGAATGGAAAAGCACCTATAGAACATGACCATAATTTTTATTTTAGTGGTGTAACAGCATTTTCCCAACGAGTTAAAGGCAAAAGATGACTATTTATACAACAAAAGCTTGCAAAATTTGATGGGAGTCCTGGCAGACTTTCGCTGCTCCCCCTCAGACATTGTGATTGTTTACAAACCACACAGCACTGCAGCTTCCTAAAACATCATCAAGTTTTTTTCTGAATTTTACCAGATCCTTCTACCAACACAGTCTGGACCTTGCTATGTGTTCTTGGACCTTATTCCTTTTACCAGATGGTAAAGAGCTTTCCATTCACAAAGAAGATGCTCTGCATTGTGCTTTAATAGGTATCTACGTGCTTTAATAGCACAAGGTGCCTCCTAAGTCAAAGAAAATACTCATCATTAAAGACATTCATGGAGCAGGGTTGTGACTTTTTAAATACCTGAGTGAGAAAATATTTCAACCCATTAATATCAGCACTTCAAAAATGAAAGGAATTCAGTAGTCATTCCCACATTTTTCATATGTATACCATACTTTCAGATTCTTATTTTAGAATCATAGAATCATTAAGGCCAGAAAAGACCTCTAAGATCATCAAGTCCAACTATCAACACAATACAAACAGAACCATGGAATCACTGAGTTTGGAAAAGACCTTTAAGCTCATCCAGTCCACCATCAACACAACCCCACTGCACCTAATAAACCATGTCCACAAGTGCCACATCTATAGGTTTTTTGAACACCTGCAGGGTCGGAGACTCCACCACCGCCCTGGGCAGCCTCTGCCAATGTTTGACCACTCTTTTGGTAAAGATTTTTTTTTTCTAATATTCAATCTACCTCCCCCCCACTCCCAGCACAACTTAAGGCTATTTCCTCTTGTCCCATCACTTGTTACCTGAGAGAAGATCCAAGCACCCACCTCAACACAACCTCCTTTCAGGGAGCTGTAGACACCGATGAGGTCTCCTCTCAGCCTCCTCTTCTCCAAGTTAAACCATCTGGGTTCCCTCAGCTGCTCCTCATAAGACTTGTGCTCCAGAATGATTTATGATGAACACACGCGTATATTTTAGGTGTAAAGGCGTAAGAGCACAGGCAGCCAGGATGTGTTTTGTTAGCATGAGGCAAGGTGCTGTGTTCTGCTTTTGCATAACGATTCAGCCATGATGTTAAGCATTCAATTCTACTTGTATGACTTCTTAAAATTCCCTGCAATATAATTATACTGATGGGAATGCAGAAAGATAATTGCTTTTAGAGAAAAGTTTCTCTTTTGTTTCACATTCATCTGGCTTCCATAAATAGAACAAGAGACCTTGAACAGCAGCAATATGCATCCATGTGTCTCTAGCTATTTATTTACAAAGCTAGACCTTGACAAATATAATTTGTTCAATAAAATTAAAAAGGATGCACAATAATTCATTTAGACAAAAAGGCTTGGAAAGGAACTTCACCAGGAGCGTGCCTCATCACTGGAAGTGATCAGCTGATTCCTGAAGCACTGGCAGGTGCTCCCGTTTCAGAAAGCAGCAGTGAGGTAGCATTAAGCAGAGGGAAAAAGTGAGTTAGGAATCAGAGCAATTCTTTATTCAGGCAATAATTATACAAATTAGATCCATGAAAGCCAGAGAATGACTATGCCTTGAACCCTGTCTGTGTGCATAGAACAATGGAGAAATTAATAATTAAATCTATTACACATGCTCATAACTCAGCACAAAAGATACTTTGCAAGCTCAAACAATCCTGCATTTTCATTTGAATAAAGCTTTCACCCATTTTTTTTCTCATTATATATGTATTATATTTTAAATTTAACAGCTTATTTTGTTGCCTTTATGTCTTGAATTAATAAGGCCACACTTTAATGCACTAATGTTGAATAGCATTAGCATGTTTTACAGTCATTACTTGGAGGGGGGCACTGGTAATCCCAAGTTTCCCAGTGGTGAAATCAATTTGCCCATAACTTCCTGTCTCCCATAACCTCTGCTAGCATAGCTTGAAACTTGGTGTTGCTTTTCTTACCGAAAGGCTTGTTTACACATTCTGGCTGCGGCCGGGCAGGCTCTGAAGGTAACGCTCTGCTGTTAAGTTTGCACAAGCGGTTCATGAACAGACCGAAATCTTTCCAGCCAGTTAAAGCAATTAGCAGGCCAGATACCCCAACCTAATGCTATTTCCCTTGCAAGAAATAATTTCGCCTCAGAAACGCAGATGGCTCAGTGAGTTCTTTCCCTTCGGCTGGGCGGGGGGACGCAGACACCCACGGGGCGCGGAGGAGGGCAGGGGCTGGAGGGCTTCGCCCATTCCCAGCTGGGAAGAAGGATGGGGCTGCAGCATCTGAAGGTGGAGGGAAGAGGAGATAGGGGAGAAAAACACACTGAGGGACTTGAGATGTAAAAATCACCCAGCGTTCCTCCCAAGCCCTGCTTCCTAGACGGAGGCTGACTCCAGGCCCTCGCAGCCTGCAGCCCACGCAGCCCTCCGAAGGCTGCCAAGTCAAATAACGCTAATTGCATTACAGATTGCGAGCAGAATTCGCTGTTCTTTTCAACTAAACCCAAGACTTTCCATTTCCATTTTGTTTGGGGAATTGAAGCAGCGTGATTATTCCTACCGCCGGCTGGGATGTGGGGTTAAGAAAGGGGTGGCAACTGCTCACTGGGAGACCAAAAGCAGATCTGTGAACTTGAGAAACCAGAGAGGGTAACTAAAGGAGCGCGCTGGAGACCGTCAGCTGTGGAAACAGCTGCCTCGGTGGGGGCTCGCTGCCCCTTGCACGCGTTGGGCAGCCTGGGAACGGGGGATGGACCCCAGCCCAGTAGGGACAGCGGGGATGTTGCTGTGGCTCAGCCTGCAACCCTGCTCCCTGATGTGGGGCACCCCCCAAAAATGAGACTCTGGGGCAAGTGGTGGGGTCAGCCTGCAGGGGACACAGAGCCACAACACAGCCCTCACCCACCCCCAAAAATCAGACACTGGGGACAGTGGTGGGGGCAGACTGCGGGGTCACTGATCCATGGTACAGTCCTCACCCACCCCCCAAGAATGAGACCCTGGGGTCAGCCTGCAGGGGACACTGAGCCACGGTGCAGCCCTTGCCCGCCTCCAGGGGCACAACCATGGCTGGAAGAGTGGAGGAGTGATCTTTAGCTGTTGTTAGCATCAGGGCACAAAATTCCTCCTAAATTTTTTTGGAAAATTTAAAAAGGTTTAAAAACTTCAGTAGGAAAAGCAGATGCTCATATTCAACTTAAAAAACCTTACATCATCCTATTACTTCCTCAGAAATCTATAATACAGAAATGCACGCATGTGTCCTGTCTCTTTTTGCTTAGTTGCACACGTCACATTGAAAACCTCTAATGCTCCCCAGTCTTGAAGCACTTTGCAATTATTAGGATGGCTCCCGTTATCTGGCAAGCTCCAAGGAGAAATGAACTCCAATTTTTTGGAGTGAACAGAAATTCTGACAGCCCTCCCATCATTCATTTAATACGGGAAGACTCTAGTCCTCTTGAAACACTCTTCAGGATTGCAGCTGATGGAGTGAGGTTAGCAATGCAATATACATTTCGCACTGCAGCAGCCCTTTCATTGGCGTCTCTGCCGAACAGAGATGTTATACTGTCATGCTTATTTAAGCAGAAGGGTTATCACTGTTCCTTCATACAACACTATATAGCTCAAAGGTGCAATAAGGAGCCAAGAAATATGCCAAAAAGGTTTGGGAAAATAAACAACGTCAATTTGCTCCTTTAAGTATCATCATGACAAATTTACCGGGCGGCTGGCGAGATAAAATGCAGCACTTTAAATACCAAAACTAATCAATAGAGAGAACCAAGCGGCACAATCCATTTTCCGAGAAGGGACAACCTTTTAAGGTTAATTCTTCATTCATATAAACCCAAAGCAAGGGTTGTTATTTAACTTAAAACAACACCCTTCATTAGATAGTAATAATTAGGCTCAAATTAGCACTAAAATTAGCCACCAATAAGCTACCTTACTTAGAATCATAGAATGGGTTGGGTTGTATGTAAGGCACCACAAGGCTCATTCAGTCTCATCCCCTGCCATGGGCAGGGACACCTCCCACCGGACCAGGGGGCTCCAAGCCCCATCCAGCCTGGCCTGGAACCCCTCCAGGGATGGGGCAGCCACCGCTGCTCTGGGCAACCTGGGCCAGGGCCTCCCCACCCTCATTGTGAAGAATTTCTTCATGATGTCCCATCTAAATCTTCCCCCTTTCAATTTAAAGCCCTTCCCCCTCATCCTATCACTCCAGGCCCTGGTGAAAAGCCCCTCCCCAGCTTCTCTTGGGCCTCTTTCAGTACTGGGAGGCTGCTTTAAGATGTTCCCAGAGCCTTCTCTTCTCCAGGGCAAATAACCCCAACTCTCTCGGCCTGCCCTTGTAGCAGAGGTGCTCCAGCCCTCAGGTCAGCTTTGTGGCCTCCTCTGGACTCACTCCAACAGCTCCAGGCCTTTCCTGTGCTCAGGACTCCAGAACTGAACCCAGGGCTCCAGGTGGGGTCTCCCCAGAGTAGAGCAGAGGGACAGAATCCCCTCCCTCACCCTGCTGCTCCCACTGCTGTGGGTGCAGCCCAGGATATGTTTGACTTTCTGGGCTGTGAGCGCACACTGCCAGCTCATGTTGAGCTTCTCCCCCCCAGCACCCCAAGTCCTTCTCTTTGGGCTGCTCCCAACCACATCGTCCCCCAGCCTGTACTGAAACCTCGGATTGCCCTGATCCAGGTGCAGGACCTTGCCCTTGGCCTTGTTGAACCTCATGAAGTTCACACAGCCCCACCTGTCCAAGCCACTCTGGATGGCACCCCGTCCTTCTGGTGTGACCACTGCCCCCTCAGCTCGGTATCACCTGCAAACTTGCTGAGGGGGCACTGGATCCCCCTGTGTCATCAGTGAGAAGGGTGAAACAGCACTGACTCCAGGACGCGCCCCTGAGGGACAGCACTTAACGTAAGCGCTCAGTCTGGCGGGGAAAACAGATCCCAGAGGGGATGTCCCCTGTCCCTGGATGCGGGGTTGTCCCCTGTCTCTGGATGCGGGGATGAGGGGGGGGGGGGGGGCGGTGCGGCCCCGCAGCCGCTCCTCGCGCGCCACCTGCTGGCAGCGCGGGAAACCGCAGCGGCACCGCAGGGGCTGCAGGGGCGGGAAACACGGGATCAGGGAATCGCGGAATCACAAAAGGACAGCACAACAGAATAACAGAACCATACCATCAACAAAATCATAGAACCATAAAATCGCACAATCACACATTCATAGAATCATGAAGTCACGGCATCAGAAAGTCGGAGGAATAGAAGCACAGAATAATAAAATCATGGAAGCTCTTGTTTGGAAAAGACCTTTGAGATCAGAGTCCAGCCATACCTGTCCACTAATAAACCATCCCTGTGCACCTCATCGACCAGTCTTTTAAACCCCTCCAGGGATGGAGACTCAACCACTGCCCTGGGCACCCCCTGCCAGTGCTTCACCACTCTTTCAATAAAAAATATTTCCTAATATTCAATCTAAACCTCCCCTGGCGCAACCTAAGGCCACTTCCTCTCATCTTATTGCTTGTTTCTTGGTGACCATCCCCCCCCCTCACCACAACCTCCTTTCACAGAGCTGTAGACAGTGATGAGGTCTTCCCTCAGCTTCCTCTTCTCCAGGCTGAACAACTCCAGGTCCCTCAGCTGCTCTGCCTAACACTTGTCCTCCAGCCCCTTCACCAGCTTCGTTGCCCTTCTCTGGATGCACTCCAGCTCCTCAATGAAAATTGGACACCAGAGGAGTGTCCTACACCTGGGTCAGGGCAATCCACAGTTTCAATACAGGATGGGAGATGACATGATTGAGAACAGCTGTGCTGAGAAAATCCGGGGTGCTGAGGGATGAGAAGTTCAGGATGAGCCAGCAACGTGCACTCGCAGCCCAGAAACCAACCGTGTCCTGGGCTGCATCCTCAGCAGTGGGACCAGAGGGACAGGGAGGGGATTCTCCCCCTTTACTCTGTTCTGGTGAGACCCCACCTGGAGCCCCACATTCAGTTCTGGAGTCCTCAGCAAACGGAGAATATAGAACTGCTGGAACAGGTCCAGAGGAGGCCACAAAGATGACCCAAGGCTGGGGCACTTCCCACTAGACCACAGAATCATAGAATAGTTTAAGTTGGAAGGGGCCTTAAAGATCATCTAATTCCACCTCCCCTGCCAAAATCCAATGCTGTTTCCATTAGCCTCACCTCTGAATAATCCATTCCCCTTTTTCTATTGTGTTATCTGATTTCTGTCCCCTGACGGGCTCAACTCCACCACCTTTCAAATATTGCTTAGAAGGAAAAAAAAATGTCTGTGACCAAACAAAGTAGCAGATCACCAACCTTGCCCTGCAACATTCTCCACTATGTCCTAAACGACACCGGGGAGCTCTGGCATTAAAACCTGCTACGGTGCAGCACCTCAAAGGGGACAAGTGCAAACCATCCATAAGGTCCTGGGGCACACAGCACTCTTGCAGCTGCTGGGCCACCGTGTGCCTGTATTCACACACATTCATCTTCACAAGAAGGAAAAGGATTAGCAGCACTTCTGCACAAAGCAAAGGAGATAACACAAGTTTAAAACAGCTTTTCCGTGGCCACACAGGAAGCCTGCAGGGAGAGGGTATGATCGGAGACTTGTGATCATGGCTCAGGCTGGGAGTAGCCAGGGGCCACCCCCTTTGCAGTGGTGGAAAGGCACATGCACACGCTTCCGAGATAGGAACATGGAACAAGCTTAGTGCCTCTCCTCAACATAACATCAATACCTTTCCTCAGTACAACCTACCAGGAACCTGGCTGTGGTTGGCCTGAATGGTGAATTAAGTGACCCCTCAACTCACCATTTGCATTGGATTTCTTTGCTTTTGACTTTCTCATAAGCAGAGCACTACTTAAATCTAGTGAACTGAACTTAAAAAGGAAATTTTTACATCTATGTGTTCAAAAACCCCCACAACACAGGTCATTTGCCTTCCATTACAGTCACCTGTGACAGGCAGCCACGGGTCTGTCCCCTGTGTATGCAGGACTCTGCTAGGCTGGCAGGAAGGGGACTGCTTGGAAGCAGGGCAACAGCAGCATGTTCCTGGGCACAGAATCATAGAATGATTTGGTTTGGAAGGGATCTTAGAGATCATCCAGTTCCAACACCTCCCACTGGATCAGGGGGCTCCAAGCCCCATCCAACCTGGCCTTGAAGACCTCCAGGGATGGGGCAGCCACCACTGCTCTGGGCTATCTGGGCCCCGGCCTCCCCACCCTCACAGGAAAATATTTCCTCCTAAGATTTCATCTCAGTCTCCCCTCTTTCAGCTGAAAACCACTGCCTCATCATCAAGTGGCCCAGACAGAAAGATCCCTATATCCTCATAAAATCAGAAAAGCTTCTTGCGAAAGGAGGGGGGGCAAAGAGACGTCAAAACACCCGGGTTCAAACAGAGTTTTATGAGGAGCGTTGGAGTGCACTCAGCCTGTAAAACAGCCTCACGGTAGTGGCCGGCCACTGCCTGATGCGTTGCCTGCCCAAACAGGTCTCACGGTCGTGTACAATCAGGATGTGCTGTGAGTTTTACGAGGGGGACACCACTGTCAGCAGGTGATGGAATAGCTTTTCACATAAGGAGCAGATGATGGACCTTGCCAAGGATCAGCAAGGGGAAAGACAGAGATGGCCATTTACTTTGACATGTTTCTTCCACACGAGCCAAACTAATTGCACACGTCAAAAGGAAAAGGCAACGCATGGCTTTCGTCCGCTCCCGATAACGATCAGATAGGGCTTTTCCTGTCTTCTCCAGCAGCCCTTCCTCCAGCATAGCATGCAGAGGAGGGGGAAAATACAGCTTTGAAGGTCAGATAATGGCCTAATTAAAGTAAAATTCCAACTCCAATGCAGCAGCCCTGCCCTTTAAAAGCACAGTGCTGGGTCAGGCTGTCAGTTGTGGTTTAGTGCACTGGTGCTGTTAGCACACCCCCAGTAATAAGTTCTTGGCTCAACATGGGTCATTTGACATGCAGGTTTCTAAATAATTGCAGCAAAGAAATGCATGTTAATTTTAAAGCTGTTACTGCCCAGCGAGGGCACCTATCCCGGCCCCTCTGGGGACAGGGAGAGCTTTCAGAGGCCGTGAGAGCAAGGCTCCCCTTCAAAAACCCAATCGCAGAGTGGGTGGTCAGGGATGAAGAGGACGTACAAAGGCCTTCGCAGCAAGGGCTGGGCAGAGTTTAGAGCTGTTGCTTACCCAGAGACTCAAAATGCGTGTGGTGATCCTGTGGGCATGGGAAGCCCTGGGAGCATCGCTCTCTAAAGTGGATGTGATGCTGCAGTGCTCAGCTTGTCACGGTTTCGGCACACTGGTACTTCTTTAGAGGCTAGGGAAAGGTAATACACAAACACAGAATCGTTAAGGTTGGAAAACACCTCTAAGCTCATCCAGTCCAACCATCAACACAACCCCACCGTGCCTGTTAAACCATGTCCCCAAGTGTCACGTGTACATGTTTTCTGAACCCCTTCAGAGACAGAGACACCCCCACTGCCCTGGGCAGCCTCTACCAGGGCTTCACCATTCCTTCAGTAAACAAATTTTTCCTAATATCCAATCTGAACCTTCCCTGGTGCAACTTGAGGCCATAATACTCCTTTCGACAGCGATACCACACGGCAAGGGCACAACAGCTCTTGGGCTTAGGTTTAGCTGAACACAAGCCTGAATGTATAGCAAAAAATGAATGGGTTTTTTGGCCTCATCTCAGACAAATATCACAGAATCATAGAATCGCTTGGGTTGGAAAGGACCTTAAAGATCATCCAGTTCCAACCCCCCTGCTTTTGCTTTGTATCACTAGTCCTTGCTGGGGCAGGGGAAGATGCTTGCTTTCATTTTTAAAGCGAAGCAAAAATAAGCTGTCTTTACCCTGTCTGGGCAAGAGGGATGTTGGTCTGGCAGCACAAGTGGGCAGGTTCTATGTAATAAAGGTTTTCAGCATCTTCCCAGCTCTTCCCACCAGCTGTCTACTTCACCACAAGGCTGTCTGAAACAATCACGAGATAGGACTGAAACGCCACTGTTCTCAGTGGCTACAGATGTCTGAAAGGATCAGATCACCTTCTCCTTGGCCCTTAAAGTGGTTACTGTAGTGGGCAAACTAAAAAAGTAATCACAGCATTTCTTTTCTCTGATCACATAAAACCTCAGAAGCCAGAATCAGAGTTTGGAGAAGAAAAACAGCAATTGCTGCGTTATGATCCCTAACGCTGCCAGCACCAGACCCAAATGAGTCAAAGGAGTTGCTTCCAAGTCTCAGAAAGCTGTTGTGTGTTGCTTTATTTCCCACGTCAGGGGCTGGGATTCAGTTTGCAGACTCAGAGAGCAACATCTTGTACCCTGATATGGCTTCAGCCAACAACAGCAAGTTTGAGGGACTCATAACTCACAACGAGTGATGCAAACACAGAGCTCCTCAGACACCCACACCCGTTCTTTGACCCTTCCCAGTGCCTGAAACAGGACAGGCAAGTACACAAATTAAAATCCATGTGAAGATATAAATTATTACTTTGCTATATTCCAATGCTAGAGGTCAGTACACATTAATCAGGAGCATTAGTCACACCAAGGTAGAAAGTTCTACGGGAAGATTAGGAAAGAGATGCAGGAGGAGCCCTTGCAGCGCTTAGGAGATCTCAGCTGCATTCCTGCCACCTCCACCTGTGCCAACAACATTCCTGCTATATTTGCAGGCACCCCAGTCCTGGCTTAGGAATGCAATGAAAAGCCCAGTCTGGCCGTTATCTCGTTGCAAATCAATATCAAACCCCCTCAGCAGGCATAGCCAGCAGGTCAAGGCCCTGTTCCTCAAGGTTGTTCCTGTTTACTGTGCCTGATGGCTGGCAGCAGTGTCCTGGCTGCTGACAGAAACAGGGATCCTGCTGGGCCATCCCCTCTCCTGCACAGGGCATGCTGGCCAAAGCGCCAGTGAGCCCACATCACAGCCGGGCGAGGGGCGAGCCTGCACGCAGGCGGCAGGACGGATCAGAAGATGCAATCCTTGGTTTCAATACAGGCTGGGGGATGACGAGATTGGGAGCAGTCTTGAAGAGAAGGACTTGGGGCACGGATGGACAAAAAGCTGGACATGCGTCAACAATGTGCGCTCACAGCCCAGAAACCAACTGTGTCCTGGGCTGCACCCACAGCAGTGGGACCAGCAGGGACAGGGAGGGGATTCTGCCCCTCTGCTCCGCTATGGGGAGACTCCACCGGGAGCCCTGGGTCCAGTTCTGGAGTCCTGAGCACAGGCAGGACATGGAGCTGTTGGAGCGAGTCCAGAGGAGGCCACAGAGATGATCTGAGGGCTCGAGCACCTCCCATATGAAGACAGGTTGAGAGAGCTGGGGTTGTTTGCCCTGGAGAAGAGAAGGCTCTGGAGAGACCTTAGAGCAAGGCCTGCTGTGACAGGGCAAGGAGCAAAGGTTTTAAACTAAGGGAGGGGAGATTTAGACTGGCTATAAGGCAGAAATCTTTTACCATGAGGGAGGGGAGGCCCTGGCCCAGGGTGCCCAGAGCAGTGGTGGCTGCCCCATCCCTGGAGGGGTTCCAGGCCAGGTTGGATGGGGCTTGGAGCCCCCTGATCCAGTGGGAGGTGTCCCTGCCCATGGCAGGGGGTGGGACTGCATGGGCTTTGCGGTCCCTTCCAACCCAAAGTATTCTATGATTCTACGCAGTTTCGCAGGACAAATCAACCCCACCCATGGTTTGTGCCTCACCTCTGATACAGGCTCGCAGTACCAAATCACCCAACAGAAACCTTCCACAGGATAAGAGGGCTCCATTCAACACAATCTGGCAATAATCAGGTATTACGGCAGCCACATGCCAATCCTGCTTACCCACACAGGCTTCCTTTGATGTGAAGAACTATGATTTTATACGCCAATAAAAATAGTTATGTGCAATAATACCAACATAGCTCTTACACCAAGTTACCCACAAGGAGCAAGCAATTATGCTGCTCCCAGTCAGGAAAAGAAAGCTCTTACCTGATGGAGAGGCTCTTCTCTACTGGATAGATGATGATGCCCAGAGATGAGTAGAAAGATGAGAAGTGCAAGATGCAGGAATTCACCTCCTCCACCTCCGTTAGTCTACTTGCTTCGCACGTGCAGGGTGAAACCTCGGTCTCTGCTGAGTAACTGGGAGAAGTCACTGGAACATGTCAATTATGCTCTGTGTCGGCTGATAGACTAAAAAAAAAAATCATCATTCTAAAACCAGACACCAATATTGCACAATTGACCTTCCTCCTGCCTGAAAGGAGTAGGCAAGTAGGCAAGTCTTTGCCCCACAGCCAGTTTTGCCCATCCCCTACAGATTCTTCTCAGAAATTTGAGACAGGAACAGATGTTGTTAATAAATCTTACTATTTGATGCACTTGTAGACAGTTGATATTGAAGCCTAGAAACCCATCTGCAGAGCCCTAAGAAACACTTCAAATCCAGAGGGAAGTTCTGAGAGTGGAATCCTATTGGGTTTGAAGAGATGTAGGTGGGGTTTTGCTCCAGCTTTGGGCAGGTGGCATATTTGATTTTGTTTTTCATTTACATTGCTTCAATGGTGTTTCTCAAAAAAATCTTTTAAGATTTTGTTCCTGTCCTGGATTTTATGGTGGTGACACCAAATGAAAACCAGCTATTTGTTCCTTGAGGGTTCCCGCACCCTCCTGCCCAAGTCAGTCAGAACAGCACTCTGGGGCTTTTTTGATTTATAGGGAAAGAGGAAACCACCCTGGGCAAAAATCTACAGTCAGCAGAAGAGGCACTTTGTCTTCAAAGACTTTGACACAAGCCTCCCAAATGATTAATGCTCCTAACTCACATTTTTCTTGCAGATGTGATTACAGATGAGAATATGAAGGGGAAATGAGCTAAAAAAAAAAATAGTTAGGAATGTATTCTTATAACAAAGAGCAATAGAAAAAAATTTCTGGGTGGTTTTAAACAATAAAATCAACAATTACAAACTCCGATGCCAAACTCTTGATGGCTGTTAATACTTTGACACCAAATCTGGACATTTTACTTTCCTAGAAAGTCATTGGTACTTGCTCAACCTAGAAAAAAACAACCAAAAAAGCAACAATTTATTAGATAACTATATATTAACTTAAAAACCTAAATTCAGGCTCCACATTTGAAAAACTGACAGTGTTATCACAACACTCAGTTTTAATTGCTTTTAGCTACAGAGTATCACAGATTCCAAGAAATTTTGGAATACCCTGTATGGCACCATTTCTGCTGCTGAATTCATCTCTGACAATGCTCAGGTCTCCATTTCCTAGTCTCCTGCAGTATCTTTGGAACTGGACAGCAAGCCTTCCAGTTATCAATTACTTGCATTTGGAGAAACAAAATGAGATCGGCATGGGATCTACCAACACAAACACATTTTTTTGGATACAGAACAAACTGTTTTCCATGCATATGACAAAACACAAGAAAAAGAATGAGTTTCAGTCAATGTGCTCCAGCAGAACATGCAATGATGAGATAAATTTGAATAACCATCTCAATTTCTGTGACAAACCATGACATCAGGGTTTCTCCCTCCTCCTTCAGTCACAAGTTACACGATTGTCTTGGAAAACCCCGCGTTAAAGGAGCAATGAGCTTTAATATCAGCATCTTTCACCGCAGAAAGTGCTTTTAAATTTGATTTGCAGATGCAAGAACCAAGTAAAACCCAAACTGAATGGCTCAAGGGATGCTGAGAGGCCATTTCAGGTACACAACGGCAGAGGGTTTTAAAAGGGCATGGAGTGCCTGCCTGGGAATGCTTTGCTCCCCTCTGACTACTGACACGGTTTTCAAACTTGGCTTCCAAAGCCATCGGATTTTTTGGCTTTGTAATTTACTCTCCATTTATCTCACTATGATCAAGCAATGAGGACTAGGACTATATATGTGTGGACACCACACACACACACACACAGATATCTAAAAAGACATTCCTGGATTGGTGAGTTGGGAAGGAGCCGGTACAGAACCAAAATGACACAAGTTGGCTGCAAAGCCTTTGTTTAGCAGGCACGATGGGGCTGGGCTGATGGTTGGACTGGATGAGCTTAGAGGTCTCTTCCAACCTCAATGACTCTATGATTCTATAAAACTCGTCAACTGCAGCCTGCTTCTCACTTGTCCTGCACAAGGATTTAAACAAAACAGAAGTTAAATATCCTTGCTGTGACTGTCAGATCTGTTGGGTAGATGCATCCAGACTGTTGTGTGCAGTGACTGTGCACAAGCTAATTCAGCATGATAGGCGACCACTGCCTCTGCCACACAGGCCAGGGACCTCTCCTGCCACCAGGCTCTGCAAGGTGATCCTGAGTAAACACCACATTTGATAATCACCGTGCTGGAGTGTGATCTCATGTCCTACAACAATACCTGCGAGATAAGGCTTGTCTTTTGGAAGGCTGGTGAAGAAGTGAAGCCCATTCTGCTATCTCACAGAGCCAGCTGAGAAAAGGGAAAGGCTGAACACGGATGTCATACACTCATTTTTCCATCCACTTGAGGGGGAAAAAATAAAGGGCATTGACAAAGCATGTTTGCTGAGGTGGAAGCGGGGCGTGGGGCATGGATGTTTTCCTGTTTTTCTCTGATTTTAAGGGAAAAAAAGAAACCCAAAACCTTTGCTGAAAATTTTTGTGGAAAAACAATGTTTCCAGCAATTCTTGCTAAAAATAAAGGTCAGGTTTGCAAGCATCTCTCTGAAGTAGCCTTTATAGATCTCTGGTTGGTATCTGCCTGGTCTTCTTGGGATCTGCCTGAGCCAGTGAACTCTGAATGGACAACAAAACAAGCACACAATTGTTGCTCCACAGAGCCGGAGCACAAGACACCTTCTCCCAGATGTCATGGGTTTGATTTCTATCATGCAATTACCCAGTATTTGATGTTCAAGAAGCAGGGATCTCAATGCAGAGCAGACAAATCTCCCAGTCACTGCAGAATCACAGAATGTCCTGAGTTGGAAGGGACCCACAAGGATCGTGGCGTCCAACTTCTGTCCCTGCATTTAATCTGATTCTTCAGATCTATAGCTTAGCTGTAAATCGTACTGCAAAGAGGAATTTGGTCTAGAGGTGGAAACAGGAGAGATTGCCTTGCTTATAATAGCAGTGGCCTTCATGGCTGCAACTTTGAATTCATTAATTCAGCCAAGGGAAGGCACTGACAATCCAAAGCAGATAATTAGCCCAATGTTAGTTATCATGGCTGTTAAAGTAAGGAATTACTGCAATCTCATACAGCGGTTCACGTTCCTGCCTGCAGTTCCCCCTTGTGCCATCTTCATGGATACACATGGACCCTTGATTACCGTATCAACCGCTTTATGCGACATTTGCCCGCTGACTCGCTCACCATCACACACAGCACCAAGGCAGCCTCGACAAGACCCGCCTGGAACCGCACGAGTCTCCAGCCGCTCAGCATTCCTCCTCCCCTTGCCAATTCTCCGAGTCACACAACATTTTAAAAGTTATTAAATTCTAAATAAGGGGATTAAAGACGCCAAATTCTATTCTGTGCTAAAAATGGCAATTGATATTTGTCAAGACAATAATGGCTTTAAGGCCAGAAGGCCGTTATTCTCTAGACTCATTTTCTTCTTTTTTTGGTAAAGAGACAGAGTTTATAATATTTTCCAGTAACCGCTGCATCAAACCCAGAGTTCTGGGTGAGTTAAAGCATTTAAATTATTGTACCAAATTAGGAATGTTTCTCTCTCAAAATAGAGCAGCGTTTTTCCCCATTAATACTGAATTTACCCTTCAAATACAATGCTTTTTTAGTTAAAACACAGATCAGTTCATATCAATAGCAGGGTGAAACAACACAGGCGTTTGCACAGTGAGGTACTGAACCATTTCTTAAAGCTTCAGAGTAATGCAATACCTGCATAACACAATTCCCACAAATCACCATTTTAATCTATTTTATTCTGAGATATATATTTTTTTCAATAGGCAGATGGGTAGTAGGTTCTTTGTGCAATTATTTTGACAGTCACGTTCATTATGAGAAGTTAACGTCTGTGTGTAGCAAATCTCAGAGCAGATTCTGAACCAGCCAAGTAACCACGCAGAAAATGGACAGAGAATGTTTATCCCAGTATTTTCCATTTTTATGAGGATGCAGTTGGTTATTATGACAAGGTGAAAGGTCTCAAACCCTTCATTTTTAGGCCACAGGTGTTCTTTGTAGAGGGTTTTTTTTAATAAAGAGTATTATTAGTCCTTTAAATTAGCTCTTATTGAAAGTTACCACATCTGCGTTATGTGGTAATGAAGCCAGGGGGAGGTCATAGCAGGGGACTTGTGCTTGAAGAAAACATCTGGACATTGCTTTGACGTTCACTGGCAACTTCTTGTATTTTATTAAGAAGTAAGGAAATTATACTGAAATCAAATGCAAGATTCAAACAATAAATAAAATAAAAATACAGGACCTGAAAAAAAAAAAAGTAGCTTTGAACAAAAAAAAAAACCTTTCCCTTCTTTCACTCCCTCCCATGAATTCCAACTGATGAGATTAATTACCTGTTGCAAACGGCAGCATCAGTTAAAGGAAGAGTTCAGCTGGTATTTAACCCATCTCTGTAACACTACAGTCGTTCTGTCTTTCACAGGAGAAGCTACTGTCAATGTAAAAAAAGCATTTTTTGTATTATAACTTTTTTTTTTTTGCTATAATTTTGTTTACTCCATCATTTCAGAAAGCGCTGCAGTGACCCCAGAAAGTCTTTATACAGGCAATTTCCCCTTTTTCTTCCCCCTGGCTTATAGAGCAGAGAGACTTTGTTGCCTGTGCACATCACCACCTACCACTTCCACCGATGGAAAGAAACAAAAGTCTACCTACAAGGAAAGGGGGATTTAAAAGCCGTCACAGTCCTGAAGTGGAAGTCGCTGAGTAACCACGCGATGGTTCTTAATCCTCAAAGCTGACAACTAAATATTTCGGAACTATCACATTAAAAACTTGGCTGGGTCAGGGGGCTGCTCAGCTCCACTCTGCGCCCAGCTAGGAATGGTTACAGGGCACCTCAGCCCCTAAACAGAGCCACATACCCACGCTCACTGAATTTTCTTGGTTAAGAGTTGCTTGCAAATGAAAATTTCTAATCTACTCAAGATCTTCTACCACACCCATCGCTGCAGTAACCCAGCATCTTCCAGTACCACAGTAACCACTCAGGTCATTTGTTCCCTCGGGCAGGGAAGCACGTACAAATTCATTAATACTTTTAATACCAGTTTTCTATTCTTACAAATCTCTATTTAAATATTAAAACCTTCTCGTTGACACCTCCAGCACAGTGCATTCCCTCTGCAAATCTATTATGGCCAGAAATCCCCACAATAAAAGCTTACAAATATATTTGGTTATAAATATATATGAAATTATTGCAGACAAGCCACACTCCAGGCTTACCCCTCCCCTCCAAACGAAGTTCACAACATCATCTAGAAAAACCACACATCATGTGAATGCGCCATGCAAATATTAAGACAGGACACCAGACTTCTTTTCTTTTCCCTTCCCACTGGGTGTTTTATTTTGTAGCATTTCCATTAGGTAATCAACTGAAACACTTCAACAACAGAAAGCTGGCAGCAGAGTAAGGAAAAAAATGGAGATTATTTCTCAAACAGCTGTGACAAAATGGTTTCGAGTTGGAATCGTATTGCACAAACAAATCATTTTACGGAGGGTGAGTGGGAGCGAGCGGCTTCAACATGGATTGTGAGGAAAAAAGGCACTATTCAGCTGTGTGTGTGTTTAAAAAGAAAAAAAAAAAAGTCATGAAGCACAATCCATGTTTTTCAAAATTACATTCAGTACTGCCTTGGAAATGCTCACAAACCTGTCTCTTTTTACAGAAGCTACAGAAAGCTGCTGATGTAAATACCAGACAGTACAAGTGTATGAACACCGATAATTACGCTCCAGAAAAGGCTCAGGAAGAGGGCTCTTTCTATAAATAGCGCTGCAAAGGTTACGTAGCTGCATAGGCTCCCAGTAAAGGAAGCATCCATGCAACTCAGCAGCCTGACAGTTTCCTTACGTTTCATTTCTGGTAGTCATAAAACAGGCGCTCATTTTGAGCAGCTAAATTGGCAGTGCACTTCAATCAGGCTTTTCCACAGTGTCATCCACAGATCTTTGTGTCACACACACGTTTAGCAACTCCAGGTAGGCTTAATGGAAAGTTTGAACAGAATTAGAAAAGAAAAGAACTGAAATTTCCCTGATATAAAAGAGAACTGCTCTGAGACCATAAATAAGCAAAGGTTTGTTCCTGGAAAGTAAAACCAGCTACACTACCCTTCAGAAAAACTAAGTACCCAGAAAAGGCATTTCAAAGGACCAGGATGGGTTGCTTCATCCTCTCCTGTACTGTAGAGCTATAAATTTCCCTGCTCATTTGAAAACAAAGCCACAATCAGCGTAGCATTAACAGACAGAGTCTTGAAACTCAGCCTGGAGCAAATGGGAATGTGCACACGGGACATTCCCCACCCTGGCCTCGGCTCCCCATAGCGATGCACTAACAAATTCAGGGTGAAATTCATGTCGTGTGGTGGCAGAATTATCACCGGAAGGGGCTAAAAGCACTGTTTCTTTCTTGTCCCCCCTTCCCAGCATTCCAGGCGTGCTCTGGTTATGGCTATGGAGATACCAGCACAGCTGGACAGCGCTGTTACGGGGACATCAAGAGTTTTTCAACAGAGCTGCAAGTTTTGCACAAAATCTGGACGTTAATTTTGTACAAAAAGTACAGAACAGTGTAACAAAACCTCCTCTCAACTATATATATTATATATATATATGGGCATTTCAGCGCCTTTCAAACAAATTCAGCCCTTGAAAAAAGCAGTCTCACCCCGCGCGGAGACTCCAGGATCTGCAGTTAAAGGATCCGCGTTCCGGAGGCTGCACAGCGAGGTTACCAATCATACAACCTGCAACAACCAAAGTTCAGGTATTGCTGCTTTCCACTGGGACTCATGAAGGGAAAATGCACAAAATACATTTTGTTTAGATGCTGTAAAATATTTTTAATATCAAGAATTTGGATTCTTTCCATTTCTGAACAGAAGATGAATAGAGCAGGTTATTAAAAAAATCTATAAAGCTCCTTTTCCTAAACTGCCTTTTAGGAAATATCCAAGTTGGATAGTTCTGAACTCAAAGGATTCGAAAAAGTTCACAGTTGTCTTAATGGTTGCACTAGATATAAAAGCTTGATTCCCTCTATGTTCCATAATAACATATTCAGAGTGCAGCTGGAATGAAAACCTCATCGACTGGAGCTTACCTTTGTAAAAAATATTCCTAAAATTCCTATTTGGCTCAACCCTGTCTGTTCACAGCAAAGAACAGGGAGTGATACCTGATAAAATAAAATGCGTTTTCTTATATGAACTATGAAAAATACATTGCTCTTTTTAAAGTAAAAAAAAAAATAATTGCATTGTTCTATTATTTTTGTCACTGCAGACTCACAAAATCCTGGAAGAAAAAAAAAAACAACAACGAGAAATGCAACTTTTACAATTGCTTACAGAATAGAAGAGGTTTTTATAGACTCTACTGAAATCAGTAGAAGTTTTGCCTATGTTTTTCCTATCGATACAGAAGCATTTCTCTCCATACCTAGTCCATCACTTTCACTTCGTAAGCTCTTCTGCTCTCTTAGAGGTGCTCTTCTGAAAATCCTGAAGGACACTCAGGAAGGTAAACTGACCCGAATTCTTCTGAAGGAAAACAGAGTCAAAATTATATCTCACATAAAACTATCACTGAGTGGATATTCTTTCCTGGGGTTATAAATACTCATTTTATTTCAAAAACGTTACTGCTTTATGGACATTTTTGGATCTCCGTTAGCTACTTCTCGTGTACGACTCTGTGGTTCACTTCTTTAGGCAGGAAACACAGCTTCACGTGTGAACTAACACGTCCTAGTCCCAAACACGTTGGCACTACTAATGACGTCAATAGACAAGAAGTAGAACAGGAAATCTTCTGCAGAAGAAGGGTTCATGCTATATAAATGGTAAGCTATCAGAAGGAACTTCCCTGATTATCTGGGAAGAATAGAGAGAGATCTATTTTTAAAATTCCAAAGGAAAAAATTCAAGAAAACAAAGAAAATGCAAGATGTCCTTGATAGTCCCTCATTATCCTCTAATTGGGCTGTTGCTTTTGGCTGCAGACATCCAGTTCACAGACCATTTTCCATTTCCTTTGTTTTCATTACAAGAACAAGCTGGTTAAAGAAACTCTACTTGGCAATTTTAAACTAAGCCTTTAGCATCGTCCCTCAGGAATTTAAACCCTTACCAGCATTCCTTACTTTGCCTCCTTAGCACCTTCCCCCACCAAACCCTGTGAAAAGCACTTTAGGCAGGTGCAAGATGTGTAAATACTGATTTTTAAAGAAAATTCAATAGGAAATTCTTGTAGTTCTCCACTGCCATTTGCTATAACGCAGTGGCCCCAAACATCTGTTCTCCAATTTCAATTTACTTAATCTACCAGGTGTTTCGCGTTGTTAATAAATGGTAACTCACGAGTTTACAACAGTCACATAAGGCAGTTACAGAAACACGAGTACGTCAGTCGAGTTCACTGCATCTTTCTCAACCAGACCACACTGGACATTTCTCCTCTTCTCTTACCATAACGAAAGGATGAAGACTACGTTTCTGTAAAAAGAATCCCTGGACAACGTTCTGGCATTGAAGTCAGAGAGGTCACTGAAGTGCATTGCAGCGATGTCCAACAGTTAATTCAAACAGGAAGGAGATGGGATGTTTTTCACTGCACACATAACAGAATTGGTGCAAAAAAACCCACTTTGAACGAGTTACTTTAAACCTTTTGGTCCAAATACATAAAATAAGCAGTATTTACAGCATTTTACTTCTTTTGTAAATGCAATGCTTTAAAACACATTATAAAGCACCTTAGTAAAAATATTCTACAGGTAAAAGTATCGAAGTAGTAGGAAAACCCTAACCATACCACAGCTCACTAATGGAGTCATAATATGGAGTCACCAAGACCTCAGTTTACAATTATTACAAAGAATCCACGGAGAAACTTAATACTGAATTTACGATTTTTATACCACTGGGTAAGGACCAACTAGAACTGCAGACAATACCGACCTTCTTCAAAGTTTTCCCAACCTCAGTCAGTGGTGGTGGGGATGAAAACCAAAACAAAACCCCCACTGCTCTGGCTCTTTAACTTTTTTTACAATATTAACGTGGAAATGATGTTTTAACACTAATGATTAGTTGGAATTTTTTAATAAAACTACATATATAAATATGGGCAATTCCAGCAGCAGCATTTCTCAGCAGAACATGATTAACCATCCCAATTAATATCATGTGACATGATTCACAGAAACAAAGCACAGATGTCAACCAGTTATTAGCTACTTATATTGTATACAACCAAAATTTCCACGTTGAAAGCTGGGAAAAGTGATTTCCTCTTCACAGAAGTATAAAAGAAAATAAATTGCTCCAAAAATTAAAACCAGCATCAACAGAAGCACTTTTTGTTTGTTTCTATTTTCAACTAGAACTGCTGTGTATTAATTGCTCCAAATTAAAGTGTAGATTTCTTCAGGTAAAGGATATTAACTCCCACTGAAAGTATTAGTTAGACAAAAGAAATGAAGCCTTTGCTTCTGGAATACCAGCAGCGTCAGCCCTGGAGGTGATCCACAGCCCACTTTTCTCAGATCTATATAGAAACGTCTTGGAGGTCTACAAGCAATCTAGTTTCCATGGCTGAGGACTAAGATGACAACGTGACCAAAGATTTAGGTCCATAAATCTAACAGTAAAGTGTTCTTAGTTTGATTTAGGGTAAATCTTTTCATAGAAAAAGTTTTGAGCCAGAATATACAATTCTCCATCTTTTTCCCGAACTGCGTGTGCTCTGACAAACTGAAACTGCTCCAGTGCAAATTCATAAAACTCATTCTCCATTTTCCAGATCTCAGACTGTTGTAGCTTGGCAATAGTTTCTTTTGTGGGAAGTTTTTTCTCAGTTGTTTTCCTAAGATGAGACTTCTTTCCTAAATGCAAAATGAAAGCAATAACTTCACTTTCAAGTACATGTGATTAAAAAAATGTTTACAGTCCTTTTATTTACAGAGTTTTATCCTCTCAGCATGTTGATAAACTGCATTCAAAGTGACAGAATTTAATCCAGAATTTATTAACATAACACACGGGGCTGGAAAATTGGTCTCTCTCACTAAATGTTAATGAATTTTGCATCAGTTCTTTCACTTCTTTCTCCTGACTCTAATAAAGCCAGGGACTGAACACTTCATTTAAGGAACAAGATTACTCCACATAATGTACTCGGAGCAAGATTGGTCTTTCAAAATTAATTATTTAGATGTTAATCTAGTATCAAATGTTCAGAGTTTTAAAATCTGCAGAGCAAGAGACTTCCTTCATGAGATGAAGGTGACCAAAATGATGACAGCAATTTTCCCTAAGAAGGACTATCTGTTGCTTTATAATGAACTTGTTAATACTACACATCTTGGCTCTACAAAACAGATCCTTTTCTCCCTTTATTTGCCCTGCTAAGATGGACCCTTTCTTCATCACAAGCTGCACGGCCAGCTCCTAGAGACTGAGCTACCAGCTCTATAATAAACATCTTATTACAAGCCTAGAAAGTGTTTCTCACATGCACTTCAGTCTTTGTACCCCTCAGTTCTTTTTTGCACAGCCAACCAGGCTGCATCCAGCACGGTAGTTTCAGCAAAGCTCCCGAGAAAATGGGAATTTCCCACTACCAGCCATTTCACAGAATGGAAGCCCCTGCAAGACCTGTCAAACACCTATATAAACACCTCTCACAATTTTTAAAGCGTGGTACACCTACACAACTGCCTTTACCCCTACCTCAACTATTCACAATTCGCATAAGGCAGGAAGATCCTTGGGCTGCCCTCAAAAATATGTGCTGAGAGTCTTTTAAAGAGTTTGTCTCTTCTGCAGGAACATCAGCCAACTGAGAGGCAAAGCTGGCAGAGATTCAAAACCACTCATCTATGTCTAAAGAATTCACATTAAAAAAAGTGATAAGAGGATGAAAAATCCATGGTAATCAACCATTTAAATACCTGTTCGGTACAGTTCTGTGGCACCCCTGAAGAACCGGGGCAAAGCTGCCTCCAATAACATGATAAAGTCTTCAAGCTCTTCAGTAACTCCCACTAGGAAGTATTCATTAATCAGATTGTATTTGGCTTGTTCCAAAGCCCATCTGCTTCCCACATTCCTAAAATGACAGAGAACAATTACAGCAAGTTCTGATGACAGCCAGCAATCCTTGGTCCCTAGATAGAGACTACTTCATAACAAGACATTTGTACAGGAAAGGCGAGACTCAGTTCAAGGTACAACCATTCCTACCTTCATTTCCCTTTCCAGCATCTCTCATCTATGTTCATATCTAAAAATGAGACTCGTCTGGTTATTCTGACTAATAACTCATCCATAAATAAGACTCATGCGTGTATAATGGATGCTGTTTGTATTAATGCAATTTTTGGAAGACTGACGTTTTCTCAGTGTCAAAACTCAAGTCTCCATTTCCACATTATATACCAGAAATTATTCTGGGAAGAACACACCTTCCCTTCTGCATCCTACAAGTGAAGTAGAAAGTCCTTGCACTTCCTACTGAACAACAGACAAAAATTAAAGTAACATTTTTTTCCTCCCTTTTGTAGTTCTAGACAAGGTGAGAAGATCTGCTCAGAGTTCTTTTGCTGCTTCTCCACCTGGCCCAGGTATAGATAGCTTGTCCAGGGAAGTCCTGGAGGTGTTCAAGACCAGGTTGGATGAAGCTTTGAATCCCCTGACCCAGCAGGAGGTATCCCTGTCCATAGCAGGGGGGACTGGAATTGGATGGGCTTTAAGGTCCCTTCCAATCCAAACCATCCCACGATTCTACGACCTACAGGCACTGGAAGAAGCACTCCCAAGTGGCCATTTACTTCTCCCATGTTTGTATCAACAGTACTCATGACAAACAATTGTCCATGATTTCACTCAGAATCCTTCAAATCATCCATGTCCTTTTTCTTTTTCGTTTTTGCTAAAGAATTTTTTAAGTCTGTGCCATTGTTACAAAACATTGACAGATGGACTCTGCTTGCTTTGTTTCGGTTCCTACTTAAGTAGCACGAACTACTGGCTGTCTGGTAAAGATTTAAGAAGATAAATTTATCCTGATATCAATTATTTTATTCTACTCAGAAACTCCAGGAGCTTGAACAAAACATTTCCATTCAAAGAGATGGATATTGTAGCCTGACCTAAGAGAAAAATCTCAAGAGTCCAAATCTTCAAAAACTATTGTTAAAATTGAAAACATCTGTTTTCCCTCAATGCGCTGCTGATACAGTGCTCTAACACATTGCTTGTTTAAAGAACTGCAAGACTGTTTCAACCAAAATGCATCTTCAAAAGCAAATACATTACTGAAGTACCCGCTGCTTCACTCTGTTCAGTCCCTCATGCTTTCCCCAATTTTGCTACATATTCAAATTTGTTAAGTTTAGATTTCAGTGCTGATATACTTGGCTGACAACTTAAGCTACGTTTATCTCCCTACCAGCATTCGGAGCTGTGGCCACAGAAGAATGGAATTTGAAGCCAAAGTTTCTCTGGAGCACAGTCTGAACCTCCAGCTGCCACACATTCATCAAAGGTCTGGAACAAAGACAAAAGTGAGCTGAGCTTTAAAATCTAGGATATGTATCAACCATCTCAACCTGGTTAGTCAATAAATGTAGTGAGAACAGAAAACCAGAAGATATGATGGGAAAGGAAGAAAAAAGAGTTACCTTTTCAGTCCTGCTTTCACAGTGTTATCGGGAAGAGCTATTTGTCTCAATTAAAATAGCACTTGGACAGTCTTTGATGATTAGAACTAATGAACAGTTTGATCTTACATTTGATATACCTTCGATATGACTTTGGTAAAGGTTATATGTCAAACCAAGCAAAATCAAAATCAGAAGTGTTGCTATCATTATTTTTTCCCCTTACAAAAGTTACAAAAGAAAAAGTGCTAAAAGCCATCGGGATTTCTGTGATAGTGGAACCGCTGGACCTTTGTACCATAGCACACTGCATTCAGTGTTTCAGATTAAACAAGATTCTATTACATGTTGAGTATTACCACAAATAACTGCTATTTCAGAGGCTAATTTAGTTTTGGCAGTCAGAAGGCATGAAAGTTGTTCACTGCTTAACAGAATGTTCCATACGACATTGCTCTATGTGGACAGACAGCTGGTTGGAACTGGATGGGCTTGAAGGTCCCTTCCAGCCCAAACTGTTCTATGATTCTATGATTATAAACGATGCTGTATGGACTAGGAAGGGGTGAGGGTATAAAGTTATGTTGAGATTCCTTTCCACTTAATTAAGGCACAACTTATTTCCATTAGGAAGACTGCATTTTTGACCTTCCCTAATTTTCATTTGAAAAGCTCTTAGAAAATCTGCTCTAACACAGATTAGAATAGATACCAGGGTTAGAGACACTGCGATTGGGTTGCTCTGCTGTTGATCTTACTGAATTATGTACCTAATGGCTGTAAAACCAACACCATCTACGTACGTGCAGTTTTCTTGGAGACACCATGAAAAAATAGTATTGCCTCATTTAAACGGAAGAAACCCTAAAGCTTGGCACAGCGTATTGATTTCCCTTCAAGTGAACTAGAGATGCTTACAGGACACATTAAATCTGTATGGCAACCACTAAGCCTCAGATCTAAATAAAATGGGATGACAGTGACAAACTGAAATAAAGCATCTTTAATAATGTTGTGGTTTTCTATTAAAGCAATGCATTCCAAACATTATAAATAGGAAGGCATTTCAACTTCTGCCAGCAAATCAGCCTTGACAGCACAGTCTACCAAGCAGCAGCACTAGAGTTTTAGCTTAACGTTTCCCAGTGACTCCCTAAAAAGGCTGTGAGGATTAGAATCAAAACCAAAGCACCACTGTTAACTTCCACTCTTTTTAGTAAGTATTAAGCCCTGTAAACAGCTTGGACCCGGAAGCACGCTCAGCTTTCCAACTGGAAGGAATTCCCCTGGATAAATCATGCTTCTCAGGAAAAGGACCAGAAAAAGTTACAAAAGATGAGCTTTTATTGCTCTTTTTAAAAATGCTAGTTCTATGAAGACAGAAATTTTTTTTAAGTTGAATTTCCATTTGTTTGTGCTTGAAGATTTCCTCTGCCTGTGCTGCACAATGCCTGGAGAAAATGAAATGCAGGAGCAGAAGATGGCGCCAAAACCTAAATAACAGAGGAGCAGCGAGTTCTCAGCTGGAAAGGAGAGAGAAATGGTCTGTTCCCAATATTTCAACCCCACTATTTGGATGGGGGGGGGGGCACACAAAACTATTAGTTGCATTTACTAGTTGTTATGGTATTTATAGACCAAGCTGTATTCAGTGTGGTTTTGGCTCTTTCGGTGTCTCTTGGTACTCACACAGTGCTGCACTAAATTGTCACCATTACAGAAAAATGTCATCAGTTTAAGAAAATATTGCCACTGGGATTGTAAAAAGTGAAGTACAAAAGCCCTCTGTATCTCATAAAAATTTCCACACTGTTCTAACGACAGTTTGATGCACTATAGTAATGTACTTAAAAGACCAGAGCAACACACTCCAACAAATGTCTCACTGCAAACCACGACAGTGGATGTATAAATTCTTCCTGGACCGAGTATATTACAAAGCCTAAATGATGCTGCCACTCTGAAACTGTGTTAGTAATCAAGTTTTAAATACACTAACCTGAACTGCTCCTGTAGCCACCTGAGAGAGATGAAGAAGTACACAAGCAGACACCGAATACAATTTCAATGCAGTATTGACATTAAAATAAACAAATTGGTTGCTAATCATAAAAAAAATAAACATCAATACCAAAGCATCAGCAGTTCTACAGTTTTTGGTGAAAAATGCAGCTCTTGGTCCTCAAAAAGAAGAGATGTAGATTGCTTACATAGGAGGATAAGCTCAACTTCATACTTACAGCTCTGGATATCTGAAAACATTTATTTTTTTTAACAAACTGCGACATAAACTTAATTTACCAAGTTACAAAGCACACAGTTAATGTCACCCTCTGGACAGTGGGGAGAATATAACTCACAAAGCCCCCATCATCACCAAGGCTGATATAGAAGTATTTTAAGTTTTATCAGGACAGGTTTTCAGATTAACTTTAGTAAAAACAATATATATACATATATATATGTGTATGTGTATATTTATATATATGTATATATATATATAAAAAATAAAGTGTAGTTTACCTTTTTATCCCCTTGTTTTCGCCTCCGTAGCCCTGGTCTGTAATCGTCTCCAAAGCGCAGAAAGTAATAATAAGAAACTAGTCGTTCTATAGGATCTCTTATGACATTTATGTAAATTGGTTTCTTTTTAACACCAAATCTAAAGTAAAAGAGGAAAGAAATGTCTTTTAAAGGACAAATCAAAGCATCCCATCTAATATTTAAAAGCCCCTCTCTATTGATACAACTGAAATCCATATACAGAGGAAACGATGGTGAGAGGAAGTTGAACGATTGCTTCCTCTTATCCTCATGTCCAGCACGTTACAAGCATATGAAAGTCACCTCAAATTCAGGTCTCCTCGGACTGCGATTTTAGTTGTTTTATTAGAGAAACAAAGCAAGCCAAACTATCCTCATACAATAAATAGGAAAAACATGGATACAATCATCTTAACTCTAGAAATGCCTTACTTAGCCCCTTTATGTTTATAATAAGCACAAGGAGGTTGGGCATTGAGTTCCTGCCCTCCTGACCTGTGCTATGCAACGCTGGAAGTGGTTCTCCTGGCAGCTCTCCAGTTGTCAGAGGCTCCAAAAGAAGGAAGACAGAGCTCAAAGCGCATCCATTACCTGGGCTGAATCCATATGGCTACGCTGATTAAATAAAAGCCCAAGATAGTATCTGTAACCATATTAACTTCTCTATATAGATAGAAACCTCCTCCTTAGACATTTACCCTAAGCCAATTTTGATCTACTTTGGTACGAATGGGAAACTGAAGAAATCACAGAATCACAGAGAATCACAGAATCAGAAGGTTGGAAGAGACCTCTGAGATTACAGAGTCCAACCGTGCCTGTCTCCCCACTAAACCCCATTAAATGAGGTGGTAAACTCATGGGACACGTGAGAAAGATTGAAACCACCCAAACTGGTTTGTGCCGACGCTGCCTTTCAATGATCTACATCCAAGACAACTTTTACGACGCATTTCTCACTTTTATTTTCTTTCCATTCTGAGACATTACTGGGGCAAAAAATACAGTATCCAAACCTTGCAGAGGTTGTATCACAATGGAAACTGCAAGTGTGTCAAGTGCCCCAGAGCAAAGTCAGGAGCTGGGAAAAACGTTCCCTTCTCTCCCCATGCAAACTGTGTAAGTTTTCTGTACTGACAAGGGTCAGTCAAGCCTCCCAGCTTGGTGAAAAATGACAGTGCTTTTAGTTTTATGATGCAGTGCCACTCAAAGTGGTACTCTAGATTATAATACCAGGTACTGCCCATTGTGAGGAATCTTAAATTGAAAAACTGAAGAACAGTAACACTGAAAAAGCAGCAGAAAAGAGGAAGTTAAGAAAAAAAAACAAACAATAAAAAAAGGCATTACTTTGGCAAAAGACCAGCATGACACATACAGGAATTGTTAAAGGCTACAGAAAGCACAACTGGTCCTTCAGATGCTGCCAGCAGAGAACCAATGAATCAGTCTGCAGCAAAGTCATTGCTGACATCTGTCTGTATGCCAGCTCTTACTCCCCAAAGTCTAAGTTTAAGCTGAAAGAGTGGAGTTTTAGATTAGGTATTAGGAAGAAATCTTTTACTGTGAGGGTGGGGAGGCACTGGCACAGAGAAGTGGTGTTTGTCCCATCCCTGGAGGGGTTCAAGGCCAGGTTGGATGGGGCTTGGAGCCCCCTGATCCAGTGGGAAGTGTCCCTGCCCATGGCAGGGGGTGGCACTGGACGGGCTTTAAGGTCCCTTCCAACCCAAACCACTCCATGATTCTACAGAAGTCCACAAAGCAGGAGCACGGAAATGCGTCGACCACTGATGCCAATTCCAGACTTTGAACTGCACCCTCTATCAGGTCCATGGAAGTGCCCTAAACGTCTCTTCCTACAGTCTCCACTGCAAGAGCTGCAAAAGGATGTAAACAACTATTCTGATATAGCAGCAGCCTCAACCAACCATATGGAACTATGGGCTAAACAAAGGTATTAAAGCCTTTGGAAATGTTCGTGCTGGGTGGTACATCCATGTGGATTTGCACATGACCTTGCAAAACCAGCCTCAGTTCTGACAGCATAAGCCACTTTACTATTGTATCTTTACTAATAATCATTACGATTTGGCAATGGCATTGCCAAAAGACTTTTTTCCATCTGTTTACCAGAGAAAACAGGGAATAGGATGGAGCAGAAATTAAAAGAGGGAAAAAACCTTGAACTTTAAAAAACAGAACGCCACCACCGCTTTTATTACTGTAATTTCTAGTAGATGGATTATGATACGATAACCCGTCCTCACTACTTTCAGCCATCGACTGAATTCCATACTTCAAGCTTCAGCATAATTTAAGAGGCGCTTCCGATGTTTGAGAGTGGACCCAAGTCTGCAGACGTAGACTTGTCTGAAATACCTTACCCTTCTCAACCACAATAACAGGTCTCCCAGCTCTAAAGCATGGGATCTTGCCAAGCACAGCCAGAGTATTCAAGCTATTACATTAATAACCAAACACCAAAGCATGAGAAAGCAAGCAACTGTGGTAAAAAAAAAATAGAAAAAAAAAAAAATCAATCAATCAATCAATCGCCACCTAAAAGGATAACAAACACCAAACACAAGGATAACAGTTCTGGAGGGAAGGTGCAGATGAAAGCAATCCATGAAATTGCATAGATGCTTTCTAGATGTAAAATAACCACTTCCATTTAAAAAGTTCCAATATCTGGAAATATTTCCAGCTTTAAAAAGTGAGCAGTGTATAAAGGAACATTTACCTTTGCTGTTCCAGAAAGCAGTTGTTCAGTTCAAGGGTTTATTAACATTGCAGCATTTTAACTTTAAAAAGGCATAAAGGAAGCTAACGAAATGTGATCCATTTTATGTTCTTGATTGATTTGCAATTAAGACTTCTTGATTGTTACTTTTTGTAAACTTCAGGCTTTTACTTGGTACCATTGGGTATTTCCAGCTTCTACGGGAACTTTTAGCATTTTCTACTGTATTATATAATGTACTGGGAATCTATGAAGTTCTCACTTCCCCTTCCCATTTTTTGTAATAAAAAAGCTGGAATTAAACATCAGTGGGAATAACACCATGAACAATTAAAAGCAGTGACTAAACAAAAGAAACTCTGACATACAAAACACCAATTTCATTAAATAAATGTTTCAATGCAGAGTAATAGCTCATTACTGAAGACAGACCAGCAGCAAGAGAGAAGAGCACTGGTGAGTGTTTGCGCAGTCGAATATGTTGAGATCTGAAAAATCCATTTTCAATTTTAAACCATTTTCTACTCGCTACAAGTGCAAGATGAAGCACTGCCCATTGAGCACCTCAAGGGGAGGTTGTGTTAGTGAGGATCACTGCTTTACATCCAGAAGCAGAACTAAGACGAGAAAAATGCGTGAAGCAGGAATACAGACATGATCCTGAACCTCTGAAGTCACTGGGAGAATTTTCAACTTCTTTTCTTTTAAATTAATTTTAGAAGTGGCACGATTTAACACCATAAGAATTATTGCTTTTCATAGCAAGTCCAGTTATTACTGGCCAGAAAACTGCTTTAAAACACAACTTCTAATATTTTGATAAAGTGTAAAGGGATACTCTGAGAGAGAAGAACGATTTAACTTAACAGGCAGGTGAGGTGGTCTTGCTTGTTATATCTTACACTTCCCTGAACAGCAAGCCAACCCTACGGCAGAACTGCCGGTGCTCCATGGAAAATACACTATTTTCAATCTAAGAAGCTCGTAATCCAGACAAGTGATACTACACATGGAATATAGATAGTTTTGAAATGAGACTCAGCTACATTTTACCATACAAAAAGACAAGAGAAAACTGAAAATCAACCCCAAACATTGCTCATCATAGGAATGCAGCGTGTGGATTTGCCAGGATTGCAGTTGCCAGCCTTTCATCACGAGAGGGCATGAGTGCCCCAAGCAACTGAAACTACTGTTACTCCACACAGAAATCCCAGGGTAACGTACTTTGCAAAGTCCAAATAAGATATATGTCCATGGTAAAATCCTGGCTTCATTTCCTTCCAGGAAGTCACATTCTTCACAAATCGGACCTGTAATAGTAGAGAGCAGAGAGTGTTTCAGTAGTGCTGGAACACATTCAGTTTCCCCAAACGCTGTCTTTTCTGGTTTGCAAAACCTTATAATGTATTACAAAAAAACCCCTTCTACTTTGAATATTACTAAAGAATTTGTGCCAGCTAAAATAGACTTTTCTGCAAGCATGTAGGTGACTCATTTTAGATCATCCCTGTTTAATGATCAGCAACTACACAAAAGCAGAACACAGCAATCAGGACGACAGTTAAGCAAAGTTACCACAGAAACATCAGCTAGGCAAGCATTTACATTTTTGCCAGTCCATTGTATTTGTAATTTCAAAGGAATGAGGAATCCCCTCAGCAATAAATAAAAACGCAAGTACATCTTCGATGGAATTGTCTGATCTGTCTTTAGTCCCCCAAATAAAAGTGAACTGGATTTAAAAGCATGCTCTCACACCCATTGCATTGGGACATAAACAAATCTGATGGTTCATTTGCTCCCCCCACCTCAAAACACAATGCACGAATAATCCAGAAATATTATAAATGTATACAGTATAAATAAGATCTATAGTTTCTTTGGAGTAGTTACCCTAAGTGAAACATCCACATTAAAGCATGAAATAGCCCTTAAACAAGGGCCAAGAAAGCAGTTATCGGCAAACGTCACAAAAACAGGAATAGCTTTTCATTTCAAAAAACAAAGTTGCACACTCAAAACCACAGAGTAGGATCAAGTTAAGTGGAACATGCAAATCCTGATACACCTCAGCTTTATTAGATGCACAGAATATTTTAACATCAAAGCATTTAACTCTGAACCTTATTTCAAAACTAGTGAATTGGATAATAAAGAAAGGATGATAAATTTGTCCTGCCTGAGCTGGGTGACAGTGATACGGCATTTCTGCGGTTGAGAATAAGAAGACAGCGTTCTCTGCACATCTACAATATCTTTTCTGTTATACAGTGACACAGATAAGCATGCAGATACTGAGGTGAGAAGAGAGAGTGAAAAAAACAGAAAGTTTGAGAGCTCCAGACAACACACTAACATTCTGCAAGGTCTAATGGATCCAGAGTGTCCTGAAACACGATATTTATTATTTATTATAACCACCCAACTGAGCATTCGAAGACGCAAGACTGATCTGCTGCTGTTCCTTCAAATGTGCAAAGCTTGCAGCCTAGGATTTCAGAGATTGGTAACTTTTACTTATTTCTTCAAACACTGGCTCTAGGGCTCTGAGGGAAATGAAATGCATATTACTGTTCAGAAACAGGCAGCATTCATTTTTTCAGTGTACAGGTTTCACAGTCTGTGACATTTCACAATTTAAAATACATAATGCACATGAAAATTGTGGCGAATCCAGCTGAAAAGCACTGCACAATGGTATACAGTGGTGGTTCATAAACTGCATCGGCTTTCTGTCTGGTTTGGTCCACAGCACTCACTGAGCACCTCCTGTACAAGGACAGGCTGAGAGAGTTGGGGTTGTTCAGCCTGGAGAAGGCTGAGGGGAGACCTTAGAGCAGCCTCCCAGTACTGAAAGGGGCTCCAGGAAAGCTGGGGAGGGGCTCTTGATCAAGGACAGCACAGACAGGACGAGTGTTCCAGGCCAGGTTGGATGGAGCTTGGAGCACCCTGATCCAGAGGGAGGTGTCCCTGCCCATGGCAAGGGGTGGCACTGGATGGGCTTTGAGGCTCCTTCCAATCCAACTCAGTGGACACCTCCCACTGGATCAGGGGGCTCCAAGCCCCATCCAACCTGGCCTTGAACACCTCCAGGGATGGGGCAGCCACCGCTGCTCTGGGCACCCTGGGCCAGGGCCTCCCCACCCTCACAGCAAAACATTTCTTCCTAAGATCTCCTCTCAATCTCCCCTCTTTCAGCTCAAAACCGTTCACCTCATCCTACCCCGGCATTCTCTGATCCAGAGCCCCTCCCCAGCTTTCCTGGACCCCCTTTCAGTCCGGGAGGTTGCTCTAAGGTCTCCCTGGAGCCTTTAATGATGGATGGATGTCATACCTTTTTATTAACTTTAACACCAGGCAAGCTAAGAGGAGGCTAGGAAGGTTTTATAAGACAGCTGTGACATTTACATCTGCCTTAAGATGGACCAGCAACACGCCGTGCCCCTGAGAACTGAAGTTTTTAACACCTATAACCAGCCTGCAGGCAAGAGATAATTTCCTGGTGCACACACACAGTTTGAAGCCTTCCAAAAATCAGAATTGTTCCAGGTCACAGCCAGCCTAATGAGTCTGGATTCACATATTTTAGGGCAGAGATGAATATTGCTCGCTGCTTCATACCGTTAAATATGATCAATTTTACCTTTCTTTGCAGGGCTTAGCAAATACCGGAGCTTTCAAGAGACTGAGCAAGCTTCTCCTTCTGAAGCCAACTGAATAAAATTTGAGGTTACGTTAAAAGTTTAGATGGATGTGAATGGATTTCCTGTGAAGTTGTTTCATGGAGCTTTTATATAATCAGCTACAAAGTTGCTTCACAGCCTTTAGTAAGTGAGAAAGCAACTGAGCTTCACTGAATTAAGAAGTCAGATCAAACGTACTCTGGGGGCGGAAGATGTCCTGAAAGGTAAGTTAAATACATTCAGTTTCTAGGACGATAAGAATTTAAAACAAGTCCCAGGGAGCCCAAAGGGGAAAAAACCCAGCATACTCAGTCTGAGCAAAAGGGTCTGGGAAATCTGTGCATGCAAACCAAAGCGATGTTGGAAGTCGTCATTCCCATCCGCTAACTGCTTCCATCGATCCCTCTTCTCTACAGTGTGAACACACACATGCACACTCTCTGCCCACGAAAGGGGGTACGGTCATTCCTCTGTGCCCTGGATTCACAAGGAATTTTGGATACCAAAACAGTCCCAGCTTTTCACATCACTATATTTTAGTTTGTCCAATGCTGAATAAAGGACTTGAAATTACAAGTACTTGGGAGGATGAGTATCACAAGTCCAGCCTGCTGAGGACACAGGAGGATCTTCTATTTGAACTACAAGAAAGAGACTCTCAAGCAAGACTGAAGACTAAGACGGTGTTTCCATTAAAGGAAATCTCAGAGCCAGATTTAAAGACCAGGCACAATGGGATGACTGAGACAGAATCCCTCTGCAGGAAGGCACTGGTAGCTCAGCCATCCAAACTGTCATACAAGCTAATAACTCACAGTTAGCTCTAAACCAGAGGGTCGGGACTGCGGGGAACAGGCTTGCAGCACACCTTTGGCTACACGCCACCAGAAACCACACGTAAGCTCAAGGCAAGGGCAGCTGAGGAGCAATTTTGTGAGACAGTGAAAAGATGGAATTCACCAGTTCAGCCAAGGTACAGCTGAGATACCCAGCTTGCATAAACTGTCCTTTCTCAGGAGGGAGAAGCAGCGGACACGAGTACTCACTATTGTAGAATCAGAGAACAGCTTCAGTTAGAAGAAATCTTAAAGATCATCCAACCCCACTGGATCAGAGGGCTCCAAGTCCCATCCAACCTGGCCTTGAACACCTCCAGGGATGGGGCAGCCACCACTGCTCTGGGCAACTCTCACAGGAAAATATTTCTTCTTAAGATCTCATCTCAGTCTCCCCTCTTTCAGCTTAAAATCATTCCCCTCGTCCTATGCCCGCACTCCCCGATATCCTTTTAGTAATCTCAGTGATCATGTATGACATTATCAGCTCCACATTTAGGAAAAGGTTTCACAACAGCAAAACCCCAGCAGATACACAACCCCACCACCACAAAACAGGCTCCCAGTCCCATCCCACGTGCCCTGCACTGAGACCCCCACCTCAAACCCTCTCCCACACAGAGAACTGAGCCCGGAGGGCCCATTGCCATTGGCTTCCCCTCACCCCACCAGCTGTGCCGAGCTGCTCCCAGCTGTAAACGCAGGAAGGAGCAGGAAGCCTCAACGCTGACACGCTGCAAGGCGGAGCAGCTCCTGGTTCTGCTGTGTAGGATTTCAGATGATCAGCGTACAACAGGTAGGACACATCCAGGAGTTTGGAAAGGTTCTTTTTACAGACAGGGATGTGACATAGTGATATTTCAGACCTCGGACCTGAGCTCCCGGCCTGTGCACTTGCAATAAGCAAAGAAGTACTTGTTTAAAAGAGGAAATAAAAACCTCTACTCCTTCACCACAACCCACCCCAAGAAAACCAGAGCACTGATCCTTCCTCTGACGCAGTGGTAGCAATGGCCACTGCCAGCCTCGGACTCCACTGACTTTAGGGAAAGCTTTATGTCGATGATGCAAAGTGAACCATGCTCCAGAGCACAAGCTATTTAGAACCACTTCTTGCTTCCTGCTTTTGATTACATGTGAGACCCAACCAGCACCAGTAACAAAGACAGAGCGACAGCCCTGACAGCAGGGCACGGTGCCTGCACTGCTCAGAGAGGAAACCACATCAGACTGCACTCACTGCAGATGGAGATGACAGCAAACACCACTACACAGTCAAAAGGCAGAGACTTGACAATACAATAAACTTCTGCAGTTACAACAACAGAGGTCATTTCTGCTCTTAGCTGTGTTCCTTTTTAGCTCTGCTTTTGTCTGACAGATACTCACCACCTGCAGCAGCCCAGAAAAAAAATAAAGCTATTATTTAATACAGAACAGTAATTCTCTACAAAGAAAATATAAACACATTAGAATTCATTTATATTGAAAAAATGTGACATAAATGCCAATTCCATCAGATCATGCAAGTCCGCAATAGCCATAAACTTTTCCATGCTTTCTCCTCGTTTAATAAAGGCATCCCAAATGCAGCAGCTTACCTGATCCTGCAGAGACATAACAGGGTTGTTTTTGGTTGTGTTGATATGTAGAACATGGTATTTGTTCTTCGCACAGAGATCATAGGCAATATTTGTGAAGGAGGTGCTGGCAGTCTTAGGTACTCTGTTGTAAATAATGACCACATCGTCTTCTTCATCCAGTGTCGTGTCTTGTCGGGGCCCATCTACCGTGTGACGCTGCTCTATTTCTCTGACTTCATGTCTTGCGATAGCCCTTTCTGTTAGGGATGACAAACGCAAGACTTCAACATAAGCATCACCAGTTTTGAAGTCCAAATCACGGAATGCCAATAATCTCGTAAAAAGCAATAACTGAACTGTATTTCTGACATATCTGAAGCAAAACTTCATCTATAAAATGTATGAATGATAAAAGGTGCGATAATCTGGCACAGAACACAAAGACTAGAGAACAACATGCTTAGGGAGCACAGTGTATTCTGTGACTCACACGAATGGTACTGAACGCCATCATCTCTCAGGGAAAATGTCTATAACGCACTATCAAAATGGTGACAGCCCCAAAACATCCCAAACAATTTCTGTAAAACATCGATTTAAAAATGAAAATAGAAGGAATAATTCAAGCACTTTGGAAAATGTGAATTTTCTGAAAACAGCAGCAATACTAACACTACAGATTTAGTCAATTAACTGTACAGAGGCACTGGAATATCATTGCTTTGTCATTTCAATTGATACAAGCCCTGAGCGTAAAGCATTACAGTAACCAGGTTTGCAAAAATTCAGTTAGATATATTAATTTCAAGTTTGACAAGAGCAGAAGCACGAGGTGCTTAGGAAACAGTTAACATTAAGGTGAAGAGTGATCTCCGAGGACTAAAATACATCAAAGAGAAAGAAACATAGAAAAGCAAGCTATGAACAAGACATTTGGACAAGGTGAGGACATTGCAAATAAACCATTTTGCCTTTTATACAAAGGGCAATACTCTGAGTAATTGAACTCTGCTTTGAGTTCTGAAAGCCTATTTGGAAAATAAAAACCACAGCACTACATATTTTATTTTTTTTTGCTGCTGCTGAATTCCAAACACTTTGTGCTGATTCAGACAGAGCTTTGTTCTGTTGTAGATAAGTACAGACTTTAATACGATTTGTAATACAGATGTCAAAGCATCTTTTCTGATTCATTTATTGTGATATTGCCTTTAATAATGTATTCAAAGAAATCTCCGGCGGCCAACAGTGCGAGCTGAAGTCAGGAACCTGTTATTCGCCGCATTATGTTCTTACCCAGGGTGTAGCTCCTGGATTACATGCTTTTACCAGCAGCAGCTCTTGGCCTTTACTCCCCTCGCTTCCGGCAGCCCAGCTCCTTCTATTCTCTTTCACCACATCTCTTTAATTATAACACAAAATCACTTTTAAAGCAGAATCATTAAGCTGCGAACACCACTAGCCTGTAATTCCACATAAATTGTCTTCAAGCACAAACTTCCATCTGTCTGAAATGTTTCAAAGCTTAAACTCGCTCACTCTCTCATATGCTCGTATCTCACACCCCATAACTAAGTTATATCAGTATGAAAATGTTTGTAGAAAATGCTTATTGAGTAGATCTCAATTTTCCACATGACATCTGTTGCTCCCCACTACATCAGTCACAGTTTTTGCTCCTTCCTATCTCATTTGCTACCTCTCCCATCACTGCTGGCAGACGTCCTGTTTTGGAAAGAGATGAGGCAATAGACTCATCTGTCTGGAGACGGCTACAACAAAAAGGGACTGGCAACTGTCCCCCTCCCACCAGTAACAGATTAGAGGAAGCAGTTGGTAGGGGACACAGTTAACCACATGGCTGCCCAAGGCTACACGGATACCGAGCACCACCAAGAGAGGCTGCAATGGAACAGATTTCATTTGTACTTTCCACACTGGAGTGGTAGATCTCAGCTAGACTGGAATCCTGATTGCACACAACTCCAGGGCTGGCTGGCTGGGAGGGCAGCTTCCCCTTTCACACGTGAGAAGTAGAGATTTATGAGACAAAGGCATGATTCACAAGAGCAATGAGAAGCATACCTCTAACGAGGTATTTGAAACCATGATGATTCAAAAATTAGCTTTAGAAGCGCATTTAAAGGCTATGTGTAAGCTATAAAAGATTTATGATTAGACAAAATTAACAGAAAGTCTACTGCACACAATCACCTTCAACCTTGCAGAGCGAGATGGGAAAAGGAGAAACCATGCAAGGAGAAGAACGTGCACACAGACAGTTCTATCATCAAAGAACAAGGAGGCTTTACATTTCAAATTAAAATGAAAAATAATCTTTATGACGAAAACCTGAAATAGCCTTTTGGAAACAACTGTGATCAATAAAAAACAAAAGCTGAGAAAAAGCGTAGGATCAGCTGCTGAAGAGTGAGGGAAGCTAAAGCTAGCGAGAAGTAGATGAAGCAACTGAAAGGTCAGCCTCCCTAATGGCCTAATTAGATATTAGGAAGTAATTTAGATCTTAGGCAGAAATGTTTTGCTGTGAGGGTGGGGAGGCCCTGGCCCAGGGTGCCCAGAGCAGTGGTGGCTGCCCCATCCCTGGAGGTGTTCAAGGCCAGGTTGGATGGGGCTTGGAGCCCCCTGATCCAGTGGGAGGTGTCCCTGCCCATGGCAGGTGGTGGGACTGGATGGGCTTTGAGGTCCCTTCCAACTCAAACCATTCTATGATTCTATTTCATTACACTCTATTAACGACACAACAAGGAAAACTGCAAGGTTTGTAAAAGCTTTTGCCCTGTCATCAACTGTTTGCAGTTTTTACAGGGAAGTCACAAAGCTTTTTGATAGCTTTCTAAATAGTAACTTTAACTCTTAAAATGACAAGTAACTTGATCCATAGTAATTTTATTTGTTTGTTTATTTTGGGAAAGGGAAGAGGTCCAGTAATGTTATCCCAAAGATTGATCCCAGCTGCATGTTAACTAATCGAAACAGAGAATTTGAGGAGGATTTCTTCCTAGTATCTATGGCCACAAGTTGTACCAGGGGAGGTTCAAACGACATTAGGAAAAATTTCTTCACTGAAAGGGTTCTCCAAGCACTGGCCGAGGCTGCCCAGGGAGGTGGCTGAGTCTCCATCCCTGGAGGTTATTTAAAGGATGGGTAGATGAGGTGCTCAGGGATGGTTTAGTAGTGGACAGGTATGGCTGGTCTTGATGATCTCAAAGGTCTTTTCCAGCCAGGAATTCTATGATTCTAACCTAAATCTCCCCTCTTTCAGCTTAAAACTATTTCCCCCTATCCCTGCACTCCCTGATAAAGACCACATCCCCCCTCCCCAAGCTTTCCTGCAGCCCCTTTTGAACTACGTTCTTTGTCCTCTACATGTTTTCCTTCTGTAGGTATCTACAGATATTATTTAGGCTCACTCTTCAATGCGTCTTACATGCCTGCCACACTTCCTCATGAAACCTCCCACTTAGATGAGGAAAGGCTTGATCTTAAAATAAATGTTCCTTCAGCAGCCTTCAAGTGTTGCCCAACAGAAGAAAAAGATGTGGATTCAAACTCCACTCACGCTGCCTCAATGCAAAGGAACGGGAGAGCTACTATCGACAGCACTAGCAAATAGTTGCTGTAGATCTACGATACTGCATGCCACGGCAGACCAATAAGCAGGTTTCTTCCAGTTGGGAAGACTTGGCATCTCAGCTTGCTCTCTGCTGTGGTCCCAGGCCGATTAAGGAAGCAGCCGTAGCCTGAGGCACTGAGCAGCTCTCAGGCTGCTCCCCTACCCCAAAGCTGCATTAAACACATGGTTGCCCTGAACACTGAACCAGAGCACAACCGAAAACCTACACATCATGGACTCCCATTCTCCTCTCATGAAGAATGAAAACTGAATAGCAGCTTAAAAATGAACCATAATTATGTAGCAAAGTTAATGATCTGATTAATTTTCAAATTATAGACACCCACTATACACACGTAGTCTTCATCCTTCACTGAAACACAGCCTCTCTGGGAGCTGCTGAGCAGCACAGTGCTTACAACCCAGGGCTGTGCTGCTCTATGTGGATATCAATGCCTTGAGGATGGAGAGGAGGAGAGAAAGAATCAATGGTGCTATGACAACTTACGGCCATGGAGGATTTGTGTCACTATATCCAATTAAAACTGAAGGAAAAATATTGATTGAACTATAGATTTGCTATCCAGAAGGACTCGACAGGCTGGAGAGATGAGTTTGTGCGAACCTCATGAAGTTCAACAAGGCCAAATGCAAAGTCCTCCATCTGGGTCGGGGCAATTCCAAGCACAAAAACAGGTTGGGCAGAGAACTGACTGAAAGCAGCCCTGAAGAGAAGGACTTGAAAATGCTGGTAAATGAGAAGCTGGACATGTGCCAGCAATGTGTGCTTGAGCAGTAAAATCACTATCCCACATAAACAGTCCGTGCTGGTTTTAACACTAGAGCCGCATTACTTACTTTTCTGCACATTTTTTCAGTCGATCAACTGCATTTGTAAGGAAAAAGGTATTTCCTAGAATCACAGAACAACAGAATGGTTTGGGTTGGAAGCATCACTACTGTGACTCCTGAATACTGCAAATACTACTGACTACAAAGTTACATAAAACTGTACACAAAAAAATAAGGTAACTTGTAGCAGTAAGATTTAATAACAAGCATGCGTCAAACAGCTCCATGAACTCGCGAACTTTAGACTGAACAGTTTTGCCTGACGAAAGTGCTAAATCAGTACAGGAGCAAACACAATAGAATCATAGAATTGAAGCATAAAATTGCTTGGCTGGAAAAGACCTTTGAGATCATCGAGTCCAGCCGTACCTGACCACTGCTAAACCATCCCTGAGCACCTCATCTGCCCATCTTTTAAACACCACCACCTCTCTGGGCAGCCGTTCCAGTGCCTGAGAACCCTTTCAGTGAAGAAATTTTTCCTAATGTCTAATCTGAATCTGCCCTGGTGCAACTTGAGGCCATGTCCTCTTGTCCTATCACTTGTTACTTGTGAGAAGAGCCCAGCACCCACCCCACTACAACCTCCTTTCAGGCAGTTGTAGACAGGGATCAGGTCTCCCTTCAACCTCCTCTTCTCCAGCCTAAACAACCCCAGTTCCCTTCGCCACTCTTATAACCCTTGTTCTCCAGCCCCTTTCCCAGCTTCGTTCCCTTCCTCTGGACACGCTCCAGCCCCTCAATGTTCTTAGAGACAATTCATCTTTTTTTCCTCCCAGTTAATTGCAATTTTAGGGTTTTTTTTTTTAGTACAAGGAAACTCAAAAGACAGATAAGTATAAAGAGAAGGATGTGATCACACAAGGGAAAGGTCTGTGGTGTTCAAAACCCAAACAGAGCAGTAAGCTGTTAGGAAGCACTGTGACTATGCTAACAGCAATGGAAAATACTTGCAAAAGAGGCATTTGTTCTCTACATAATAAACCACAGCTAAGTATGTAACAGCAGGGCTTGCTTTTATTTACAGGGTCTTGATATCATAATGCAGGTCCTCACTGTTCACAGAAAACCTTAATGGAGCTGTTTGATCCATGGGTGCAGTTGTCACAAGCGGTTCGCTATACAAATGCGCACGTCACTCCTTCAAGCAAAATCCAATTCAAAACAACGCAAGAATGCAAGATCAATATAGATCATCCGACTGCACTTAGTCAGGCAGCCTGCAGACTGGCTTGTTATTTCACACAAGCTTTCTCCAGACACACAACAGTTTATTTCTTCTACATAGCACAAAAGCAAAAGGGATGGCCAAGCCGCTAAACCCAGTGAAAGACTTCTATGCATGGACAATGCCATAGTGTAGTAAATCACCCTCACATTTAATAAAAGCAATTCTTGCATGTTTCATCTAGAACTAGGCTTCATTTTTTTTGTACAACATCCTGAGAATGAGGCTGAGAGAGCTGGAGTTTTTCAGCAGGGAGAAGAGAGGGATCCAGCAAGAGCTTAGAACAGCCTCCCAGTGCTAAAAGGGGCTCCAGGAAAGCTGGGGAGGGGCTCTGGATCAGGGAGTGCAGGGACAGGATGACGGGAATGGTTTTCAGCTGAAAGAGGGGACATTGAGATGAGATCTTAGGAAGAAATGTTTTCCTGTGAGGGTAGGGAGGCCCTGGCCCAGGGTGCCCAGAGCAGTGGTGGCTGCCCCATCCCTGGAGGGGTTCCAGGCCAGGTTGGATGGGGCTTGGAGCCCCCTGATCCAGTGGGAGGTGTCCCTGCCCATGGCAGGGGGTGACACTGGGTGGCCTTTAAGGTCCCTTCTGACCCAAACCATTCTGTGATTCTATGACTCCATGAAATCCTCAGGATTAGTCTGAAATCGAGCATTAGAGAGCGCTTCTGGGAAAACTCACCAGCTAATGCAAACCTCCCACAGCCGTTCTCTCCAGGCTAACAGTGGTCGTCACACTGAGGTCAAACACACTTGCAATACCAACACCACCACTCTAAAAACTCTTTCCAGCAGACACTGACTAGCAAAATCAAAACTGCACAAACAAAAGCTTTACCCAGTTTTGTGTCAGTGCAACACAGAGCTCCTCACCCTTGGTAAAAACAGAACCAGTCAGTTTGTACCAAAACTTCCCACTGGCAGCAGAGCCAGCTGCTCACTGGAAGCCTCTGGGTGTTAATCCTGATTAAGATTGGATTAAGTTTTTAATTAAAAAAGAATTATTTTCCTACATGCATGAGAAATATTTTGTTCTTCCCCCAAATCAGTCTTTTCTTCAACAAGGACTACTAGGTGAAAATTTGAGCAGAACCAAAGGGCAAGGAATTCCCACGTTGCATCCCAGGTAGCTGTTGCAAAAAGGTAAAAACAACTCCAGGCACCTGCTCAGACCTTTGGTGCCACAGCAGTAACTGTGAAACTGGGTTCAGTTTTGGGCAACTCCGTACAAGAAGGACACTGAGGGGCTGGAGCACGTCCAGAGAAGCGCAAGGAGGCTGGGGAAGGGGCTGGAGAAAAGGGATTACAAGAAGCAGCTCAGGGAACTGGGGCTGCTCAGCCTGGAGGAGGCTGAGGGGAGACCTCATTGCTCCCACAGCTCCCAGAAACGAGGTTGGGGTGAGGTGGGTGCTGGGATCTTCAACCAAGTAACAAGTGACAGGACTGCACCAAGGGAGGTTTAGAGTAGATATTAGGGAAAATTTCTTTACTGACAGAGTGGTGAAGCCCTGGCAGAGGCTTCCCAGGGCAGTGGGGGAGTCTCCATCCCTGGAGGGGTTAAAAAAACATGGAGATGTGGCACTTTGGGACACCGTTTAATAGGCATGGTGGGGTTGGGTTCACGGTTGGACTGGATGAGGTCTTTTCCAACCTCAATGATTCTAAGTGATAAAACAAATTGGTATTCATCAATCTCTAACAATCTTTCCTGACTACAATCCACCATAATTACTAATTATCAGAAGGTATCTCATCACAAACTGTGACTAAAAGCCCCCACTGCAGAAAGTGATGCTGGATATCGCAACGCCACTGAAATAAAAGTCCAAAGGAATTCCTACAGACACCTTCCAGTAAGAACAGAGAAAACAGGAATCAAGATTCTCTTTTTCAGTCTTTCAAATTCATGAAAACATTCATTTTATGAGGGCCCCTGGAACCACAAGAAGGTTCATTTAGCTTTGCATACCAGTTTGTCAGCAGTCACTGCAGAACTGCACTGTATAGAGAGAGCTGACTGGCCTTGGAAAAAAACAAACCCAACCAAGCTCCAGGAACACCCACATATTTGGTCAGATTATCTTTTGTAGACATTAAGACTTTAAATTGTCAGATTTTATTTTATACAAGCAAAGTAATCTGCTTCCAACAATAGTCAATAGCCTAAAATCTAGCATTAACCCATTTCTAATATGGCTGAAACCTGGAGATCCCTGTACGGGAATAATCCTTATGCTGCCATTCCGATAGAAAGGGGTCTGAGCTGCCAACACCGAGCCACTTAAGATATTTTAATTTGATTTTAAAGAATACATTACATGGTCAGCACAGATAAGAGAAGCTAAAATGATGTTTTGAAGGAAAGATTTGTTGAGATCACATGGTCTGCGTTCCCGAAGAAAGGACGCGTGTGATGTTGAGGACTACACGAGGCTTAGAGCCCCCTGATCCAGTGCGAGGTGTCCCTGCCCACGGCAGGGCAGAGGAACTGGGTGGGCTTTGAGGTCCTCTCCAACCCAAACCATCCCACGATTCTATTGGTCTCAGCTCAGCTTTACCCCCAGCAGCCGTACAGCCGTCACCCTTCCTTTCCACACCAGCATCTAAACCAAGCCTTTCCTCTCTGCTCTTTACATCTCCATATCTGAACCCCAGATTTTCTGAGTTGCTTTTGGTTTCAGTCTCCGGTGACCACAGATGGTTTCCACATACACACTCTAAATTCTGCTGTTGCATTAAATCACCAGCTTCCAACTCCATTCGTCTCAATCACTATTTCTGCAAACAGGAATAGTAAGGTTGAAAAGGTCATTTTTCTGTTAACAAGCTGTAACCATGTAAGGAGATACCCATATATATTTTAATATCGATTGGCAATTCAAATACAGCCTGCACAGAAAAACACATAGCTCTTCCTTTTTGCTACACGAAGTAGAAACACTCAAGCCCTGACTCCGTGGGGGGTGGGATGATTATAAATGTCTGTGGGAGGATATGCCAATTGATACAGCTTTTTGTAAGAAATAGCTTATTTATCTGGGATCCTTCAAAGCAAAAAATACCACTGGTGAATTCTGTTTCCAGGGAGATGACATATTACCTTCCAGAAACATGTCACATGCTGAAGTTATTCTTCAAACTGAGTAAGCAGAGGGAAACATGGAAAGGACAACTTTGCCATGACACAGACTCTGACAGCACTGTTACCTAAGGAATAAAATAAAATAAAAATAAAAATAAAAATAATAAAAAAAATAAAAATAAAAATAATAATAAAAAATAAAAATAAAAATAAAATTTTAAAACTAAAAATTAAAAAGAAAATAATATTTTAAAATAAAATAAATTTTGAAATAAAAAAAAGGTAAAATTAAAATAAACTTCCATTCAGGCTGCTCAGCAAAACTAGTTGCAGTAGTTAGGGAGCGAACAAGCCATTACTGAAAGGCTCAAAAGGCACCATATCAACAATTCAGACACAAGTCTGGGCAGAAAAGAGGGGGAAAAGCCAAGTGACACCAGTGCTTTATAGCACCTCATGGTTCAAGGGAAACTGGTGGATAAGTAAGAGAGAGAAGGTGTGCGCCCACCCTTTATCTCCTCAAGGTCACTACTTTGCCCGTTACAGAACGGCATCTGCAGACCTGTCTCCTTCAATCACATCACCTCACGTCATCTTAAACTCCTCAATTCAGAACCGCTGGGATGGCTACAGCCCCTCCTCACGCCCTCCTGGCACTCTGCTAATAATCACACGCCTCTGTTCACCGTTCCGCAGGAATCTTTTAGGCTTCAGGGCCACGTTCCTACTGCCTCCTTGGAGGCTCCTGTCAATGCAGCGTCGCTCGGCCTTGTCATTGACTGTGGGGTTTGGTTTGCCTTGCCTTTTTTCAACATGCAATTTATCCGCCAAAAGAGGAAAGACTTTCATAGAATCGTGGAATGGTTTGAGTTCGAAGCAACCTTAAAGCCCATCCAGTCCCATCCTGTGCCATGGGCAGGGACACGTCCCACTGCATCAGGGGGGCTCCAAGCCCCATCCAACCTGGCCTGGAACACCTCCAGGGATGGGGCAGCCACCGCTGCTCTGGGCAACCTGGGTCAGGGCCTCCCCACCCTCATAGCAAAACATTTCTTCCCAACATCTCATCTCAATGTCCCCTCATCTCATCCCCCTGCACTCCCTGATCCAGAGCCCCTCCCCAGCTTTCCTGGAGCCCCTTTCAGTGCTGGGAGCTGCTCTAAGGTCTCCCCGCAGCCTTCTCTTCTCCAGGCTGGACAACCTCAACTCTCTCTGCCAGTCCTGGTACGGCAGGTGCTCCAGCCCTTGGATCATCTCTGTGGCTCCTCTGGACTCACTCCAACAGCTCCATGTCCTTCCTGTGCTCAGGACTCCAGAACTGAAAGCAGGATCGCTCTGGTGAGGCCCCAACTGGGGAGCAGAGGGGCAGAATCCCCTCCCTCGCCCTGCTGGTCACTTTGGGTGCATCTAAGGTGTAACAAAAACCTCCCTTGCTCACACAAAAGTAACTTCTAAAGTCTTATTACTTCTCATTCCCAGATAAAAATAACTCCTCTTAGTTTCTGATAAGCCTCCTCAAGATGTTTTCACACCGCTTTTGACACCTAGTTCATACCATGCTATCGTCTTCTCAGGAAGGAGAGGACATCACGGGCTGACATCAATTTGCAGGATTAAAATTGACTCAGGGCAGAAAGTCTCACTATGTTTCAAACATCACCACATCAGTGGGAAAATGGGTCACTTTTCATCACAAGAAAACTCTATCGAAATTGGTACAGATCAGGACTTCACATCTCAGTGCGCGCCTCTGGCCTATGGCCAACTGAGGAGATAAGAGAACTCTCAAGCAAGATAGAGCTGCTCTTCAGTACATATGTACATCTATTTTCTTCAGCAAAGTTATGCTTAATTTAAATGAGGTTATTCTGTCCGAGTCGTCTCCTTTCTGTGTTCCCAAATCTGGACAAATTGTCCCAATGATAATTTGGTTAACACAGTAGGCCTTTCTTCCGAAGACTATAGACAAGGTCCTCCTCTGTAGTCAACGTTACAAGCTCACAAATTATACTGTTTTTAAATTTTTTGAAATTTCACCTGACTTGCACATGTGCCACTTAAAATATCTGGAACCTCAGCAATTTTTGTATGGCCCATAAAAGGTTTTTAACCTGTTCTTCAATTGAGGCACAGTTTCTGCAATATATTAACTTCTAAAAGCTATATTTACAAATCTACAGCAAGGTTTATATTAGAACATAACATTTCCAAGCAGCAGTTTCCTGTTGAACACAGAAAAGCTGGGCTGCCACACAGCAACGAAGCTTGGGAAGGGGCTGGAGCACAAGTCTTATGAGGAGCAGCTGAGGGATCTGGAGCTGTTTAGCCTGGAGAAGAGGAGGCTGAGGGGAGACCTCATAGCTCTCCACAGTTCCCTGAAATGAGGTTGTGGTAAGGTGGGTGCTGGAATCTTCAACCAAGTAACGGGTGATAGGATGAGAGGAAAAGGCCTCAGGTTGCACCAGGGGAGGTTTACACTGGATATTAGGAAAAGTTCCTTCACCAAAATAGTGGTGAAGCTTTGGCAGAGGCTGCCCAGGGCAGTGGTGGAGTCTGTCTCTGGAGGGGTTCAAAAAGCCTGTGGCTGTGGCACTTGGGGACGTGGATTAGCAGGCACGGTGATGGTTGGACTGGACGAGCTTAGAGGTCTTTTCCAACCTCAGTGACTCCATGATTCTATGTTTTTGTGTCTTCCAACTGCTCAGAGAGGGGAAAAAAGTCGTTTCAATTGTTGGGAGGGGTTGGTTTTGTTTTTAAATCACGGCACTCAATATATTTGAAACAACGGAATTTCATGCTGCTGCTCTCTGAGGAGGAAAACGTGACTCTGCATCAGCACATCTGGTGTGGGTATAAGCGTTTGAGAACTACCCCTGCTCAGCCCAGAAACCAACTCCTTCAGTGTATCCATCAAAAAAGCATCTGAATCCAATGGCTTTGATGTTACAACCTGATAGATCCACACTCCCTCATGACCACACACGTGACTAGTTCCAGCTTCTGAACTTCGGATGGATTGGTATCTCCTCCTCTGCGAAAGGTCACCCTGTGCAAAGCATCAGTCACAGGAAACAACCCGTAGGAAATTACCTTATCTATTGAGAACATTTTTGAATTTATAGCAATGGAGCTGCAAACCCCACCAAGATTCATTTTTCTGCCATTAGGACGTCTGCCACAAACTGCCTCGGTGAAAGGAAATCCAGCACCAATACAAACCATAGTGGTTTTTAGGAAGTGAGAGCTCATTTTATAATAATTATTTAGGCTGTTACAAAGTTGATCCGCAGTCGAGGAGCACAGCACTCCCTCATTGAGGCACTTTCAGCCCTGTTTGGACATCGCAGACAGCAGCCTGGCTCATTTAACACACAATGCAGTTGTCCCCAAGTTAGTTCTAAACTAAGAAATGCTGAAATGATTTTATTATGTAGATTATTGTTACATGTGAAAGATGGAAACTCCCAGGTGGTGAAGATATTTCAGGGCAACCTGACTGCAAAGCGTATAGAGAAACACAACAAGAACTTAGCATTTAGCATCAAATCATAGAATAGTTTGAGTTGGAAGGGGCCTTTAAAGGTCATTTGGTCCAACCCCCTGTCATGGCTTACAGTCAGTTGGACAAAAATCAAGACTGACGTGTGAGGAAGAGACTGAATAACACACATAAGGGGGTTTTATATGTGCCTTCTTTTTTCCCGCCATGCAGATACACCTGGTTCCCTTTACCAAGCCTTTCTTCCCAGCTGCAAAGGATGGAAACTTTCATTTTAAAACACATGCTGACACACATCTTCATGAGCTGGGGTTTCATCCGTTTTAATCGATTGCTCTTTATACTTGAGGAAACCAATCGAGTTGTCAAAATTAAAATGGTATCTGTTACTGTAAATGCTTTTTAATCTCATCCTCACTAGCAGAGATCACAAGTTAGCTACTGAGCAACATTTCAGCAATAATTTTGTTTCTGCTGCCTCCTTTTTCTTTACCTCTGCATCTAAGAGTGTATTTTATTTTCTTATTTCACCACAGTACAACAACTATTCAGATCTTTCTTTTAAAGAATACCAGCACTAGAAAAAGAAGTCAGTATCTTAATTAGTGGCAATTTTTGCATCAAGGAAGCTGTCTTTAAAATTAGTTACTTTTCTTCAAAACCAAATGAAGCACTCATTAAAAAAATAATTAGTATGTACAACAACCACTTGAAAGCCTATCTCCTGCTATAGGACATTTCTACTGGGCAGCAATCTGGACTGCATTATAAAACACCATTATACATGAACAGATGGAAATCATAAAATGATATTTAGCTACAGATTTCCTGTCAGAAACTTATATAAAAAGAAGGGGGGGAAATATGCTTAACATTTTCCATTAGCCAACATCAAATCACTTAAAAAAAATCAGAAGAATCCATGTAATGCCTATGACACAGCATCCTATTTTTAAGCCATATTTTTCCAAGTCTCTTGCATAAAAGACAGACAGAAATAAGACTATGTTTTCACCTTTAAGCACACAATACAGGACTAAAACTAATAAACTACTCAAAGACCACACATGAAAATGCATTTTGGTTGCAGTTAAGAATTAAGACTTTGCAGGTCTGACTTCTTACTTTTGGCTGAAGAGCAGTGGAAGTCAGCGAAGCTCTACAGAGCTTCCCAGATTTGTCAGAAGAGCTGATCGTGGCCCAGAAATGTATTAAACTTTCCCATTATAAGCTGTAATGAAGTGTCTTGGCTAGAATAGCAAACCCATTGTTTATAGCATTCAGATATTAAAGTTACTGACATTGCAAAGATCAAGGTGCATAACATCAACTCAGTATGAAAATAAACGATTCCCCTAGTTTAAGGGAAAAGTGTTATTGGCTGTTGCCATCAATATGACTATTTTGAAATGCAGGCTTGCCTCGGATTACACTTGATCAGAACTTTTTGCTTCATTGCCAGGACTTTAAAAAAAAAAATATTAATACTATTAAAGCACAATACAGGGCTTTGAGATCATTACAGAAAGGTTATAATAAAAATTCAATGTCAGAATAATAGTTGCGAGATGCGTCATCCAAGAGGAGGGGAGGGGAGGGGAGGGGAAACACAGATGTGAAGGGGAAGGCACTCCTTGAAAGGCTCAGCACACCCGATTAAATAGATTGTGTTCAGTTTACTGCTCAATATACATCAGAATTGTATTTCACAGCTGATAAATTGATAAAGCTACCTGAAAATGAGCAAATTTCCAAGGTATTATTACATCAAGACTTCAGAACAAATAAAGTACCACACAAATGTGTCAATAGCAGCACAAGTTTCAGTCTGGACATAGCCTGAACTTGCTGTTTTCTTCCTAGCCTCAAAGACAGCTTTTAACGTTATTTTTCCATGCATTCAGCTTCTTTCATTCCACTTCTCCTTCTGCACAAACACAATACAAGCAATGGACCACGCAGACTTCCTTCTCTTTCAGTGGTCTTAAAGACAAGCCAACCTTCAGGATCACCGATGACCTCCAAAAGGGTTCAAGTAACAGAGAGCCTTACTATTAATTACCCCAGGCCAAGAACAGTTTGGGCTTCCAGCATATCCAAGACAATATTCTTAATTCCCCAAACAATGTAGTGAATTCAGGTGGTCAAAGTAGATTAAATGTGGGGAGAAATGAGAGGAATTGGGAAGAAAAAAAAATCACGTACAAGTTGGCTACCAATTAAAATATGCTGTATTATACCCAACTACACTAAAGAGCTAACTTTCCACCAGAATTTCTTCTTTGCACGTACAGACACATATGCCTGCAAAAAAGTTCAAAAAGTCTAGGTTATTTTGGTGAGAGCTGGGCACAGAGTCTATACGGAAAGGGAACCTGGCAGCTCACAGCTATCTCAGGCTTACCCTTGGGAAGGGCATCAGAATTCTGCAATGTATGTCTGGACACAGCTAATAAGCCTAGTCATTTATAATTAACAATGTTCTCCTTTTATTTTACATCATGCGGCTGAATAACAACTCTCCTGTTAACCCAAACCAGTGAGAAGGACTCTGAGGCTTTACTGAAAACAATCATTAAAACACGATAGCTCAAGCAAGTGAAGCTGAGGAAAAAAACAGAAAACTGCGATTGCAGCACAGAGAGGCAAATGTATCATGGGCTGCATCAAAACAAGTGCGGCCAGAAGGTTGAGAAAGGGGATTCTGCCCCTCTGCTCTGGGGAGACCCTGCCTGGAGCCCTGTGTTCAGTTCTGGAGTCCTGAGCACAGGAAGGGCATGGAGCTGTTGGAGAGAGTCCAGAGGAGGCCATGAAGATGATCCAAGGGCTGGAGCTCCTCCTGTACGGGGCCAGGCTGGGAGAGTTGGGGTTGTGCAGCCTGGAGAAGAGAAGGCTCTGGGGAGACCTTAGAGCAGCTTCCCAGTACAGAAAGGGGCTCCAGGAAAGCTGGGGAGGGGCTCTTGGTCAGGGAGTGCAGGGGGATGAGATGAGGGGACATTGAGATGAGATGTTGGGAAGAAATGTTTTGCTGTGAGGGTGGGGAGGCCCTGGCCCCAGGTTGCCCAGAGCAGTGGTGGCTGCCCCATCCCTGGAGGGGTTCAAGGCCAGGTTGGATGGGGCTTGGAGCCCCCTGACCCAGTGGGAGGTGTCCCTGCCCATGGCAGGGGGTGGCACTGGGTGGGCTTTGAGGTCCCTTCCAACTCAAACCATTCTATGATTCTATGAAAACCACTAAATAAAGATGGGAAACTACCTCAGAGAGCCGAAAAATACAAATCTCTGTAGCATACCATAAGAACACCAAATGCACTTGAGGTCTAACCAGGTGCACACGAGGTAAAGAAATCATGCCTGCTCCATACAGAAAAACCGCAGTAGTTTCAAAAGCTTTCAAAGTATTTTTGGGAGCTTTTAACAGACTGGAACAGTCTGAGGCCCGTTAGCAGTGAGGAGCCTGAGGACCCCATCTCCGAACCTTCAAGCTTATGCAATCAACCGCCTCTGCGTTTTTTCTGTGGTTGCACTATCAAAGGATGAACACGAATGCTTGTTTATAAAGCCTCAGGAATTTGAGGGGGAATGGACTTCTCTGTACAGAAGAATGATAGTCGTCATCTCTCTTTTTATAGGTAAGGCAGTTGAGATAACATTAGGTCTTGTCTTAATGGATTGTGTTTTAGTATCTTCCAACTCAGAGGTAATATAACATGACATACAAAAAGCTCATGAAGCAGGCTGAAAACACTGGGGACATCACTTTACCTCCCCTCAAATCCCCTCTGAGCACAAACTTCTGCTCTACAGAATGTACCTATTTCTATAAAAATAATCGAGACATTTCTTTGCCCATTTGTTAGAGACTGAAAAGAGAACCCAGTTTACAGAGCCACTCATCTGCTCAGAGAACGTATACAAGCATTCAGCGATACATCAACGTGAGGAACTGGAGGATCTTTCAATAAACTCCGTATTTGTGCTGACAGACCAAAGTAAACAAGTATTTTGACTGCAGACACATAAACTAAATGGGAGAAATATATCACCCAACTCGTTTCTTCTCAAAGTTTTACCAGTGGGAAGTCTAAGCATTTAGTACTTTTGGGTGAAAAAAAGATCTAGTACTCAGTTATAGCACCTCCTAAAAAAACAAAGACAAAATCTATTCCCAAAGTGATTCCCTGCAACCAACACCAAAACCTGCTCATCAGTACACAATTACACCAGATACTTGGTAATAAAGTCCATAATTTAAAGTATAGTCAGGCACTGGAACCAGCTGCCCAAGGAAGTGATTGAGTGACCATCCTTGGAGGTATTTAACAGATGCGCAAGCGAAGGGCTTATAGATCTGGTTTAGTAGTGGAGAGGTATGGTTGGATTCAATGATCTCAAAGTTTTTTTCCAACCAAACAATTCTATGATGCAATAACTTTTCAGTTACAATGGACCTATCTGTGTTCTGTTCACAGCTATTTAGCCTTGAGAACAAGAGGCTGAGGGGAGACCTTAGAGCAGCCTCCCAGCACTGAAAGAGGCTCCAGGAAACCTGGGAAGGGGCTCTTGATCAGGGAGTGCAGAGACAGGACGAGGGGGAACGGTTTGAAGCTGAAAGAGGGGAGATTGAGAGGAGATCTTAGGAAGAAATGTTTCCTTGTGAAGGTGGGGAGGCCCTGGCCCAGGTTGCCCAGAGCAGTGGTGGCTGCCCCATCCCTGGAGGGGTTCAAGGCCAGGTTGGATGGGGCTTGGAGCCTCCTGATCCAGTAGGAGGTGTCCCTAGCCATGGCAGGGGGTGGGACTGGATGGGCTTTAAGGTCCCTTCCGACTCAAACCGTCCTATGATTCTATTAGTGTCTCCTTGTCCTTCCTTCACTGGTTCTATTTCAAACACCAAGCCTCCAGCTCTTCAGCTTCCAGTGCCAAATCACCCCAGTATTCTCTAAACTCACCTGCTTCTTACAGAGCACGCTGAAAGTCCAACTTCTCTGTCTTAAATACTGACAAGTGTTAAGAAGACCACATCCAAGATGCTGCTGCCTGGTTTCCATTTACAATTTAAACCAAAGCAACTGGAATGAAGAAGCTAAACACTGATGGATAGAAACATTATTATTGTTATCTAAGAAAACCCACACTCTATCTTTTGATGCGGAAGGAGTCCCCAGATTAGAATAACAGCAGTTGCAAGACAACTCCCCCAGGACAAACGCACTTACAGAACATAAACAACAATTATGCTTTTTTGCTGTTAAAAGAAGAGTTTTGTTCTACTTCGCATGTTAGAAATTCTACCCCACAGCCAACACTTGCTACCTCAACTTTAATTTTGAAATGTTTCATTAGATATTTCTCTTTGGAAATATAGGGATGCTTCCTGGAAAGATTTCACTTCCACTCTGAAGGACCTGTAAACGCTAGACAAACAAATATCACTTGGAAATGTTTACCCTTAAGCTCTCATATATGTCAAGATCTGGATAAGCACTACGATGTGACAAATGGAACTGTTAGAGGTGGTTTGGGTTGTGTTTGTTTTCTGCTCCATGCTATATTTTCAGAGATCTATCCCCCAATCCAAGTTAGCCATATGCATTTTTATGCCAATATTCTGCTAAATAAAAAAAAGGAGGATGCAAAATTCTTACACAGTACAAAACATGGATGCTGATGACTAATATATAGACTAGATGCTTGAAACTGGTACTTCAATCAGAGTTTCCCTATTCATAAAATGAAACCAACCCTTGACTGACAAAAAAAACCCCAAAATGTCAAATTAAAAGAATTTTTCCGGTTCCAGGCATGTAATATTCTGCTGTTCGTACTGGTGGTCTGTAATTATGCAGCCCAGATATAGCATACTTATGCAAATTAAACATGTTCAGGGATCAGTTTCTCCATCCTTGAAGTGCAGAGACCTCATGGAATACCTAATGACATGGAAATCAGAGCTTCCCCTGACTGTAAAAAACTTTGCCAGTAAAAAACTGAAATAGTGCTCACATATTTGAAAGAATGAGTTAAAGACACTAAACTTCTGGTTTCAAAGTGAAATTACTCCATCACTTCCTTCTCTCACAAGCAGAGCACATTGTCAATATCTATTTTGGAAGCAGCTCTTACGCACCAGCTTGCAACGCTCTTCCCAGCACAAAATGAATTGAAAGATTACTCAGACCCTTCAAAGGCTCACAACAGCGAGTTGCTAACTCATTTCCTTTCAGAAGGAACCTGGACTATCAAAACACTGCAGCTCCTCCTCAGAACAAAGCCTTCATACTACACACCGTCATATTCTTATTATACAACTTCAGCTACAACGTACACTTCGTAAACCAGTCAAATGCTCTGTAAAATCAAAACCAGTAACTGTCTTTACAAGGCTGGTCATTAAACTCATGATTTACAACCAGAGTGTCTGCTTGTATCGTACTTGTAGTAAAGGTGATGGCCGACGTCATGCGCTTCTATTTGCCTTTTCCAAAAATTCCAGGTGTCAGTGCAATATTTTTCAGCTCCTTTGGCCTCTCTATTGTACAGAAGAGCTCAGACACACAGAGTAGATGCTGGAAAGTAGCATTCCATACCAGGAATGAAGAAGAGGCCATGTGTCTGCTCCTCCTCAGCACTATCTCCCATCTTAGCCTCTTATCACAAACCCATCTCCAGTGGCAGCTGAAGCCAGGAGGTTAAATCATAGAATCCTACAATCATAGAATGGTTTGGGTTGGAAGGGACCTCAAAGCCCATCCAGTCCCACCCCCTGCCATGGGCAGGGAAACCTCCCACTGGATCAGGGGGCTCCAAGCCCCATCCAACCTGGCCTGGAACCCCTCCAGGGATGGGGCAGCCACCACTGCTCTGGGCACCCTGGGGCCAGGGCCTCCCCACCCTCACAGCAAAACATTTCTTCCTAAGATCTCAGCTCAATCTCCCCTCTTTCAGCTGAAAACCATTCCCCCTCATCCTGTCCCTGCACTCCCTGATCAAGAGCCCCTCCCCAGCTTTCCTGGAGCCCCTTTCAGTGCTGGGAGGGTGCTCTAAAGGCTCCCCAGAAGAGGCTGGGCAGCAATCTGGACTGCGTTATAAAACAGTAAGGAAAGGCTGGAAAGCAGCATTCCATACCAGGAATGAGGAGCCAGCCATGTGTCTGCTCCTCCTTAGCCCTACCTCCCATCTTGGCCTCTTACCACAAACCCAAATCCAGTGGTGGCCGAAGCCAGGAAGGTAAATAAACCATGACCAGGTGAGGCAACTTTCCACGGAGACAGAGCAGACACCTTAAGTAAACTGAGAACAGATGCACTTTTTCAACAGCCACATCAAAACACAGCAGAATTCACCTATCAGGGCCAAAGAATGATTCTCAATTTGATGCTCTTAGGGTTTTGCCTCATCTGGGGAGCGACCCTAGGGGTGAAGAAGTTCTGAGAGAAAGGCATTTTGGCAAAACTACCTGGTGCTAAGAAAATGTCATTTGGATTAAAAAAAAAAAAAAAGCTTGAGATGGCAAAAGCCAGATCACCATTTGTTTTGCATAAAGGCCACCAAGAAACAATGTGAAGTTTTCTGGGTAAATCCATGCTTTCTAATCAAACAAGAATTAAGTGACCATATATAGATTAATGTCACCAAGAGAAAGGAAATGATCTTTGGTTTGCTGTTACCAGTATTAGCTCCTCGTTTTTCCCACTGCTGTTTGACACGTGCACGCACAGACACGCCATTTTTCTGGAACAAAACAAGTCGTGCAAGCTCACCACAAGCAAAAGGTGCAGCCTCAACCTCTGTGTTTTAACACCGATAACGATTTATCGAGTGGATAAATCCTGCCCATGGCAGAGAGGTTGGAAATGGATTATTTTCAGTGTCCCTTCTGAACCAAACCATTCTATTATTCTGTGATCTCAGTGAGAAGGTGGGAGAAAACAGTGGTTTCCACCTCTGAGAACCAAGACCGTGGAGAGGGTTGCTTCATGCAGTCTGCATGTGACTTCTGTGATAATCAAACACTGGGAGACAGCTGGACTGCTACATTAACTGATGCTTGATTCTCCTCATACCGGAACTGCACTGGAATGCCAAAGCAGGCCCAAAAGAACCATTACGGCCACAATTAGCACTAATGGATGAGAGATGCTGTCACAGAAGCAGTAACAACACAAGCCTGAGCTTGAAACGATTCACTAAAAGCACCCAGGAACCCTGCAGATTACACAGCGCATTTGTGCTGCCGATCATTTTCCTCTGTAATCCGATTCTCCCAATATGCCTGGAAGTGCACAAGTCACGCAGTATCACCAGGCTGGAAAGGACTTTTGAGATCGAGTCCAACCTATAACCCAATACCAAATCATCCTCTAAACCAAGGCACTAAGTGCCTCATCCAATCTCCTCTTGTAGTCTTGCTCTGTTTGCCACTGAAAAAGGAGTAAAGCACGTTTTAGATGTTTCTAGAAGACTGGGGGTGGGGGGAGGAAACACAGAGAGAGATCACAGAATCACAGAACGCCCTGAGTTGGAAGGGACCCACAAGGACCATCGAGTCCAACTCCTGTCCCTGCACAGGACACCCCAACGTTCACACCGTGGGGCTGAGGGACACAGGGTATGCTTGGCTCTTTTTAAAACAAACAAAACTGAAGAAAGCAAAGTAGTGAAGTTGTCATTTTTTTTTTTTTTCTTCAGTCTCACTTCTTTTTCTTTAATTCTCATTGTCCACATTTTTCCCCTTTCCCTCCTACTTCCCTACTGCCACATCACCTTTGGGCCAAAAGATTCTCTCTCACAATGGGAGCTAAAACACATTTCTCTTCCCTCAAACTTTCCCCCTGGCGGAAGGGTTTTTCCCCCTCAGTTCCAGAAAAGTGAACACTAACTTTTGGGGTGTCAATTCATAAAACTATGAAACGCACGACGCTCTTGGAACAGGAAGGAAAAAAAAAAAACCAAGCACCACACAAAACCCAAACAAAAACCCAAAGGAAGCAAAAAAAAAAAAGATTACATAGTCAAACCAGGTTGCCCATGAGACTACCATTTTCTTTTTCAACTCAAGTGTCACAAATTATTTTTATGCTTCTTTTCGTATTTTTTTATACAGAATACTATTACCAGGAACAGAAGAAGCAACCAAACGAGAACAGGGAATACCTTGCCTTAAAATGACTATTTCTAACTCTGTATTTCGCTGTTTCTCTTAACTTTAGGCTGATCAGACTTCCACTTTAAAACTGTGGAAAAGAAAAAAAAAAAAAAGGGGGGGGGAGCAAGGGAGCAGGAAAGGGGGAGCAGGAAAGGGGGAGCAGGAAAGGGGGAGCAGGAAAGGGGGAGCAGGAAAGGGGGAGCAGGAAAGGGGGAGCAGGAAAGAGCTTGCTTCCTATAGGCTCCAAGACAAAAATCTTTAAAATGTTTTCCAAGCACTTGTTATTCTCTGGATCCAAAGATGAAGCGGTACCAAACCAGCAGAAAAGAATTATCACTCCATGAATAGCTAAAAATGGAAAATGATCATCTAAATTAAAAAGGTTGGGAAAGATTATGGAAAGTTCAGCTAAGTTCAGATGAGATTTATGTCTGGAGAGGAAGCGATAGGAATGAGTTATAAAATATCAATCTATAAAACATCTTAGAAGAACATTTAATACAGAGCTTGTAGAAGGGATAGTTAATATCGGTTTTCACTGCGACAGCAACTTGTAGTTTAAGCTAGTTGTTAAATTTGTGTCAGACACGCACACACTAAAAATTAAATTTAAGTCCTGCCCTTTTCCAAATGCTAAGAACAAGTGCTTGATTAACATTACGTAAATGCATTCCTGTTTTGATCATGACCAAGCAGATAATGTTCATTAAGATGCAAACGCAGTACCCTGAGAAAGCCTCAGTCCACTTTTGCAAATTATTCACCAAGAGTCAGGCGCTACATTAACACAATTAAATTTCGACGCCAATAAATACACATAGATCTGACGCTTAATGCGGGATGAAATGATGGGAACGCTCGCAATTTCAGACTAACTTTAATATATTGCTGCATAAAGTTTCATGATTGGTGATGGTCTGATTTACATTTTGTGAACCAGCATATTCGACAGAATTTTTTGGCTCTTTCCCAGGAGTGCTATTAATTGAGTCAAAAATTTGTAAAACATTTTTTGATAAAAACTCCAGGAACTGGATGAGCTTTAAGGTCCCTTTTGACCCAAACCATTCTATGATTTACAACTTTTATACAATAAGCAATACAACTACTACTGCTACAGTCAGAGTTTTAGTCTGAGGTTTACGCTGCATTGGAAAACAGAAATAAAAATTAGTGAATAAGCTGATAAAGATAACACAGCAACGTGCTTTTTCATAGCTTTAAAATGACCATTAAAAGAAGAGAATAATTGCCAATCATGGAACGGGTATTTCAAAGTACGGAAAAATGCAGCTCCACAAGGATGGCACAAAGTTTTCATGACTGGCCAAGTCTTGCAATGACTCAACGCACAGAACTGATCCCTTCCCTGCTACCTACTCCAGCTCCCCTCCCAGATTCCATGACCCGGAGAGCAGCCAGAGCGGATGTACCAGGCAAGAACTTTAGTCCTTGCAAGTCTAATTCCCATCTGAGTTTCTCAGAGCTCACAATAGCTGGTTGCCCAACTCAGTACCTGAAGACGTCTCTCCAAATTTACAGTGATTTCTTTTCTTCCCTTTGGAATACCACAAAGGGCTGGAATGTTGCAACAGAGCAGCTCTTTCCGCCCTGGAATCTGCGGTAGTTTCATAGAATTATAGAATGCTTTGGATTGGAAGGGACCTCAAAGTCCATCCAGTCCCACCCCCTGGATCAGGGGGCTCCAAGCCCCACCAAACCTGGCCTTGAACCCCTCCAGGGATGGGGCAGCCACCGCTGCTCTGGGCAACCTGGGCCAGGGCCTCCCCACCCTCACAGCAAAACATTTCTTCCTAAGAGCTCATCTCAGTCTCCCTCTTTCAGCTGAAAACTGTTCCCCGCATCCTGTCCCTGCACTCCCTGATCCAGAGCCCCTCCCCAGCTTTCCTGGAGCCTCTTTCAGTACCGGGAGGCTGCTCTAAGGTCTCCCCAGAGCCTTCTCTTAATTTCTTCTCTTTCACTTCTAGTGAGAGGGAAACAACCCAAGACAGCGTAATTACCACATTTATGAATGAGTGCAACTATTTACTAAATGACTGCTGGCCTCAAAGCCAGCAAGGAAAGTGTTCTTAATGTTGATCAGGAAATGTTCCATAGAAGTAAGGAGAAAGAATAACACAGCTGATGCCCAGAATATTTCATTGCATTTGATTCCAGGCCGGTATACTCCTCAAATGAAGGACCGTCTGTGTATAAGATTTTTTAAAAGTAGAGGAAAAAAAGGGGACTATTTCTATAAAGAACCTAACTAGGATACACCGGTCCTTCATCGTTTTAGTGCAGGGTGGTGCTTTTTTGTATCTCAGAAGTTTCTGGAAGGACTGCGATGGCCACATCTGCCATGAAATCTGCATGCCTCCAGAATCTATGGATTTAATCTCCCCAAACTCCTTTGAGATTGGAAAACTTATCTTTCCATTTTAATAACAAGGAAAGGCAGCACAAAGATGCCATTTGCGCATGCGCGCACACACACAATAGAACATAAAGCCAGACTGCACAAATCCTGGGCTCAGACCTCCATCGTCGTTATCTGTTTGAGTTGTCATCATTCACCGTAGTCCTGACTGTCCCAAAAGCACAGCTGATATTTCAAGGAAGGTATCTTGACATCCTGTTCAAGTTTGTTTCTCTGAAGAAAAACTTCAGCTGCAGACCAGAATGCACATTTTATTTTCTACTTCTTCACCAGAATGTTCTGTCAAACAGCTAGATAGGATTTATTCTGCCGCATTATCACCTTATGCCCTGTTTTGCTACTGATGCATTTCTCTAATACACATAAAATCACCTGTTTAGGCACTTGACACTGAAGTAGCTGGATTAAAAGGATATATTGTGCTCGGTTTGATTCGTGCATGCTGCAGAAAGTCAAGATAGCAATGAAGCCGACACTCAGTGCAGACAATTCAATTCCATTATTGCATGAAGTGCAATAGCTTATCAAAATCGGTCGAGTCACTGGTGTCCTCTGAGAATGACAACAGGCATCACACAACGACCAGGAAAGTTTTGGCATCGAAAGTTTACCTTTCCACACTGATTTCTCTGGTGAACTTCAAATTACACAAAAGTAGATACTTGAGGAACAAAAAAAAAAAAAACCCCAAAAAACAAGTAGGCAAGTGTTCAGTCCCTGAAGTGTCAGGTCTGACAAGAACTGCCACTTCCCAAACTAATTATAGTTTTAGAGAATTGTGCTTAGTTAAACTTAACTTTACTAATGAGGTCCTTAGAGAGGAAAAGGAGAGCTGGCTTTCAAAGAGTTTATTGGCATGGGACCAACTTGCTGGTATGTGTATAAAGAGACTGCTACATACCTGCTAGTGAAGGATTAGCGGCACGGGAAGTGATAAAAATCAGATTCTCTATCAAGTACAAGGTTTATTCAACCAAATTTTTAAGTTTCAGTTATCAGACTTCTGTTATCTAGACATCTTGTAGTTCTCCCTGAGATAATGCCCAAGATACCAGGGATACACTACTAAATTGCAATTAGATGTTTGCCAATAAACTACTCGAGAATTTCTCCTTGTATTTTAGTTCCACCAACATGTTTTCCACGTGGACACAGTAACAGACTGAACAGAATACACAACTGTGACCGTACACACCCAAAATTCATGTACTTGCATGTATTTGTCCGAGTATCCCTCGAGACTCATAAGATTTACAGTTACTGCTCCAGCACGGTCTGGTACCATGCGATGTTTCTTGCTCTCGCTCAGTAACAGTCTAGTCAAGTGGTTGACATGTTTGAAATCCAAGTGAAAGAAGTTCTGACAGATCCATTCAGGATATGCATTCTTCATTCCTTCCAATCACTAATTGTGTAATGATTTTTGGATGAGATTATTAATTAGGGAGTATGTAACTATGAGAGATGAATACCTGGGAAAAGGGCATCTTCGATACTAATGTTGCTACCAATATTTATTTAACTTGATAAAAAAGGGAGCTTTATTTCCCAGAAAGATGTCCTTGTTAAATGAAAGTCACAGCAAAATTGCCAAGGAGAATGGTGGCAGCCTCAAAAAGACAGGCAGTGCTACACAAGAACTTAGCTGTACTCCTCAGCTCGCCTGTGGACAGCAACTGGCTCCGCAGAGGTAGGTTTGCTGGCCTTTGCAAGCATCCCACTTGGTGGATCAAGCTCACCCCTGTGTTATTTTCCCACTTTGATACTAAATGCTAAAATTAATCTTGAAAATACTTCAATCACTTCTTGGTGCTTCTGGAAATGAAAACAATTCTTTGCACCTTGCACCTTCCATGACTGATAATACGATCTGTCCTTTTGATCACATATGAAATTGGAAATTTTTTTCTTGGAGGCATTGGGTAAACTCATATTCTAAGCACTAGAGTAATTAAAAAAACATTACACACCACTGCACATTCACCCTTCACAGGATTAAAAACTGAATTAAGAGTTTTAATAACAATTATAAAACCTATCTAATAGCATAGTTTATCATCATTCAGTAGGTTTCACTTGCTGGCTAGAACAAGAAACCACCAATCCATAATCTAATCTATTCAATTAATTACATGATATTCCCATCATTTTAGAAAATAAAAACCTAAAACTTTAAGGTTCTGGAAATACATCTTATGTATTTTATAATGCAAGATACTCTAAAGGGCAGTGAGTGAACTCAGGACAATAACCCACTCCGCCAGCTCCCAGCCTCCACATTCACTTCTATGCCTGAAGAGCCGGGTAGCTCTTACAGCTCCCTACAACAATTACTGCTTTGAGAACTTGATAATCTGAATTACTGGTTTAAAACTACACGACCCAAAAGTTGACTTTTCTCCTAATATCCTAATATTTAGAAGAATGTAGAAGTTTATGATAGATTTCCCTACTTTCATATTTTTCTACAATCCTGATAAGGAACATTTACAAACAGGAATCAATAGTCCCAAGGCAGACCCAATCAATGAGATCAAGAACTGTAATTTCTCTACCTGCGAATTGCTTGCTATACCTGGCGGTACATAATCACCTGTTTGTTGTTTAAAACAAATACAGTCTTCCTGCAACGGATGCCATCAAGCGATGCACAACTTTTGTCTGTGCAAATCAGCCCCAGTTGACTTCTACGTATTATAAACACATTATTTACATTAATTTTTTTCATTAAGAAATTTTTTATAATCAACATATAACAATTATATCAACATAGATCAACCACACCAACAAAGCAGCACAACTAATAGAGTTGAAAATGTGAATATTAACCACACCATACTGAATTTTTCTGGTAGCAAAAAGCAGCTGAGCTGGTAAAGTCAATGTAAAAACTAGGCCTTCGTTTACCACCATTCTCATGAGAAATTATTGTTATGACTAGTGTGCTGTACATTTAAAAGTAAGAGAAGATACTGCAAGGAAAACAGCAAGCACCCTAGTGAAGCCCTAGGAGGAGCCTGTCAATGTCTGGAATTTCATTAAGATTTAGAGTAAACCAAAAGATTTCCTCTCACCTCATTTTTTGCAAGAAAGAACCATGTAATTTAATTTTATAATCCAAAACTCTATGAAGAATTTAAGCATTACTGCATACCAGGTATGATCTGCATGTTCTTATCCATCTCTTCTTCCCTCACATGAAGGTAAATATTTGCATTTATATTCTATAATACATTTTTTAAAAGAACTTTGATGGTTTTTTGCTTTTCCTGAGCAAATCAATCTTGAATGTGTCAGCAGGAAAAGCTGACGTTCTACCTTTTAAACTGAAAAGAATTCTAGATTTTACGTAAGTCGCAGAAGAAAAATGCGAGAAAGTTGCAATATGAGCAACCTATTACCCGATTCATCTCTTTGCAGCAAACATCCAGAGTATCCATTTCATGAATACATTCAAACCCAAGCACTTCATCACTGACCAAGCAGTTCCCCACCAGGGATTTCCTGCTCACTTCTGCAATAAAATGGTACTTATAGCCATAAATTGGAGTTGTTTATTTCCCATTGTGTTTTTATTCCCAGAGATAACTTCAACGATTTCTTTCCAAAGTTGTTTTGTTTCCCTTGTGACATTGGTTTTTACAATACATGCATCAGAGATGTTTTGGTGTTACGAGATGGGAGGGGGGACTTCTTTCAATACTCTCCCTGGAGACCAAGGGAATCAGTTCCGTGATATTAAAAGCAATAGTCAGCAAACTAAAGAAAATGCAGAGAAATAATTAGATATATGTTTACAAGCTTCCTCCAAGGGAGGTGAAGCGCCCTGAAGTCAGGGACATCACCATCAACCAGTATATTAAATCACGGAATCACAGAATGTCCTGAGTTGGAAGGGACCACAAGGACCATTGAGTCCAACTCCTGTCCCTGCACAGGACACCCCAACATTCACACCGCGTGTCTGAGTGCACAGGCCAAATGCTTCTGGAATATTGTCAGGCTGTGCCTGCTTCCCTGGGGAGCTGTTCCAGTGCTCCACCACCCCCTGGGGGAAGAACCTTTTCCTGATGCCCAACCTAACCCTCCCCAGGCATCTTCCTCCCATGCCCTCGGGTCCTGTCATTGGTTGCCAGGGAAAGCAGATCAGCGCCTGCTCCTCCTCCTCTTGTGAGGAAGCTGCAGACCACAATGAGATCCCTTCTCAGCCTCCTCTTCTCCAGGCTGAACAGACCAAGTGACTTCAGCTGCTCCTCAAACAGCTTCCCTTCCAAACCCTTCGCCAGCTTAGGCTGAAGGTGAAGATGAAAACCAAACCATTGTCCTACAAACACAGACACTATTTGCATCAGGCTATTTCCATAATTTTTGTGTCTTTATTCTTGTAACCAAACATTGAGGGTCATTCTTTGCTGTTTCACATGAAATCAGATGCAAGTACAGAGGAAGAAGTGACGTACGCATTAGAACAGGATCGCTAATGCCAGTAATGAATAACAAAATACATTTACCACCCAGACGAACATACTGCACTCAGCAGCGCAGTTACAGGTCAATGGGTTTTCTGTAGAGCTAGTGTTGAGAAATACTTCTAAAGTACCTCCTCAAATACGCTTGTCTAAGTCTGCATGTCCAGCTGCACACGTAAGCTGTCAGGCCACAAATAAAGCACACTACTTGGCAAGCCACTTTGTTACTCAGATGCTCTTTATATGGTTGTGCTTCCTTTTAAAGGGCTGGCTCTGTAAAGGTATTTCAGGTTATGTGCGTCAGGAAAAACTTTCAAATTACCAACAGTTACACTGACTTCTTTTAATGGTAGGAAGAGTATTCGTAGACCTTATGAAGGTCTAAAGCCTCATGCTTGGTTTGAGGGTCTTGGAGGGGGTGTGATATCAAGTGTGTATAAAGAACAGAATTGAGGAATGCTTTGGGTTGAAAGAGACCTTTAAAGGTCACCCAGTCTAACCCCCCTGCAGGAGCAGGGACATCTTAACTCGATCAGGTTGCTCAGAGCCCTTCCATGTTTTCAGGGCCTCCACCACTTCCCTAGGCAACCTGGGTCAGTGTTTCACCACCCTCACTGTAAAAAAAATGTCCTCCTTACATCCAGTCTAAATCTCCCCTCTTACAGCTTAAAATCAATCTCCCCCATCCTGTCCCTGCACTCCCTGATCCAGAGCCCCTCCCCAGCTTTCCTGGAGCCCCTTTCAGTGCTGGGAGGCTGCTCTAAGGTCTCCCCGGAACCTTCTATTCCCCAGGCTGAACAACCCCAACTCTCTCAGCCTGTCCTTGTACAGGAGGAGCTCCAGCCCTTGGATCATCTCCGTGGCCTCCTCTGGCCTCGCTCCAACAGCTCCAAGTCCTTCCTGTGCTCAGGACTCCAGAACTGGACCCAGGGCTCCAGGTGGGATCTCCCCAGAGCGGAGCAGAGGGGCAGAATCCCCTCCCTGGCCCTGCTGCTCCCACCCCTTTGGGTGCAGCCCAGGACACGGGTGGTTTCTGGGCTGGGAGCACCCATTGCTGGCTCATGATGAATCCATTAATACAATTTTCAGCAGTTACAAACTGCATATACAACCCCTATACTCTTCTATTTTTACTGCTGTCATAACTGAAGCCTTATTTATTAATAAGAGCAGATCTTCAAATATTTTCAGAAGCTTAAAAATAGCGCAATTATAACCACAAGTAACTGCAAAAGACATCACCAGTTGCACAATGTAAAAAAAAAAAACCAAGAACGAAGGAAAAAACGTCCAAGCTAGAAAAATGTCAGATAGTAGGGATCTCAGTAAGCAAGGACCCTAAAAAATTACCTATCCACATAGGCAGCTCAGATCGATGTATCAAGACTTGGATACAGTTAAGAATCAGGCTCTCATGAAAACCAGAATGATTTTAATTGAGCAGGCTGTCTCTGTGTTCATACATATATATCAATATATGCCCCATAAAGTCAGTCTTTGTGTGTATGAAATGTCAGATAACCAAATATTATGCAATTCCAAGAGTAAACTCATAAATAATGCAAAATATAGAGCATGTTAGGCCAGCAAGACCAATTACAAGCAGTTTCACTTGGAAATGCTGATTAGAGCAAAATGTCAGGCATAACGTACATAAAGAAAATGTGCGCTGTAGTCATCAAGTCTAAAGATGACCAAGACGGAAACGTGCAGTTCTGTTCAAATCCTCAAAGAAAAGCTGCAATCACTTGGCCGACTGGAGACAAATGTATTTTCCTGGCTACCCGGGCTACCCAAAGAACAAGCACCAAAGCTCTCACACCTCAGACCGCAGTTCACCTTCATATCAAACCTCATTTACCAACCCAGATAATTTCTAAAAATGCTGCACCTTCTGTCCAAAACCTTCACTGTCTTTAGCGAAACTCAACTGTGTTTCAGTTCGCTTTCCAGCTCCTGATCTTTTCTAGATACGAGGAAGAAAAAATAACATTCAACAAACAGATGGAAGTATTAGTAGAGGACCTGTACTGACTTCCCAGGGAACAGTTACCATGGAAGATGCAGATGAAACAAGGACTATAGAGTAACCAATACCTAATGCTGAAGTGAAAACATAACTAAGACTTCCCTGAACTGTAATCTTTCATCTTCATTAAGATCTTGATTCCAATGACTTCCAATATGCCAACTTAAGGCAGAGGAAAACTAGAAGTCATGGCCCCATCCCTGGAGGTGTTAGATGGGCCGGGCTGGATGGGGCTTGGAGCCCCCTGATCCAGTGGGAGGTGTCCCTGCCCATGGCAGGGGATGGAACTGGGTGGGCTTTGAGGTCCCTTCCAACTCAAACTATTTTTTGATTCTGTATTAACTAGGAAACAGTTTCTCCACACACTAAAAGAAACATTCAGATCTCAAACTCCTTTTCTTTTGTCACCTTTTTTGCTCACAAAGACTTGGACTGCTGCAAAGGGATCTTACAAAGGGCAAATAGTCAAACTAACGGAAGAAGACTTTTACATTAGGAATTGGTTTGCATGTTATTCTGTTTTCAATCTAGATTATACAGAATCCAGATACTCTCACCCTGAGAAGCAGACCAAACCTCCACCAAAACATCTGCGCAGTCTGAAATGTCATTAGGGTAACACATTCTGAACTACGTTAAAAAGTTATTTCTCACTATTTCTAAAGTAAAAAAGCCACAAAAAAAATCATAGTAAGCAAGAAACTGTTTCATACAGACTCAAACTCCCGTTTACTAAATTGCATCGAGGGAGAAAATATAATCACAGTGAATTGATTATGCAATTATGAGATTATTACGCTGCATTTTCCCTCTTGGTACAATTTGGTAACTGTATGTTTATTCAAGCGTTAAGCAATATTGCACAGGTAATGCAAGTTATACTTTTTATTATATCTTTAGTGGAAGTATCACCAAAAAGCAGGAGATATGAGTGCACATTTAATGCCTTATTATAGCAGATTATTTCCAATACACACGACTGAGAAGGGACGAACTGTCTGGATCATGACTATTATACCTTAGTAAATTTGTGCTTGTTTTAATTTATGTGTATGGTACATAAAAAGCTGAAATTCACAAATCTGCGGTAAACTTAACAGTCAAAACTGTAACAACAAAGAAAGACCACAAAAGCGGAGGTGAGAGGATGAGTGGGTTTTGGCTTTGGGGTTTTTTTAATAGTAAGAAATACACAAAATTGGATTTGTTAATAAATCTGTCTGGTTTGCAGGCTGAATAATGCCTATTTTCCTCATCCCTTTGCTTCTAAAAGCACAGATTTGTGAAGTCCCACAACAGAAATAAAAGAGATCTACAACACAGTCAGACACTACAGAACAGTATGAAATACAGTGAAGTATTTTCAAAGCTCTGAAAAGTACACTTCCCATGTTCAATTGTTGCTCTTAAAAGAAAGCAGGAGATAATCTGGCAGAGAGTTTTCAGGATAATTATTTTGCACCATCCTCCTTTCCAAAGACTATCGATAGATATTTGCTCTTTGCTCACAAGCCTTTCTTTCCTGTACTGATTAAAAACACTTTCTAGACAGGTCAGGGAGTGCTTAAATGCTTTTCAGCTGGATTGCGAGGGGAGACAGAGATGAGATCTTAGGAAGAAATGTTTTGCTGTGAGGGTGGGGAGGCCCTGGCCCAGGTTGCCCAGAGCAGCGGTGGCTGCCCCATCCCCAGAAGGGTTCCAGGCCAGGTTGGATGGGACTTGGAGCCCCCTGATCCAGTGGGAGGTGTCCCTGTCCATGGCAGGGGGTGGCACTGGATGGGCTTTGAGGTCCCTTCTGACCCAAAGCATTTTATCCTAGGAGCTTCACTTCATCCCTTTCCTTGGGCAATGCTTATTCACACTGATGGAACACCACACTTGAGCTAGGAAGCATCAAGTATTTTACAAAGGAAGTCCTAAGTCACAGCACTATGTGTTCATACACAGTCCTAACAGAACACACAAAGCAGCCAGAATGCTTTAACCACTAGTTTGAGTCTTTGCCCAGAAAGTAGGAAGTTTCATTCACTGTCCTCCTCCAAGATGCAAGCTCCAATGGGCTCAAGGGTATGGTCAAGTTAGTGCATTATTTAGATGGTGATCACCGTTAAAAAAACAACTTGCAAAGCATAAAGTTGATCTTGATCGACCCAGACTGTTATTAGAAACCTCACAGCTTGTCACTGCATTAAATATTTCATTATGCAACCTCAGCTAGAGGAAGCCCCGGGCTAATCTTGCCAAGATCAAATCGCTATTTAAAATCAGTATTAGATCATGTAAGTATTCTAAGATATTTCATAGTATCTGTCCTGTGTAGACTTCCAAATTCCAGAATACAACTGGCAACCTTCTACCAATTACACCAGACAATAACAACAGGGTTAACCTATGTCTGTACAAAGAATTTTACTTGGCAAAACCCCAAAGATTACATCCATTTATCTTTTTTTCCACCAACTTGCATCAACATGTAGCATTCGCTATCGAAGTCTGTGTTTTAGTAATTTGTTTTTCAATGATTCACCTAACCTTCATTTGCTTTAAAAGTAATGAATCCTATTACCATCAGATTTCTGCTCAGGACGGACGCTCAATGGACTTGATTGAACAAACTCTTGTAAACATAAAAATTCTATTCTAAGTACAGAATCACAGAATGATTAAGGTTGGAAAAGACCCCTAAGCTCATCCACTTCAACCATCAGCCAACACCACCAGGCCTACTAAACCATGTCCTGATGTGCCATGTCTACACATTTTTTGAACCTCTCTAGGGATGGAGACTCTCCCACTGCCCTGGGCAGCCTCTGCCAGTGCTTCACCACTCTTTCAGAAAGTAATTTTTTTCTAATATCCAGTCTAAACCTCCCCTGGCGCAACTTGAGGCCATTTCCTCTCACCATATCACCTTTCACTTAGGAGAAGAGCCCAGCACCCACCTCACCACAACCTACTTTCAGGGAGCTGCAGAAAGGAATAAGGTCTCCCCTCAGCCTCCTCTTCTCCAGACTAAACAGCCCCAGGTCCCTCAGCCATTCCCAGAACCCCTGGGCTCCATCCCCTTCCCCAGCTCTGCTCCTTTCTCTGGTCGCACTCCAGCCCCTCAAGGTCTTTCTTGTACTGAGGGGCCCAAAACAACCCAGGATTCAAGGTGCAGCCTCACCCATGCCAAGTCCAGGGGGACGATCCCTTCCCTGCTCCTGCTGGCCATACCATAGCTGATCCAAGCCAGGATGCTGGTGGCCCTCTTGTCCTCCTGGGCCACTGCTGGCTCATGGTCAGTTGCTGTTGACCAACATACCCAGGCCATTTTCTGCCGGGCAGCGTTCCAGCCACTCTTCCCCAAGACTGGAGCGCTGCATGGGACTGATGTAACCCAAGTGCAGGTCCCGACACTTGGCCTTGTCCTGCAAGTAGTAAACTACCAAGCACTGAGATCACAATGTACAATAAATAGGTTTTTCAAGACCAGGTGAGATGGTGAAGTCCAGGTTGGATGGGGCTTGGAGCCCCCTGGTCCAGTGGGAGGTGTCCCAGCCCATGGCAGGGGGGTTGGAACCGGATGAGCTCAAAGGTCCCTTCCGACCCAAACCATTCCATGATTCCATGACGCTATGAAATATGCTTGTATTACAGTTTAGAAGTATGGAAGAGAAAGCTTTTGTTGTCTGCTCACTCTTCAGTTTATAATGTAGAAGACAAGTGTGGAATTCAGACATCATGCACTTTTATATCCCTAACAAGCCAAAATACAGCTTGACTTCAAATATTTTGGCCAGACTTCACTAACACTAATTAGAAAGATATGGATTCCGAATTGTAAAATGATTCCTCATGCGTTTAGCAACACCTGGAATGAGGATGTGCAAGGTTTAAGAGCAGTTCTCATTTACGTTCTCCCCCAAGCAAATACCATTCTTTGGGAAATGCCTGAAAGCAACTGTAATTGAACAGTGGAGTTGTTAAATCGTTGTATTCCCATAATTAAAGAAACAAAACATCAGTAATGGGAGGATATGGAAACCTTAAAGATACAAAGGGACAATGGGATACAGAAAGAAATATTTTCTCAGGGCAGAAAATCTGCTGTTAGGGGAGTGGTTTCTTAAGGAAGACCTCAGAAAAGGGAAAATGCTACATGTACAGGACTTTGGGGAGGGAAGGTTTGACTCAATGCAGTAACTGAAGCCCATCTATGCTTCCAGTACTCCAATATAACACTAACAGCCTTGTCAATGGCAATTACTTCTCTCTTCAACCCTCCTCGCTTTTGAATCAGGCTGGGATAGGATGGGCCTCTTGCTAATCAATGTTTAACCATTTCAACAGAGACACTGGAATTCTATATTTAAAGATTATTTTCAAAGGAAGTTCATCAATTACATGCACTTTACTAAAGCAAAAGATCATCAGCTGCTCTCAACAGATTTTCGATCAGCAAAATGGAGCCTGAGAAAGCAGTCATGAAAAGCCCATTTTGAAATCTAGCACTATGTAATGATTTTTGCCATTAAATGAAAACAAAGAAGAGAAAAAATGTTCCTCTTCTATACAAGGATCTGCAGAATCATGACAGATGACAGAGGGTGCAGTCTACAGCCCTACATCACTCAGGAAATCTGGAGCTTTGCTGTGATGCGGTCTCATGGACTTTATAGAAATTGAGGAATATCACTGGAGCTTGGAGATAAAGAAACATTGAAGTGAAAGGCTGTATTTTCCAGTGTACTGGTTCTGAAAACAATACTTAAGGATTTTGGTTCAGTGACATCCGTGTTCAGTCTGTGAGACATCTGTAGCATTTAAAGAACCAGAAGAGAAATGTTTCATTCAGGCGGCACTTTTTCCAAGAACACCATCTACAAATTCGATTTCAAAACCTGGTGCCTGAGCCAAGACTTCAGTAACGGAAGTTAAAGCATATTCAGTTATTTCAAGTAATAACAAAGATGAACCGTAAAACCATTTGTCAGGAAATACAGCTTCATTTCTAAGTATGCGCCCCAAAATCAATGTCACTTAAAAAGCCAACTGGAAACTTCTGCTGCAATCTTCATCTATAAAGTATTAAATCAAGTGGGTGCCCTCACTGGAAACGCAAAGGACTGACTTCAGGAGAATGGGAATAACCAGCATTGTCCACAAAACTCTTCCAAATTGCAGAAAGCAGGAGAAAATCTTTTGCTACGCATTTGCCAATGCTGTTTGAAGCTTTTCCTGTTATTTCTTAATAGCTGTATTCATCAATTCATATTGTATTTGGAATACAGTACTGAAAGGGGCTCCAGGAAAGCTCAGGAGGGACTCTGGATCAGGGAGTGCAGGGACAGGACAAGGGGGAACAGTTTTCAGCTGAAAGAGGGGAGATTGAGATGAGATCTGAGGCAGAAATGTTTTGCTGTGAGGGTGGGGAGGCCCTGGCCCAGGTTGCCCAGAGCAGTGGTGGCCGCCCCATCCCTGGAGGGGTTCCAGGCCAGGTTGGATGGGGCTTGGAGCCCCCTGATCCAGTGGGAGGTGTCCCTGCCCATGGCAGGGGGTGGAACTGGGTGTGCTCTGAGACCTCTTCCCACTCAAACCATTCCATGATTCTATGAATTTTCTGGCCAGTGAATCTAGCCAGACACTTCACAGGCTCATGCCCTGGCCTCAAAGCCTCTCTCTACCCTGACCTCAACCCCCTCGAGTTATCAGTGATAAGATCGCTTGAATATATCCAAGCACCCAACCCAAAGTCCAATGCGGATGCATGATGCTGTTCCTTCAGCCAAGAGACTCCACTTCTGGTGTAGCCAGAGTTGGTGTCAAACTTTGAGGGATATCACAGTAAATGGGTCCATGAGCTGGTGAAAAGCCCCTTCCACCATCTCTGCAAAGGCAGATGGGAAGGTCAGGCCCATGAGGCAGAAAATCCCTTAAAACATGAGAGCAAAATCCATCCGAGAATATGAATCAGCTTTTTTAGGAAGGAGGGGCACCACATTTCTAAACAATTAGCTTCCATCTACTGTGCTTACACTGACTGTCAACCACCACCAGCTCAGTTCTCACGTGGATTTATAACAACGCATTTGGAAAGGCCAACTCATATCACCTGGGGATTACATTTTCTTGAGTTATAATAGTCTTCCAGAAATACGATGATCAAACTCAATTACTGCTACTGAGATACGTTAATGCAGAGGAGCCAGAGCAGAAAAAAGGAACAACTCTATTATTATGCAGGCTGTCCCAGTAGAAAAGCTTTGAAATCTCCAAATCAAAGCAATATCAACAGTTACAGTGCTGAAGTTATTGAAAGTTCAATTACATTTTTAAGAGTTCTCTTGAATTAAAAGTGTTAATTCTTAATTCAGAAAAAATACAGTATATTATTATTTCCTCCTTTTTTTAAGCAATAGGGCTTTTGTTCCCCACAATTAAAATGCCTGAATTATCTATTCTGTAATTTAAACTAAAGATGTTTAGATGACATTGGAAATTAGCCAAAAATTACTTGAAATATTTGCTTCAGTTGAGTAAAATAAAGCTTATCTGCTAGGGAGCTTGGATGAAGGGAAATGACTTGCAGATAGATTTGATTAATCCACCCTTGATTTATCTCTATGTCTGGATACCCCAAAAAGAGTAAATAGTAAATAAGATCATAAAATTTCTGTTCCAGTATCAATCTAAAATCCAAATTAAACTGGAGTTAAACATGATAAATAGACCAATGCGACTTTATGATCACACAGAAGTGGCTGTACTTAGTGAAGTGAATGAACCGATATCCTATCTTGACCAATCGCGGCCAAGATTCACTTTTCCTATTTCATAACAACACAAACAACTGACATCGGGGGGGGGGAAAAATTAAGTTTCCACCTCACATGACAGAAATATAGCAGCACTACAGTGAAAAAGCTGAATAGCCTAATTTTTCCTGTAATGAAGATGAGAGTCTTTGCATAGAAAGAATTTGGATATGGGTATTCCTATAAACAATTCAGATCAGCAAAAGCTCCATATTAAAGCCTTTACTGTCCCCGCCCCCAAAATTCAGGAGAGAAATGTTCCTATTTTCCATATAAAAGCCCTCTTTGCCAAGGTGGCATCGCTTCTGGGTTCACTATTCCCACTTGCAACATGCCAGACAAATCAACGGGATGTCATAAAAGCACTGCACTCCCTTCGGTGTGCTTTGTAGGCAGGAACAGGAAAGGAGCGATGCCCTAATTTCCAAGTGGATGCAAACATAAATAGTACCTCCTCGGAGATCTATATGTGGACCCTAAAGCATCCCAGGAATCAGGTTCCCAGACGCTGAACTTTAGCTGTGCAAGGCTGCTGTCTTTATGAAAAAGAACTCTTTGGCTCAGCTACAGTTGTCATGGAAACAGTAGGTTTGGTTTTTATATCTTCGGTATATGCGATATTTCAGCCATATGTTGCGTGCATTTAAGTTCTTTATAGATTCCTGCTCTTTAAAACCTAGGGAAGGAAGAGAGACCAAATGATCCCAGAGTTCAAGTAAATGCACACAATGTACTTCTCAATACAAAGAATCAGGGAATGGTTTGGCTTAGAAGGGACCTTAAAAGCCCATCCATTGCCACCCCCTGCCATGGGCAGGGACACCTCCCACTGGATCAGGGGGCTCCAAGCCCCATCCAACCTGGCCTTGAACCCCTCCAGGGATGGGGCAGCCACCGCTGCTCTGGGCAACCTGGGCCAGGGCCTCCCCACCCTCACAGCAAAACATTTCTGCCTAAGATCTCATCTCAATCTCCCCTCTTTCAGCTGAAAACTGTTCCCCCTCACCCTGTCCCTGCACTCCCTGACCAAGAGCCCCTCCCCAGCTTTCCTGGAGCCCCTTTCAGTACTGGGAAGCTGCTCTAAGGTCTCCCCTCAGCCTTCTCTTCTCCAGGTTGAACAAGCCCAGGTGAGGTTCCACAAGAGAGGCATCCAAAGCAGTGGGACAAGCACAGTGAGAGAAAGGATTCTGTCCCTCTGCTGTGCTCTGGTGAGACCCTACCTGGGGTCCTGTGTTCAGTTCTTGAGTCCTCAGCACAGGAAGTACTTGAAGCTGTTGAAGCAAGACCAGAGGAGGCCACGGATCCGAGTGCTGCAGCACCTCCCATAAGAGAACAGGCTAAGAGACTTGGGATTGGTCAGCCTGGAGAAGAGAAGGCTCTGGGGAGACCTTAGAGCAGCCTCTATGATTCTGTAACTTTATACTCCAAGAAATAATAATTCATTTAGGAAAACTGAGAACCTTGTGAATACTGAAGGTCAGTGTGGGTAAGATCCTTTACAAGAGTTTTACACCGTACCACAGCTAACTCACAGCTTCCCAGATTAAACACAAATCCCCCTCTCATAATGTGCATATTTGAACTTTAAAGAGATGCCCTTGTTTTATTTTGCACATTTTCGTTAATGAGGCTCAGTTTTAATCAAAACTATATAAATAAACTAGACCCAGAGGACTTGGGTCTTTTGAACTCAAATGCTATTAGGAAGCATTCAGCATGCTGCTAAATGAAGGCTTTTTCACTCTAGATTTCTTCCTCCCCACTCCTGGGGATAAGTAAGAAAATGGATCAATCAATGCGGAAGAAAAAGACAAGACAGCAAGTTGCTTTGCCATGGGAACAACTCTTAAAATTCAAAATAGATCACTTTCTCCTATTTAAATATAAATGCAGTGTAAAGCAGCTGCTACAATGAATGACACGTTCTCAATGCAGATCTATCACCACAAGGGTTTCCAACCCCTAATGTGTGACAATATCAGCTACGGAACAGAAATATAAGCCACAAACCACTTTATCTCCAGCTTAAGCACATTGTAAACAGAACACTCAGGTGGGAAAGCAACCGTTGCTCTCCTCTGAAGTAAAAGAAATCGAATTTTAAACATTTAAGCAAGTCAAACAGTAGAAGTATCACTTGTCAACTGTGAAATCCAGAACGCCTAACTATTTTCTCTAAGAAAAAACAGGGAAATCATTTTCCTTAAGGAAACACAAACAAAAACTACCCAAGACATAAAAGCGTAAGCGAGCTGCTTTCTCTTTCACTGTACTATTACAAGGAATAAAGAAGAAACACGTTTTCTTAAGATCTGTTAGTTATTCCACCAACACACTTGGAACGTAATCCATCACTCATCCTTAAATGTGTCCCATCATGTTTCATACTGTTATAACACTGAAAATCTATGCAGTTTCACATCAACACTGAATTCACACACACTTTAAACACTCTCCAAATGCTACGTGAAACTTAACTAATGACAAACAAGAGGTCAGTCTAAGTCTTCAGTTGCCTTCTGAAGAGGCAAAATCTATGAACCTACGCCCTGCTGAAGAACTCTCAGGCAAGTCCTTGCATGAGAAGGATGAATAGGACGCATGAGAGCACACACACATGCACTACCTAACGAGCTTTACTGGTTCAGACCAAAGCTCCAGTGTTCTGTTCCTGACAAAGGCCATCAGACGTCTGGAGAAGAGTATCCTCACCAGTCATGTATCTCTTCCAACTCTGCTATAACCTTTTCTGAAAGGAAGGGCACGAAAGGACAACACAGCAGAACAGTTATACCCAAAAAAATATCCTCATACAGTTCTTCACTTGTTTTTAATGGTTTCCAACATGCTATGTGCATTTTTGACCTCTGTTGAGAACTGATCTGATGTTTGCATAGAGCTGACTTCTGTAACTCCAAGACTTCGAATCCTGGGTTCAGTTTTGGGCCCCTCAGTACAAGAAAGACACTGAGGTGCCGAAGCACATATGGAGGAGGGGAACGAAGCTGGGGAAGGGGCAGGAGAACAACTCTTTGAGGAGCGGCTGAGGGAACTGAGATACTTTAGCCTGGAAAAGAGAAGGCTCAGGGGAGACCTCATCACTCTCCACAAGTACCTGAAAGGTGTTTGTAGAGTGCTGGCCTTTTCTCCCAAGTAACAAGTGACAGGACAAGAAGAAACAGCTTCAAGTTGCAACAAGGGAGGTTCAGATTGGATATTAGGAAAAATTTCTTTACCAAAAGAATGGTGAGGCCCTGGGACAGGCTGCCCAGGGCAGTGGTGGAGTCTCCATCCCTGGAGGAGTTCAAAAAGGGTGTAGACATGGCACTTCATTACATGGTTTAGGAGGCACAGGGGTATTGGGCTGATGGTTGGAGTGGATGAGCTTAGAGGTCTTTTCCAACTTTAATCATTCTGTAATTCTGTGATCTCCTTCCTGAGTGACAACAGCCCTTTCAGAATTTAACATACATAAATTAGGGATAGTTTTCCTCCAGATTGTGATATGACAAAGTGGAGATTTACCTGCCATTACTGAGTCACTAGTACCAAAATTCTTCCCCTGAATTGCTCATTATCAAACTGTCACCTCACAATGCACCATAATCCCCAAAACAAACAGAAAAGTATGTATCACAAGTTCAAACCATGAATTAATACTCAGTAAAAAAATACAATAAAAATTCTAATCTCAACCCTCAAAAGATTCCCATTTGTTTTTCATCTAATTAACAGGAGAGAAAGGCTTTTAAAATACAGTACAAACCTCACTCAGCTACCATTCAGCCCTTTCTCTAAAGCATTAGGAGGAGCAGGAATCAGATGTAGAGGAGGAGACACCTGCAGAGGTCACACCATGTGGTTATTTATAAGCCCACACAGGCCCCAGCGCTCAATGGCTTAAACCCCACTGTTCCAAAATGCATTAAAGCAGTTGCTGAGCAATAAAGCTTATTTTTTTAATTTATTTTTTGGTTTATTTTAAACAGACTTCTTCAGAATTTATGTGTAAGGACACAAATACAGTTAAATAAAATGCAAAAGCATTCCCTCAGTATTACTGTATCGAGGGTGAGTACACTAGAAATTCAAGAAATTTAATGGCACAAGGACACCCCAGATTAAATAATTTTACCATTAACTACTCCTCACAAGACACCAACACCCTCAAATTTAAACAAACCCTACAATGTGGCTTCATTAAAGACTGGCAGTGCAATAAGTTTTAACTGTTGAAACTTTAGCTTCCAAAACTTTTAGTATTTAATATGCAAAGTAATGTTACGATGATGAGACCACACAATTCCAGTCAGCCTGGAGGTATCACTGTCCTCCTGAGCAAAAGGGCTGTGACACCACACAATAACAATTTCTCACGTGCTGAACATGAGAACAGTGTGATGGCAATAGGGAAGGGGAGGAATATCAAATTCCCTGCTCAGCTCCCATCCCATTTCAGTAAATCTGTGCCTAACGTGCCCTTATAATTTCCATACAACACATCTGCTTAGTGGTTTATGTTCTCCTGGTAACACCACTTTCTGCAAGAGTTGATACGACACCAGAGTGCAGCAGCCTGAATTCATTTTGTTCCCAGGCATTTGTGACATTATTAACCAACTGGTTTTCCTGTGCACTGGAAAAGAACAAACGTTTTGGACATTAAAAGTTTTCAAAACTTCAAGCTATGTGCTTTGTAATGGGATTTTGTTGGTTTGTTTCATTCATTCAAGGCCCATTTTCTTGGCATAAATTTCACCACAGAAAGATTTAAAAACACGCAGACATGTCTACAGTTAAATTATTTGTTGATTTAATGTTAAATTGATACTGTGTGGTTTCCCAAATAGAAAAATCTGTTCAGAGACTGTAAATTTAACAGGCTCAGTTTACATTACTTAGACCTACTGCTTTCCTACTCTTCCCTAAAGCCAGGCTTGCACTGACTCTTGACATATTTCAGTTGTCTGTCCTCACCCTGCAGATTGTTATGCTGTCTAAAAATACATTAATTCTATTATTGCATATACGGTGCCCCGAGTTTGAATGGCCAGGCTAAACTAGTTTAAGATGCTATTTGTTACTCTTCAACTCATGTAACTCGTCCATGGTTCCACTGAGAAATCACAAATTCATTGCCATGTTCAGAAGCAACAGTCAAGGTAAAATAACACGATGCTGGGAAGCACCAAAAATTCTATGCTGTTATTCTAATTTCCTCTGCCTTCCTTCATTTCCAGAACCAGGTTTAAAAAAGTCAGCACAGACCTTTGTATATGGTTATTCCCTCCCTTCCTTTTAAAAAGAGCAAAAAGATGTCTCTTTAATGTTAAGTCCTATATTTTTATCAAACTTATGTTTCTAGAGTAGCAGCAAGGCTTACATAGTTATCATTGAGAATCACTAACAGGCAGCAGCTTTTAAATTCATTGTCTGACAAAGGGAGTAGGAGAGAAGAAATCTGCCAGCAGGTCGAGGGAGGGGATTCTGTCCCTCTACTCTGCTCTCATGAGACCCCACCTGGATTATCATATCCAGTTCTGGAATCCCCAACATAGGAAGGATATGGAACTGTTGGAATGGGTCCAGAGGAGGCTACAAAGATTATCAAAGGGCTGGAGTACCTCTGCTCTGAAGACAGGCTGAGAGAGTTGGGGTTGTTCGGCCTGGAGAAGAGAAGGCTCCAGGGAGACCTTAGAGCAGCCTCCCAGCACTGAACGGGGCTCCGGGGCTTTTTACAAGGGCCTGGAGTGATAGGATGAGGGGCACTGGCTTTAAAGTGAAAGAGGGAAGATTTACATTAGACATTAGGAAGAAATTCTTCACAACGAGGGTGGAGACACTCTGCTCCAGGTTGCCCAGGGAAGCTGTGGCTGCCCCATCCCTGGAGGGGTTCAAGGCCAGGTCGGATGGGGCTTGGAGCCCCCTGATCCAGTGGAAGATGTCCTTGCCCATGGCAGGGGGTGGCACTGGATGGGCTTTGAGGGCCCTTCCAACCCAAACCATTCCATGATTCTATGAAATTGTGCTCTCCCTTGTTCTGAGGGAGGTAAGTGTATTATCACTGACAAAGAAGCCTAAAGTTGCACTAACAGGAAGGTGTTGATTAGTTGGCCTGTGATAAGTGGAGCATCAGGCCAAAAAGAAAACTAAAGACCTGTATTCCTACAGAAAGTCCTCAACACTTCTCCCCCATTACTTCATTCTGGAGCAGGTTGGTAGTGTGCTCCCCTGAAGCACGACTAAGAAATCATATCTGCCAAGGTCTACCATCCACTCACACCGATGGCAGGGAATATTCCATTTGCAGCATCTCATAAGAGATTTTCAGAGAAGTCCCTCGCTGACTGTTCCACAAATTCCAGTAACAGAAATGCTGCAGCAGGTTTTCCACTTACACGGCAGGGCCATATATTGTCATTAGAGAAGGAACACTGCTAAAATACGACCGATTTCAGCTCTGTGGTTTCAGATCGATACACCAAGTCTTCAAGGAAGGAATAAGGCTCTTCGAAAGACCACATTTCATCTTTGAAGATGGGAGGGGGAAATAAAAAAATAAGAAAAAAAAGAAATCAATACATGAGAGGTTGTTTTCCCGAATGTTATGAAATGTTATCATCTTACAAGCGATTTTACATGTCTTTTCTGTTTCCAGCATCATTTACAGTCTGCTGTTCTCCTCAGCTGATTTTATTTAACATTCTGCTGACTAAGTTGTATTCAAGCTGCTTGCAGGAAGGAACCATGGAGGTGTCAAAGCAGGTTAAATTCTTGAAAGAGCCAGTGAGCTCCCAAGGCCGACAGCTGACTACTTAAGGAAGAGAATAATAAGTATAACACATATACATGTTAAACATAGGGTAGTCTTTTAATAGCATGATTTTATTACGATGTGCTAAGCAGAAATTCTATATTGTCCCTTAAACAGTCATCAGTCTTCTCAACATACACTCTCTCCTCTGAAATGTTCATTTTATGAGCTTAATTGCAATTAATCTAAAAAGCAACTACCTTTAACAAAGGTTTTATTTCAATGCCTATTTTTATTTAAATGTTTTTCTGTGAGGATGGGGAGGCCCTGGCCCAGGTTGCCCAGAGCAGTGGTGGCTGCCCCATCCCTGGAGGGGTTCAAGGCCAGGTTGGATGGGGCTTGGAGCCCCCTGATCCAGTGAGAGATGTCCCTGCTCAAGGCAGGGGGATGGAACTGGAGGGGCTTTGAGGTCTCTTCCAACCCCAACCCAAACTAGGAGTTTGCTTTAGATCAGACTATTTTTAGTCCAAAAAAGGGAATCAAAGCAGGACTAATTTTTACATCTGTAAAATCAGCACTGCTGCCAGGGCAGCAGAGTGCAATAAAACAATAGTCTAAAATGTGTAATTATTGCAGTAAGCGCCATCAGAGTTTGGCAAAGCACCAGCCATTACTTGTTTGCTATAGGAATTGTTAAAGAACAGCAGCCACCCCAACCGAAGGATAGTTTCGGCTACTAATTCGATGCTCTTCAACATGTGCTAACAATTTGTGACTGATAATCTTCCTAAAACCTTTGCATTTGGTAATAATTTCAGTACCATACTTTTCAAGGAACATTGGGATTTTTTTTAGCTAATTTGCCCTTGCATTCTGATCAAACAGGAGGCAGCAAACTTAATAATTATCTTCAAATCATTAAGTTCTTTCTGTCTACAAACTGCTTAAACGAAGGCTGTTTGCTCTGAAACCAAGCTAAGCACTCAAAAGCTGTACGAGGACAAGATAAGGACACATACACAACCTGTTCCCATACACTATATTCCCATATTCTATCTTGTACAGCATGTAATTGGTTAAAACGCTGTATATTAAATATCACAAGTAAATTATGAAGAGTGCTACTGGAAATACAAAAACCAACCAGTTTAGTCCAGTTTGAAATGAATGCATTTCTAATCCTTGCACTTCACAAGTTTTTGAGCTCCTCAAATTCCTTGTAACAAGAGTATTGAACAAACGCAAAAGACCAACCCCTTTTTATGGTTTTATGTCTGTATTTGGTTAATCCTTACCAGTTGGTAAAACTGTAAACTCCCTGGGAGTTCTACCTGATACGTATTTGTGAGGTCTAGACATTTTTCTGGGAACACCAAATATTCTTGCCAGTTTAGGTCACTATTTAAATGTGGAGCTTGATGTAGCAAAAAGTTAAAGGATTATTAAATAGAATTTGTGGAGAGTTCACAGATAAATGATTCCACTGAAGGCAGAAAATACATCCCAATCAATCACAGAATCATTAAAGTTGCAAAAGACATCTAAAACAATCAAGTCCAACCATCACCATGTCTACTAAATCATGTCACCAAGTGCCACATCTACACACTTTTTGAACCCCTCCAGGGAAGGGGACTCCACCACTGCCCAGGCAGCAATTGCTCCATATCAGAAAGGGCTTTCATAAAGGTTTCTCTTGCATACAAGTTCTCAAGTGCCACCCATGTTTACATTTACATGCACTTAGTTACATATTAAGTAGAGAGACGTAGGAGTAACCCTTGTATTTCACATTCTTACTGCTACATATTTGGTCAAGCACTGGCAGAGGCTGCCCAGGGCAGTGGTGGAATCTCCATCCCTGGAGGGATTCAAAAGCATGCGAACGTGGCACTTCAGGACATGGTTTAGCAGGCACAGTGGTGATGAGCTAACGATTGGACTGGATGAGCTTAGAGGTCCTTTCCAACCCTAATGATTCCAGGATTCTATAGGAATATTCGACATATTTTGTCACTTAAGTCTCATGTTCTCAGACATTTAAGTGGTGGCACATGATGTAAGTGCTATCTGTATTTCCATATTGGTTTAACATGGCATAATAATGAAAGGAAGCAAGCCTAAGAAAATTTACCCTCTTTTCAGTCTTGAAAAATAGTATTTCCATCTCAGTTAAAAGTTTTTCTCATCATCTCCAGCAAAGCAAATATTTTGTATGGAAATTTTATAGCACCAGTTTAAGAAATTTAGGTTTATTACATCCCATTATTTATCACAAAACAACACATGCTTTCCACTGCAACCTTGACACAAGCTTCCACCAGTCAAAGTGTGCCCATATTTAAAATTACACATAATCACCACTAATCCTCCTGGAAAATATAAACACAGTCATCCATTTTCTAAGGGCTTTTTTTCCTGTGGTGTGAAAAAAGAAAACAAAAGGAAAATACCTCTTGAAATATCTTCATTCCTCCTTCACATGTGTGTTATTTTCCTTTCAACTCGATATGTGAATAATTTATCACCTATTTTTCTTCCCTAATTCCCATACTAAGACTGCCTTGCCATCTGTACTAGGCAATCACACCAAAGCAGGGACATAAAAATACCTAGAAATAATGCCTTGGTTTGTTCTGGTGACCACAAATGCCTAGAAAAATGCTCCTGCAAACATGTTAGCAAGACCGTGTTGTGCAGAAGCATGGTTTGGGTAGCACAAACAGGAAAACCAGAAGAGGACATACAGAAATGTCTTACTATTTGATTTATCGTTTCTAAACCACCACCTCAGTTTTATGTTGGTTTTTCACACTGGGAAGGAGAGGAGGGTTTAACACTGTTGTAGAGGGGAAATGACAAAGCAACAGGAGTCAGAAGCAGGAGGATTTTCAGGTTGTTAAACCAGAGCAAAGTCAGCCTTGAAAGTAGGTGTATTGCCCTTTTTTTTTTTTTGGAATCAGACAGACTGGAGAGCTCACATGCAGACGTCGCACTGCGCCTCACACAAACATCCTTTCCACTCCTCATTTCCCCTCTTCAAAAGTTCATCTTTAATACTCTCCTCTAAGCTTGACCGCGCACTTACAAGATAAATTTGCCCTTAGGCCAAATGCATTTAATGTGCTTCATGAATAACTAAGACGCCTGACAAATATCCTCTACCAGTTTTCTCTGGGCTGGACATAGGGGTGGGCTTTCTTTTCCTGACCAGAGGCAAACATATGCCATCTCTGCAGCTCAAAGTCCAAAGCATTACACTCAACTGAAATCAAGCACGCTTTAAGTTCCTGCTCCACGCTCTGATCTCTGCTGACGGAGGAGCAGGGTGTGCAGGACCACAGAACCGCACATCTGGTTTCCACCCTGCCTAGCGATGGGGTGATACTCGCCCACGTTTGTGCTGGGTGTGCTACTGGGGGACCCACATTTCACATGCTAACTTGGACAGCTCTTCTGTTGGGTCTTATGACAAGACAGACATTGAGGGGCTGGAGTGTGTCCAGAGGAGGGCAAGGGAGCTGGGGAAGGGGCTGGAGCACAAGTCTTATGAGGAGGGGCTGAGGCAACTGGGATTGTTTAGTCTGGAGATGAGGACGCTCAGGGGAGACCTCATGGCTCTCTGCAGCTCCCTGAAAGGAGGTCATGGTGAGGTGGGTGCTAGGCTCTTTTCCCAAGTACCAAGTGATGGGATTAGAGGAAATGACCTCAAGTTGCACCAGAGGAGGTTTAGATTGGATATTAGGAAAAATTTCTTTGCCAAAAAAGTGGTGAAGCCCTGGCAGAGGCTGCCCAGTGAGGTGGGAGTTCCCATCCCTGGAGGGGTTTAAAAGACGGGTAGATGAGTTGCTCAGGGACGGTTTAGTAGTGGACAGGTATGGTTGGACTCGATCTCAAAGACTATTTCCAACCAAGTGATGCTACAATTTTATTTATGCAATCTTTCTGCATCTGTTCAACAACATATCCAGAAAAGAACAGGAATATTGAAAATGTTAAGACACACGGGGAAAAGATTTAGGAGGAAAAAAAATAATTAAAATTAAATGGGCTGGATTTCCCTCTCCACTTTCTATAAAGTGAGAGGAACAAGCGTAATCTCTGTTCAATTGCTCTTGTACCTCCAAGCTCTTTCATATTCTTCACAGCCTTTTTGCACTTTTTGCCTAAGGAAGATCAGTCCTGTACTACAACATCGGAAAATACCCACAATGGGGGTGAGGAATATACATACACATAATTATAATTGCATACAGTGCAAATGTGCATATTCCTTACTCTCCCTTGTGTGCGCATTTTTTAATATATATTAAAACGAAAGAAGAATAAAATCAGACCTTCTGAGAGAAAAACCACTACAGAAGGAAAAGGGGAAGATATGCATTTTAATTTAAGGAACCTAAGATCCTATCCCCACACTCTTTACAGTTTTTACAGCAATTATGCACAAGGTTTGCATAAACACTTCAAAATCATCAAAAGCTGTTTTATCAAAACAGCACTTAAGTTTTACATATGTTTCAACACAAATTAGTATTCAGAATTAAACAGCAAGTTGATTAAAAAAAAAAAAAAAGGATGTCAGCTGTCATTTTAGACTCTAAGTGGATACAGAGAGAGCAGGGACGTAGAGGAAGGCAGACAGAGACTGGGCTGAAGTGATAGATAGCTTCTTCCCAAATACTTTTTGTAATTCAATTATCTTATTATTTCTCTGCCTGTCCTGGACTCCTGGCTAGTCATGATGAATTTTATCACTACCAGAAAGCTTGAATAATAATTATTGTAGCAGTAATGTTATTGGAACCGTGATGACACAAGGATATTGCAAAGTAAGGACAACAATAACACACTGAATACCAGAGCCAAGAGAAAGATGTGAAGATGGGCTTCCTGCAGACACTTTGGCTAACACCATCTCTAAAAATACGCTCTTAATTTATAACCATAAAAAGTTAAGCTACAGCAATGAATTAATTACTTGGGAACATATAGGTACTCAGTATGAAGCCAAACGCTAACACTGAAGGGCACATCCTGCAGTAACACTGATTATGGAATGGTTTGGGTTGGAAGGGCCCCTAAAGCCCATCCAGTCCCACCCCCTGCCACGGGCAGAGACACCTCCCACTGGATCAGGGGGCTCCAAGCCCCATCCAACCTGGCCTTGAACCCCTCCAGGGATGGGGCAGCCACCACTGCTCTGGGCAACCTGGGCCAGTGATGTTCTGATAGTCAGCACATTCCTAACACAAACACGTATGTGCGCGACATGAACACTTTACCAAGATTGGGAATTTATCCCTTTCATGAAGCACCCAGGCCTAGCAACTACAATCAGCATTAGCAGTGTTTTTAATACAGGTGATTACTGACAGGAGTGCCAAAGGGAGGGACTTCGCTTCTCCAAAACTCCAAAGGTCAAGTGGAGAAGAATTGGGGGTGAATTAAGAACCAAACAACCCAATTCCAGAAAGGAAAGACATTGGTTTTCCTTTCGTGCCACAGTTTGATATAAAGCTACTGGAGTGCCCAGAGCATGAGCACAAAGTTGGTGAAAGGTTTAGACAAGAAGCCATACGAGGGAACAGCTGAAGTCACTTGGTCTGTTCAGCCCGGAGAGGAGGAGAATGAGGGGGGACTTCATTGCAGTTTACTGCTTCCACCAAGGGAAGAAGCAGCAGGCTTCTCTCCAATGACAGGACCCGAGGGCATGGGAGGAAGATGCCAGGGGAGGGTTAGATTGGACATCAGGAAAAGGTTCTTCCCCCAGGGGGTGGTGGAGCACTGGAACAGCTCCCCAGGGAAGCAGTCACAGCCTGACAATATTCCAGAGGCATTTGGCCTGTGCACTCAGACACACGGTGTCAATGTTGGGGTGTCCTGTGCAGGGACAGGAGCTGGACTCGATGATCCTTCCAGGTCCTTTCCAACTCAGGTCATTCTATGATTCTCAAGACTTCTCTGAATGCCACCCTTCCCAACGGCTTTTGAACACAACAACTTCATAGGGCCACAAGTCCTTAACAGAGTTGGCAAATCCAATAGAACTCACCTGCTTGAGCATGACACAAAGCTAAGGGTTGGACCAAGATACTGCCTGCCCCCATCCGGAGGGTGAGGAGCACAGATTGCAGTGAAGAGTCCGTACGTATTTACAAAATGCTGCAGCCAGCTGGCCACATTTCAGAAGCCTTCTCTCAGCACAGGACTCCTTTCACTCAGTCTTTTATCTTTTATTTCTGCTTGAAAAAATAACGCAAATACTAAGAGTTCAGCTATTTTCCTACAGCATGGCACTTCCATTACGCTTGCTAGGGTAGTATTTCAGATATCTAAACAGATAAATAGCACCACATTCCAAGCGAAGCACTTACCACTATTTTAATGCTGCTTTGCCAAGGTTTAAATACACTCCAGACAAGCGACAAAAACTTAAAGATTGCACACAATTACACAAAACCAATTAAGTGATGATATGTGAAGGGCTCCATGTGCAAAAGCCATCTATTTCCTAAAGAGGATAAAGAATTTGAGGGAAGGCATTCATTACTGGAAGACAAGATAAGTCTGGCCAGAAGAAGTCTAACAGTGAGTGACTCACAGCTGCCAGTCAGTAGGTTTGGAAATGACTTGTTCATCAACTGCTCACGTGTCCCTAACTCCAACAGCCAGGGGCAATACAAAGCTGTGCAAAAAAACCCAAACCCCAAGAATCCAGCTGCAAATGTGTCAGTTTGCTGAAATAAGGAAGAAAAAAATATTCCCGTGATTTATTTCCTTTCAGATGTACGTGCTAAACTGGAAAGCAAGGGTTTAACCTGTTAGACTAACTCCAGAGTTTAAGGAGTTTAGCAAGGGTTGGCTTGGGCTTTTTTGTCTAAAATATATATATACACATATATTTTATACATACACACATATCCACGTATATATAAAATGCATAACCAGCCAATTTTAATTTAGCAGAATATTTGAGGGGTCTGTGGTTTTGTTAGGGTTTTGCTGCTTTTTAAACCAGTTCCTTTGATAATAATCTCCAGTCAGAGATAAAAATAAAGAGACAGTAACTTCCAATCATTCCATTCCAAGGCAAACTGCAGGTCTGAAAATTTTAGTTACTTTCTGCATGATCAGAAGGAAAAAATGCACAAGGAAAACAAAGGGAGCATTGGAATGGCATTACGCCATAACATCACTGGTTTAGTTGCTTTATCTCAGAGTAAATAACGGCACTAAAAGTAGCTTTTTTTCTGATTTCCAGTGATGCTACTGCTTTTCCTTGTACAATGCCAAGCACACGACTGAAACCTGCTCGGTATTTCATTACTGAAATAACCTTACCTCCCTTCCCGTGTAGAAAAACATTGATATGGAAAAACAGGAGCCAGAACTCCTTTAATGACTTTCTCTGCAGTTTCGCAGTCTTGAACTGAGCTCTGGAGTCCTGAGCACAGGAAAGACATGGATTTGTTAGAGCGAACCCAGAGGAGGCCACGGAGATGATCCAAGGGCTGGAGCACCTCCCGAATGAGGACAGGCTGGGAGAGTTGGGGTTGTTCAGCCTGAAGAGAAGGTTGCGGGAGACCTTAGAGCAGCTCCCAGTGCTGAAAGGGGCTTCAGGAAAGCTGGGAAGGGGCTCTTGGTCAGGGAGTGCAGGAACAGGACAGAGGGGGAATGGTTTTCAGCTGAAAGAAGGGAGGATTGAGATGGGATCTCAGGAAGAAATGTTTTTCTGTGAGGGTGGGGAGGCCCTGGCCCAGGGTGCCCAGAGCAGCGGTGGCTGCCCCATCCCTGGAGGGGTTCAAGGCCAGGTTGGATGGGGTTTGAAGCCCCCTGATCCAGTGGGAGGTGTCCCTGCCCATGGCAGGGGTGGGACTGGATGGGCTTTGAGGGCCCTTCCAACTCAAACTGTTCCATGATTCTATGAATTCACAAAGAAAAAAAAAAAAAAAAAAAAAAAATCACAGCACTTCCATTTCCCTGGCTGTCCAAGTTGTTTCTGTCCTAATCAGCTCATTTTAATCGTGGCTCTTTCCCAGGATGTCGCTGGAGGACAGCATTGTAAATCTTTGTGCTCTTCACCTTAAATTTGTGTGTTAAAAAGTACAACAGACAGGTATTTCCACTGTCAGCAACAGATGCTGGAGTGCCAGCGAAGCGAGACCAAGCCTCAGAGCCCACGAGCAGGTCTGAACGGTCTCGGTACGTGCCTGGGAACGCTCACAGCCATCCCCAATGTCACAGAAAAAACTACAGGAGCAGCTGCAACTCTTACTCCAAAAAATTGTATAAATATAAAAGCAGAAACAGTAACGTAATAAATAAATAAATTCAATTCATACACTTGCTTTGTATCACACTTTTCAATGGGAAGTACAATCATAGGACAGGAGTAGTTTAATTTATTCTGCAAGTGTCTGGAATGACCGGGGGCACAGAGAAGGGGAACGGTAAGAGGGGAACCAAATTAAGAAGTAGAATATAACCAGCAAAGTAAAGTGGAAGAACGTTTCACTGGCTGGAGGTATCCTGAGGAAGCAGCATTAAAACTCTCGTTTCAGGAAAGCCGGTACACAAGAAAATAGGTTCTGAAAGGATGCCTCGGGCTCCTCCGTGGAAAATAATAACTATTGGGCAACGGAGTTCTACTTAAAAGAAATGCTAGCAAATTATTTGCATAGCTATGTGCAGCCAGACCTGCCAACAATCACAAACGTCTCTCTATAAATTAAGTTCAAGTATAAATAATACAGTAAGGAACCACGCACGCTCTGTTATGAGATACAATTTAAGTGTTTTCTGAGAGATTTTCCAAAAATGTGGCTAGCAGCCCTACTGACAGGAGAGGGGTTTTTTTCCCCTTAATGAAGGAAATGTAAGCTGCCTGCTATTTCAATATCCCCCCATAGGTAGAAACTCTTCTATTTCTAGACAGCATAAGAGTTAATCACTGGTAAGTGAAATCATTTGACTTCAAAGGTACTTGTACATGTCGTGCTTAGAAGGATGCTGCACCAGCTAGGAAACTACCGTAAAAAACCATAATAATCTGACAATCAGTTAATCAGCAATTCCATTTTCTTCCCTGGTCTTAAGAGAAAAGCCTTAGCCTTTCAAGCTATTCACGCATTTTCAAACAAAAAAACCCCAAATTTACCAAGTAAATATTAAGAATGACAGAATATTAAATGTAAGTAAATATTAAATGACAGAATTCAGGTCCCTGAGCACCTCATCTACTCATCTTCTAGATACATCCAGGGATGGTGACTCCACCACTACTCTGGACAGACTCTGCCAGTGCCTGAGAACCCTTTTGGTGAAGAAATGATTCATAACATCCAATCTAATCCTCCCCTGGCACAACTTGAGGCCATTTTCTCACGTCCTGTCACTTGGGAAGTTATAGCTCATGTTATTGGCAAGACATTTTAAGATGCTGAATTGAAATTACCCCCCTCCCAATTATTTAGTACAGAAACAAGTCACTCATAGGTGAGGAAACTGGATTAAAGCACTTCCTATCAGAAAGTATGACTGAATATTATCAGAGCTGCTGGTAAGACTGGGGAATTCTTTTATTTGCAATCAAATCTGAAGCCATTCAGTTTTCCTAGTCACAGCCTAACTCTTACAATGACTTTCCAAGATGACAGTTTATCACCTGACATATCAACGCAAACCACAACGCAGTTCAAAACCAAACAGTATGTGATGAGAATTCTAACATGAAGCGCTCACTGAAACACAATCGAAACCCCAAAAGAACTTCTTTGTCATTATCATCAAATCACAGCATCGCTGCCTCTGACACATGCCTCATTCTTTTGGGGGTCAGGGAGAAAGACTGGAATTCAAGTGCATTAAGCTAAGTAATTAGTTTGTTCGGAGAAAGCCATTCCCAATATTACAGCTCAATAGAAATATCCCCCACCAAGATGGTAAAAACAAATCTGTAATGAAACCTTAATATTTGCTCACCAAAACACATGCCAAACACATAGAAGGGAGACATTCAGAGAGCTAAAAGCTTTTCAACAAAGCACACTCACATTAAAACAACAGAACCCAAGCTCAAAGCTGTTGCAGAAAGCTCTTTTCCCCCTCCTTACACAGGTTTTAGAGAATCACTTCTAAGTTGCTCACAAAGCAAATCTTGCCATTGTACGTTTAATAAACTTGACAATAGTTTTCTCTTCTCCTTAAGAAATAAAACCAGCAGACCGTAGTAATTAGATTCTTGTCCCAAAGCAGTGTGAGCTGTGTATTTGAATCCTCTAAATATGGAACCTAACCATACCCCTTGCATATATATTAAGGAGGAAGAGGAAGTATTACCAGCAAAATTCTTTATTCTCACATGCATTATGTTAATCTTTGCATGCCAGGAGGTGGATTTCCCTGGAGTAACACACACTGTCAGCAATGGAGGCACTGGAGTCACCAGTACCAACCAACCAGTTTAAAGACACATACAAAATTCCACTGAAACTTCAGCACTACCTTAACACCAGCTTGAATTATCTTCCAGTTTCATTCATTTTCAACTTCAAATTTTTGTTTACAGTTATTGAGCCTCATGGTAACTGGTACAGACATTCAGTTGAAAAATATGCAGAGAAAGAGTGTCCTGTAATTCAAGCAGTCAACCACTTTCATTGCCAGGGTCCCGAATATCCAGTTCAGAGAGAGCAAGGTGGGAAAGAAATGCTGAGAAGCAAAATCCCAATGGCATTCATACAGCTCCATGTTAAGTTATGCTGCCTCTGGCTCTGTTACAAGTTCACTGTTAAAGTTCCCAAGCCTCTCCAAGTCCACTTCGAGTTTTAACACCAGTAGGAACACATGTGCGCTTTTCTACACAGAAACTTGAAGTGTTTGTAGTGTAAATATCTTAGTACAGTCAAATAACATGAGAAAGCAAGTCAAGGATTGTAAACCAGCCCAAGCTTGTATACAGAAGTCTCAGTGCTATGGTTTTACAGCTCCTAGGCACCACAAACACAGTTCAGAATGGTGGGTTTGCACATCCTTGAGATCCTTAATTAAGTAATATAAAACCTGTACAAGTTCTGCAGCCTTATACACAACAGAAAGTATTAAGACATTACCAACCAAACAGATACTGCTCTAAAAAGCTCTTTATAAGGCAGGAAAAGTAAAATAAATTCTACATAAGAGTTTTCAAGTTGATCGTTATTCTGCTTAACTTCAGCTGGGTGCCAGGGTGGGACATCACCAACTGCACCCATCAAACTGCCAAAAATAATACCTTATATTCAATGACAGTAAAACAAATTACCTATTGGTCATTAAGAAAACTCTCTTTGGGGTGGGTTTTGTGCCTTTTTTGGGTTTTTTTTAACCCTGTGCTTTCTTTCACAATGCCAAGCCTCAATAAGGCATCTGAAGCCAAAATCAACTGTGACAAAGACGTTAATCCCCAGCCGGACTCGACTTTCGGCACCGCTGCTGCTTCTCCTTCTCCCTTCCCAGGTCCCTGTGAGCAGGCACACCAGGCCAGCCACTCCTCACGGCTCCCGCACCGCCGCTCTTCCAGGAAAATCCATTTGGACACACAACAGGAATATTTACCTTCCCCACACCGCTCTCTCCAGCTCTCATGACCCGCAGAGCACGCAGAGAGATGAACTCAAAGGCCAAGGCTGCCGCCAGCCCCTCGGGCTGTGCCCCCAGACTGGATCCCCTGGATCCTTTCCCGCTCAGAGCACGCACAGGCGGAAGCAGCAGCAGTGGGGCCATTCCAACTGCCCGCTGGGTCGCCCAGACTGGGGAATCCTGGTTCCCAGCCCTCTCCCAGCGTCTGGACCCCCGCCGCCTCCCCCTGCCCCAAAAATCCCCGCCACCCCCCAGCCCCAAAATCCCCCCCGCCGCCTCCCCCTGCCCCAAAGCCCCCTCGCCGCCTCCCCTCGGCGCAGGCAGGGGGAGCCCCTTTCCCAGCCCCATCCCTGCCTCTGCTGCATCCCCCGGCCCGGCTCAAGCAGAGGGGCCCCCGGCTGCCAGCCGTGTCCGCTCCATCCCCCGGTTCTCGATGCATCCCCTGCCCCGGCCCGGCTCCCAGCCCTGCCCTAGCCCTGCCGCATTCCCCCGTCTCTGCCCCCCGCGCCCGCTGCATCCCCTGCCCCTGGCCCGGCCCCCGCTGCCTCCCCCCGGCCCGGCTCCCAGCCCTGCTCGCTCTCAGCCCGGCCCCAGCCCCTGCTGCATCCCCTGCCCTAACCCCAGCCCCGGCCCCCGCCGCACCTGCATCCCCGGCCCCCGCCTCCTGCCCAGCCCCGGCGGGGGTCCCGGCCCCTTGCTCGCACCGCACCCCGTGCCCCGGCCCCCGCCGCATCCCCTGCCCCGGCCCGGCCGAGGCGAGCCCGGCTCCCAGCCCTGCCCCGCTGCCGCCGCGTTCCCTCTCCCTGCCCCGGCCCCCGCTGCATCCCCTGCCCCGGCCCGGCCGAGGCGGGGAATCTGCCTCCCTCTGCTCCGGTCCTGGATGCCCCCCCCCGCCCCGGCCCCCACTGCCCCCCGGCCCCGGCGCTCACCCAGCTTCCCGCGGGACTCCTCGAGCTTCTGGATCTGATTCTCCAGGAAGAGCACGGCCACACCGAACACGAGCACGGCGAGCAGCTGCAACTTGGGCGGCACCATAATCCTGAGCAGCCCCATCAGCGGCGGCGGCGGCGGCAACGGCGCCCGCCCGGGGTCACGGCATCGCCCGGGGCCCGGCGGGAGCAGGGGGAGCGCGGCGGGGCCCGCTGCTGCCGCCGCTCTCACATCGCCCCGCGGCGCCGCTGCCCGCCCGGTGTCCGCTCCCCGCTCCGCCCGCTGCGTGCGCTGCTCAGCAACCGCGCGCCCGCCCCGCGCCGCCCCGCCGCGCTCCGCCATTGGGTGCCGCTGCCGCCACTCCGCCTCTCTCGCAACGCCACTGGCTATGATCAGCCAACGCCCCGCCCACCGGACTGGCTCCGCCTTCTACCCTCAGCCCTGAGCCGCCGGACCCACGAGATGTCCCGCCTACATGCGTCCCTTCGTGATTGGCCGGCCCTTCGTTAATTCCCGCCCACCTGCACTCTAGTTGGGCAGAGGCGCCGCGGCACTTGGGAATAGCACAACGTGATTGGTCAGATCGGCTGTCAATCGCCCGCAACAGGCTTGGCTTCGTTCATGTGTCGCCCCGCCCACTCCAGCTCTGAGCGGCCGGACCCAGGCGTGCGACCCTTCGTGATTGCCGCCGTCCTCATTGGGCACGGGCACCACGGCCTTGGGGAAGGCGCAATGTTATTGGTCAGCCCGGCTGTCAAACACCGCATGTCGGGGCGCGGACACCGGTTTGCTGGTTGGCATGTCTCGCTGGTGCGAGGAAAGACCTCGCTCAGGGTGGTCAGCGCAATGCCTGACTGGGGCTGGGGAACAGCGCCTCCTCCAGCCGCCCTGTGAAGAGCCACGCGGATCAGACTCAAGTAGCCTCGTTCTACGCTTCCCGCAGAGGCTCGGGGGGAGCTGTTTGTGCTCGTGGTGCCGGCTGTGGGGGCAAGTTTTCCCTCTCCCGCATCAGGCAGTGTGCAGGGCACCCGCCTGGGTGAGGTCCTTCCGAGACACACACACCCCCCCGCCTCCCGACGCTGGCGGGAGTGGCCCGGGATCAAGATGGCGGTGGTGGCCGAGCTGGCGGCTTTGGGCCGGTGCTGGTTGTGGCTGCTCGTGGGGCTGCAGGCGGTGAGAGGCCGCTCCGGCTCGTGCGCGCTCGGGGCTGCGTGGGGCTGCGGGGCCTGAGGGAAAGAGGGCAAGGAGGGTGGGGCGGGAGGGAGACGTGTCCCTAGCGGGGGCGGAGACGGAGGCAGCAGCCCATCCCACCCCATCCCATCCCTGAGGCGCATCGTGTGCCTCGTCCCGCATCCCATCCCGCCCCATCCCATCCCTGCGGCGTCGTCCCGTGCCTCGTTTTCCATTCCTGAGGCGTCATCCCATGGCTCGTTCCCTATCCTGTTCCATCCCATCCCCAGAGTGTCATCCTGTACGTTGTCCCATATCCCGTCCCATCACCAAGGCATCATGTCATGTCTCATCTACCATCCCATCCCTGTGTTGTCATCCTGTGCCTCTTTCCCCGTCCCATCCCTGAGGCATCGTCCTATATCTTCTCTCACATCCCATCCCATCGCTAGAGCGTGGTTCTGTGCCTCTTCCCCCGTCCCATCCCATCCCTGGATCATGGTCCCGTGCTTCATCTCCCATCCCATCCCTGAGACGTCGTCTTTGTGCCTCGTCCCGCATCCCTGAGGTATCATCCTGTCCAATCCTGTCCACTCCCTTCCTATCCCATCCCCTCCCCAAGGGATACCATTTTTGCTCCCAGGTGAAGAGACTCAGAAGTGAGGAAAAATGACAGTAAACCATAAAGGGGGTGGATGGCGAGCAGCAAGGTGCAAGAAAACTGTCGTCGTTAACAAGTGAACCATAATTAAAACGTATCTTTGAGAGTATTTGGCATCCTTCTTGGATTTTTCTCTACTACAGCAGTGTTGTTATGTTTCTTATTCCTAGTGTTCCTCAGGAAGGATAAATAATAGATCATTTTTGTGTAATAAGGTCCTGTTTTTTGATTGCCTGCTGTCATATATAGAAATTACTATGTATGTGGGTGGGTGAAATTACTATCTGTGAAATTACTGTTACTGTATGTGAAGTGGGTGCTGGTCTCTTCTCCCACGTAATAAGGGATAGGATAGGATGAGAGGAAATGGCCTCAAGTTGTGCCAGGGGAGGGTCAGACTGGATATCAGGAAAAAATTCTATACTGAAAGAGTGGTGAAGCCCTGGCAGAGGCTGCCCAGGGCAGTGGGGGAGTATCCGTCCCTGGAGGGGTTCAAAAAGTGTGTCCTGTGGCACTTCAGGACATGGTTTTATTAAACCCTGGGGTGATGGATGGACTGGATGATTTTAAAGGTCTTCTTCAGCCTTCCTGATTCTGTGCTTTAGCAATGTCCTGTAGAAAGAACAAAAAGCTTTCTGCCTGACAGAGTAGTAATTTAAAAATCATTTTCTGTATATTATACTTTGATATTAATGTTTACCTGTTTTAGCAGGTACAGATAAAGAGAATAATGAGCAGATACAGATTAAAGAGAATAATGAGACACCTCATGTATTTTCTACCAATTCGTAATCCATACCATTTCCTCTGTCACATCAGCCATGTGTCTTTGCCTGTAGGTTGGCCACTTCAGGGGAGGAAAGAAGTTTTGTCTCTCCTTACTTGAGTATGCTGTGTCTATTAAACGATGGGTGAATGTGAAGTCTGATTTGCTGAAGGATAAACTTAGTTTTTCTTCTGCATTTTTTGTTTGGCTCGGCATAATCTTTCTCACTCTGGGTCTGTTATCACCCAGTCTGGTTTGCTGGTATCATCTCGCTCTTCTCTGAACGCAGAGATGCCTGCTGATTGGTTTTGCCCAAAGTCTTTCACCTAAAGTCAAAAGTGTCTTGGAAAACTCTCAAATTTAATTCCCGCTCTCACTATTCACCCACCTCAGCACACAGCTGCAAGGAAAGGCTTTAAGCCAGGATATGAGATATCCCTGTGTAGGAAAGCAGGGAATGTGAAAACAAACCCTAAATATCATTGAAGTCGTGGGATAGTTGATAAAATTGGGGTTGCTGCTCAATAAAAACAGAACTGGTGTTTTACACAGAAGCCGTGTAGTGAGTTGCCTATTTCAGTGCATTGCAGTAAATCAGAATTGCAGGTTTTTATCCACTTCTAGTATGCAACTTCTATAGTGCAGGTTTTATTTCCACTTCTAGTATGCAACTTCCCTGTAACATTAATGCAGACATGATATTAAAATCCTACCTGTATGCCTTGTTGAGCAGTGCAGTCCGTTTCATCACTCTGGCTGTGCTTTTCCCAGGCGTAGCCGTTACACTTATTTTCCAAGTGTGTTTTTGGCGATACGACATTAACTGAAATTGTTTTGAAAAAGCAGGTTTCAGAGAGCTGGAGCCACATGCATCTCAGCCCATTCATGATGTTTGTATTTTCTTAATTTGGATCTAGCAATAGGAAACCAGTAGAGTTGTCAGAAGTGCATATAAATTAATTTTGGCAGGTTTGATACTTTGAAGTGTACACATCATGAGTGTCTGGGATTCACTATCGGTTTAAGACTGTTCCTCAACAGAAGGTTGTGTTTTGGACTTAGATGTTACTGTAAAATGGTCACAAGGGACTTAGTTATCCTACCTAATCATTAAAGCATTTAAAATCTTCCTTCTTTAAAAAACTAAAGTATACTCCTGTATTGATTTTCAGATCAGTGTCTATGGAGCACAGTTGTCATCAGAAGCTTGCAGAGAGCTGGGCTTTTCCAGTAACTTGCTCTGCAGTTCTTGCAACCTTCTTGGACAGTTCAACCTGAACCAGCTGGATCCGTTCTGCAGGCAGTGCTGCCAAGAAGAAGCTCAGCTGGAAACTAGAAAGGTGGGTTTTGGACCAGATCCTTTGTGGAATTATTTCACATGTGATGTTATGTTTATGAAATTTATAATTTAAAAAATATATGAGAATCTGCATTATAATCTCAAGAGGAAAATGCATTTTCTTGATAGTCCAATATACATAGGGTCTAGCCTTGCAATACTGCCCTGGAATAGTGTCCCTGTATGAGCAGAGGAACCTTTGGTTGTGTGACAGCCCTTCTCTAGGGTGAAGTCACTCGTGGAAGCAATGTCCAGCTTCTTTAAATTGAAAGATACATGGGACTTTAAGAGGGCAAAACCAGAGGATAAGGAGACTGCTGTTGTTGATCACAGCGATTGCTTGGCCCCTGACTCACAGTGTAATGGCCAGGATGGACCAGTCCAGTCCTGAGGAACAAAAGGCTGGGGCATCCTTTGGGTCAGCTCCATAAGTGGCACAAACCTAACAGAAGCAGGGCTGTCTTTGCAGCTCCCCCCTGCAGCAGCACGAACGGCGAGGTTCTAACAGCTGCAAGCGTTTGGAGCGATCTTGCTCAGAGCCCCTGCTGCACTTCAGTCAGTTCGGCTGCGGCAAAACCTTTCCTTTATCTGTGGTAAATACGTTTCTATACTGCTTAAGGAGGGAAATTTTTTAGAGCTCTTGAAAAGAATACATGCTTTCAAACACATTGTAATTTAAGAGTACTCTAGATTGCATTGAAGACCAATCAATTATCAGGAGAGCAGAGATTTCAAGGAGGAGAGATGCTGAAATTACTTTTAATGGCTAGGAGACAGCTAAATAACTTTCAGCGTGAAATGAATGAGAAAGTCTAGCATGTTTCTCCTTTTGATTAAATTCAGCGTAATAATAAAAAAGTCTGCCTACAATTTTTAATAAAATCACTGATTACAGTGTTAGGTACAATAAATTAAATATCGGGAAGCGAGTCTTTGAGATTTGCAGAGAGTTAATAATTAGTAATTCCTTAATATTGAGACTGTGTTAAGGTAAGACTGTAAATACAGCAGGGAGTCCAGGGATAGGATGAGGGGGAATGGTGTTCAGCTGAAAGAGGGGAGACTGAGCTGAGATCTCAGGAAGAAATGTTTTGCTGTGAGGGTGGGGAGGCCCTGGCCCAGGGTGCCCAGAGCAGTGGTGGCTGCCCCATCCCTGGAGGTGTTCCAGGCCAGGCTGGATGGGACTTGGAGCCCCCTGACCCAGTGGGAGGTGTCCCTGCCCATGGCAGGGGGTGGAACTGGATGGGCTTTGCTAGATAAAAGAATCTTATAAGGATGAGTTTGTTTCTAGAAAATGCTCTAGTTATTATATCTGTATGTCCATGTGTGTGTGTTAAATTCACACACACAAAAGCTGAAATGTTTCAGAGTAAAAGCTAGCAGGATGTACTAAAAGGGAACAGAAAAATAGAAATGAGTCTCCAGCCATGCAGGGTTGTGTCCCACAACCAGGAACAATTGTGGAGCAGCAGCAAGGCTTTCCATCCTCATGACAGGAGTGGATGCTTCCATTTATTCAGGTAATGTTCTTACAGGTTTGCCTCAGTTTGCAGAAGATGCAGCAAAAGAGCTTGCGCAACAGGGCAAATTCTGTTGGCATTTGTTGGGAAAATAATCTAAAGGAGTTATGTTGCATTTCTGTCAATGTGACTTCTGAGAGAGGGAGAAAAATATATCTGTCTGTCAATTTCTCAGCAGTTTACTGGAGGATGTCAGTTTGTATCGTAAACATTGCCTTAACACGAGTTGGATCAGACAACAGAATTCAGATCAATAGATATGTTTCTGCCTTAATCAGACCTAATTTCACTGTGTGGATCGTCACCCTTTTTGTGTTAGACTGATCCAATGCCATTTTGTGATCAGCGCTGCACAGTGTGAATGTTTTTAATCTCAAAACATTTTCTTTTTTAGCCCTGCTGAACGTAGGAGAACAAATAGCTCAGGGCCAGACAGAACCTTGAGGTCGTTCGACAAATCTCTTCGCAGCGAAGCAGAATTTGGTTTACACTCGTAGGAACCAAGCGCTTGAACAGTATAAATTCTTGCATTTTTAATCTGTTTGTGTTGGTTTCATTCTCTGCTTTGTAGCAAATATGAACAGTTTGCCGCTGGAGCGCATCCCTTTGTGCATCTCTTTTGTTATTTTATCCTTTCTTACTTCTGTGGCGTTTTGGAAGAAATTTTATACAAATGGTATTTGAGATTTGGAGCTGGTGTGTTAAGTATCGGCTTGAATTATAGGAGCGATTATGATCCTATTTTCCTATCTGGGTGTGCAGGCAGGCTCTGTGTGTGAGTAGAAATATTGGCCGCTCTAACATTATGGTTTTATAGTTGAGTGCTAAATTATAGCGTCATTCCTAATATTCCTTTGAATGCTGCTTCAGAAGGTGGAATTTTTTACACTGTTACCACTGCTTGGAAATGAATATTTGGGATTTGCTGGTTGGTTGTTTTTTTTTGTTTTAAACTTGTGCTGAGTGACTTCCCTTGAAGTGGAAAATTGGTGTTGGGAGAAGTGATTACAAATATTATCTGAACAGATTGCATTCAGGATCATCACATTGTGGATTGACCTATGTTGTGCCATAGTGCTGGTTGTAGTAGGTGTCTGTAATTGAGCTTAGGATTTTACTCTTACATAAAAATTAACAATCTAACCCATAGTAGCTTCTTGCTCAAGTAATATTTTCACGATGTACATGGAGAAGAGAAAAACTGAGTGCTGCCTTCTGCTGTATTTTATCCCTTTCTCTGCTTTTTCAGGATGAAATAGAAATCTTGTTTCTAATGAAAATTTGATAGTCGGGAGTAAAGGCTTAAAAGTTTTTTCCTACCTTCTTGTTTGAAGGATTTTTTTAATCTTACTGTAAAAAGATGCATGTAGATGTGAGATGTCTGACTTGCTGAGTTCCAGCAGTCCTCTGGGTTTTCCTAATGCTGTGGCTACAGACTCGACATCTGCAAAGTACATGAATCTTTATTTTCTGAACTGTGATTCCAGCACATGACCGAGCTTATTCAGTTATTTGTTCCCATCATATGACACAGCATGTTGGGACAGACTTGTAAATCCAGGGCAGACTTCAGCATTTCAAGTTAATTCTCCTTGTAATATGTGGCGAGTGTTAGACAGAAAGCAAGAGTTAGTTTATTGCATGACTTGTGCCTGAGTTTGAAATGGGAGGCACGTGTGTCTGAGAATCTTTATGTATCACTGCTGTTTTCACAGATCTGAAATATACTCGGTTCTAAAAATCCTCTGTGTTGCATCACTGCAATCTCAAATGAGGTGTTTACAGATTTCAACTGTTGCGTACCCTTCAAAGATGATGATTAATCCTGGTCGTGTTATTGGTCCAGTATTCTGGGAACTGACATTGCGAAAAATAGCTGTCAGGTACTTCTATTACCCAGTGTTCATCTTGCTTTTAACTTCTGCTGGCACCTGTCCAGTAAAATATTTTAATTACTCCCTAATTGTACTGCGTGTAAAATGAAAAAAAAATATATTATTTGGTTATTTTCTCCTGTTTTAGCGATTCTGTATTTATTTCCAGACTGATTCGGAACTAAGCAGTATTGCTTTGGACAGCTTCAAGTTTTAAGCCTCAGTCTGTCAGATGGAGCGTGCTGCTGGTGTGTAAAACGTAGAAGGATGAGATGGAGGTGAAGCTAACTGTGCGTGAAATTGTAGTAGCAGGAGAGATTGTCCATATTTTGCAGTAGCTGAAAATAGCCGCACTCCATCTGCAGCTTCACTTGTGCTGTGTGATCGTTTCAGACATGGCTATGAGCATATTCCATTAATTGGGTATTGTAATCTTAGATTTATCTCAACAGTGCACGCGTGTCAAAATCCAAATTGAGTTTAAGCGTCAACTCTGTGGCTAAATTTGCAATACATTAAAATTCACAGTTGCAGTCCGCAGGATTGCTACGAGCCTCCGAAGTCATCAGTATTTCTAAACGGAGCTTTGAAATACATCACGCTCACTAAGATGTGTTGAACTTCAGCATTTTAAATATCTGTTGTTCTCTTGTTAAATGTTTGTGCTGTTACAATATTATGATGTTTGGTAAATTGGCTAACGTGACAGTAGGTGCAGGGCAAAGCTGGCCAGGAAATGTCATAGAATCATGGAATGGGTTGGGTTGGAAGGGTCTTCCCACCCCCTGCTATGGGCAGGGACACCTCCCACTGGATCAGAGGGCTCCAAGCCCCATCCAACCTGGCCTGGAACCCCTCCAGGGATGGGGCAGCCACCACTGCTCTGGGCAACCTGGGCCAGGGCCACCCCACCCTCACAGCAAAACATTTTCTCCTAAGATCTCAACAGTTTCAGCTTCAAACCATTCCCACTCATCCTGTCGCTGCACTCCCTGATAAAAAGTCCCTCCCCAGGTTTCCTGTAGGCCCCTTTCAGTCTATTTGAGACATGGAAATGGATGGTTTAGATGGTGCAATGTCATGCTTACATCCCACGTGTCTGTCATACACGATTTCTAAATAATATGATTCTACTGTAAAATAAGTCAAACGCGATACAGAATTCTTTATGCATGCTTTTAAAGTAACATAGAATTGGGAATAACTGCTCCACTGTACCAATTTAAGCAAAACCATCTAAATTCCTGTGATTTTTAGCACCTGTCTTGTGCACGTATTCTGGGTTGTCAAAATCTGCTAAGCTGTCAAAGCATGGTTTAATAATTTATTAGAATATCTAGCCTCTGCATTGCGAAGATAATGAGGAATTTAGGGTTGGTTTTCAGCAAGCTTTGTACTACATGTAACGATAGTAATAACTCAGATATTTTAGAACCTTGAAATGGATGATTGTCTTGTAAGAGGGGAGGTTTCCAACTTGACATTCTTCACACGCCAGTAAATAGAAAAGATTCTGCTCATTTTGACAGCAAAGCATTGTGAAATATTCACCTGAACTAAATATGTGCAGCTTAAAGTTTGGCTTTTACTTTATCCAAAAATTTTAAAGCCCCTATTAAGGTTGCTTTACATTCACATCCCTATTCCACGTCCTACCTGAACCTGAAGTGATTTTCAGTATTTATGACTCCTGTTTGAAAGTTATTGCAGGTCTGTATTGACATAACCTCATTAGCTGTGGACAAACAGAATGGAAGAGGCTGAGAAAACAGTGGTATTTAGTGACCTTTAGTAAATATTGTGTTTTCTCAACATTGTGAAAAACACTGAAAATGGAACCGACTGGAGAGAAAATAAAACACTCTGGAAAATGAGGAGAACAGGCAAAGCACAGCAGAGAAACCTTTCCTAGATGATCAAAATGTGTGGCACCTGGGCGTGTTCTTGCATCGTAACTGGTGCCGGACTTGTCCAGGTACTTCAGCATTTCTGCGGGAAGATCCTGTGTTTTCCCTGCATCAAGCTGAGATTCTTTTCCTTGCAAGTCCTTGGTAATTGAAACTGTGGGAAGTCGTTTTAAGACATGAATGAGTCAGGCTGTTCAAACACTGCAGGACCACAGGACTTTGAGTCTGCTGGAGGCGAAGCCTTTGCTTCTACCTCTTCTGCTTGTTTCTGCGTAGTGTCACACAATTTATCAGAGGGGTTTGTGGGTGAAAGGTGCAGAGGTGAGGGACAATATACAAAAGAAGGGTCAATTATACCTATTTAGCCCACGTAATAAGTAGCTTCTCTTCATTCCACTCTGCCCCCCAATTATAAACTCACATTCACAGCGCCTTCCCAACGCTGCAGCTCCAGAAGTCTGAAGTTGATGGTCACTGAGCCTCTGCATTTCCTCTCTTAACCTTGTGCCACATCACCTTACGCCAAACCGTGGAGAGCAAAGGGAACAAAAAGCTGTCTGCCCTGAGGAGAAGTTGTCTTGGAGCTTTGCGGTGGCCGTTGGGTTCAAAGAGCAAAAATCACCGTACTGGGAGGAGGAGAATGTGTAACCCCCAGAATGAAACACATACATGGGTGACACGTTTCTGTGTGTGGAAGATTTTAACAGTAATACACAACTCTGTTACGTACACGGGGAATAAAAGAGTTGAATCTCCTACGCAAAGCAGAACTTCTGAGTTCTGCGGATCTCCACGGGTACAAATTCTACCACCTTTCTTAATAAATCATTTCAGTGCTTAAAACCCCTCACCTGTGACTTTTTCACCCTTATATTCAGTTGGAATTCCCTTCCCTGCAAAGAAATGAGAGCTCAGGTTCTGCCTCGGCTTTGTTGGGAGGAATTTGCCTGCATCACATAGCGCTGATCGCAAGGAACTGCGCTAATTCACATCACTGGGGTTTGGCTGTTTGACTCTCTGTTTCTGAACTGTTATTTAGGGTTAGACATCTCCCAGGATAATGAGTTGTGAATGGGAGCAGTTTCTGTGTTGCTAAATTTACTGATGACATCAGTTCCTGAATGGTGTGTGTGTAGCTGTGTCTTTACTGGCTTTCTGCGTTACAGAACAGTAATTCATAACAATCCTGGCAGTGAGGCTTCCCGACTGCTCTCTGTTAACCCCCAGATTCTTGCTCGTTTTCTGTCTCCAGGGAGGGGGAAGATTGGAGTGATTCTGACAACTCCTAACCATTCATACAGACACCCTGCGTTCTCTCCCCCATAGTTAAGAAAATATTGTATAGTTTGTATCTCCATGTAGATTCCTTTATTTTAACCAATATAGTTTTCTAGGAAGAGTAACACACAGATTCCGAAGAGTTTAGGAAAGAGCAGAAGAAACTTGTGCCATAATCTCTTTCCTTTGTGACTCCATTTCTCAGAAGAACAAATATCAGTTATTAATTTCTTGATTTGCTTTGTGGGTGGGACAAACTAACAATCTCTTTAAAAAAAAAAGAAAAAGAGATCACAGATCAAGACCCTACTTTAAAACAATACCCGATTTTACATTTCTTCTGGAGTTTTCACCATGGGTGACTGTGATAACAGTTGTCTCTTATTTATCAACGAAGCACCGCTGGAATTTTGTCTTGCAGAAATTACTTCAATTCCCTTCCTAATAATAGGTGAAATGTTTCCTTTCACTGAAGTTGAAGTTCCTTGTGTTTAATTGCTCGACAGTTATTTTTAAAACACATTTTTCTCTAACACTGTTATTATGTAAATGGTGGTTTATTCTAATTACCACCTTCCTTCACCATTAGAGCAGACCCAACCGATCCTGTGGTTTTCCTCCTCTCAGTCGCTCAAAGCCATCCTCATTACATCACTGTGAACTGGGTGCTTAGAGAACGCCTTTGGATGACATTTAACTCAACTTGGTGCTTTGTAAATGATGAGGGAAAAGTTCAGATTTTGCCACAGTAGCTTTAGAAAGCACATTATTAGGATGTTTTTTAGAAAAGCTAAGTTGTTTTTATAGATGCAGACATGAATCAGCCTGGAAATCATAGCAGCGCTCGGTCTGGATGGTGGAGTGGACACCAGTGCTGGTTTAGAGAGGCTTTATTTCATTGCTGCAGTACTAAACTCACTTTCATGAGCACTAAAACAAGGGAAGCTTTATTTTGAAATGAACTAACTTATGAGTTAAGCATTGTGTGATGAGCTGACTCGCCATGTTTGTGTCCCGAGGGGCGTGTGTCACTCGGAGTAACCCCTGAACACAGTGCGTGCCTTCAGAAGAAGTCTGGGGGACATCTGCTCTGGGCTCTACGGGGTGGCAGCAGCAGTAGATGTTAACAAGTCGACTTTTATGGTGAGCGAAGAGATGCAAATAAACCTGTGTTTCTTGCAAAAGACACCTTTGTTTAGAGTTATAAATGAAGCCAATTGATTTCTCTTTTTATCTTGTCTGGCCATCCAGAAAGCAGCTGTTGGCCCAGCGTGAATCTCAGCTTCTCTGTACCAGCACAGTGGGGCTTCAATTACAGCAGAGTTATAAACTTAAAATATAGACATCTACGATGGAGCTAGTTTCTTTGTTAAACTTGACTTCCATCACATATTGGCTGGGAGTTACAAACTGGGAGTAGTTTGTAATTACAAACGTATTTTAGATTCTTCCAATGATCTTGTTCCATAGAAATCCTTGTTGGAGAGGAAGAAATAAACTGTGAGCATTATTTGCAGTAATAAGGATTGGAAAATGCTCATTTTATCCTTGTCCTAAATTTGCGTGTACTTAGTTCTTTATATACTTATATAAAATAATGCTTTACTTATGCAGGAAAAGGCTATTTATTCCTTTATCTACTTCTTTATATGAACTTCTTAACAGAAAAAAGCAGATAACTGTCAGTATCAGATAAACACAGGAGTGCAAACTAATGCCTACATCTAGGATTGCTGATGTCGTTGTTGAACGTATTATAAAGAATAATTGATAGAGACAAGGTACGTGAAGTTTATAATCTCACTATTCCATGTCTCCTCCACCTGTGTATTACTACGGGGTTTAAGTCCAGAGGAACACTAATTCTGCAAGCAAGTGTCTGAGCTGTTTATCAGTGCCTCTTTTAATTAAAATCTTCATTTGGGCAAGGAAAAAAAGCTTTTAAAAATATCTCATATTTTTGATCACTTGAGTATTGTTTCATAGCAGTTCTGGGTTTTAATAATTAAATCTTAGGTTTTATCTTAAATCAAATGTCTAGGTGAAAATGTAAATGTAAGTAGGGAAATTTCTGAGATGCTGCTCTGAACAGATCAGGCAATGTAACTTTTTTAGTTGTTTCCTCTGAAGGTGAGGATTACTGATTAGTTCATGTCAGGAAAGATGTTGTCATTTCCATGCAAATTATTAGAGTGTTTCCTTTATTCTAATTCATAATATTTAGGCAGATACTGAGTTGGATCTGAATTCAGGAGCTTTATATTCTGAAAAGATGATGTGTTCCAGGCTGTCCATAATGCCCACATGGGTGACAAAGGGTTAATAAAATTGTCTTTGAGATTTCTGTCCTATGGTGCATGGCTTGCTTTTATGACTTGTCATTCCTTTTTCAGAGGGGCTACTACTCGTTAAATTTCATAGTGAAAGCTTATTTTTAGTTAAATGTACTCACAGTTTGTTTTTTAAGTGCAATGTGAATTTACTGCATTTCAGTAAGGTGATATTTTTCCATGTCCTGACTTGCACCGTTGTTGTGAAAAACTGAAAGAAGAGGTCCCAATTGTTTATAAAAGGTAATTAATTGAATTAAAAATTTGTAGCTGAAGCATATTGTCAGCTCTGTACAAACAGTGGTTTCAGGGTTAGAAGGCCCTGATTTGGTGTACAGTAATGACAATGTGTGTAACATTAAAATGCCTGACTTTACAGTATGAAGTTCTGTTTTAGGAGCTGCAAAAATCTGTTGTTAGTTTATATTTAAGATGCAATAAACTATAGAATCAACTGCGAGTTGCCAAAACCCCCAAAGAAGTTTTAAACCATGTGACAGTGTGCAAGATCAATAGGTGTTTTATTGAGCTACTGCAGAAAACTGAAATGAGCTTTGCTTTGCTTGAAGAGCACCAAATCCAAGTATCTTGTGTAGCTGACAAGTGGTTCCTGTGCTCACATCCAAGTGCCAGCATCAAAGGCAGCCCAGCCTGCGCGTGTTCCTTCAGCTGAGGGCTGATAACGTGAGCTGTTCTCTTTCTGCACTCACAATTAACTACAGTAAACAACTAATAGTGAGGCCAAGTGAGACATCTAAAGTCACCGTCTTATCTTTGTTACCAACAGTATTTCCTTGTCCAAGCTAAGTTTAAAATGGAAACTAAACTTATTCAGACTTCTTTAGCATCTGCAAGGAGGGAAAAATACGCTTTTCCTGCCACTGGTCCATAATTCCCATTGTAACGTGTCTGATTGCATTTTATTTTTAAATGAAGCTTTGCTTCCAAGCAACGGTATATCTGAAATGTTCTTCTTTATCCTGTTTTTGCATTTTTAATATAACGAAGGAGAATTATCATGGATGTTGAATAAGCAGTTGTTATATAAATCAGAGACAGGTCTGGAACTGTGCTTCTATTAAGGATCTTATTTGTAGGTACTGCCAACACAATAGTATGTTCAAGAAGAACAGTTCAACAGATAACACACCATAAATAAACAGGTAATTTGGGTTTATTTGTCACTAACAGTTTCTGTTTATCATTACAGCTTTATGCAGGCGCTGTCCTAGAGGTATGCGGATGAAAATTGGGAAGGTTCCCACAAGTCCAGGGTAAGTAAAGCCACTGCTGTGCTTTCAGATCTGAAATACTGTCACAGCTGAGTGACAAAATGTGCTTTTAAGTACTACTGCAAGTAGTCATAAATTTCATGTATTCTATCAGGAGAGTTGCATTGACCTGAGACTCATGGAACTGGTCTCCAGTAACCAGTAGATGAAATTATATTGTGTGCTTATGGGACTAATTCCTTTTCCCAGATCCTGCAGTACAGTTGTTCCGTCAGTGGATTCCCTAAAGGGAATGTAATACAGTAGTGTGAAAGGAAGATCCATAGCCTCGTTGTGCGGTGGGAGGAAGCTGTAGGGAAAACACCTGTGAGAAATTTCAAGCTGGAATTTCCTTATGAATGGGGGAAGAGCTTTGGTGACAGCAGTACTTTGGGCTTGCATTTTTTCCTGCTAATACTGTTCTGTGGACGTAGTTGGATGTGGAGAAGACAGACTAATCTAGCTTTAGTCATAGGATTGCTCCAACAGTACGTGTCCATCTGCCATGTCCAGTATTAACACCTCCGTGTTTGAAGGCTGACTGACAAACAAGTAAAATAAAAAAGATTTTAAAGCAATTGCCCAAAGGATTACATTGAACACGTTACGGTGCTTTAGAGCCTCTTCCTGCCACCTCTGCCCACACACAGTTCAGTTAACAGACTGTGAGACCAGAGCAAAGCTATTTTCTCTTTCCCAGTTTCAAATGCCAAAACTAGAGTTGCTTTTAATGGCCCGTCCTCCTAGAGGGGTGTGAGATTAACTTTGTCAGCACAGGAGTCCATGGCATCTCCATGACCATTCAATTTAGTAAACGTAAAACTATTTCCAACTGCTGTCGCCCATTCACTCAGCATCTTTATGGTTGTGAATTCCTAACCAGTTAAGTGCTCTTTTGTGCTGTAGGGGTGAAGGAAAAGGTCAGCCTGTCAGCCTGACTCCAGCCTGTGTTATGTCCTTGGTTATCTTCATGTGTAGGTCCTAAAAGGGGATGGCACTCAATTCCTGCTGTCTGCCCAGCATGAAACCTGTACCAAAAGTGTGCGGTATGAAAGGTAAAACTGGGAAATGTTGAAGGGTTTTTTCCCTTCAATGCCCTGGTTTTCTAAACCTGCTCAAAGATTTACATTCCATTAATCACATAGCTTGCTTTTTAAAATGACTGAATAAATGTATGTGGTTTCTCAGTGGGTTCTGTGTTTTGACTAGCAGTTCTTTGGGGCAGTTAGAAGAAAAAAAAGGACTGATAGATCTCTTTTGCCTTTTCATCACCAATTTCTACAGTCACCCAATCTAAATTTAGCTTGACCAAATTTACTGCTGGGGTATTAGAACAGGTTGGAAGATGGCATCAATTTTAAGAGCATATTAAATTTTAAAAAGCAGTAGAATATATTATTCCAGCTGATATTTGTATTCATCTCAGAATACCTTTACTTAGATTTCTTCCCTTGATTTTTAACTTCTACCAGAAACAGTATTTAATGTCTCCTTTTTAAAACATCAGCATTCCAGAAGTGTTTTTATTTCCACTTATCACTGGGATGTTTGCTACAGAAGTTGGGCTGCCTGAAGGTCACTCTGCTGCTTTTGAAGCATTGTCTTTGTAGGCTTCGCTGAGCAGGGCAGCCTGTCATCAACAACATCTCATTGCAAATAACTGATCCCTTTCCCAAAGCTGCTGCCAGGACTTTGTTGGGATGGGGTTTGTAGTGTATGAACAAAATTGGCACCACTAATGTGGTGAGGTGGGGGTTGGTGTCTTCTCCCTGGTAGCCAGTGACAGGACAAAGGGAAACGGCCTCAAGATGCACCAGGGGAGGTTTAGGCTGGATATTAGGAGGAATTTCTTTACTGAAAGGCTTATCAAGCATTGGAAGAGGCTGCCCAGGGAGGTGGTTGAGTTGCCATCCCTGGAGGTATTTAAAAGATGAGTAGATGTTGTACTTGGGGACACGGTCTCGTGGGAAACTTAGCAGGGCTGGATCAATGGTTGGACTCAGTGATCTTAAAGGTCTTTTCCAACTGAAACCATTCTGTGATTCTGTAAGTGCAGGACTGTGTAAGTATTGGAATTGCTTGGGTTGGTGTCTGTTAGTTCCGCGTCTGACTGTGAAGTCTTCACCCCTAGGTACCTGCGTAAATTGCTTTGTCACTTGGCTTACTCCCACAGACTGCTTTTGTCATGGACTGCTATCTTTAATTTGGCCAAAGCATGAACAGTGGGGTTTTCATAATGAGATTCACTTCCTAAAATAGCGCAGGATTAAAATCTGTTGACTTAATTTAAGATTTGTAAAAGTTACACAGTTGGAAAAACCCATGTGTTGCTCCTGGTTACTAAATGCAATATTCTGTCATCCTTCTGTATCAAAATTACTGCTTACGTAACTTTCAACCACAAGTAGTTGCTGAACACACCTGTGTGCCCGAAATGTGAGAATCATTACATATGGAACGTATTTATAGATTCTGGGAATGCAAAGAAGTGACAAGTGCTGACAAAAATCCAGTCCTCAGCAAGAGGATAGGAAAAAATATTATCTCAATCTTAAACTGAGTATTATTCTTTGTAATACCATTACAAACTACTACAAGCTTTTGTGAACGTGACCAAGGATGTCTGTTAGTTTTTCAAATACAGCTTCTCGTGGTAATTCAGGTAACAACCACATTCAGGTCTCTCTGAGTTCAGTATGGGAATATTTTTCCCGCTAGGTTTCCCTTAAAAATTGCTCCGTTATCAATGTTGTGCTGTAAAATTAATTCCTATGTTACATATATTTTGCAATTATTCTGTATATGTGTTCTTAAATATCATTTAAAAGCACTCCATTGAGATAGAACATTGAAAACATAAGAGATGGGATTCATGGATGAAGCAATATCTTGTTATACCAGGTAACACAGAAAATGTGTCAGGTTTTGGCTGTCACCCATAAAGCTGAGGCTCTGGAATAGGGTAATAAATGAGCTGGGGCAGTGGTTAATCTAGCGTACTTGGTTTAAGTTGACTTCTCGGTGGCAGCCGTGATCTGTCCATGATGAGGCAGGAGATCGCAGTGCTCAGACGCTGACATTCTTTCCAGTGTGCTTAACAAAAACTGAATTAGGCTGGGGTTTTATCGCGCCTCTCTGTCGTATTTCTCTGCATTCTTTTTGTTCCTCAGTAGAATAACGCTCGCCTCCCTCTGCGGGACTCTTAGTTAAGAAATGGATGTGCTCCCAGAAAACCCGTTACAGAGCCAAGGTCCTCAATCCCTGAACTCACGCGGTGTGCAACAATGGCTTCAGAGTCAGTAAGCTCTGTTACCTCCCCCACGTTTGTGAGGGGGATTCTTTTAGCTATTAAATTGTAATTTGTTATGACATTGTATTTTTAGTAAGATCCCTTATTTCCCGGTTATTTTAACCTGAAATTCTTAAATACCGGTGAAAGGAAGTTAGGAAGTTGTATCGACCTTAAAGCTTGTGTTGGTAGTAAAACTGTTCCTATGAAATGTCGGATGTTGTAGTGGGAGATACACATGGTTTATCGTAATCTTTTCTAAACAGATGCCTTACAAACTAAGACAACGCTTCTCTTCAGGTTTAGAAATGTCTCTGTCCTTGCTGCTTCTACCAAGTACCCTGGCTTTGGGTTCTTGTGAAGGCAGGACTGGAGCTTTGTCCTGGCTTTGCTAGTGAAAGCGTGTGGTGCTTTGTATGAAACCAGCAGCAGCTGCATTGTAACTTGATTAATCAGCTGCAAACAGTGGTTATCAATGTGCCTTATGATTCCTTAAATGTAAATTTTTATCTCGGACTGAGGTCCCCAAAGGATGAAGAGCTACAGCCATTAACATGTGGTGTGTGCATGCAGATACCCAGACTTGTCACTTGGGCACAAGGAATTCTTATGTTCCCGAGAGATCTCCACTTAGGACTCCAGGCTTTAATTCCAACAGACCAGTTCACAGACTTTCTCTCAAAACAAAGAGGCGTTTTATATCTCAACAAAGCGACATTATGACAATAGCAGTGCGTGTGTCCGTTCTGCTGTGTCCGTAGGCAGAGGCTGCTCTGAGCTCTTCAGAAGCACTGGTTGGTGTGACCTCTCTTTTCAGAATAGGCTGGCGCTTTCAGACGCCCCTGCACACCTGATCCTTTTCTCTGACCTTTCCATTGCAGCTGATTGTGCGGCAATTGAGCCCGGCTCACCTCGGGGCTGCCTTCAAACGGGAGGCGTGGGCCGTGCTGCCTCACACGTTTTATGAGAGCATAAGGTGAAGTGATTTCCTTAACATCGTGTGAAAGGACGGTTGCAGAGCCGGCAGTAGAACAGCTCTGACTTCTGCCCCGATGTTTAATTCACCGAACACAGTGTCACGGCACCAAGCTCAGAGTTCATTGTGTGGAAGTCAGAGTGGAAAATGCATTCCCTGCTCACCCAGGCTGGGTGGTGGAAGTGCTTGTTTCTCTGCAGTGAGTTATTTCTAAAGCTGCTACAGGGAGAGGAAAATGGGGAGATATTCAACATCAGACTATTAAATAGTGGTGTACAGATAGGCCGGTAGCTTTCAGACATAAGATCATAGAGGGGCGACTGTTGGGGCAGCGCTGAAGGTGGAGCTGTGCACCACATCACACGTTAAACAAGCAGCCACGTGCCCTAAAATGTGCAAAGTGCCTGCATCTGAGTCCCTGTCCCAGTCAATTCCATAGACAGGCCATTTATTCCACCGAGGGCATGGTATTGTGGAAAGAAAAAAAGGGGTTGATAGGTTACTCTGTATTTTGAATGCATGCCTCCGTATTAGTTTCTCAAATTAGCTTCCAAAATTGAGGATCTACAAATGAAGTTCTTTGTGCAGTGAGTGGGTTTCCTTTGTTGCATTGCAAATTCAAGTGACTAATGCAGAAAGTCAGTGCGATCAGCGTGAGGAATAAATATGCCATTAACAGAAACGGGGTTTGTTCCAGCTGTCTAGAATTTCAGGGGAAATGTGCTGCAGTGCTTCAGCTTTCAGGAGATTTAGGCATCTAACATTGATACAAGTGTGTAATAGCTGCTTCTACAGTGACAAGTGTAATATTGCCTAGCAAATACTTTCTTCTTCCACCTAATTCTGTTCCCAATTTAGGCAAGCTTGTTCAGCCCAACGCTGCAGCCAGGGAACAGGCACTCATGACCAAAAGAGCTTTCATCCCTCACTCCTGGAACAAATCCTCACACCTGCTACAAGCTCGAAGCGCTGTAACCTGAGTTAACCCCCAAGGGCTGCTCTGTAATGCAGTGGAGTTCACAGCGCAGATTGGCTTTGGAAGCTTTATCCACTTTACTGTGTTCTTACAGTTTCAGCTTTGCAATTAAAGTTACCCACTGCACCGACTGCTTCTTACAGTCCCGTTTGCACGTAAAGCCCTCGAGACTGATTCTGGCTTCAGATTTAAATTGAAAAAACGTGCGAAAGGTCCCCCTTAAACACTTCAACACGCTGGGGGCTTAAGGAGTAAGAAATACCGTTGCCACTTTGTTCTGTGTTACTGTTGATGACAGCCAAGGCAACCGACGGGTCGCGAGGACATGGGAAACGCTGGAATTGAAGATTATGTATTTGTGAAGTTAAATCAGAACGGAACTGCAGTCTGTGAGCAAGTACTGGTTTAAAATTGTTACACAAGTGCAGCTTACAATGACATCAGTGTATAGTTGTATAGAAAGAACAGAAACAAGCCTTATTTTCCTCTTCAGAGATCTGGTCTGTCTTCTCCTGCAGAGGTCTGGTCTGTCCAGCAGCTCTCTGGGGGCTGTTTGTGGTTTGTTGATTATGCTAGGCAGGTACCGGGTCCTGATCTGTACCAAGAGCACAGTGGGAGAAGAATAAACACTCCGCTGCATATGCACAGTGAGAAAGTGTTCAGGTAGCCGTCTGCAGTAAGCTAAAAACGGGTATAAAGATGCCAGACCTTCATTAGGCTGAAGTGTTTGGAAGTAGGGGATTATGCTCACACTCTGTCCTGACATAATTCACATCATCTTGTCTTTTTAAAGTTAACATTGACACGAAGGCTGGGCAGTGCTGTAGGACTGCAGGGACTGGGCTGCTGTTAATGCCCACTGTTTGCTAACAAGCGCTTCAAGCGAAGCGTTGTTGGCCAGCAGGCAACCTCAGGCCTGAACCTCTCTCCATGGAGTCCACTGTAAAGCAAATTGTCTTTAGGAGTGGTGAGAGAAGATTCCAGCCTCTCTTCTTGTTTTCTGTTCTTGTTTGCAACATGTAATCTCGGATAACTTTGCAAGATTGTCCACCTTAGAATCATAGAATCCTAAGGTTGGAAGAGACCTCCGAGATCATCGAGTCCAACCGCGCCTGTCTCCCCACTAAACCCTGTCCCTAAGGAACTCATCCACCTGTCTTTTAAACCCCTCCAGGGATGGTGACTCCACCACCTTGTTTGCAAGGATATACACCTCTCCCCATGGTTTCCTCTGTGCCCTTTCACCGGTGCTGCTGCTGCTTCCGAAGAGCATGCCGATGGGACGTGTGTCACGTTCAGCCACCCTCACAGAGCTCATCTTCAGCCAGACTTTGATTGTGCTAACACTTTCCCTCCCATTTCAGTGTCACAGCAGCACGTGGGCCAGGCTGCTCCACACTGTCAGCTGTGCGTGCAGAGAAACCGAGTTAGACACTTGCACCAGTGGTGGAGGAAAATCCAAACTGATAGGAAGCTTGTTGGGAATCCTAGAAAAATAGGATGTTCCTTAGGCGTAACAGGTTTGGTATTAATTTTGTGAGGATATTAAGAAATTTAATATGAAAATACTTTTTAAAGCATCATTCCAAAAGAAATAATTCTGGGAATGCTAGCTTGAATGTAAGCCTAATTAATGCAAGTGGAGCAGAGTTTGATCTTCTTTCTCTCTCTCTTGTCTCCAAACCACAGCTTTTGTCAGGAGCGACAAGCCAAAGCTCTTCAGGGGGCTGCAGATCAAGGTGAGTGGTAACCGAACGTTTCTATTTGGGATGTTAGGAGAGAATTAAGCCTGGTGGAACAGTCCTTCGGTGGATTGTTCCTTGTTTGCTAATCAAGTAATTCTTTAGCAGAGAACACACGTTTGCAGTGCCAGTATAAATCTTGACAAGTTCCTGCTGCTAATGTGAATTGGGTTATTGCTCAGTAACGGTTTAGTACCAATTCTTTGTTGTTAGTGGGGTCTGAGTTTTTTGTGGTTGTTGTGTTTTGGGGGTTTTTAATCCAATAAAATTGGAACCTGTATGTAATGGCAGATGGCAAAGAGTGTGAGGAATGCCTGCATTCTCTCCCTCTGTGGATATCCTGGATTTACTCAAGCTCATTCTGCCACCGTTTCCTTTTCTTGAGTTCTGCTCTCCCCTCGTTTTCTGATGGAGCTGCCATTTCCAGTCATTCAGTGATGCTTAGATATTTCTCCTCTGTCTCAGAATTTCCTTGCTGGGTTCTATGATTCCATTTTTCTTTACAGTCTTTGAACATCCAGCTTTATAGAAATGCCTGTGCTGGGTGGTGTTGCTTACGGCTTGCATATATGCAAAACTGCATCAGCTGCACTGCCCTAAGCTCAAAGAGTTCTTTGGTTTCAAGATCTGATGTGAGACTTCACCTTCCTGTTAGGATCCTGTGAGAACTTCCAGCAGACTTCAGATGTACATCTTGATTCTCGCATCTTGCGCTCCCATCTCTGCTGACAGAATGGCACCATCTGGAATCCCTTCAGAGCTGTGCATGGCTGCAATAAGTGATTTGCCTTCTCAGCAGCAGATTCCATTGAAAACAGATTTCCTCTCCCTGTCACATGCGTTTATGTCTCTGTGTCCTTCAGTTCCCTTCACAATCTTTCTCTCCTTCTGCATGTCTGACAGTTTTGGTTTTACTTTAAACGTTGTAGCTGCAGTGAACATCAAAGCAGCCTGGACTACGATCGGTCCAGAGTGGTACCAGGAAAAGTTTAGTGCCAATGGATCTGGTATTTATGTTACAAGACTTTGGGAAATGGATTAGAGATGCCATCAGCTTCATTAAGTAAAACCAACTAGGTTAGCTCAGTTGGGTAAGGCGAAATACTCCTGGGGAAAGCTTTCCATAAACTCAGATGACTAAAGCCTTCTAATGCTGTTAAAAGCTTTTACTTGAATTACATATTGTGTGATTTTGAGCCTTCAGAATCATTAAAGTATTATGTTACCAGCAAAGCCGAGCAGGCACAGAGAGAACCCAGCAGGAAAGGATGTGATTACATTGGAAATGGATAGCAGAGCTCCGAGCTGTTAAAGTGACCAGAAATCCCTAAAATGGTGAAAAGGCTGCTGATGAGAAAAATTATTCAGCTGCTTGATCCAAAAATCCAGCTTCAGTAACTTAGAACAGCTGAAGCAGGCCACCCCCTGCCAAAGCCAGGCTTGTGCACTGCATCCCTGTGCATGCGTTAGCACGTGTAGCGGGCCCAGGAGAACCAGAAGAGATGGTTCTCAGACACGCACACCCCCTGTTCTTTATCTGACTCGTTCCTCCGCTTCCCTCTCTGATATTAAATGCAAGTCAAAAATCTGAACTGAAGCTGCTTCCTGTCTGTTTTACTTAAGGCAAGCAACTATTCCGGAGCTCACGATAAACACTTGCTGCTCTTAATGTGTTTTAATTTCCTATAAAGCAAGGCCTCTCTGTCACTTTTCCTTAAGAGTAGACAAGAAAGCCTCTAACCCAGAGCTGCAAACGCTGGCCCACTGTGCTCGTGGAGCGGGCCCCCTGCAGCATCTCTGCCGTTCACAGTTCAGTGAGGTATCCGGTTTTCCCTTTGCATACACAAACTCCAACTTTGAACGTTGGCTTCTGCTGTGAATCTGGACAGCAGGTGAAAAAATAAGCAAGAACAAGCTCGAAGACTGATCTCATAAGCTTAGTTTTGTTTTTATAGATCAGTTTTCTTCAAGAAAAGTAGAATACGTTGTTGTTAAACACTCTAGTAATGAGATTCATAACATCAGAACAAAATACACGGCACTGGAGTATTTATAGCAGGAATGACCAAACTTGTCTGGGTTTTAAGAATTCTAAGCTTTGAAAAGCCAAAGCTTGTGTTGTTTTCTTAGCCAAAGTTTGCCTAGAATACTCTATTTTAGTGCTCTGTTCTTAAATGTTTGTGCTTCACAGTGTCTTTCTTTGGACTTTTTCCTATTCTTGCTTTGACATCTTTTTGACTGATTTAAATCAGCTGGGGGGAAGGAGGGAGGTTTTACTACGGAGGATGCATCTCCCGGCCCCAAGTAACCGGCTTTTCTTTCCCTGCAGTACGTGCGTGGTTCTGACCCTGTGCTGAAGCTGCTGGACGACAGCGGGAACATCGCCGAAGAACTGAGCATCCTCAAGTGGAACACAGACAGCGTGGAAGAATTCCTGAGTGAAAAACTAGAACGTCTATAAATCACAGCTTTTGGTCCTCTTTCCTTTTCATGTTTGTCCTGGTATCTTCTGAGACGTAGCGTGCCACTACTGAAAACACATTCCAGCTTCTATATTCATTTTAAAATATCTGTTGTGCTGTGCTAAACGTCTTGGAATTGGGAGGGGAAGCTTCAGCACACACAGCTGACAAGTTGACAAACAGAATAGCTTGTCTTAATATATTGTTTCAATTCCCAATGCATTTATCACGAACAGAATGCTTTGTTTCAAAGCTAATTTTGCAAATATCAGTGTGGTATAATTGGACCGGTTTTTACAAATGCTCTTAAATCTGAAGAGCTTCGAATAATTTAAATCATTACCATGCTTTTTGTCTGCTGCTGTTGGTAAGGAAGTCAGAACCAGGTGCAAATGTACTCTCTCCCAAAGAAACTGAGCTGCCAATGCCCTCTTCTTTTTTTGTAGTTGAACTGTGCTGTTGGTAGAAGCTGAGTATCCAGTTCACAGGTTTGGAAGCTGATGGAGGGGCTCACGCTCTGGTACTGCGAAACATTTAGCAAGTTCACCTTTGTGAAGACTACATAGAAAACCCGCGAGGTGTATGGCAGTCAGATGTCCGGTGGGCTTTGCATTAAGTGTTTTGCTTCAGAGAACATGAGATGTAAGTCTTGAAAAGCCTTTCCTTCTGACTTTCACAAGTGTATTGGAAGCCTGTTTATCAAATAAATTTATAAACTCTTTAAATGTATATTTTTCTCTCTCCGTTGAGATTTCTGTGAGCAGGGCATACAGGCAGTACGGACAGGAATGAGTCAGATCCATTGTGAGATGTCAGGTTTTTTCCACTTAGAGTGAATAAATAGGTAAGCAAGAATAACATGGGCTTTTTCTGAAGTCTAATTAGCAAATAATTCTTCCCTTTAATTCTTTCACATCTACCAGGCTTTGGTTGGATGGCCTGAATTTACTCAGTTTTTATCTTAATACATAATTTTATATCTATTAACTTAGATTTTATTCCCAATTTTTGAGAAGAAACCATTGGCTTCAGATCAGAACAATAATCTTGGGCCTGGGACCACACTAAATTACCACAAATACCACACGAAGGTGATGCTTTGGGCATGGATTTAAGAGGTTTTATTCCTGAATAAACCCTTAGGTGCTTACAGTTGGGTCACATCATGTGATTCTCATTCTCTCACTCCATGCCTTTCCCTCCTTTCCCAGGGGACTTCGTGTGGGACAGCTGCAAGAGTGGTCACCAGAGTCTTGGAGAAACAGGAACTCTACACAAAGATCACAGCTCTTTGCAGCTTGTGCTCGCTTATCAAACATGGATTTGTTCTTAGGACATGCAGAGTATGGGTCAGCATAACAACCCCGTGTTTTGCTGGTTAAAATCTGCTGCCATCCAGTGCCGTGTTAACGCACTGACTGTGTCCCACACTTCTCATCCTCATGGTTGCCAAAAAGGGGTTTCAGTCTCTGCAGTAAGGATTTATTGTGCTGGTTTAGCAGAATCTTTTAACGTCGTCCTTCTCCCCAGCCTTAGGCCCTCTTTACCTTGAGAGATTGTTTGCTTTATTTGATATGGACCAAATGTGTCTATCAGTGTTTTCTTCTCTGTCACTTACTATTTCCTTCCTCCTCCTCCTTCACGATGCCCAGTGGGTTTCTAACCTTCAACCTCCTCCCTTTCACTCCCTGTCTTCCTATTGCCGGCCTCCTGCTTCCCTACCCAAACCTCGTCGTCCAAGGCCAGGTCCTTCGCTCCTGCTCGTGTCTCTTACTGAAGCAAGGACCTCACTTGTGTACCAGGAGATGAGCTGACCATCCCATCGTGGAGGAGGATGCCAGGCCAAAGGATTGCTCCTCCAGCGTAACTGCAGTGCCACTGCTGTTTCCACAGCCTCTGACCTCTCCCTGTCCTGGTTTTTCACCAGGTTTCCTCCTCAGTTCGCACTTGCCGCTACCTTGCATTGTCACCCAGGTATTTATTCCCTTCGGTTAGAAGCAGGCGCAGGCTACATCCCTGCGTCACCCACAGTGAGAGTGCCACGATTCTGTTCCTGAGCCCCAAACCTACTCCACCTTTGTGAAAGCGTCAGTACCTGCGCTTCTGCCCTCTGTGCTGTTCCTGAAGGGTTAAATTCACACTGTCCTTGCTTTATTCTTTCTCATTCTGGCCTTTAATACTCAGGCTCTTGGCTCTGCCGCCATGAGCTCTGGACATCAAATGTACTGGCAAAAATTAGCCAAAATGTGGTAAAAGAGGCAGCTGGAGCAGAGAATAGTTTCTTCTGAAGTCTCTGTTTATCGGCATGGGGGTGTTTTTCCCTCCAGTCAGCAGCTGGGAAAATTCAGAGAGCTCCAAAGGTTCTTTTGGCTTGTGGCCATTAACAAAATATAAGGTTTAAAAAGCAAATGATTCATTTTTACTTATAGCCACAAGAAGCAGCCGGTACTTCATGCGAGGCATTCACTCAGATTTATGTAAGAATTATTTAGTCTTATATAATGCTCCTGTCGTGCCAAATCTTGACAGAGTTCATGGAAGGATGGATGAAAGCAGCCAGCACACGCAACTGAGTTGAAACACAAAGTGTCCATCCTCCCCTCCTGTCTTTTTAGAAGGTAAAAAGGCAACTCTGCTTGCGGGAGAAAGGATCAGTGCTGCTTCAAACAAGAAGAGCTGCCCATTCCATTTTGTACATGAACGGGAGCTGTAGATGGATTTGAAGCAGCGCACAGGCTGCTTGGAAGGGTTTTTTCCTGAGTACCTGCTGAGTCATGGACTCATGCAGCAAACCAGAACAAACTGATTGTAGCAGGCAAAACTCTCGGAGTTAAGGGAAACCTTCCAGCAGATGTTAAAATCATGGAAATAAAGTAAGTACTCAGCTAAGGCTTTGTTTTATTGTTCCATCACACAGATAGAACACGAACAGATTGCCAGCTTAATGAAGAGTGCACACAAAAAGTGTGCTCAATCCAGGCTCCTGTTGAGAGTGTCACCTTTTTCTGAACCTGAGCTTTCAGAAGCAAAGTAAAGCTGATGTTCCTCTGCTGCCAGAGCGATGAGACACCACTCCCCCCCCAAAAATAACCCATAAAGAAATAAAAAGTAAAAACCTGCTTTATTGTCATTGTACACCATCAGCACAGAAACTGGATTTTTAGAGCTACATCAGAACTGCTCAGCTTTCTACTGATAAAGGCAAATGAGCTCAAATCCAGCTTGAGGTGCTTTCAGGAGTGGACTGCAAGGAACAGCATCAGTTGCTGGTTCTTGCAGTGCATAAGGATGGTTGGATAAAGCACAACACGTTCATAGAATCATGGAATGGTTTGGGTTGGAAGGGACCTTAAAGATCATGCAGTTCCAACCCCCCTGCCATGTTCTACAGGGGCCCGGTACGAAGCTGCACTGATGCCAGATGAGTCGTGCACCTTGTGGAAGCGTTTTTTCCCGACACCAGCAGAGGCCACACATGATGCCTGGTGTAGAAAGGGAATTGATACTTGTGTACAGACTCCTGCCGGGATGAGCACTTTGGTGGTCGTGCTATGTTTGGGCAGGTCTGTCCCACATCAAAGACAGCACGCTTTGTTGGGCCTTGGGAAGTTGTATCTGACCAGCTTCAAAACAATGAATCCGGACCCACGGGTACGACGGTCGCTACCAGCTCTAAATGCTGGGAGGAGATCTCAGCACATCCCAGCGCTGCCAAGCCCACACGATGCATGTTTAAACCACGTCTTTACCACGGGTGCAGTCGGGCCATTAGCACTGCCGCTTCACCTCCCCGAGGGTTTCCTGTTCCCTGCTTTCAGACTGACACCAAGATCGGGTCACTTGACTGGACATAACATGACATCCTTGTCCATTCCTGGAACACAGAAACACTCTCTGCCCTCAATGACTCCCAGGAGTGACAGCAAATAAAAGAGTGTATTAGAAACGAGTGGAGAGGAGAACAATGTCCTGTTTTCATAGGAGCAATTGACAGTGGTTTGTGTTTAGTCAAAACGAGGGCGTGAACTGAAGGCAGCAGGACAGCAACAATAGAACAATAATCTGAGCAAGAATTAAGCTGTTTAGTAAAAAAATCAATGGATACCACAGAGCTATGAAATAACACAGTGTTTTCTCATAATTAACTCAGGCTTTCAATGCCAATCAAACAGCAAAGATTCAGACACCAAAACAGAGCACCTTAATTTCTTGGTTTAAAAGCCAAGCTTCATTGACTGCTCTATCAATTACACAGACTTCCAGCAAGTTATTCCTCTGAAGAGCAGTGGGTGTACGTTCATGTGCCACACAAACCATACGAGTGAACAATCCAGCTATGAGAATCGACCTCCAGAGACTGGGACGCTTCTGCTTTGTCCGAGTTTTACTCGGGGGCAGCAGGAAAGCGATGACTGCAGTGAGTCAGCGCCATAACAGCACAGTGTGAGCATTTCCTCGTTCTCAGCATTCTTTCCAAGATTTTACTGTGGTGAAATTACACCAAGTCACACTGGGTGGAAGGGGAAGGAGTCAATCAGCCTTACTGTAAAACCCCAAGTTCACCTAAGAATATATTTCCATGTTTCTGTGTAATGGAAATCCTCAGAGGCGGCTGTGTTGGTGTTTGATGCACAGGAATAACCGGGTAATGGAGGTACAGCATAGAAGCCACAACATTTCCAAAGTGATTCACTCAAATAGTTTCATACCTTGATCTTCTCGGCCAGCGTCCAGCACTGCACTGCAGCATTTATCCTGGAGCCAGGAATGCATCTCCATGGGGCTGAAGATGCCCAGCCCAGGAAACAGCTCCCATCTCTACAAGCCTCACACACAAGAGTGACAGAAGTCTCCAGGAAAATTAAATGAAACCACCCGCACACCTGCTCAGTGTTCACCCGGCACCAAAACTGAGACACCACTCCAGTCAAACTCAACGCTTTAGACCACCAGCCCAGCCCCCCCCCCAATCCATGAACTCACAACCCACCAGACTCATCTCTAATCTTAACCAGTTTCCTTAGTTACTCCATCAGCCATTCCATGCCAAATTGAGCTGAACACTCGTTATCCGCAGGCCTCCCTTCAAATTGAAAAAGTGTTTGACCTACAGATTTTTTTTTGCAGGATTAATACAAATATTGCAAAGCTTTCTGTTCCTCCCTTGTCACCACTGATTTCTCCCAGCCTCTCAGCACAGCAACAAACACACACTACCTAATGACCCCGCCTGGCATTGCAGCTGGAGCCACAGGGTTTTTCCACTGCACCGACAGCTGGAGTTGGAATGCTCATGTTCTAAGCATTTCTTTCTCATCATCAGCAGCCCTACAATCTCCTAACTTTTGCTCACAGTAAAAGCAGGGTTTGAGCCTCTCTGGGAAGCTGGAGGGAGGAATCTTGCAGTTCCAAGAATCCATCTTCTGCCGCACAAATGGTGCAGAGAAATCTCAGCCTCTGGTGGCGGCAGAGCCCAACCTGCCTTTGGGTTCCTGTCCTTCACAACCACACACTCCAGTGCTGCCAGGTGTGTGACCTCCATCAAGTGGTACTTAGAAAAACCTTAGGGTAGCTATGGTAGCTTGGAGATCTTCACCTGATGCAGCTTGTGAGACAAACACTCTTGTCTCTGCAAGTATCTCAACACTGAAACCTAAAGGTCTGAAACAGTGAAGGAGCTTTGAACCGACAGGCAAAAATATCCCTATTAAGCTGATATGAACAGTTATTCCATTAGCACAGGGCAAGTATGTTCTGATCTAGGTGGGACTCATCTACTTCTGTGGTCCCTGAGTGACTGCCAGATCTTCTCCCAGCTGGTGCTGAACAAGTTTTGCTGCCCAAGAAGCAAAGCAACAGAGCAAGATGAGAAATAATGTCAGGGGCTCCCTTCCAGGATAAGAATACTCAATCGGAAGTATTTTTTCCCTCTTCCTACTAACACAAATCATGAGTGCAGCCCCTGAGAGGCCACCTCTGAGCCTGCCTCTACGGGAGGATGTGACTAAAGCCCAAGGCATCAGGAAAAGGGAGGCTCCATCACCACACACGCAAGACAACACGGATTGAATCACCTGCCATGTCTGTGCTGTGGATTCTCCCAGGTAAAGAGAGATAACAGCACTCACCTTTGTCAAGGAAGTTTATGACCAGCAACGTGGAGGCTTTGCACTAGAAGTAATGAACAGTTTTTCTGCAAAGGGAACAGGATTAGAAACCTAGAAACTCTCCTAGATGCTTTATGTCCTCCATGGAGAAAAATCAATGCTATTTCCACTGTCTGAGATGTAAAAATTGATGTGGGAAATGTGAAATTAAGCCCCAGGGGCACTGGCTTTTCCCTTTTCCAAAGATGCATAAAACATAACTCCCTAAAACCCCCAAAAAGGGGATATCAACATTTCAAAACTTCTAAGATACAAAAAACACAAGACACTCCTGCTGTTATCAACATCACCACAGAGTATCTAGAATTCAAAGCAATTCAACTCTGAGAAGTAAAATTGGGAGATTATTTCTGGTTTCAAGTGTTTCTGGGTTTGAAGAAGCAATTTCCTAGCTCATTATTCCAATCCTGGTACTTTTGCTTCTGCTTATAACTGTGTAAAGACGTTTTAAAGCTTTAATTCACTTTGCAATTCTAAATAGCTCCCCTTAATCGCTCGTGTCAAACACCTAGTGCACATTTTAAAAATGTATAAAACAATTCAGTGCTGTCAGCAGGAAACAATTCCTGAGCATGCAGATTATTAACTGCACGCACGCTTCCCATGCCGATTCCTACCGTTCCCTTCTGGCAGGAACTCTTTATACAAGGCATCACATTCACACAGTAATTGAGTGTTCGCATTCCTGGTACATTTTCCTGCCATCCCCTCAACCAAGGCACAGAATTCACCACGCTCCCCAGTCTGGAGGAGTTTCTCGCTGCCAGACTCCTCACTGAACGCTCCATGTCACTGAACAATGGTACAGGCAGCAGCACAGAAGAGGACGGAGGTTGTTTCTGTCCTCTTGATGGATGCCTTTGCGTTTCCACCCAACACCGATTTGCGTGGCTAACAAGCTTGCCATGTCCTGCCTTGTACTTCCATTAACAGCAGTGATTAATTGGTTACAGCCCATTATTTTAGAACATACTCGGCTCAGAATTCTACTTAAAAGAAAAAAGGCAATGGATCAGGATTGGGCTGCAGGCCAAGTTTAGCAAAGATTTTCAGCAATTGATACATTCTTAAGGTGAATGAAACAGAGTAAAACACTAAAATGATTTCAAGCAGGTCTGAGATACGGGAATTGAACTCTCACAGGACTCCGTACACCATGACCCTAAATAAATACAGTTGGCAGCCCATGGAAAATCAGACAGCCTAATTCTGCAGCCCTTGTTCAGTCAGCACTCAGAACCACAGAGACAGAAAGGCAATGACCAGCTTTCCATCACCTCATACGGAGACAAACATCACCTACTAACTCCCACGGGATTTCTCGTTAAACAAGATTCCAGTTCATTTCTGGCTGATAGGGCTTTGATAACGCTATTCCCCTTCCATTTCTTTCAGATCAGATGACTACCTGACCCTTGAAAAGAGCAGAATTTCACTGGGATAAGGGAAGCCACAAACATATCATTATAAACATTAAACATGAAATCCTTTTGCTCTGTTTAATGTGGAGTTGCAATTCTGGAGACATTCCACAATTCCTAAAACACGGACTAAAAGGCACCAAGTTGCGCTGCAGAATTTCACAGGGCTTCATTACATTCAGTTTCCATTTGGGGGGAAACAAAACTGTTTCCCTTTATGTTCAAGCATTTTGTGTTGGATACAAATGGGAACATTTTTGCCTGCTCCTTCCAGGTGGAAGCATAAAAATTATTAATAGGGCTCCTACTAAAAATTTGCATCAGAGATATAATATGATGTGTCTTGAATGGAGAACAGCAGACTGTACTCAGGCTTTCTTCCAATACTGCAGTCTTCAGGAATTAGGATTTCTACCCTTCTTGAGCTGCTTATATACTGCTAAATATTTGAGTGTGTACTGGGGGGGGAAGAGTTCTCTGAAAGTTTCATAGCAAGAATCAGACCTGGGAGTGAGCCAAGAAATAAGATAAAGGAAAACAAATTCAATGTATCTCTATATCCAGTACCACCAGATACACAGGAACTCAGGAGAATTGAAGACAGATGAGACAGCGTGGCCAGACAGATTCCTAGAAATCCAGACCTTGGGTTCCACTAATGTAAAAATACACCACTACTTTGCTTCTGTTCAATATATTATGTCGTGAAATGTATCTCCCAGTGACTACTGGCATCACACAACAGTTCTATACTGAGGAGACTTCTTGTCATATTAAACCTTAAATTTAACATGGACATCTTAATATTTAAAAGTATAATGATTTTGAAGAAAGAGCAGAGCCATTATGAAACAACCCATATTCCCAGCGGATTTCTGCTCAGTACTTTGTGCAGTACCTTGCATTTAATAGCACAGACTAATTAGCACTGCTTGTTGGAGTCAGCATCTATTCTCTAATGCCTGTGCTTGAAAGGGAACGTCATTATAATGTCTGTGTTGCTGCCACATCTGAGAGCCAGATGGACAGACTGCTGATGGCAGAGCCTCATTGCTGCAACCAAGCAATCCTGACCATCATCTCCTGGCAAAAGCAGCTCCATATGCTGTACTTCTGATGCTTATTTTGTGGCATGACTGAGGCAACAGTAAAAAGCATCATCATGGGATACTAAAATGACAGTCGGTGTTAAAAGTGGCTCTATGGACACATCAGTGTAATTATTAAGGCTGGACAGAAAACACTTGTCAAACTCGCAGCACGAACTTCAATGAAGCTGCTTGATAGAAAGCATTCTTTTAAGACAAGACTGGAAGGCCAGATGTAATATAGGAAAAGCCACGTTCTACACAGACACATTGAAGTTGCATAATAGGTACATTGAGGTTTTATATTGCAAATTATTTTGTGGCACTATAGAGGCAAATGAATAATTTTTCATATATTCTAGCACCTGGGCTCCTAGAATGCACCACACACCACTTTTGCACCACCTGACCTGAGTTGAGATCTAAGAGTCTGATTATTCACTGCTGATAATCAAGCACTTAGGAATTAACTGATTTGTATTTAATCTATTGATGCCTTCTAACTAATTCCCAGATTAAATTCTAAAGGTATTATTGATAGCAGAATCAAAACTGTCTTAATGCTACCTCTTCCCTGGGCAAGAAGTGGAACAGTTATGGATGTTCTACTGAGAACACTAAAGCAAACTGCATTTATGAAGCTGCAGAACTTCAAGGCCAATTGTACAGCTACCTACAGCAAAAAAATCATGCTAAAACCCCCATATATATTTAATTTGAATCACTTTTATGTATTCTGCCAATGTTTTGTTCCAGAACACAAGTCTACCTTTCCAGTGGTTACTGTAAGCCATACGCTAAGCATACACGTAAACTCCAATTACTTACAGAGTTTTGTCCAACTCTCTTCAGGTTTCACATTCGAGCACTTCCCATTTTGCTTATCTTCACCCAGAAGATTGCAACTATCTTTTGGAAGCTTCTGTTGGATATGGACTCGCTGGTCATTGCCCAAGAAGCTTGTAAGTAATTCTCAAGGTTATTTGTGGGCTAATTATTTTCGCATTTCAGAAGACTAATGAGTTGGGGCAGAGACCTGTGCTAAGTTCAGTGTCTTTGCTTTGTGGATACGGAATCACAGAACGGTTTGTTGGAAAAAACCTTTAAGATCATCGAGTCCAACCATCATTCCAGCCCTGCTAAGTCTGCCACTAGACCAAGTACGACAATCTACTCATCTTTTAAACGCCTCCAGGGATGGTGACTCAGCCACCTCCCCAAGTACCTGCTTCAATGCTTTACAACCCTTTCAGTAAAGAAATTCTTCCTAATATCCAACCTGAATGTCCCCTGGTGCATCTTGAGGCCATTTCCCCTTGTCCTGTCACTGGCTACCAGGGAGAAGAGACCAACCCCCACCTCACTACTCCAGGTGGTTGTAGAGAGGGATAAGGTCTCCCCTCAGTCTCCTTTTCTCCAGGTTAAACCAACACCAGCTCCCTCAACCACCCTTCATACGGCTTGTGCTCTAAACCCTTCATCACCAGCTTTGTTCCCCTCCTTTGGATACACTCCAGCATGTCAATGTCCTTGTAGTGAAGGTCCTTCTTTCTCCTCCACTTTCCCACAGCCATTTGCCTGAATTAAGGCACTTATATCAACCGGTGTAAGGTAGAGGTTTCACCTATAGCCAAAACTTCCATATGGTAAAGAACTCTGCTCCAAGATACAACGCTACTCTGGAAATAAACAGAAGCAACATAACAATTACAAAAACCTCACTGTTTGCAAAAAGTTCAAAAAAGGATTTCTGTTAAGAAATCAGTAGGAGTTACTTTTCAATCTTAAAAGCATCAAAAAAAAGCAATTATGGTAGAAACTATTTCAAGTTAGTACTCAGTTTTCTAACAGGATTCATTTACTCACACTAATGGTGCCGTATATTATCCCATCTGCCATAAAAGATGATAATCTCTGATGAAAACTCACTCAGGTTTGTTACAGATCATACCTGGGATGGCTATTCTGGTTGAAATTGCCCAAAATCTTAGCATTAATTAGAAAAATGAACTTAAGTGGCAGTAAATACAGACAAAAAAGGTATACATTGAACAGCGATGGAAATATTTATCCTCCCATCCCTAGGCATCAATTCAGAATGCAGTTATCTTGCCAAACCAGTTATTAAATATAAAGTAATGCATATTCTACACTTTTTTCCATGTTTGAAAGCTGATTTCCCAGATACCTGGAGTTGTTTCTGGCCTGGTTTACCTTTCTTCCTTTCAATCAATCAATAAAGCCTGTTCTAAGAAAACAGGGAATTAACCAAAGCAATGAGAGACCCAACTTTCACATTTGTTGCAAAAATCATTGAGTCAGAAAGCAAAACTAAATTCCAGCAAATTTTTGTTTGAAAATTCCCCATAAAAGGACACTTAAAGAGGTTGAGTTTGGGGACTCCCTGCAATAAAGTTCTATTCAATTTAACACTGCTGTTAAATGAGCACTCTTCTACCAGCTGCCCTCCTTAAGCGTACAGAGAACCTCAAGAAAGAGAGGTTTAAGAAATCAGTAACAACTTTCCTTACTCAAGAGGAAAATCACTTCTAGTTTAAAATGAAAGAGAAACAGGGAGAACTGAGAATGTGGATTTCCAGTTTGCAAGACTAAGGGATCAACTGCAATTTCCCTCACACGCACCTTAAGCTGCTGACGTCGAGTAAAAAGGAACTCTGACTGCTGCCAACTGTTGCCTTCACAGCTGCACTACTTACATTTCACTAAACTCACACCAGCTTCTGTAATGCTGCTCTCTAACATTTTGTTCCATTTAAATAGAAACTAAATGGTCCGGTATAGCAAAGAGACAATTATAGTTTTGAATTATTTTACATATGTATTCTTGAATATTCTATAAAATAATTGAATTCAAACACAGTTGACATGGGGATAAAGTGTTCAGTCTTTTTCCTTCTCAACTATTAATTTCATTTAACACATCACAAGTTATTCATGGATATTTCTAATTCATCAGTAATTACTGCTATTGTTTCCTCTAATCTTTGCACCTAACAGACCACACAAATCTAGGATTTTCTTGGTAGTTACCTCAAGAAGGTTGCACTTGAACCAACTCAATGTGTTACTGTAACCTCTGCACTAGAAAAATGAGAGACTATTTCTAAAAGTGCAAGTCAAAACAAATATCATCAATTTTACTTAAACATCACCTAAATGAACACCATTTTATCCATCCCACTGAAGTAATTTGTATCACTGAAACATTTTATCACTACACGTTTGCAATGATAACGTTAAGAACTCTTTGAAGAATTCTCACTGCAAACAAAGTGGCTGATGAGAAGCAGTGACCTGAGTACTGGGTACCAGCACTCCGAGAGCTCAAGCGGACTCCAGTCAATGCAGCACCTTCTGTAAGGAGAATAATTTCCTCCTCAGAGCAAAGAATTTCCCTCAACAAGTCCAACTCAATTAATTAAATATACTGGAATTTAAAAAGAAGAAAAAGAAAGATTCCATCAATCTAGGCTTTTAATATTTTTACAGCCTTAAAAATCTGCTATTTATGAAAAAGAAAAGGGTGCGATGTTCATGAAAATGTTATTTGCAAATATAGCACCTTTGTTAAAGCCATTTGTAGGCTCAAAGTATTTATTTTCCTTTTTTTTTTTCCCTTTGCACATATTTCAAGGAGGCCCCTTGCAAAACAGTGTAACACTAATTGAATCCAATAAACTTGCGTAAGAATTATGGATGCAGTTTTTCATTAAAACCTATAATCTGTTAAAACGTGTTCTCATCTACAGAGCTACTTACAAGTAGAGAGACAATGCATATTTCATTAGCAAAATGCAGTGCTTAATTTAACATAAAGGCTGATTTGCAGTTGAAAGAACCTTAATAATTACTAATCAAACTGAATTAGCCTCTTTTCTGGAAAGCAATTAAAGGGGACAACATGCAAGGCAAGACTAAAAACAAGTCAGATCATGTCCCTAGCTTCTGTCAATCCACCCAGGTGCGGCTGAAAATTTCAACACACCAGCAACTGGCCTTGAATTTTCAGAGAGAAACCAACCCATTTCACTGTCCAAAGGTGATTAAATGCACAAGTTGCTCAGCAGACAGCAAATAGGCCTCAGCACATCTGAACTCCACAAGCACTGGGAACAGAACCACATGGTTTTCTTTAAGGTTTATGCTTCATGTTTGGTTTTGGTTATTTAAATAATGTGCATTACACTTGCATCAGTTCACAATAAGTTTATTTTATTTTATGTGAAGAAAAGCTTTGCCATTAATGAAAAATTCCAGTAGAAAACAGTACCTCCTGCTTTCAATCTAGATTACTCAAAAGTAGAAGCTTGTATTAGTGAAAACTTCAGTAGAAACAAATCTGTAGGAAACAGAAGTTCTTGGCACATGAAGTAAAAGCTTTAAACACATTAAGTTTGAACAGAGTATTTACCAAGCAACCAAGCTGGCAGAAAAGCCAGTTTGTAACAGTTGGTATTTGTCCCTCAAGACAATAACATGGAAGACACTTAAACCTGCTTACATAACGTTAATTGTATATAAATATGGTGTCGCCATAATTGACAGTCTTTATTCAGGCCAACTATTTAGTTTAGCAGTTCTAAATAAGTAATAGGCACTTTGCCTTTCTGATTTCCCCTCTCACCCATCAGCCAGTCTGAATCCATGCCAGGGATACTGTACACCGTTATCACCTAAAAAAACAGAAACACATTATTATAACCGTTCCTTACCCAGAAAAAAAAAAACCAAAAAAACCCCACACTACCTTCATGTGATTTCCAAGGTCTTAGAAATGAGATTAACCAAGTTAAATAGCACATTTAATATGAGCATCCACGGAACATAATGTAGTGCTCATAAAATTTATTTCAGTGGTCCTTGGAAAAGAAGTAGATACAGCAGCATATTTTAAAGTCTCCTTTTTCTGAGGAAATTCTCTTCATTACTGTTTCTTCTGTATTATTTTTTATCTATAAATTTTGTACCACCACCAACTTTAGCAGGGAATCTAAAAGAAAATTGGTTTGATCATTAAATGTGTGACTGAAAGACAGATGGTGATGGTGAGCTACATCTTAACCGAAAATCTTAGGCCACAGCTTCTAAGTAACTGTCCAGATAAATATTTCTATTTGGCATTTTGCTCAAGTAATGCATATTTAGGAAAACAAAGTCTGAAGACTTCTTTGTGGATGCTCCTCTTCGGGGTTAAGCTACGGTCACGTTACCAGCACGCTGCTTCATTATGTATATCCCCCTGCTTTGTACAGACCCTCTCACTAAAGAGAGCAGTTGAATTGAAACAGGAACAAACACAGCACAACCACCACCCTTGAAACAAGAAGTGGTTGTATTTTCATTCATATTCCCAAATTGCAGTATTTAATGTTTGAAAAACAAATTGTATCATAAAAGTGCTAAAGGTGTGGCAAAGACAGCAGAATTGCATGTTGATGGCCTGCTAGCTAATGCTCTTGAAAGCCTCGCTGGTGTAACAAACGTTAACTCTCACTACAGGATATCAGGGTTTATAGGGACAGGACAATGCTCTAAGAGTATTACTGAATATTCATTACAAAAACCAATCACACAGACTTCTTGATGTAGTACATCTTTACTTTTTACACTTTCTACAGGGCATGTAGTGATAGGACAAGGGGTAACGGCTATAAACTGAAAGAAAGGAGATTTAGATGAGATATTAGGAAGAAATTCTTCACAATGAAGGTGAAGAAGCCCTGGCCCAGGTTGCCCAGAGCAGTGGTGGCTGCCCCATCCCTGGAGGTGTTCAAGGTCAGGCTGGATGGCGCTTTAAGCCCCCTGATCCAGTGGGAGGTGTCCCTGCCCATGGCAGGGTGGTTGGAACTGGATGGGCTTTAATGTCCCTTCCAACCCAAACCACTCTTTAATTCTATGATCTTACCTGGCTAGTCACAAGCAGTCTGGTTTTACTTTTAAATGAGTAAGGCACATAGAAAACTCTTACCTCATCTGCAAGTAGCGATAATTCACTGCTGTTTGCAGCATCGTAATCATAGAGAACTCGAGCTTTCCTGCTGCCACTTGATGACTTCAGCTCACTGATGCCTGAAGTGACTATTGAATTGCTTACTGAAGGCAATGAAGGAGAGGCTGAGGCCAAGACTGAGGAAGTAGAAAGACTCTGCACAGGAGCTGAAGAAGACTGATTATTGTTAGAGAGGAACGTAGATGGAAAGCTGTGGGACAAAAAGCAGAAAGACGTTTCAGAGAATCAGTTCTACGTGGCGAGTTGTGCACGTCTCCATGTCTAAATTAACAGTCTTGCTTTTAGCAACTACAGAATAAGCACTAGCAGACAGCAGTAACAGAACAGCACAGAGATTTGTATAAGCCCAAATGTAGTTGTGCCTGTTCCTGTATAAATCAAACCAATATACTAGGTTCATAATATGATTATGTCCTTCAGAATATCTGTAACCATTAATCCAAAGCACTCGCAGTGGAATGAGCAAGTTTGTCCAGTTTTACTGTTCTGTGAGTTCAGCATTTTTAAAGAGAAGGAACTGCGTGACATTAGTTTGTGCTCATAATCCTTTTTGTGTGGTTGGTGGTGATGTAAAGGGGTCTGCATGCTTACTTTTCATAGTTTCCCTATTTAGAATGACACAGAATCACAGAATGCCAGGTTTCTCTGGGAACTCTTTTTTTGGGCCATTAAAGGAGGTTACCATAGGCACACCTTCCTCAATTACAAAATATACGTCTCAGTAAATACACCCTCAAAAGGCATTAGTGCTATGTGTAGGCTTAGAGGAGGAGTTGCTCTGGGGTAATTGCATATTAATTAACTGAGAATAGATATATTTCCTTCCAGGCCAGCATGCCTGTGTATTCACTGCTGTTACACCAGTGTAAGTTCTCCTACTATTCATATAAGCACTTAGAAAAAACTGCTATTTTCTGGAGTTATTACAGTGTTACTACCTTCCAAGTTGTTTCTGGAGATCCAACATATATTGGTAACATTGTGCATAGTAGGTCATCTGAGCTTCAACAAAATCATTCAAACAGCGAAGATGATGTGCCTATAAAACAGAGAATTCAAGCTTTTAGTCAGTAAAAGTACTATGCTGCATGAGAAAGACTGGTCACCTAATCAGGTACAATGTTGGTGCATAGGGATTTATGCCACATAGGCACAGTACCTGGATTTACTGGATGACTGAGATAAAATGTCACAAAAATTAACATATTTGAGCACAAATGACATGTACAAGTTTGAAGGATAAAAATGCAAACTCATGTATTCTCAAGGTTAATGGAAGACAAAAGGCAATTTCTGTGGATACTCAACTAGAATTCAAAAAAATAAATCCCCCCAGTTTGACGCTTTAATGCACTGAAGTGAAACCTCGTACCCTGAACTTCCCAAGCTACTTACTGTAGTTATTTTTAGAAAGAGCCTGATTTTGACCTTCCCTCTCTGCCCATTCTAGGTACTCACATGTGTGCTGCTGATCCCTTCCAGAAGAAGCCTGGTAATCTCTGCTTGACGGTCAAATTCGCTCTGAGTGATTCGTACTTCCTGTTCGGACTAAAAGTAAAGATGCACGCTAGGTATTTGTACAACGCGCTCTGTTACACCTTCCAAATGCATAAGTTCCATTTTATTCAGAGCTCTGCATAAAAATGCATTAATCACAAGCTTAAGTGTTTGAAATGTGCTTTTTCTTTGCAGATCTTTGCCAGGCACAAAGAGTAATTGCACTTTGCGCCCAGTGATGTTGAGGCCCTGTACGCACACCCACCGGTGTGCGTACAGACACTCAGACACTCACCTAAACTGAGAATCACGGAATTGTTTAGGTTGGAAAAGACCTTCAGGATTATCAAGTCCAACCCTTAACCGAACACATTCCATGTTCTGGGTGAAAGCTGAAGAGCAGTGTTCTTCAGGACAGTTCAGATTCCTAGACCCCAACCTTTCTGAAAATTCTAAGCTAACTCCACCCTTAAGAGGTCACTTTCAGCAAGAAGCTATACCAGTAAGCTTTGAGAAACAAGTCTCGTAGTACTTTTTCTACTCTACCTTGTCACATGAGACTCATATGGTACAAAGTGACCGCTGGCCAAAAAGCTTCTTAAAAAACACACCCCAGGCACTGTTTCACCACTGGAGTTCGAAAGGCTCTAGAGGGAACCAATGTGTTCTGATGTAACACATCAGGCTGAAACCAACGACAACGCAACATCCCTCATTACATTAGACCGGCGCAAGTCAGAGTTACTGACTTAGGCAATTTCTGAATAGTTTACTTACTTTGGTCACTTCCTCAGCCCATATCTAGCCAGCATTAGGAGTGAGGGGAAGAAAATAAAAACACACAAACTTAGAGATCAGTTGTACTTCAACACAGGATGCAACCACACTTTGGCTTTTAACTACTTCCCTGCCCTCAGAATTTCCCAAGGATTTGAGGAGTTCTATAAATAAGTCACTTCCCCAAAGCCCTTCATATAAAATAAAATTACAATGAGTATGGATAGCACTACATCTGTGTAATGAATTAGTTACCGAAGAGTGTAGGACTTGTAGAACTTGCATGTTACAAGAATCTATTTTAAAAAAGCTTTACAATGTAAGACAGAACTACTTAGGAAATTACACAAATCAGATAAATTCCTCTATGAGACAATTTAAAGTTATCTTAATGTGTTAAATTATGGAGAACTATTGTTATTCTGACAAGTAAAGACTGAGACAGACAAGTGAATGATTTCTCTTGCTAATTCCATTACCGGTTTCCTATTCCACAAGTATTTTTACTGAAACTCAATCCAATTAAAAACACCACAGAGGTATCTGAGTATTAAAGTCGTAGCGAGCAGTACAGCAAAATCATCAAACTGCAAGGACTTTACTCTAGAAGTTAATTACTTCAGCTTCTTGTTCCAATTCCTTCTTGCAGCGCAGTTCTCCTTTAACCTTCATTTTTGCAGTTGTAATCAGATGACACAATCAGGACTTTGGTAGCAAGAAATGCGCACAAAGGCTGCAGAACCAAGTTGTGACAAACAAGTTTATTCGCTCTTTGATCTGATGACAACTGATAAATTTGGAACACTAAGAGCAGGCTCCCCCCTATGCTTTGCAGATCCAAGACTCAAACCAGGCCAGGCCAAACAGCACAGTTTGTGTCAAACATAATTAACTAACCCCTTCCTTTTCCATGTCACAACCAGCTGCCCTGATGAGTCCTTGCAACAAGTTTAGGATATTCTGTACATAAAATTAAGCCATTAATTTATGTAACATTATTCAGTTTCGGTTAATTGTAAAACGTTGCCTTAAGGGAACTGAGTACCTTCTACACATTCCTGGCTATTGCACATCATTCACTCCTACTCATATGAAATAAAATAGGAAAATGAAATAATTCCTTTTCCTCCAATGGGTGAAATGAAGTTCAGAAGTGATAAAAAAATCAACTCCTTTGCATCTTAAGTTCCATAAGCTCACAGGAATATATAATACAGTGTATTTTATATTCTCATATTCTGATGAAAACAATAACAAGTGCTGTACTGACATCAGTGTATTTAGTACATTATACCAATCCAGTTTGGAATGCAAAACATCTCAACTGAGCTGGATAGCAAGAGGAAACATTTGAGAGGAAAATGAATGAACACAGGAGGCCAACAAACCTTTAGCCATTTTACATGCAGCAAGTTGAGCACGTAAGAGACATTTACCATAATGTTATTCTCTTCAGGCTGAGAGGTGTTTAGTTGCTTAAGTGCACAGATAAAAGACAAAAGCAAGTTACAACGCTGTGAATATAGCAGGTAAACAGATTATTGGCACAAAGCACCACAAGTGAAAGCTCAGCAAGACCTTGAATCAAATACAGATAAATAACATTTAGATTACCATTTTAAATACTGGTCTAAGCTACTTCAGTTATATAATAAGCATGGAGGAACGTAATTTTTTCTACCATTAAATATTTTCATAACAGGGACAAAATAGTCAAATGTAGATGCAATTTATCACTGTATTCTGTCAAAGAAAGCAGTGAAACAAAAGTTTGCATCATAACTCAACACACTTTGCTAACCCATCAGTTCAGCACTATTTGTCAGGTATAGTCCTTCACACAGGACAGAAGGTGAACTCTTTGCATCACTCCTATATCTGGATTAGCCTCATTTCTGTACTGCAGAGGATAAAGCAGAGGTACAGTTTTTTCACTTCTCTGGGAACTGTGCACTCCAATACATCTTGAACAAGCACATTGCTGTTAAAATGTAATTAAAATTCAAGTACTAGGAAGGTAGAGACGTAAGAGGCCTAGAGTTTCATGCTCTACCAGCACTAAATTATTTGTGAATAAATCTGTAGATTACTTGCTACATGAATATTTAATACTGGTCAAGTAGCAGCAGCAGCAATTGGCAATAATTTTTTTCCAAGCACCAGGCTCTGGATAACTACACTGGTGATGAAACCAAAACTGAAATACAGAACCTTTCTTTACTACTAAGCTCAAAGGGAACAATTCCCTTATCACGTTTCTATTGCTGTAGGAAGTAAGATATATACTTGCTGCCATGCCACAAATTCCACTAGTGGCTGTCTAAAACCCTGTGCCACTCTCCATCGTCAGTCTTTCAAATTAAGAAAACTTCACAAGTACACAAGTAACTTTTTTGCATCGAGTTTATCTAATATAAGGAGATACACATGCATGGACTTAAGAAATAAAGACAATTTAAACATACAAGGACAGTGATAAAGGCATGGAGGATTGAGAGACAGAAGCAGAACTGTCCAGTAGAGATGATGTTGGTTTGACAGATCACCAACCCAAAGGTGCGAAGTGCATCATCTACGAAGCTCAGTCCCAGAGATGAAGCTTTCGAGATCCATTCGGAAAAGCCACCAAAATCTGGCAGTCCCACTTCTGTCTCTTCATCGTGTACACTGTCCTCTGTATTTAAATTGTTGATATTCCTGCAGCCTCTGTGTGCATCACCCCTACTGCATTAACCCTTAATGAGAAAAATCACATCACTACCCAATATTAACCGCTGCACTTTAAGGAATGCAGTCAAAAGACAGCTATGAAAATATGATAAGCATACCCTGCTGAAATCACACACATTCAGTTATACATTCCTCCATTGACAGGTATTTTAAGAGCTTAAACATCAAAAGCTTTTTAGTTCACAGTAATTTTAATATCTTGAACAAGCATTTACTGAGGGACTAAGAATCATTAAGCAATGTGAGTTTAAGCATCTCATCCTGTTTGGTGATGTGAAGTAGTAAACAATATAGAAAGAGTACACTACAAATATTTTTGATACAGAGAAGTTAAGTCTAGATAAGTTCATCGGTTGGAAGCAATTATACATAGGCTTCAGCATTTGGAGAGATTCAAATGCCAAAATTGAACCTCTAAATGATTTATATTTACAACTACCTCGGCATATTGCAGTAAGACATTTTTGGCAGTACATGCTCATCTAAGATAGAACTAGGGGAGAAAATTTACTAGGGTCAAGTAAGTTCAACTGGATGGAATATCTAAAAATAGAAGACCGACACCTTTATCAGCAACTGGGTTTTGTTTCTTTGTGTTCCACTGAGGCATTTCTTACAAAGTAGCTAGAAAAATAGTGAGGGTAAAAAGCCAAGACTGGAAACAACCAAGCAGTTGAGTTTCTAAATATGTATCAATGAGTTCCAAAGTTATGGACACATTAAAACAAGTTCTACTTACAGCAGCTCGAGCTTCTGCAACTTTTGCCTTCTTCAGTCTGGTTTTTGCTGCATCCAAGTCTAGTCTTTTATTTTGTAATAGTTTACGTTCTTTCTGAAAGTGAGTTAAGCGACTTTGTGAGAACACGTACACACACTCAAAAGCAAAAACCTGTCTACTTGGACATGTTTTTAATGAACCATCACATACAAAAGGATTTTTCAGTTGAACTGAGGCAGAATTAGAACCTAATTATTCTCACACATTTTATACCTAATATACACACTTTTAATAGAACAATAGTTACAAAATGCAAGTTTTGAGAATTATTTTTATTTTACCTGGTCAAAAGGAAGGAAAATACACCAAAGGCACAAATTCTACCTTACTTTTTCTACATTAGTTTGAGGAAAGCAATAAGAATTATCTACCACTACATTTTGAAGACTTACAGTTACAATTGTTGAGAAATGCTGAAGAAGGCACAATTCAACTTACAGTAATAGTTTTGTAATCCCCTTCAATGAAGTTTCGTAGGGGAGTGAGAAAGTTTATAGCCGAAGTTTGAATTAGTTCTCTGTCTGCTGTTCCAATTCGCTTTTGTGTTTCTCCACATTTAATGAGTGCATTTCCTGCAAAGGAAAATGTTAGTTTCATAGTGATTCAAGCAGGCGATAAACGAAACAAGTTTCTACACGCAGGAAGGTTTAGATCGCTTTCAAAGATAACTCAATGCTGTCACAGGGGCGCTCAAAAGAAATCCAAATCAGCTAAAAAAACCCACAACAAAACCCATTACGGATCATACAAAAAAAAACATATACGCCCCCAAAAACCCAGTCACTCCAAACAAACCAACCCTGCCACCAAACCAAACCATTTTTATTAATAACAAACTCCTGTCAAGGTAAGATTTCAATGAGAACAGATACAGCATTGCAGAAGTGGCACTGATTATGACACCTATTTAGAACTGGGTATTGTACCTACTTATTTTAATCCAATAACCTCCTTCCCTTATATCATGTTTTTGTTTGAGTCAGGAGTAGTTGGTAGCAAGGAAAAAGCTCACTTAGCTACTGGAAAATTAGGTGCTTTTCCAGCCCCATCAACTCCAACATCTAAATATGCATTTGCACAACCGAACAGTACTTTGAAATTTGGTTGCAAGTTTAAAGTCAGTGTATCAAGAACACAGTTGTAATTACTATGTTTCAACAGACTGAGTTCAAAAAGACAGTTATGATAATTAAAACTTATGTGTCACCACATGAAAACTAACAGTGTATCTATCTTTACCTTAATAGTTTGTTACTTGCCTGAATTCTAAATATTCCACAAGTTAAGGGACAGTCTGTCTGTAAGTACAACTCTATTTGGTGTGAAAAAGCAAGGCTTCAGGCTGCTGATCAGAAGGCCACAGACAGCATAAAAACATGTGGAACCAAGAGGAACAAAACCTGCCATTATTGATTTCCTATCCATAAGTCTTCTATAAAACATTTACTTTTTTTTAAGTGTCCTTTCTTTCTTTTAAAAGGAACCCAGATATAAAGAACTCATTCTTCTCAGAACAAAAGTTTTTGCTCCCATTGCAATTTTGAAGAAAGCAACTTAAGTGAGGCAACTATCAGGCTTTGATTGTAGACCTTATTATATATACAGATATTGATGCATTTTAGTTGGTTAAGTTAAATTAACAGCTAAATCTGTTATCAGCAACTTCAAGAGTTGTAGAACATTAGAATTAGACTTGATAATTAATGCCAGTGTAAAAATACTAGGTAAACACCCAACCCTCTTGTCATATGTAAATAAATTCACTGGAGAAGGAGAAAATTCAGATTGTGCTCTACACTCATCTTCAGTAAAATATTGTATTTGAAGAAAAATAGGAATACTGTAAAGTTAGAAGCTTCTTACTAAAGAATTTCAAACAACATTTTCACTCCACACCACAAATAAAATGAATAAATGTTGTCAGACGTACAAATGTGTTCCTTAAAGGAGGAAACTAAATTCCAGAAGTACTTTTTCTGGTAAGAAAACTGTCCATCCACAGAGGTGTTTGTCATTCCAACAGCAGGTTCTAATTCTCCATTTGGATAGAATCATCATTATTGATCTAATATTCAACACAACACAGCAAATCATCTCAGTCCTTTAACTCAGTCCTTTAACTGTTCTGTCTAAAGGAAGACAAGATCTATCATTTCATATTATGAAAAACTAAATCTGTATATTTTTCCCCTTCACTTCTGCAACAAGACATTTTTTGCTTCTACTTACCATAGGCTGTTCCTGGGCCAAACTCATTCCCAGCATCGATCATATACTGGCCTAGTAACTCTGGATTATTCATGCGACTTGGTGCTTTGCGGTCCAGCTTCTCATAGACAAATTCTTCTATTCTTGCATCTAAAAAGATGTTTATTTGAAATAATTACTGTCAACCAAAACACAAGTAGAAACAGAAAAATTTTGTCAAGAAGTCTTCACTGTATCAGCATAACAGAACACTGCTCCAGGCTTTTTTATTCCCCTCCAGAAAAAAAACTGTTCACTAGAATGAGCAGGGTAGGAAGTAAGTTCATCAACTCCTGTAACTTCCCTATTAAGACAGTTTGGGAATCTGGTAGCCCCAAACATTATAACCTCTCTTTCCCAGTCCTTCTGCTTCCTTGAGATGCTCGGAAAGAAAGCATTACAGGTATTACAAAGTGTTTAATTTCATATTCCCATCTTTCCTTGGTTTGCACAACAAAAGTTTCAACACAAGACTTACAGTGACTATACAATCATTAATATCACAGAATTATAGAATCGCTTGGCTGGAAAAGACCTTTGAGATCATCGAGTCCAACCGTACCTGTCCACTACTAAACCAGATCCCTGAGCACCTCATCTACCCAACTTTTAAACACCTCCAGGGATGGGGATTCCACCACCTCCCTGGGCAGCCGTTCCAGTGCCTGAGAACCCGCTCACTTTATTGATGCAGTCAGTATGAACTAATTCCAGCCTGCAACAGTACAGACAACCACAAAGCAGCTCTCTAATGAACAAACATGCTGCTTTTAAGCAACCAAAAATAATATTGTTAATTAGACAAGTTTCTTCAGCACTGGATTAAATAACTACTCTTTAATGAAGGTTACAAAAATTCACCTGATGCAAACACTGTTAGCAGCACATTTCCTGGCACCAAGGGTGAACCAAAAGTGATCTAAATTATCAGTGTTCTCTTTACCCATAATATTTACTTTTGACTAAATGACAAAAGAACTGAGAAATATTCTAAAATGATCGAACTACCGCATGGGGCTGACCTAAAGGTACAATTAAAAACTTGATAGAAAGTTGTTTTTTCTCCCCTGGACAGGGTTGCCGCACTAACAACAACCAAAAGCAGCTCCCTACAGCATGCGATAGCCCTTCCAAGGAGGCTACCAAACAGCTGAAGTCACATTCACAGATGAAGACCACTGCTTAATGCTGAGTATTTTTAGCCATCAGAAAACCAAGTATCTCAGCACAACTGAGATACTGCCACATTTTATCCTTCTACTGAGTCTTCCATGGAGTTCTACCAGCCTGCAGTTAGTGAGTCAATACTCTACGGTTACCAGTTTCTGAAAAAGCAAATAATATTGCAAATAATGAATTAAACAAGACAATTATTTACTCCAGCCTAGACAACAGTAGAGATTTGAACTAGAGCTGTTGTTAAAGTTCTATTGCATCCTGCCCACAGGATTAGTTGTTCCGGTTTTTACATTTGTTTTTTTAAATAATGCTTTTATGCAACTAAAGGATGCAAACAAAATTCACGTGTCAGAAAACTACATTTCTTCTACCTTCTGTTATTCTTACAGTGAGAGATTCACTAGTGACGAAAGCATCTTTTAAACTTTATTGTACTGCCTATGTATGGTGTATAAAATGCTGGCAAATGACAGAGACACAGCACCTGAAGAAAACCTTTCCTTGCTAAAGGAATTGCGTTAAGGACAGACATTTCAGTTCACCTTGCCTGCTTCAAGCTGCTTTGTCTACAGTATTAAAAATTCTTGAGCCATCTCATCCACTCCATGAAGAACTTCAACTCTTACAGCTACCTAAGATTTCTGGAATTAGAGTGGAAAATTCAATTAAATGGGAAACAACTCAAACCAGTCAACCTAAGAGCGACCAGCATATAGAACTGATGCTATAAAGATTTCTGTCCAAAGCTTCTCACATTTGAAGGGTTAAGGAAACACAAGTGATTGTTATAGTGTCTCCAGTTCTAAGTAGGTCTTCCAGACGTGACTTCCCTAACTCCAGCCTTAAACCTACTGTATCAGTCACACCATATGCAATACCTGTTGCAGAAAACATTCACATTGGCAAACCTATTAATTCAAAAGTTAAAACAAAAACCTAAAAGGTCCTTACTTGGATTTGGCTGCAATAATACTTCCGTTTGCTTCATTATTTTCTCTGTCCACAGTTTAGTGCATTCTGCTTTGCTGAGAAGGTTCTCCAGGTGAGCATCCAATTCAGTCTTCTCAGCTTGACCAAGCTTTTCTTCTGTGAACTAAAAGTTAGTCAAACAGTTTGAAAATACTCAGTTCATAGAAATCATTTCCCAGGACAAGTTTAAGACGGTAACTATTCGCTCACATTAGTTGCAGATCATGTTTTCAAAGATATAAACATTATCCAGTCATCAATAAAAATCTAAGGGTAAATTTGGAAGCTGTCAAGTTCAACACCACACTCAGTATTAGGGAAAAAGGGGCAGGAGGGTGTTAATCAGACCAAGACAAGGAAGGTAACTTATAACAACATGAAGAAATCCTCTGCTCTGCTTTGTACTGAGAGTTCTCACTCAAAGCATTTTGTCCAGTTTTGCATAGTGTGCTTTGAAACACAAGCCAAAAGGAACGAGAGTCGACAAAGATTAATTACAAAATTGACAAGGTTAAAGTAAGTTTGTCCCTTCTCCCACAGTAAAACCTGAAGAAATAACAGACACTCATTGCAGCTTCCTTTAAAGTGTTTTAAAAAAAAAGGTCTGTTCACAGCAAAGAGGGCAAAAATAGTGAGTTTAAACTTCAACATGAAGATTTAAGTTAGAATTGGGGACATTAGAGGAAACTGAAAGAAAGGGATTAAAAGCTGAAAGAGGCTTCCCTGGAAAGTTGTAGAATAGGTGTCCTCAGCAGTGGGGACTTTTTAGAATAGGACAAATCCACGTTTGCTGAACTGTTTGGATAGAACTGATCCTGTTATGCCTTACAGGAACAGCAAGGTGACCTCTGCTGTAATCTTCCAAGCTGCATTTTCAGTGACAACGAAACAGTGTAACTCCATTCAGCTAAATCAATACAGCAGACAATTTATTTCACTTGATATTACTTCCATGCCAACTCTCATTAATCCACGAGCAGTCTGCACTTCAGTCCCTGTTCTCTGGGAGAGGGGAAAGCCGCGCGTTTCACATCGGGGAACCACGCAAAACCGGAACTGAGGGCTTTGCCAGCCTCTCGCCAGAGCGGTAGTTCCTCATGACAACGATGATCTCATCACCTGACAGCCTCCTCAAAGCCAGGCGTTTTCCAAAGAACCTGGCGTCTGATCAAATCCCTAACAAGCTTTCCAATTAAGAGCATAATCGGGCTGGAAGCATTTTGACTGTCAAACTTCATTCTTAGTAAGTCCTTCGGTGGGATATTTAAACAATGGGTATAAGAAACAAGAATACAATACCAGTAAATGGCATTGTCCACATTTGCTTTAATTTCCAGCACATGTAGAATAAGACCAACTTGCAAACCAGCACGCACATCTAAAGCCTAAATAAATGCTGTGGCATTGGCAGTTCTACAAAACAGCAAACTGCCTTCATGAGAAAGTGCAGTTGCAGTATAGGGAAGAATACGATTTATTTATGGTTGTATTACTGCTAGTGTTTAAAAGGCTCTTTAAGAAGATGTCAGGTACTATAAGTTGTTCTCAAAAACTTTGTACACATTCATTATAATACAATATAAGTTATTTTTATATTTTTATAATACAAATATTTTTTTACTAATTACAGGGAAAAGTGTTTGTATATTAAATGGATTTCCCAATTAATATTTCCATAAATCTTCTCAGCAGTGTGCACATTGCTTCATGAGGATTGCAATGTTAGATTTCACATGAGCACTTTAACAAAAAACTTAAATTTAGCAATACTTAGCAGCATAGTAAACAGTAGTTTGATGCTGGAAACCATACCTCTGTCAATGTAATGCAACAATGCTGCCAGTCTGATTTCCCATTTTGGTTACCCGGGAATCTAAATTTGAACTGGTCTTTCTGCTTTATGTCCTTTTTTCAGATGTTACGCCATCCCTTATCAAGGATAAATGCAAAAAAAGGAAGGTGGTGCTATGAATCAAGAATTTTTCTTCTGCTTAGAAACTCTTCCAAGTTAGGCTGACATTAATGATCCTCTACTTCAATTAGAGCTCTAAAAGTTTTGTTCTCCTTTTTATTAAAGCTTAAAACATGTAATACAGAGATACTGAATGTACCTGCTTGAACAAATCATATCAGTAAAGTCATGTAATCCATCCATCTTAATTAAATTCAAAATATATACACTAGTTGCCTGAATTGACAGCTGGACTAGATGATCTTAGAGGCCTTTTCCAACATTAATGCTTCTATAATGTGACCAGTTCACACAGAAGGAAACAGTACTGGTTTGTATACAACTGGGTGACCACAGCCCCAACGACATTTCAAGTCTACGCTGCAAAATTACTACATGGAGAAATTACATTACGATAAGCCTCTAGGTGAGAAGTCATAAACAATAAAGTGTTTCTGCTACCAAGGAGTAAAAGCCCAGCTCATTCCCAATTGCTACACCAGCAGTATGTCTGTTACAGAGCCTGGCAAGAGGAAGGAATCACATTCCTATTGCTGCTCTCCACAGCATTATTTAGTTCACCTCAAATACCACTGATAATCATTTGCTACCTTGTTCCACAAACTGCAAGTGCTGCAAGACTGAGAACAACTCCTTCAAGCCTCTTCCGCCTGCCAGAAGGAAGGGCAGGCTTTGGATGAAGATGGTCAGTGGATTTTTCTGTAGATGACTAACTAGAATATGGCAGTGTAAACACAGAGTTCTCATTCACAGAAGGAACAGGTTTCCTGGAATGTGAATATCAGGTGGGTGTGGGTAAAACAGCCCAAATCCTCTTGTAACAGAAAAATCAGATACATCTGTGAAACACTGATAAGACCTTCAACATCTTGTAAGCTAAAATGTAAGTTTTAAGTGGTTTTCCTACACATCATTTCAGGCTGCTGAAGTGTTTCATAGAGCTTGGTAGGATTTTTTTTTTTTTCTAATATCCAAAAGCAACTGGTGTCAGGTCATAACATGTCATCCAGTGGTACCTGAACAAGAGTTTGACTCAACATACAGAACCCTGTTTTTTACTGGAGGACACAAAATCTACACCCAGATGATGTAAAAAAAAAATTCAGAAAATTATTATCCCTTCCTAATATCTGTAGGCCTTACACAGCCACTTAAAAAAACAGGGGAAGCAACAGAAGCACAGAGAACATGAGTGACTCAGATTATAAAAACATGTCAGGGATTCACTCCTCCCCCTCAACAGCTTCATTAAACTTCTCATTTTAAGGGAAAGCGGCAGCTGGTAAAGCAAAATTATTACTCCCACATTTCTGCTGAATTTTACGTTAGATTAAGCAGGTAACTAACGTAGCTATTCAGATGTAAATCAAACAGGTAGGGCACATACTGGAGTAAACCACAGTTCACCCCACCTTTAAACCATGAGACTGCAAAAATTTGCATTAGATTTAATGCAATAAGCCGATTGAAATGTAGGAAGTCAAGATAAAAGAGATGAAATCACAAGGTCTCATCACAGGATCTTACAATGAAAGGTGAACTGCATCTCCCTTTTATCCATGTCCAGCAAGAAGAGGGAAAGGGGTGGAGGCTGCAAAGGAAGAGACGGTCTGGGAAACACGTAGACCTGGAAGAAGCCAGGCAGGGGCGAGGGGGGCAGGAAACAAAAAACCAGCACGGAAAGACCTCCATCACGAAGAGAAGCCACAACGACGGCTTTAAGCTCATTTAAATTCGAACAACAATGTTTTCTGATGAGTCTGCGCTTTCAAAGCTCTGCTGATCATTGGTTCTGCTTGAATACTGAGATTCAGGGCAACACGTCAGACCGATCAGACCAGATAACAACCTTTATCACGTTCCAAACCGGACTGTGACCCACTGAGAACCCAGGAGAAACCGAAAGGGTTTACTGTGCCCTGCATGGATGTCCACCTCCCGACAGGAAATCTCTTCAGGTTTGATTATACAAAGAAAGGAGATTACGGCTCAAGACAGGCGCTAAGGAACAAAAGCCAACAAAAGCCTTTCGCGTGAAGAAAGGGGAAAACCGATCCGAAACAATGGGCCATGAAACAAGCATAAAAACGATAGTAAACCTCAAACAAAACAGACTGCAGACAGATTCTTTCACAGGTCACGTCGCAGCTCGAGTTTAACTCATCAGGCAGCAAGATACATTTTAGCAGCCAGTAACAACACCAGGTTATTCCAGGCAGGACACACCTTTGTCCTTTCCAAGCAGGAAGCCCAGCTACGTCTTCTTGTAACTGGCACTGGCTCCGCTAGTCCTTCCCCATTCCAGGAGCCCTTTCCCCTCTCTGCCCACCCTGACCTCGGGGCCAGCCGGGACGAAATCAACGTTCAGCCTGGAGAAGAGAAGGCTCCAGGGAGACCTTAGAGCAGTCTCCCAGTACTGAAAGGGGTGGCAGAAAAGCTGGGGAGGGGCTCTTGATCAGGGAACGGAGGGATTGCGAACCAAAATGCCAATGTAGACAATCTTAGAATCCTGGAATTGTATGGGTTGGAAAGGATCTTAAAGCCCATCCAGTCCCACCCCCTGCCACGGGCAGGGACACCTCCCACTGGATCAGGGGGCTCCAAGCCCCATCCATCCTGGCCTGGAACCCCTCCAGGGATGGGGCAGCCACCACTGCTCTGGGCAACCTAGGCCAGGGCCTCCCCACCCTCATTGCGAAGAATTTCTTCCTAATGTCTCATCTAAATCTTCCCCCTTCCAATTCAAAGCCATTTCCCTTCATCTTGTCACTACTTGCCCTTGTAAAATCCTCACGTCCTGCCAAGCCCAGGGCTCGCAGCAGAAGGACCCCTGCATGGGCCCTGTCCCCGTGATAAAACAAGCAGTTACTACTGCAAAAACCAAGAATATTTTGATTCCAGCTGAAATACAGTTAAGTCTCATTGAAGCAACTGTATTTTTTTTTAAAGTTGGAATGTCCCTCTGATAGCATGGGGTTTTATAGTATGTTTTTCCAGACACTGTTCTTTGAGAAATGTGCTCAGTATGGTCTGTGCTGAACAGATGCGTCTGCTTCTGTGTTCAGCTCTGTTTGCAGTCCTTCTCTATCTGAAAATGCAAAGTCAGGCAGAACCGTCTCCAAAGCTCCAATTAGCAGAGATTTTGCTGTTGTGAAGTTCATAATAACACTGAAATTAGTCCTTGGAAAGCAACAGAATATGCATGAGATTTCTGGGAAGACTTATACACACACGTGTAAGTGGGAAATACCTTCTCCTGTCTCGTTACGCAGGATGGGTGGAAATCATTCCCCCACAGGCCCAGCGCGGAAATAAAGAACGTTGCTTTCTGAAGCTCCAAAGCGGGTTTCAGACAGCTGATTTCCCGGTGCTCTCGGTTCCACCCGCTCCCCCAGCGCTGGGAGCCCCGCACGGGCCCGGCCCCTCCCGACTCCCGGCCTCGCCCACCTCCCCACGCCCGGGGCGGGCGGTACCTGCACGGCGCGGCTGAGAAAGGTGCCCGCATCCGCCGCCAGCTTCTTCACGTTGAAATCCATGATGTTCATCTTGGGGAGGGGGGGGGAAAGGGCGCTGACTCAGCCCGGGCTCCCGTAGCGGCGGCGGCCGCTCCGGCCCGGCCCTGTAAGGGGAGGGGAAGGGGCGGAGCCAGAAGCAGCTCGGGGGCGGGGCAAGACCCGGCGCCACAATTGATTGGACCCTGGGGGCGGGGCCAGGCGCAGCGTTGCAGCTGATTGGGCCGTGGAGGGCGGGGCAAGCCGAGGAGTCGCTGTTGATTGGCCCCTGCGGGGCGGGGCCAGGCGTGGCGTCGCAGCTGACTGGGCCCTGGGGGCGGGGCCAGACGAGGCACCGCAGCTGATTGGGTGCCGCCGCAGCGTCACACGCAGAGCCCGGATGGGCCTGGGGAGAGGAGCGAGTGACGTCAGCCCTACTCTGAGGGCGGGAACGTCCCCTCAGGGTTATGGCGCGCGTTTCCCCTCGGGAAGCCTCTCTAGGGCCCGGCTCCCAGTACAGACCAGGCAGCAGAAAAGGCAGAAACCTCTAAGCTCATCCAGTCCAACCGTCAGCTCAACATCACCAGCCCTGCTAAACCATGTCCCCAAGTGCCACATCCACGGTTTTTGAACCCCTCCAGGGATTGAGACTCCACTACTGGGCAGCCTCTGCCGATACTTCACCACTTTTTCCATAAAGAAATTTCTTATAATATTGTAGAATCATAGCATAGTTGCGGTCAGAAGGGACATGATTTGATAGAGTTGGGGTTGTTCAGCCAGGAGAGGAGAAGGCTCTGAGGAGACCTTAGAGCATCCTCCCGGTGCTGAAAGGGGCTCCAGGAAAGCTGGGGAGGGGCTCTTGATCAGGGAGTGCAGGGATTGTGAACCAAAACACCAACACAACCTTAGAATTGTAGAATGGTTTGGGTTGAAAGGGACCTCAAAGCCCATCCAGTGCCACCCCCTGCCATGGGCAGGGACACCTCCCACTGGATCAGGGGGCTCCAAGCCCCATCCAACCTGGCCTTGAACCCCTCCAGGGATGGGGCAGCCACCACTGCTCTGGGCACCCTGGGCCAGGGCCTCCCCACCCTCACAGCAAAACATTTCTTCCTAAGATCTCATCTCATCTCATCTCAGTCTCCCCTCTTTCAGCTGAAAACCGTTCCCTTCATCCTATCCTTGCACTCCCTGATCAAGAGCCACTTCCCAGCTTTCCTGGAGCCCCTTTTTATCCAGTCTCACCTCCCAAGCGCAACTTTAGGCCATTTCCTCCTGTCCTATCACTTGTTAATTGGGAGAAGAAACCAGCACCCATCTCACCACAACCTCCTTCTAGGGAGCTGCAGAGCACAATGAGGTCTCCCCTCAGCCTCCTCCAGGCAATCCTAGTTCCGTCAGCCACTCCCCAGAACCCCTGCACTCCAAACCCTTCCCCAGCTCCCTTCTGTCCTGTGGACATGCTTCAGTTCCTCAGTGTCCTTCTTGTACTGAGGGGCCCAAAACTGAGCACAGGATCTGAGGTGCGGCTTCACCAGTGCCGAAGACAGGGTGATGATCCCTTCCCTACTGCTACTGGCCACACCGTTTTTGAGTCCCCCTGTGGATGGGGCAGACCAAGCCATGGGGACCCCTCGGGTCAGGGGGCTCCATCCTGGCCTGTCCCGCTGGGATGGGCACCCTTGGTCCCAGCCCTGAGAGCCCAAGTTCCCCTGACTCGCATTTCAAGAGTCCAGTATTCTGTAAATCAAACCTTGTCTTCATGTTTTTCGGGTAGACCATGGCAGTGTAAGCTGGGAAAGAATTTCGAAGTTGTTCAGAAAAAGGCTGTTTATTAAAATCATAGAATCATAGGATTATTGAGGTTGGAGAACACTTCTGAGATAATCCAGTCCAACCATAAATAAAAAGTTTGTTTAGATAAATTTATACTAAGACATAACTATAAAATAGCAGCAAAGCATCACAAAGGGAGTACTTGAAAATGCCTTGAGTATATTAGCAGAACTTAATGCCAGCAATCAAACAAATTAGAAGAATAAAATAGTACCTAATTTTAATAGTTTCCATTACATTAGCATCTCTTATCATGATTTTGGAATGCCCAAGAAGATAAGAAAGGACCTTTTACATGGACTAGCATTTAGAACACAGATTTATAATGTGGCATCACTGGCAACAAACTAATATTCCAAGCTTGAAAATGATCCTTGGTTATTCAGTTGAGTATTTTACCTTGTAATAAAAATAAGAAGCAATGTTTGACTACATGTGATAAAGTCAGAGGAAATCCTAGGGCATTACAACAAGAAGTGAATTCCAAAGAAAGGAAATAACTGTAACAACCAGCACAATCTTGTTTACATGCTGGTCAGATTCCTGGAATTAAAACAAAACTCAGGCTGCCTGAAGTCCCCATTGTATCTTTAGTACTGATAAGGAGAGGGCCTGAAAGCTATTGTTTGTATCAGTTCACTTTGCTCAAATATGTTTTACCTTTTTCAGCTTTTATTGTCTCACTTGTACAAGGGCGTGTTTATATATGAAATCTGTACGGCAAGTACAGAGGCTCCAGGAAAGCTGGGGACAGACTTTTTAGCAAAGCCTGTTGTGACAGGACCAGAAATAATGGTTTTAAACTAACGGAGGGGAGACTTAGATTGGATATAAGGAAGAAATTTTTCACAATGAGGGTGATGAAACACTGGCACAGGTTGGCCAAGGGGCATGGTGGGGGCCCCATCCCTGGAAACATTTAAGGTCAAGTGGGATGTGCCTCTAATATGATTCTAAGGATCAGCAGTTCCCATTGATGGAGTTCACAAAAAGACAGTGATGCCAAATAACTGGGAGTAGCAATGACCTTGAGGCAGAAGCACCACCTCAGGTGAGATGTACCCCAACAATGCCTTGGAGAGTGCTGTGTTTAGGCTGGCGATGACAGCAACCAACATGGTCTGGCTCCTCCCAAAACAAAATACTGCTAGTTTTTCCCTGAAGCGTGCATCCTGTTGCTGCCCATGACATGTGAACCTCACCTGCCAGAGAGGAAAGTGCTGCTTTCCGTGGTATATTGACTGACAGCTTTGACACTCTGCTTTTTGCTTCAGAAAGTGGTTAGATACCTATCCTTTCTAGCATAACCTGGGTGGAAGAGGAATAAGATTCCCATCCCTTAAGGCTCCACAGGTTACAGTGTTCTTGTAGAATTTGATATACCTACTTTTAATTGCTCCTTTCCTAAGGAGCCCTAAACACAACAGTGCTGCTTCCTAGGAAAACTTCTACCTTCAACAGCTGGGCTGTCTGGCACGTGTGGGGCCTTGGATGTCTTTTTTCAGTTCTCACTTTCACATCCTTCCTCTTTTCATGACTGTTTAAGCCATCAGAATGTGAGTGAGAGGGAGAAAATAACTAATGGTTGCTACACTTACCTAAAGGAAGATCTATTCTGGTGTGCATTTATATATTTCATATAAAACCCTAGTTTGGATAGCTTTTCTCTCTGTTTCATGCTACAATGTAAAAATAAATTCAGTTATTGGATCACAACCTAGAACTCCATGTTTCCTCAGTTCCACACTATTCTACTACTCCTAAAACACTCTGGAGTTATTCCCTTTCTTGAAATTCTCTTTTTCCACACCTTGCAATATTGAAAACAACCTCTGGAAATTTTTTTGGCATCCTAGAAGAAACAGGCATCCAGGTGTTAAGCTGAATCTTGGGGATTTCTGTGGTCATTTTAAGGGATTACCACATGCAGGCTTTTTGTCCTGTGTTTATTGAAAGCTTCAATACCCGGTTCTAAGTAGGAAACATGATCCGCTATTCAGGGCCAAAAATGTTGTCAGGGATTTGGGATAAATGGGTATATCTGGCTCAGGTAAGGAGAGCCATACTTAGCACGTGGGCTTAGTTAAGGACTAGACAGAGCTCTGAAGGTGCATTCAAAAGGTGTATGGTGTGTAGAGATATCCATGTGCCAAAAGGTGAGCCGGCGAGGAAGAAGGTCAGTTTGGCTGAACAGTGAGGGTACCAAGGGAGCTGGCAGAAGTGTTCACCAAGCCACTTTCCATCATTTATCAGCAGTCTTGGCTAACTGGGGAGGTTTCAGTTGATGGGAAGTTAACAAATGTGACTCTCATCTACAAGAAGGGCTGGAAGGAGGATCCAGAGAACTACAGTCTGACCTCAGTGCCAGGGAAGATTATGGAACAGATCATCTTGAATACCATCATGTGGCACTCACAGGACAACCAAGTGATCACACTAGTCATCATGGGGTTAGGAAAATCAGGTCCTGCTTGACTAACTTGCTCTCTTTCTATGACGAGGTGTCCCACTTAGTGGATGAGGGAAAGACTGTGGATATTGTCTACTTAGTATTTTGTGAGGCCTTTGACATCGTTTCCCACAGCATTCTCCTGGAGAAAACTGACTGCTCCAGGTTTGGATGGATGTGCTTGTCTCTGGGTGAAAATCTGGCTTGATGGTTCTGGTGAATGGGGTCCAGTGTAGTTGGTGGCCAGTCCCAAGCAATGCTCCCAGGGCTCAGCGATAGGACCAATTCTGTTCAATATCTTTATCAGTGATCTGGATGAGGGGATTGAGTGCACCCTCAGTAAGTCTGCAGATGACAAGTTGTGCAGGAGTGTCGATCTGCTTGAGAGAAAGAAAGTTCTACAGAGGGATCTAGACAGGCTGGATCCAAGGGCCAACGCCAACTGCGTGGGGTTCAACAATGCTCAGTGCTGGGTCCTGCACCTGAGCTACAAAAACCCCATGCAGCGCTCCAGGCTTAGGGAAGAATGGTTGGAAAGCTGCCTGGTGAAGAAGGACTTGGGGGTGCTGGTTGACAGCTGGGTGAATATGAGCCAGCAGTGGCCCAGTGGCCAAGAAGGCCAACAGCATCCTGGCTTGTGACAGAAATAGTGAAGCAGGCCAGTAGGGATGTGATCATGGCACTGTACTGGGCGCTTGTGAGGTCACACACTCAAATCCTGGGTTCATTTTGGGGTCTCTCAGTACAGGAAGGACATTGAGGGGCTGGAGTGGGTCCAGAGGAGGGGAACGGAGCTGGGGAAGGATCTGGAGAAAAAGTCTTATGAGGAGCAGTTGAGGGAAATGGGGTTGTTTAATCTGGAGAAAAGGAAGCTGACAGGACACATTATCGCTCTCTACAACCACCCAAAGGAGAGTGTAGTGGGGTGGGTGTTGGTCTCTCCTCCCAAGTAACAAGTGACAAGACAAGAGGAAATGGCCTCAAGCTGCACCGGAGGAGGTTTAGATTAGATATTAGGAAAAGTTTCTTCACCAATAGAGTGGTGAAGCATTGGAAAAGGCTGCTTAGGGACGTGGTGGAGTGTCCATCCCTGCTTAGAGACATGGTTTAGTGGTAAACTGGGCAGTGCTGAGTTTACAGTCAGACTCAATGATCTTAAAGGTCTTTTCCAAACTAAAGTATTCTGTAACTGGAACCAGATTTTAAAATACATATGCATGAAAATCTGAAAGTAAATTTGATCTAACATTTATTAATGCAATGAAAAATCAAATAAAACTAAAAGGAGTGGAACATTTGTTTTTAATTAACATTATTAAATTTACCTCTATTTAATAATCAAAACTTGATTTACTAGAATAGGTAAGGACATTTGTTTGTGTGTGAGTCTGTAACTTCTGTGCCAACGTTAACAACTGTGAGCTTAGCTTGATAATAACCAGGCAAAGATAAAACCAGTCGTGCCAGCTGCCTGGCCTGTGCACAATCAGGCTTTCATGAAAATCTGGGGACTGGGTTTGACAGGACCAGACAGCAGCTGTTCCCAACAGCCCGCTTCCGCTCGGAAACTGCCGCTATCTGAGTGAGGATTAATGCTCCTTTTCTCATAAGTGCGCGCTTCCACTGATCCTTACAGCAGCTGTTCCTGGGCTTCCCTCAACACTTAAACCAGAGTTGTACGAGGACTGTAAGCAGCGATTGGCAAAACATTCCATAGGGAAAAATCCTGAGCTTTCTGGGAACTGGGTTGGGTAAATTGTGTGTTGTTTTGGTGAGCTTTTTCTTTTCAGTGTCTTGCTTCCTGGAGCCATAGTGGGTTAGTTTGATACCCAGGCAGGATAACGATTTGGTCCCACACCCCAGCTGTCTTTCTTGGAAGAAACTGTCTATCTTATTGGATTAAGAGCAGCCCTGAAGAGAAGGACTTGGGATGAGAAGCTCAACATGAGCTGGCATAGGCACTCCCAGCCCAGAAACCAACCAAGTCCTGGGCTGCATCCGAAGTGTGGGCAGCAGGGTCAGGGAGAGGATTCTGCCCCTCTGCTCTGCTTTGGTGAGACCCCACCTGGAGTCCTGCATTCAGTTCTGGAGTCTCCAGCACAGGAAGGACCTGGATCTGTCAGAGTGAGTCCAGAGGAGGCTACAGAGATGACCAGATCCAGGGCTGGATCCATACGAGGACAGGCTGAAAGAGTTGGGTTGTTCAGCCTGGAGAAGGCTCTGGGGAGACCTTAGAGCAGCCTCCCAGTGCTGAAAGGGGCTCCAGAAAAGCTGAGGAGGGGCTCTTGATCAGGGAATGCAAGGATAGGATGAGGGGAAACGGTTTTCAGCTGAAAGAGGGGAGATGGAGCTGAGATTTTAGGAAGAAATGTTTTGCTGTTGCCCAGAGCAGTGGTGGCTGCCCCATCCCTGGAGGTGTTCAAGGCCAGGTTGGATGGGGCTTGGAGCCCCCTGATCCAGTGGGAGGTGTTCCTGCCCATGGCCGGGGGTGGAACTGGCTGGGCTTTAAACGTTCCTTCCAATCCAAACCATTCTATGATTCTATTACTATACTTGGAGGAAGATTGCATGGAAAATTCTATAGGCCATAACTGGCCCTTATGGAAATGAAAATTAAGAAGAAGGCCGCCTTCTACTGTGCAATGACAGTTTAATGACTGGAGGTGTATTTGGAGCTCTGCCACTTCCCTGCTGATGACTGTGAGCAAGTCACTTTATCACATGGTGCTACAGTTTCTCCACAGGTGGCAGAGGAATAATTAAACTTATCTTCTCCATGGAACACCAGTAGGAAGTTGGAAGCTGAGATTATTTTAAGAGCATTGGGAAGACCACACTGAGGAACAAAACTTGTATGGTTTTGACTGTAACTATCACATCTTTTCTAGCTTGTCTGAACTGGGATGTGGCAGGGGTGTCAGCGATTGTGACTGCAGCCCGTGTTGGTGTTGAGTGCACACATAATCACTTCTCTGGTTGTTTTGAACTTGTCTGGAAGCATGAAAGACCACATTTTGTCTGTCTTGCAGAGATGTTTGTGGGAGCGCTGGGTCCTGCGCTACTTGAACTCAGCTCTTCAGAGCTTTTACTACAGACAGAGCTCGGTAAACTGAAGCTCCTAATTCGAATAAACCTCTTCATGCTCCTCAGTAAGAGCCATCCTTGAGTCGTAAGTACAACGTTTGACTATTCGTATTTGATTGTACTTTTACATATGCGTTTATATTAAGGTCAGAGCATCCCAGAGAGACATGCTTTGATCTAAACCCATTTTTTGAACAATTGAGAAAACTAGAAGTGTTGAAGGAGCCCACTAGATGTCAGTACCGCCCCACAACGGGCTGCTGCAGCTGTGCTCGCTGCGGGGAGGCTTGAGGGTCTTGTACAAATGCATGAGGTGTCTTGGGTCATGGAGATCGGTTGTGTAAAGGCTGTTATGTTTTTGCATAACTCTAGGAAACAGTTCCAGGAACAGTGCTGCAACCCATTTATTCTGATTGTATGACGCTGTTCCTACCAAACACTTTATATGCAGCAGGAATACTTTAGGTAATAATAAGACACTTCAGAAGCGAACAAAAGGAAAAGTTTTGTCACGGTTTAGCCCCAACCCAGCCAATTTCGGCAGTTAAAACCGAGCACTTCAGCTCCCATTTCCCTCCCCTCTTCTGCCCCCAGGGAAAGGAGAAAGGAAAATGAAAGGAAAAACACTTGCAGATAGGAAAATAAATTAAAACCACTTTAATAAAACAGTAGTAATAATAATAATAGTAGTAGTAATAACAGTAATAGTAGCAGTAATAATAATAATAATAACAATAATAAAATATATACAAATATATGAAACTGTGCCTCCATCCCTTGATGACTGGACATCACTACAAATGCTGCAGAGCAAGTGAGGGAAGGGGTCAGCAGCAGGAGAGCGTTGGGCAGAGGAACTGGATTCAGGAACATAAGGATCCAAGATCGGAGGCAGAGGAGGTCCTCACTGAATGTCGGCCATCAGAGAAGAGAGACCCTCGTCATCTCTCAGGTTTGTCCTGAGAAGGATGTGTATGGGATGGAACGCGCTGTTGATCAGACACTTCTTCTTTTCTGACTTACAGCTCCACCAGCGCCAGCATGGCCTTGTATTCTATAGGAATAAGTACAAGCAATGGCCTTTCTGCATCCCAGTTCCCCATGTGAACACTGCTAGAGAGAAACTCTGCCTGAAAAACATGCAGTTCACTTTCAGAAAATGAGGTTACTGAGACAGGCCTGAGCTGAAGTTAGAAACTGACTCTATTCGGCTCAAACCACAACACATTTCTAAATACATGGACATTCAGTGATCTTAAAACTGTTAGAGCGAACTGATGTCAGCACATAATGCTTTGATTTCTGGCTCTCTTCTCCAAAGGAGTTTCTCTCCCCAAAAAGGGAACAGCTATTTTGGCCTTTATATGTCCTGAAATGATGACATTTATTATTGCTTGGGGAACCAGAATTCTAGATTGGAAAATACAGCAAATAGTAACGTTCTTTATGAGTTGACATGATGTTGAAGAACAGAAACCTAAAACAAATAGGAAGCCTAGAAAAAGAAAAAGCAGAACTTGTGTAAAGTTTAGAAACAGGAAAGGAAAGGTAGAATAAATGCAAAAAGTTGCTGCTGTTAAAATGTAAAAGGTAAGGGAGATCAAAGGGCGAAAGTTGATGCTGCATGTATAAAGACAAAGAATGAAATGTCAAATGATTATTCAACATTTGCTCCAACTTTATAGCTTTGTTCAGTCTCCACCTAGGAACATTTCCCATGTGCTCATTTGCACATGCTCTGCAACTCTCATTCTGATAGCATTTGCAAACTCATCTGTCCCCCACACCTGTAGATATACACACTTACATATTTTTTTGATAAATAAACAGCCTGAGGGTACATATTTTTGTTCCTAGGCTCACTGAGCCCAACTGACAACATGTGAAAAAATACCTAGGAAATTAACTGCACTAATACAAGAGTTTTCTCATCTCTTTCCCACCTTGCCTCACTTGATTGTTATGTGGAGAATAAAAATAAGGAAAATTGTTTAAGAAAAAAAACACACTGCATTGGAAAAATCTTGCAGCAAGAGTTAAGTATTTTTATCACATAGAAAAAAATTACACATATAACACTTTGCTATATTTCTGATTACATGCTTGCGTGTTTAACATTTAATCAGTGTCCATATGTTTAAAATAAGACACTTTGAAAACCTACATCTCTAAGCCTATCAAAAAAACCAAACCCATCTGTTTAAATTCAGTGCACTTGTTTTTTGAATGTACAAATACTTCTTTCCTTGCTTTGAAAATTTGTAAAAAAAATTATAGTAAATTATAGTAAAATCCTTCTTTTTTTTTTTTAATTTTACAGATACTTTTGTAGTCTTGCAATATCCAGCCTTCCATTTCGTTTTTGTAAAACACAGAGAGTTGAACTTACAATAGCACAGACAACTACTACACACAGAGCCACTATTGTAGCTATCACTGTACTGTTGACATCATCACTGTTGCCATCATAATCTAAAGGCCCAAATGGTTCTGGAGGAATGAACCAGGTGGCTTCTGCTATGTTAGACACCTCTGAAATCAAGTTCCTATCGTCCACAGCACGGATCGCAAAGTAGATTACGGTGTTCCTTTCTGTTGTAAAATTTTCTGGTTTAATTGTAAACAATTCTTCTGCACCAGCCTCCTTAGGGATGAGATGAGAAGAATTCACAGAAGTAGCACGATCAAAGTGATTTCTTAGGTCCAGAAGATTTTCACTGCTTTTTATGATGTAGTGATCAGCTGGGAAAAAAAGAATGCTCGTTAACAAATTAATATCGATGTTTTAGCAGCCCCACTTGTGGCACCAGTGTTGGATTTCTATATCCATGTTGTAAAACAATGTGTGGATAGTTCCTGTTTTACTCCTGACTGCCGCTTTAGCGTGCAGGGTTGGCAAGTTTGCTTTTACACCTTGCTTTACAGTGTCAAAGGTCTACTGATGCTGAGTCTGGCAACTCCTCCCTCCCACTGGCCTCAGAAATGTCTCACCAACACTCTTGGTTTTGCGCAGACCTGTGCAAAATGTCACTGAAAGAGACACTGTGCTGTCCTAATACAAATGTAAGGTGAAATGGCAATAAAAATCAGAGTGTAGATAGCTGAGGAGGGCCTTGCACCTGATCTTCTCTCTTTCAGCATGAAGTTTAGATCACAAAAACTATGAAGGACACAGAATGATTCTCCTGTTGGTAATCCAAGAACTGGCAGTTGAGAAGGGTTTAATCGGGAACTGTAATCTGCATCGCTGTAGACTGTACATTTTAACACATAATCTCTAGCTCATGCATGGAAATATTTGTACATTTTATCTGGCTGCCTCACCCCTGGAAGTGTTCGAGGCCAGGTTGGATGAGGCTTTGAGCCCCCTGATCCAGTGGGAGGTGTCCCTGCCCATGGCAGGGGGTTGAACCTGGGTGGGCTTTAAGGTCTCTTCCAACCCAAACCATTCTATGATTCTATGATTTTGGATAGAAAGTTACAGCATCTCTATTGCCCATTTATGTCTTTGTAAATAGACTCAAGCTTTATATTGTTCATGTTGGTTGAGTTTTTATCTTTTAAATTATGCACAGGTGTGAACTAAGATTTGTTGCTAAAGTCACCGGTAGTTGTATTATAATTTTATTTATTTGATTTGTTTATAATATTTCTTGGTTTCCTTGGTTTGGGTTTTATTAATGAAGAATTAAGAAGAACTAGAACAGGTATCATGCAACAAGAATAACTTTCTGTTTGGTTACATTTCCAGGTGGGAAATATGTAGCCCTCATTCTGTATGGTGGTCCTCATGGTGTGCCCTTCCAGATAAACATATCAACCTCCTCTCACAAAAATATAGTGTCCAACTCACCTTTTCCATTGTCCAAGTCACCTCCTGGGGCTGTCCAAGACAAGATTATTGTTTTATTTTCTATACGAGCATGAAGGTCTGTAACTTTACAGGGTGGGTAAACAGGAGCTGAACCTCCCCCTGTATCCACCACAAGAGAACTTGTTGAAATTCTGCTGAAACTTCCCAGCTTCATTTGGATTTCTTCATCCACAAATTTAGGTCTAGGCACATTCATATGAATTTTACCTGTTTAAAAGATTTTCCAACTTTCATGATGACAGAACCCAAACTTTATTTTCTTTTAATGTTTATTATCTATTATTATTTCTTCTCATCCTGTACATTTTCTTTAGCTTATTCAAATTTAGTGGCAATTTAATGAAGTCAAGACAGGAACTAAGGTGATCTCAGGATTCTCAGCAGAAACTTTAGGAAACCTCAAAGCAAGACAAAGTCTGAATTGTGTAAAACTTGGAAATGATGCAACAATTAAAGCAGGTTCCAGATGTTAGTGAGCTATGGCTGCAATATGGTATTTTTAGATTAAAGATAACATTTTATGCGATTGCCATACATAGGAAACAGTAGTTGGAGCTGGTTTGTTTTGTTTGGGCTTTTTTGTAGTGGAGATGACAGATTGAACACCTTTTAGGAATATTTGTGAATCTAAATAAACCCATTTGCTAAACCTTTCCCCCCCACGCATACAAATCATCCAAAGAAGTGTCATTAACACTCTTTACCATTCTGTCTGTAGCCTGGTATATACAAGGCTTGATTTCGCCTGAGGTTGAGTCTGGTGGTTGTATTTCTCCTGTAGGCATTCACTTTTAGACGGTATCTTCCAGTGCCTCTTAAAGAAGTGAAGTACCTTGAGTAGATCCCATCATTCTTCATCATGTCGGCACCTTGGTACAGGATTACTGAGAATATAATATCTCAAACAAGATACCTGCTGGTAAACAAGGTTATTATTGCTGTTCACACATGAACAGAAAACCTGAACATTACTATGCAGAAAACCTTTTTGTAATGTGGACATCTCTAAAAACAGGAGTGGTCCCACCATGGCACTGTGCATTTCATGTATTTTGTTAAAAAGAACTGGTTTACATTAACCCCTTTAACTAGGTAAAGTTCTTGTTACTATATGGAACCATCATAGTTCATACTTATTGGCCACCTACTACATAAATCACCTTTACATTAGAAAAAATGTCATCATTCAACCTTCATCAAGAGAAGGTTCCTTCTCTTTAAGTGAACTTGTGAAGCTCTATCTGGCTGGTTGCAGTAGATGATCTGCTGATGACATCCAAATTGACTATCTGAAAGCCTGGCAGCAATGTGAAAATAACCTCTTGCGTTCAGAAAAGTGAAGATATTTAAGACACACAGGATAACACATTAAAATCTTATTATGTTTTAAAGTACAGTAATGTGAAAGTGAGGGCAGGATGAGGAGGCGCTGCTGGTAACTACTGAACTTGTAAAGCACTGGAGAGAGACAAGGAAGCGGAGAGATGAAAAGAGATTGAGGGACACTGAATGCTACAAATGTCTTGCTATTGCTCTAAGAAAGAATATCCCGGAAAAGAAAAATAATGCACTTATTTCAATTAAAGAAAGAGATGAAGCTAACGTTTGGTGAGCTAATGTTAAGACTGCAGTCCAGCTGCACAGGATATGAGATGGACTAACACAACAGCTTGTTTTCTCTCGTCTTGCCTCTTGAGGGCAGAGGATTACATGAAATACACTTTCAGAAGGTAGATATGAGCAATGTACCCTCTACCATGCACCGTCCTTCTCTTTTCACTCTCAATAACAGAACAAGAATGAAAGTGGAACCATTTCTCAAGTAAAGGCCCATGTCTTTGTTTTCCTCACTAAGAAGCTTAGCTCTGTCCTAAAGCAATAGAGTTCCTTGTCTCCCTTTTTATTTTTCTCTTGATTCAGGGCTCAGTCCTTAGTGATAAATCTGAGCAGAGCACACAGACTTGGATTCTAAAATGCATAAATGCAAAGGTTTTTACTATGTGTATGGAACTTTACCTGTGCCGTTATCAAGAAGTTGAAGAATTATAGGGGCAGCACCATCCTTCTCTATGGTGGCTATCACCGTCGCACCAAGAACAGGCAAAAACCCTTGGCTAACCTCTGCATAAACAACAACCGGATTAAATGCTCTGTTTGCCCTGTTCATATGAGCCACAACACTCACAGGAGGAAGATCAGATGATGCTGGCCGAGAGAGAGCTGTTATTAATATCGTTTGAGCTGCAGTATGAATATTTTTAATACAAAACTGCCAATCGCCCACCTGCAAATAAAATACAAAAATATAAAGAATTATTGAAAAAGCTTCATGTTCTAATAGGGCCATCATTTCCTATAAATAATAAAAACTAATTAAAAGCAAATTTGGTTACTAGTCTAGGAACTGTTAGTTCAGAACACAACAGAAACTGTTCAGACTTTACCTCTGCTCTGCCACCAATACTTAGTCTGGCTGTGTTTGAGTCTGACTCATCAACTGTAAAAGCTGAGCTTCCATATTCTTTCCCTTTGGGGTCCTTCAGGAAAAAGAATGGCTGAGAAAGACTCCATGAAATGCTGAAGAAAGTGTCTTTTCCCACAGTTTTGTCAACAGGCACGGTAGAATTCATCCATCCAGACCGTGGAACAAATAGCTCTTTGCTTTCAATCTGTTAGAGAAATAAAATGGGTCATATTGCTATTTAGTAAAGAAGCATTTAACGTATTTTCAGAGTGATCCCTCATCCATTGCACAATATTAGAATCACAGAACGAATCATAGAATGGTTTGTGTTCCAACCCCCTGCCATGGGCAGGGACACCTCCCACCAGACCAGGCTGCTCAAGACCCCATCCAACCTGGCCTGGAACCCCTCCAGGGATGGGGCAGCCACCACTGCTCTGGGCACCCTGGGCCAGGGCCTCCTCACCCTCATTGTGAAGAATTTCTTCCTAATGTCTGATCTAATTTTTCCCCTTTCCAATTTAAAGCCGTTCCCCCTTGTCCTATCACTACAAGCCCTTGTAAAAAGCCCTCCCTACCTTTCCTGTTCTATCCATTCATTAGCCTTAGAGAAGTGAAAAATATTTATGTCTTTTGGCAACCAGCATGAAAAAAGGTCTCTTCTTCCTTATACAAAACTCAGACTTGTATAGAGAAGGCAGCAGACTTTCTGGTTCTGCTGTCTCTGCCTACAGGAAAATGAAGAACCGTTTGACACAGCTATCAAACGACAAAAACTAATAAAATCCCAGATTCGCTTTATGGAATGGCTGCTTGCAAAGTGACATTGATTTTAAATGTAATTTATGGCAAACAGCATCACTCACTATGAGCTCAAGTATTTCATTGCTGTATCTAAACTCTTTATCTGCCTATCAGAAGCACGGTGCCAGTAAGCTGTGTGTCCACTGCAGCCTGTCTGTCTCAAAATCCTGAAGACAGAAAAGGTTTCCACCTGTGAGTAATGAGAGAGGCAGAAATAACAACAGAACAGAGGGGAATGTGTAGACAAGAGAAGAAAACAGTATTTCCTTTGTAAAATTAAAGCAATTTTGGTGTCATTTCCTCACTCCTATTTTATGAAAAATAAGGCCTGCAATTAGCAAACAGCCCGGCATAAACTTAATTGTTTTCCTCTTTTTAGATGGGACAGAAGAGACAACTACAGGCAGGATAACAACTCAAGAAAATCCCAGACCTGCTTTTCAAATCTACATTCACTTCTGCCTATAATCCAGCCATCTTTGCGAGTGGCATATTTTAGATAAAACATAAGTCTGGATCTGTGTTAAAATATTAAAAAGTGAGGAAGAAGTTGCTAAATTCTAATTAACAACTGGCCTAGATGAAAACTCTAGAAGTTTATATGTCAAATTGATACGTATGGCTTCAGACAGCAGCTGTGTTTTAATCATAACTTTGTTACTCAGGTTAGACTACTAAAATGCTCTAAAAGATAATGTTTCATCTAAAAGTGGATTAAATATCCTGGGGTTTTCTGCTTGCTTTTTGCTCTCTCAAAGTCTCTTAGACTTTGACAATCCTGAAGAACAGTTTTCTTGAGTATTGTGGAATCAAGAATGATATAAATGATGTAAATTCTATATTTATTTCAGTGCAGTGAAATGTAGATCAGTAAAAAATCTACTTGCTCCTCTTACCAAATTAAGCCACTGACAATTATCATTTTTAATGTCGAAATTTATTCAATTACTGATTAAAAGCATAGGAGGAAAAAGAAGAAATATAGACCTGAAGAGATTGTTCAGAAGTATCTCCTCTTCCTGATGTGATTGAACTGAATGTCTCAGTTAATTTACTGGGCACAGGTCCATCTACACAATAATGCTTGGAGCCCCCTGAAAGAGAAGAGCAAAAGAATTAGAAAACCTACTTTTTGCTCTAAAATTGCCCTAAAATTTTGTGTGACTTCTGGTTCTCAGTGTTCTACTGAGGCAGCCAATTTGTTGTGAAATCAAAGAAGTCTGAAAATGCACCCTTCAAATAAGAATATTTATTTGAAATATTTTTTTGGAGTCAGCTTGCTTTCTAGATCTACATAAGGAGTTGTTAAATGGTTGGTTTCAAACGACTTCTGTAGCTCCAGCTCCACTGAGAGCTCTGCTTCCTAATGGCAAGGGCAGTCACTGTGTGTACGATTTCCTGGCCAGTGCGTTTCAGACACAACAGTTGGAGAAAATTATTATTCTTCATGTAATAAAAAATGCTTATAAGTAAAAGCATACAGAAAGTTCCAGTCATTGCATGTAGTGCCAGAAATACAATTCTAGGCATTTTTTTTTGATCTTATGTAAAAATATCATCATTAAATTTCCTTTGTAATAGGGTATTGTCATGTTATTGCACTTTTTAAATCAAGACGGCTCTTAAAGAAAATCTGTGGATCATAGAATCATAGAATCACAGAATGCCAGGTTGGAAGGGACTTCAGGGATCATCTGGTCCAACCTTTTAGGTGATTGATAGTTTAAATGAGATGGCCCAGCATCCTGTCAACACGAGCCTTAAAAGTGTCTGATGTAGACGAATCCACCACTTCCCTGGGGAAACTATTCCAATGTGTAACTGATCTAAAGAGTTCTCCTTGTTTGCATTAAAACACCCTGTCAAGAAGATAATTTTTAAAAAAAATTAAGTTTGTTTTAAATTTCTTTTATCCAGACCAATGAATTGCCATGCTTTAACATAATTTTACTTGAATACGGGTGCCAGAGAGAGAGCGCGTCCAGAATATTTACCTGACAGTTCTGAAAATGCTTCTAACTCTTTGGCTGCAAATGCCCCCAGTGCAATGGTGTGAATTACTGCCCCACTGTGTTTCACAAAATCAAAACAAGCTGCTATGCCTAGGTCCTCTCCATCCGTCAGTAACACAACCTCTGAACCATAAGTAGTATTCATTTTGTCTGCAATTATCTGCAACAAGAAAAAAATCCATTATATAAGATTAATTTATAAATACTAGTTTATCCCAGAGCACAACATATGCATTTAGAAATGTTACCTTCAAATATAGGACAAATTTGTTCTTTAATAAATGTTTTAATTTTTATTTAACACTAAAACAATTACAATATTAATTATTGCAATTAATATTGCAAGATCTAATTCCTTAGATTAAGTGTTCGATTATAAACAATGAATATTTAATATGTGTTTTGCTAGAGGAGGAACCTGTCCCAGCTTGAAGACATCAGAAGCATCTGTACATGTGTTACTAGTTCAGGGACTGGATGTTGAAGGGCACTGTCTTAAAAACTTGTGTCCACTGTCTGGAACTACTCTTTATTCTCCAATCAGAATTTCAGGAGCAGAGAAGGACAGGCTTGTCTCTAAGGTAACTGAAGGTGGGGCAGAAACCAGGGGGGCAACTAGCCTCTCTCCTGCCTGTGCCATCCCCATCCGATTGCCAGTCTTCCCGCGGTCCTGCGCCTCCTTTCTGTCCTGAAATCCCAGCTACCTCGGCAGTCTCATCCACCTCTGTGCAATTCCTCTCTTTCATCTTTAATTTCTTCTCTTTTCCTACATATTGCTCCTGATTTTCAGCTTGATAGCTGAATTAGGTGACATCTTCTAGGACTGCAAACTGCCAGCGCAAGGGAGTAAATCAGACGAATAAATAGTAACACACATCTATCATTGTTTCCCATTCTTATGATTTGTATACGGTTTCATAATTTTAGGGTCTTGACTAATAACTAGTGAACTGAAGGAATTATTCAAAAATATAGATCATTCATTTTGGAATTTAATCTTATTTTTCATCATCCTTTTTGAAGCATGGACATCCCATCTGGCCCGTTCTCTGCTAATACTTTTCTAATGCCAGGAAATGGCAATGCCAAACAATTTCTATACCAGATTTTCTCCTGATACATTCTAGAATCGTATTATCTTTCCTAACTCTATGTAGGAAGTTCACATTCAAGTGTCTTTCTCGCTTCTTCCTCCTTTTCCATACATTGCAGGAGGTATCTCCACATCGTACTTTACCTTAAGTCCTTTGCGTATGCCTGCACAGATATTGGTTTGTCCTCCAACAACCGTAGGTAAATATTGAAGAAGTTTTTGGCGTGCTCCATGGTTGGTTAGTTGTTGCAAAGGAGCTTTTTCTGATGCATCAGAGTCAAATATGACAATTCCAACCCAGGAACCAATCTCAATAGCATGGAGCAGAAATGCTGCGGCAGCGCTATGGAGATGTCTGAGGCGGTTACGCTGTATGTGAAAAACAACACCACTCTTAGAATGCAATCTCTTCTCAGAAATTATGACTGTGAACAAGATGTAGGAATTTGTGATGTTGATCAGGTTGTAATTAAAAATTAAAACCACATTGACTTTAAATTTTAGAATCATTCATAATAATATAATTTGAAACTCCATTTATGATACATTTTCTGGTTGGAAGAAATACAATGGCATTGTCATTCTAGATCTGGAACAAAGGAAAGGAAAGAAATTGAGATTTTACAAGAAAAAAAAGTCTAGCCTACAACTCTTTGTATTTTTAAGTGATATCTTTTAGGAATTCCTAAATAAAATTACTGAGAAAAAAAATAGTAGTCATTTTTTTTTCTAAAATAATCGAGTTAATTACAGAATTGACTGATTTTTTTATTACTATTTTGTAACTTTTTCTATTTCTTACTATTTTTGCTGAAAATTGTATATAGAATATGTATTCTTACCACTAACATGCTTGAAGAAACATCCAGTACTAAAGCAACTGCTCTGTCCTGGGACTGCAGCAGTCTGAAGGTGGTCTCAGAGGGGGGTGAGGAAGCATTTATGATAACCGAGTTGCGAAAGTCGTCAGATTCCATGATTACTTCCCACGTGCTTTTGTGGTTGCACATCTTATTCTGCATATTTGGAGCCTCACTATTGTGAGAATTTTTATCACAAAATTCAATCACCTAAAAAGTCAGATGGAAGCTGATAATAATTCTGAACCAAGCATAAGAAAAGATCTCAGGAAATATCAAGTTTGTGGTGGGAGACATGTCTAAGCCCAGGCTCGTTGAGGCTCTGAGCAACCTAATCCAGTGGAAGGTGTCTCTGCCCATGGCAGGGGGGGTTGGAACTGGTTAAGCTTTAAGGTCCCTTCTGACCCAAACCATTCTATGATTCTAAGGTTGTCTACATTGGCGTTTTGGTTCACAATCCCTGCACTCCCTGATCAAAAGCCCCTCCCCATCTTTCCTGGAGCCCCTTTCAGAACTGGGAGGCTGCTCTAAGGTCTCCTCAGACCCTTCTCTTCTCCAGGCTGAACAACCCCAACTCTATCAAATCAAACCATGTCCTTTCTGACTGAAATCATCCTATGATTCTACAATATTATAAGAAATTTCTTTATGGAAAGAGTGGTGAAGTATTGGCAGAGGCTGCCCAGTAGTGGAGTCTCCATCCCTGGAGGGGTTCAGAAACCGTGGATGTGGCACTTGGGGACATGGTTTAGCAGGGCTGGTGATGTTGAGCTGATGGCTGGACTGGATGAGCTTAGAGGTCATGGTTCTATGTGGAGTGTAACAGAGCTAACTAGGTAGCCCAGTTCAGGTGCAGGTGATCAAATCTACAGTTATCTTACGGCTGAGGCATTTGGCAAGAGTGCTTCACTTCTGTTGCATGTTGGCCTGATTCTCCAAACATGGAACAAAAGGGAAACTAAGAGTGCAGTACATCACATCCTTATGGACAGGAAACAGCTGTTAAATCGTTTCCAGTCACTCCTTTGTCTCCCCTTTTGAACAGATTTTAATAGAACTGATAACATCATTCATATTCTTTGAAATAGAAATTAATTAAACACCTGACTGATCATTCTCCCCAGCAGAAATAACTGACTAGAGCCTAGATGTTACTAACCTCTCAGTCCAGAAATGTAGAGAAATACTTACAGAAGGTATATATTGCATATACATAACAGAGCAGGTGATATTCTGTCGTACATCTGGAATAAATACACATCCTTTTTCATATAGCTGACCATCATATCTACAGTTTCTTAGCTCACACTTGTCTCCCTTGCAGTCTTGGAAAACAGGAATACCACTCATACCAGCTGGACACCTAAGGGAAGAGAGGCAGGGCTGGTTAAGAAACATTTATAGTCTATAACCAGTTATTTATTTGAATTTTGGCTGCCCAAAGCCAAACCGCTGTTGACACAGCCCTGTAGTAGGCACTGCACAAGTACAAGGGTAGGCTGGCTCTGTGTCTGGCAGGGTCCTCAAACTGATCTAGAAGCAGTTAAAATCATAAAACCCTTGTCTTTTGTAATGATTACAGGCTGTGCAGGGAAGACATCTTGCTAGTAGCTGCAATATAAAAGACTGTATTGGTGGGTCTCAGCTAGGAAAAAAAAAGGCAAAACTGAACTAATTCTTTCCATCCCGTTATTTTCCCTCTTTGTAGAAACTGTTTAAAATCCCAGTGGTTTCAGAAGGCAACTTCAGCGTTACTGATAACTGCTCTTTAATACTGCTTTTTAATGCTACTTTAATTCTGCTGTTTAATAGTATTTCATTAAATAAGTATGAAACAAACGGTGTCTGAAGTCTGCAATCGCACACAGAGCAAAAGATCATCCAGCCTGATCTCCAGAACCCCTCACAAAACAGCACAGAAGGCTGGTTTTCTGGGTGGTTTTCTGGGTTGCAAAGCAGCTTTTAATCATCTGAACAGGTCGTGGACATTCTACAAACTCAGCACAGACAATAAGAGTATTGAAAACATTATTGAAATGTTTAAACCTTTGTAATGTAAAAGCAGAAATGGGAAAAAAATAATACCTTGTTGCTTCAATACTTGCATTCTCAGAATTCCTGGACACATAAAAAGGCATGGTGTTACTGTACTCATCGAACACCCCCCACCGCAAATGAGCCCACTCGTGGACAAAAACTCGACCTGTTGGAAAAGAATAGCACATGCACAGCCTAAATACAACTGTTTCAAAGTGTTTTACTCAGTCTAGCAACCAGAACTAGGGGGTTTTAGTCATATTGGACTCTCAGAAATGCAGGAACTGTTCTAGAGGCTTTTTTCCAAGTTAGCAAAAAAAAATCTCTTATGGAAAGTTATGTTTTGTGAGGTTTCTGTCCCACAGAGCAGCAAACCCAACATTTTTTTGAATTCGAAGATTTTTTAATATTTTGAATTTTTGAATATTTTTTGACACAGTGCAGTACAAAATCAGATACAGAAAAACTGGTTTATTTGGTAAGTGGGCATAAAAGGAAGGCTATTGCTAATGACAGTAATTAAGAGGAATAACCATTTATGATTTTCTGGTTCTCAAAGGGATGTGTAACATTTAACACATATTTGATTTCAGACATTTCACAGGTATTTATGACTTCTGAAAAATATGGCTCTCAAAGTGTTTTGCAGTTTAGCAAGTAAATAAAGTACCCAGCTTCATTAACCACTTAGAAAGACCTTGGCCATTTCCTATGAGCGATAAAATAGGCAATTAAATAAATAGTAGTATTACCTCTTTCTCCATAAACATGAGTCAAACTGTCATTTAACAGGAAATTAGGCGTGAAGTGGATGTAGCGTCCTTTCTCCTTACACCCTCCATACTGTAAGGTATAGGGATCATTTACATCTTTCATATAAGGGTCTGCTATGATGACATCTGCCTGAAAAAGACCAATGTTCCACATGACATGGGTGTAGAGAAGGGTTAGGTGATTCTTGTGGATTCAGTCCTGCAATTTTTGTCATCCTACGAACACTCTCAACACTTTTGCGTAAGAACATCCAGGATTAGTCCAGGATCAATCCTAGATACTGCTGTAGTTCATAATGTAGCCTTATCAGCCGAGCTTTTCCTTATGGTTCTAATCATAAAGAATTCTCTAGATCATACCTTATCATAGGATTCTGTTTTCAGTCTTGAATAGCTGGTATTTTTCTTCCACGTTTTAGGAATTATAATTTTTACGGACTTGAAGAAAAATCGATGTTTTGTCATTTCAAACAAATAATTTGAAGCATTTTTAATCATGTTCTAGGGAATCAAAGAAAATATTAATATCAATGTTAAAATTAAAAATTTGACCATATGTACAAAGAATAATTTAGCCTTATCAAGAAACAGCGCTACAATAAATTAGAACTAAGTACGTAACACAAAACTAAGAAAGTATTAAAATCTTTGCTAAGAAAAGAATAAACCAAGGACTAAGCTGTAATTCTTGGTGTCTCTCACCAGTTCTATAGAATCGTGGTATGGTTTGGGTTGGAAGGGACCTCAAAGCCCACCCAGTGCCACCCCCTGCCATGGGCAGGGACACCTCCCACTGGATCAGGGGGCTCCAAGCCCCATCCAACCTGGCCTTGAACCCCTCCAGGGATGGGGCAGCCACCACTGCTCTGGGCAACCTGGGCCAGGGCCTCCCCACCCTCATGGGGAAGAATTTCTTCCTAACGACTAATCTAAATCTCCCCCCCTTCCAATTTAGAGCCATTCCCACTTTAGTAGTCCTATGACTACTTTTTAAAAAAGGAGACAATCCATGACTGATGGTAAAAAGTAAACTATCAGATCCACTTTTGCTCCATGCAAACCTCTTCTCACAAGATGAAAGCAATCTGGAAATTATAAAAATTGTATTATATCCTTCATACTTGATCTTAGAGTTTACATGGGACTGAGATAACTCTACACCATGGTCTAGGAGGTATTAAGCACTGCAAAACATGGGTATTTGCCAGAAGTGTTCTGGTCAGCAATTTTCTCTAACATGATTTGACTTTGTAGAATACAATTTCTTTGCTTTGAGACCTGGCCAGCATCCTATTCCAGGGGAATTTATTCATTGAGGCGTGCATGGGGACTGGGAATAAAAGTTGGGCCCAAAAATGCCACAAACCCTCACTTTTTTTCCATTTATAATTTTTAAAGAAAAGGTATGAGCAAATGACAAACAGTAGTACAACCCACGGCTATTAAGCAAGTATTCATAGGACATGCTTTCAGGTAAATGTAATTTGGAAAGCTACTTAAAGCAATTTCAGTTTGCCTTCCAGCAGAGATGTAGCAGCATTACCTGAGAGAATTAGTGCTCTTAGTAGCAACAACAGGTGGCAAGACAAATTAGAAATTACTAGTTTAGTATCTATGGGATTAATCCATGGTTAATTCAAAACAGGCAAAGAAACTATCGACAAGAACGGGAGCTGGACCTGATTCATGCTGCTTTCCAAGCAGAAAAGTAACAGTGCAACTGCTGTGAAATAATGCCTGTAAATGAAAATGTTCTTACCATTGTGTTCAGGATGATGTTGGCATCTTCTGGCACCCGGGGATTAATTGCAACAACCAAATCCTCATAGCCGTTCTCATTTAGCCATACCATAGAACCTTTTGCCACATGCAGGAGCTGAACAGACAGCAGAAGTATCACACTCCTAATCACTCCCATTGCTTGTCCCCGTCTGCGAGGCTCTTGGTTTGAAAAGCGATGGCTTATCAGTCTGATTTATGAGACTGCCTGCAGGGTGCAAGGAGACTTTGCACCGTAACCCAGGATAGTTCACCTCCCACATCCGAGTGTGTAGAGTCCCAAGCACCTTATCTTCTTGTTACAGCAACCTGGGATAGTTTACTTCTTCCCGTCCATGCACGTAGAGTCCCAAGCGCCTCTTATCTCATTGTCACAGCAACCCGAGGTCCTTTGCTTTCCCCCTCATTGCACACGAATGTGACAGCCAGCTGTGGATCTCAGCATCCAGACAGCAGGACTTGTATTACATCAGCGCCAAATGACCCAAACAGAACCATGCATATGTACAATATGCTAATCGGCACAAGTTTTATTATCCACCATTGCAGCACTTTCCCTTGAGCTTCACTCCTGAGCAGGAGTCTGCTGCATCGAGTTCCCCTTTTTGATTAGTGTTGGCGTCCTGCAGCTCCCATCATGGTAACGTTACACTTTCCATGAAGCCAAAACTCTCACCCACTGAGGGTTGTGACTCATCCTGGAAGGACTCACACTCCTAACACCTCCCTTGTTTGCAACAAGACACTGATGTCCTATGCAAGTGCAGTTATATCAGATATGTTTGCTATATTTAGTTATACATTAATTTTATATAGAGATATTTGATATGTTATTGTGAACTAAAAAAACCCCAATTTAATTTCCTTATGCCTCTTCAGGTGATCTATGCTTTGTTACTCATTTCAGACGAGAGAAATAATTGCAAAAACAAAACTGGAATTTCCTGGAAGATAAAAAATCTGAACAATGCAATAATTATGTAATGTGAAATTGAAACAACAGAAAAAGTAAGATTAGATCAGTGAAATAGCAAAACACTGGTAAGTTCTGTGTACAATATTTGCTATGCAAAATCTCCTCTTTCAAATCGCATTGCATGCCTTTATATGAATGCCCATCCTGTTTGGGATAAAAAGTGGCACAAAGAGGGAAGGCTGACTAGCCAACTTTTTTTGCCGCTCTAGCAACGAGCTGTCTTTGTTCTCAGATTTCTTACCAGGACTTCCCTAATGACTCTGAAATCTCCACCTGGTCAAGTATTACTGCTGTCTTCAGCACAGCCAGGAGTTATTAGAGGGGTGACGGGTTAAGAAAGCAAGAGAGGGAAAAAAGAAAAACACTGGAGCTCGAAAGCAGAGGTTCCTGACTTGCATAATAAATGTGAATCCTAATGTAAAAATGAAAGTGCGTATCACCAAGGCTAAATAGAAAATTATTGAACAACTTGCAATGATTCCATTTATATTCTACAATAGATTTAACCAGGAGCTTCCTACAGTCCAGCATATTCATTGTTCATTTATGACTAACAAGACAGTACAGCTGCTATTACTGGTGGTGTTACTGATGCTCATTATTTAAGCATTTACTGATGGTGGTTCACAGATCATGATTTTGCCAGTTCCTAAGAGCATTCTCACATGAATACTTTTTCACATGACTTTTTAAAATTTAAAGTACACTGAGTGCACTAATAAATCTGTGTGAAAGATCTTACTGCGCTCTATTCCCTGCAAGAGGCTTTGAGCTGTACCTTTTCATAGGACTTATGTTTTGATTTCTCATTGGTGATAACCAGAAATGTCATAACCAAATCCTGCCCATGAGCATGAAGGATGCCCTAGCAGAGCTGCTGCAGGGTGTGGAGGGCTGACGCTGCACATGTGGGAGGGCAAGGCATGTGGCTACCAGGCTCCCTCCTTCCCAGCTGGCTCTGCTCCAGGAACAGCCTCCAACCATGGGATAAGTCAGGGTCTTTCTGGTCCATCTGTCTCCTGAATGGCAATCCTTGTCCAAGTGCAGCCAAAATCCTGTAAATCAGACCCCACCTGTGCCCCATGTGGAGCTGGTGTCTGCGAAGGCTTGGCCGGGCTATGCTCACCGTGGGCAAGGGAGGTCACATCTCCCACCATGGAGATTTTGCTGCTCCCACAGCGAGTGCCCAGGACTGGGGAATCCACAGGCTACCTGGGCTGGAGTAGAGGTCTGATAAATCTTAAGAGCATCTGAGCAGCACCACAGACCCACTTGGGATGGGATCCGTACTGTTACATGCAGAGATGGGCTTGACATTTGTTACATCCACCCAGGATTCTGCTGGCCACACTGAGCACTTCCTAGGAACTTCCCATTTTCCTGTAGGCATTGTTTGTGCCTCCTGAACTGCAGCCCCTGGCTGCCCACTCCACCCATGCACAAAGCTCTGCCTCTGCTCACTGAAAGGCAGAATTTCCAGGGTTGCAGTGACTGGGGCTGTCACTGATAAGAGGGAGAATTTGGCCAGATAAAGAGTAAGGCTTTCCAAAAGTCTGTCTAAAATCCAAGTTATATGTTCGAGTGTGCACCTTTCTTTTGGCATTTCTGTCACTAAAATATATTTATACAAATCACACTACCTTATCTTGAAAATACAATGTGCTCTCTGCTCTCAAGGTGTTTGTACCCTTTTGCTTGGAACTCCGCTCTGTAATGTCTCATCTTGCTCTTTTTTCCATTCTTAAGGTCTCTATCCTATTTTCCACATCTTGAACAGACTCCTGTGGCATCTGCCCTACTTTTGGGACCTCACCTTGCTCTTTGGCCATGTTGCAGTGTAAGAAGGGGGTTGCAGCAATTTAGGAAATGGAATTAAGGACTGCTTAGTAAAAGAGAAATAAAACTATTTTTGCCTCCTTTAAAGATCTAAAAAGTCTTCTGCAAACAACTGAGATGTCTGGCTGAGCTAGAAGTGATTCACATGGAAGTCAGTAGTGGCACCAGTACAAGTGGGTTTATGGTGAACAATTTGCACTGGGAACTCTGATCCAGACAGGCCAATGCATGTAGTAAGGGAAGTTCTGCATCACTGTAGCTGCTATAACCTGCATCTGGGATAAGGTGTTTCCAAATGTCCTTTGCCAAAATCTAAGAAGACCAGCATTGAGTCTGCAATCTCCAAATGAAGGACAGCCGGACCTGCTGCTGTGTGAAATGCTGTTCAGGAGAAAGCCTTCCCCGCTACTTCCCTATGCTTTGGAATTGCCTGATATTTCTTCCATGCCCCAAGTGGGTGCAGAGACTCCACTTTTTGAGCAGTGGAGATGATTTACTGCTCCTGCTAAGTCGTGCATGCAAAGAAATCAGGTTTTTGAGTGGGTGAGTGTCTGTGGGGAACTCCATATTCCTACAGCACCATGACTTCACAGGGCAGCTCACCTTGGTGCCCACTGCACCTGTGCACTGGAGGTGAAGGACTTCTCCTGTCCACCTGCTTGAGAAGCTGGCACACTGTGGCACAGAGTGGGAGATGCTGTGAAAGAAGCCAGGGAAGCAGCAAATCCCATTTTACAAGAGTGTGTGGGAAGAAATGTTGTCATTGCTCTCTTTCTACATATTTCTGTGTAAGGCAGTGAGTGTCTAAAGATTGCTGGGAGAAAGAAATTCTGGTCAGCATTGCACCACCTGTGAAAGGATGAGGAAGGAACAGGGTATAAACAGAGCCACAGCAAATCTGCTGCTTTTGTGAGACTTTTGAGATAGCAGGCGATTGCCAAAATTAAACAAAGAACAAAGAAAGGCACTGGAGTTTCAAATTTCTGGTGCAGAAATGGAAGATTCAGTTGCAGCTTTACAGCAGGTAAAGTCATGAGCCGTGACAAATACTCAGCAGAAATCCTGTGGGATCTGAAGAAGCCTCTTTCCAAGCACCTCTTTATTAAGGCTTGGAATTACGTCATCCTCCAACTGTGTGTCATGTTTCCTTTAATTATTTGTTACCCTGTGGATTGTGCCACAGTCATTAAAATGTGTTTTTGAGGTGAAGCTTGTAATTAATTCTTTATGAGGTACAAGACTACAATGCTAATTATCATGCTAATTGGCCCTCACCGATAAATAGTGGTTGCTTTGTTACAGAAGCAATCAGCAGATTTTAAGATAATTGCAACAATTTGTTGCTTTATTTTAAAAATAAATCAGTCACATAGCAAGTTCTGGGAAGCTAAAACTAAGAATCCCTCCAAGCTGACTATGAGATACCCAAAACTGCGGTGCTGAAGGCAAGGTCTGAGGAGAGGGTTCACTCACAATTCAAGGCTATGGGTCCTAAGGAGAACAAAGCATCTTGCCTTTTGCACTGCAACGACAAAATCTCCCTTGTACTTGAGGTACAAACAGGCATTTGCTCCAGAACAGATAATGGAGTGATTCCATCTTTACTACAATGAAAAAGGTTGAATTTAAGCCTTTGATTTTGATTTTTATTATGGTGCACACACAGCTAGGCAATATTCTCCAAAGGGCAGATAAAGGGAGTAACTGCTCTGACTTTAGCAATCCTGTGGCCAGCAAGAGAAGAAAACATATACACACTGGCTTGTTTACAAATGCTGTCAAAGGACATTTATATTGATTGTGATTATTTCGGATGCTGACATTCACTTAGCATATTGAAAAGCCTGTTTTTTTTCTAAACAAAACTTGTGTGCAAATTATAATTCTGTATGACCATGTGCATCCATGTCCATATCTATATGTAGGTACACAAGTATCTGTACATATGATCATATTTGTAGCACAGGATCATTCTGGTTTGTACACTTGATTATCTGGAAGTGATCTTTCCATACTCGGATATTCTGTGAGTGACATCCTCAGGTGCTACTCGTGATGCAAAAGTAATTGCTCATTTTTTTTCATAGTATCAAGGAATCACTGAGGTTGGAGAAGATCTCTAAGCTCATCCAGTCCAACCCCACCGCGCCTACTAAATCACAGTATCACAGTATCATAAGGTTGGAAAAGAACCTTTGAGATCATCGAGTCCAACCTATGACCCAACACCTACACCTACTCCTACTTGTCAACTACACCACGGCACTAAGTGACTCATCCAATCCCATCATGAAGTGCCAGGTCTGCCTGCTTTTTGAACCCCTCCAAGGATGGAGATTTTACCACTGCCCTGGGCAGCCTCTGCCAGTGCTTCACTGCTCTTTCAGTAAATAAATTATCCCCAATACCCAATATAAACCTTCCCTAGTGCAACTTGAGGCCACTTCCTCTCATCCTTGGGAGAAGAGACCGGGGGGGGGCAGCCATGACTTCCCCGGGTGTGCCAGGGCCTCCCCACCCTCACAGCAAAACATTTCTCCCCAAGATCTCATCTCAGTCTCCCCTCTTTCAGCTGAAAACCTTTCCCCCTCGCAGGGGGTCCCTGCACCCCCTGATCAAGAGCCCCTCCCCAGCTTTCCTGGAGACCCTTCAAGTTCTGTCAGGTCTCCCTGCCACAGAACAGGCGGGGGGGGGGGCGAGGAGGGGGGAGCACCGCCGTGATGGGGGGGGCACCGCCTCCTCCTGCCACGAGGGCCGAGGCCGCGGCGGTTGCTCCGACAACGGCTCACGGGCAGCGGCAGCAGCGGCGGCGGCGGCGGCAGCAGCAGCGGCGGCGGCGGCGCTGAGGGGTGGTGGGTGCGGGAAGGGGCGCTGGGGAGGGGGCGCTGCCCCAGCGGCGGGGGTGCAGAGGGTACACTGCCCTTCGGCATTGGGAGGGGGGGGGCTGTCCCTGTGGGGGGAGCTGCCCCATGGCATGGGATGTGGAGGGGGGGGGGGGCTGTCTTGAGGGAGGGGGCGCAGAGAGGGGGCGCTGCCCCTGGGTCGGGGAGGGGGGCTGTCCCGTGGGAGGGTGTGCAGAGAGGGGGCGCTGCCCTTTGGAGGGGGTTGCCCCTCGCGAGGTGGAGTGCAGAGGGTGGCACTGTCTCCTGGGAGGTGGTGCAGAGGGGACGCTGCCCCTAGAGGGGGATTGCCCGTCGGGGGAGGGTTGCAGAGGGTGGCACTGCCCCTTGGAGGGGGTTGCCTCTCGGGAGGGGGTGCAGAGGGTGGCACTGCCCCTCTCGGGAGGGGGCGCTGCCCCAGGGTCTGGGGAGCAGAATCCGCTGGCAGCCGTGCGGGAGCAGAGGGGTGAGTGCCCGGGGCAGAGCTGGTTAAGTGATAACGAATCCGTGTGCCAGAGGTTGGATTAATTGCGTTAAATCTGATGAGAGTGGGGTTACTTGGTCTGAACGCTGTTATTTCTCGGTGGGACTGACCCAGGATGCTGCTGTTTCCCTCACAGACATGCTGAACACCGGTGTGTGTTCTCATTGTACAGCATTGCAGCAAAATGTCATCTTCAGCGGAATCATCCTCATCCTTCAGTGACCACGAGTACTCTAAAGCTTTATTGGACTCGTATCTGTCAGAAAAGCAGCTCCTTCCTCTTGCTACTGAGGCAAGTTCATTGGATGGGGCTTGGAGCCCCCTGATCCAGGGGAAGGTGTCCTTGCCCATGGCAGGGGGGTTGAAACTGCATGGGCTTTAAGGTCCTTTCCAACCCAAACCATTCCATGATTCTATGATTTTTTTCCTGTTAAACTCAGCTTTTTTCATTCTATTCACTTTGTTTACAAGATTCAAACCAAATAATTCAAAACATACTTCCTAGTTCCAGGTGGAAATGGGTGATATTAAAAAAATTGGGTAGTGAGAGTGCTGGACATAAAAATGGTATCCTGAAACTGTGGAAAAAGTCTTAATTGTTCTTTTCTACTTGTACAGATAAGCTAGGATAAATGAAACATCATGTTTAATCTTCCAAGATGCCATTTTCACTGAAAGCAATTAAATTCAAAGTCTTACTCAAAATCTTAGTTTTGTTTATATAGCCAAGAAAATGCTACAGAGACCTGCAAGTCAAGGTCTGCCAGGAAATGTAAGCCTGTAATAAAACAAGACACATAAATATATATATGTAAAATAAAATCATAAGATGTTTGGAGTGTAGTTGTTTGCCTTATAGCAACAGTTGGAAATAGAGGAGTTTACATTATCATCCTGTGAGGAAGTGATTTTTCTAGTTGGGAACTTCCCAAATTCTGTTAATTATTTTCTCAGTTATGCTAAGGAGATTCGGATGTAGGAATATAAACTCTTTGTCTCACAAATCCTTTTGATGGGGATGCACCTGGCACACGCTGAAAGTGGGAGAAATGGGTGGAGAAGGCAAGACAATGGAAAATAATGAGGAGTCAGTGGAGCACTAAGCGAAGTAAACAGAGTTGTGCTTGGCAAGGGCATCAGTCATGCTGGAGTTAAAAGCTAGAGATGTTAGGAGAGGGGGTGAGGGGGACAGGAGGTTCCCAGTGCCTGAAAAGGAAGCAGGAACATGAAATGTGTAGCAGTGGATATGTGGAGTAGTGCGCAGTGATACTTGGCTCTGAACTTGCCATGATATGGAGGGCATCCTGTTCCTGCTTGGTGAGGAGCTCTTCCAAACTGGGCAAAGTCATTGCTGGCTCCAAATTGGAAGAACTCTGCTGTGAAACATGGTGTGGATTTCTGAGTAGGACTTGGCCTCCACCTTTGCAGCGTAGATTGGGTGGTTCCATGCACGATCAGTGTGAGGGAACATCCTGTGATGGAAGTCCGAAGTGAGTCTGATCTTTAACATTTCTCCTCAGTGATTCTCTTGAAGAGCTGACTTGTTCTATGTTGATATCCTTACATTAGCAAAATCAGAGCCCTAATTGTGAGTGATAGTGTTGTCTAATTATGGATGCTATTTCAGGGAACAACTTATTCGCCACCTGGAGAAGCAGGAAAAGTCTGCTCAGTGATTTCAGCCGTATGAAAAGGATTGTAATCGGACTCCAAAAGCCATCCAAGATGGAATGTATTTTACTGATCTAAGCAGAGAATCTGACAGTCTAGAACACCACCAAGCAAGAGAATATTTAAGGCATAAACACAGAACCAATGCAAATGCACATTTTTTACACGAGTCCTAAACTAACATATAGTTTTGTCATTGTCTGTAAGAGACATAATAAGATTTCTGTAATAGAGAAGGTCAGAGTTTCTTGTTATGTCCTGTGCACTGGGAGAGTTCCTGCAGAGATGGAAGGAATTTGGCAGGCTGTGTTAAAACAGGAGGTGGATCACAATCAATTCTTGTTTAACAGGAGTGTTGTATGGAACTCGCACAGAAACCTGATGGAGTGCAGAATGTAGATTTCTTTTAAAGTGAAATATGGTTTCTTATTGCTGACTTTCTTAGAGTTCTTTCAGAAGTCATCAAGTCATCCCGTTCTGAGGAGTTACATACAAGCCAGGATAAGATGAATGCTTTGCAAGGAGTTGTAGTAAAACTTCTGATACCAAAGTTTTCACCTTGAGGCAGTGGGTTTATCCTCTCACTAGTGAAACGAAAATATTTAGGATTTACAGTGTGAAAGTCCCACAAGTCTAGGTTTTTTTAAATGAAAAGTTATCCCACCCCCCAAATTGTATGTTTTAAACTGAGAAGTTTAGTTGACACATACATTCTTTTGTAATAATTAATGTGGATTGATTTTTATGGTCTCCTAGCCTATGCTTTCTGGTTCAGTCTTCAAATTCTCCTCTCTAACTGAAGTTCCTGAAAGGCTTCAAAATTAATCTTTAAAATATTACAAGTTGTGCAAATGCTTTTACTATTTGACTATGTGTTTAAATAACACTTAAGTATTTATGGTATCTAGAGTCCTTTTAGCTAAAATAAGGAAAGAAATTGGTGTGTGATACGACCCTAATCTGTCTTATTCAGCTATGAAGTTCCATGCACAAAATAAGTTGAATTTTCAGGATTTAAGCCACCAGCTCTAAGTGGCTTGTGAGTATGTGAGCTTTTATATTCATATGTACCAAGAAAATGTCGCAAATTATCTGTACCAAATTCAAAACCATTGGAAAAATGCTGAATCAGAAGTAATTTTTTAATATTTCCTGCTGGTGTCTTGCAGTTAAACAGTGAAAACATCGACACTTTTACGCAAAAGTGGAGTGAAAATGAAGCCCAAAATACTGTAAGTAAATCAGGATTTCTGTCTCTTTTTGTTATGTGCTGTACATCGGAAAGTGGCTACGTCATGGGATCAGGCAATTTCGAGGGACAGTGGCAAAGTGGGAGCATATGTAGTTTGTCATGACAGAACAAAAGCTTAGTTTTACAGCTGAAATGTTTACCAGTGTGCATTACTGTCACACTGTTGTGTACACACATGCAAATAATTTTTTGCTATTTTTTTCCGTGAAGAATCTCAGGAGAAAAATACTTGAAAGGGAGAAACATGTTAAAGAACTTTCATCGAGTCTTCAGCTTGAAAAAGTGAGTGACCGGTTCTGTTGGAATGAATTTTTTCTCCTTATTCAGGAATTTTAAATTTTGAGAAAAGCAGTTATTTCAAAGATCTATGAAAATAAGGAATATCCTGAAATATATTTCCTATAGAAATATCTCAACGCCATCGAGATCGTATCCAGATCTTTTAAGGATACTGGTTATGCTTAATGCATACATCAAGACTAATGGCTTTTGGCTTCTCAGTTACAGTTTTCAATAGTTGTGGAAAAAAATACTTATAACGAACTACTGCAGAGTAAAGTAAAATTAGTTTTCATGGCTTTCTGAGCTCTATGGGTAGGGACAGGTAGTACTGACAGCAGAACTAATATCATCAAAGGCTGATGAGCTCATTCGTTCTCTGAACCAAAGGAAGGGTCTCAATGCAGAAACCAACACAGGAAGAGAAGAATTGTCTGTCCTATATAAAAAGGTACTATCAGAGATTGTAGTGCTAAACTACCATTAAAATAAATCTGTCCTACAGTACTTGCGCACCTAAAGTGCTCTTTGTGTATGTGCAGCGCGCTGTGGTCCAGTGTGGGTGACAGACAGAGTCGGCTCAGTTAAATTTTCAAGGGATGAGCGGTGTACTTTGGTTTTTGTAACTCCTTGGGGTTTGTTGAGTTATGATTCTTTAAGAATTTTATTTTGCTTAACCAAGAGAACCTATCACTTGGCTGCAGGATGAAGTTAACCAGCTAATTGGATTAGAGGAGCCTGTGGAGGTATCTGCTGGAACACCTGGCACTGGCATCTCCTTGTCTTTATCTTGAAGTGAAGCACCATGGTTTAATAGAAACGTCCTTCTGCTTGAGAGTAGAAATGCTGAACAGAAAAGCCTATAAAGATTCTGAAGACCACAGTGCCATCAAACCTCAGCACTGATGGGATCTGCACGGCACGCTGTGCCCTGACTAAACATTTATCTAATGTTAAACAAATTGGGGTGTCCAGCACCTGAAGTGATAAATAATTATCTCTGCTATGTTTTATCTTTCCCGACTTTTGAGGACATTCAAATGTCAGTTCAAAACTATGGCAAAGTAGAAAAAATATAGAGAGCATCGTATGGGCTGTCTCCGTAGACCAACAGTTTTGTGTTTATTTCCCTTCCTCAGTTCAGAGCTGTGAAAGAAGACCAGCTCTTAAGCTCACTAAAGGCCGTACAAGCTCACCTGCAATGTCAGATTCAAAGAAAAGAAGCGTACAATGATGAATTAAAAGGAAAAATGCAGGTCAGCATTTTTTTACTGGTGTTTCAGTTTATTTGAAAAAAAAATTAGCATTGTATTATTGTGGTCAGAATTTAACTCAGGTGAAAGAGTTAAATCTTAAAGCATCACTTGAAATCGAGCTCTTGGTAAAAGGAAAACCCCAAATAGTAAAAACTGTTAGCATTTATGTTTTGCAGTTTGCCTGGTGCAGTCAGTTGGCAGCTTAAATTCTGGTGAGGATTTTGTTAATATTGAGGCAAAAGCTTGTGAAAACTTAGCATTACTCTTATGAAATTAATTCTCAACTGAAATTTACCTCAGCCACTGCATGATGTCCAAAGGACTTACTCTTAGTGTGATTGTGACCTCCTGCGGTTATAATGCGGATGGCAGTTGTTTGCTTATACCAACAGTTAAAGGCATCTGTACACAGACTCAGATTTTCTGTTTGCTCAGTTTATTGGATATGTTTTTCTGCTGTCCTCCCCAAGTCAAATCTTTGTTTATTAAATGCTCTAAGCATCTCTATATGAAAATTTCTTCCTGCATATTTGGGAGGTTTCATCATTTCATTTTTTGAACTTTTCTGTTTTGGTGGGTCTCGGTCCCTGAAACCATCTTTTATTGCTAGCTCCTTGTATCAGCCACAAGGTTTGAGATAGATATTATGGAATCAGATTATAAAGGTAATCGATATGCCTGATTATGTTATATCACAGTGATCTGTAAGCTGTAGAATTTACAAAGAGTTAATCTTTAATTATTGTGCAGACTCTAGAAAGGAAAATAACAGAGTGGAAACTCCAAGCTGATGAATACAAGCACCAGATATTGGCCTTAAGGGAAACAAGTAAGGAACAGATGACTGATCTGAAAGAAGCAATCAGGTCCCAGAAACAAAGAGCTCAGCGCTTCGAAGCAGCTGTGGAAAATTTAACCTCTGACATCAGAGAACGTGTAAGTGACTGCGCTGTGAGCAGTGTTGCACTGTATTGGTCTAAATTGAACACTAGGGGACTTTCACCTGTGGAAAATAGGAAAGTGGGTTGGTCAGGCTGGGTTTGTGTCTCTTGGGGTTTTGCTCCTTGGTTAAGGAAGGGGTTGATACAGGCAACACGCAAACTGTTACTGCGTTCTCTGCCTTTGTTTTGTTAAAACTTAGTGAATGTCTTAAGCCATGAGGTCGTATGCTTTCAGCTGTAGTAAGAGGATTGTGATCAGCCTTCCGTTACACCTATCCTCACCTTCCTTTTAGACCTTATGGATAGACACTGACTCATCTCACACGTACAAACTGAGAATCCGTGATTGGCGTTTGAAGTCTTTGTTTGTTTATCTCTGTAGGACATTGCGTGTGAACGCTTAGCTTTCTATTTCTGAGCTGCTTGCTCCGAACCTTTTATAAACACAAGCACAGAACTTCCTTAATCCAAACCGTTCCTTAGATTCTTGCCTTGCACATCCCTGCACTGTGCGGTTGTTCAGAAGGCCGGGTGGATCAGAACTGTGCTCAGGTCCTTATCGCCTTGTTTAGGTTTCCCAGTAAGAGCGTGTTTCTATCCTCTTAAATGTGCTGCTGTCATTTTGGTTATGTCAGTATTAAAGATAGATTTTTCCAGTTCATGTACCAGGAGATGGTTAATAATGGTTTTTATTTTCTTTGATTTTTGTGAGAAGACACTAGTGGATCTCTAGGTACGCTTAGCAGTACAGAGGGATGTTTTGTAGCCACATGGTTGTTTTCTTACCCCGTCGAAGACCTGGTGTACTTTCAGGATAGCATTTGTTAGTTAATTATCCATAGTTCCTTGAGGGACTTTGGCTAACTTTGCATTTCTTACCTAGATATTATTTTTTATTCTTAAGAATTTTATTTTTTATTAATTTGTTTATTTTATAGGTAGCAGAGATGTGTTCAAGACAGATATTTTTGTTGTAAGAAAATATTTTGAATTTAAATTTTGAAGTGTTGTATTCTACAGTTGATATGCAGTGCCAGTGTTTAATTGTGTCTCTGTCTTGGAATTCAATCTGTACTTAGGCTTTAGTTTTTTAAAATGTGTGTCTTTATTTTCTTTTGAGCCAAGACAAAATTCACATTGCTTTGCCCTAGGGAGATCCAATAAAACCAACTTATATTAAATAGCTCTTGTGTTGAGAAAAATGTGTAGAACTAGATAACAAAAGACTAGAACTGAAACATGCTATGTGATTCATAATTCCTGTGTTCTGCAGGAAGTCAAACTGTCTGAGATACTGTCAGCTTCCAATGACTGGAAACGCCGGCATGATGCAGTGGTTGAAGAAAATACGATGTTAAAAATTCAAAGAGAAGGTCTCAAGAAGTAAGTTAAACTGTTGATTTGTTTGGTTTGTGTTGATATTTAGTAGTGGAGTGTTGACAGTGTAAACAAGTTTATATGTTCATATTTTAAAATTCTGAGCAGAATTTAGAAGTTGGGAAAAAATTGAAGATTTGTAGCCTTCTCTCTGCTGCATTTCACAACTTTCTTTAAACTTCATCCCCTCATACAAGTAAGGAACATCTTCTTTCCCTTGTTTCCTTCCAATTAGCCTGAACTTGCCAGTAGCTACCATGCTGCTTCCTCAGAACCTCTTATTTAGCAACTGGAGTGTTAAACCTTGTGTCTACTGCAGTATAGGTGCAGGTTCTTAGACTTTTGGTTTCTACTTCATAGCAATAATGGTAAGATTATTTCATTTCCACTAATATCTCACCCTTCTTGGGAACAGAGAAGGTTGCACTTTTGAACAGTTTATTCTTGTAAGGAAAAGCAGCACAGAATTGGCCAGTCTTAAACTACGCAGTCAAATCTTAACATACATAAAGGATGTGCCATTTTCTTTGGCAGGCACTGACAAATATTCTTTTACCTTTTCTGTTGGTAGAAATATGGACTATAATTTGGTACTTAAAGGGGGCTCCAGGAAAGCTAGGGAGGGGCTCTGGATCAGGGGATGCAGGGATAGGATGAGGGGTGAATGGTTCGAAGCTGAAAGAGGGGAGATTGAGATGAGATCTGAGGAAGAAATTTTGCCTTGTGAGAGTAGGGAGGCCCTGGCCCAGGGTGCCCAAAGCAGCGGTGGCTGCCCCATCCCTGAAGGTGTTCCAGGCCAGGTTGGATGGGGCTTGGAGCCCCCTGATCCAGTGGGAGGTGTCCCTGCCCCTGGCAGGGGCTGGCACTGGATGAGCTTTGAGGTCTCGTCCTACCCAAAACTTTCTATAGTAATTCAAACAAGCGAAAGAAACTGGTAGGTGCCATCATGCTGGGTCTAAGGCAAAATAATTGGCTTGGAATCATGCTTGAGTGCTGTAAGTAATGAATTTATTCTTAATTGAACTAGGACCACTTCCTCAGTGGACCACTGTTCTGGATAGTTTATTTCAATATATAGTGCTTTTTGGGATGCTACTTCCTTTTTAATATGATAAGAGCAATAAAGGCTTATGTATTAAGATACAATTTAATTTGCACAGTGAGGGTTTTGCAAGCATTGTGTGTTACACAGAAGTTCTTCCCTATATAACAAGGCAGATCACAAGCCTTTCGGAGGACCTGAAGAAAAAGGAGGAATGGAGAAGAAGTTCAGTTGAGAAAATTCTTGGAAAGCTAAATTCTGTTAACTCGGAAAAGGAAAAGATTTGCCTTGAAAATAAAAAATTAAAGGTGAGGTTATTATAAATCATTACTGGATGGCTCTACATTTCTGATACATTAATGAAATAACCCCATTAATTCCCTTTTGGCCTTCTGTCAAGAGTACTAAACCTGTGGAATAGATTTTGCCATTTTTTACAGTAAGTGAAAATGAGACATTGAACATTTATCAGTTGAAATCTACGGCAGAGTTGTGAGCAGCGTTGTCTGATCATCTGTCTTAACCAAGATGCCATTTATGTTACTGTCAGTGCTACAAAATTGCTTAACTAGAAATTGTTATTTTCTGGTTTTACTTTCAAATTAAAGAACTGATTTTAGCTCAGTTATTAATTTTGATTTTTAAAGGGTTTGTATTGTTTTTATCCTCCATAGTAAATATTCTCATGATTTGACAAATGGACTGCGGGCTATTGGTTTTGTATAACATGATAAATAACTGTGTTACTATTTTTAATGCCTGCAGGTCACTTGCTAGTAATAGTATGCTTTAGATTGTTTTATTTTAATGACACTCTTAAAATTCATATGTTTTCTATGTTTTAATCAAGGCTTCCATTGCTACATTGCAAGCCAGTACTGTTTGTGTTGAAAATGAACTACTAAATATGCGAGAAAAAGAAAAGCTGCTGGCAGACCTTGCTGCACACTATAAAACTAAGGCAAGTAGCATATTTGAAATGTTCAAGTATGTTTTTTAAATTCATAAGCAGTTTGGGAGAAAATATAAAGGTTTTGTTTTTAGTAAAACAGATTTATTGTCATGGTGATTGTAATACTGTTGTAACACTGAGATGATAGAGTGCCATTACAAACCTCATAGAAGAACCATCTCCACACTATTACTGATGTGCATAATCCTCACTAAATTTTGTAGGGCCAGTTGAAGCTCATCACAGCCAACAGAGCTAATTGCTTACTTGCTTAGAATAAGATTTGCTTCCTAAAAAGCACATTGATATCCCAATAAAAAATATTTTAAAAGTACAGTTTTAGTCTGATATCTTTAGTGGATATATCCAACAATATTTTACCTCTTCTTGATCACATCTTCAATTCCACATTCCTAAGAATCGTAAACCAGCATTAGTAGAATCATAGACAGGTTTCTGTTCGAAGGGACCTTAAAGCTCATCCCATTCCAAGCCCCTGCCATGGGCAGGGACACCTCCCACCGGATCAGGGGGCTCCAAGCCTCATCCAGGGACGAGTCATTCAGGTACTGTTGTAAGAATTTTTACATAGGTAGCTCCACATTGAAAATACCAGTAAAACATAGAGTTAAAATGGGCTTTTTAGCAGTACCTTTTTTGTACTTGACTTTATTGACAGAGAAGAAATTTTAGAACCTAGATTCAAAATTGTATTTTCTGCTATATTATAAACAGCAGAAGTATTTAAAAGCATTGACAAGAGAAAAGACATGATACAAAATCTGAATACAGCCAGTGTCCCTTGTCCATGGAATACATTGCCACAATTTAAGTTGTTTTCAGCTTTGAGATGGGAGATGTAGTGTCAGGGAACAGTCAGACTTAAGCAGTAAGTGGAGTGGAATTCCCTTGCTCCGATGGGAACTATCAGTGGTACTTATTACCTGGGGAGGGAAGGGTGAGCCACGCTGCCTGCAACTGTAGCTCATTCTCCGTTGGTGAAAATGAAATGTTGATACCAGAGTGCTGTTTACCTGGGTACCCTTTTAGATTTGCTGTGGTAAGTAGGATAATGAAAATACATAACATGCTATAATGACAAATACTGAGATTTTATTTGGAAATCAGAGGTTTTCCTTTATGCTTCTTGCTACTGATTCTGTCTTTTTTATATTTAAAAGAAACAACTTGCAAATATTTGTGAAAAATATCTGTTGTTCTAGGTACAAAAATTACAAACAGTAGTGGAAGAATCGAAATCCAGATGGGGAACAATCTTAAATGGAAACAAAAAAGTAACAGAAAACAAATGCTTAGAAGTAGATAAGGTAAGTTTTGCAGTGATAAAGTATGTTTCCAAATGATTCTGTAGGATATCGATCTTTCCTACAATATTGTGAGTCACAAGGTACTGTCTCTTTTTTTTTCCATCTATGATATTGTTTTAAAACTCAGAGAATGTTTTACTCTTACTTGTGAGCTGGGGGTTTTCTTGATACTCCACAATTGCAAACAGGTGAGAAATGGTTCCTAGAGTAACGACTAAGGAGTTGAGCTGCTACGTTAGAATTCAACAAATTCTTTTATCATTTTTAAATATATGGTTTTATTGTCAATGATTTTTTAAACTGCATCTCTCGACAGAACAGCTGTGAAAGTTGCATAGGGAAGGGAACCGTAAGACTGCTTTGTTTGCTTGAACTAGCAGTTAAAGCAGAGAATCCGTACAGAGATAAGTTTTAAGTGTTTCAGCAGATGGAGCTGCGTACTGTAACGCAGCACATTCTTAAGCGTCAGGAAACAAGCAAAGTTGGTAGGAAAGTCACTTTCCTCAGTTCCACAGCTCATGAAAATACATATTCTTTTAAGTGATGAAGCTGAGGCAGGACAGATTTTGCCTTGCAATGTTATGTTTTGGAGAACAGAATTAGTCCTCACAGAGAAGTGTCCTAGATGTTCATCTTATTTCATGCTAACTTTATTTTTCCATGATCAACCTGATCCAGTGGGAGGTGGCCCTGCCCATGGCAAGGGGTTGAAACTGGATGATCTTTAAGGTCCATTCCAACCCAAACCATTCTATGATTCCTTGGTCGAGTTAGAATGCAGAAAAATATTTTCTGAAGCCATAAATGATATTTGTGCAGCATTGTATGTGGCTTCAGGTAGCATTAGGTGCTGCCCTCTTTTCAGATAACGCAATAGTTTTATGACCAGAATTTTTCTTCTAAGCTGCTTTCTGCGTCTGTTTGCCACCTCCCAAAATATATTGCAATAAAAATAACATCTGATTTGGGGTATTGCATGATGAACTGCTAACACTGACATAACTTTGTGTATGTTCATTGTGAGTGTTACTGAGTCTGTAATGAAATATAGTCAGAAATGGTGAACTGGTCATTTTGTAAGTGTTTTATAAAACAGGTGACATTATGCAACTTATGTAGAATTTCAGATTTATTACTTATGCAGAAAGCCATTACGTATTACAACAATTAATTTATGGGTTTGCACTCACATTTTTCTCCTGTGATGCTACTGTTCAGGTGAGGGGCAAAACAGAGGCTGAGCCGAAGGAGTTAGGACACGTTTGTGACTTGCTGACAGCAGCTGAGGAAAAGCAGCAGGGCTATCAGGAAAAGCTTATGTCCTGGGAATGGCTCCATCTACGGAAACGCAAAACCCTTAGGGAGCTGCAGGTTCAGGTGCTTGGAACATGCTGATTTTTAAAGATAAATGAGAAAACTGTGGAAGAAAGTCTTTCATTTTTTTCCTATTAGCATGTGTGACAGTTGTGTGTTTTCCTTCATCTGCTTCATAAATCAAAGACTCTTTCTGTAGAAATAGCATAATGCAAATAAAACCATTGCCAACTGTATTTATGTGAGTTCAGTAGGTGACATAACTGGTTACTTTTATATTCTATATCTTCTAAGCGAGTATCTTTTTGATCCTCTTAAATACTTATGTCTTGAGATGTGTTACGGATTTCTTCCCTGGAAATAGATGTACAAGTCTAGTTCATATCTAGTGGAGTAATTGAATTCCACATTAATTTTGATGTTAACATGCTTTAGAGATTCTAATCCTCGATCCTACGATCAGAATTTCAGAAGATACCTTTTAAAGTAACTGGACCATATGCAGAAAACCTCTTCTGGGTTCAGCTGGACCAGGACATAAGTTTACTGCTCCGCTGCTGGAGGTGTCTAGTACTGCTGTTCTGTAGCTGAACAGCCAGTAATTCCCATATGGACTCAAATTACTGGATGCAACTGCTTGTCCTCCAGTGGAGGACAGAGATTGCCCCTTCAATAATGGTGCCAGCAGGCTGGTGATGTGGCTCTTTATTGCTCATCTGCTGTGGATGGATGGCAGAGAGAACAATAATCTCATCATTGCTGTTACAAGAGTGGAAAAAAGCCCAGGCTGCTCTGAATGCTGAGTGGGGGAAGAGAGTTTGGCTTCTTGTTTTCTTCAGCTCCCACTACTGGTATCCCTCCTCTGATGAACTTAATTATCTGCTTTCTGAAATTCTTCACCAGAGCTGCACTGTTGTGTGATAACAGAATAAATGTTGTATTGTTTCTATGCTTTCATGTGGCTGTAGTGTGAGGGAAAAGACTTTTGCTGGAATCTAAAGTGTGAGAGTCAAGGTTGACAGAGGTAGATCCAGCCAACTTTAGACACACAAGGCTGTGTGTGCATCATAGGGGTTTGGTTAGGACTTCTCTCTGTTAACATTGCAGGTTTTCAGTCTTAAAAAGTGTTCGCACCAAGTTCTAGTCTGCTACTTCAGCTGTATTTTATTAGTTTTAAATACGAGATAATGTTTGCTTGAGTATAATACAGTGTTAACCTGAAATTACTGCCAAATTGGTTGGATTTTAATAGACAAGCTTACTGTACTTTGTAATATCCAGCAGGTCTGTTTAACTGAAAATGAATTGCCACTTTCACAGGATGAAGATGGTGTAACTTCTGTGAGTAGTGACTCCTTAGAAGAAGAAAAACGTAGCCTTCAGAAGAAATATGAAGATCTTAAAAGGTAACTTTAAAAAAATCTGCCTACAATGAATTCCTACATTTCTCTGCTATAGTGAGTTGTAATGCTTTAATCTGTTTTGCGTCAAGACAATTAGAAAAGGCGGAATTTCAGAATGAAAAGCTTGCTTGTCAGCTCAGAAAAAAGGATGAGAGTCTTCAGAGCAGCAAAGTGCAGCTTGAAAAGAAGCTTGTGGAATATAATGGATTAACCAGACAACTGGAATCTGCTTTGGAAAAAGGGAGAAAAACGGTATCAATGATTTAATACATCTCTTCATCGTTTGCCATTTTCTACTGAAAAGCTACTGGGAAATTCTGCGTATTTCAATATGGATTCCACAATTCAACTTCTTGATGGAATTGGGATCCTTTTGAAATGAATGACGAGGTTCAGTGGAGCAACATTTCCCTATCATTTTTATTTTTGGTCGCAAATTAAAATGCTTTAACCCCCTAATATTAAATCCCACACAATATTAAAATGCTTTAACCCCCTAATATTAAATCCCACACAATACAGCAAAAACTTTCTGAACAAAAGCTTAATCTTGCCTTTTTCTTATTTTCTTGAGAATAGGCAGCCCACAAGAGCTTTGGTGTTGAAATCCTTGTCATTTTAGAGGGAGGCTTTGCAATTTTCAGTATTAAGCAGAGATTTGTCATTTGTAGAAAGGATGCAAACAAAAAATCCAATAGAATCAGAAATATAGGAATTTAGATAGCAGTGAATTGTATTGGTTTGATCAGAAAATATGATTAAAATAATAATTTCTGTCTCAAATTAATAAATTAATCTGAATTTTCTTAATACTGTCTGGGGACATTGATTTAGGTTTAAAAAAATAACAAGTTTGGCTTAACTTACAAATGAGTTACAGAAATGTCTCCTTCCCAATAATGTTACTCTTTTTTTCCAAATTGAAGCTTCTTTCAGATTTAGCCAGAATATTTCCCAGGTTTGTTTAATTTCTGTGCCTGGGAAATGAGCTCTATTAAATGACCTAAGAGGAAACAGAGCTGTGAAGGCTAGGTATAAAAGAATAATTTGGTTTGAGCTTTAAGTGCAAGTCAATATCCATCGTTTCACTGTTATAGGTAGCTGAAGAACTGGAAAAAATATTACACAAAGAGCAAACCCTTCAGACAAAAGTGCTGATTGTTGAAACTGAAGTGCGAGAGGGGCAAGAAGAGAAAACTAAACTCCTCTCTATATTTTACCATGTGAGTAAATAATACTGTTTAATGGCTTTAGGAGAAGAACTGTTCTTAATTAATTAATTGCTTTGTATTTCAATTACATTTACAAGTAACTGAGAAAGCATTATGGAAAACAATAAAATGGTCTTATTCATGTTGTAGTGAGACTGGAAACTAAATAGAGCTGCGAAGGTGACTTTCTTCAGTTATTCGTTCTAACCTGATTATTTTTTCCCAAGGCTGGATTTAAATGTGACAAATATAATTCCATTTTCAAAAAAATTGAATTTATTTTAACCACCTGAAAACTGTAATAGACAGAAAAGGAAATACTTGAATATCTGTAGTATTTATATAACGAATGATCTATGGCATCCATCAGGTATGGAACTAATGAGCAGGTAACATTGCTATTACTCATGTTTTCTAAGTAAGGAACTGTATCCTTCAAAAATTGTGTTACGTCAGAGATCAATAACAGGTGTTTCCTTGAAAAGTCACCATGAGGGAGAGTGTGCAGTCCATGATAGATTTAAGCTGCTAGGGATCCAGAAGGTTAGTTTTTATGTTCTCACGCCTTTTTATGGATTATAGGCATATTTAAAAATGTTCAGTTTGATCTTAGCAGAACGTAAATAAAGCCTCAATGTTTTGAGGCCCTTTTGGGAAACTTCAGTTTTGTGGAACCTCTACAAACTTTGACAGGTAAATAAGGCTTATAAAAATTAGGTACCAATTGTCTTAGATTATTATTTTGATTCGTTTGTAATATATTTCTAAGTTGGATTTAATTTCTCTAGAATGAAAAGCGCCATGAAGTACGTTTGAAGGAGCTGGAGAAGAGCCTGCAGCAGTCAGAGAACAAGAACCAGAGGATCCAGAATCACCTGAAGTTTTTGAAAGCTTCATACCTAACAATATTTGGCTGAATAATTTAATTTCATTTATTCAGTAATAAACTTCTTAAGATTTGGCTCTAACTCTTGTTATAGGTAAAACTGTATAGGTAAGGCCTTACAGTATTTTGCAGAATTGAGTGCTATAATGTTACTTCTTTTTTTCATAGATGAGAATGCTGTGATATGGGACCTCAAAGCCCATCCAGTGCCACCCCCTGCCATGGGCAGGGACACCTCCCACTGGGTCAGGGGGTTCCAAGCCCCATCCAACCTGGCCTGGAACACCTCCAGGGATGGGGCAGCCACCACTGCTCTGGGCAACCTGGGCCAGGGCCTCCCCACCCTCACAGCAAAACATTTCTCCCCAAGATCTCATCTCAATCTACTTCATTTAAAAGTGATAAGGGAAAGGATTTTTTACGTGTGGACTCTGCTGCAGTCTTAACCCCCCCACTACAGCAGAATAAACACAGTGTTTTGTTGACTGTAGAACTGTACCTTCCAGTTTATTGACATGAGTATTTTGTATGCCACTCTTCTTACAGTTGTGCTGCTAAAAATTGAAACCAAGTCTCCCTGGTTAAGCTTTGCATGCTTTCCGACCAATTCGGTCTCTCAAAAAAAATGTTTGATAACATCTAATTTCTAGAGCAGCTGTTGCACATCCAACAGCCACCTCCACATCTCTCATTAACGATTCAGGCACGCCAAGCCCTTGTTCATTATCACCGTGACCACATTCCTATTCTTAGCAGAGATTCCCCTCTGCAGCGCAGCAGCTGGCTCTGCTGTGGCCACTCACTAATTTACAACTCCACCCACTAAATACCAGTGTGAATTATAAACTACCAAAGCAAACCAAGTATTTTTAACAGCCTCAATTTTACCATCATGCCTGTTTATAAAAGTCGAAGACATTTTTGTAGTGCAAAAAATGCTAAGCTGGCATTTCACGTTGTTCTCAGGACATCAGCTGTTCCTCCACCAAGGTTTGCTTCTCCTCTCTGCTTGAGAAAATCATTAAATAGGCAGCAAAACGCAAACTGTTTTGTACTAACACACGTTCCTTTTTTAGAGGGAAAAATCTTAAGAAATCTGAAGCAAGAGACCAACCTAGGAGCTTTCAAGTCTTTGTTCAAATCCTTTAGCAGAGTGCAGGCAACCATTCCTGATTCTGTCCTAGGCTTTATTTCCAATTTGCTTCTGAATTTCTTACCATGCAGGACAATATTGCATCACGTGCTTTATGAACCATGTAAAACATGGTGATGACATCAGTGCTTTTATGCCACTGGTTAGGGTTTTTTGAAAATGGCTTGTTTTGTAACAGAGGTGACACCTCCCACTGGGTCAGGGGGCTCCAAGCCCCATCCAACCTGGCCTTGAACCCCTCCAGGGATGGGGCAGCCACCGCTGCTCTGGGCAACCTGGGCCAGGGCCTCCCCTCCCTCATGGCAGACTACTTGAAATTTACAAGATGGTGAAATGACAGACAAATCGTGTCATAATCAAATTTCAGAACCAGCCAAGCTGTCATAAAGGATCAAATCCTTGCTTATGATACTCTTGAAAATCATTACACTGCCAGGAAAGCTTTCTTGGAGGCCTGGTTGAGAATCCTTGCAGGCAAAGTGGGCTAATCCTGATAAATTTTCTTATCTTCAGTAGTTTCTGGTCTCCCGCTTTTTGTGACGGCCCAGACCTTGAGTATGGTTTTGGAAAGCAATGATAGTGGCTCTGCAAGAGGTTCAGCAGGATCAGAAGATCTAGGAATTAGCAGAAGAGAGCATCTCTGTAGGTGGCAGTCTACTGTTGAGAGGAAAAATCAGGAGAGTGCCTTTAAATAATACAAAACTGTAAGCTGAATGATCTGATTTATCTTGCAATAATTTAAAATCTAAATATATTCTTTAAAATCCACTTTCTTTATACTTAAAATAAATTTCCTACTTTTATTATGTCTTTTTTACTATGATTATTTACTAAAGAGAACTGTCACGTGGGTGTTTCTGAAGAAATATGATCTTGTCTTTGTAGTGAAAAATGAAGTTCAGGTCCTATAAATGGAGAGTTCAAATGTTGTTTTGACATTTACTGATGACATTCCAACTCTCAGTAATTCGATGCAGCTATATTCAAGCACTGACTTATTTTATGAAGCATGTGTGATGCAGAAATAGGCATTTGACTATTTCTTTGCATACTTGTGTTTCATGGGAGATTTCCCCGGACAGAAGCGTTCGGAGGTGGAAATGTTGCTGATTTCTCTTTCAGTGTGCACATATGATAATGGAGGGGAAATGCGGTTGTCTTCTAATGACATGTTTCTAGGAGATCCATCATTCCAAGATCTGAAACAAAACCAAGCTTCCCAGAATGAAACAAATCCCAGCAACAGAAACAAAAAATCCATGCTGTTGTTTTGCGAAAAGCATCCTTCAAATCCTGCTAGGTACTGCTTGTTGACAGCATTCTTGGCACGGTTCTACTGCTGAACGTAGCATGGATAAGCAATGCTCACATCTGCTGGGGGTTTCTGGGAACAGTGGTATCAACTGCAGTTCCTGGCTTTTATAAAACACTGCTTGCTAGGATTCAGGCCTTCTGGCTTTGGTTACTAAGCTAACATCTGGGAACAGGATGACTCTATGAATTTTATGCAATGTCTTGTTTCTTTCTAGCAGACCAATCACTTCTTGGCATCGTGTCCTGCTTTGAATGGTGAATATCAAGAATTTCTTTACCTTCTGTCTTCTTGCTATAAGTAATTAATGAAGTCCTGCGTTGAAATAGGAACTTTGCTCCATCCATCCATCCATCCATCCATCCATCCATCCATCCATCCATCCATCCAGTCCTGCCCCATTTGCAGCACTTTTCAATATCCCGTAAAAGAAAACTAGTGGCTCTTTTTGTGGAGGCATATTTTGTGAAGGTGCTTTATTTGAATAGTCCAACAAAGTTTGAAAACTTCAAGTGTCCAAGCACCCAGCTTTTCAGAAGCCCTGTGAGCATCATTTCTCATTGTGTCTTTTGGCAAACTCACATTACTTGAGCATAGGATCAGAGAATCATGGAATGGGTTGGGTTGGAAGGGACCTCAAGCTCATTCACTTCCACCACCCCCCTCTCCAAGCCCCGTCCAACCTGGCCTTGAGCATCTCTCTTCTCTTGGCTGAACAAGCCCAGCTCTCTCAGCCTGTCTTCATATGGGAGATGCTCCAGCCCTAAGATCATCTCCATGGCCTCCTCTGGACTCGCTCCAACAGATCCATGTCCTTCCTGTGCTTCTGATTAGAGACATCTAACCACTCCCCACAGTTTGTAAAGGACACCTCGATGACTTGGTTGTCCTTGCCCTGAACAATATTGGAAGTCTTGAAGTGAGTTCCTTCCTTCAAACTCTTTTCCAGATGGGAACAAGCACATTTTGAAATAATTTTCTAAAGCCTATTTTGGAAGTCGGACCAGGGTTGTGTTAGAAATACCTTTGCACATGATACAGTCTAAGGTATGAGTTCTATCTTCGCTGCAGCAGTCCAAGTGAAGATGTAATTAGCCCCAAGACTTTTTCCTCATTTCCATGCTGTCATTGCTTTACATGTAATTATTTACATTAGCTGTGGAAGTTTCAGAAACTCTAGATGATGTACTTCACAGAGATTATACATCCCCGCAGTGAATACTTTGTTTTGAATAGCCATTTCATTTTTTTTGGCCAATCAAGTACTGGAAACACGACAATCATGCCAAAAAGACCCGAGTGTGAACTCAGTAATTATTCTCTGTTGCTATATTTTTCTGTTTGCCTCCAGCACAAGTATCCCAAATCTTATAGGAGGACTATAACAACAACTACCTTCCCCAATATATTTTCTACGAATCTCCTAACACATTCAGGACCATTCTAAATTTTCTTGGTTTTCCTTCCTGGCTACAAGTTATATTTTAAAATCTTATAGTTATTAGTCGTACAGTATTCTTTACATAAAGAGAGGAAAAGTGTGTTTTACTGTAACTGCTACCTCCTGGAAAAATATTGGTTCATAATAGTGAATGTCATACTTCATTCTGCGTGTCAGACTTCACTTCCTAAAATATGAAGAGATGCATCTAAGAACTGTACAGATGGATGAAGTATTTAAAGGTGTGTCCAAGGTTGCCAGATTTGATTCCAGATTTTAGTGATTTAACATCTGCTTTGGTCTGGGATGATATAAATGGAACGCTTTCTACGGGAGATCATCAGGAAGGCTCATACGCACTTGCAAAGCTTTGTCAAAGAGCACATGGATTAGAGAACTCCTTCCAAGGTGAGTGCCCAAGCAGTTTGGTTTGGATGACTGGCTGGCTGTGGGATGGATAGTTTTAGGTACAGTGTCTGACTGTGCTGTCAAGTTGCTCCGAGAATGAGTTGATTTCTTTTATGATAGGTGAGGTTTCTGATGGGCCATGGGAGATGTGATCGGGTATCCTGAATTATCTTTACTGTTTTATGTATTTGATTTACCATTGGGAAGCTTAAGTTGTTGAATCTAAAAATCTGGAATTAATTATCCTTGCTTAACATTTATCACACTGGAATGGATTAATCATCCTTTGAACTAGATTGTTTCCATACCAATACATTACTCAAGATTAACTTAGACTTACCAAAACTTTATTAACTAAAAATCCGTAGGCCATTACTGAAGGCTTCTTGGGTCAGTACCAGTCTCAGACATTTCCTTAAAGGCAGTAAAGCTCTCAGTAAATACCCTGTTTGTTCTGCAATGGCTATTGATGGTGCTCAGTTTCCTCATGGAAGGTGCTCCTGACCACCGTCAGCAGAGACTAGTTTCCAGTGCCCAGGGATGAAGGCACATGTGGTCCCAATTCACAGCTTCATCCTATGATTCTATTCCTGGTTGAAATGAAATAGTTCTCTTCTATAGAAATCTTAGAACTTCTTGGTTTCATTCTTTTTGTTTCATTCAGAACTATAGACAACTGCAGCTCAGTTCAACGTGGCCATAAACAAGTGCAGCACCTCCTTAGTCTGTGATCCACCTGTGTTAAGTGCTCAGAGCCTTTCCATGGGACAGAAGTAACTCCTGGGCCACTTAAATGTGTCAAATGTGAGAAATTATTTTACCCAACTTAATTCAACATTTGAATTTGGCGATGCCAGTGACATATTGCACCATAAACTATGTTCCTCAAATACGTCCATCATGATGTACATTTCATAGGACAAGGTATCTGGGAATCATCTAAAGTGAGAAGGCATTTGATATTAATTTTAGAGCTCACTATTCCACTGTGTAGAACTTAGTATTACCAGCTTCTTATTGGATGTGCATATGTGCTGGCAAATTTAAATCTGGTCTGCACACCCATCTGTGGGTGGCTGTTGGCAATGGCTTTGAAATTAGAAATAACAGGCTTAGTGTTCCCCTGAACAGCTCTCAAAGAACACTTTGCTGACAGCTGTTGTGTTTGTTAGGTACCACAACATTAAGAGAAGCTATATTTAAGTTCTTTTAAGTAGGTAATCAGGGGTTTAATAGTGCTTTCACTCTGTGAAACCAAATGATAAATCGGGGTTGGCTCTCTGGAGGCAGCTGCTCAAGAAAGGACGTTGAATGGCCTTTTAATTATATAGATCTCATTAGCTGAAATAAGTGACAGGACAAGAGGAAATGGCCTCAGGTTGTGCTAGGGGAGGTTTCTATTGGCTATTAGGAAATATTTCTTCACTGAAAGAGTTGTCAAGCACTGGAACGGCTGCCCAGGGCGGTGGTGGGGTCTCCTTCCCTGGAGGGGTTAGGAAGATGGGTAGTTGGGGTGCTTAGGGACATAGCTTAGTGATGTTGGCAGTGTTAGGTTAAGGATTGGACTAGATAATCTTAAAGGTCTTTTCCTACCTGAACAATTCTGTGATTTCTGTGCTAGGAGCTCAGTGAGAGTGAGGGAGGAAATTAAATGAAGCAGAGTATAATTTGTCTTTTATCCTCATGACCTCTTGGATCAGGTTGATTCTGTTCAAATTTCTAAATCATAGTAGCTCTGCTATGGGTATCATGATTAAACTCTCTCAGCTGCTGTGTCATAGCATCCAGTGAAATCAATTATAGTGCCAAATCATTAATAATTCATTGTAACAGTGGTAGCAAAATGGCCATAACAATTCTTAGTTGTGAAAAGTTTGGCAGCTGTAAGATCCATGGAAAGGTTTCAGGGGAAATGGAAGAAAGCTTGATTATCTTCCGTCCTGCATTACACTGTGTCTCAATACCTTTTCTATAGTTAAGTTAAAGCCGATTCCAGTGGGATGTGATTTATGTCACATACATTTATACCAGATGTTCTTTTAAAAATGTCATTTGCTTGGTATCAACACGCGGTTCCTGTAGATTTCCTTTAACCATCACATGCAATTATGTGTATTTTCGTATGTTTATCCAGAGCTCATTCACATGCTTCCCAACATAAAACAAAGAATGCATTGATGTGAAATACATCCTCCCACAAAGTCCAGAGGACACAGCTGTATTAAGCAGTTCTAGAGAAGGTGGAGGCTCCATTTATGGTTAGTATCCAAAGGAAGTGCTCACACAAGTGTCCTATTTTAGGACCTTTTACACATTTTCTGCTACAAAACTTGCAGCATCCAGTTTTTTGAAGACAAGTGAAAAATCTAATTTTACCCCAAATTCATTGGAAATGAACTGTAATCCTGACCAGTTCCTTATCACCCACTCTTTCCTCTGGAATCCCAGGGTCTGAGCAGTGTGAGAGCAGGACCTCAGCCACGCAGTGGTTTGGCACCCAAAGCAAGCGGTTGCCTCACATCTGTTTCTGCACTGATGCTTTGGTTTGTTCGGGAGCCCCCAACCCATGTCTGCATGCAGCTTTTGGAGAGCTGTTTGGTGGGAGACAGAGCCAAGAGTGGGCTTCTGCTGCTGCACCCAACCTTGCCACATCCTTGCTCCTTTGACAATCAGCTGGGCACGGCTGTGTGTGAGCTGAAACTTGCATCTTTTTAAGTGTTCCCAATGTCTTGCATCTTATTTTGTTTCTAGCACTCTGTAGTACAATGCTGATTCTTATTCCCAAAGGCAGTAAGGATGCTCTTAGGTAAGCCTGAATATTTTTGTGACAATATACGATTGCTATACTTTCAATTTTTATTCATGGATGCACTCTTGCCAGTGTTATCATAACCAATAACAATATCTGACTTCAGGAGAGCTATTTAATCCAGTGATGACAACCAATTTCTGTCCAGCATTAGATTTGAACTTCTGTCAGTCCGATGAAGCATTTGTGATCTCATTCTGGTGGGGAAAAAGCCCACATCAAAAGAAATGCTTTTGTGTTTCTTTCATTTTATTATTCGCAGTTTTAATTCTATAGGCTGTGGTCCACAGGATGAAGATGCTTAATTAACATTTAATGAGCTGTGTTGATTGCAGGGAAATCATTAAAGAACTTACTTCAAAGATGCAACATGGGTTATGTTTACAGCTAAATCAGCGTCCTTGATCTATTTTTAGGATCCTTAATGAAAAGACTGTGGTAGATAAAGAAGTATTTACCTCTCAGGGTGCAGGTGACACTGGCACAGCCTGGGCTCCTGTCCGTGGCTCCAGTTGGGCAGCAGAGCCCATGTGGATCATTTGCACAGGACTTTTAACATATATATAATATATATCTAAATACACTTGATTTTCAGAAAAATCCTCATTAAAGCTTACTAAACTCAGGGAGAAGTTTTCTGTGGAAGCTTTGCAGATCATTTAATGTCAGTAATATCTCTCTAATAAGCAGCACAAACCAACTCCTGATGATGCTTTTACTGACTTCAGTGATTTAGAGTCCTTTTTTTCTTTATTATTTATTGTGGATAAAAAGCTCACGCATGGCACAATATGTCCATATTATGTTCTGAAAATAAAAGACGTGTTCCCTTGACAAAAAACTTGACAGCAAAAATAATCCCTTAAGAGTTTTGTAGCCTGTAGATATAAATAGAGAAAAACATCTTCTTTCTGAGGGGGGAAAAAGAGGCTTTTTAAAAAAAATGGTTTTAAAATATAAGCTAAAATCTTCAGATACTTAAAAGTCTGGTCCTCCAAACAGACGTTAATAACTGTGCTGAATCCTCTGATATGGAGTACAAAGGTAAATTCACTAGACAAGTCATAACTAACTAAGAAGAAACATATGAGAAAATAAGTGAAAATTTCACATACTTCATACTTTTCATTAATAATTCCTGACAGCAGAACGTTGTATGAAGTTACCACGAACCTCTTGCCAAGGCAAGACTGTGATCTGTTCTTCACTTTGGTTAAAACGCTCCTAGTGCTTCTATCTCCTGTATTTGACTTTTCAAGTTTAATCTGTGCTTTATTTCTAGGAGACGGAGTCCCAAAGGGCACAGCTTGCAGGGAAACACATCTTTAAGGTGGTTGCTCTCAAGTTCTCGATGGTGAAATTTGAAGAGGGATGTCCACCCCTGACCACGTCTGGACACAGAGCTGCTTCCCCAGGGCCCCGTGAGCAGGAGCCACCACTCCAGTACCATCCCACTCCAAAGCATCCTCAGAAGCAGCTGGAAATGTAAAGGCAAGCTCTGATGGAGCTTTTTGCAGTCTGACAGGAGTTCATCCCCTCTCCCGCACATCTGGTGTGTATTTATGTGCTCTAGAATGTGGAAAAGGAAAAGTTAAACATATGGACTTAACCCATTCCACCTAAAGAGGTGAAAAGTAGGTGTTTAGATATTATCAGCTCTGTAGCTGGCAGTCCTATACACACTGTAAATCTCCCTGCGCCGCAGGCACCTGGCGTGGAAAGGCATCCTTGGAGAGCAGCCAGCAGAGCCCACAGATACCTGTGCGTGCTCAGCACCAGCAGACCCTGAGGGCTGGTGGTGTGAGGTAGGACTTGAACAGATACGGAGAAGCTAGTAACATCCCACATGAAATATTCTTATGCTCCTTGAATGCACAGGTGCAAAAAGATCCAGGAGAAAAAAGCTTGGGCACAGGTTCTTTTGTACAATGTGAGCTTCAGGTATTACTGAACGCTGCACAGTGCCCTGTCACTGGGGGAATCCCTCAGCAAAGTATGTTTTGAATAACGATGTCGTCTTTAGTGAGACAAACCTGGATTACAGAATCATAGAATGGGTTGGGTTGGAAGGGACCTCAAAGCCCATCCAGTTCCAGCCCCCCTGCCGTGGGCAGCGACACCTCCCACTGGATCAGGGGGCTGCAAGCCTCATCCAGCCTGGCCTTGAACACCTCCAGGGATGGGGCAGCCACCACTTCTCAACCAATCAACCGATTGTCCTGTTTTAGCCTATTTTAGCTAGGCAAACCCAGGCAGGACTGGAGGATGTGAGGCAGGACAGTGTTTGCACAACACACTGTACCTTGTTCAGGATAAGCATTTTTGATTTCTGCAGGTCCCAGAAAACCACCAGTACCACAACACAGATCAAACTGAAAGATACTGATGTAATTCTGAACATACTTTGACACGTGCCATTTATGATGACCCACGTTCTCCACTGGTACAGGGTGTATTCGCACTGTGGACTGAAACAGTGGCATCTTCCACCAGTGTATTTATTCATCTCTCTACTTTCTTAGCAATTGTTTATTCTACTTCAAAAGGTGGTTACAGGCAGGTGGTTTTACCTCATAAATCACTTCAGCAGAAAGATGGATGTGCTTTATGCAGAAGTGAAGTTTATGCCTTCTTTTCCTGCTTACTCATATTAACAGGAATGCGTATGCAAATTTCCTCTCTCCCAGCAGCTACAAGAAATTGCTTTTGGGCTCTTGAACCCCTTCCAGCTTGATTTAGAAGTTCAAAAGAAATGTAAATATGTATGTTCCCTCCCCCAAAAAGCTGGAGCAAGGGAAGTTGACTGCTTGGGTAAAGGTTTTAACCCCATGTTAGCAGGTTTTGAAGGTGCTGTGATTTTGATGAGATAGGACTGTCTTCCCCCTACCACCTTGCTGCTCCACACGACAGAAAAATGTAACTAACACAGATGAATACGACATAAAATACAGAATGATGGTTAAATACATTATGGCTCTTTATATGAGAAGCAAATGTGTTGCATATGTATTATCTTTAATGACAATGACCTGTTCCAGTCAATTAGCTGATTTCCCCATATACCCCTCAGGCATAAAGCAGCCCCCTTTGCTTCCTGGGAGGAGGTTGCCGGGATGCTCCCCTGCAGAACTGCTGCTCCTCAGCTGGGTGAGTGCTGGCCCCGGGCAGCTATTTTGAGTGTCTCTATAAGAAGCGATGTGTAAGTAAGGCTGTTATTACATGTGGTTGGAGTGTCATGCTTGTAAGGGTCAATATATTTCAACAGAGTTGTTTGTAGGGTGATTTTGGGGGTTATTTTTGTCTTTTTTGAGAGGAATGGATATGCTTCACTCTGTGATTTCTGATGGCTGGTTGAATGCAGCTGATAATGCAGATCTTGCATTTCTCCATTTCCTTTCTCTACAAATCTTATGAGGAGCAGCTGAGATAATTGGGGTTGTTTAGCCTGGAGAAGAGGAGGCTGAGGAGAGACCTCGTTGTTCTCTGCACCTTCCTGAAAGGAGGTTGTGGTAAGGTGGGTGCTGGTCTCTTCTCCCAAGTGACAAGATAAGAGGAAAGGGCCTCAAGTTGCACCGCGGAGGTTTAAACTGCATATTAGGTAAAATTTCTTCACTGAAAGGGTTGTCATGTATTGGAATGTATTGTGATTGGAGATGGTTTTTTTTAAACTATCCTTTCTTATATTCTTGGTGTTGAATAAGGGAAGAAAAATAGAGTTGTGACTTTGGCGAAGGTCTGAAAGAGTGCTATGCTTATATTGTGAGTGCTGTGTCACTGCTTATATGATGCAATTGATTCTCCTCTGTTAGTTGGAAGATACTTTGGAAAGAAATCCAAATTTAAACTTCTTTTCTGTAGCTGATGAGAAGGGAAAAAAAAAAGGTCTAATAGGTAAAATACACTCTGCACAATGTTGTTTCTAAATCCTATCCACTGGTACAGAGCAAATGAATGTTGGACAAAAGGGAAGGACTTCTGCTTTTTCTGGTGGTGAGCAGCTTTGTACCCTGAGTTTCCAAAATCGGTCACGCTACCCCACACAGAGTTGTAGTTCTGCATTACAACCAAACCAATGGTAGGGTAATCAGCCTTGTCCTGCTGAGCCCATAGCAGATGAGATGAAACACTGGCATGGAGGGGCATTAGGTAATCTCAGTACTGCTCATTAAATAGTGTTAACTTCCATCCCAGGTTCCCACTGGCAGCATTTCCATTCACTGAGCTGGTAATAAAAAATACCTCCCATGGCCTTGAAATGGCAGGGGAAACAGTAATTTCCTTCAAATTTTGCAAATTTTGTGACAGCTGCATGAAACAGGTTTTTATGTAAAAGAAACTGCTGAAAGCTCTCTTTGATGCTTTCTGCTGGCTCTGTCAGCCTACACTGACACCTGCATAAAGGGGAAAATGGCAAATAGCCACAATTCACCTGGATAAAGGCAGGCTCTGGGCAAAGACGGTGGGGATGCTGGGAGCAGGAGAACATGTCCCTTCTGTAACAGGGCCCATTGCAGGTGCAAGGCCACTGCTAGATTCATGGGCAGAGCCACCATGCCCGCTCCTTCCGCCCTGCTATAAATGGTTTTCTCCTTGATTAGTGGTCTGTCTCACCACTTCTGTTTCAATGACTACAAATTTGCATCCCTACAGCCAGCTCAATGTCCTTAATTATATGTGTCTTTGTATGTCTAAGGAAAATTTCAGGTTTGAAAATGGATGGAGAGAGGGGAGGTTTCTATGTTTGTAGGGCTATGCATTTTTCCCATGTAAAGTTTCCTGTAAAGACATCTGGGGCTGATTCTTATTTATGGTAAAGCTGCTTTACGTGAATGCAAAAGGGAGATTGAAACATGAATAACTGTTCTCTGCTAAATTGATGCAGGGGAACTGGCAGAAATGGGAAACCCATCAGTCCTGATCTCTGAGTGCAATTGCTCTGTTATGAGATATGGTCACTGGAACCCCCTCCACCTTCCCCATATGGGATGCTCAGATGTTCTTGTCATATGGAAGTCATGTTTGTAACGGTGAAGGAGGCATCTCATTTATCCTGGTCAGATTGGATGGGGCTCTGAGCAACCTGATCGAGCTGAAGATGTCCCTGCTCCTGCAGGGGTGTTGGACTGAGTGTCCCGTAAAGGTCCCATCCAGCTCAAAGCATTCTATGAGCAGATTTTGACCATGCAAAAATATCACAGTGAGGTGTGGCTTGGAGTCTTGTCTGCAGTTAGTGAAACATCACCTCTTCATGTTCTTCTCAAACGTGGGTTTGCTTACAGCACCTGCACAGATATTTCTTTCCTTTTATTTTTTTTTCTGTAAATAACCTGTACAAAGGTTACCAGCCACAAACTGTTGATGTTTTCAGAATATCTGTAAAATTTGCCCATTGTAATATCATCCTACAAGAAAGTCACCGCTCAGTCTTATCTAGAGTAAAGAGGAAACCTGACAAAGCTTACAAAGCCTTCTCCTTGCTTCTAATGCCCCAACCACAGTCTTTTCCATTTCCTCTTCTAAAATAAAGCTGGAAAAGTCATCAAGAAGATGTGTTCATTCATTTAAAAAGCTTGTTGAATCAGGAAATGAAATGGAAAAGTAATTTACACTGGATACTTTTTGGTGTTTTTTACTATGTTACATTCTGGGAGATGGTTCATTGCTTTGTCACCAGTTCTCTTCTGTCGAAGTCCCAAGCCAGACATCAATATTTAATATGCTTTATAGATGTCACCTGGTTTTGTTGGATCATTTATTGCCCTTCTATTGCAGATATAATATCCTAGCAAATGATGAAAAGTACCTGCTAGCTAAAGGAAAATGTGAGATGCAGAGAATCTTCTTTTCATTTACAAATGTATTGTAAAGAATGAGAATACTTGCTTTGATTTTTCTTGTTAATGTTGCTTGTTGGCTGAAGAAGCATTCCCGAGTGGGACAGCTCTGTGCCTCATTACTAGATGAGCTAAAATAAAAACCCCAAATGAAGGTGACTGCCAGAGAATTCAGCAGGTCTGATTCTACCCTTTTCACTACTGTAAATCCAGGATATCTTCATGGAAATCAGGGCAGTTAGAGGAAAACTAATTTAAGTGAGGACAGAACTGAATGTACATGAGAAATAGAAGCAGCTGAACTGAGTAGTGACTGATTTCTTGATGGTATTTGCATTTGACTCTTGTGTCCAAAGGGACATCATTCACACCTGGAATCTTGCCTTTGTTTTGGGCCCCTCGCTACAAGAAAGACTGGAACGTATCCACAGGAGGGGAACGGGGCTGGGGAAGGGTCTGGAGAACAGGCTTTATGAGAGGTGGCTCAGTGAACTGCAGTTGTTTAGCCTGGAGAAGTGGGGGCTGAGGGGAGACCTCATTGTTCTCTGCAACTCCCTGAAAGGGCTTCTGCAGGGCAGAATCTCCCAGTCCTTTAGGTCATTCATGGCAGTGCAGTTGCCTGGGATGAGCATCTCTCCTGATCCGCAAGGAACAGCTGTGAAGAGAGGAATGAGCATGGGTGGGACCAAATCCTGCTGCATCTCAAGTGTGCCAGCCAGTTGTGCAGGGCTGCTTCATAGAATCATTGAGGTTAGAAAACCCCTCTAAGCTCATCCAGTCCAACCATCACCCCTGTTCCTACTAAACCATGTCCCAGAACGCTGTATCTACAAGCTGTTTGAACCTCTCCAGGGATGGAGACTCTACCACTGCCCTGGGCAGCCTCTGCCAAAGCTTCACCACTCTCAGTAAATAATTTTTTCCTAATATCCAGTCTGCCCCTCCCCTAGTGCAACTTGAAGCCATTTCCTCTTGTCCTATCACTTCTTACTTGGGAGAAGAGACCAGCACTTGCCTCACCCCAACCTCTTTGCAGGTAGTTACAGAGAGCCATGAGGTCTCCCCTCAGCCTCCTCTTCTCCAGGCTAAACAATCCTAGCTCCCTCAGCTGCTACACATAACCCCTGTTCGCCAGCCCCTTCCCCTCCTCTGCACGCCCTCCAGCCCCTCCGTGTCCCTCTTGTAGTGTGGGGCCCAAAAGTGAACCCAGTTTTCAAGGTGTGGCCTCACCAGTGCCACGTGTTGTCCCTTGGTCTGTGTCTCCTGGCTGAGCTGCCACAGAGGTTTGTCCAAGGGTGCCCCTGAAGTCAGGGGGCAGGCAGCGAATGTGAGGAGTGATGGATACTTATCCTGGCTCCTTGCTTGCAGAGGTGGCTGTGTATCCCACAACAGCCAAATCAGGGGCAGCACACGATGCGTCCGGCTCCACGGCACATCTAAGCTCCTCTCTGAGGCATCAAAACATACACTTTTTACTCTCCCATTGCCTATCCTGATCTATTCTGCGGTAGCTTTTCTTCTGGAAAGGAGGGTATGAAATGAGCTGGAGCACAAGCTCTATGAAGAGGGACTGAGGGAGCTGGGGGTGTTTAGACTGGAGAAGAGGAGGCTCAGGGGAGACCTCGTTGCTCTCTACAACTGCCTGAAAGGAGGTTGTAGTCAGGCAGGGGTTGATCTCTTCTCTCAGGCGACCAGTGACAGAACAAGAGGACACGGCCTCAAGCTTCGTCAGGGGAGGTTTAGGCTTGATATTAGGAAAGAATTCTTGACTGGGAGGGTGATTGGCCATTGGAATGCGCTGCTCAGGGAGGTGGTGGAGTCACCATCCCTGGAGGTGTTTAAGGAGAGATTGCATGAGGCACTTAAGTGCCGTGGTGCAGATGATGAGTTGGTGTTGGGTCATAGGTTGGACTCGAGGATCCCAAAGGTCTTTTCCAACCTTGTAACACTGTGATACTGTGAGCTGACTTTAATCTGATCTTTCATCATTGAAACAACGGACTTGTGAATAGATCATCTTTAAGCAAAAATGAAGGATTCCTAACCACTCTTGTTGAAAAGAGGACTTGCAAAGTATGAGGATTTTTTTCCTGTATTAATCTTCTGGGAAATATAAGGTGGGAGGATTAGTTAATGTTTCAGACTACAGGAGGTAAATCATCAGAGAGGTGTGTAAGTTCAGAGGTGCTGCACTTTAAGGGGCTGTAGTCACCCATCACAGCACGTGGACGTGTGATTGTCCCTCAGCCTGGAGACTGAATCCCTAAAGGTTCCCTTGCTACACACGACTTCTCTAAACAAGAGAAAAATACAATGCAACGTTACCAAAGTAGATGACCTACTCTGCTATGCTACTTAAAAACGGTCAAGGACAGGAGCTACAGCTCAGTCAGAACTTCCCTAAATGAAATAACCATTGATCTGATGGAGTCCTGTGTTAATTTTTAAAACATAACAGCAGGGGGCAAGGAGGGCCAGGGTTTTTCACTGCAAACGAGCTGCTGAGGTAGATTGTTAGTGCTTACTGTTCTCTTTCTAAATAATTCCCTCCCAGAAGCTATGGGCCAAATTCCGCAGGATTCTAAGAGGTTTCAGGCTTTTCTTTAAAAATAATTAATTTGGTTTTCAGTAAATAGTCTGGAAAAACACATCCTACTTTGCACGTTGTGTATAACAGTGCAGAAATGTATTTTCAGGGTCCTGAGCTAAATTAACATCTGGCTTGATTGATATTTCAGCTGTGTTGCATGTGATTGGTCCGAGTGGCCGCAAGTTGCACCAGGGGAGGTTTAGACTGGACATCAGGAAGAATTTCTTCACTGAAAGGGTGGTCAGGGATTGGAACAGCTGCCCGGGGAGGTGGTGGAGTCGCCATCCCTGGAGGGGTTTAAAAGACGGGTGGATGAGTTTCTTAGGGACAGGGTTTAGTAGGGAGACAGGCACGGCTGGACTCAGTAATCTCAGAGGTCTCTTCCAAGCTTAGGATTCTATGAATGTAGCCCACTGCTTATCTTTTGCCCTTGGATGATGCAGTGGCATTTATCCTGTGTGCACAGGGCATGCAACCCATCCTTAATATCTGAATAAAGCTTGGATTTTCAGTCATCTGGTGCACTTACAAGTTCTCCACATTTTTTTATTACTTTGCTTACAATTAATTATTCTGGATACAGCAAAGTCTATTTATGTGCTTTGTAAACACTCCCTCTTCCAAATGCTCTGCGGTATCGTTTTCTTCAGTGTCTTTATGGAAGATGGTCAAATGAGAGAAGCAGCTGAGCTGGAGAGGCATAGGGGAAGAGTGGAAAATAAATCTCCTTAATATCAACATTGAAGGGGTTGTCAGTATTAGCAAATATTTCTCTGATAACCAGTCTGTTAAATTATTTACGAATTTGGAGTAATATGTTACCTGCTGCTATGCAAGAGGAAGATTTGCTTGTTTCCGGTCCAGCTGGAGAAGAGAAGGCTCTGGGAAGACTTTAGAGCAGCCTCCCAATACTGAAAGGGACTCCTGCAGAGCTAGGGAGGGGCTTTTTACAAGGGCCTGGAGTGACAGGGTGAGGGCAAATGGCTTTAAATTGGAAGGGGGAAGATGTGGAATAGACCTTAGGAAGAAATTCTTCACAATGAGGGTGGGGAGGCCCTGGCCCAGGGTGCCCAGAGCAGTGGTGGCTGCCCCATCCCTGGAGGTGTTCCAGGCCAGGTTGGATGGGGCTTGGAGCCCCCTGATCCAGTGGGAGGTGTCCCTGCCCATGGCAGGGGGTGGCACTGGATGGGCTTTGAGGTCCCTCCCAACCCAAACCATTCCGTGATTCTGTGACTGCCAAGTTAAGCAACTTCAGTGGATAAAATCCCAAAGCACAGAACAAGCAGCTTTGGTGCCACTAGGATTCTTCCTACTACTTGTTGTAGGGATGTGATGCTGCTGGTCAACAACAGCTGACCATGAGCCAGCAGTGGCCCAGGCAACCAAGAAAGCCAGTGGCATCCTGGCTTGGATCATCCATGGTGTGGCCAGCAGCAGCAGGGCCCTTTGTTTGATTCAAGCAGAAAAAATGTCTCCTCTTTCAGATATATTCATAATTTTTCTCTAGTTTATTTTTTATAAAAATCAATGTTTATAGCTGGACTTTAGTTTTTCACATGAGCGGGGATGGGAAAAGGGTTGCTCTGAAATAAGTCTATGCCTGGTGAAAGACCTTTACTTTCAAGCAACAGTAGTTCTGACTCGCATATTGAATGATTAAAGAGCAGGAGCAAAATTTTGTCTCTAAAAATAAAGTGATGAAAATAGTCTATTAAACACACAATGCTATATTGGTGGTACAGCTGTAAGGGATTTACAAAAATTAATTATATTACTGTTGTAAAAATATGAGCATTGAAGTTGGTGCCAATGTATTCTGGTTTGGGATTGCACATATTCATCTGTCTGGTATTTTCAGAAAAAGAAATCTGCTTGAAGTCCCTCTCTCTCTCTAAAATTTTTCCTGCCATTTTATGTGCTTGATCTGGAATTATTAATTTGGAAATTAAATGTTCATCATTCAAAATATGATGTTGTATTTGACAATACTTTTGGCTTTCTTCTTAAATCCAGAGATTCCAAGAAAACAAGCCACAGTCCACAGTAAGCCCATTTTTTCCTTTACTGGGAGCTAGAGTACTGAAGGAGTCCCGTGATGTCTCACTCATGGGGGGGGGGGGGGGGGAAGGAGGGAATCATAGGATCATGGAATGGTTTGGATTGGAAAGAACCTCAAAGGCTCCTCCTGCCATGGGCAGGGACACCTCCCACTGGATCAGGGGGCTCCAAGCCCCATCCAACCTGGCCTGGAACCCCTCCAGGGATGGGGTAGCCACCGCTGCTCTGGGCAACCTGGGCCAGGGCCTCCCCACCCTCACAGCAAAACATTTCTGCCTCAGATCTCATCTCAGTCTCCCCTCTTTCAGCTGAAAACTGTTCCCCCTTGTCCTGTCCCTGCACTCCCTGATCCAGAGCCCCTCCCCAGCTTTCCTGCAGCCCCTTTCAGTACTGGGAGGCTGCTCTAAGGTCTCCCCAGAGCCTTCTCTTCTCCAGGCTGAACAACCCCAACTCTCTCAGCCTGTCCTTGTACAGGAGGTGCTCCAACCCTCAGATCATCTCCGTGGCCTCCTCTGGACTTGCTCCAACAGATCCATGTTCTTCAAGTGCTGACGACTCTGGGACTGGACACAGGGCTCCAGGCAATAGTGCAATTTCTGTTTTCATTGATATTGTTAATACAAACTGAGTCTGGAAACTCCTGTTTTGATAAATATCATCAACAAATGCTGTCAGGTTTAAGTTACTCCATTGCCCGGTATGATTTAGGTAATGCTGTGTGTTAAAGACTCAGAGTATCTAAAAACCACTAGAGAGAATTTGTGGAAAGGTGGAGGAAACCTTCTAACACATCAGAGCAATCATTTATTGTTAACTATTGAGAACTAGGTGAAATTGGTCATATTATTAATGTTTCTGTGATTTAATTTCTCTCTTCCCGAAGATGGAGTTCGTAAGTATTTGTAGTATTATGACATTATTTCTCTCTTCCAAAGTCTGGGCAGACAAAATGGAGTTCATGTTGCTGCTTCAAGCAACTGTATTTTGAAGGTCTGGACTCGCATAGAATTTTCTGCTTCTGTAATTGAGGAGAGAATTATTATTTTTAATGTGAGAAAAATCTTCTTACTCCAAGGCAGAGATTTAAGGAAGTATCAGTAGCTCACCTCTCATCAGGTGAGAGAGTGGAAGACTGAGGCTTTTGCAAACTCCCTTTGCTGCTACCAGAAGTAAATTTGGCAGAAGAAAGCCAAAACAATTTTATTTACTGCAGAAGGTATCTGGGAACACAATTATTTAGGCTGCAGGGCAGGAATATGAAAACCTGCCCAGCCCCAGGGCTGGAAGCAGAGGTGGTCAAGAAAGGCTCTTCTAGGACTTATGAACTGCGGAATGGAGCATCTCCCGGAGTTGCTGAGAAAAGAAAGCGAATGGCTTTAAAAAGAACTGGCCTAATGCAGTGCTCGGGAGTGAAATAGTTCTCAGATGACTGGTTCTTCCAGATGTGTGAGCAGTTTTTAGAGCTGATGAGGTTTTGCTGGTGGGCTGAGAACACCATATGAGTACGGACAGTTTCACTCCAAATGGGGTTCACTTTTATTCTTTTACAGAGAGTCATTTTCAGGAAATGCCCACAGGTTTTGTCCTGCAGAAAGTTGTCCTATAAGATGTCTTTCAGGGGGTTTTGATCCATCCTTCTCATGTGAAAGGGCATTATGAGGGGGTTAAGTCCTTGGGTGCTATGAGCTAAGATTTCTTCCCATAGGACAACCACAGCTTTTTATTTTTTTTTTTCAAAAACAGGCTTTTGCTTCTTTTTTTCTGATGGGGTAGAGTGGGTTTTATACAAAGACAGAGAAGCAGGACACTTTGGGGAGGGGTTATGCCACGGGCAGGAGGCTTTGAGCAGACCTGGTACATGGGACCTGACTGAGGTTGCTGAATGTTGGAGGTCACAGCCACCACTCAGTAGAGAAATGCTCATTCAACACATCTGCTGAGGCCTGTCTTGCTCTCAGAGTTCTCTCAGCACACGTCGGTACAGATGGTAATTTGGTCGTAGGAATACAAGACTCTTAGTTGTATTTAGGAACTTTGCCTACAAGGGGATTTTCAGCTCAATGAATATCCCAGAAAACACATCATGGCAAACGCATCTTCCTGCCTGCAAGAGTGGGTGTTTCCACTTCCTGCCCGGATGGCAAAATGATGGGATAAAGTTTAACTAAAAATGAAAAGTCATTGGGTTTTCTCTACCTCCTCCTCTGTTTTTTCTTTTACCAGTTGCTCTCTGGTCCCTCTTTGAGATGGAAATTTACTGTGCTTCTCTCCTGGCAGTTTGGCCTATTTGGTAATTGGAGTCTTCTCGTTTGGTGAGCCGTTCACATGGTTCCCACGTTGCATTCGTTCTTGCTCTTGTATTTTCCGTTCCCTTATTACTTTCCTAATAACTGCTTCTCAGGCTTCTCTCTTCCTTAATATTTTCTTGTGTGTTTGGCTGGGCATCTCTGCATTCCTGGTACAGCGTACGATGGGCCATCACTGGAACAAGACGTCACAGTTCCTCGGCTGCGCGGTGTGGGGTTGTTCCTTTGATTCAGTTGCCCATTTCAGCTCTCACCCACCATAAAGCACAGTAAAAACTGGTGGAATCTGCTATGACATTGACTTTCTAAAATGGATAATACTTGGTCTTGTAAACAGTTGCAAGCATCTTGGCTTCAGTGAGACACCTTTCTCAGTTGGAGCTGCTGTAGTCTTGTGGTCTGGAGCCTCTGCTTAGTCTTGCGGTTCCCAGAGGCTCTCTTCTGTTTCTCGCTCCTGGCTGGATATATTCCCTTGTTTGCTTTAACTAAGCATCGTAAGGAATCTCAGTAGTCTATGTGGTCATTTGTGGCTTGGCATTTTTGTCTCTATCGTGCCGGTTTTTTGTTCTGTGTGCCAGGACCTCTTAACTTTGGTCCTCTGTACCCACAGCATCTTTCCCTCAGCCCCTCACAGGTTTTTGCGTGTTGGTCTTGGAAGGCAGAAAAATTATCTCCATTTTGATTTCTTCAGAATGCAAATTTATGTTAGTGATCTCTTTAGTTTGCTAGTAGAAAATCAGAAAGAATCATGGAATGCTTTGGGTTGGAAGGGTGCTTAAAGCCAACCCCCCTGCCATGGGCAGGGACCCCTCCCACTGGATCAGGGGCTCAGAGCCCCATCCAACCTAGCCTTGAACACCTCCAGGATAGGATTAATCTAAAAAGTCATCAGCTGTGCTCTTTAAAGGCATTTCCAGATTTTTGGCATATTTAAAGCCAGAGAACCCTGCTTCTCGCTAATTCCTTCTATCAGAAGGCAAAAGGCATAATGAGAGAGAGAAAGGACGTGCTGGTCATTACACAAAGAACAGACGTGTAACGGTTTCAGACCTGCAGTCCCACTTCCTTCAATTTTAGCTGGTTGTTGTCAAAGACATGCTGTAATCCTTTCCATTTCTTGTATTTCTTAATCGTATTTGATAGCTCGGTAACTTTCTTTAACCAGAGCAACGTGTTAAACTTTTTTTGGCTGCACAGGCAGAATTCTACATCATTTTGCTGAACTAGGTTCCAGCAGTTTTGGTTTGTAGCCTAACACCATATATTGTGGTGTGCAGGGAAACGCAGTTCTCCAAAGGGAACTCAATAGCGGTGGGGATCTTCTGCCAAAAACTCCTAATTCTGGGACAGTACCAGGAAACTTGTGTGGGTTCTGTTCTGCTCCTACTTAAGGCAAAGGTAAAGCTCCTCCTGAGTCCAGTGGGATGAGGCTCAGGCTCCAACACTCAGTTCTCACATTCCCATTTCACACATTTTCCTTCGAATTCCTAGGTTTTTTCTTTTTTTTTAGGCTCTGGCAATATACAAACCATTGTTCTCTCTTACACATTTTCTGGAAGGAGAATCACAGACAGGACCCATTTTCCTCACCCCTTAACGCTGTTTAAGAAGAGGAGCTGCTGTTCTGTGCCCCGGAGCATGACTGGAACTCAGCAGCTGTAGTCTGGAGTGACAGATGAGCAAGTCAGGTCATGAAAGGAAAGAAAAAAACCTGGAAAATGAGAAAACAAACAGAAAAGATTGTAATCACACCCAGAAGGCCAACCGCACCCTGGGCTGCATCAAAAGAAGCGTGGCCAGCAGGGCAAGGGAGGGGATTCTTTTCCTGTGCTCTGCTCTGGTGAGACCCCACCTGGAATGTTGTGTCCAGTTCTGGAGTCCCCAACGTAAGAAGGACATGGAACTGTTGGAAAGGGCCCAGAGGGGGCTGCGAAGGTGATCTGAGGGCCGGAGCACCTCTGCTGTGAGGACTGGCTGAGAGAGCTGGTGTTGTTCAGCCTGGAGAAGCGAAGGCTCTGGGGAGAACTTTAGAGCAGCTCCCAGGACTGAAAGGGGCTCCAGGAAAGCTGGGGGAGGGGGTTTTTACAAGGGCCTGGAGTGACAGGAAGAGGGGGTATGGCTTTAAATTGGAAAGGGGAAGACTTAGATTACACATTAGGAAGAAGTGTCCTCCTGTGAGTGTGGGAAGGTTGCCCAGAAATGCTGTGGCTGCCCCATCCCTGGAGGTTTTCCAGGCCAGGTTGGATGGGGCTTGGAGCCCCCTGATCCAGTGGGAGGTGTCCCTGCCCATGGCAGGGGGTGGCACTGGATGGGCTTTAAGGTCCCTTCGAACTCAAACCATTCTATGATTCTACATGATATCATAAAAGAATTAATTTTGTATTCCACTTATCCCTGAGTTTACTTGGAGAGAGAAATCAGGGATAGGCTGTGGCCAAGGAAGAGACAGCAGGCATGAAAAAATGGGATCTTGGGACCTTTACCATAGGAAATGAAGCTCCAGCATCTCTGAGTTGCAATGAGTGCTAACGCTCGACCATGTCTTTTGGTGTGTGTAAGTATTCAGAGTGCTATATATAGCTCTGGAAATAAACACCAGTAATCTGATAGCTTTAAACATAGTAGGGTCTGCTTATTAGGCTGTAGGAGTGCTTGGAAGAAGCAAGTGAAAGAATAAAACTGACACTGACTTTTGCCACGAGGCTTAGAAGAGATGTGGAACTGATCTAAATCACAAGGTGATGGGCAAAAGGTTGGGGACTGCTGGGCTGTTTCCGACAGTGCCACACACTTGTCCGGCATAGGGGATGTAATTTCTTTTTCTTGGGCTGTTTCATTTCATTTGTTTTCTTCGGGGGCATTAGATGGTGCTAATTTCTTCCGTCAGGAGCTTCAGAAGCTCTGAAGGGAGTTAATACCAAAGAAAAGTAACCGAGCTTTAGAGTAACATCAGTCATTTCTGAGTAGCCCCTGGGCACAAGGACCATGCCTGAACAGCCTGAAGGTGGGGTTCAAACCATAGCAGGGGCTGCAGCGAGGACCTAAGGAACAAAGTGCCAAGCAGGACTGAAGCGCTCTACTTTGTCAACCTAATTTTGTAGCTTTGAATATAGAAAACAAATGCTAATTTTCAAACTTTATCCTGTTTTAAGTCACTGCATCATCGGGGTCAGCAAAGCTTTCTTTACACACTGTGTGTGCAGCTGGCAGGCATCTCAAGTTGTGCTGCCTTCAGTGCAAGCGCTGCTGGAAAGGGAGATCTCAGCACATAATGTCCCCGGCCCATCTTGCCACATGCTGCAGGTTGGCTCCTCTACTTGTTCATGTGCACTGAAACAAGGGAAGAATTTATCCAGGGTCACTCTCAGGGCAGAATTCTCTCCATAATAGCCTTAATGCTGATGTTAAAGGGTTAAGAAATTAACTCTATATGTGCTGTGTACAAGCCATCTTATTTAAGAGCTTGATAGATTTCGTGGAATGGCACCAAACCACTCCAACCCCAATCTGTAACGTATGCATTTTAATTCGTCATAATGCTAATCAACAAGAACTAACTGAAATATAATACTGCAGCTGTTGGAAGCCATTCAAGGGTGGTTTAAACCAGAAATGCTGACAAAGCCTTTATTGCAGCAGTGTCCAACACCTCCCTGGGCAGGCACCGTGTTCTCTTCAGCGAACAAATACATTTTCGCATTTTGCCACCACTTTGTGTAATGCAAGGTTGCATAGGAAGGCAAAGTGTTGGCAGCTTTTACCTCTGGCTTTCAAAGAGTGAAGTAAATAGGAAATCCCGTGGTAGCCATTGAGACTATAGAGATTCTGAATAAATTAAGGTATCGAAAATGAATTTGAGTGTTAAGTTAAACACTAACACACTCTGTTGCCCAAGAGTAATTTATTCCCCTGTAGCTTTGGTTTCTGGTATCTCCAAGAAAATCCACCAGTTTAGGTTTATTCTTGGATGCCTCACAATTTGTCTCCTGTGTTTTTTCTGCCTGTCCTCAGCTACTTGAATCACACAGAAAAGGTCTTTTCAGTTCCTCAGGGATAACAACATAACCCTTGTCTAGTTAAGCCTTTCTTTGTGCCTTATCACTTCCCTTATTTTCTGCTCTTTGGGAAAGTGTTTGGTTTTATTCCATGCACCCCTTCTCCACCTTACCTAAAACCTGAGGTTATTTGCTTCAGGTCTTATGTGAAGTCTTCATTCTTCTAACACCCAGCAACAGCCAAATACCACAATCCTAATTCACTTCAAATTTCTGCTTAGGTCAATGGAAGTTTAGCTTAAGTAAGGCTGCAGGATTTGGCCACGGGTTTCCCATACATTGTCTTGCAACGTCTGGCATTTTTTAACTCCACCTTGTTTGTTTTGAGAGACCGTTTGCATCAAGATGTCTTATGGGGTAAAGTTACAATAAGACTGTGTTACTGTGACAAGGTAAGAAAACTGGAAATTAGAGCTAAAAAGACCTTTTTCTCTTTAGGAAGAAGACAGTGAAGGGTGTCGTATTTCTTTTTGGCATGGTGATGCTACTGAATTACGTCTGCTCTTCAAACGTTTTCCAGAGGCAGGATTGCTGGATCCCACTCCAATTATACTCAAGATGCAAAACCTCCGGCACACTCAGCTATTTCTCTTTATACCATTTCATCATCTCTGTTCTGCTCTCTTCTTCCTCCTTCCTCACACTTAAATTTAACTTCCAGCTTCCTGCCAAGCCTTCCCAGCTGAAGCCCAGCAGGATCCAAAACCTCTCCTAGTCCTTTGGAGGCACTGAACGGCATCACCTGCCTGCATCTCCTCTTTCCTACCACCTTTCCCCTCTCTTTCTCTTTTCTAACTTCCCCCCGTTTTTCCCCTTCACTTTTTCTCTCTTCCCCTTCCTTTCCCCCCCTTTTTCCCCTTTGCTTTTTCCCTCTTCCCCTTCCTTTTCCTCCCTTTTCCCCTTCGCTTTTTCCCTCTTTTCACCTTCCTTTCCCCCCCTTTTTCCCCTTCGCTTTTTCCCTCTTCCCCTTCCTTCCCCCCCTTTTCCCCTTCGCTTTTTCCCTCTTCTCCTTCCTTTTCTCCCCTTTTTCCCCTTTGCTTTTTCCCTCTTCCCCTTCCTTTTCCCACCCTTTTTCCCCTTTGCTTTTTCCCTCTTCTCCTTCCTTTCCCCCCCCTTTTCCCCTTCTCTTTTTCCCTCTTCCCCTTCCTTTTCCCCTTCGCCTTTTCCCTCTTTTTTCCCCTTCCCCCCCCCAGCTCCCTTTTTCCCCTTCTCTTTTTCCCTCTTTTTTTTCACCTTCCCCCTTTCCCGCCTGTCCCGTTCCCCGTCTCCGTGTGCCCCCTGTCCCCGTGTGCCTGCGCCCCCGTGCCCGTGCGGTGCCCGCCGCCCCGTCCCGCCCCGGGGCCGCTGATGTAATCGCGGGGCAGCCGGGATTTAAGGCCGGGGCGGGCGGGTGCCGCGCGGCTCTGCGCGGGGCTGCGCTGCCCCCCCGCGGGGCTCCCATGGGCAGGACCTGAGCTCGGCTTCCCCTCGGCTCTCCCGGGCAAATGCACCCAAATGCAGTTGGGAGCCGGGAGGACAAGGCGAGGACGCATCTCTGCCGCGGCGCGAACGTGAGTGGGGGCTGCGGGGGGCTCCCCTCCCCGGGGCAGGGCGCGACCCCCGGGCTGGGCTGTGCTCCGTGCCCCCCCCGAACCCCCACCTTGGGCGGGCTGTTCTCCCCCCTTCACCAGGAACACCCCCTTGAGCTGACTTTTCCTACCCCAGACCCGCCGCCCACCCCTCGGCTGTCCTCTCCGATGACCCCCTACACCTCCTCCCCGGGACCGCCGCACTCCCTTCACCCCCCCTTTGGGCGGTCTGCTCCCCCCCAGACCCCCCCCCCCCCCCACTGTTGGGCAAGCTGTCCTCCCCCGCGACTCCCCAGCTGGGCAGTCTATCTGTCCCCTCCCCAGGACCCCCTCACCCTTCGGGTAGGCTGTGTCCCCCCCTCGGAATTCCCCCTCTCCTTGGGCGGGCACTCTAGGCCCCCCCCACACCCCGCCGACTTTGGGTGGGCTCTCCCCCCTCCCCAGGACCCCTCTACTCGGGTGGACTGTGTGTCCCCCCCCAGGTCCCACCTGCCTTGAGTTGTCTGTGTCTGCGTGTCCCTGCCCCTCCTTTGGGTGTTCTGTCCCCCTACTCCAAGCTCCAGCTGTACCCCTCAGGGACGCTGGGGTTGTGGGGTGCTGGTGGCTCTCGTGTCTCCCTTCCGCACTCTCCCTTGTCCCTTCCCTCCCTGCTCTTGGATGTTCCCAGTGCCATCCAACATCCTGGCGTCAGCCTGGCTCTGGGAGCCCAGGTCACGCGGGGATGTGACCCCTCACCCCGGGGATTGGGGCAGCCTGACCTTGGAGCCAGTGCACCCCTCATTCCCAGAGGGTGGAACAGAGATCCTGGGGGAGAGGATACCCCTGCATCCATGTGTTGATCATCCTCCCTCTTGGTACCTGGCTGTTAAAACCCGGCAAACAAACTAAACTCCAGAATTTATGTTTAAGGAAGCTATTCTTGTACTTTTTACAAGGGCTTGCAGTGACAGGATGAGAGGGAAGGGCTTTAAATTGGGAGGGGGAAGATTTAGATTAGACACTGGGGAGAAATTCCTCACAATGAGGGTGGGGAGGCCCTGGCCCAGGGTGCCCAGAGCAGCGGTGGCTGCCCCATCCCTGGAGGGGTTCCAGGCCAGGTTGTATGGGGCTTGGAGCCCCCGATCCAGTGGAAGGTGTCCCTGCCCATGGCAGGGGGTTGGAACTGGATGGGCTTTGAGGTCCTTTCTGACCCAAACCATTCTGTGATTCCGTAACATCTGTGACAGATGAGCTGCCCTGGATTTAGATGCTTCTCCAACAGGCTGAGGCATTTCCCATGTGCAGTCGCCTGCAGTGCAAAGGCAGAGCTCCGCTGTCCCTTATCGCTGGCCCAAGAGCAGCCTAGGCGAGACAATTGTGAGCTTTTGATGGTTGTAACGATACTATGGAGATTACCAGGTTGCATCTCTTTTTGTAAAGTGCTTATTTTATTCTGGCTGTGGCTTAAATTGAGTTTACTGGGAGCTCAAAGCCGGCCAGAAAAGGATTTGTATTGTGTTGTTAGGAGGATTATGCTGCTAAAGTGTGCCTGGTGTGTAATTTGGATGCGCTTGAATGCTTACGAGCAGTTACGTGGCTGCCTGGAGGTGGTCTTCTCAGGAGATCTGCGTGTTTAATGGCTGTGACTGCAGGACTTCTTCAGGAATTCTCTGAGCGCAATTTAAAAAAGGGTTTAATCTGATATCTGTTAAAGGGATGTGGCCAGTAGAGAAACGTGAATTGAATTATTGTAAAGGAGTGTAGTGGCACAGTTCACTTAAGCTCAAAATCTGAGATAACCTCAGAATATATACCTGCATGATTCTAAATGGACAGAATTTACGTGGTTTGCCTGATTTACTTGACCTGGTTGCTTGCCTGTCCTAAGAATCCAGAATTCTTTGTGAAAGGATCAGATTTCTTTAGCACACATTAAACCAGTCACTCCCTTGCAACCTCGACCACCTTCTAGTGGAAGTGCTTTTATATCAGTCCTGTTATCTGTACAGCAGTGTCTCTTATTTAAATAAATAGGAGTCCTACAGTTCCATAACTCCTAAATCTCTCACCAGATTTGTTGATGGAATATTTTGTTTTAAAACATAACCAACCTTATGTTACCCTTGTGAGTGCTGAGCTGGAGAACGTTTGAAGAAGCAGTGTACAAAATGCATGCAAAATGCAGCTGGGGAGGCTACACCTTGAATCCTGGGTTCACTTTTGGGCCCCTCACTACAAGAAAGGTATTGAGATGCTGGAGCGTGTCCAGAGAAGGAGAAGGGAACTGGGGAAGGGGATGGAGCCCAGGAGTTGTGGGAACGGCTGAGGGAACTGGGATTGTTTAGTCTGGAGAAGAGGAGGCTGAGTGGAGGCTTCATCGCTCTTTACAGCTCCCTGAAAGGAGGTTGTGGTGAGGTGGGGGGTTGGTTTCTTCTCCCAAGTAACAAGTGACGGGATGAGAGGAAATGGCCTCAGGTTGCACCAGGGGAGGTTTAGGTGGGATATTAGGAAAAGTTCCTTCACCAAAAGAGTGGTGTAGCATTGGCAGAGGCTGCCCAGGACAGTGGTCCCTGGAGGGGTTCAAAACACACAGATCCACTTTGGGACGTGGTTTAGCAGGCACAGTGGGGTTGGGCTGATGGTTGGACTGGGTGAGCTTGGAGGTCTTTTCCAACCTCTATGATTCTATGAAATAGACAGAGACAAATCCCAAAATAAGACAGTGTTCTACAGGAGTGGGATTTGGGCTGTGTACTTTTGCCTTAATACGGAGGCAAACAGTGTGTGTTATCTAGGCAAGGAATTAGTGTAAGAAATCAGGGATGTACTCAAAAAACTGTTCTAAAAATCACACCTTTTCCATTACTTTTTCTCCTTTTAAAAATGCTGACTGAGTTGACTGTTCTTTTGGAGAGGGTGGTTCCTTGTAAGCCAGATGCTGTCTGGGCCACCAGGCACGGAGTTCCCGTTCTCTAAACCACAGCACTGGTATAGGACTCCTCTTAAGCTACAGCTCCTCAGAAGGAAAGAGCAATGAATCTTTTGATCCTCTGACTCTCACCTTATCTTGTGTCTCTCCCTTTTCTCCTTCTTTCAAATTGTGAACTTGCAGCACAGGATTCAGGAGCTTCACCCTCCCTGGTCCAGTGGCATCCATGCCCAGTGCAGCTGTCACCTGGGAGAGGTTTAGGAGGCTGCTGTGTCCTCTCGAGCCGTGTTGATAATAGGTCTCTTAAAGCTTTCAAAGCAACTCTCTGGACCTGCTGGCTAATGTCATCACAGCAGCAAATGAAGGCACCTTTCTTTTCAGATGTTGAAAGATAAGGTTTTTAGCAGCTTGAGGTCTTTGAGTGGCACAGGGCTCCTCTGTCCACAAGGTGCTGTCACCTTATCCAAAGCCCTCCTCAGGCTTGATGGGCACAAACTGGGCCGTTCTCAGCAGCCCTCAGAGATCCAGTGAAGTCACGCATGTGGGGCAGGTACTGGTATTTAAACCATCATCGCTGGTGAGCACGGGGTTGAATGCATCTGTGCCAGTTGCAATGGGAACAGGTTTCCCTGCCTTCTCTAGCAGCCAGCCAGTGGTATTTCTTCCTTTAAACCTGAGGTTTGGGAAACTAGCCTGGAATTCAGAGGATGCTGCTGTGTAATGACCAGACCTGAGGTCTGTACGCTGCTGAACAGTCTTCAGAGGCAGAATTTTTCATCATTGTTTGCCACAGCTTGCTTTGAAGCTTACAGTTTCCTCATCCATTTGTCAGCCCTAATGGAGGAAAAATAAACATGGATGGTGCTGTCCACTCATAGGAAGAGGCAAACAGCCACAGTGTCAAAGATTATCAGAAAGATAAGCTCTGTTTGAAGTGATAGATGGCTCAACCACATCTGATACCACCTTGCTCTAAATGGTTATAGAGTTGCCCTCAGCGTGCCCTTGCGTGTGAAATAGGAGAGAGGATGAGAAGGTAGGATGGGGGAGGAAGCTCTAGAGACCTGGGACAGGATGTAGCCCAGGGATGTTGGTACAGCTTCGTATGTGATGTTAAATGGTGACGAATAGCCAGTATTCAAGCCAGCTGGGTCTTCTCTGCCTCGTGCTTTTGCGTTTTTCTGTTGTCATGCCACAAGAGCAACAGGGACTTCAGTGACAGGACAAGGGGAAGCGGTTTTAAGATGAAAGAGGGGAGATTGAGATGAGATCTTAGGAAGAAATCTTTCTCCTGTGCAGGTGTGGAGGCCCTGGCCCAGGGTTGCCTAGAGTTGTGATGGCTGCCCCATCCCTAAAGGGGTTCCAGGCCAGGTTGGATGGCGCTTGGGGCCCCCTGATCCAGTGGGAGGTGTCCCTGCCCATGGCAGGGGGTGGCACTGGATGGGCTTTAAGGTCCCTTCCAACCCAAACTGTTCTATGATTCCATGTGGTCTGGGGTTTCTGCATGCTGCTTACTTACCCTTGCAGCTGACAGGGAACCGTGATCCATGGCAGACAAGGGATCAAGCTGCATATCCATTACACAGCGTAGTGGGAGTGCTGGTGTGAGAATGGGGATTGAGAACTGTCTGCTCTGCAGCTTAAGAGCTGCAAATGCAAAGAGTAGTGATCTTGACCATGAAGGGAGAATTTGCATAAACAGATTCTCTCAGAAAGGAAGAATTTCACTTTTTTTAATCTTCGGCCACGGTGGGCTGCCTTCTAGAACTTCACTTGAGGTTTCACATGGTTTCATTTACAAAAACTTTTACTTGCTGTGAAAAAAAAGTAGAAGGAAGGCTAAATTCTCCCACGCATTAGAGGACCTCCAGCCCTATGGTTATCTTTGGTTCCTGTTTTTCCTTTCAGCTGATCGCTCATATTTTCTTGACATTAGCTGGAGAGCACTGTGTAAGCCAGACATTTGCCTTGACCTCTGTATTTCCATTTACATGTGTGATTTAAAGCCCTTGGAGCATTTTGGAATTTCTTGCCTTCGTACAGCATTTGCTGGGAGGTGATGGAGGCAGATACCTGACACAAAGCTTGTCCCTGGCTGACATTGTGGAGGAGGCTCTTGTGATGTTAAGAGGAGTCATCGATGCATTTTGGGCTCTTTGGTTCTTGGAGCATCCTGGCTTCAGAGTTAACTAAAATATTTTAATGCTGTTTTTAATTGCAGATCCATTTTGCACCTGTGAAGGTCAAATGACTAGAGTTGTCCTGAGTTTTAGCTGATACAGTGGACACAGCTACCTCCTGAGCTGCTTATTAGGTCAAAAGAATGATGTGTTGTGATACAGAAACTATGAACTTGAGTTCTGGTTTTTAGAGCTTGAAAAAAAGGAAGAGTGTCCTGTAGCTGACCTGCTGGCTGTACAACAGTAAATATGAAGTGTGTCACAGAACTGCTCCAGCAGACATTTCATGACTGCACCAGCAGAAACCCTGAAGAGAGGAAGAGCTAGGGGCTGCAGGGGTTAATTAAAAATGTGCCGCTACAAGCATGTTGGGATTTGTAAGGTGGTGTTCCTACCCCACTCCCCTTTTGTGATCAGAACTGGAGCAGTGATGTGTATTTCTGAATATCCTGCGCATTCTCTGCATTTTCTTCTAAGAAGTGGTGTATGTCCAGTTTTACAGCGGCACCACCAATAACAACGTGTGACCGTTGCCATGCCACGCTGTTCCTTAAATTATTCGTTTAGTCTGATTGCCAGAACTTAAGCTCTCACACCATGCAGATCCACATGTACCAGTGTAACCAACAGACTCATTTTTGTCCAAGGTTTAGTCCACTTGTTTTGAAAACTTTGAGCAGGTGTATTGAAGAATGGTGCAGGCAACTCTTTAGGATAGATCATGGATCTGTTGGAGCGAGTCCAGAGGAGGCCACGAAGATGATCTGAAGGCTGGAGCACCTCCTGTATGAAGACAGGCTGGGACAGTTGGAGTTGTTCAGCCTGGAGAAGAGAAGGCTCTGAGGAGACCTTAGAGCAGCCTCCCAGCACTGAAAGGGGCTCCAGGAAAGCTGGGGAGGGGCTCTTGATCAGGGAGTGCAGGGACAGGGTGAAGGGGAACAGTTTTAAGCTGGTTTGGATCAGAAGGGACCTTAAAGCCCATCCAGTGCCACCCCCTGCCATGGGCAGGGACAACTCCCACTGGATCAGGGGGCTCCAAGCCCCATCCAACCTGGCCTGGAACACCTCCAGGGATGGGGCAGCCACCACTGCTCTGGGCAACCTGGGCCAGGGCCTCCCCACCCTCACAGCAAAACATTTCTCCCCAGGATCTCATCTCAGTCTCCCGTCTTTCAGCTGAAAACCGTTCCCCTCATCCTATCCCTGCACTCCCTGATCAAGAGCCCCTCACCAAGTGCTGTCTGGCACGATCCAGCAAGCAGTTTTAGCAATTAATCAATCAAGAGTTTAATATTATGAAAGATTAATGTTACCTACCTTAATGAGCCAGAGGGTTGAGCTGAGGCTTGAGTGTGAGGTGAGTAATTAGGATCAGATCTATTTTTTTGATAATTTAGAAATATTTCTTCTTAGGACTAAATTGATATTGGTTACTACCATTGCGTACGTATATTTCTGTGTCTTAGTGTCCAATAGGAAATCTGTTTTTCATTTATTAAAATATTCAGTCACGGATAAGAGTGTGACTGGGTGCTGGTGTGGCTAATATGATGTTTGAGTAAAAACCAGCAGACAGTCTGATTTTAACCATGTTAAAAATGTATTCTTTGCCCAACATCACACACTTTTCATAGATAACATGCTGAAAATCTGCTCTAAATATCAACCTCATATATGTTCATTGCAGTGGGTGAGCCTATGATATCGACCAGTAATGTACTCTTCTGTCTAATCATGATGTTTTAAGTCCAAATGTAATGGGGTTTTTTACTTTGTGAACAGCGTGTCTTGTTTGTAGCATGACAGAATTTAATAATACAGGAACAAAAGTGTGACACAGCATTTTCATTTACGTTAAGATGATGTGATATAGTGACAAGACTGACCACAAGTCAAAAGCATCTGATGATCTCTACAGACATTAGCTTGCCACTTATTTTATAGTTTTTTTACAGTAATGCTTCTTTTCTTTGCAGGAAGAAATTTACTACGTAGCAGCATTCATGTTTGAAGGCTGCTGCAAGAAAATATAAACCAGATGCAGTTATTCTATTAATATAGGCCAGTGTAAAATACATGCTCTCATATCTAGTACATATATAATCCTTGATCTTTGTACAAAGCACCCTCTCAGCATCAGTGGAAAGTTGTACAATGTGGTGGCTTTGCTCCAGGACTTGAAGTCAGTGGTATCCTGTCACTAACTTTTGAATGTTGAATCAAGCTTCTCTTTCCTTGGAGCTCTGAAACTTCAGGTGTTTTCTCACACGTTTTTTCTTTCCCTTTTAGGAAAACTCTTCTTTTTGTTGCAATATGTGTGGCTGTGGGTGTTGCACAAGAACCCAAACAAGGTGAGAACTCTTTTTTTTTTTTTTTTTTTTTTTTTTATACCAGGACATTTGTATAATGTGTTACCAGATGAAAAAAGTCAATGGCTTTTGTTCCTAGTGACCTTAGGTTCAGTCCCTTAATGGTGACTTAAAGAAAATACCAGCTACGGCACAATGAGAGTGAAAGTTTAAAGCAACCAGTTTGGAAAAGATGACCTTTTGAGAATTACTCAGATTTTCTGTCTATGAAATTGCTTACATATTTAAGCAAGCTCTTCGTAAAAGAGACGCCTTGTACAGTGAAAAGGCTTTGATTGTGTCTTCCCTGCAAGTGGGTGTCCTTGGGGGTGGGAAGCTATGGCTGAGTTACCTTTGCACTTAGGGCTGTGCAGGCAAAACACTGCCGATAATAAAGGCTTAGTCTAGGCTGGCATCGTTAAAACTGACATTGTGTATTCATTTGGTTTCACATTCAGACGCAGATGTTAGCGAGGAAATAGGGTTGTCTTGTTTTCAGTTTCTTTTTTAATCTGCCAGCTGTTATAACTGCACCAGATGTGTAGCTTGTGGGAATACGAGCATCCCAAAGTGTTGGAAGCTGACTTGCTGCTTAGTAAGTTCTTATCTGCCAGGACAGCGCAGCATCAGTTTTCTGCCGTGTTTCTTCACTGTACAGGTGAAGCAAGAACGAAGTCGTCCTTGGCTGCTAAGTGTGTGAACCGCAGATATTCAGCTGAACACAGACAGCTGGGTTGCACGGTTAAGACTCGTTCCTGAATAACGTTTTGCTAGAGCCCTGTGGTACAAGGGGAAAGGTTTGAAGCTGAAAGAGCGGGAGGTTTAGGTAACTTCTTGGGAAGAAGTGTTTTCCTGTGAGGAAACACTGGCACAGGATGCCCAGAGCAGTGGTGGCTGCCCCATCCCTGGAGGTGTTCCAGGCCAGGTTGGATGGGGCTTGGAGCCCCCTGATCCAGTGGGAGGTGTCCCTGCCCATGGCAGGGGGTGGCACTGTATGGGCTTTGAGGACCCTTCCAACCCAACTCATTCCATGGTATCTCAGTAGCCTCTCTCCATTATTCTCACCAATGCCCTTTTCCTTCTCATCGTTCCCTGTGACTGGCAAAGCTTGGGGGGGGTTTGCCACATTTTTTCCCCCCTGTTGTCCTTGTAGTATTCCTTTCCGTTAGTTGCCTGTGGTTTCCCTGGTAGGAGTGGTTGTTGATTTTTCACATTCAACTCAATGGGGAATGTATGCTTTTGTGATGATGGGATTTTCCCAGGTTTTCCTACCAGCTGAGCCAAGTTCTCCTTGGAGGAGGAGCAGCACCCACAGACGTGCGTGGGATGTAAAGGGAAGGGGCTGTTGTAGGGAGGCAGTTTGCACTCTCCCAGTGTGGTGGGAACAGGTGAGGGATGCCAGAGAGGTGTGCAGTGATGGTTTGAGTCTTCATCCCTCCAGCCCACCCTCCTCCTCTGCAAAGTCATTAACAATTTCTCTCACTTCTCATGTGCCTCAGGCAAGGAATTGCTTTTCTAAGCAAACTTAAGGCTACAGGACTTGGGGGGCAGCAGTAGGATGGGGAATAGGTACAGCCTGACGGTTATTTGCCTCTCAGCTGAGAGTACCTACCTGCACAAAGCTCTGCAGAAAGGGATAAAGCCTCCAGTCTTGAGGCTTTGATTATTTTTGATAAATTTGGTTGATTTCTATTTTCTCACTAGCAGATGAAGGATCTTTCCTTCGCTGTTTTAAATGCTCAACAGCATTTCTAGATAGCCACGTGAGAAGCCTTACTGAATGGAAACTCTCCTCTACCCCCCATGCCAAGGTGCCATACACGACTTCGTTTTCTTGGAGTGCTTGCTTGGGATCTAAATAATCCATTGAATCTTGATGCAGTTTTCTGCCCCTGAGTGAGTTAGGTCACTCGTGCACCTTGTTTGAACAGTGTGTAAATAAAGTTGCAAAAAGCAGTTCGGAGAACAGCAGACTGAGGAAACCTCCTCAGAAAAGAACAGCTCAAGTGTATCCTTCAGTCTAAGTATATAACCTGCAGAGCTAAGACTGTTCCATTTGCTTAGAGTTTGTCCAGAGTTTGCATTAGGAATATGTTAACACTTAAGTTGTTATTAAAACTTTCTTGGCAGTTGTATTTTGAAAAAGAGAGTATACTGCCAAATCTGAAGATGCTGGCTAGAGTAATTAACATTCCTTCTCCCCTGAGCTGACAGGACAGCCTGTGCAAGCTTTCCATGAGAAGCTATGCCTTATTCATTTTGTTAGGGTGCTGGAAATTGTGTTCTGTGAAACATATGTAAAGATATGCCCTGTGTTCTGGTGAAACCTCACCTGGAGTCCTGCGTTCCATTCTGGAGTCCTCAGCACAGGAAGGATATGAATCTTTTGGAGCTGATCCAGAGGAGGCCACAGAGATGACCCGAGGGCTGAAGCTCCTCCCGTACGAGGACAGGCGGAGAGAGCTGGGGTTGTTCAGCCTGGAGAAGAGAATGCTCTGGGGAGACTTTAGAGCAGCTCCCAATGCTGAAAGGGGCTCCAAGAAAGCTGTGGAGGAGTTCTTGTTCAGGGAGTGCAAGGATAGGATGAGGGGGAATGGCTTTAACCTGAAAGAGGGGAGACTGAGATGAGATCTTAGGCAGAAATGTTTTGTTGTGAGGGTGGGGAGGCCCTGGCCCAGGTTGCCCAGAGCAGTGGTGGCTGCCCCATCCCTGGAGGGGTTCAAGGCCAGGTTGGATGGGGCTTGGAGCCCCCTGACCCAGTGGGAGGTGTCCCTGCCCATGGCGGGGAAGGTGGAACTGCATGGTCTTTAAGGTCCCTTCCAACCTGAACTATTCTGTAATACAACCTGGAATGGTACTTTGAGTGGCACGAGGTCATACAGAATCAATGTCTGGTTGGCTTTCCTGTGTCTCCTGTGCATGGGAGAGCTCTGGTTGCAGCCTGCTGTCTTAATTTACCCAACTGCAGATGCAGCGTCACCTGGGGAATAGGCAGCCTGCTGCCTAATTGCTGTCAGTTGTGGGCCTGACTGATGAGTGACTCTTGTCTTTCCTTCCACCATACTGGCAAAAGGGAAAGCAAACAATACGTGTATAAGGGTTGCTGAAATGGAGAGCGCACCCTAAATATCCTGCCTTCAGAGTAGTCGCGATTATGGAGAACAGTGGAAAACAGAAAAGAGAGACTGAACAGCATTGGGATGTGAAATGATCAAATAATCCAATCCTCTCGATTCTCCTCAATTCATTTTTGGGATTGTTTTTGTGCCACAAGAGGTCAGAAGATTTTTTTTTTTTTTTTTTTTTCCCCAAGCCTGTGATAGGCTTTCCCCTCCCCTCATGAGTGCAGTAAAGTTGTGGATTTCTCAAGTCCTCTTGGAAGGCGGAAGGAAAGCACTTGACACCAAAATCCCAAACCAACTCTTCCTTCAGGCAGATGAGCTGTTACAATTTGGGGGACTCATGGGTTGAGAGAACAGTAAGTGAAGACAGATGTTTGTGCAGACATGGGTAAACAAAGAAAACTGACTACTGATAGGTAAAGAAAATAGTGGTTGTCATGCTGCGAGGAAGAGCTGAGAGGGTTGCCTGCTCCCCAAACCCTGTGTACTGCCAAGAGCTTCTGAAAGCCTTAAAATACATGTTGGATCAGAAATGAAACAACTGGCCAAAAAAGCTTGGAACAGCCCTTGGGCTGGACGGTGGCTTAGCAGGCAGCGAGTCAGCAAGGAATAATCAGTTGATACTTAATCTTTTGCTGTCATTTTCCACTCAGCATTTATTGGTGTTTTGCTTTCTCAGGACCTGTCATTGTTTGCAGAAATCTGTTTGCAGGATGTGGAGAATGTCTTGTTTCTCATCATGCTCTCAGATGATTTTCCTTCTCTTAATGACATCGAAACGGTGTGCTGTTTTCAAATCAGAACTGCCAAAATTTTGGCAATTTTGCTCGCAGTTTGACATTTAGTAGTGATACTCCTGAATATAATTTTTAAATTGACTGGTTTAAGCCTGTTAAGTTTAAGCTTTTTGTTTTATTTGTTGAGTTATAATGCTTTGAAGAGGTCATGTGCACCGTTATTTTTAAATACAAATATATCATTACAGATATTTAAAAATAATACAAATACTTGGCAAATATTTCAGATGAGGATGTGATATTGTGGCACAACCTGAGGTTTTTAGCTCTCCTCCTCTGGGCAGTCAGTGCTCAAAAGTGCTGGAGCCGTGTCTCCAGCCTTGGGGTATTATTTTCATGAGTAAGAACTTTTGTGTTGCCCAGAGCTCGGGACCTGTGCTGCTTCTTAGCTTTCACAAGGGTCATACAAGTACGGCTTTCTCCTCTGTAACCACTTGCAGGACCAGGGTCCTGGGAAAGTGTGGTGGCTGGTTAGCAGATGCTAGATTGTGCTTCAAAGCTCTCCTATAACCTGACCTCTGTTATCAGTTTGACAGATAAAAATACAGCCATAATAAATTAATTGTTCTGAGGCAAAACATCTTGAGGAATTGGCATACACATGACTTTATGCAAAGATTTTCTTCAAACCTCTGTCTGCGGGGGCTACCAGCCAGGATAGTCTTGGCACATCCATGAATCTCAAACATGACTAGAAACACTACAAGGTGCGTAATTAATTTTCAAGATGTACAGTGCTTTCAGGTTGATGCTTTTGGTTCCAATTTATAAACCACTCTCAAGGAAATCTCAGGCTCTTTTCATATTTTACTGCTGAAACTAAGCCAACATCTGTCTGTTCTTAAAGTTTGCTGTGAATACTTGCAGTAAACAGAAAGGGAAGACTGGGAAAGGAGAACTTTTTCCACTGAAAGAGTGCATGTCCGTTTGTTTCAGTTGCTCTTTTGTCTCAATATAGCAGAGACTCCTTAACTTGTCTTAGTTAGTCCTAATTTTTGTGATGCCATTGAGTAGCTTTATTTTCTCAACGTAAGCAGAACATGCATAGCAAAAGTACCTTCAGGTAAATGCTATGGGAAGTGCCAGTCTCTTCCCAGTCAGGCTTATTAGATCAGTGCAACTGTCATTTTTAGTATAGGCACTTCACTGAAGCTTAGGTCCAACCAGTTGGTCCAGTTAAGGGAGGAAAAAAGGTGGTTTCGTATGCTTCTGTCAGTGCAATTTATGGAAATGGTAATGTTTAGTTTCCCATTGTGCAGAAAATTGGGGAAATTTAGGTTACCTGACGACTCTGGACCTGCCTCCTGCTCAGATCAGGGTCAATGTTGAAGATAGTTCAGGTTATTGGGTCCTGTCGTACTGGGCTTTGAAAATGGGGGGTCAGGGATTGGGACGGCTGCCCAGGGGAGGTGGTGGAGTCACCATCCCTGGAGGGGTTTATAAGACGGGTGGATGAGTTCCTTAGGGACAGGGTTTAGTGGGGAGACAGGCACGGTTGGACTCGATCATCTCGGAGGTCTCTTCCAACCTTAGGATTCTGTGATTCTAAATGTATGTGTTTTGTCTCAGTCTCTGCAGCATTTCTGAGGCATCTTTCACAAACACCCAGACAAGCAGTTTTACCAATCAATTTTACAAATCAATCCTCCTATTAAATACTTTAATTTAATAAAGAGGAAAGCCTGGCAAAAGTCGGAGTTAAAAAAATCTGCTCAAAGAGAAGGCAGGATTAACCAAATCAATAAGGAACTAATGGTGTGTTCATTGACTACGGTGAAAAAGCTGAAGACAGCAAGTGGAGATTTTCAGTTTCATGAATGAACTAACCTACAGTGGGCTTTATGTGGACCTTTCTATGTGTGTTTGTTTTTAAAGATGGAAATTTTGTTCTGACTTTACTAGTTTGTTTGATTTATGTGAAAGATCTCCGTGGCTCACACTAGGGATTTGGTGGCCTTGCTGTGTGCAGTGTGTGTGCTCTGGGAAGCACAGATTTGTTAACACGTTGTGCGTACGTTTGTTTGCCTGGATCTGAGTTTATGAGCTTGTAAATGGAATCAGTAGTGTGCCTTTATTTCTTTCCACAGCTATAGATGTTCTTCACCAACTAGGCCTGGTGAAAGATGTTCAACAGCCACCAGAGACGGCAGTGCCCTCCCCACCATCTCTGTTACCTCGAGGTGTTCGTCTGACTGTATCAGGAGTTGTGCTAACCAGCGATGCACATATTGAGTCCCCCATTGCTCGAGTCCTACCATCAAATCCAGGGCACCGGTTCACCATCGTAGTCGGGTTGTACTCTTACAGAGTAAATAATGCCTTCCTTTTCAGTATTAGGAACAAAAGTAGACTGCAGTTTGGTGTCCAGTTGCTACCGAGAAAGGTAGTGGTGTACACCGGAGGGAAGCAGTCCCTACACTTTGATTATAGTGTTCATGATGAACAATGGCATTCGTTTGCCATTGACATTAGGGACAAGAGTGTCTCGATATTTGCTGAGTGCGGAAGGAAGTATTACAGCAGGGAAATACTTTCTGCAGTGGAGACCTTTGGTTTGGATGCTTTGTTTACCTTAGGAAGGATGAACTCTCACTCGGTCAGCTTTGAAGGGGTTATATGTCAGCTAGATATTATTCCCTCTGCAGAAGCCTCTGCAAACTACTGTAAATACGTGAAACAGCAGTGTCGCCAGGCTGAAACCTATCGATCTCTGCGAGGAGCTCCACATGTGTCAGATGGGCTGGATGTTTTATCAAAGATGATGATTGATGAGAAAAAACAGTCAGAAGGCATCTTTGCTTATGGAAAGGAAGAAGCATCAACAGTTCCCGTTGACGATGTTGCTCAGATACACTTTCTACCAGAATACTCCGAGTCAAGAATTATCAATGGATCAGAGTTTCCAGAAGCCAAACCTCTGCTGTTGGATACTCGGTCTGAAACAGAACTCCAGGAGAACGTCAGTCTGCCTCTTCATCAGCGGGGGACAGGCAAAAAAACCATCACTAACACCCCTACAGGGTCGTATCCAGATACTTTAGAAACTTTAGATAATACCACAGGAGATGGTGAGCCTTCTCTGATCGCCTCTGTAAAACAGAGTAAAACTAAAAACAAGGGAATGGACAAAGCAAACCAGCATTTAGGTGAACCAAGCAAAAACCAGCACTTCTTCAATACAACGCTGTCCGGTTTGCCCGCTCACCTCTCTCTGGATAATCAGCCCAGTCTAGGGCAAGAAGGGGCATTTGATGCTGATGAGACTTATCCCATGGGAAACAGTTATGACATTGGTATTGATAATTATGCTTATAACTATGAAGATCTTGACAAAATGTTTGAAATGGGAAGTTTCAGAGGTCCAAAGGGGGAACCTGGACCTCCTGTAAGTTATCTTTACTACTCTTTTTACTATAATACAGCAACATACATTTAAGAGGGGCTATGAAGGAAACCTCACAACGCATGCCAAAGCTGTGACTGCACCTTCTGCTTGCTGTGCTGTAGAAATGTTTGTCTGCCTTCGGTATGTCTCTTTCCTGCGTGTAATTTTGGTGGAAGTGTTGTATATTTGTATCCACTAGTAGAATACAAAGACAAGGTTCTTTTAGATGAGATCTTAGGGAGAAAAGCTTTTTCCTGTGAGGGTGGGGAGGCCCTGGCCCAGGTTGCCCAGAGCAGCGGTGGCTGCCCCATCCCTGGAGGGGTTCAAGGCCAGGCTGGATGGGGCTTGGAGCCCCCTGACCCAGTGGGAGGTGTCTCTGCCCATGGCAGGGGGTGGCACTGGGTGGGCTTTGAGGTCCCTTCCACCCCAAACCATTCTGTAAATCTATGATTCTAACACATAAGTCCCCGCAGAGTCTTTTCAGTGAGGAGCCTTAAAAAGCAACACTGAGGAACCTGCAAAGTTTCCTTGCAGCAAAAAAATCCTGATGAGGCATGAAACCCCTCCTCTTTTTTTTCCCTCTTTCATTATGTTGTGCCTGGTTTGAACCTTCTTTCAAGATTTCAGCACAGAAATAGTGTTTGTTCTATTGAAGTTGACAGGCAAGGACTAGCTTTTGTGGTTCTTAAACTCCTCAGCTTCATTTTTGCTTTTAATCATCTACCAGAACTGATTCTTGCCTTGTATAATTAGGCCCCTTGTATTCCATGATCCCACAGCTGTGGAATTCACCCACCTCGGCAAAGCGGGACTCCAGAATTTAGCCTTTCATTTATGGATAGCATATGGAAAAGGGCACCTATTTATTCAAAATTAAGATCCCAATTAAAATTCTAACAATTGCAATGCTCAATTTCCCCTACAAAAAATATAAGGTGGTTTCCCAAACCAGTACTTTAGAGGGAGGGCTGATGAGCCGGTCATTTTTTGTGTTGCAGAGGGTGCTGGCAATGTATAAAGATTAAAAAAATAAATCCGGTGTATATTTTTAACTGTTTAACTTCCAAATTCATATTCTTCACTGCACAGCCCTAAAGCAGTTTGCAGTAATAGCTGCCTACTCCCATATTGGTAGAAGGAGCGGTAGATGCGAGTGGAAGAGCTGATTTAGGTTAGTTGCTGGCAGGTAATCACATCTGCAGGCCCATATGATTTGGCTTCCTCTGAGAAATGAGCTAGGAATTAGTTGTCTCCTATTGGAAAAGCTTTCTGGATTATGAAGATGCTCAGCCAGGAGGAGAAATAGTAGAACACCAAAAGGTAAGGTTCCTTACGCTATGGGGTTGGTAAGGAGGCGCAGCTTGGAGGTGTTTGCCAGAGGAGTTGGAAAGGCAAGCCCTGCACAAGGCAGAATTGAATCCTGGATGAGATGTGCTTGTTTCCCCCCAAATGATGTGAGAGTGAGAATCCTGAAAGGGGGCAGTTCAGAGGTCCTTCCTGGGGTGCTAAATGAACAGCAGTAAGGGCAGTGGCAGCAGAGATTTCACTCTTAGATGGTTTCTCAGGGCTCTCCCTGGCCATAGGGAGATATTGGGCAGTTAATCACATTTTACCCCTGCAAGTAACCCTCATGTCAGTGCCTGCAGATTCAGGTAAAAACTTAAGATTCTTGTTGCTTTAGTAAGAAAAAGATAATCTCAGAATCATAGAATGCTTTGGGTTGGAAGGGACCTTAAAGATCATCCAGTTCCAACCCTTCTGCTATGAGCAGGGACACCCGTTAGGTGAATTAAAATAAAAGTTTAGTATTTAAGACGATGCAGTTTTCCTCTCTTCTGCACAAGAGTATTGAAAAGCTTTAATTCATAACCCAAAGCCATATATATGTTCTTCTGGTGTTGATGGCGTTGCTTTGACTGTTGTAGGAATTCTTTACAAAGAAAGGGAAAGACTTCCACAGCTGTAAAGCAAGGAGGTTCCTCATACAAAGTGACTGCCCACTTTGGAAAGAGAAGCGTGTGGTGTTTTTAGAATTTCCTGTGAAATGCAAATGAAGCAAGAACAAAAAAAATAGGCAGACGTTCATGTGTGTTAGGATCCTTGTTGCTCAATAATTACATTTATGTCTGTATCAAGTAATAATGCTTTTAAAAAGTAGGCAAAGCATGCTAGGAGTAGGTAGAACAAGTCCTGGTGATATAAATTCCAGATGGTCTAAAACTGGTGGGATGAAAGTTGGTGCAGAGATTACAAGTACAAATAGCGGATGGTGACTGGTTGGGCAGCCCGATGGGGGCGATAGTGATGCTACAGTGCACTGGAGAACAAACGCATCACTGGGATGCTTATTATGCTGTAGATCGTAGAATCATAGAATGTCCTGAGTTTGGAAGGGACCCACAAGGACCATCGAGTCCAACTCCTGCCCCTGCACAGGACACCCCAACATTCACACCGTGGGGCTGAGGTGGTTGGCCAAATGCTGCTGGAATGTTGTCAGGCTGTGACTGCTTCCCTTCCTGTCATTGGCGAGGATCACAGGCAGGGTATTTTCCTACTGTGATGAGGCTGCAGTTTGGGGATGTGTTGTCAGTTTTGGATGACGAGCTTTAAAAAGGATGTAGACAGATCAGGATTGCAGAACTTGAGCTTCCCCCCTCGATAGCTAAATGAAATTTTACGGTTCCTAAGGACAGTAGGAGTACATTTCTTAAGGTACAGATGATCCCGTTTGACCAAACTGCTTTTATTTAATAAACCCCCATGTGAACACTTTTTAATTGCCTCAGGTTTGTTTAATTACTGTGCCCAGTAGCTGGAAGACAAGCTATTCAAACAAATGACTAATTCCTTGGTTTGAGAGATTGCCTCTCTCTCGGAGGTTGACTTCCATGGCTTACATGGGTGCCTAAGAGGCATAAACAGCTTCCTAGCCAACATAAATAGTCATGCTGATTGGAAATGGTTGGACTCGATGACCTCAGAGGTCTCTTCCAACCTTCTGATTCTATGATTCTATGAAATTGCAGTTGCTTTCAGTACTATTTTTTTTTTTTTTGTTGGCAAAGCATTTCCAGGAAGATTTAGGTGCACTCTGAGTCAGCTGTGAACAGGGATGTTGCTGCAGTGGCAGGGAGGAGTCTAAGCTGAAGGTTAAGGAGTAATGGCCCCTGGCTAAAGAAGAGCCCTTGTTTGCCCCATCCCTGGAGGTGTTCAAGGCCAGGCTGGATGGGGCTCGGAGCCCCCTGATCCAGTGGGAGGTGTCCCTGCCCATGGCAGGGGGTGGAACTGAATGGGCTTTGAGGTCCCTTCCAACCCATTCCATGATTCTACTCAGAACAACAAGATGTACAGAGGGTGGTCCAGTGTCTGATATTCTTATAGTGATTAATCATCTAATTTATTTCCTAAAGCTACATCTGGTTATATAGTAGCATTTCAAAGTGTTTGTTATGTACAAGCGTGAATGTTCTACCGGTTGTTCTTAACAAAAACTTTTAATAGGGTACTGAATAATCATTTTTCCATTATTATTTTCTTCTGTTTCGTGTCTGTCTTTTCTGTGTGGTGGTATCCCTTTTTTTTTCAGTTACCCCTGACTTTTCTAAAATGTGTTTGGCATGCCAGCATGCTTACTAAAAAGGCTTAATTATTCTCTAGTCTGTGTTTTGAAATACACTGCGCTTGCTTCTTGAACTGATCTCTCCTTCCTTTAATACAAATACACTTAAGTGAAAGTTATTATCTAGGTTGTTAGCTCCAATTCCTTTGACATAAGATACCTTCTAAACAGAAATCTGATTTAGAGCCAGATTAAAAACACACCTGCTTGTAGTTTGGGAGTTGGTTTTCAAGTTGAGAAGGTCTGCACAAGCAGAAAGCCATCAGTTAGAAGTGGTCTGATTCAGACTTGTGATACTGTCCTTGCATTGCATTTTAGCCTTAATTATTCTGGTTTTCTATCAACAGGGTCCTCCAGGTCCTCCAGGTTTACCTGGTCCATCAGGAAAGAGAGGTCCTCGGGTGAGTACAACAGCTGTGCTTGTCTGCAGCTCTAGGGAGGTCCCCGGTAATCAAAGTGGAGTTTTCATCATTTTGTTTTTCTCAACTTTATTTACACGCTTGGTGGTTATGGAAGCGTATGCTGCTTAAAAGTTGGCAGGTTAGGTTAAAGGAAGCGAGACCAGTTTTTCTTTTGCTGCTGTGAGCCTCCAGCATAGCTAATTCCGTGTACAAGTGCACACACAGAGCATTTACGTTTGTACCTAGCTTTTGCTGCGCACAATATTAACTTCTAGTTTTTCCACATTGCTCCAATCTGCTGCAATCTAAGGTCATGGTCAGTTGTTGTTTGGAATGAGGGGGGATGAGCAGTGCATGCCACGGCCACGGAGGAGCAGGCGTGGGATACAGAGTTAACCATTGCAAGACAGAGGTGGGAAAAACCCCCTCCCAGAATCTGTTTGTCTCTTAGATTACAGCAGCTTAATGAAAGGGCTGGTAGAAATCTGCATGATTTGCCCAAGAAATGAGCTGTAGTAGCAAATGTTGATTTATATTGTGTTATGGGGTGCACCCTACCACGAGCAGGGGCAGCAGCCTTGCCCTGTGCCAGGGAACAGAGCCCAGGCTTTGCCACTGAGAGCAGAAACCTGCGTCCCAGCTGCCAAGAGCATGGGAGAAGCCGGCACCACCGCAAGGACTGGTTGCTTGAGGAGTCCCAGAAGTTGTGATTGATTTGCCTGTGGTTGACAGGCATGGTTGGACTCAGTGATCCCGGAGGTCTCTTCCAACCTTATGGTTCTTTGATTTGAGTCTTAGGGGAAGGACAGCTGGAGGGAGCAGGTTAACATTTGTTGTTTAGAAGACTTTGAGCCATGGTGTCGGGGATACGAGTGGTTATGGCTGGAGCACACTCATCAGGGCAAATCACAAGTGGGAGATAAGGGAGTCGTTTCTATGAAGGCTCAGCAGATGTGTGGGAGGAGTTTTGACTCAGTCTTTGAGGAACAGTTGAACAAACTGCCGCTCAGTAGCGTGTTGAGCATCTTGTGCTTTGCTGGCTTTCGACACATGGTCTGACAGGGTCGGGAAGTGCTGTGGTCAAAGGGGCTGGAAACTGAACTGGTGCTTTAGAGCAGCTGCAGATGGGAGTGGGCTAGAAACAGTTAAAAGTATAAAATCATAGAATCATGGAATGGGTTGGGTTGGAAGGGACCTCCAAAACCCACCCAGTCCCACTCCCTGCCATGGGCAGGGACACCTCCCACTGGATCAGGGGGCTCCAAGCCCCATCCAACCTGGCCGTGAACCCCTCCAGGGATGGGGCAGCCACCACTGCTCTGGGCACCCTGGGCCAGGGCCTCCCCACCCTCACAGAAAAACATTTCTCCATAATTTCTTTCCTATTAGAAAGCTGAAAAAGGATTCTTATTCTTTTTGGTATTTGGATTAATTTTTTGGGTGGGATTTTGGCCTTAGTGAATTCAACACAAGCTTTTTTGCCGACTTAGCAGGGATAAGTTTGAACCAGTTTGGTCTTCTGGTGTTTGAGAGATGAAGAGCTGCTGACAGCTGTGGCGACAAATATTTTCCCAGATGTGCAGTTTGTCAAGGGGTGAGGATTGCTCAGGGTGTTGCAGGAGCACAAAGTTATCCTGGAAGGATTAAATTGTCCCGATAGCCCATTCTGTTGGAATGGTTCAGTTCCAGCTCTGTTAGTAACAAGCCCATTTTCTACACCAGCTGTGGGAGAATCGGGTTCGTGAAGGCTTTTTGCCGGTGATTTGTTTAGAGAAGGTGGGATACGGTGCTTTGAGCCATCTTTTAAGTCAGTGAGAACTGATCCACTTCATTACCTTTGCAGTCTTCTCAGAACGTGAGTTTTCCCATTTTTATCCCATGCCTCCAAATTATGTAGCTGGAGAGCAACATTGCAGTGACCTGTTAATTCCTTGGGAAGACAGTAGAAAATGAGATTTTTAAAAGAAAGGAAGTGTTCAACTTGACTTTAAATTTTTTAGAAAGATGTGCATGTTTTATTTCTTGAGAATCTTTTGAAAAGTCACAACCGTTGCTTCTAAAAGCAATAAGGATGCAGTAAAACCATTCCCTGCAGACTGTTCACACTTAGTCAGTGGAATGTTGAACAATCCCACTCTTATTAGTTGGGTTTTTTTGTTTGTTTGTTTATTTTTAGGGTATTCCAGGGCCCCATGGTAATCCAGGTTTGCCAGGATTGCCAGGTCCAAAGGTGAGTGAATTTCTGTGTTGCCCATAAATATGTGAACTTCTTAATGGCCATTTGGAAACCTCGGAACTCTTTCCGATAATAGAAGCAATTGGCCTTCTTGGGTTTACAGATGGAGACTGTTGCTATAAACATGTTTTAATTAAATATAATAAATCAAATTGAACTTCAAATAAAAAAGAAATAGCACTTTATTCAGAGGAAAAACAAAAATCCCTGTGTGTGCAGAATGATGACCTGGAAACTGTTATCCATGCAAGTAGTCTGTGCTTCCCCAAAAGAGTTACTGTAAATCAGCTTGACCTCTTCGATAAACTGGAATTTAAGTCAGAATAAACATTTAATTGCTGCAACCTTTTGCCTTGCTTTTTTAATTAAAAAAAAGGAAGAAAAATAGCCTGTCATTCTCTATTAATTCCTTTTTTCTGTCTGTTCCCGATCTTTGATATTTGAATATTCTAATATTTCAGACATTGTCACTTGATGAATATGCTGGAATAATTTTCTGCAGATTTATGGATGTGATGTTTGAAACCAAAGAAAAAAAAACTGGACTGGAAACTCAAATAAAATCCTTCAAACTTGTGTAACAGAGGCCCTTTAAACAGATTTGACAGATTTGTGCAGTTGCAGAATGCCTTCAGCTCATATTTAGTTTGAACAGTTTGATAGATATGTTAGGAAAAAAACCCAGCAGCAACGCTGATTTGTTTTAGTACAATTCCTTATGGCAGGAATCTGACCTGTCATGGCAGGTGTTAAAAACTGCTGGAGGACATAAAAAGAACTTTATTAAAGCTCGCAGTGTCGAGCACTGTAAAGCCAAGTGACTCTATTTTGTTTGCGTGCTTTTGACATTGTCTAGTTCTATAGGAACAGTGAAACTAACGGGTTCCTAATTAATTTTTACGATATTGATGCTGGGTGTATAACAGGATACATCACTAGGAAAATAATCATAACCAGTCACTCTGAGGATTTGCTTTATAGTGTATTTTCCCCCTCCACTGGATCATAATTCTGATCTCTTCTGTAGCTGTCTCCATGATTTTGAGAACAGAGGGGTTATATGTGTGTGCATGTACCTATATATATTATTATTATATATTATTATTATGTATTATACAATATATATTGCTATATATTATGTATTAATATGCATTATATTTATATACAATAAACTTACTATATAAATTTTAATATATAATATATAATTATATAATAAATATACTATATATTATGTATTATTATACAATATTATTATATAATTACATATGTTATATATAATATATATTATATAATATATATTACATCATATATATCTGTATGTATTTCTAAGTGCTTACCAATCTCTTTCATTTCTGTTGGACTATAAATTATCCTTTCAATACAAGTATATTCTGAACCGTTTTCCTTAAATAAAATTAGCCAGGTGCTCAACGAGAGATTCAATGCTGAAACTTAATTATATATTTGACTGCATTTGTAAAAATAAAATTGAAAAAATTAAAATGAAATACTTTTAGAACAATAAAATTGAATTCTCTTTGCACTGACGTAACAAAGAAATCAAGTTGACCCTCACTGACTACGTAAGCAGAAACAAAACATGCTCCTGTTGTATCTTAAAACACTGCAGATGAGTTATCATGATTTTCTGGCAGTAAATTAAACCAGAGTTTTATTCTGCCTTTGAGATGCACATTTCCAACCAATAGCTGATGTCCTAAGCGTTTAATTCCTGATAAACAGTTGATGGATGTGCTTAAAGTAATTTAAAAGTATAAATGAACTCACACTGTTATGTTTTGTTATGCTTCTTTACTGAAAAAGAAATGAGAAAAATTTGCATTAGGAAGTGCATTTTATGCACAGGTTCTCCCTCCTCTTGCTGTAACAGTGAAAATATTTGTTTCCACACACGTTATTAAAAACTCTTTTCCTTGATGATATTAATGAGCTTAATTTCTCTATAACAGGGCCCTAAAGGAGACCCTGGATTCTCTCCAGGACAGGCAAAACGTGGAGAAAAGGTAATATTTTCTAAATTATGGAAAAAAATGTTTTGAGTGTCCCGTTCTTTATTGAAGTCTTGTTTAAAATTCGGGCAAGAGAGCAAAGCTTCCTGTTTGCTGTGATGTTGTTGTATTTTGGTACTTCATCCTGTGAGACTGAGCGGCGCAGTAATGAACAAAAGATAAATAACAAATGATATTGAATGCTGAAACTTAATTATATTTTTGATTGCATTTGTAAAAATAAAGTTTGAAAAAAAAACCAAAAACCCAACAACTTTTAGAACAATGACATTGAATTCTGTTCACACTGATGTAACGAAGTATAGATTCCAGTTTCCTTTAGTGCCTTGCGTTGGTACAGAAAGTTGTGTGAGACAAGCAAAATTATGTAAGTGCCCACATTGTGTGTCCTGTTGTGTGTAACCACTTCAATAGAAGACGCCTAACGCTATATTTGTCCTTTCACTTCAGAGCTTTGCCTGCTAATTCTTCCTGAGCTGCTTCAGCCAAATTAGCAATTGCTTTCTCTGCCCCAAATATTTGCATATAAAGAATTTCTCAGTATCACAGTATCATAAGGTTGGAAAAGACCTCTGAGATCATCGAGTCCAACCTATGACCCAACACCTACACCTACTCCTACTTGTCAACTACACCATGTCCCTAAGTGCCTCATCCAATCTCTCCTTAAACACCTCCAGGGACGGTGACTCCACCACCTCCCCGGGCAGCGCATTCCAATGGCCAATCACCCTCTCAGTAAAGAAATTCTTCCTAATGTCAAGCCTAAGTTTAACGTGGTTCTTCACAGAAATTATGGGCTTTAAAGCTTATGATCATTTCATTTTTTGATTGCAAATCTACTGCGTAAGAAACAATGTGCTAGAGCTAGAAATGTACTTACATATTTACATTCCAATGTGTTAGCCTGCATGGTATCTTGAGGAATATCTTGTTTTTATGCTAAGTTTTATTTGCTAGTAGTTCAATTGTGAAACACTTATGCTAAGTAGAAAACACTGTAGAGTCCATGACCACTCTTTGTAATGAAGCAAGTATTAGCAAATAACTGTTATTTAATAGCTGCTGATACATACATAAAATAACATTATTTTTTTTTTTTTTAGTGCATACAATCTGTCAAAACCTAAAATTCACGAATATGTACTTTCAGTGTTAAAGGGCTGTCGAGCAAAATTCAGAAATGTGACTGTGGATGCACGGATAAGAAATGGAAGTGCAGTTTTTCCAGAAATATCAACGTTATTTTAAGCTAAGCAGCTTTTGGGTTGGGGGATCTAATCATAGTACTGTGAGCTGTATGTGTCTATCTGAAACTCTGTTTTCTTTGGCCTGAGCCCAAGAACGGAACAGTCTAAAACCCACTCATGTATGTGTATGACCTACACCTAAATACGTGTTACGCATCTATAATCTGAAAATATGGGATTGATATGCATTTTCATGGTTCTCACTATTTTGGGTTCTTAATTTTTCACCCAAGTCAGATTTGCTCACCATAAGTAATGGACTGGAATTTGCTTTGGTAACTTCCTTCGGGATCTGTTCCTTGACTCATTGAATTTGGGCACTGATCTTGAAACAGTGAGTCTCTTCACTGTCAGTCCTGAGCGAGGAAAAAGAGAACTGAAACTACCTTTCCTCCTCTCCTAGTTGCACCAGCCATAAGAAAATGCATCGTTTTATAGCTCGAAGTGTTTGAGATGCTCTAATTTTATTCCCTTTACAAAGTTTAGGTAACTTGAAGAAGAGCAGCCATATACCGACAGAACACTTTGGTCTGTGTGTGTCTTTCACGTTGCCTTTTACACAGCTTGGGTTTCCACCATGTTTTATGCAGCTCACAGAGGTCTTTTCCAACCTTAATAATTCTAAGACCACCTAATCCGGCCGAAAGCCCAACATACCGAGGGCTGTCCTGGTTCCTGGTTGAGGATGGTTGGCATAACAGCGTCACAAACAGTAAAAAGTAATAGTTAAATATATGATTTGAGGTGAAACCACTCACTTCTGAGGAAGGGTTACCTCAAGAATTGTGTAGCTTTTTTACTACCATTTATGTTGGCTCAAAGTAGGTGTTGTGAGGTTGTGAATTCCGTTTGTTCCAGCCGCGATTTGGCCGTGTTGTGTGGTAGAGGAGCATGCACATTGCATCAGGTGGTTGCAGTTGAGGAACTGTTGCCTTTTCAGTTTTCATCCTCTGGAAAAAAACCCCAAAACATAAAAATATTTGTCTAATAAAATAACACGAGGTATTTCTTCATGCCAGATGTCCAAGAATGCAAAGATACGATGCTGTACATGTTTATAGGCCTGTGTCATGTTCCAGTGAAACATAGTTCTGGATGTTTTGTTCTACAGGGTGATCCAGGCCCCGTCGGCTTTCTAGGACCACCCGGGATCAAAGGCCAGAAGGTAAGATTCCATTTCCATTCCTGTGGAACCCTCCCTCGCTCAGATCCATGGCCACTGGCTGGATGGCTGGTGGTCAAGAAGCAGTAGAAGGTCTTCAGACCCCTGCTGGTACCCGGGCTGTCGGCTTTGTCAGGCTTAGGGCCAACGGTGCAAAACCTTCCTTGCAGCTGAATTAAGTGGGATTGTGGCAACAGAATGTAAATCACAGCTGCTTAGGTTGGTGTCTGTCAAGAAGCATGGCACGTCCCTGCTCAAGCAGAAGGATTTGAACTATGAAATGATGTATTTCTTTCTATAAAAGCTCAGAATTGACAGGTTTTTTTTTAATGAGACCGTGAAACAAACTTGTGTTGATAATCAGGACTCTGGGAACAGATTATTGTGATTGACTTTAGTTTTCATTCCATGCCGCGTGTCGGAGTATGCAGCCTTGTGGTTGCGTATAAAATATAAAATACTTCTTGTGCCCTAACACACACTATAAAAAGCCAAGTTTTTCCTGAGGTAGGGCTCAAAAATGTATTCTAGCATAAGTACAGAAACTTGTGTGTGTGTTTGAAGTATTTAAAGGACTGTTTCAAGCATCCTTTTGAAGCAGAGAAGCAATGGCAGGAGAAGAGGGCTGGTTGAAGAGTGCTGTTTCCAGAGCAGTTGCACAGATCTCTCATCTGGAGCTATTGGGGGCATCATTAAACCAGCACTCATAACTTACCTTATATCAGTCCAGAGACCTTGGGAGTGGAAGTTCCCTCCTTCCCTCTCTCCTCTGCCGGCCAGAGCGCCAAGAGGTGGATTGGCAGCCGCTTCTAATACGCGTGTAACAGTAAATCACGGGAATCTGGATCTCTCAAATCCTGATAAAATTCACATACTGAAGCATGCAATGGGAAAACATGTTCAAGGAAAAAAAAAACTTGGTTGCAACCTGAGAAGGGCTCTGTATTTCATTTCCTTTTGTCTTTCTTTTTTAAAGCGTAAGGCGGATAAATTTCAAAGCACTTTGTGCTACCAAGTGCCTCTCACTGCTTCTTCTGGACAGTGCAATTTTCCTTGAGCAGGAGGAAACTTAGATCAAGAAAAGGTCCGTCTATGTATGCTTTTTTGGTAGCAGTATCATAGAATCATAGAATGGGTTGGGTTGGAAGATAAAGCCCACCCAGTTCCATTATCACCAGGCAAAATCATGACATCTTTGGATTTTGTATGTGATAATAAAATCAATTTGCATGCAGAAATAGTCTTTGGGGTCATGCAGAAGCTTATCTAAAATTTTAGCACACCTGATTTGCTGAATTTGGTTGCAGAATCCCTTCTTATTACAGCGGCTCTCAAGTCTCTACTGAGCACTAGGTACCGTCATGCTGCAAGGCAGCCAGATGTTTGACAAAAGCAGAGACACTCCTGCTACTCGGTCAATGTCTTTGAGGCCAATTTTATGATAGATTTTTCTCCAGAAAAGAAGGATTGTTTTGGTCTTTCTGTTTCAAGCTGCAGCTTTTGGAGCTTGTGTATTCCCAGTACCTCTTGTAAAGGATGTGGAGACCAGACGCTTGGCTTCTGCATCAGTCATGCAACTGTTTCAGCCTCCCTTTTAGGCCAGCTTGCTTGGGTATGTTCAGTACAGTGTAAAAACATCCAAGAACAAGGTTCCTCTTTCAAGTACATTAATGTAGATGGCAGGTTCCAACTCTATTTTTAATTCTCTTTTTCTTTAAGAGCTAAAATACGCATGGAATAGTCAATGCACAGGGAGTAAAGTTTGACAGCTCGATGATTCCAGCTCCAAAGGGAAGATTTCTGGGATGAGGAACAAGCTATTCTCCCTACCGATACAAATTCCATAATATAAGGGCTGTAATTTGTTTTATGTTAATTTTAAAAAGAGATTTCATGTGTCCTGGAAGGTCTGTCTTTCTCGAGAGTGTCCTAGAATACTATGGGATGCCCCTGTACTCGTATGCCTGCTCTGAACTGCCTTGTGCAGAAAGGGCATCAAGGATTTACCAAGGGTTTGGAACGGGGGAAATGCACTGTACTGAATACAGTTCTGCAGTTTCAGCAATAACTGGGGACAGCATCCCACATACTTATATATTTAAAGAAATACAAGTCTGGAACTGTTTTTAAATATGCTGATATCTTGAAATTGTCTAAACTGCTATGAGGATTTCTTACTCCTCTAACTTCACTTACATACAAGCTGCTAAATGGAAACCACACGACTGCTGCAGGCAAACAAGTGTGGATTTCTTTTTTTCTTGATAAATGGAGATTGGAGTAGATAAAGGTCCATTTTACGTTTAACTGTATTTAGCACTGTTTCTCTTCCTGCAGGGTCTTAAGGGTTATCAGGGACTGCGAGGGCCACGGGGTGAGCAGGTAAGTGGTGAAAGCCCAGTACACTGTACTCCTACAGATGAACAGTGGAGGACAGAAGAATGTATAATCCCTCAGAAGTGTTCAGGGATAAGCAGTCAGTGTAAATTGCTGACTGCTTAGAGAAATACTTGAGCGTTTTTTACCAAGAATTCAAATTATTCAGAGATCAGTGTCGTAGAAAGTGGTCTAAATAAAATGGAAAAGACCAGCTTGTTTTTCTTCAGCTACCGCACTGGCTTGGCAGAGGTTGGTGTAAAATTGTTAGAGGCTCAGTTCAAATTCTCTCTAAACCTCTACTGATTGAACGTATTTTAAATCTGAACAGAAGTGGCTGGAGCTTCTTATGTCTTGGTGATGGGGCCTTGGCATCTGGCACCGCTTCAGAAAAGCACATTTGTCTGAAAATAGTCAGATGTGCAGATGTTAAGTAAGAAAACAACAGCAAAAATTACTTTTGAATTTGATTCAGAGGAAGAGGGTGGAGAGAAGTTCTAGACATTCGTGACTCAAATCTGGAAGACAAAAAGAGACTTTGCTTTGTAAGGATGCAAGGATTCTTTAATGAAACACTTAACCCTCTTGTCCAATTACAGCCAAGACCAGTGCAGTTACTGCATGATAAGCACAACAAGCTCCTGTTGTCCTCCTCAACTACTTTATCTAAGGAGCATCTATGTTTTTACTATGGAAATAAGGGGCACTGTCATATTTTACAAAATCTTAGTCTGCTTTTCTTGTACACGTTTTATAAAGGATATGTAACTGAAATTGGTGGAATTACTCATATATGATGAGTAAATTTTAGGGTGTTGCTTTGTAGCCTGCTCAAAAAAGCAGTTTTTCCATGTGCTTAAACTGTCTCATGTGACTGGGTGTTAAAAGAGAAATGATAAAAAAACCTCCAAAACACGATGTTAAACTTGTTTCTTTCCCTTTTTCCCTCCCACTTCTTTTTCCACTTAGGGAATTCCAGGAATGGCTGGCAGCGTTGGGGCAGTTGGTTACCCTGGCAGGCAGGTGCAGTAACTATACTGATGTCTTTGCAGTTCTGGGGGGTTTGTTTGTTCTTTTTAAAAGTGCCGTATCTGACCCTTTTGGAAGTACCAATAGTATAAATGTATTTATTCTGTCTTACAATAACATTGAGTCTTGTGGCTTTCAAACTTGGCCGGGTTAAACGCAGTAGTGCTGGATCACTTTGGAATAGATAAATGGCATTACGGAAGTACTGAATGAATGAACGCTTCACGCTCCTTCGTAAACCTCTTCTGGTTCTGTGTGGTTTGTCATCTTCCTATTTCAAGTTCGGAAGCAATATGGAACACCTTGAATGCTTCCAGGGATGGGGCAGCCACTGCTTCTCTGGGCAACCTGTGCCACCAGGAAACACTTTTTCCTAACATCTTATTTCAGTCTCCTCTCTTTCAGCTGAAAACTTTTTCCTCTCATCCTATCCCTGCACTCTCTGATAAAGAGCCCCTTCCCAGCTTTCCTGTAGGAAAATATTTATTTCCCCCTATAAATGTAAATGAACCAAGTTCCTCAATTTGACTTTCTGGGTTCGTGCCTCTGCTTGAAGGGTGAATTTGACCAATGCTGGAGTATTTTATTGGGTTAGGTTTGTAATGACTATATGTTTTAGAAGCCCCTTACAATATTTTATATAGTAATGAATGATAACATGTTTACATTGAATCACATAAAACGTTTAGAGCATTTAGACTATGTATGCAGTTCTAACATTGAAAAGACTTGGTCATGTGGCCAAATGTAGAAGTGTATGAAAAAATCCTGTCACTGTAATGCCAAATTACTGGGTCTGGAAAAATATTTTCTCTCAGAAGAAATAATTTTAATGTAAAGGAAACTTCAGTCATTGTCTAAGTTCCAGCCATGAATTAATGGGAGACCTTTCTGAACACGGTCCCATGGGGCTCCTCAAATCTAATCACTTCAAGAATGTGTTGCCACTTCACAGTTAAATTTACAGTTCTTTTAAGGAGAGCATGTCTTGTTATTTAAAATGAAGTACAACTCATGTCTTTTCATACTAGGGCTTAGCTGGACCAGAAGGTAACCCAGGTCCTAAAGGCATCAGAGTAAGTAAGCATTTTGAGCGTTTTGGCGTGCATGTCTACTTTTACCCATACAGTGCAAAAGAAAGGAGATAAGGAATTGCATTCAGCTCTGCTTGCTGAACCCCTCTGTCTTTACAGAACCCAGAAGTGAGAAAACAGTGTTGCTTTCAGAATACATGTAAGGATTTAGGTTTTCTTTCTCTGTGGTGAGCGCACAGGGAACGAGAAGGAAAGCTGAATGTGGGGGTGTGAGAGCTGGGAGTGAAGAGGAGCGGATGTTTCCTGCCTGAAGCATTATTTCCAGAATGGAAGCTGTCGAGAGACATATCTGGCATTTGCCATCTGTAACAGCTTCAGAAGCTGATAAAGGGAAACAGTCTTGGCACATAAAACCCATCAAAGTGAGCTTAAGAGATGTGAGAGTGGCTCAGCGGTAGTCATGTATTTCCTAGGGACTGAAGGCTTCTAACGCTCTGCAGAGTCAAGAGTTGCTTTTGATTATTCTTGGAGGTAAAACAGCTTTTTTCTGTTTTATTTGGGTTTTGTTTTATAGGCACATGTGCCTGCCTACACACGTGTGCGTGAGTGTATTTTTCAGACAGACTCTCGCTATGAGACATGGGTTTCCAGTAACTTACCTCTTGCTGGTTGCACCTAGGATTGAAAGGAGCCTTTTCCTGGGTATTTTCAGGCCCTGAAAACGGTGCTGTGTTCTCAAGTATCTAAAATAATGTTACTAAAAGCTTTTACCTGCAGCAGCTTCTTAAACCTTTGTCTTGTTTTTTGGGGGTGGGGTTTTTTATATTTTTATGTCAGTTTTCATTACAGTGATGGGAAAAATTAGTTTGTCAGGATCAAGTGCCAACAAGATATCGCACCCTCGGGGATCGTATCTTTTACATTTCTTCACTTTATTTTTGCTCAGCTCCTTAGTGCATTTTGTGTCATTCTCCCATCAACCAACTAAACACTTCCTGAAAAGCTACTGCTTTTCTGTTTACACAAAGCTAAAGGTGGCCAATGTATGAGTAATTTTAGGGAAACGCACTTTTCAGATCTTAAAGCGAAGTCCTGTATGAATTCTACAAGGCAGGCAAGATAGGCACTAACTTTCAGCATTTAAAAATAAACAAACCCAAAATAAAAAAAACCAAACGACCAAACAACAACAAATGACCCAACCCCACCCAAATTGTTACAATCAGAGAACTGGAGAGAGAGAAAAAAGTAAGTTGTTGGGTTTTTGGTTTTTTGGGGGTTTTTTTTTAGATAACTAAATGTTTTTGTTCCAGTCTCATTTTGACTCTGGTAGTGCAGAATCCATCTCTACTGCTGTGTTTGTAAACTGTACTGTTCTTTCTGCCGAGTTAATACCATGTTTCTGTGTCCATAAAGCTGATTATGTGATCTATTTCTGACTTTGAGGGGAAGTTGGGAGAGAAATGCATTGGGATTGACCTTTTGAGAAGAAAAATTCTGCTTCTGACAAGGGAAACTTTCTAGAACTCTCGCGCATAGCAGTGATCCGTTCACACAGTGTTATTAAAGATGTGAGCTTCTTTTCTGATGCATTTCATGAGTAAGGTTAACGTCAGCAGCTTTTTCATGTGCTATTTATTCCAATAAACAAGTTCTTTAATGCAACTTTGTCATATCAAAACCCTCTCTTAGAACTTCTTATCCCAGGATCTTGAACCCACAGCTGGCCAATACTGAGGGACAAGCAGTGTTAGTGGGAAGCAGCCTTGTAAATCAAGAATTGTTCTTGTGTTTTTAGGGTTTCATTGGACCTCCAGGTGTGGCAGGACAACAGGGACCTGAAGGAGAAAGGGTAGGTTTAGTGGAGCATTAATGAGTTATTGGTGTTTGAGTGGTAACACAATATATCCTAGAATAGGGGGCTGGGGGAATGTAGGAGGTATAACCATTCACTTGGGTCTTTGTCTAAAAACAAGACCAATGCACAGGAAATTAAATAAACAGGTCATATCTAATTAGTCCAATGAATGAAATGCAGTAGTGCTGAAGTTAAATGGGGAGCAGCTGTAAATTATTAATTATTGTAATTTAATCTAAAGCTTCAAGGATTGGGGGTATTTTTTCCTTCCTACTAATGTCCATAGTGAGGATTTTTCATCTTGCTCAGTCAATAATTAATATTTGTCAGTTTTCAGATGACGTTTGCAATAAAACCAGTCATGGAGATCTTAATCTGTGCTTGAGCTTTTTCTTGCTTCTCCTGATCACAAAGGCTGCCTGCCCATGTGCTTTGATGGAAGCAGGATATCGCCCTTCTTCACCGTTGATCTGATGGGGCCACAGTAAAGTCAAGCAAAGTTTGTGTTTCTGCCCCTCCTGTTATAGGACATTGTCTCTATGATTATTTGCTCAAATTTGTGCTTCTTCTCACATTGTCGTTTCCAACCAAATGCTGATTTAATTTCTTGAATTCAAGTAGTTGAAGAAAAGAAAACCTGCTTATGGGTTATTTCTTTCTCAGGGCATCCCAGGCGTTCGTGGAAAAAGAGGTCCTAAAGGGAGGCAGGTAAAGTTTCTAACATGTTATTCTTATTGCTTATGTAAATGCACCTGTAATTCACTCTGTGACTTTAATAAGCTGAAAAATACTATCTTTAGTTTTCCCATAGATGACTTTCTGTTGTTGCCACTTAGTACTTTGGAGTACTGCAGAGTCTGTGCAGGTTGTAACTTGTAGATGTTCTGAAGTGAGGAAGACCTGACATGAAGAGCCTTGTGGCTGGTTACTGGTCATCTACCTAAGGATTAAAAGAGGACAGAAACACAGAAATATACTGTAAAATTAGTGTTAGCAGATAGGCTGCGAGTTTCCTAAGTCTGGTTTTGGCATTGGTTTGAATGCAAATCAGCTGCTTCTGATATTTCCGGACTCTGGTAAATTAAAGCTGTTCTCTACTTAACGTATATTTCTGCAGATGAGAAATATACAAGTATACATTACCAAAGTTTACATATTTCCTGTGGTGTGTCTTCTGTGTCAAGTGTTTTGTTTTCTGCTGTAACCTTATTATTTTAGGCCTTTGAAGCTATCGAGGAGTTTCCAATTTTAACTTGCTTGTGGTTTGCCCTGTGAAACTGTGGTAGCATTCACCAGTTGTGCACTCGGTTGTGCTCAGAAGTTCAGATGAGTTTCCCTAGCACGTTGAGCAAGCTTGTTCAGCAGGAGTAGTGCTATTACTGTTATTTGCCCCTTTGCGTGTGCTATGAAAGTTGTGGAGGATTCTGTTTAGTTATGTTTTGGTTTCTGTGGGGTTCTACACCAGGTAAAAAAGGCTCTAGCCTTCAACAGAGTTCCTTTTGATGGAAAGAAAGGCAAACCAAGAAAAGTGTCATTAAGTTCATAGATTACTCTTTCTGAACCGGTTATCAAATCGTTAAGCTATACAATCAAAGTAAGACACTGTCTTTAGTTCTCCAGCTAAGCAGGTGAAGTGGTGGATTTCCATTCTATTTTGCTTCTCAAGCAAGAAATGGAATCTGTGGTTCAAGCTTTGACGCTTGGCTTGGCCGGTCAGATTTCTTCCCTGTCATGGTCATCTACTGTCGAAAGTCAGAGCTCTCATTAAGTGAATGAGGCTTTTCCATGTCTTGTGGGAGTCATTTTGGTCTCCAAGTGCAGGCTAAGGCAAGCGTTCACGTTGGTAAGGGGAGTTTTGTGCCAGAAAGGTGGGAAATTTGATTTCTAATCAAAATGTCACACAGAGTCTGCAATCGTTAATATTTGGGGAAGAAAACAAAGAGAAAGATGTTTCAGTGAATGCAGGAAAAAAATATCCAAAGTAGAAATACTAAATAGGAAAAGAGACTTCAAGCAAACAATTCAAGTAATGCTTGCTAAGTATTGTAATTAAAGCAATCAGCCACCTGATTTTGCCCCAGGCTTAGATTGTTTATAGTTATATCTTTTTTTGGTTATGATTTTAGGAGACAAATCCATTCCGCTCCACTGTGCAGCTGAAACTTTCTTCTCCCATGCCTTCGTCTCTCTCCCTGAATCCACTTGCTACTTTTCTAATAGCTCTAGGAAGCTGGTGTTCAGACCACCCTTTGTAACTCAGATAATAAAGTACAAGCGTTCTGTCTTCTGCTTTAGGGTTTTCCAGGTGACTTTGGAAACAGAGGCCCCCCTGGTCCAGATGGGAATCCTGTAAGTATCAAATTGTGTGTTCATTGACATGGTAGCACTCAATATGAACTCTCTTCCTAAATGGAAAGAAGAACTTGTGCCTCAAAAACAGCGCCTAAAATTCCACAGAAAGTTTGAACTCTTACTTTTCCGTGGGAATTGCTAGGATAGTACTGTAGTAAGCAGTGGTATGAAAGAGAGAAGAACCAGAAAGCTGGTGAGAACACAGTTCTCGCTGCTGTTGGGTGCTGACTACCCCGATAATCAGGTGTCTTGCCGTCCTCATTGCATGACTGATGAATGTTTCATCTTCAGAAATGTTTGGGTTGGATATGACTGTGTTGTTTGCTTAAACCATTATTCTAAGTTGGCCTTCACAAAATGGGATTCTGCGTGCACGCCAAACCCCTGGCTTTCCTGAGCTTCTGCATTCGATAGTTGACTTCATCCTTTGAGCAGATGATGTGGATCTGCTTTTATCACTGGGTGCTCATTTGGAAATTGCTATCAACGTGTGTCTAAAGGTTTTTCTGATGAAGACTGGCGTCAGCAGCTGGGTGGAGATGGTCTCCTTTCGGAAGGCCTACCCTTTCCTGACACTCTTAAATAAACTTACTTTAGAAAAGCTTTACATTATTTTTTTTTCTGCTGGCTTGTGGACATTTGGTGCCAGTATTTTGGAACACAGGAAAAAATCAGCTTGCATTTCTATTCCCTGAGGCAAAGTTCCCCTTGTGAGAATGTCAGGTGATGTCCCTACAGTGCTTTTCATCTTGAAAGCCCTCTGAGGGCTTGTGAGTGTCGCCAGCTGCTTTGCAAATGACATAAAAAGGTGAGACAGTCCTTCCTCTCCTTTCCTGATAAAGTGGTTATGCTCTTTCCACAAGATCTGCAGAACAACAGTACTTTAGAATCCAGCTCAGAAAGCCTGGCTCTGAAATTACAGCCTTGTGCTTTACAAAGAAACCTGTTTTAACACAAGCATTTGCAAACAAGTTCCTTCTGATCTGCCAAGACAGCTGCTGATCCTACTGCCTTCTCAGACAGGCAGCAACCCCTCTCCCCTCTTCCTGCACAGCTCTCCCTGCAGGGCTTGTTCGGGCAAGGGGCCAGCGATGTGAATGGGATATTTGTGGAGCCTGTTCACGAGCTGCTGGTGGAGAGCAGGGGTTGCCTGGGAAGCCCATGGTGGCAGGAACGTGAAGGGAAGAGGTTTCTCCCCATGTGCTAACTTGACACTCAGGGCATTTGTCTCCATACCTGATTTCTTCTGCTTAATGGAGTAATCGTAGAATGGTTTGGGTTGGAAGGGACCTTAAGGATCATCAAGTTCCACCCCCCTGACATGGGCAGGGACACCTCCCACTGGATCAGGGGGCTCCAAGCCCCATCCAACCTGGCCTGGAACCCCTCCAGGGATGGGGCAGCCACTACTTCTCCGGGCAAGCTGGGCCAGGGTCTCCCCACCTTCATCGTGAATAATTTTTTCCTAATATCTAATTTAAGTCTTCCCCTTCCAATTTTAAGCCATCCCCCCTCGTCCTGTCACTCCAGACCCTTGTGAAGAGCCCCTCCCCAGCTTTCCTGGAACCTCTTTCAGTCCTGGGAGGCTGCTCTAAGGTCTCCCCAGAGCCTTCTCTTCTCCAGGCTGGACAACCCCAACTCTCAGCCTGTCCTCATAGCCCTTTTTTTCCATAACCCCTCCTCAGTCATCTGAGGATGTCACTCTGCCTTGGAGGATGTGTTAGAGCATTCAGCTTACCATGGGCTTGGTCTGGAGAAGGTGTGTAGACACTAGAGGAGGTGGGAGAGCACGAAGGTGTACTCTGTGCCGTACCCTGTTCGTCAGCAGCAGGATGGGCTCAGATTTGCTCGCATAGAAATTCTTTGCTGTGGGCACAGATGAGCTGCAGTGAACCCTATGTATGAGTTCTGTTGAGTATCAGGTGCTGGGAAAGACACCCGACCTGGAGGGCTACGATACCCCTCTCACACAGGGCCAAGAGACTTGACGTCTCTTTTCTATGATATTCACAATTTTAGCCTCTGCTGAGTTAAACTCGAGTGCAGCAGAGGCAATCGAAGAGGATTTTGAATTTGTTACTGCTATATAAAATCCAAATGCTGTAGTTTGTATCAAGAAGTAATTTTTCACAGAGTGTAGCCTTTAATTGATGAGGATGTTTCTATGAACTGAACTGGTGTTCTATTTCTCTTTCAAAAGAATCTTAAAAAATTCTTGTGGTGTGTTTTTTCCACCCCCAAAAATTATTTTTTCTTTTTCCCACTTTAAATATCATTGTAGCAAATCTCCTGTCCTTTGGTAGTGAAGGAGATACCCTGAGATCTAATTCCACCATTGGAGATTTTAGTAAGCACGTTTCCCTCTGCACTGATAACCTGTCGTTCTTCAGACACTCTCTATAAGTTGACTTGCTTTGTTCATCACTTTTGTTCATCTTGCCACTGGGAATTTTTTAAATGATAAAATTCAGTTAATCTAAAATTATTTTCTCTTCTTTCTTTTTTTTTTTTTTTTTTTGAAGGGAATTGTTGGTGGTGTTGGTCCTCCTGGATTTCCAGGACTAAGAGTGAGTAAACTTTTATTACTAACTTTCATATGGCTCATTAGAGTATTTGTGTTGTATGTGTAATAATAAAAGCAAGTATAAGAATCCAAGGATTTAAGCAGATTTTGGCTTAGTTACCCCTGATTTTGATTAAAATCTCTCTCCAAAACTGCTGTTGCATTGCTGGTGCTTCTGTACTTGGTTTGGATTTGCACACTTATTTCTGATCTGATGTGCCTGGGTTTTTTATTTGAAATAACCAAGTTTAGTAGTTTTTACCCCTAAAGCCAGTGTTAATTTTGAAAAAATGCAATACTTTTAAACATTCTAAAATCCACAACCCTCATTCATTCCTGTATATGGCTACCAGATTCTAATCAGAATTAATTCCTAAGCAAAATTACTTTTTCCTGTGTATGGTGTCATATCCAAAAGCTTTTTTATGTTTGTAGAATACGGATGTGATTCTCATTAGAGTTGCAAGCGGTAGTTGCATAAATAGTTGCACCAGAGAAGCTCTGTGACCTGAGTGAGTCCTACAGGAGGTGGGACGGACTGATACTTTCATACCGTGTAGTCTCACTCCTGTGTTTGAAGGAGTTCACGTGTTTTCTGACAGAGGACCTGGATTTGATTCCCAGTGTTGGCTCAGTCAGGGCTGGCTACCCAGCCATGTTCATAGCTCATAATGTGTGGGAGAACATAGCATGTTTACACTTGAGTTGAGAAATCATGATTGTCTCTAGGGTCTTCTTTTTTTATTTTTGGATTTCTAGAGATCTGTTTTTTGAGTTTAACTTACACTGATGGTCATCTAACTTCTTCTTTGAAGTATGGCAGTTGAGTTCCATTATTATTGTCTTTTTAATGATATGTTCATAACAAAATATTCCTGTAAGAAGTCCATTGCTGACGGATTGGGGTTGTTATGGCATTGCTGTAGTGAAGACACACAGGTTGGTGAAGGAGCCTCTGTGGCTTCCAGTCTTCGTCATGCAAGCATAGAATCATAAAGTTGGAAGAGACTCCCAAGATGATCGAGTCCAACTGTAAGAGCATCAACTCATTGTGTTCTTGTCAATTGACATATTTGAGCCCCTTGAAGCCCTCGTGAGAATAGACACTGCACTCTTGAGACTTTGGTTTGAATTATAGTTTACTTTTCTTTCTTATGTGACCGTCCTTTGGAATTTTACCTCAAAGACTCTGATAATTGTACAAATGTATCTGAGGTTTTTAAAAAAGCCTGCATATATCACTTCTTAAAAGATGCTGTTACTGGTTATTTTGACTAAACTAAAAGCAGTTTAGCCCTTCCTAGAATTCATGAGTATAAATGTTTGCATGGTCAAAGCTCCCTTTGCCGTGTTACTGAGCTGGAGTCACTTATAGAGAGAGATGGGTTGTCCATAGGTCTTTTTTACTAAACTAATTCTTCCTGTCTATAGGTTTCAGTTTCACAATGTGACAGTTTTGAACAGGACTTGTACAGGGTGTGTGCAAATAGCCATATTTTTTGATGAAATTAGAGTTTGACCCCCAGAACTGCTAGAAACTACATCATCTGCTGCAGCTCCGTTGGACTGCAAGGAATTAGGAGTCTTTTATGGAGCAGAGAGCTCCTTTGATCCCTGCACTTGTGTATCTGTAGCTGAGATGTAAAGATATATGCTGAAAAATGATGAGATTTTTGGAGGCAGAAATAAATTTTGCAAACGAGCTTCTGCTCTTAATAATGTTTAATGCTTGGGATGACAAATGTGTGAACAGAAATGTGTATGGACAAGTACTTATGAAGTGGAGATGCGGCTCCGTAAAGGTAGGGTGACTGCACATCCTTCTGACAGGTCTTACGGATATATTAGGATGTTTTTAAAGATATCTTCTTTTCTTTAGCCAAAACACATTAGAAATGCAGCTCAGGGGCAGTTAACTCTCCGTGCTTGATAAGACTTTACTGGTAGAGTAACATTTTGCAGTTGGGGAAAACGGCCCAGATTTCTGAACAGCCTTTGGAAGCTTCCAAAGCATCAGCAAATCTAGTTGGGATTTTGAAATAAGATCAGAACATGGCTAGAAAAGACTTCAGTATCCAGTGGCATGAGTTTATTTGTGGATGCTAACACATTGTATAGGCATGATCAGTAAAATTTACTATTATACACTCCTCCGTGTCTTATATTTGTTACTCTGGTTCCTTCTTACCCAGTCAATAAGCTAATTGGAAGAGCTGTTCTTTATTCCAGGCTTTCTTTACAAGGGACTGTTGCGCTCTTTAAACTGCAGCAGAATTTTATCAAGGCCCCAGGGGAGCTTCAGGTGACCCCAGCATCCCCGAGTACAGCTTGTGTGGTGCAGCCCTGTTCCTCGACAACTCCTGTTCTCCAAAGGACACCCTGCTGTCTCTTTTCACACGGCCTTTATTCAAGCAGATGCTAGAGGCCATCCAAAATTAAAGGATGCTGCTGTCTTCTGAATGCATAAGCTACAGGGAAAAAGGGAAGTTTGGCTTCTGTGTTTCTGCTGTTGTGGTTAGGAACTATAGAAGTGGAGGGCTTATGATACGGATACGTTCTTCCCCAAGAAATTAGCCTGAAAATGTGTTGATTTCTCTCTGTGGTGCAGCAAAAGCCACACTTTCTTAACATCTTTAAGTTATTCCACATGAAGTGTTTAATGCGGTTGGGTTTCTTGCTGTCTCGTAGGGAGGCGCTGGACCAGCAGGACCAAGAGGACCATCAGGAATTCCAGGGCCCTCGGTATGGCGCTCCACAGTCCCACAGCCTGGGGCCTGTGCTGCTTTCCAAATTAGAGACAAACACTGGATTTTTGTGTTCTTTATTTTAATAGGGTCTCCCAGGGAGTGTGGGACAGCCTGGAATGAAAGGTGATAAGGTGATTTAAATATTTCCATTATCTTAGAGATTAAATCTTGAGTGAAATCGTGTACTTGACAAAGCCTTCCCTCTTTCTTTTTTGATTTATTTTCTCTTCTGACTTTTATTTTTTAAAATGACTTCAGTCTCAGGATCTGCTACTTGAGACAAATTTACTTCATGAGAGAGCGCTCACCACTGTGCGTAACGATACCCAGTGCTGGGTCTACAGGGTTTCCTGGAGGGGGTGCTTCAGGGCAGCGTTTTGTGTTGCCATTCAAAGATCTGTGTTTACTTCAATGTTTAGTATTTAAAATTCTCTTTTTCATACTCTAATGCTGATAACTACCCCGTTTCAAGCCAGATACATATGTCTGTATAAAATAATGTGTTGTTTAGGGTGAACATGGCCTTGCAGGAGAGCCAGGAGACCAGGGGTACCCAGGAGACAAGGTAATTTAGAACTGCATTGTTTTACAAAACTGTCCAATTTCAGCAACTTCTGAGTCTCTTGAAGTGCAACCAGTCTATAAAAATAGAATGAAGTAGTAGATGTTACTGGATACCACTGAATTAACATAATTTTAAGAAACACTGTGCTAATTAAAACTTACGGAAAGTAGTGAACAAAGACAAATAAAGGGCAGGGGCAGAATTCTGGCTGCCAGATGATCAGCGATGCGTCAAAAGAGAATTATGGTACGATCTGAAACCTACTAAGAAAGTGTTGTAAAAGATATTTTTCCCTTGAACCTTGAGGTTCATCTGCAGCTCACCTGGACCAGCTGCATGGTCTGGCAAGCTCCTTCGTGTCACGAAACTGAGATAAATAACTGCCTTCTTTCCTATTTGGCCAGTACATCAGAAGTCCCTGAAATAGCACGTCCTGTGAGAACTGTTTTGATGCAAGTTGTATGTCAGAAGACGTTTCCCATCCCACAGAATTATTTCAAAGGCTGTTTCAGGTGGCGGAAGTGTAGCGATATCTATTGCTTCCAACATAACACAACAATACGTTTTCATGTGCACTTTTTCTTTTTTCTTTTTTCTTTTTCTCAGGGTGCCCTTGGTTTACCGGGACCCCCAGGGATGAGAGGAAAGCCAGGACCCCCGGTAAGTTTGCACATGGACTTGTTTTCTCTCAATGTATCACTACACAGTGGGAGGTGCCTTGCCCGTGGCAGGGTTTGGAACTGGATGGGCTTTAAGGTCCCTTCCGATCCGGACCATTCTGTCATTCTGTGATATTTGATACTTCTTTGTATCTTACGTTCGCATTGCATGGAAATGGCCTCAAGTTGCGCCAGGGGAGGTTTAGACTGGACATCAGGAAGAATTTCTTCACTGAAAGGGTGGTCAGGGATTGGCACGGCTGCCCAGGGAGGGGGTGGAGTCGCCATCCCTGGAGGGGTTTAAAAGACGGGTGGATGAGTTCCTTAGGGACAGGGTTTAGTAGGGACACAGGCACGGTTGGACTCGGTGATCTCCGAGCTCTCTTCCAACCTTAGGATTCTGATTCTAATTCCAAATGCACCAAGAATAAGGTGAGAGCTGTGCAATCTGATGTGCAATCAAGCCATTGTCTATCAACCTACTGAGACTTCATCAGTGTCATAGGCCCTTAAACTCAATAAAAATGTGTTCTTTGTCCCAAAGAATTCATAATAGAAACCCTAATCCTGAAAAAACCTTGCACAGATTTGCTTAAGCCTCGATGGGAGAGTTCATCCTTTTGGCCTTTAAAGAAATATGCTTCCAGCTTTAAAGATAAGCATTTGAATTAGCCCAGTCCTGGGAATTTGGGGGATTTTAAGCATAAACTGAATGTGAACTTCTTGACTTGTGTTAAATTAAGATATGAGACCTCAGTCCTACAAGTAATATAATGTTTAACATTGTAGAATACATTCAGTAAAAACATTTAGTAGTTAAAAAGAGATTTTCCAGGTCGGGCTTTAATTTTGCTCAAGGTTACGGCAGCAGCAGCAAACTTTTGGAACAACAGATGTAACTTAGGGCAATATTTTGGTAAATTTTTAAGTGTGTTTTATATAATGGAGTCACTGTAACAAGTGATAGGTCCTGATTTTACTATTAACCACAAAACTGCCATTCCTTTGGCTGTGATGGAATGCTTCAAACTATATAGGTTAGTGTGCAAACTAACATCCGTAACTGTTACTTCCTGGAGTTTTAAAGAATACATAGGGTTTTTATTATAAGAACAGCTACATATTTCAAGGAGATTTTTTAATGTGAATATTTTGACCGTTCCAAAACTGCCCAATTTGTCTAAAGGTAATTTGCATTTTATGTTCAAAGAGCTATGAAGAAAGACTTGTCCTAATTGACTGCAAACAGAGGCAGCTACACAATTTCCTATTTAGTGGAAAAGCCAACTCTACACTTTCATTGGCTTTCTTGATCTTTGTTTTTAAAATCTTCATAACAATCTGTTGTTAAAAAAAAAAATTGTCATTGAAATTCTAACTGTTTGGATTTTTTTAAGGGGAAGATTGGAGATCCGGGATCGCGTGGACCGTTGGGTCCTCCAGGACCTGAGGTAAGAAATTGATTGATAGGGAAAAATTGAATGTTATTTAGTTTGAAATAACAAAAATCAAAGATAAATGGGTTTGCTTTTCAAGAGATTGTTGTCTTAGTTGAATTAGAAAATATTTTTTATTCAGTCACATCTGATGAATTAATTCTCTTCCATAAAGTACAAAACATTCTAGCTCATATTTTTTAATGCAAATATTAATATGGAGGCTGATCGAATACAAACTAGTTCCTCGTTTTGCCTGTGTGATTAGGATTTGCTCTCTTTTGAATCCTGGTGTTACGGATTACACCTTAAATGAGGCTCGTGTGGTTTCTCAGGCTCACTTCCACTCATGAATTCCACACTGTGTTTACAGATGGGATTTTCCAAGCCTGTTTGCGTATTTATCTCTTACAAAATAACTTTTATTTGGGAGGAATGCAAAGAATAAACACCAGCTACATGGGAAGCATTGCCAAGCACTTGAATCTGGCAGTGCATTAGCCAAAAACCTGTGTAGTGCTGTGGAAGTCTACGTAGACACAGAACTGTTCCATTTCAGTGGGATTTTGGCGTTTATACCATGGGCCACAGGACAAAATGCTACAGCCTGTACAGCAGGGACAAATGCATAGAGACACACGTATTTGCTAGAGGGATGAAAGCAAACACTGCAGATTCTTCTTCCTAATCAGCCTCCAGTGGATGCTGGTTTTGAAATATATCTGGAATATCTAGATTAGCAAGAGTGGTTGTTCTGGCTGTACAAGATACAGGGGAGGGAGGGGATTCTGCCCTCTGCTCTGCTGAGACCTCATCTGGAGCCCTGGGTCCGGTTCTGGAGTCCTCGGCTCAGGAAGGACCTGGAGCTGTTGGAGCGAGTCCAGAGGAGCCACAGAGATGATCCAAGGACTGGAGCTCCTCCTGTACAAGGACAGGCTGAGATAAGGTTGTTCAGCCTGGAGAAGAGAATGCAAATGCGGAATTGAAATGCAAATCATAAATACTGATCAACAAGACAAACTACAGCACCCGTTTTCTTCCTGCGTGAAGAGCTGTAGGTCAGGTGCTGGAGCAGCTGAGGTCTGTGGTTGTCTCTGCACGCAGTGGGAGCAGCCCTGGCAGGCTTCGTTCGCCCACCTGGCTCTTGGGCTTTGTCCGTGCAGGTCAGCAGTGAATTGCTTCCTAAATCTTTCCTCTGCAGCTGTGAGGTCTGGCTACACCAGATCAGAGTTGAAATAAGCCACCCACTCCTAGCCAGGGTCCATTTGAAAACGGCGGTGCCTGTGGGCAGGAGTGGGAGGGATGGAGGTCTCATGCTTGTTCTCTGGGTGGCCGTACGAGGGATTAGCTGCCAAGTGCATTTTTTTTTTTAAAGTCCTGCAGGGTCATGCCAAATTCTCTCCTGGGTGCGTTGCTGCAGAGCCAGGGACTGTCGTGTGCCTGAGTGCGGGCTGCTCCCAAAGCACTGGATCTCTTCAGTGAGCACTTTATGGAGCGTATTCTTCATCGGTTTACACATTTTCCTGCTTTGTCACCCATCTAAAAATGAACAGCCAAACTTTCAGTTTTCTAGAGAGTTTTATTTTTCTGGGATGGCAGCTGGAAAGTGCTGGTCTGACTGGTTTAACCTCCAGTGCCTGCGTTTACTGTGTACGATGAAGTATATAATGCTTATTGTTAATAGGAGTTAAATTAAACAAGGATTTAACAGGCTTCTACATGTATTAAGATTACTTTATAGTTAAATTTAACTCTTAATGAATCACAGGTAATTATCCCCCAAAAATGAGTGATAGTTTCCTTCAGATATGCTCTGAGTATTATAAATGGGTTTCATCTGGCTCAGAGGGAGCATTAGTCATGATCTTCACCAGAACTTTTTTCATCTGTGCAATATTTTGCTCTGAAGTTGTTAGCTTATTCTTTCAGGAAGGTACTCATATGGGTTTCAGCTGCGATGTTTCATGCTCAAGGCAAAAGCATTACAAAGGAAAAGGATACATTCAAATAGTAGTAAACAGCCAAAAAGGCATGATTTTTAAGTGAATCACTGGCTGCTCTGAGTTGTTAATTTAAAAAATAGAGTTTGTTTTTAATGCATGTTCTATCTTATCGCATGATGTTTTGAGGTTGATGTGCAAACAGTGCTGTGTGTGCAGTCAGAACAGAGCTTCTGTTTCAATATTGCAAGGAAATTGAGCAATAAAGACCTTTCTACAGCTGAACTAATTGCATGGTCTGATGTGCATCTAACGAACTGTTCTTGTTGTAGATTCACTTATCTTTCTGCTTGCCTTTGCACGGAACCTTTAACTGGTCCTTTCATAAATTTATTGGACTTAAGTACATCTTTCTGATCTTTTTTTTTTTCCCCAAGAAGTATGTTTTAGTTTTGCAGAAATGTTTGATTTCACTTGACTCTTCAGTAGAGTTGAGCGATGCTTGTTCTTGTGACGCGGCTGTGGTTCATTTTGTCCTCAGGATGGTCGTGATAATGTTCTACCCAGAGTAAGGCGAGCGTGATTTTACTGACATCTCAGCAGCAGTGACTTGCAAAGCTTTCCTGTGTTGTGTGCTGTAATCCATGAGTGCCCTTTTTATCTCTTCTCTCGCAAACTGCAATTGTGCAGTTGTAATTTGCAGTGTTAGATTCCTTTCTCCACTCTTTCCAAAATCAGAATTGAAGGTTTGTAGGAAAAAATTAAAGTTTTTGTCTCTGCCCTTTAAAACTGCTGGCATTACGCTTTGGCACAGAAAAAAAAAGCTTATTTCAAATCTTTTTTTTCTTCGTCTTTTCGCTTGGCCCGTTATTGACACTGTCACGCAGCTGCACAAATGGCAAAGAGCGCAGTCCTGTAACTGTGAATACTGACATTTCTAAAACTGTGTGGAGCAAAAATTAGATTTTTATTTAAATGGATTGTATCTCTGCATACCGTGCCCTTTCAGAAGAATAATAAACACTTCTTATTTGAGAATACAGGATCACAGCTCCTTTTCTCAGTTTAGAGAGACTGGAGTTTTATGCAGAAATCTCCCTTTTGTAATTTGATAATAATTAGTAATAAAGATTTACTAAGGCATCTTGGTAGCCGTATCCAGTCAGTATTACTGCTGAAAATTCATTTTAAATTCTTGTTCCAATGAAACACAGAATGTGATGGATTGAAACCATGTTGGAGCAGGGAACCTTGTCAGCTGGAAGGACTGCATAGTCCCTGGAAGGCTTTTTGCCCTTTGGTGCCCTTCTACCAGCACTCATGTCCCGATCCCACCGAGGGCTGCTGAGGGGCTGGAAGGCGTGAGGGTCAGTGAGGAGCAGCATCGCTGGCACACGTCGTGTGAGTGGGGTTCTGCAAATGGAAGAGAATTCCTAGTGGAAATGATGTATAATTTCCAAACGTTTTGGATATTCAGCTTCCATGTTAGCAGCACGTGGGAAAACAAACAAAAGAAAAGCAACAGCTTTTGCAGATCCCTCAGCTCTGAGGCACTGACTTCAGTACAAAATGGTATAGAATCATGGAATGGTTTGGGTGGGAACGGCCCTCAAAGCCCATCCAGTCCCACCCCCTGCCATGGGCAGGGACACCTCCCACTGGTTTAGAGGGCTCCAAGTCCCATCCAACCTGGCCTGGAACCCCTCCAGGGATGGGGCAGCCACCGCTGCTCTGGGCACCCTGGGCCAGGGCCTCCCCACCCTCACAGCAAAACATTTCTGCCTAAGATCTCGTCGCAGTCTCCCCTCTCTCAGCTGAAAACCATTCCCCTCATCCTATCCCTGCACTCCCTGACCAAGAGCCCCTCCCCAGCTTTCCTGGAGCCCCTTTCAGCACTGGGAGGCTGCTCTGAGGTCTCCCCAGAGCCTTCTCTTCTCCAGGCTGAACAACCCCAGCTCTCTCAGCCTGTCCCAGTACGGGAAGTGCTCCAGCCCTCGGATCCTCTCCGTGGCCTCCTCTGGACTCGCTCTGACTGATCCATGTCCCAATATATTAACAGTCTGATCATTTCTGCATGCTTGTTAATTAAATATTATCTAGATAAATGAGGGCAATAAATGTTATTTTTCTTATTCAAATGTTTGGCACAGAAAGCAACGCTTTCACAGCAAGATTAAAGCTCATTTGTGTTGAGATAGCTGGAACTTCAGGTTTTTTCAGACCTCGCCTCTGGTTTGCTGAAACAGAGGGAACTCTAAAGTGCTTTGCTGGCAAGAGGCCACATCTGCAGTGAGAGCTGGAAAATGGTTTGTAACCTCCCAGCTGCCAGGCTTCTGGCTGATGGGGAGATAAGAATCTACACTTTGCATTTCCTCAGTAGAAGTCGTAATACTGAGTGATGTTTTGTTCCGAATTCTCTCTGCTGATGGTTGCGCTGCAGCTGGAAAGCGCGTGTTGATCTCCTGGCCCTTTCACTTCTGGGAGAATAATGAATTTTTAATCCGGAGTAGCTTCACGGGGAGCTGGCTGCTGAATAACTCTTGGCAAATATGGATATAGGTAGGAATGGGTACCACTTCACTGCTCACTGGCAAACACCACTGCTGAGGTGGTCTGGGAACTCCTTTCTGGTTCATTCCTTTCTTGGTGGTGTCTGAAGTGGCTCCTTGTGCCTTGGTTTATTACAGTTGTCTCATAGAGTATTGATATGAGAATAGCTTGGAAACGGGGTTCTAAACATAGAATCCTAAGGTTGGAGGAGACCTCTGAGATCACCAAGTCCAACCGTTCCTGTCTCCCCACTAAACCCTGTCCCTAAGGAACTCATCCACCCGTCTTTTAAACACCTCCAGGGATGGTGATGCGGGAATGATGCTGTAGCATCTGCATTTTCTCCGTGCTGGTGTGTGAGGAGAAAAGACTAAATCCAGCTTGACAGCAAGGGCAGAAATGATGAATTAAACCTTCAATTGCTGATGTTCTCAGACCTGTAGCCCTCTCTCATCCTAAAACTTTGCCTGATATGGCAAGGTTTCCAAATATCCATTTGTTCTACTTGTGATAGTGCTTTTCAACCCTTACATCTCATAGTTCTTCCTGTATTCCTTTTATTTATGCAAATAAATCACTAAAGTAGACCTATTCCCCTGGAAAAGTATCAGAATCTTTCAAAATAGTAATTTTTCTTGACAGATTGTTTTCTGGAATATTTATTGCCACGAGGGAAGTTGTCTCTGGGTCAACATTTAACACTTGTTCATGCATTAGACAGATTTACAGATGCGCTGGAGGATGGGTTAGAAACTTCCTAAGAATTGACCTAATTCTGCAGAATATTTCAGTAGTAAATGTGGTCAGGGTTTTTAAAAATAGTGATCTGGGCTGCTGTGAGTGAGTCCTGTAGGTGTCGGCCTGGGTTCCTTGGTGGTACGTGAATAAAATGCTCTGTGCCACCTAGAGACACGTTGGAGCTGTCACACAGCCCTGCTGGGAGTCACTGCTCGTGGCAAAAACACCATCATGTTTGTGAAACGAGGGTCACTCCATTTATTCAGAAAACTCAAATCAGTTCTTTTTTACTCTTTACTGATTTTCTTTAGTGGTTATTAGTAATTCAAGTAATAATTAATAGTTTTAAAAAAACAGTTTTAGCACTTGAAGAAAATGTTATTTTTACATTTATTTATTATATAAACAAAAATATTTGCATCCCATCTAAATCTCTACTTAGAAGTCTCTCTGTATCCTGTTAAGAACAAATTAGAGAAAGCAAATGGAAAAAAGCCCTACCAGTAAGAGCAGTGATGCCCTAAATACTTGTTATATTTTATTACAATGTGTCAGTCGAGGGTAAAATATTATTTTCATTTAAATCTCTTGCTTTAGTATCATTTCTCTTTAACTTTCTGGTAAGTTTGTTTTGTGGTTAAGCTCAGCTAATTAGGAATAATCATTAGAAATGGTTATTAGCTATATTTAAAGCTCAGCTGTTTTTTTATTACCCACTTAGCTGGTTAATTATTACCCACTTAGTGAAGGAATTCTTTTTTAATGCCTCTTTCCTGCTTAGAGAACCTAAAAAGTGACTCTTGGAGCTTTAATGATGACATGCATTAGCCTGCGTTGGTGTGGATGGATACCAGGAAGAATTTCATGCTGGAATTTCTTTATGAGATGCTCTTTAAATTGTTCTGAACATGTGTGGTGCTTTCATTTCCATTATTGTAAAAATATGCATGCAGAGAGTGATATCATTTTTAATCTGCAATGAATTTACGTTAAGGAAGAAGGAAACTTGGTTTTCCTAGTGTGAGGCAAGGGATGTGCTCAGATGTAGTAATAAATATTTTACTTAGAGGAAGAAGTTTTCCATGGCACTCTTTCTATTTTCAGAGAGGCAAGATTTAATGAAAGTTAAATTTGATAGAAATAAGAAAATTAAATGCTGTCTTGGCAGGTGACTGAGTGAGCCCTGTGAGCTGAGCTAAAGAGTCAGTTACCAGTGCTTTACTTTATCCTGCAAACATACAGACTGGGTTTCTTTGCTGGATGTTTGTGAGATTTAACTCACTTCTGTGTTGCGTAAGGGTTGGCTGCATCATTTTAATTCCCTTAAAATCATGGAATGGGTTGAGTTAGGAGGGACCCCAAAGCCCATCCAGTTCCACCCCTGCCATGGGCAGGGACACCTCCCACTGGGTCAGGGGGCTCCAAGCCCCATCCAACCTGGCCTGGAACCCCTCCAGGGATGGGGCAGCCACCGCTGCTCTGGGCACCCTGTTCAAAATACAGTCATTTCTTCCAAAAAGCAATCTAGTAGCACTGACTTCCTCTGACAGAGGGACATCCTCGTGCTGTCCCACTGCCTAGACAGTTTGGGATGCTAATTTTAGTGGTTAATTTCCTTTCCATATTCTTTTTTCTCTACCAACACGTACCACTGTTTCACAAAGGCTTCTTCTCAATGATGCTACACGCTGGTGACGACAGTTATAGCCAGCCAGCCCTGGATTAACTCCTGCTGGTTTGGAGGCAAAAGCCTTGCTACCCTTTTCTTAATCTTGCAGTGATCTTGTCCTTAAAGTGCGGCCAAGGATTAAAGGGCTTCAGCTGCTCTCTAAGCTTTTTAAAAACGTAGTTGAATTCACGAGTACAGACCTCTTGCTGGCTGCTTTGTGGGCTTTTTTTGTGCATCGAGACCAATCTGATGGTTTTACTTCAAGCGTTGCTTAGTGGGTAACAAGTCTTACATGAAGAGAAATACAACCCATGCTGACATCTGCTAAACTGAATTTAATGAAAGCTGCCTAAAATCTGTCACTTATCCAAGTCCTTTCAAGGAAACTTAATGGATTTTGACGTTTTGAGGATGGTAGAATGAATTTATTTCTTGTTTCTCTGAGTCAGGTTTGTTAAATGAATGAACAGAGGCAAAACGAGTGCGCTGGGAACATTCCTACGCTCTAAATCATTTGTCCGTATGATTTCTTTAGGGTTTCCCAGGAGATATTGGTGTACCTGGATTAAATGGCCCTGAAGGTCCTAAGGTAAGGTTATCTGCAAACTTATTCATAACCACAAACAGTCTGAATCTGAGGAAAAGCTCTGGGAGATGGACGCTGGCGTTAATCTTCCTGTCAAAATGCAGGTACTTTGCCTCAGGTATTTATATGAGGAAGTTAATGTTTAATGCTGTCCACACGACGCTGAGGGCAATTACTGTGTGAGATGGAAGCGCGTGATGGCAAGTGAAGGCAAGGAAATTTGGAGGAAACACTGTGTGGCTGGGAAGTAGCGGGTAGAATCATAGAACCATTGAGCTGGAAAAGACCAAAAGACACTGGATTTTCACTAATAAATAGGCTGGAATGAAATTTGTACATGAAGTAAAGTTGAGCATCTTTAGACAATCCAGTCCAACCATCAGCCCACCACCACCATGCTGACTAAACCATGTCCTGGAGTGCATCTCTGCATGTTTTTTTGAATACCTCCAGGGATTGGGGACTCTATATTTCACCTTTATTTTAGTAAATGCATGCAGATCTCTACAGTCTCACCTAAGTAGCTAAAAAAATGGATAAAATTCACATGCCATTTAAATAATGGATAAAATAAATTTTATCTATTAATTTTAGCTACTATAAAATGACTGTGCCAGATTAATTTAGCCTCTATTTTTTTAGTAGACTAATATTTGAAACCAAACTTGGGCAAGAATTCACAAGTATAGAGTTTTCGGTGAAGCTTTGGATAAAAGCACATATGAGAAATTTTTGTATAAAATTGAAAAGTACAAAAAAGTGCAGAAATTAACCAGGAGGAAGATGATTGAATAATATCTGAATATTGACTACAAGCACTAATTAAATACCTCACTCACCAGCCTTGGGACTATACTTACACTGGATTTTCACTGGTAAACAGGCACAAGTATACTGGAATGGAATTTGTACGTGAAACTAAGTTAAGTATCTTCAGGCAACTTTTAAACCCGCACTTTGCACTAATTCGTCCCACTTCTGTCATTTCAAACTGATGTATGCAGGAACTAAAACAGTGAAACCTACTGTGACCTCTAGAGCTTTGCACCTGGAAAGACATCGCTAGATCTCTCTGACATAAAAGCACAATGAGGTGGTTAAAAATGAAGTGAAATTCTAGAACATGTGGGCAAGGTGTCTTGTTGATGCCGCTGTACGAAGCACAAGAAGACTTTATCTAAGGGCACACAGCCTGGGGCATTTGTATTCCAGAAGAACTCAATCAAGTGAGACCAGGTGCACAAAAGGATGCCTGTATTTTGAGAGGCACTTTATTTGTCCTACCAAAATGAAGGGCCTTTTTGAGCTTTGCAAGTCAACCAGAGGGCAGAAATCGGCGAGGCAGAAGAACTGTGCAAGACCAACAATAGCATTGGTCCAAGGACAAAATGTGCAAGTTTTTCCATGAATAAACAGAGATGGGAATGACAAGATTTCCCATCAACAGAGTTGTGAAATTCTGTGACAGGCTACTCAAGAAAGCATAGGACAGGGAGCAGTAAATAGTTTATCTTGTATCTGGAAGTCTGTAACAATCCCTCCGTGCCAAGGTTTAGTCATTTTTGAGAACATCTCAAATAACGCAGGTGCCAAAGCTATAGCAAATCCTTTCTGCATCGCACAGCTCTCAACTGTGTCAGGAGCCTTATCCCAAACTAGCCCAGACACGCATTCCCCTGGAAGGCTGAGGAATCATTGATACAGCAAATTGAGGAGAAGTTAAAATACATTTCTAGAGACAGGTGTAGATTATTTAGTTTTGATTTATTGCTTTGCTCGCTTGTTCATATGTGTGTAAGATGTTCCCAGCCTTATATGAATGAGTTTTATCTGACCGCTGCTGTTGCTCCTGTGCTTCTGAATTACCAGGGCACTGCAAAAAAAACCTTTTGATGAAAGACTGTGTCTAGGGTCTAGTGGGAATAGGAGGAGAGAAAAGCAACACTTCTTGAACTCTACCTCAGATTTAATCCTTCAAGGTGATGCATGAATTCCATAAATGAGATCTAATTCCCACTGCCGTTTCTTCTCTAAGTGACATCATATTATTCCATGCTATAACCAGTGTTAAATCAGTTGGTTTTATTAGAATTGGGTTGATGTTGAATACATACGTGACTGATCTATTGCCTTTTCACAGATTCCAGCTGAATAGTAGTGAAAGGTAGACTACAAAGTTTTAGACGCTCTGTTCCTTCCATGTAGAAATTATACAGCTGAACAATATTCAGTGTCCTCTGGCCCATTTGGTCTTGGAGACAGAAAACTTAGCAGCCTGCTGTAATGACAAGAACTGCTGCGTTACAATTGAGAAGGAAAATGACCGAACTGGAAAAGTTTTTACGCTGCCCCTCGTACCAAGGGAGAAGGGCTGCGTTAACACTGCAAACGTTTGGCTTGTGGGATCCCCAGCTGTCTGATCTTGACTGCGGTTTTGACAAACGTCTTCCAGCTTTTATTTTTAGAAAATTGCTCTCACTGTGCTGCTCTTTCTCTCATGTTTTTCTTTATGCTTCCTCAGGAGCAATGCCCACTTTAAAAGCCAAAAAATCAGGGCATGCCATGTTTTTTAGCAGTTGCCATGTGAGAAATTCAACTTCTTGGTGGAAAGTTTTAAGCTCTGAGTGTGCTAAGCCATCTCTAAGTACCAGTAGAAGTTCTGGATTGTCAATTTTCCCTAAATTAATTTATAATCAGCAAATCTGACCTCTCTAAAATAATATTCAAGAGATTAATTACATAATTTGGTCTGCAGCACAGCTTGGAAACAGTATTTCAGAAGATTTTTGATCTTCATCCACTACTTACTAAAAAAAAAAAAACAAACCCAAAATACACATTTAAAAAATGGAATAAGAATTTTCTTAAGAACTTCTGAACTAATTAAGTTTCCAGTGTTATTCTTGCAAGTATTTATACTCTGTAACTGAGAAAAGAGAGCAAAATATGGTAAGAATATGCTGACTGCAGCTTTAGTTTTTCCGGCAGTGTGTGTTGTGTCGTGGAAGTAGTTGAGAACTTCCTTTCCGTGCTCATTTCTGTTTGTTTGGATAACGCATTTAGTAAAATGGCTGTTAGGAGTTCCACCACTTCTGGAAGGGATGCTCAGCTGGGAAGTTATGTATGTGAGACACAGGCTATCCCACATTTGCTGACTCTGCCGATTCTTTCCAGACACTTTGGCACGTGTCGAATGGCTGCCTTCGTTTTCTGTTTGTTGCCTGAAACCTCAATGGGGAGATGGAAATTTCATTTAGTCTTGATATTCATATTACAGTCTGGGACTTATTTCCAGACTCAGTTAGGTGCGGTGGAACGGTGCGCACAGTAGCGGTGTTGCCAACATTTCTGCTGTGTGATGAGGTTGTACTGAAAGCCGTTATCTCCTAACGTGCTTTGCTATTAGAATAAAACGACGGCTGTGTCAATGAGAAATTGTATGATTGACTACATGGCAATATTGATGGGGTAGTGCTGGTAAAAGCCCTCCTGTCCCTTTTGTGGTGGCATTCGAAGAGCAGTGCAGCCCAGTCTTACCCAGGCCGATGGGCTCTTTGATGCAACTCAGTACCTTGAAGTGGCCTGTTCTATTTTCGGTTCCATTTTCCTTTGTGTGCCAAGGAAACTGTTACTGGACCAAAGCCTGCACCTTCTGCCTGGACTTAGCTCCATTAGCAAGCAATTAATAAGGTTTACACTTGGAACGTTCCCACTGTTGCTTTGTTCCGAGGCTAATCATATCTCTCCTAAAGGGCAGCTTCTTTGTTCTTGTTGCTTTATCTGATATCATTAAGCTTAGCCTTCCCAGAACAGTGATAATATGTTTACACAGACTTTTTTTTTTCTTGTCCTACGCCAGATCAAGTGCTTTTTCCAATTACTGCTGTTGTAATTGGGATGACTGAGATTTTTGACTCACTGCTAGCTACGAAGTCAGAAAGTTTGGTAAATCTTGGTTTGAGCAGTAATGAAAACTCTGTGTTGGCAGAGGATAAGGTGCTTTATCTCTGGGAAGCTGATTATATCCTCACAGAAAAGTAAAGGCTGGAAATCACAAGTAGTTTTAGACAAGCTGGTAGTTTAAATTCACTTTGTAGTTAATTTCCGTTGTAACGTTGTCATCGTATGTTGTGCTAAAGGCTACCTAAATCAAAGAGCTATGAGTTACATTGGTTCTGCCTTAATCTCAGTGTGATGGTGTGCTTTACATCTCAAAAAAAAAAGAGGGATGTTCCCTTGTGAGCTCCAATATTTTCTTACTTCCTTTTCAAAAAGACACAAAAGAAACCTCAGCAAAATCTACGTAGTAGAGGTTTGTAGGATACTCCTTTTTTTCAGCTAATATTAAAATTCTGCTGCATCTTCTCCTGGCTTACTAAAGGAAATCCTGAGAACAATGGTAAGAAATGAGGTCTGCTTCCTCAATTTTGCATTTCTGTCCAGGTTTGCAAGAGGAGAGAAACTAGACCAACCTGATTGATTGTTAATGTAAGTTCTCACTCTGTGTGTTTGCGTGTTTAGGGACTTCTGGGTGACCGAGGGCCTCCAGGGCCACAAGGCCCCAAAGGAGTTGAGGTAAGGTGGAAAAAATAACCAGTCAAGAGGTTCTGTTTTGACAGAAAAGTTCTGGGGAATGAGAGGGCTGAGCAGTGGTTGGGTGTTCATGGTGGTTGCATGCAAAATTTCAAGTTTCTTTTGCATTTTGGCAAGTGTTGTGAGAAGTTTTTAGCAGTCTTACGGGGCTGTTCTGTGTTTATTTCAGCGGAAACTTGGGTAATATCTCTCCAGAGTGGGATGTGTTTCAATTGGTTAAACTGGGGAAATGGAGGTGGGGGCGGTATGGACATAGGAATCACAGATTAATTGAGGCTGGAAAAGACCTCTAAGCTCATCCAGGCCAACTGCCAGCCAACACCCCTGTGCCTACTAAACCATGTCCCCAAGTGCCACGTCTCCGTGGTTTTTTTGAACCCCTCCAGGGATGGAGACTCCCCCACTGCCCTGGGCAGCCTCAGCCAGGGCTTCACCACTCTGTCAGTAAAGACATTTTTCCTAATATCCAACCTAAACCTCCCCTGGTGCAACCTGAGGCCATTTCCTCTCATCCCGTCACTTGTTACTTGGGAGAAGAGCCCAGCCCTCCTTTCAGGGAGTTGTAGAGAGCAATGAGGTCTCCCCTCGTAGCAACACGAGGAGAAAAGCAGGAATGCTTCTACTGCTCTTTTGGTAATCAAGTGTCAAATGTGCTAGAAGAGAGTAACTGCAGGGCAGACTGAGAGGCTTGACCCATCATTGACGCAAATTTCATCATTGATGAAAATACCAGTATATGGGTAGTTATACCAACAGTCATGGCCTTTCTGGCTGCATCAGGCATGGCTTTCTGGCTAAAGAGTTTCTCTGAAATCAGATTAGTCTCTCTTATAATGTTTACGTCAGACTTGAACTCACAAACACATATGAAGCAAATTTAAGATGATATGTTAAATACAAAGTTATTGGCAGACTTATATTTTTTTTTAAGCTAGACTTGGCATCAAGATTATTGAAGTCCTGCTTTCTTTTAGGGAGAAGTAGGACCTGCTGGACCTATTGGAGGAGTTGGTCCAAAAGTAAGTATAAGTCATGTTGTTGGAGCAGACTGTTTTTCAGCAGAAGTATCACTTGAACAGGTCAATTTACTGGGAGAAGTGGCTTTGTTAAAGTGAGATCTTCTCAATAATTGTCTTCCCTCAGTGCATGCTCTAGGCAGAGCTGAGAGGAGAAATAGTTTTCCATAGGCAGGATTTGTAAGGAAATCACATTGGAAACACCCCGTGCTTCCTAGGGGTTGAACCAGGTGATATATCCAAGTATTTAATTGGGGGAAGAATGCACCATGACATTTGGGTCGCAGGGAGAAATAGAAAGGACCGAGGCTTGAAAAAACAGTTTTCAGACTGATGTGGTGGACAGTTGGTGAGAGCAGCGAAGCTGGGATGTCACAATGCTGTCTTAAAAGATAAAAGTCGCGAAAGACAGAAGTTGAAACCAACCGATTTTATTACTTTTAAAAATGTTCTGGTGTCTAAGAGTACTTTAGTGGATTTGAAGCTTATTTTTAGAAAAACTCTAAGCTAAAAATGAATACTAGCCTGCACAAGGGGCTATGGGAGCATCGCTAAGTTTGTTGAGAGCAAGATGATCTTCTGCCTTTACTTCATTTGTTTATGTGTGGTAATCACTGCCTTGGTTTTCATTTTGGGTGGCTTCCTATTTCTTGCATGTGCTTGAGAAAATCTTTCCCATTGTTTCCTGGTTCTAGAGTGGATTTTTCCCGCGTCCTTTCTTTGCTCATTAGTGAGTTAAAGCTGAGAATTCACTTTCTGTTAGAAATAATCTGAAAATGCTGATTTGCCACAGGAATTAGGTGTTAAAAAAAACCCCAAACCAACTTTTTTGTTTTCTCAGCTGAGGAAAACATGCACAAAATTGAACAGAATTTCAAAACGCCTTGTGACTCCGTTCAATATTCAGTTTAATCTGCCTGGGCTTCTGCCAGGAGCCTCGTGGAGATTTTTATTTTGTCTGCATTGTACTTTGAGTCTCCTCTTTGGGCAGGGCTTCGTGGCTGGATAGCATCTCCCGTGTTGTGCTGTGGCGATTGGAGAAGATGATGCTGTCACAGGTGACTCATGGGCAATGAGACACCTGCCTTCGCGTTCTCCGCATCACTGAGTGTGCACAGCCCACCATCAGCTGGTGTCAGAGTGACCCAAGATGAAAAATTTCTGTCTAACTTAGCAGACTGAAATATTTTTTTATCTGTTTGGGGTCAGTTTGACCTAAGTTGTTTTGGGGTTGATTTCTTTCAATGGGAGATGCGCGCAGCGCTCCCTGGTTTCTCTCTCTCAAAATGAGCTGTTGAGAGAGGAACCGTGTGAATCCGAGGTGGGCCCCAACGTTGCTGTCTCCAAACGTTTTCTGAGTAGCTTGCTGGCTAACAACTCCTGAAATGAGAGGTTGGGGAAATGGGAATTTTGCTTGGTGGGGAGCCCTGCCTGTTTCCTCCCCCCATCCCAGGGTCCATCTGTTCTCGTCTGGATTCTGTGGCTTCTTTTGGCTCCAGCTGTTTTGTAGCTCCAGGCCAAATTGTTTGCACCGCTGCTCTGCTTGTCCTTGCTTCTTCTCTCCCAGTGAAACACAGAGTGTGTGAGCCCATTGGAGAGAGCCAGTCCAGCCATGCAGTTGTTAAATCTGATGCAGTTTAGCAGGACGGAGTCCGTAAGCTGCTGAACACATCTGTCTTTTTGAATTATGTCCGATTGCTTTATAATTCACATCCATTTGCTTTCCATAGGCTTTCTTTCCATTTTCAATGAAGGGGTTTTAAATAAATGCCTGCATCTGAGAGCAAATGCTATCGAAATCGTGTGGTCATTCTTCTTGGCAATCTGGTTCAGTCCTTTGCCTGGTTTAGAGCTGGTTTTTCTAATGCCCGGTCTTGCCCGTGTCTTTCTTGTTACAACTTTGCTTCCTGCAAGACCTCGCTTATTTGCAGGGTCAGGTCTGTCCTCTTTACAGCCTCTGCTGTTCCAACGTTCTTCAACTTTGGTCTAAACTAGGTAAGGTGTCTGCTTTGCTCTTGGACAGTAACAGAGCGGATTTCTAGTGCTTCCTTATCTCTTCTACTGTGTAGTTTTTAGCCCCCAGTTCAGGTTTAGGCATGTGCCAAGCAGGCAGTCTTAATTTTTCGCCTCATTTACCCCTTTCACTTCTAACATTTGCTTTCAAAAACCCCTGGGTCCCACCTGAGCGATGATTCTGCAGAGCTCATTTTGTTTGAATTTAGGAAGAGGTGGTTGAGCTGAATCTGATCACACAACTTGATTTTTCATTACAGTATCACAGTATCATAAGGTTGGAAAAGACCTTTGAGATCATCGAGTCCAACCTATGACCCAACACCTACACCTACTCCTACTTGTCAACTACACCACGGCACTAAGTGCCTCATCCAATCTCTCCTTAAACACCTAAACATCATTCCTTTCCAAACCTTCTCACCTGTTCTATTACAAAATCACTTACATTCTATTCAATTCATCCATCTAAATCAAAAAAATGCTGATTTTCTTTGTTTATTTGTGGAAATACAGTAGAGGCCACATTAGTGACTGTGTTTGTTCAGTTTCCTACTCATGAACTCTCTCTCTCCCAAAGGTTATTCAAACACTAATGCTGTCAGTGTAGCTCAGCTCAGTCAGATTTAGGGCTTTTGTATCTTCATTGCTGGAGCAGAAAATGTCATTAAAGGGAGGGAGATAGTTTTAACTCAGAATGTAAAAAGGAATTGTGGCTGTGTCTCATTCTGCGATACATGCGTAAAACAGAAGATGGTATTTAGGTAGCCACAAAGGAGGAGGAAAGAGCTCTCAAAGCTGCCTTGCTCCCTCAGTGAAGTATTTTCTGAAAGTAAATTATGTCTTCCTGAAAGCAAATTATGTCTTCCTGAAAGCACGTGAGGAGCTTGTGGAGGGATGGGAATAGGGAGACAGTGAGACACATTGATAGTAAAATACACACTCCTGTGTCAACCCATCGTGACGTGAAAGGAAGCACAGGTGGCTGCTGTTTCCTGGAAGGGAAGGGCAGCACTTCCAGCTCATGTTTTAGGAGACAGACATTTCCTTTGGGGTTATCCTGCCCTGGAAGAGTGATTTTCTCGGGATTGTGAGCAGAAAAGCAGCCGTCCCTACCTTAACCGTCTGTCAGTGGCTTTTCCTCTCTGTAATTTACCATTGTTTTGCCTATCTGTTTAAAGCCGAAGCCGTACATTTCAAATTGCTTTACCAGTTAAATCCACGTGTTCCCTTTGCTGATCAACTCACATCTGTTACCTGTCTTTCACAGCTGGTGCGTAGCTGGAGAACTACAGCCGAGAAAGCTTTACAAGCCGTAACTCCAATTCTGATTAAGACTAAAATCATCAACATAGTTAATAGCGGGCACGAGTTTTCTTGCAGTGAATTCAGTTTAAAACATTTTTGTGTTTAAAATCTTGCTCTCTAGAAAGATCTTAAGGTTCTTTGCAGCAAAGTAGTTAAACAGCATATAGGAACCTGCAGATGCCTGTCACTTCTTCATGGAATCATAGAATGGTTTGGGTTGGAAGGGACCTTTACAGATCTTTATTTGTGAACTGGTTTTCCTTGGTGTTAACCACTTTAAGAGTTAATACAGATTCTGCTTGCTGTGCTAGTTATTTGCTGTAATGATTAGCAGTGTAATTTTAGATGTGGATTTATAAATACACTAGCTTCAAATGTTGGTATTAAATATTACTGTAGTGTACATTTTTGAATGCACATATTTTGGTAAATACAGAAATGGGGATGACATTTTCTTTTAAAAATAAAATATTGTGAATATTTTACTCAAAACTTTATTTTAGGGAAAACCGGGACAAAAAGGTTATGTAGGCGATCCTGGACCGGAAGGTTTAAAGGTAAATAATGTTTTTATTTATGAAATCAAGTGTGTTTGGAGTATCAACTGTGTACTGTTATAGGGTGCTATATGCAGTGCCTGTCTGTGAAAGGATGCGCGTCCTCATGCTTCCCTTATAGAGTCATGGAATCATTGAGGTTGGAAAAGACCTCTAAGCTCATCCAGTCCAAACATCAGCCCAACCCCACCTTGCCTTCTAAACCCTGTCCCCAGGTGCCACGTGTACGTGTTTTCTGAACCCCTCCAGAGATGGAGACCCCCCCCACTGCCCTGGGCAGCCTCTGCCAGGGCTTCACCGCTCTTCTGGTAAAGAATATTTTTCCTAATATCCAATCTAAACCTCCCCTGGTGCAACCTGAGGCCGTTTCCTCTCATCCCATCACTTGGGGAAGAGCCCAGCACCCACCTCACCACAACCTCCCCGCTGGGAGCTGTGGAGAGTGATGAGCTCTCCCCTCAGCCTCCTCTTCTCAGGCTGAACAGCCCCAGGCCCCTCAGCTGCTCCTCCAGGCTTGTTCTCCTGCCCCTTCCGCAGCTCTTTTCCCCTCCTCTGGACACACTCCAGCCCCTCAACGTCCTCCTTGTGCCGAGATGCCCAATGTGTGTCGTACTGGTGATTCTGCTTCCTTGCAAAATCCCGTTTTGGAAAAGGAGGAAATTGGGGATCTCTAGGAGATGGGGGTGTGTGACCAAAGGCAGCACCTGCTGAAATGAGTTGTGGGGACCTGGTGAAGCGAGGTTCCCACGCTGGCAGGGTTTCAGGTTTGTGAGTTGAAGTGCTACAGTTTGAAAGAGGAGCTCGTGGCAGCAGCAGTGCTCAGTGCTGAGTCAACGCTACCCAAATCACTGTTCTTCAGGGCATCGAGATCACGGCCAGATAATTAATAGCACCCACACACCCAGCTCCCACTTGTAAAATACATAGCAAATCGTTCCAGAGTTACGTAACATGACCTGCAAAATTATGAAGGAGGTTATTAATTACTCTAATACTTAATGCCATTTCCAAACTTTGGGGAGAGAGGGTGAAGTTCGTTAAAATGTCACTCAAATGTCTATTTTCCTAGTATTTCATAACAAAATTAAAGTTATCAGTAGAGACAGGTAATATAATAAAAGTTATTTGCTGAAAGGAAAATTTAAATAGAAACTAAATCATTAATTTATAATATTTGCTGACTTACTGTATTTACTGTGTATTTTTATTTTTGTGGGCAAGTCCTAAAGACCCTGGGACAGTGCTTGCATCTTTTTACACAATTAAAGTCAGCCACTGATGAATCTACATATTTGCTAGTTGCTTAATTTTCGCTTTTAAAGTTTGAATTGGCAGATGTAATTTATAAAATAAAGACTCCTAGGAAAACAGGGGTCTTCAGTGTAGATATATGACAGAAATTACTGTTCTAATTAACTACATCATCTGTTTTCTGCTTTTAACAGGGAGAACAAGGAGATCAAGGAAACCTTGGAAAAACTGGCGAAGCAGTAAGTTTGAATTCTCATTCTAGTTTTATTTTTAATTCTGTGTTTATTTGAGAGTGAGTGAGGAATTTGTTGCAGTAACTTTCTGATTTTATTTTCCTTTGAAGCTGTACTGTCTCGGCTCCGTTTTTGGTCTTTCAGAATCATCCTATTTCAAGAAATTCCCCATTTTAACTGTTTTCCAGACTTTATTCTGCCTTTTTTCCTAATATGTTAAGTGAACATGACAGATAGTGTTAGGGAGCTTCCAAAGCACCTTTGAGTAAATTAACAAGCAATCCTTAATAATTTCAGAGACCACGTTTAGCCCGAGATGTATTTTGCAGACCTGTTCTTTCTGATAGCGCATGACGTGAGGTACCTGAAAACTGAAGTGGTTTATAAGCTATTGATAAACACTCCTTATTTTCATGTGTGGATTATAAATGTCTTCTGTTTTGTGTACAGGCAATTTATTCAAGTGAGCTTCATAGAGGCCCTTAATCTCGTTATTTATTTATTTATTGATGCTGTTATTTATTGATCCTGCCCTGTATTGGCAGCAGAGGAGTAATGCCCACTACGTGGTCTGTAGGGGGATAATGTCTGTCATGTCAGAGTTAAGACCAATGGTAAAACACCAAGAGCAGGAGGCAGCCTTTCAAACACACTTAGAACTCACAGGAAGAGCTTGCAAAATCACTCACCACTGTAATCTGTCACCGTTAGGCTTTTCCTGAGTGAATTGAAAAGCATCAGCAGGAAGAGGATGGTTTTTCTTATAGGGAAAACATGGTTTTCCAGATGTGAGTCCCGATGCAACGTATTTTCTGCACGCTTTGGACACAGTTTTTGCTTCTTCGCTTTCCATCTTCTCACCGACTTCTGTTTGTAACAAGTAATTTTTGTTTTCCTTGGTGCGTAGAGGGAATCCAAACTTGTTAATTCACAGCCAGGTCCACTCCCTGCTGTTCAGTATTGGCTCTGGTGGCGTAAAGTGGTGACCCCAGGACATCTCTGGAGTCAAACGTGCACACACATCCCAAAAAGTTGGCAATCCAAAAGTACAAGTACAAAGGTCAAGAGCAAAGCACAAGCGCTGCTCGCTGCTGTGACAGGGTCAGAGATGGAGCCCCAAGGAAGGTATGGAGTGAGGCATCTGGCCTTACCGTTGTCTTTGTGTTACCAGATGCTTGGTAGCACCACAGACAGAGAGGATTTCTTTCAAGTAGCACTAAGAAATGGTGCAAATACTGCACAATTTATTTAATAGTAAACACAAAGCAAAAAAGAAATTCCTAATTGATAAGAAGTTCAATGTCTAATAAAACTCTATATATGTGGTTTCTTCCTTCCATGCCACTTCCCACCTTTTTTGGCTTATCTGTATTTTTTGTTGTTTATTCCTGATCTTTATCGACCGAATTCTTCACATTACAGACTATGATGTATATTTTTAAACCCACAGTGGAGATTAGCCACGGGCAGTCCATCACAGTTCTCCAAAATAAAACCAATGCATTTCCTAAATAAGCTGTCACAAGAAGCAATTTTGCAATAATAAATACTGTAAATGTTGAATTCATACCAAATTATGACATGAAGCACATGCGTGTGTCTGCTATAGATACCAAAGAGTTGCACCAATATTTTTCTTCTTTCTTTCTGTTTTCTTAGTTTTCCTGGTATCATCCATCTTCTGTCTTTGAGGAATAAATCTGTCAGTGCTGCCTGAGGTGCCAAAATACTTCTTGCTTTTCTGTAGCAGCTTTTCCAGGTCAAGTACTGCCTGATATCTGCTTAGAATAATACAGATGGCAACCGTGCACAGGCAGCGAAGTTCCAGCAGCAGGAGATTGGACCGTAAGGCTTGGTTGTCAAGTCTAGTGAGGTGGGGTATGTGCTGAAATACAGGGTTTTCAATAGTCTAGAAGCTGTTTTGTCCAACATCTCTTAAGTGTCATGAAGCTGCTGCAAGGTGTTAACGTGACTGCAGGACCACCAGGTACAATCAAAGAGAGATTGGTTAAGATAGTGAGAAGTAAGGGACGGCAAGCAGAGCAGATTGACACTGGTGGTGAGACAAAATCTGTTGGAAGTCATGGCAAGGGAAAAAGGCACTTCAGCAACTGGATTTTGTGTGCTTGGATCAGATGCTGCCCAGTGATGGACGACAAATATCTGAAACCAACCTCAAGCATCTCATACAGATGACCTGCGTGTGCCCGAGTGTCAGGGAGGACGTGAGAAAATGAGCCATTGTTCAACTTCGATAGCACAAAATTGAACTCATCTAAAACCAGTTGCTTGTGTTACTGTTTGGTATTACCAGCGTTTATCCAGACTGGATATCGAAGTGTAAGTTAATTTCAAGGTCTCCGTGTCAAGCTCCGCTACAGAAATTCAGTCCTTGACCCGTACGCTTCTGAATTAGAAACTACTGACGTTTATACACATATTGAAACCGAATACAGGGGTAGAAGTGTCAGCTGCAGCGTGTACAGCTGGTGTCAAAAGGACAAACTAAAATAAGCAGAGTTCATGAACACAAATCCTGGAAAAATAATCTTCAAAGACCTGGAAAAGTTCCATGTCAGCAAGTTTACCCGTTTGCAGATGGTAACAGGCGGAGATTATGGTACTGCTGAATGCTGGATCTGGAGTGCAGTGATTTAGCACAGATTCGAGATGGATTTTAGTGAAAATGGATTGGAAACAGCAAAAAAAGTTCATAGAAAAATGTTAGTGTGGCAAGATGGTATTTTATAATTTCTTGTGTCACCTCATTAAATGATGCTGGATGAAAACATTTGAAAATGCTGAATTCTAAATAACATTCACTTGGGATAACATGGATTCTGGACACAGAGCAACGTGTTGGTGTGCAGCCTGACGGGCAGCCACTTCCACAGGAACGTTTGGAACCAGCTGAATGTTCCTTTGTCACTACCAGGCTTTTCAACGGATCGCTCCATCCTTGTGTTTGTGCTTTGGCAAGGTGGTTTTGACTCTGACGTGTGTTAGTCCTGAGATCTGGTCTCTGATTGTCCACAGAAATGGTCCTTCAAGAAGCTTTCTAAAATGCTGTTGTTCTCGCTGGAGAGTTATACGCAAATCCTTGTAAATCAACATTTATGACTATTTTTTTAACAAGGTTTAAAAGCATGATGATTTTTTAAAGAAAAATCAGGGAGTTTTTGCTTTATTTTTCTTTTGCTTAATACATTCAGTTTGATTTTTGGATTCTGCTACTGCTCCTCGAAGGATTGAAGGGATGCTGGAAGACACTGCCTCAACAAACCTGCTGTTTCCTTGTCTTGCACAAGGAGGAGAGAGTTGGAACCTCAGTCCAGTCTCAGTGACTGGTGTCTGTAATTACCCAATCCAGATCTGGGATTTAAGGAGCCGTGCGATCTTTAGGAAAGTCGATAGGGAAACCAGCACTTTATGGTTGGTGTATGGATGGAACAAGATGTTTTGCTCTCTGATTGCACTTCTGTGCTGCAGGCTAGTAATTGTTCTAAGGACCAAAATTATATTCCTAAATAAGCTTTTCCCCCTTTTCTTGCCTCTGCACATACCTGCCCTGGCTTATCTCAGCCTTAGACCCTTGCTTGCTACTTTGGATGGAGAAGAGGATTTAGTTGCCCCATTCTGAACTTCTTTCCCCTTCATTCCTCTTGAAGTCCCTTTTGCCTTTACCATTTCACTAACATTTTTTTCTTGTCATCTTGACTATTTTTTTTTTTTTGCTTTCCATATATATCCACTTCCACTCACACAGAAGCTGATCTCCATCTTTTGTATCAACAAAAATCCATTTTCTTTTAACATTTTTGCTGTAAATTTTCTTAGTGCTTTTCTTCTGAGGAACAGCCGGTGTGTAGGAAACTTGTTATGTAATAGTCCTGGCTCTGGAAGGTGTTGTAGGCTGGACAATGTGCTTAATGTGACAACAACATGTTCGTAGTCACTGCTTTCTAGTTGTTCCTTCTCTTTCAGTCCAGAGCAAGTATGTCAGAAAGACGATACGTTTGAATTGAAAAGGGGACTTGATCAGGGACCGCGTAGTAAGTGCTTCACTGCTGGTGTGAGGCGCCGCTGCCCGTCTTTCTCATCAGTGTCTTCGGTCCTGTGAACTGTGTGGCACTGGCTGGGATATCAGGAGTGGCTCTGTGGAAGGAGAATAGGTCTGAGTTACATCTTAGCTCTGATTGCGTCTTCTGTCCTGTGTGGAATAAGAGAATCGGAGTGCTTAGTTCAGCCTTTTGAAACCGTACCTCTACGCCCGTTATCTTGATGAGCAAGAGCACAGGCTAACCCTTTGTTGGCCCAGTTTGTGCCTGGTGCTGAGGCCCACTGTTGGCCATGACTGGTAGCAGTGGTAGTTCCGGTTCTCGGAGTTCGTCCCGAGAGTCCCACATTGCTGCCAGTGACGTCTGGGCACCACCCCAGTGCCAGTATCACCAGGACGAATCTTTGGCTGCTGCCAAGAGGCGTCTGGCTTCTGCCATGCAATACACAAGTTCTCACCCACGATGCGTCGCTCCAGCAGCCGAGGAGATAACTCTCGGTCTCTTTAGCCCCTTTCAGAAAGTACTGTGTGCCACCATTGTCACCCTCAGAGGCAGCTGTTTCAGTGGCTTACTGCAATATATTTAAAGGATGGTATTTCAAGAAGAGCCAGCAATGGAAGAAAATAAGACATTGTAAAGACTTGGTTAATTTTTACCCTTTATATTAGAGCACTTGAGGCTGATTCTGTTGAAATTGTAAAGATAAAAGCTAGCAAAATGTTGTGGATTTCTTTTTCCAAAGGCAGAGATGTCAGACTGGAAAGTTATTTCTGCTGTGACATTATTTCTATGGAATAAAATACTCCTCGCCTCTGGAAGGGAATATGAGGGGTCCAGTGAGCTCAGAAATAAAGCTTTTCTTTAAAGAAAAAATCTCTTCTAAGTGCCAGTGTAGTGATGCTTAAGCCAGTACGTCCCTATGCGTGTGGGAATAGTAATGCCACCGTGGGAACTGGTGTGAGTGTTGGGGTGTCCTGTGCAAGGGCAGGAGTTGGACTTGATGATCCTTGTGGGTCCCTTCCATCTCAGGACATTCTCTGATTTTATTTTCACTTTTTAGAGCGTTGCAGACACGTTACAGTTGTGTATCGCATCACTTCGAGGAGCTTCCATGTTTTTGCCATCTTTCATGAGCAGCGATGCCGCGTACTCTGGCCACTTACTGCTTTCTCTCCAAGCTCACTGCTTCATACTTTTCTCAACCAGGGCCTTGCACTGTAATTATTTTTTTCCCTTTTAATTTGTTAATAAAGGAGGTATTGCAAGCACTCAGGAGTAAGCTTTTTAAAAGTATTTCCCCTCATGTTTCCTATTCCATATGGTGGCACTTGTTCTACTGAGTGGGAATTTGTGGGAGAGCCTCAGGAGAGAGTTATTTCATTTTTAAAAGGACTGAATGGCTCTTATCCCCAGACTTCAAAGGCGCTTGGGGCTACAACATTTGAAAGGAAAATTCTGACAACACCTGATCCAATATCATTTTTTTATTCGACTGGCTTTCACGTTTTTTCCACTGACTTTATTGCCCTTGAAGGTTGCGGTCAGACTTGAAGCACTAGCAGAGCAATTATCGCCTTTGATTTTATGTTTGTAAAGCATCTAGCGCTGCGAGGCTGAGCTCAGGGACAGAGCTGAGGTGGTGGCACACTGCGATGATTAAATTAATGTCAGTTCTCTTCAAGCAGTAGCCATTTACTGTTGGTGTGTCTGGATCATAGAATCACTGAGGCTGGAAAAGACCTCTAAGCTCATGCAGTCCAACCTCACCGTGCCCGCTACACCATGTCCCCAAGTGCCACAGCCACATGGTTTTGAACCCCTCCAGGGATGGAGACTCCACCCCTGCGCTGGGTTCAGTGATCCTCCTGGAGGGAACAGAAGATAGATTAGCTTGCACAGTCCTTACTTCCCCGCAAGAGCAGTTAGACAAACAAACTTTTAGTTCTCTGGCATGAAGAAATGTACTGTGCTCTGCTGGAGTGTCACTGGGGAGCTCCCAACCCTGAACCAGTGTGGATATTCTACTAATAGAATTCTGCTTTCCTTTTGTACAGGGACCAGCTGGCTTACCTGGAGAAACTGGGCCATCTGGAAGTCTTGGTGAAAAGGTATAATAATCTATCTGACTACTCAGCAGAAAAATAAGCTGTGAAAAACATTGGGGTGATAAAATATTGGTGAAAGATTTTTTTTAATGACCATAGAGAAAGCTAAAATTTGTGTAGCTGTTACAGAGCACAGGGATTTAATAAATGGTACCCCAGATGTTATTTGAGATGCATCTGGTATCCCTGATTTTACTTGGCAGTTAATATAGAGCTGATAGATTTTGTGTTCAGGTCTGGAGTCCTTGGCACAGGGAGGACATGGATCTGTTGGAGCGAGTCCAGAGGAGGCCAAGGGCTGGGGCACCTCCTGTACCAGGACAGGCTGAGAGAGCTGGGGTTGTTCAGCCTGGAGAAGAGAAGGCTCCGGAGAGACCTTAGAGCAGCCTCCCAGCACTGAAAGGGGCTCCAGGAAAGCTGGGGAGGGGCTCTGGATCAGGGAGTGCAGGGACAGGACGAGGGGGGACGGTTTTCAGCTGAGAGAGGGGAGATTGAGGTGAGATCTTAAGAAGAAATGTTTTGCTGTGAGGGTGGGGAGGCCCTGTCCCAGGTTGCCCAGAGCAGTGGTGGCTGCCCCATCCCTGGAGGTGTTTCAGGCCAGGTTGGATGGAGCTTGGAGCCCTCTGATCCAGTGGGAGGTGTCCCTGCCCATGGCAGGGGTGGCACTGGATGGGCTTTGACGTCCCTTCCAACCCAAACCATTCCATGATTCTATGAAAGCAGAAACGGTGGTGATTTTAGGATTTGACATCTTACCCCTAACATGGCACTTCCTTTACTCTTCGTCACTATTGATTCACAGAAAGTGGCATAAATTATCCTTCGTTTTTAAGCAGTGCTCAATGCCTATGCGTTTCTGCATAATGCAAAGACAAAAGTAGGAAGGTAAAATTTTCCTGTAGGCATTAACCAAGCAGAGACAACGTTGTTAATTTTGTCTGCTGTGCAGTAGCAGTTGTGTTTGTGAAAGCAGCTGGGCAGACTTTGTGACTGGAACAGTATAAATATCTTCAGCGTATTTGCCGTGGTTTCATTTAGGTGAAGCATTTTAAAACTAAAAACCAGGGAACTATTACTGGACTGCATGTCTGCTTTAATTACACTGAACACATAATTGTTTGTCAGAACCATCGAGCACTATTTATATTTCAGCACAGTAGGGTTGAATTAACTTCCCTAGACTGGTGTCTGCTATTTATATATTTTATGGAGAAAGTCTTAATAATATATTAAAACTTCAATGAAAATCTGATTATAATTTTTGTAATCTATGAAAGGAAATACATCAGTGGAAAGCACTGCTTATTAAAAATAAAAAATAAAAAGTTTCACATGGTTTTAATCATAATATCATCTTAAAATTCACTGTCAAAGGATTCTTGTTCTTTATAGTTACACCCCAGTAGGGTTCTCTGTGCTTTGGTTGTGTCTGTGCTGGCAGGAAGAACCTCAGTGACCTAAGGACGTCGGCGATCAGTTTTAGTGAGTAATATCTTTCACACTTCACACAGAAACCTAGAAAAACGCGTGCACTGTACGTGAAGCGAGTGGCCAGTGCGCTCAAGAGCGGAGTGTGTTTGTCTGTCTTAATTGTTCAAAGGAACTGAGACGAAAATTGATGTTGTTTCCATCAAATCGTGGAATGGTTTTGGTTGGAAGGGACCTTAAAGCCCCACTTAGGCCAACAAAGATTACCTTGGGATACTGCTGCTTGTTTAGCTGGGAGGAAAATAGGCAGTAAAAGACCAATGAATTTATCGACAAAAGGAAGCAAGGTTCTTCACGGTGCAATAATTCAGTCATAGAATGATAGAATAGTTTGGGAGGGCCCTCAAAGCCCATCCAGTGCCACCTCCTGCCATGGATCAGGGGGCTCCAAGCCCCATCCAACCTGACCTGGAACCCCTCCAGGGATGGGGCAGCCACCACTGCTCTGGGCAACCTGGGCCAGGGCCTCCCCACCCTCACAGGGAAACATTTCTTCCTGAGATCTCATCTCCACCTCCCCTCTTTCAGCTGAAAACCGTTCCTCTCACCCTATCCCTGCACTCCCTGATCCAGAGCCCCTCCCCAGCTTTCCTGGAGCCCCTTTAAGTCCTGGGAGGCTGCTCTAAGGTCTCCCCACACCCTTCTCCAAAGGTGGGACCCTTCGTAATTCCCCTACTCCAATTGTTTCTGTAGCTGCTGAAGGGCTGCCCTTGCCTTTAGACCTGTGCTTTCCTAACACATAATGATGATCGAAGGAGAAAGGAGCAACATTTTCTTTTCCACCTGTTTGTTGCCATAAATTTTATGGATTCAAGAAGAACATAACTGTAAATGTGATGCACCCAAGAGAAAGGAAAGGGATGTGCTGGGTGCTCTTCACAAAGACTAAAGTACCAAATGTCTTCTTCAGCCTTTGAGTAAAAGAGGATACGGAGAAGTTCCTTTTTGTCGCTGTTTCAAAATATGGGTGGGCTTGTAGGGGAAGGGAGAGGAGAAATTCAACAAAGGTGAAGCAAGGCCTCTGCAGTGTTTCGGGAGGACGGCTCTTCATCCCGTGCTGGGATGCACTGCAAAGCTTTGCTCCCCTTAGCAGCCCCGTCTCCTGTAGGCTGTGGGTTACAGCTCTCGGGAAAGACCGCTTGTCTCCTCGTTGCATATCAACCTCGTTGGCTGGGTATCCCCGCCTCGGTGGATGTGGAATGAGTCAGGGGAAAAAAGCACTCAATGTTTTAGCATTTTTCATTACAGGGAGAGCGTGGCAGCCCAGGACCAGTTGGTCCTCCTGGAGAGAAAGGCGTCATGGTAAGTCACAAATAACGGAGAATCCATAATGATGTTACTTACAAAGGCATTTTAGTTTCCGAAACGGTAACACAGACCTGCCCACACCACAACGTGTCCACTTTCTGTTCCCACTGTCCCAACCTTGATGTGAGGATTCTGAAATTTGTTTAGAACTCGGCAGTTTGTTTCAGTAAATCCCTGTCAGCCTGTGCCTCATTTCGTAGGTTGCTTTAATGATTATTGTGATGTATCCAAACAAATATCTGCTTTCTAAACAAAATTATGAGAATAAATTTTGTAAGATTAAATATTTTATTAACTTATCTCCAATTTTTCAGCTCAGTAATTACATTTATTATTGGGTTTATAATAACAATTTTGATAAAACTCTTCTGTCTTTTCCATGTTTATTTCAATTTCAGGGCTACCCAGGACCTCCAGGAGGCCCTGGACCTGTGGGGCCGGAAGGTTTACCTGTAGGTATAGAGCAGTGCTTTGGTTTGATGTAAAATGTACCGTTTTCAAATTAACTTTTTGTTCTGCTGAAGCTGAGAATGGTTTCTGATTTGTATGGCAGTCTATAAAATGGTCATGAAAATTTACCAATCCACGCATAACGTCTGTTCACCTGCTCTTTACCAGGATGATCCTTGAGAGACAGGAAAATTAATTGTATCATTTATTCATCCATTTAAAAAAAACACTCTGAGACAAGTAAGGAAATAGAATTTTTGAAGGATGGTTTATAATAGCACAACAATTTTATTTTTAATTAATTGATGCCTAATATAATTTAAATGTATTTATGTGTTTAGTTTCATTATTAATCAAAATCAATTTGTATTATTTTGTGTAAATATACATTTTACATATATGTTGCTTATTGTGTGTAATTGTGTTATAATTTGGTTGCTGTTGATCTTCACTACAGAGAAAAACTTAATCTTATATCACAAACTATTAGGATTTTTTAACATAATGTTGCTGAAATACAAGTATCCTTTAGCAATTTTGGAATGTTGGACAGAAGTCATTTATCCTACAGTCACATCATGGTTTCTTAATTCAGAATAGTGTTACATAGAGTCTCTTATGTAGGTTTTTATAGATAAATCGTACTAAAACACTTAATTGAATTTGAACCATGAGTGGAAGTGATTGTTTTGTACGAATTGCATTGACTGTTGCGCAGTGTGCCCGAGTCTTGTAATTTTCAGAAACATGCATACAGAATATGATGAATACATTTATTTGAAATATAGGGACCTGCAGGGCCACGAGGACCACCAGGGCCACAAGGACCTAAGGGAAGAAGAGTAAGTAATACCGCTGTTCCGTGTTACTTAGAGCAGAGAGCAGTGTGTTGCCAATTAGAATCCGACGTGTAAACCGTGCACAATTGCTTCCCTTGAGCTCTGTCCTCCGTGCTCAAACCTTCTGCCCTAAAATCAGGCAGATGATGCTTGTATTTCATTGTAGGAAACGCTATGGATCTTCATTTCTCATTGTATTACGGTTAAATGGAGTTTTGCCATTGATTTCAGCTAAGACCGGGACCAGAACGAAAATGACCACTGGCCTTATTTTCTGGATACATAAATACGCAAATGTTGGCATTTGTAATGACTGCTGGGCTATTTCAATGTATTAAGGACTATTTTCATTATCTGCATGTCACTTACGTCTTCAGAAAAGCAATCAAAATCATCACCCAAACGTAGTTGTGGGAGAGGAAGAAGCAAAGGCAGAATCTCAAACCTCTCATTAGACTGTAATTTCCATTTAATGCATTTTTATTAGGGAAACGGGAACCATTTTTTCACTGTTTAAAAGTGCTAACTCAAAGCCTGCATAAGCAAAGTGGGAGTCTTCCATGTCAGTTCGTATGAGCATTTGATCAAAATGTAGAAGATCATGATCAGTATTGCAGATTATTACCTGGGGATGATTGGCTACATGAGTTTCCTAACCACTTTCCCTCATAAACCATTGGAATGCGCTGCCTGGGGAGGTGGCGGAGTCACCGTCCCTGGAGGTGTTTAAGAGGAGATTGGATGAGGCACTTAGTGCCGTGGTGCAGTTGATGAGTTGGTGTTGGTGTTGGGTCATAGGTTGGACTCGATGATTTCAAAGGTCTTTTCCAACCTTGTGATACTGTGATAAACCCCGCCAGTTACTTGCACTTCCTGAATATGGAGGTTTTTCTGGTCATGTTTTTGCAGTCTGAGCTCAAGGTGCCTGCAGGAAGCCCTTCCAGCCCGTAGGATAGGTGGTTGCAGCGTGAGCAAGTGTATTTTCACTGGATTTACAGACCTCGTCAAGAATAGCGATGAAGATGCACCCATCTAACATCACCCTCACCAGCAGTGTGGCAGCACATCCAGGCTTGCTGTGAGACTTTCACAACTCGTAACCATGGCTGGATCAGGGCGGCTTCATGGGCATCGGGCAGGGCGTAGCACTCATTCCAAGTCCCCAAGTGTAGTGATAGGACGAGGGGTAAGGTTTTAAGCTGAGATTGGGGAGATTTACATTAGATGTTAGGAAGTAGCATTAGTATCACAGTATCACAAGGCTGGAAAACACCCCCAGGGACGGTGACTCCAACACCTCCCCAGGCAGTGCATTCCAATGGCCAATCACCCTCTCAGTGAAGAATTTTTTCCTAATATCAAGCCTAAACCTCACCTGATGAAGCTTGAGATGAGGAGTGCACACACGCACTCATTTTCACTGTAATGTGCCGATGGTTGAGCTTCATCTAGAAAGGAAGATCCCCTGGGCTCTGTCAGTCCACCAGGGTTTCAGTTTGACTGGTGGCCTTTAGGATGCAGTGAGTTAGAAGACCAGCTCAAAGGTAATTTAGTGTAAATAGTCCTCTCTTGAGATTGTACCGAACTGCTGCGTGTTGTATATTTGAATTCTTCTGGATGTGGCGTTCCTGTCTGTACTCCTTCCCTCCTGGCAAACCATCCGCCAGCATCAGCAAGAAGATGAGCCAGGGAGGGTTACATTGGATGTTAGGAAGAGGTTCTTCCCCCTGGGGGTGGTGGAGCACTGGCACAACTCCCCAGGGAAGCAGTCGTGGCACCAAGACTGCCGGCATTCCAGCAGCGTTTGGCCAATGCCCTCAACCCCACGGTGTGAATGTTGGGGTGTCCTGTGCAGGGACAGGAGTTGGACTCGATGATCCTTGTGGGTCCCTTCCAACGCAGGACATTCTATGATTCTGTGATCAGCAGAGCTGGAGGCAGAGCCAAGCGACTGCCACAACCGTGAGTCCTCGCCGGCAGACTTTCCTCCCTCCCAGCAGCGTCCACTACCTGGCGATTGCTTTTATGAGGGAACGACCTATTTTAATTTAGATTCTATTTTGAAGGTAGAAGATTGTTTTTATTTAAGGAGCGTCACATCTTCTGCCAACTGAGACAGGAATTTTTGAGGGAGTCTGTCTCTCTGATTTTGGCAGCACATCATGGAGTACATTTATTTTAAGTGATGTTCAATTATAAAAAATCCCAAACATCCCAGGCTCTGTGGAAGTTCCAGTTTGAAGCTGTGGTTTATGCCTTTGCCTCCATTCAGCATGACTGGGAATGCCTCATGGAAGGAGGGTCTTGGAGCAGACCCAAGTCTTCAGGCTCTGCGAACAAAACCCCACTGAAGCCCCTGAGAATTTTGCTTGCGCTCAAAATATCAGACCCAAAGTGGAATCTTGCTTAAGGGCCCCTGAAACCTGGGGTTTGTCATCACTGGATTCAGAAAGAGAAGTGTCAGAACCCCCATTTCTGTGTGGTAGGCGTCAAAAAATGCACACCACGCTCACATGCAGAAGTTAACCAGGAACATATGGAAATTCCCTTTGTTGTGCACTGAACCAAGGATGGATCCCGTCTTCACAGCTGGAATCTGCAGGAAGTCTTAGGAGCACTGACCCTCTACTTCTGCGCTGTCACGGAGTAGAATTCCTTCATCTCTTAAATTCTGGACCTTTCAACAACCGATTCACATCCAAGATTACCCAGCAGCCTACTTCTGGCTGAGAGTGTCCATCTGCTCCGTCTCTGGTACGCGCGGGAGTTCCGGCCAACTGAAGACAAGCTGTCTAGGAGTCTGTGGGATCTGGGGCGACTGAGCATAGTGCTAGCACAGAGCTTCCACAGCTCATGCTCAAGACTTGATAGACTTCAGCTGGAATCACATGGGAGGTTGGGTCCGTTTTTGACCCACATTTTAATTTTTAGTGTTACATTCATGGAAACAGAAGGAGAGTGCTGGTTTGTAGGTCCTTCAGTGGCAGAGTGACACTCTGGGAGGTGGGAATATGTGTATGTAAGAGAAGGAATTTCTTTCCATGACCAGAAGGAGGAAATACGTTGGTCTGGAGGGGACACTGTGGTAGCAGTGTAGGTAGCCATGAAGCCATTGTTGCATGGGTGTTTTTGTTCTTGTTTGCTAACGTACAGAGAAGAAAAACACAATGTGAGAGACTGGTTCTGCTTTTAGTTCCTACCATAATCTCTGACTGAGTCAACTGTAGCTCTTAGTCTGAGGGGAGGAGGTCCTGTATAATTAGATGTGTTTAATGAGTGAGCCCTAAGCAAAATTCTCAATAACTGCTAAGATTCTTGGTAGTTACTTCTCTTACAGCTGATGTTTGGTGATTTAAAGCTCAAAACAAATACTTTTTCTACTCTTGCTTTCCTGAAATGCAAGTCATGGAGTTCAATTTATGAAAGTGCAGGTAGATGCCTAATGAAGTGCTGTAGATTTGGGATCAGGCAACAACAGCCAGTAGGGTTCTCTGTGCTTTGGTTGTGTCTGTGCTGGCAGGAAGAACCTCAGTGACCTAAGGACGTTGGCGATCAGTTTTAGTGAGTAATATCTTTCACACTTCACACAGAAACCTAGAAAAACGCGTGCACTGTACGTGAAGCGAGTGGCCAGTGCGCTCAAGAGCGGAGTGTGTTTGTCTGTCTTAATTGTTCAAAGGAACTGAGACGAAAATTGATGTCGTTTCCATCAAATCGTGGAATGGTTTTGGTTGGAAGGGACCTTAAAGCCCCACTTAGGCCAACAAAGATTACCTTGGGATACTGCTGCTTGTTTAGCTGGGAGGAAAAAAGGCAGTAAAAGACCAATGAATTTATCGACAAAAGGAAGCAAGGTTCTTCACGGTGCAATAATTCAGTCATAGAATGATAGAATGGTTTGGGAGGGCCCTCAAAGCCCACCCAGTGCCACCCCCTGCCATGGGCAGGGACACCTCCCACTGGATCAGGGGGCTCTAAGCCCCATCCAACCTGGCCTGGAACCCCTCCAGGGATGGGGCAGCCACCACTGCTCTGGGCGCCCTGGGCCAGTGAAACAGAAATGAATATTTTCTCATTACATTCCATGTCTACTACCACAAACCAGAGGTCCCTGCATTAGTGTGTTTATTTTCACTCATCCTAGGAGGCAGGACGAGAAAGAACAGAAAGAGTTACTTGGTGCTTCTTGCCCTCTCAGATGAACTTTTTCTCAGCCTTCCATCCTGGAGTTTCCAATGTAATATGTTCCATTTTAGAAACAAAGCTGAACCCGTGCCAAAGAAAAAAGCAGTAGCAATCATTTGGCAGCCTTACTCCTCAGCTCTGTTGCAACCTAAATTAAATAACAGCAGGGAAATGATGTGTATCTTTCGTTCTCTGTTCACTGTAGTAGGAAAGGATACAGATCCAGTTAATCTCTGCCAGTAATGAGTCACACCATGCTATTTATAGGAATGGTATGGAGTGCTTTTGTTAGAATATTCGGTTGCCTTTCCCTTGGGTTCCCGTACTCTCTTCTGCAGTTGACTGAAGGTAGCCTGAAGGCAGACATGGCCCAGAGCCAGAAATTAAGCATCATGTTGGTTCTGCTCCTTTGTTTTCAACTCAAAGTTGTATAGTAGGTCGGTGTTTTGAATGGTAGACCTTCTCACTTGATGATGAGTGATCAAATCAGTTGTCGTTCTCTTCCTAATGACTGGGCTGTGACTGTGAGCTCCGTTGAGGTGAGGGTCTGTGCGATTAGCAGAAAGGTTTTGGTGTGTTACGCGCGTAGCACGGACTGAGAACGCTCTTTAGTCTCTTGCCAGGACCATTTCTCCAGCTATGGACTACGACCCTTCCATGATTAAAAGGAAGTCACAAGTGTTCAAAGAATTTATCTGTTAATATTATTAATGGTAGATAAAACCTAGAAAGATGTTTCTTTAGTACACAAATCTCTACAATCAAAACATGTCCTTTTTCCTCCTTGAATATTTCTGCTTGACGTTGTCTGTTCACCAGCCTCATGGAGGATAGAGTCGTAGTTATTGAGACTGGAAAAGACCTAAGCTCATCCAGTCCAACCATCAGCTCAACCCCACCGTTCCTACTAAACCCTGTCCCCAAGTGCCACGTTTACGTGCTTTTTGAACCCTTCCAGAGATGGGGCATCCAGGTGCCACTAGGAGAGATATCATGTCTCATCATCCCACTGCGTAATGCTGTAACAAGCCTGCCTCTGTCTCGACACTTATCTAGCTCTTGCTTTAAGGTGATCATTTGGTTTAGGTTGTTATTAACTGCGTACGGAAAAGAAAATGTAAACCAATCATGGCGTTTAGAATTTAGGGATATAACCTATTGAGTCATCATGGATAAAATATTCTTTTCCTTTTTGCTCACAATTTGTTTTAAGGATTATTCCTTTCCTTGTAGACTAATGGATTTAGATTTCCAATCTCAAATAATAATTTCTGAATGTTTTGGCAATAAATATTTGCTGTATTGTAATACAATAGTGTAACAGTTTTGGGGTTTTTTTCATCAATTGGTTATAAAAAGTGAATTTACAAGAGATATTTTAGTCTAACAATAGAGCAGTTCGCTATGCAAGATTATAAACTGCTTTGATTCTTGCCTCTAACTGGTTTACTAATGAAAGAAATTTATAAGTGTGGATTAGAGTTTTACTAGTAAATTGGATTTTTGCATATACAACTTAAAATATGCTAAAAAATGAGCACTCCATGTAGCCAGTGCTCATCTCAATTCTAAATCTGTGTCTCTTGCATGCAAAGTGGATGGAGAAGGAAGCACAAAATATCAGCCTGCAAGCTGACTCCAACACTTGAACATTTTGTTTACATGTTTTTCAAAAATCCTTTTCTCTTACATAGATATCTCAGCAAGCCAGAAACTTATTTTGTTCTTTGAAACTTTATTTCCCACTTAATATACTTATTTTTTCCATGCTGACAAAACATGTTTCCCTGCTCCTAAAGCTTGTGTTGCATCTCCCTGATGATAGTAAAAAAAAATGCTTAATTAAAATTCCAAATCACTTGTTCAACGTTCAGGGGCCAAGAGGTCTGGATGGTCTTCCAGGAGAACCAGGAGCCCAGGGCGTTAAGGTGAGTGCCTGCAGTGCTCAGTACTTTACAAAACATTGGGATAGACCATAAAAGATAAAAGAAAACAAACGAAACAACCCAGCATGTCAGAAGCCATAAAGTTCCATTTAATCTAGGAGGAGATGGGCAAATTTCTGCTCTATTTGGATGCTTCCTTATTATGGTATAAGCTCACTGACGACCTCAATCTGCACTTTCTGCAGCGTTACCCAGCATTTAAACTGACAGCAGCTTCTCTAGCAAATGCACATAGAATTCACCTGGTTTTGGTTATTTTTCAGGGAGAAAGAGGCGATCCGGGAAAGAAAGGACTTCCTGGGCTCATTGTAAGTATTGAAGTCAATATTTGTAAAGCCTTAACACAGTTATTGCTCGTTTCTGAGCTGCATTTGGGAATTGTCTAAAGCCAGTGTTGTCTTTCGGTGTTTCTCGTTGACCAGGGTAAAGCTGGAAATCCAGGAGAAAGAGGAGATCAGGGAACACTTGTGAGTATGAAATTCTCCAGTACTTATATAAAAAAAATAATCCACAAAACCTCATACTTGGTTTCACTCTCAGATATCATCGAGGGCTCCAGGGGGTCCTTAGAGCAGCCCCCCAGTACTGAAAGGGTCTGCGGGAAAGCTGGGGAGGGGCTCTTGATCAGGAGTGCAGGGACAGGACATGGGGGGATGGTTTAAAACTGAGAGATTGAGGAGAGATCTTGGGCAGAAATGTTTTGCTGTGAGGGGGGGGGGGGAGGCCCTGGCCCAGGGTGCCCAGAGCAGTGGTGGCTGCCCCATCCCTGGAGGGGTTCCAGGCCAGGTTGGATGGGGCTTAGAGCCCCCTGATCCAATGGGAGGTGTCCCTGCCCATGGCAGGGGGTGGCACTGGATGGGCTTTGAGGGCCCTTCCGGCTCAAACCTTTCTATGATTCTTTGAAAGCGGTGATGGTGGTGATTTTATACTGAAATTGAGACTCAAAATGTTGGCTGTCACTGTGCTTCTCTTGCCTCTTCAGCTTGGATTTAAGAGCTTGTTGCCTCTCACCTTTGATTTTCATTTCCTCTTCGCTAGGACTTTGAAATGTATTCATTTACACAGAAATGGATGAAGCAAAACCTCATTAGGTTGGAATGATGGGAATTGGTACATTTGCTGCAAAGATACTGCTTTATTTCTGCTACAGCTCCAGTTTCTAGAAGAGGTTGTGAGACAGAGAAGCCATGAGCCGTACTCATGGAAGGAAGAGCGAGCTATGACCCGTCCTGAGCATCTCCGATAGAGTTTGTAGGACAGGACACTCGTCACACAGTGTTTAGGCCCAGTTTGCACGCACACGTCAAAAGAACATGATGAGGATGGTAGACAATGGGTCAGCTAAGATCTATCTCGACCGAGAAGAATCAGAGAAAGGATTTATTCTGAGTTCCCTCACCTGCCACGGGAGCTGGTGATGCGGCAGTGCACGTCAGGCAGAAGAAAAGGGTGTTTCTGAGCAAACTCTTGAGTGAGCAGGAATAAGAGAGGAAGTGGCTTTTCACAGAACATGAAACAACCTGTTTCCAATTATTTTTTTAAAATTCTATTTTAATCTTCCAGGGTTTGCTTGGACCTCCCGGAGCCACAGGAGACAGAGGGCCAATGGGAGAGCCAGTAAGTTGATCCTTTTGCCTGCTTAACAATTTTTCCATGAATTATAATGAATTCCCCGGTAATTCAAGCTCTGTTTGACCAAAATGCAGCGTTTCCAGCTGTGGTTAGAAAGGAATTGTGGCGTAATTGTCCCCAGAACCGCAGGGCTGGAGTCTGCCTCCGTTGTTTAGCGTAACTTGTTCTTCAGGAGACTTGTTAATCACGTTGGGAAGCGCAGCAGAAAGGGGTGCACGACGTAAGAGAGCGTGAGAGAGTCTGGACATCAATATTACGTGGCATCGAGGTAGACATCTACATTATGAGTTATGTGAATGTAGGTGCCAATACAGATGTTAGTGGGATTTTTTTTTTTTTTAAGGCAAATTATAGGACAGTTCTGCAGAAACTCAGGGACCACATTGATGTGTCAGGTTAAATTCTCAACGAAAGCAAGACTGCGCTAATAAACCTCAGACATTCTTCTGCTGGGTGGATTCTGGTTCTGGTTGTTGGTATTTCAAAGCCGCCCTTACTTTTGTCGCGGATATTGTAACAGAACTCGTGGCGGCAAGGTGCTGCGTGGTGTAGCTGTGACAGGAATAGCATCGCATCGCAATCTGTGAGAAGAAATCAAATTATATAGACACTGTGGCAAAGTGTGTGCTGTCCTAGGGGCACTTGGGAGAAGATTTCCATTTTATAGGGCAGAAATTCGACAGCGTTGTCAAGATTTGTGTGTTTTCATTGCTTCTGAAAATTTATTTTGCATATCAAATAGTTAATTTAAATTTTGAAAGTGAACAGTTGCTATGAAATGTATTATTTCTATTAATTGTTATTACTTCTCATATAATATTATTTCTACTAATCTACAGGCTGGCGTGCTTACAGATAGCCATTCTATGTTTGGAGGGGCTAGAAAAATACCAATATTTACTTTAGTAATTTTTTCAATATAATTGCCTTCTTGAGCTGCCAACTTATATGAGTAGCAAAATATTTCAACCGAAAATATATTTTCTAATGGTTATTACTGGATTTTGGTCTCTTCATCTCTGTCATTTATTTAATCTCATCTTCACGTTGACATCCAGGAGCCTTACAGTGCAAGACTTAGACATAAAATTCATCCTATTTTCTAGTCAAGTCTGAATTTTCATATACATATATCTATCTATCTATATGAAAATTATATATATATTATATAGCATGAGAGCCTTATCTAAGTGGTCTGCTCTTGAGCAACCTACATTTCTGTTGCGCTCATCATTGTCGCAGCTACGCGGGCAGTGTTGGAATTAAGAAAAACTCATTTAAACAGGACTTTTTTTTTTTTAAGTGCTGGAAGAGTAAAATGTCTTTGGAAAGTGGTCTGAGAAGCTAGAAAGAAATGCTGAAAATTACACGAGACATTTTATTGACATTTCATATTTGATTTTATTAACTGCCTGTCCAAGCAGCTTGGCTTCATCATCATTTTCTGCCCAAAGCAGAATGACCCTCACTTTTAGTGCAGGAGCAAAAGCCAATAGAACTCCAAATAGGATTAATAGTGGATAGATCTTAGGTGATTTTAGCTTTTGTTAGGTTGCATTTTGTGCTGAACTAAAATGCAATTGTAATTCAAAAGTCAGAAAACATTGTCATGAAGACAGTTAAGTCAATACATAATAATTTGCAACAACAGGGGCCAGGGGTAACTACCTGGTTCAGAAACTGAAGCGGACAGCTGTAACGTTAAAGCTAATAAAAGGTGTAAAATGTAGTTACCCATTTTTTAGAGGCTGTGTTACCATGTCGTGTGCTTTCCTGACTCAGAGCGAGCTTTATAAAAAACAGTTTGGGGAGCACATGTGAATCAAAACCAGGTTTGAGAGAATGCTGACATTTTCATTCAGCTCCGGTATTCTTAGAGCAGTAGTAACAGCTATGATCTAAACGACCCTCTAACATTACCTGCTTGGCAGGCATTTTGGCAAAATCCTTCTTTGCGAATTACCTGTTGATGGTTAAAAGGAGTCCCTGCATTGCTGGGAATCTCGGACTTCTGCAATTCCTTGGAAGCCTCAAAGGAAAGATCCATTCCCAATGCAGCAGCCTTGGCTCTGTGTAATGTTAGGAAGAAAGATGCAGTAAGATTATCGTGAGATTATAATAATTATGAGATTATTATGCAGTAAGAACTGCTCGGTAAGATGCAGTTTACATCGTGGTTGTGAGGGAAGAATATACTCACGTTATCGGTGCCAAGTCACCAGGAGGAGCAAACCATATGCACGGTCTGTAAGAGGAAGTGAGTAAATATTTGCTTAAAAGGCTTCTGTCATAAATATGGGTAGCAGCAGTTTGCTTTCACGTGAGAATAATACATCAAGAAAACATTCGGAATTGAGAATGTACTTGCATATGGATGAGGCCGAAAGGGGTAAATGGAGATGAACCTCCTGAAAGTTCAAAGACTGGCTACATCCAGAGGGTTGATTTGTCTTGACGTACGTTCATAGCGGGTATGGAATCGACTGTAAGTTGTCACGGGCGAACTCTGTCCCCCAGCGCACAAACCCCCGCTTCGTGAGCAGAGACGGACAATCTAACGTGCAGAGAATCTGAACGCGTCGCTTCAGGGAACAATCCCTGTGTTACAGCGATAAAGTTGTTACTGAAGATACAGCTTATATGAAAATGCTTACAGTATAGTTACTAATATTACCAAAAAGGGTCCGGCCTCCAGGCGTTACACCTCAGTGGCTGCCCTGTATAAACACTGCTAAATCCATAGTGAAGCACCCAAGAGTTGTTTTCAGTGAATTCCATCCCAGACAGTAGGCTTTTCCACAAAGCAAACCAGACAGTCTAACAAAAAATGAAACAAAGGCTCAGATAATCAAGAGGAGAGCTTAGTTTAGATAATAATTTACTTTGGGTCTAAAAGAAGAGGCATCTGTGCTATTATTTGAAGTCTGTTACTTCAGGGTGTCGATGTTAGCAGTGAGACGTTCAGTACTAAGCACGTAGACGTGGCGCTTTGTGACATGGTTTAGTAGGAACGATGGTGTTGAGCTCGTGGTTGGACGGGATGATCTTAGAGGTCTTTTCCAACCTTAATGATTCTGTGATTCTACTGTAAACCATCATGGCACTTACATACACAGTTGGGTTTAGGAGGGAAAAGAGTGAACTACACTTTACACCAATTGGAAGAGACAAAGTCAAGAGTAAGAAGTGTAATCTAATGTTAATTGAATGATGCATCCAAAATTTTATTTTATGCCAGGGTCCAAGAGGACAACCAGGGGAAGCCGGCCCTGTTGGAGAAATTGGGTTTCAGGTGAGCTATTAATCATTTATGGAGTAATAACAAATGCACAAGCAACTGAGTAAGCCTGGACAGTGTGATTATAAACTATTTTTTTTATTACCTGCAACTGACTTAAATACCATGAACTCCTGAGAGACTCTCTTGCTTAAAGCTGTTTCCAAAAAAAAAAGGTCTAAAATAAGTAGCTTTTTCCACTGTGAGCACTGTGCTCTTTGGGACATAAGGTCATGACACCTGCACCTAGAAGGTGAAAGTTTAGTTGAGCAAACGAGTCTTAGAAGAACAGCATTAATCATATGGCTTTGCAAATGGGAGATGAGGACAAGCAGCTGCAGGTGCTCTTGTTAAATTTGCTTCTGGTTTTTGCGTTGGTTTTGATACGTCTTTGATGGAAATACGACAGTCTGTTCGCCACAGTGGCAACGAAGTAGCTGAGGGATGAGCTCACTTAGAACTGAAGGGGTTTGGCTTACTCGAAGAAACGCACTTCCTCAGTCACTGAAAATTCAGTACCAAGTGACTTTTCAGAAGAGGTTTAAATGTAAACTTTACAAGACACAATCTGACACCATTAACTCTTTAGGGGCTTTGTTCTCCAAAGGCTAGATGTGCTTGGCTCCAAGCCGAAACAGCGATGAAGTGGTCAGGCAAATTTACAAAAGGCAGGGAGTGCAGCGATAGGATGAGGGGGAATGGTTTGAAGCTGAAAGAGAGGAGATTTAAATTAGATATTAGTAAGAAATGTGTGGCTGTAAGGGTGGGGAGGCACTAGCACAGGTTGGCCAGAGAAGTTGAGGTGTTCAAGGCCACGTTGGAGCCCCCTGATCCCGTGGGAGGTGTCCCTGCCCATGGCAGGGGGGGTTGGAGCTGAATGGGCTTTAAGTTCCCCTACAACCTAAATCATTCCGTGACTCTGGGATTGCTCAGCCCTCTGGTGATTTATGATGAAAGGTACAGGTTTAGTGGTGCCACTGAATCTTCAACGCTTTTGTGGCCCACGGTGTGGTTCCTGAACTCCTCCTATGCCCTCCTTTCTTTTCTTCTCTTGGGCTCTATTAAGAACAAAGAACTGTGTTGCCTTAATTTGAGTTTTCAAATAAACGTTTTTCCCAGTGTCTCCTGCCATTTTTCTGCTTCAGTTTTGGCTGTAATTGGTGGCTGCAAGTGGTGACCATGTGTAACAGTAGCTCTTGTACCGTGCAGGGACCTCCTGGCCCTGAAGGAGAACCTGGCCTGCAGGGAGAACCAGGTGCAAAGGTAAATGCTTAAATTATTCTCACCTGAGTTTTTAAAATTTTCCAGTTTCCTTAAAAGCAAATCCAAGTGATCTGATCCAGTGGGAGGTGTCCCTGTCCATGGCGGAGGGGTTGGAACTGGATGGGCTTTAAGGTCCCATCCAACCCAGACTGTTCTATGATTCTATGATTCATTTGCCACATAGGTAGCGATACAAGAAAAGAACCATTAAGACCTATTGTTATTGTCATGATTGCCATATTATCTGTAAATTCCGTCATCATTAGTAATATTGTCTCTTAAAATGCAATAATTTATTTTTCTAGGGAGACATTGGACCTGCTGGGAAGGCTGGAGAACCAGGCGACCAAGGTGTAAGGGTAAGCTGTGGATGCAAATCTTCTTCCAAAAAGCAAAACATGTTACAAGTGAGAACTGTGTGAGAAATGCAGGTTGAGAAGCCTTGATTTATCAGCAGAATTCAATAAAGAAACTATTTTCTGATATATTTTATTTTAAAAAATAAAAACTTGTAAGAGTATAGCAAGCTAAAAAGAGTATTGAGTATTATAATGTTGATTATAATGTCTCTCATGTCACTGAGACACATGAGTGGTTTGAGCATGAAGGTAAATCCCAGGGTGTCCAGCCCAGCTGTTAAGATGACAGCACGTAATGCTGTGTGCGGATACCCAGTCTACGTGAGATGATAGGAGCGTTATCTCGGCAGGGCTGGGTATCGCTCTGTACCACAATCTAAAGCAGCTGTTTGTGCGGGGGATGGCTCCATTGGCCCTTGATTTTACCAAGCATTTGTGCCCCAGTGCATCTTACCGCCCTCACCTGACCCAAACAGCTGCCCACCTTTGAAGGCTTGAAAACCCTTTTGAAGTGCTGGCAATAGATTTTATCCAAGAGGCTTTTCCAAGAGCATAAACTATATTTCAAACTTAAGTCTTGCCATTGAGCTCTTCTGTTCCATTAGCTCCTTGCTGTCATCTTCTCCTCCTGCCTAAAGTCTCCAGTGAGGTGCATTCCCCAGTTCTGCCTCTTTGGAGAAGGGTGATTCCTGGTGCTGGTGCTCTGGACTTAACTGTACTTTCTGCCTGACATGGTGTTATTAGTGTAGGGCAGCTCCTATTTGCTTTTTAACTATTTGTGTCAAAAAGTCACAAGTTGCCACTGTCTTCACCTGGGAAAGGGAAACATTCTAAAATGCCTTCGTGCCGGTGCCGTTGGTCAATGATGAGATTTCCATGGCTTTAAAGTGAGTAACTAAACATACCGGTATAGTAGTTACACGCATAAACACGGCCGTTTCTGGACATATATTTGAGTTTACTGTAATTACATGTTGTAAAGTCTGAAACCCAACAATCTCAGTGCCACTGTCCCAATCTCCAGTGTTACATGGACAAAGTATTGCCTCATTTTTCTAATGTTGATCATCTTTTCTGTTTTCCTGTGTTTGAGATTCACAGGGCTATGACTCTGTTGCTGTAAATCAGTGAAAAATGAAGACAAACTCTAACAGCAACATAAAAGTTGTCCGAAAGAGGTGTAAAACTAGTCTGAGTTCTTCCAAGACAAGACTTGAATGTCGAGAAGTGTAGCAATAACTTTGCTTTCAACTGTTCCTTTCTTATAAGGGTGAACCAGGACCTCCAGGAGAAGACGGTGTTCAAGGGCAAGATGGCCTAAAGGTACGTTCAGTGTTTGAAGCAGATGTAAAGCCTCTATATTAGCTTAAGCACCCAACTCCTTTTGGGTTTTTGTCCTGTTCACCACCTCAACAGAGCACAGCTGAGTGCATTTAGTTGTAACGTAAGAGGCTTTATGTGCCTTTCAGGCACGTGCATGCCCTGCAAGGGCTGCAGAGTTGAGAGGCTTGTTGGAGAAATGCAAGCTGGTGGTGCAGCCCCACCTCGAGCACTGTGTGCAATTTGGGCACCACGGTATAAAAAGGTCCTCAAAGTACTGGAGAGCATCCAGAGGAGGTCACAAGGCTGGTGAGGGGTCTGGAGGAGACATCATATGAGGAGAAGCTGGAGTTACTTGGTCTGTTCAGCCTAGAGAAGAGGACACTTGAGAGGGGATCTCATAGCTGAGGGAGGTGAAAGAAGTGCTGAGCTCTTCTCTCTGGTGACCAATGATAGGACTGGAGGTGATGGCAGGAAGATGCCAGGAGAGGGTTAGTTTGGATATTAGGAAGAGGTTCTTCCCCCAGTGGGTGGTGGAGCACTGGAACAGCTCCCCAGGGAAGCAGTTGTGGCACTGAGTCTGCCAGCATTCCAAAAGAATTTCTAAGTATCACAGTATCATAAGGTTGGAAAAGACCTCTGAGATCGAGTCCAACCTATGACCCAACACCTACACCTACTCCTACGCGTCAACTACACCACGGCACTAAGTGCCTCATCCAATCTCTCCTTAAACACCTCCAGAGACGGTGACTCCACCACCTCCCCGGGCAGCGCATTCCAATGGCCAATCACCCTCTCAGTGAAGAACTTCTTCATAATGTCAAGCCTAATTGGATAACCCTAATTTGGATAATTACCTTCAGTCACAGGGTTGTGAGTGTTGGGGTGTCCTGTGTAGGGACAGGAGTTGGACTCGATGATCCTTTTGGGTCTCTTCCAACTCAATAATTCTATAATTCTACAGCTTATTTCCATGGTGACTCTCATACTGGAGAGAGCAAGCCCAAGGCTGCTCCACCTGACCGAGGTGCTGTGCCAGGTGCCAGGACAGGGAATGTCACATAGGACACCCTTGGGTAGTTGGTGATGTATGAGGCAAAATCTGTAGACGTGTATGAACGAGATAGAAAGGGCTTTACACTAACTTGGAGCCTGATCTGAACTGGACTTTTTCTTTTTGCTTTGTTTTAGGGAGACCCCGGAGACCAAGGACTTCCTGGAGAAGGTGGTGAAAAAGGAGAGACGGGGTTACCTGGAATTGCTGGACTCCCTGGTGAACCTGGCATAATGGGCATTCCTGTAAGTGTTCTCAGATTAAGTGCATTATGTTTTCAGTTGGTTTTTGTAATCATTTTGTTTTTAATTTTGCTTCCTTATTTATTTTTTATTTTCTATTACAATTAGAGGTGAGCATCTTAAAATCAACTCGCCTCCTCTTTCGATGTGCTTGAGCATTCCTGGGTTGGCAGCGAGAGGAGACAAGCATTTTTCCTATCTTATATCTGGGACCTCTTAGCAGATAGCAATTCCTCACCACTTGTCATCCAGACACATACCCTGACCCAGGGGGCCAAGAAGGCCACCAGCATCCTGGCTTGGCTCAGCCATGTGGCCACCAGGAGCAGGGAAGGGATCGTCCCCCTGTGCTTGGTGCTGCTGAGGCTGCACCTCAAATCCTGTTTTCACTTTAGAGCCTCTCGCTATAAGAAGGACATTGAGGAGCTGGAGCATGTCCAGAGGAGGCTGAGGGGAGACCTCATTGCTCTCTGTAGGTCCTTGAAAGGAGGTTGTAGCAATGTGGGTGCTGGGCTCTTCGACCAAGTAACAAGGAATGGGATGAGAGGAAATGACCTCAAGTTGTGCCAGGGGAGGTTTAGATGGGATATTAGGAAAAAAATCTTTATTGAAAGAGTGGTGAAGCATTGGAAGAAGCTGCCCAGGGCAGTGGTGGAGTCTCCTTCCCTGGGGGGGTTCAAAAATTATGTGGATGTGGTGCTTCAGTTCATGGTTTAATGGGCGTGATGGTGGTGTATTGACGGTTGCACTGGATGAGCTTAGAAAACTTTTCCAACCTTAACAATTCTGTGATTCTGTGACTCTATACACCACACAACCTGGAGCCTCTCACTTCAGATCTCTGCCCTCCAGGCAGCCTTCTGTCATTGCTCTCTATCTTCACCTTCAGTTGGATACTAGGCAATCTCAAAGTATTAGATCACCCTTTAAATTTAAAGAACAGCCAGACAAATTGGCAAGGTGCCTGTACTGCCATAAATTGTCCTGTAAGGTCTTCCGTTGTTCTGTATCACTTTCCCAGCCCATGGCTTTGTTTACTCTCCCAGGGCTATCTAGTTTTCCATTTAGATTAAAAGTTCCCTGGGGCAAAGAACTGCCGTTCTGAGCAGCAGTGAATGATGAAGCGTTAGACCTAAGAGCACACAAGATTTGGCTCCAGTTTAAGGTTTTGTGTTGATGTTCTTTCCACGTACATGCTTAGCTGTCATTCCTGTAATTTTTAGGCAGTGCTATCCTGAACGTTGACATTTATTTAGTTACAAAATTATTGCAGGACAGACACAGACGGCAGAGGTTTTCTTTGTGTTGGTGTGGATTATTGCACCATCTCTGAGAAGGAATACAAAGCAGGTGAAGAGTGACTGAAGACCAGTATCGTGTAATAGCTGTTGGATAATCCAGATTAGACGTGAGGCTGATTCCTGATCAGTTGCACAGCCTGCCTTTCCGAAGAGAAATCTGTCTACACTGCTGCCAAGGTGTTACAAAGACATTGTTTTGGATGCTGACCATCCTGCGCTGGAACTGATTTCCAAAAATTAATATCTAACATAGAATCATGGAATAGTTTGAGTTGAAAGGGACCTCAAAGCCCATCCAGTTCCACCCCCGGCCGTGGGCAGGGACACCTCCCACTGGATCAGGGGGCTCCAAGCCCCATCCAACCTGGCCTGGAACACCTCTAGGGATGGGGCAGCCACCACTGCTCTGGGCACCCTGGGCCAGGGCCTCCCCACCCTCACAGCAAAACTTTTCTAATATTTCATCTCAATCTCCCCTCTTTCACCTTCAAACCGTTCCCCCTGGTCCTGTCCCTGCACTCCCTGATCAGAGCCCCTCCCCAGCTTTCCTGTAGGCAAATCATGCCGGGCAATGCTACTTCAGCTGATTATTGCGTGCTGTGGTGCGATGTCACATCTTTGGACTCTCTTTTCTTACCTTGTCAGTCACCCTGTAATGAGGTATTAAACTAAGGAGAGAGAGAAGAAAGGAAGAACTTCATGATTCCATTTTGTTCTTAAAATACATTTATTCTTTAACTAACTTCATCTTGGTGACTCTGTGAAAGAAATTTAAATAAATGTGTCATGAGAGCACCAGTTGGTGTAGACAACTGGAACAGAGATTGCCGATGCAGAGAGATGGCAGCACACATACACCGGGCAAATAGGAAATGAGCACTGGGGTCCGTAGTCAACACTGTTAGATCAGTTCACATATTTTAGACTGGACATCAGGAAGAATTTCTTCACTGAAAGGGTGGTCAGGGATTGGCACGGCTGCCCAGGGAGGGGGTGGAGTCACCATCCCTGGAGGGGTTTAAAAGACGGGTGGATGAGTTCCTTAGGGACAGGGTTTAGTGGGGAGACAGGCACGACTGGACTCTGTGATCTCAGAGGTCTCTTCCAACCTTAGGATTCTGTGATTCTATGTTTGTTCTGGCATCACTCCTAGTAGCTAAAATCCATCTATAAAATCTGTTTTGCTGAAGCTTTATGCAACTTCTTAATGTGAACTAATATTTTGGAACCCAGTTTCCAAAGCAAGTATGTAGCCTCAAGTCAGACACCAGATTCCCTTACCAAAAGCCATCATGTTCTCATTTGCAGTGCTCTGGCTGCCTTGTCTGCAGCTCTTGTGTGACGATGGAGTCTGGGTAACCATCAGCTGGAGAGCCAGCTGTCAGCGGCTGTGAGCACTGTCCACTCTGTCCTTGAAGCATCAGCGCTACAATCTGTTCTCTTTAGCCCTGGAGTCTTCACAGTCAACTCTGTGAAGGAAAAAAGAAATGTTCTTTTAGTTGTCAGCACACTTTGTGCGCTGCACATGAGCTTTGTTTCTGGTACAATGATATCAGCCTGATTATTTCTGTTTTGGGCTGGGAATCCCGGAGAAGCTTGGAAGTTTCATACATTGGAATGATCATAAAACATCAATATTGGATGTAATTACACTTGTGTACTGTAAACATCACCAGCAGCGGCTCAGAGAGACAAGCGGGTCTGGAAATTCAGTATTTGGGAGGATGTGGTTAGCGGGGTATTTGTCCCGGTTCTGTTCCACGCATTCCAAAGGCGGCTGCCGAGCTGCCTCCCTCCCCACTCGTCCTCCCTGGCGTCTGGGAGTGCTCACATCACGGTTTTGATTGGACCACCTTCCAGTGATGTGAACCGATCACAACATCCTGGTCTAAACATGGAAATTGGTTTCCGGTAATCAATCGTCTGAGGTTTTATTGGAGGTGAGAGTAATAGTACATTTTCCTTAAATAGCTGAAAAAGCAAGAAATAAGTTTCACAAATCATTTACCTTGGATTATCATGGCAATAGCTCAAAAAATCCCATGTAAATCTCCCTTTATCCAAAACTGAAGTTAAATCTGTAGAATCACAGAGTGGTTTGGGCTAGAAGGGACCTCAAAGCCCATCCAGTGCCACCCCCTGCCACGGGCAGGGACACCTCCCACTGGATCAGGGGGCTCTAAGCCCCATCCAGCCTGGCCTGGAACCCCTCCAGGGATGGGGCAGCCACCACTGCTCTGGGCAACCTGGGTCAGGGCCTCCCCACCCTCACAGCAAAACATTTCTGCCTAAGATCTCATCTCAGTCTCCCCTCTTCCAGCTTTTCCCTCCTCTAACTCACAGAGGATTTGGGGTGAACTGAGACTGGTGAGAGGTGGGCACATCCAGCCTTTTGGGAGGGACCAGAGGGCAGTGATGCTGCCGCTGCCCAGCACCCCTCGCCTGTGGGCAGCAGCCCCTCTCAGAGTCACCAACAGGCTCCACAGCACGTTGCGTCAGGGCCCTGCTCTTCAGCCTTGACAGCCCCAAGGTTCTCTTCGTTTTCCTCTGACTGTGCATTGTATTTCTCTTAAATCCAGTGGCTGTCTGAAAGCGTTTTATTCCAGAGGTAATGTTTTCTGTGGAGACAAGATTTATTTGGTTTGTATTTGTAGCTAAGAACCGTTATCCTTTCTATACAGTTTCTTTTTCCCTGAGTAAAATCTCTTCATTTCTGATAACATATATTAGTTTCATCTAAACTAAGGCACTCCCCTATTTTAAGTGCATTTTCAGTAGTTTGATAAGTGATCGCTGACGTTTGCCTCCTTGTTTCTGCTGTGACTTGAGAGGGTCCTATGGACTTGCGCACAGCCACAGTTCATGAGATTTTTTCCTCCCACCTCTCTGCGTTACAAAAGCCTTCTTATTTATCCAATTTGGAGCACGGTTGAAATATGTTTCCAGGCTTTTCTCACTCATTTCTTTTTCTCTCTCTATAAATGTCCAGGGTCCCGAAGGAACACCAGGAAGTCCAGGGCAGAGAGGCCGTTCAGGAAAGAAGGTCGTATTTTTCATCTTCCCCAATTCTCTTCCTTTTATCTGAAACTCAATTTCATATTACAAAATAATTCCATTGAACCAAATCTGTCCCTGGTTTATGTCATGCTTCAAGCCAATTGTTTTTCTTGCTAGCCATAGCAATGAATTGCCATCATTCCGCAATCAATAACGTTCAGGGCCTTAGGAAATTTAAATTTGCATCAGGATGTGATTTTGCAACTCCAACAGTTTCAAAAAATGTTAAGCTTTGGCTAAAACAAAGCCAAAAAAAAATATGATAGCAATTCTTTACTAGAGGTTATTTTCACTACAGAGTTCTGGGTTCTGTCATCCTAAGAACTACAGTAAATGACATGTAAATGTGTTACTCCTATTAAATAACACTGTAACGTGCTTTAGCATAAACTGCGTTTTGAACCTTAGTATCGATCTCTTATTATTTAAACACAATAACACCAACAGGGGGAAAAGGGGCAGCTCGGCCCTCCTGGAGAAATGGGACCTGCTGGGGACTCCGGCCAACCTGGAGAAGTCGGTCCCAAAGGTTCAAGAGGAACTCGAGGTCCCTTGGTTTGTACAAAATATGCTTTTTTAAGAGCTCATGTGTTTCTGGTTTAGCAGAATTGTGTCTCCATGGGAAGAAGCAAGTCACAGCTGTAGCACATATATATATTTTTTGAGGTAGCTGGAGACGCAGGCAGTGTCTTTCCCAAGCCTGAACGTCGTCATGCGTGTCGTGGCTTTCAGCATCAGAATGAGACCTGTGCACCTTTCCAGACTGAAACACGGGTCGTGGACCTGAATGGAGTCATCTTGTGCTCTGGTCAAGCTCCCGCTCTGACAGAGCAGCAGCATGGCAGGGCACACCAGGGATGCTCACAGGCCACCTAGAACCTCACTGCTGTGGCCGTTCCTAAAACCTTGCCGGTGCCAGGAACAGAAATCATGGGCATTGCTATTACATAATACAAGCTTTAGCCACCGCTGACAAAAAACCTTCCAGATGAGGACTGCTGCTCCTATTGAGTGGGACCCTGAGCCAAAGTTAGCTGAATTAAGTGTATTTCCATTACCTTTTGTCATCATAAGCTCCCCAAGCTTTCTTCACTGTGTGAAGGATGCACAGACACTTGGAGCCTCTGCACTAGTGAGCAACGGGCATGTCTTGCTGCAGGGCCAGTCCTGTGGCCACCGAATGCACCACTGTGACCCTGAACACATGAAGCAGAGAAGTAAAGTAACCATCTGATGGCTAATTTTTTCAAGAGAAGGACTCAACTTCCTATGGGAAGGAGCACCCTCAGCTTCTCTTGGCATGTTTGGTATTTATAAACACAGTTCCTCCACACCTCTGAAAGCTCAGATCCGTCTAATGTTGATTACACACAGGGATTATAAGGTTAAGACTGAAAGTAATGACCATTTTTATCATAAAATAGGGAACAGTCCGTTATTCTTCACTGAATGAAATTGGACCCAACAAGGAAGATATCTGTGATTCTCAGATCTCAATATTTGAAGATGTTTCCAAGTGATAACTTTATAGTAAAGTAGGCATTGTTCTAACATGTTACAAGGGAACTCACTTTTCCATCATTGATTTTTGCATTTAAAGGGACACCCAGGAGGAATGGGACCTGAAGGAGAGGCGGGAATTCCAGGTTATGGGGTGAGTGTTTTGCTGAATTCACACACACGCGCATCGCTGTGTAAGTCTGTGGTGCTCTAAATAACTTCAAATATCATGGGATTCTGCATCTAGAATACACAGATACCTTTAGGACTGTTAGACCCTCATCTATGTTTATAGGAATGTGCTTGCCTACTCAGAAATGTCAGCCTTAAGCAATCATAACTGGGTTTTGTGCGTTCACTAGCAACTGATTTTTACCACACATTTCAAACCCTTGTTTGTCCAATGTATCTCAGCCCTTCTGAATAAAGGTGATATAAAACTGCAACAGTTACTCATTATAAAGGCACTTTGGCAAACACCACCAGCCCTGCTTGCTGTCTGGCCAGGCAGTTTCCCTTTCAGTAACAGAAACTGAATAATTGAGGTTAGTTCATAGAATCAGAGATGGTTTGGGTCGGAAGGGACCTCAAAGCCCATCCGGTTCCACCCCTGCCATGGGCAGGGACACCTCCCACTGGGTCAGGGGGCTCAAGGCAAGAACGAGCTTGGCTTCTCTCCCTGCATCAAGCCCTGCCAGCACCTTTGGTTTCCCACCCCGCACAGAGCTTTTCTTGCGCACAAGATTATTTTCTGCCTAGGCCTACTAGTTTTGTATTTATTAGCAAGCAGCAAACAAAATAGTAACAAGCAGTGAAAGTTTGGAATTAATTATTTTTTGATTATTTGTTTTGGAACTAATTTTTGGTTTGTTTGCTTCTTTAGGGTCACCAGGGTCCTCCAGGGCCCTCAGGGCCTCCAGGACCCAAAGGAGAAAAGGTACGGAGATGGGTTACACTGTCTTACAGTTCGAATAAATACAAAGGATGGAAATGTTCCTGCCGGCACTGAAAGGGGCTCCAGGAAAGCTGGGGAGGGGCTCTTGATCAGGGAGTGCAGGGACAGGACGAGGGGGAACGGTTTTCAGCTGAAAGAGGGGAGATTGAGGTGAGATCTGAGGCAGAAATGTTTTGCTGTGAGGGTGGGGAGGCCCTGGCCCAGGCTGCCCAGAGCAGTGGTGGCTGCCCCATCCCTGGAGGGGTTCCAGGCCAGGTTGGATGGGGCTTGGAGCCCCCTGACCCAGTGGGAGGTGTCCCTGCCCATGGCAGGGGGTGGCACTGGATGGGCTTTGAGGTTCCTTCCAACCCAAAGCATTCCATGATTCCGTGATATTCCCGTCCACCACCTGTGCTGTCTGCTCTCTGGGTGTTCAGTAGCGTTTGAATGTGTGCATTGCAGACGAGGTTGAATTTCCAGGTTAATATTTTTGTAACCCTTGTCTCTTTCAGGGTTACCCAGGTGAAGACAATACAGTCCCTGGACCACCTGGGCCCATAGGTGAACCAGTAGGTCTTTCTTTCTCAAAAAAATTATATTAGTGCCTCTCAAGCCAAGAGTCAGTACAGGTTCTTTCTGAAACTTTGTCACTGTCTCGGGAGTCAGTACCCCCTTGTACAAAAATGTGGAATGATGGTCCTTTAATTTGTAATCCCTCTCAGAAAAATGCAGTCATGTGCTCTTTCCTGCTTAAGAGTACGTGCTCTGTCTTTAATTACGCTAATGCCATTAGTCTGTGTTTAGACCAGCACATTTTGGAACAGGATTTTACACTCTGAATTGTACAGAATTGTTTTACCAACCAGAAATATGTTCTGACTTATTTCATTATCACTACAAAGAGAATTTAGTTGACTTCCAAGAGAGCTGCCTTTTACAACCGTTTTTTTACTAAATTTGCACATGGGTATCTCTCTACAGCAATTATGAACACGTCCAATCAAAAAAATGCCATCTCAAAATCTTATTAAAAGCGTTTCATGTTCAGGCTTTGATTGTGCCGGAAGTAATCCTTGTACAGCCTGTTTCTCTTCAGATTAACCTTAATATTTCCACTCTACCTTCTCAAAAAGCAGGGCTATGAGACCCTGGTGTAGTTGAAGACAGAGTCTGGACCGGGTTCTTAACTTAAGTCTGGACCGGGTTCTTAATTATGGAAATGCATAAGAGAAGAGACTCCAGCCAATTCTGCTGTAGGAATTCCCTCTAGGAAACATGCCATGAAGCTGCAGAAACCTTGGCGAGTCTACAAGCAGTAATTATTGGTGAATATGCTCCAGAAGTGGCTAATTATTCATTTGTGAACAGCAAAGAGACATTGCAGTTAGTCATGCCTGGCCAAGTTTTCATTATGTGTCTTTACTTGAGACACAGGTAGAGGAAAAGGCACCTAATTCCACCCAAAGATTGGCTGGATGTCTTTTGGAAAGTCTTGGCCATTTTTAACATCTCTGGGCATGATTTTCCATTGTTTTCCCTTTGGCTTGGTTCATTTGCTGCAATAAGAGTTAAAATTTTGGGGAAAACTCCCATTTTTTTGTGGGACTGGTGTAAGGGCCTTTAAAGTAGAACCAGTGAGGTGTCTGAATGCAGCAGGAACAACTGTGACTCAGGAAATTCATGCTGTTCCTTTTAACCCAGTGCAGCTCTATATGTGTGAGTGGTGCTGAGGGACTGAAATTGCCTTTTTATTAGCATAAACATGAAAGATAAAGCAGATTCTGAGCACAAGTCATTTCAGAAAGGGACCCTATTTTTCACATGTTTTCTCACAGAGACCGTAGGAGAGTTTTCCTCGCGTGTTGTGTCTTCATTTGTTTGTGGAGATTTTTAATTCAGATATCACACGTATGGGTATAAATCTGGAGAAGTTCTACTGAGATCAGTATCAATACTTCCATTTCTTTAATGCCTGTGTAAGATCTGTTTTTTCCACTTTCGGTTTTAGGCAGTGTCTGCTGTCTGACTGCAGTGCATTTTGTTTAAACTGTTGTTTCCTTTAGACAAGCTGTAATATTTGTGATCTTCTATTCCATCTCGTTGGTTACTCTGCTTTCAGAGAAATCCCAGCATTCTTTCCGAACTTCGCTGCAATCTTGTTTCAGTTCAACTGTTTTATTTGGCTCTTCGTTCTTCTCTAGGGTCCTAGTGGTGAACGTGGAGACAGAGGAGAACCTGGTGATGAGGGCTACAAGGTAATACCTTTTTCTTTGTTTCTTAGAATCATAGAATCGTTTGGTTGGAAAAGACCTTTGAGATTGTGGAGTCCAACCATAATTTGAAGATGGCATTCTATGTGTACACGTAGAGTCATGTAGCAGAGGTATCATCTTCTCTCACAGCATGTAGAGATGCACCTGCTGGTGCCTCACTACACTGATGAGCTCTTAGAACACATTGGAGCCATCTTTCATATGAGGTAAGGCCAAGAGAGATGAGACTTGTGAGCTGGAAAAGAGAAGGCTTGGGTGATCTTACAATCGTAGAATCATTGAGGTTGGAGAAGACCTCTGAGATGATCAAGTCCAGTCGTCAGCGCAACCCCACCTTCCCTGCTAAACCATGTCCCCAAGTGACACGGCCTCGCGCATTTTAAAACCCTCCAGAGATGGAGATTCCACCACTGCCGTGGGCAGCCTGTTCCAAGGCTTGAACACTCTTTTGGTAAAGACATTTTTCCTGCTATCCAATCTAAACCTCCCCTGGCACAACGTGAGGCCATTTCCTCTCATCTTGTCACTTGTTACCTTGAAGAAGAGACCAACCGCCACTTCACCACAACCTCTTTTCAGGGAGCTGTAGAGAGTGGTGGGGTCTCCCCTCAGCCTCTTCTCCTCCAGGCTGAACAGCCCCAGGGCCCTCAGCTGCTCTGCATAAGACTTGTGCTCCAGCCCCTTCCCCAGCTCCGTTGCCTCCTCTGGACACACGTCTCTGGACATGTGTCTTAATGTGTGTGCTTGATGGCAGGCAATGAAGATGGGGCCAGACCTGTCTCAGAAGCGTCCAGGTGACGTGACAAGAAAACTCTGAGAGTGGCTGAGCGCCAGAACAGGCTGCTCAGAGAGGCTGTGGAGTCTCCAGCCTTGGAAATCCTCAAAGCCTGACTCGACATAGTCCTGGACAACCTTGTCCACCTCGTCTTGGGGGTTGCACTAAGTCCTCTCAAGAGGTCCCTTTCAACCTAAACAGTCCTGTGATTCTGTAATACTGAATGAATTAACATTTTTTGCTGACATTTAAGCACTGTTTATCCTGAGTTACTTGTATTGCGATATGTTATTGTATTTTCTGGTTGCCAGGGTCATACAGGGCTTCCAGGGCTTAGAGGACCTATCGGACAACAGGGGCCTCCAGTAAGTGTTTCAAACAAGTGAGATTTCAGTATTGGGTGTGGAAAATGCATTTCCATCTTCATTCAAATGATTTTTTTAAAAAAATTATTTATTTAACATATGTTCTTTCCAAAGGGAGAGCCAGGTGAATTGGGAGAGAGAGGACCAAAAGGAGAAAGAGGTTCAGAAGTAAGTAAAGTAGAATTGCATTTATTTGGAATTTGTATGGTTTTCGCTGATTGCTATCCTTGGACAACTGTTATGTAAGGCTAAAAGTCAGTGTTTGGGTTTCCTTTTCATACCTGCAGGAACACTAAAAGTATAGAATGGAAAATTGCATAATGAACAGGGGTAATAAATACGTGTTATTTGATAGATAAGTGGCTTTAACTGGAGTAATGTAGAACATTGAGAGAGTCTTTTGGAAAAAAATGAGTGATATTCAGTTATAGCCTTAAATAGAACCACAGAATCATGGAATGGTGGAAGGGACCTCAAGGCCCATCCAGTTCCACCCCCTGCCATGGGCAGGGACACCTCCCACTGCATCAGGGGGCTCCAAGCCCCATCCAACCTGGCCTGGAACCCCTCCAGGGATGGGGCAGCCACCGCTGCTCTGGGCACCCTGGGACGTTTCGTATGCCTCTCCTTAAAAAAAAAAAAAAAAAGAATAGATCAAAATGTTGTTGATTTTTATCATATTAATTATAAAACATTTATACTTGCAATGACCTGATCTTTTTCACTTCACTGTATGTGATGTAATATCAGAGCTTAATAGTTTAACATTGCTTGTGCTTTAAGAACAGTGTTTAAAATAATTATTCAAAGCAATGTGAACATGCATACTAGAGGGGAACATTTCTCTGCTCTTCTTAAGGGACTGAGTTTAAGACATTTGTCACTTCACAAGTGTTTCACTTTTAGGGACCCACAGGGAAGAAAGGAGCGACGGGTCAGGCAGGCAAACCTGGAGTTCCTGTAAGTAACAAAAGTCTACAGTCTATCTTCAGGTTCTAAAACAGAGAAAAGAGTAACTAATAAAACCAAAACTGAGCCATGCCAGTGGTACCAGGAGATCTTACACTTACTTTAAAAAACCTTGTGTAAAGGAACCCCTGTGTAAATAAGAATAATTGTTGGAACTACGCTAAATTATACGGAGTGACCCCAGCACGGGGGACTGAAGTGTAACTCATAATGACAAGGTCCTTCCGACTTACAAAGTTACTTAATTAGATCATTTTTGGATGTGACTCATCGTCCATGTGCGAGTTATCCCGTTATATTGCACAGAGCTGTTCTCTCCTGGCTCCCTCCCACCAGTGGGACCAGCTGCAGCCTACGGAAGCCTGGGTCCACGTGCCTGTGATGGATACAGCTGGCAGATCCCTTGAGGTTTACATCTTTCTCTCGCTTGTCTGAGCTGAAATTTTTAATGCTCTTGAGTGAGAGTCCTGAACTTGCATCCCTTTCTCCCTGAGGGAGAAGAAAGAAGGGGAAGCAGTAGGTGTTCTGGAAACATAATCAAAAACAAAACACATCAATTCTGGTCCCCTAATAAATAACGGCACGTAAGCACATATTGTAAATAACTTTTACTGCCTTACATCAAAACATAGTCAATAAGCAGAGAAATACAGCTGCCTCACAGAGCTGGTACCTGCTGGGCAGAGGGCAAGAACAGCCTTTTGAAGGCAGCAAGCTGTGTGTCTTCTGTAAACACTGGGCTCTTCCCCCTGGAGGACTGCAGAGAGCATGGTGTTTGGCAGGCGGAGAAGAGGGAAAGGCGAGACGTACAATGAGGAGGAGCAGGCAGTAAAACTGGAAATAGAAGAGCACATCCGAAGTGCAAGAGGATGGTCGAAATAAGATTGTGGTGACTTGCTGCTTAAATTCTGCGTGGCTGTTGTTAACTCTCCTCGTTCAAGCGAGATGGGTTGTAGTTAGCGTATTTTAAATCAAGTGTCTCCATACAAGGGTGCTTGCAGAACCACGAGCCCGCTAAAACTGTGTGTCAGTCTGAAGGGAAGTGGTTTAAAGAAGAAATCACTGTTCCCCAGGGGATGTGACATGAATTTTCCTTACGAGTATAGTGGTACTGAGCACAAATTTGTCTAATTAGAGTTTGTGTGTATATTTGGTATGTATCAATTTGAATAGCAGAATTTTGCACATGTGAGATTGGAAAACATGTTTGGGGTTTTTTTACGGGGATAAATAGTTTATTACATTAGGTTTCCTCGTGTCAGATTAGGAATGCTCTCGGCCACCTTCCAGCCCTCACACGCAGAGGGGTCAGCCCCGTGGTTCCAGCTGAAGTTGCTCAGAGCCCACAACGCAGCAAGCCTAAGGTTAAGCATCTTAAACCAAACACCCTAACTGAGGATGAACTCTGTGAGTGTTCATGAGTGTCACTGGGTCTGTTAATGTGTAGGGTATAGGGAATACTGTGACTGAAATCTGGTTCTGTGATGGTGAAGATGGAGAGTCAACTGTGCGGTGTTTGATTTGAATTCCTTTCAAGGGAAAACCAGGACCAGCGGGACAGAAAGGAACAGTTGGGTACCCTGGACCAGAAGGCGTTCCCGGTGACCCTGGCAGACCTGGGCTGGCAGGGCAGCCTGGCCCCAAGGTAAGCTCCTTTCCACCTTTTCCCTCTTTGTCATTTTGCTTTACACATCTTTTTGCCCAGAGCAGTGGTGGCTGCCCCATTACTGGAGGTGTTCAAGGCCAGGCTGGATGGGGCTTGGAGCCCCCTGATCCAGTGGGAGGTGTCCCTGGGGGGGTGGCACTGGATGGGCTTTGAGGTCCCTTCCAACCCAAACCATTCTGTGATTTGAAGGTTGAGGTATTTTAACACAAGGAACCATTCTCAGTTTCTTGAGCATCTTGAAAATTAGACCAATTCTTTGTTTTCCTTCTCTTTTGCTCCTGATACTCCGGCCAGGATGTAAGGTTAGCACGAGGGAAGCATGCTGTGAGAAGATCGATTTCATTAGCACACATTAGTATTGACTGCAGCTCAGTGGAAAAGCTTTCATAATGAGAGAGGCTTCACAGCTGTATTCCGAAAAATGAACCGTAGACCCCAACTGAGGCTGTTTCATCACAGGCCCCAGGATAATCCCACGTTTTCCTTATTGTCTTTGAGTTGTGTCTCTCTACCTAAGCAGTTCTGAAGCTTTACCCAAAACGGGTGAAAAAAGAATATTCAGTATCTGAGGTAGCTGGCAACATTCTTGGCAGCAGGCTTTCCTGTGGTATTTTCAGTACTTCCAGTTAGATGGACCAGTAATTGTTATGAAAGGATACCAAGTTAGATTTGATGTTGGGAATTTATCAAGGTGCTGAATGAGGCACCTTTATTAAAAGTATAAATTTACCAACTGGTTGAGCGAAGAGAAAATTAAACACGTTGCCCATAGGGCCTGGTGGACCCTCTTCCAGCCTTCTCCATTTTCAGATAATGCCCTTCTTTCACATACTTACATTTCTTTGGACTTGGATTTAGGAGTATCACCCCAAAGAATTCTTAATTTTTACCTTTCCACTCAAAGTGTCATCTTTCATATTAAGAAATATTCTATTACTCCTCATTAACAATAGGTAGTAGCGTTACAGTGTGTGGTACAGGGGCTTTGAATTGAGTTTTACCACAACGAATAAAAATAACAAAAATATTGCTATGTTAGTTTATCAGTCCAGGAGACTATAAGCCACAGTACCATATTCAAAAGCCCTGAAAATGACTTTTAATAGAAAAATCCTGTTTCCTGTAACCCTTTTATTTCTACGAGTGCTTAATGGGATGTCACATGAACTAAGAAAGAAGTTAGGTGTGTATATATATGTGTACGTATATATTTCTTACAAATGACATCACAGAAACATGCATTTGCATTATAGCAAGTTTCCATTTTGTATTTTTCAACATGTCAAAATTGGCTTAACTCCATATTCTCATGTTTTTTCATTAAAAATCGTTGCTTTTCTTTATTGTCTGATGTTCTCATGTGTTTTGGTAACGAATGTTCTGATCTTTCTTGAGGTGGTAAAATTATTGTGTGTGAATCTCTACAGAGTGTACACAATCAGAGCAATATTTTGGAATGCCTAGTATTTATAAATAAGCATGTTGAGTTTTGAATGTTCCTAGGGGAAGGTAGTATTCTTCTGTTCTTCGTGTGGGGTTCCTTCTTGAAAAATGAATGCTGTGAATCTCAACTCTATTTTCAGCCCATCTATAATGAATGAATCCAGCATCTTGTTTTCATCAGCAGGAGCTCCTTATTGTAAGCTCAGAATCCTCAGATATCACACAGCACTCACCCAAGAACCATCTCAAAGAGTCATCTTCTGTAATTAACAGAGATTAGTGCTTTCTTCCTGCATATTTCAAAAGAGTTAGAAAATAATTAAATAGGGATCATCTGTTATTCTGAACATGCACATTTTCAGGTTTGGGAAAAATGTTAGGTCTTATATAAGCTATTTTATATGGTTCAGCAGCCTGATCCAGTGGCAGATGTCCCTGCCCATGGAACTTCGATGTCCCCTTGCCCATGGATGATCATTAGGATCCCTTCTGGCCCAAACCATTCTATATATTTAGGGTAGGACAGAACAAGTTTTAATATGAACACTGAACTGCACAGTTGCCATGGAGTATGGTTGGTTAGCATTTACTCTGCTGGCAGTCAGTGACTTGTTAAACTATAATAACCTGACTCTTTGCAAACCTCAGTCCACCACAGTTAAAGCATGTGTAGCTTTGTTGCTAAGTATGATGGCGTTTTGCTTTGGGAGTCTTACCAGAAATCCAGATGATACTGCTGATCCTTGTCTTTCTGTATATTTTGATGTACAATCAATTTATGAGGAACAACTGAAGGAATTAGGGTTGTTTAGCTTAGAGAAGAGGAGGCTGAGGGGAGACCTCATCCCTGTCTACAACTGCCTGAAAGGAGGCTGTGACGAGGTGGGTGCTGGGCTCTTCTCGAAGGTGGCAGTGATGGGACGAGAGGGAAGGGTCACGAGTTGCGCCAGGGGAGGTTTAGACTGGACATCAGGAAGAATTTCTTCACTGAGAGAGTGGTCAGGGATTGGAACGGCTGCCCAGGGAGGGGGTGGAGTTGCCATCTCTGGAGGGGTTTAAAAGATGGGTCGACGAGTTCCTTAGGGACAGGGTTTAGTGGGGAGACAGGCACGGCTGGACTCAATGATCTCAGAGGTCTCTTCCAACCTTAGGATTCTATGATTCTAATGTATGTCCATATCTACAGAAAGCATTGAGTAACTTTGGCTGATTTGATGTTATACAATATAAAAATATGTTTGGCTGTTCTTCTAGTAATCAGTTGTTTTCTATTTGTTAAGGGCAATAAAGGAAACTCAGGCTTACCAGGTCTGTCAGGTTATCCAGGAGCTCGAGGTCCCAAGGGATTGCCAGGCATGGCAGGGCCCACAGGAGCACCCGGACTAAAGGTATGCACGTGAGATCTTGTTTAAGCACCATATTACTGATACTGCTTAGTCTTTGTCCTGCATCCCGTGACTGTGGAACCACCACGCTGCTGTTAATCATTTGAGTAACTGACATCAAAACTGATTTGAAGGGTAAGACTGCAAGCTGTGCCGCCCTCACTTCTATAAACTGTACTTTGAAAGCACAGTTCCCATCCATCTGGATGTTACTCCCAGCTCCACAAGCTACTCAAAACATTTGTCCACTCAAAGCTTTATGGCCAAATGTTTCCTGACCATTATTTTTTAGACATCTGTAACTACGAGAGCAGTTTGGATGATTTGAACAGCTACGCAATCTATTAACAGATAAATACCGTAATTTCAAGCTCAAGTCCCAACTCTGGGGACTAACAAGGGTGTTCGTTTGTTGTAGGACTTCAGTTGTTCTTTTTAAGCCCTGTTGGAAAGAAAGAAATGTGAGAGTTGAATTTTCTAGGCAGTTCCAGGTACCCGACTTCAACACATCCTCATATTAATTAGACTCATTTCGGTGGCAAAGAAGCAAAGAGTGGAAACATTACTGTTGATTTTCCTCATTTAGAAGAGAATATTTAGAAGGGAGGTGTCCCTGCCCATGGCAGTGGGGGTGGAACCGGATAATCTTCAAGGTTCCTTCCAATCCAAACCATTCTATGATTCTGTGATCTAAAATCAGGATTTGCAGTGCTCTGTGAGGTTTTATTGGTCAGCAGTTTTTAAAACTAAGTTACTTGAAAACTGGGGGGAGGGAATGCTGTCTGTTATTTCCTGAAAATATTTCAGTACAAACTGTATTCAGTGTTTGTAGTGTTTGTTGTCAGTGCTCCCAGTCTGGATTCGACTCCTTTGTCTAGACACTGAGCCGCAGGAGGTCGTTCCTGCTCCGAAATTCTTGCAATCTCAAAAATACAGGGAATAGATGATGTGAGGCAAAACTTAGCACAAAAAAGAGCATCCAGAGTGGACGTAGCGAGCCAGGCCAAAGGTCTGTCTTTGTTAGAGCAGAAAGGTAACACCTAGGAAAGAGCATACACGCAAAGCAAGCATGAAATGTGGATATTCCTGCCCTTAACTGCAGCTCAGTGACCTCCTGAGGTAAACATGGTATTTTATAGTCCTCAGAGGATTCCTCTTGCGTGATCTTATCTGGTTTCTGTTTGAATCGATGTAAACTGTTAGTCTAATGGTGAGGAGTTACGCAACTATCCTGTGCCTTGCTCAGAGGATTGCTTTTTAAATATACTGCCTGTTCTGAATTTTGTTTTGTGAATTTTGGTGCTTGCAGTGGGAGACACCATCCCAGAAATGATCCAGCATGCATGAGTGTTGTGTGTTTCCATGTTAAGGAACGGTCAAGTCACATTTGCACAGGTTGTCCAGGAGGGTCATGGAGGACCCAACCCTGGAAATGTTCGAGGCCTGGTTGGATGGGGCTCTGAGCAACCTGATCTGGTTAAAGATGTCCCAGCTCCTGCAGGGGGGTTGGTCTGGATGACCTGTAAAGGTCCCTTCCAACACAAAGATTCGAACAATGATCCTGTGATTTGCATTTTAGTATAATTAATGAAAGCATTCCTGATGGAAATAAAATGAATGGAGTAGGTCTATTTCTTGGAGAGAAGGCATGCTTCATGCTTCTGCCAGGAGACCAATCTTTAAATTTGTAACTGTCATAATAAAGGATGTATTATCTTCCTGTTCATAGGGTGAGAAAGGGCTTCCGGGTCATCCAGGAAAGCGAGGCAAAAGAGGCCTTCCAGGATCACAAGGTGACCAAGGAGCAGCAGGAGACACTGGACTGAAAGGACAGCCTGTATGTAATCCCACCTGTTGATGGTAAAACCAGTAGTCCAAGAGTTACCAACATGGAATAACAGTATGGATGCCTGCTCCTATTACAGGGAGAAGATGGAGATCAAGGTTTAATGGGATTTCAAGGATTCCCAGGACCAAAAGTATGTGCTTTTTCTTTTCTGTTAGATCTTAAGCCATTTATAGAATGAGAACATGAGGAAAGCATAAAATTAATCACCTTTGACAATAATTGTTCAGAATCTGTGTGCGCTGTTGGAACATAATAGACTGAAGTGTGTGCTTCACGTCCAAAGAGGAACATTGTGGGTCAGTGTGCTTGCTATTTGCACTGTTACTGCTTTTAGAAACTATCTTACTTCCCCCGACGACAGGCCATTAAAACAAGTGAATAACTAATGTCCATGTTTGATTGAACTGTTCCTTTGTGTTTTCAGGGTCCTGCAGGGGACATCGGCTTTGTTGGAATTCTGGGTCCGAAAGGCCCAACCGGCCAATTTGTAAGTGTTTCACTCCATGAAAGAGATTGTCAGAATGGCTTGCAAGCGGCACACATTTTTAATTTAGAGAATCGTCTTTTTTCTTATTAACAAGGCTGGAAGACTCTAACCCAACCTTTCTCTTTGAGATTGTGCCTCACCTAGAAGCCCTGTGCCTGTGCTGCGACACGAGCACAGGTGCACAGGTACACAAGCGGAGCTGGGCCCTTCATCTTGAAGGAAAAAAGCCAGCCCTGCTGGAAAAGTGTGGCTTTCCTAGTCTATTTTTACCTCCACAAATATCCTTATTGCTGTCACAAGGCCGAACATTCTCTTTATTCGTGGACAAAGTTTCTTCTTGGACGGGGCTTGGAGCCCCCTGATCCAGTGGGAGGTGTCCCTGCCCATGGCAGGGGGTGGCACTGGATGGGCTTTGAGAGCCCTTCCAACTCAAACCATTTCACGATTCTTAGTTACAACAATGCTGATTGGATGACTCTGTCCTACAGCAAAAGAAAACAGAGTCAGACTTTGCCTGAAGCAGGACAGAGTGATGCTCAGGCATTATTGACAGATTAATAAGCAGTCTGTTTTTTGATAAATATTTCCATTTTTATCTCTAAGGTTACTAACCTGCATTGGCACATCCTTCCTGACGACTGCTTCGTGACGTTCTGTGCTACTCACCAAAATCATGGAAGCATCTTTAGCATATTGTGATATTGGGGCGTGCGCATCGAGCTTATAGCATGAAGTAAAAAACAAAAAGGGGGAAAGCTTGCAGCCTGGAAGGCCTTACTACAAAATGTTCTGCTCTCACCGCTGCAATTGCCATCTCAGAGCTGAATTAGTTCAGTTAACCCATGCCAAGCTATAGGCACCTGTTCTAAGCTGCTTTCCTTTTCTAAACGTTCCTATTCAAGATAGACACTGGGATTGAGCCGTTTGCTCTACGTGAAATGGAATAGGAAAATCACATTTTAGCTGCACTTATGGCAGTCTTACAGGAGTACTTGTGGGCAGTAATGTAGCTCAAGATAGAGTAGATTGTAGCTCAATAAACACGTGGACTTCAGGAATCGCAGTACTTAAGTTTCCACTGGTTTTAGTGCATCAACATTCACGTAAAAGAAGCGTATCTGTTATTAATTATTAAGATAATCCCCTTGCTGATTGTTTCGCAATGTGCACTCAATATTCAGAAAGAGATCTTTGGGGTATTTGTCCGGGCTGTGCGCTGAGCAGCTCTAAACCAGGACTTGTCATGAGGGTTTTCTTAATTTAGTGAACAAACATGGTGAACTAATAAATTCTTTGCTTGTTTACAGGGATATATCGGTCCCGTTGGTCAAGAAGGTGTAACAGGTCCAACTGGCAGGCCTGTAAGTTTCCCTTCTCTTTTGTATAATTGGATTATTTCACCTGCCTTTGTTATTATTATCTATGATTTTATGATTAATAATCTGTTTTGCAATTAGCAACCTTCTCGGTTTTCCATTTGCAAATAGCAGCCGGCGGGACCATCTTCATCTTATACCACACTGGTGAGCTCCCATGTGTGACTCCACCACCTGTAGATGACAAAAATGACAAAAAGAAATGACAAAAGAGTTATTGCAATGCCCTTCTAAGTATACAGAAGGCATGTCTACGGGGACAGTGAGCGAGTCAAGGGATAAATGAGTAACTACCACCTGATGTTCTTGCTCAGCCTTAGATCTCAGACATACCTAGAGAGTATCCACACTTGGTGTCAATGTGGTTTGGTTTTTATGAGTTTATTGGGCTAAGCTGTCTAGAGTGCCCCTCTAGACATGTTGGGAGTGCCTACAAGGCCTTCTTAGGGTGTTTCGTGTGCTGGTGAGGTCCCTCTTACAACTCAAACATCATTTTGGCCTTTCTGATGACCTTAAATGCTCCCCACGTTCCCTGCAGTGGAGGAGATCTGTCCTTATTCTGGTTTCCATCCCCGTGACATAGAGCAGGGTTCTGCGAGGGCACCCTCGGGCTCATGTCTGCCGGCCACCCAGCCACGTAAGGTAGTTTTACAAGTTCTTTGTACCACCCAAGTTCCTCTGTCTTGATCAACGGGACTTGAAGTGAGTGAGGGTGTCTAAAAATTGAAGTAATAATCTTTAAAATAACAGGAATAAACACTAAACATAATAGAAATATTTACGAAGGAAAAAGAAAGGAGAAAGGAAATGTTCCTTCTATAATTAGACTGTTCTTCCCACCTGTTGGAAAAAAGACAGCACTTTTAAGTCTTGCTGCACTCTTTTCAGTCCCAGTCAGAAGGAAAACTTTATGGTTTCATATACTTTTATGCAGGCTTTTAATAGACTGCGTATTGAATCTAGTGCTTTGCCGTTAGCGTGAAGAAAACTTTACAGCTGAAGATCACGTCTGTGTGTTATGAAATGCTGCCACCAGCATGCAGAATTCTTGCAGAGAAGTGCGAGATCGTCACCATCTTCAGAAACACCATTTCAATGTGAAACTGGCTAAAAATACCATGGAGAAAGAAAACCGGTGTCTGATCTGGCTGTGAGAGCTGAACAAATGTCTTAATAAAAGCAGATCTGTAACCTATGGATTTCTTCAGTGACAGAGAGTGCCAAGTTTTGAAGCACTCATCTCTTGCTGTGGATCAAATTATAGAGACAACAGCTGATTGCCAGGGAGAACACAGTTAAAATTACTGAGAAAAAACATATTTATACATATAGGAGGGTGGGGAGGCCCTGGCCCAGGTTGCCCAGAGCAGTAGTGGCTGCCCCATCCCTGGAGGGGTTCAAGGCCAGGTTGGATGGGGCTTGGAGCCCCCTGACCCAGTGGGAGGTGTCCCTGCCCATGGCAGGGGGTGGCACTGGATGGGCTTTAGGGTCCCTTCCAATCCAAACCACTCTGTGATTCTACAGATTTAACTTCAGTTTTGGATAGAGAGAGATTTACAAGGGATTTTTTGAGCTATTGTCATGATAATCCAAGGTAAATGATTTGTGAAACTTATTTCTTGCTTTTTCAGCTATTTAAGGAAAATGTACTATTACTCTCACCTCCAATAAAACCTCAGACGATTGATTACCGGAAACCAATTTCCATGTTTAGACCAGGATGTTGTGATCTGTTCACATCCCTGGAAGGAGGGCGAACCAAAACTGCAATGTGGGTTTTAAGGTCTCTTCTGGCCCAAAATATTCTAGAATTCTAGGAATTACAAGATATTTTCAAGTAATGTATTTTTCTAATAGTACAGCAAATATAAAGCTCTAGAGCTGTAACTACTTCCACAGATGAGACTGGGCTTTCCATGTTAGCATTATAACTCTTGTGGATATTAATTTGCTTATTCCAGCCTAGGTGGCCAGAAAGGCACTGGATTAACAGCTTCTCTGTCTTACAGGGACCGAGAGGTGAGAAGGGCACAAGGGGTGAAATGGTAAGATGAAACATCTTCTGTGCTTTCAGTTTTTTGGCTGTGTAAAAAGTATTCCTGTGTTACTCCGAGTGTACTCTTGCATGCTCTGAATGCCGGACAGTCGTGTTGCGCGCCTGGAGAAGCTGGCTAAGAAAGCAGGAAGCGTGAGTCAAAAATCTGACCTTTTCTTCATCAAGGTGGCTTGTGTAGCTCTGCCCAGCGTGTGCTGTCAGGCAGCGTGGCCCTGGGTCAGACAGCACTCACACACTACAAATCTGTCCCAGAAACCAAAACCCCAAGCACAAATGCGGGCTGGGCAGAGAATGGATTGAGAGCAGCCCTGGGGAGAAGGGCTTTGGGTGCTGGGGGATGAGAAGCTCAACATGAGCCGGCAATGGGTGCTCCCAGCCCAGAAACCACCTGTGTCCTGGGCTGCACCCACAGCAGTGGGACCAGCAGGGACAGGGAGGGGATTCTGCCCCTCTGCTCTGCTCTGGGGAGACCCCACCTGGAGCCCTGGGTCCGGTTCTGGAGTCCTGAGCACAGGAAGGACCTGGAGCTGTTGGAGCGAGTCCAGAGGAGGCCACGGAGATGATCCAAAGGCTGGAGCACCTCCTGTACGGGTCCAGGCTGGGAGAGTTGGGGTTGTTCAGCCTGGAGAGGAGAAGGCTCTGGGGAGACCTTAGAGCAGCTCCCAGTGCTGAAAGGGGCTCCAGGAAAGCTGGGGAGAGGCTCTGGATCAGGGAGTGCAGGGATAGGATGAGGAGAAATGGTTTTAAGCTGAGAGAGGTGAGATTTAGATTAGACATCGGGAAGAAATTCTTCACAATGAGGGTGGGGAGGCCCTGGCCCAGGGTGCCCAGAGCAGTGGTGGCTGCCCCATCCCTGGAAGGGTTCAAGGTCAGGTTGGATGGGGCTTGGAGCCCCCTGATCCAGTGGGAGATGTCCCTGCCCATGGCAGGGGGTGGAACTGGATGGGCTTTGAGGTCCCTTCCAACCCAAACCATTCCATGAATCTATCATCACTATCTCAGAGTAAGAGGAAAATCAGGTTCTTAATTTGTGCTGCTATTAACCAGGTTAACTGCTTGTTCATGAGAACTGCAAGGACCATATAGATCTAAAAGTATGGACAATTAAAGAAATATAATAATAAACCCCATTCCCAACAGTGAAAAAGAAACACCTGTTTCCATTATTTGGGCTGGTGGTTAAGACATTATTTCCTAAATAGGTTCTTGAATTCATCAAGAAGAATTAATCTCCATTCTTCAGAAGAAGAATGTTTAATTTGAAACCATACCCAGTGCCATTAATTTATATTGTGTAGCCAAGAAAAGGATTTACTTAGACCTCCTTTCAGATACAAAGGAGAGAAAATTATATTCATCCAACTGTGTATTCCCAGCTTGAATTAATACCTTTAAAATGGATATTGGCAATCTTCCTAGAATCACAAAAAAATTAGCTTTTTTATAAGAGTCCAAGTTTTATTTACAATTTTTAGTCTGTCAGAGATGCAGTGTCCATTACTAGGAAGAAATATCTTTTTCTTGGGTGAAATCCTGGGATGTAAAATCATCTCTCCTTGACAAACCAAAATTTGAGTCCTGTAGCCTTTTTCTGGAGAAAAACTGATGAATGAGAAACAAGTTTATTGAAAAATTTTAATCACAATTCTTTTTCAGTACAAAATATTCATGTGGCTGTGATTGAAACATTGAGAAAAACACAGACAACCTTTTGGAACAGCATTTCAGAATTCTGACATTTCTGATCCAATACGATATGATCATCACATAACTTTCTATGTTGATCTTTTATCTTAGATTTACAATCATTAATGGCAGTGGTTACACCTTGTCGTGTATCCGACTGTTTCATTGTGGGACCTTATTGGGCTTTACCTATTCTGAGATGTGGTAGCTTAATATCAACATGACAAAAGTGGTCAGGGAAAGCTTAACATTAATAATCTTTGTTAAAAATATTTCTGGTTTTTGGAAAATTTCAGAAGCCATGGAAAATAGAGAAATCTTTGGGATTTCCCGTGTTTTCCAAGCTAAGACTGTATCGTTCCATGTCAAATTAAGGCTTTATGGTATTAGAAAGAGATGGGAGTTTTGACCTTTAAAGTTCTGTACTGGCAATCAAACTGGGTGATTAAAGAATTCAAAAGCACACTGAAATTAACTGTTCTATTCTCCCCTTCATAATTATGAACTGGAATTACACTTTTCTCACTTGAATCCTAATGTCATCAAAGGGTAAATTAAGTCGATTTGTAAAGGTAATCCTGCACATTCCAGTAAAACATTTAGCAATTAACTTAATCCACAAAAACTGTTATTTAACCTTATTTTGCTGCTCTATAACAGAAAGAGAAAACATTTATAACATGTCTACAGGATTTTCAAAATGCTCTGTGCAGTCTTGTTTTATTGTAAAGGCTTGTAAAGGTAACGGATGTGAAGCTTTAATGAACTTTAAAAATGTAATCTCCCCAGAAGTAGTTTACTATTGTTAACAAACACCATTCAATATTTACCTTTTTATTCCACAAGGGGTTTATGGGCAAGGAGACAGTGATTCAAGACAAATCCCGTTCCTCTTTTGCAAAATGCTTTCAATTCGTTGGAACAATGGAGGTTTTGATTATTTATTGAAGTATTTAGTTCTATCTCAGAAACCACTATGAATTTGACCTGTTCTTACCCCAAGACTTTTGGAGCCTTAAAATTGCGACACATGCCAAGAACACAGACTATTAACTGAAGCATTCAGTCATTTGAAAAATCCACTGGAATGTCTAAATCTCCTAAGATCTCACCTCAATCTCCCCTCTTTCAGTTTAAAACCACCACCCTCAAATCCTATCCCTGCACTCCCTGATCCAGAGCCCCTCCCCTGAGTCCCTCCAGAGTCCCTCCCTGGAGCCCCTTTCAGTCCTGGGAGGCTGCTCGAAGGTCTCCCCAGAGCCTTCTCTTCCCTAGGCTGAACAACCCCAGCTCTCCCCGCCTGGCCTCATTCGGGAGGTGCTCCAGCCCTCGGGTCATCGTTGGGACCTCCTCTGGACTCAGATCCACGTCTGTCCTCTGCTGAGGACTCATAGGAAGAAATACACACGCTATTGTCCTAAAAACTTACAGATTTGGAGCCTCAGTGATTTAAGAACTCAATCACTCCTCTCTGCTTTGAGGTGACTTTTTTAAATAGACCTGTTTCAAAGTAAAATTGATTCTTCCCTTTCTTTTCTCCTTTCCAGCTGCTTTTCTAGTGGCAGCTTGAAGCACAGCCCGAGTTGAGCAGTTGTAGCGTGCAGTGACCCTTTTATAGATCTTGCTGTGAAATCTCACAGCAGGGAATACTTCTTATTACTATATTAAATGATTTACAACTTAATGCCTCTTTGACCAGATCAGTTTTGCAATATTTGTCAGCATGACCATGTCAGATAAGATTATTTCTCTTTTGGCAGAGACTTAGAGCTAGCGTGACCGTATTGGTGTAAGAGGGCTTTTGCTGGATCAGCTTATTGTGCTCAAATAATGGGCACAAGCAGCACTGGCTAAAGAGTGTTTTGCTTAAATTAACTCATTTTTGTTAAAAGGTTTTAGTAATACTTGAAGTCTGTGCCTCCAACGCCAGGTTGGATGGGGCTTGGAGCCCCCTGATCCAGTGGGAGGTGTCCCTGCCCACGGCAGGGGGTGGCACTGGATGGGCTTTGAGGTTCTTTCCCACCCAACATATTCCATGATTCTCTTTTGCGCATATTAAGCCACTGCTGCCTATTTTTCCCCTCGTCGTTATTCTTGCAATTGTTTGTGTTACAGCAACTCCTAGAGGCGTTGAGCTTACAGAGACTGAAAAAGGGAATCTAACAGAAACACAACTATCACTGAACATTAATTGATATTCCTAATCATTCCTTCTTAACGTGAATACTTGCTCCAAGAAAGGGTAATTCAGATGGAGTTATTGGTTTTGGGAAGGTCTATTTCCAACCCTAAGGAAAGCCTCAAACTTTTCCAAGTACATGCATTGAAGACACTATAAGGTTGGGATAAGTAGCTCTTTCTTCTGTTCCTCTTGTCCCCACGGCATCATCCTTCACGCTAACGTGATGCTATTTATGATGAAGAAATAAGGGCATCCCTTCTTGCGGATGAAGCAATATCACTGTTCAACAGCAACTGTAAAGTGTTGAGGCTGAAAACTGACACTGCTAATAAATGGAGCTAATAAATGCCTAGCGGATACCGATGGAGTAAAGCAAATATGGCCTAAAGCAGATCAGATAGATTTTTTTCAGCTGCCAATAACGTTATTTACAATGCCTTTATCATGATTTATCCCTTGTATTGGCAACATATATGTCCAACACGTTATGTGTTAATACTTTGTATGACTTCTCAAGTTCCCTTAATATCACAAGTATAAACAAGTAACCCGACAAACCAGCAATTCTAACAAGGATATTCAGATGTTCGGAGTATGGTACTTTAAAAATAATAACTAATAATCAAAAGCCTTACGAAAAACAGTATCACATCTTCTTCTTTGTATATATTGTTAGATTTTGTGATTTAAAAAATACAGAAGGCTAAAGCAGAGATGTTAATCTGTAACTGTTGCATTTTATCTCTGTTTCTTCTAGGGACCTCAGGGACCTCAGGGCCAGCCAGGGCCACCTGTAAGTGCATTAAAAACCCATGACTATTTTTCTGTTATGATTGCATTATATTAACATGTGAAGCACCTAATATCTGGTTTCTCTCATTTTCCAGGGACCACCTGGACCACCAGGGCCAAGAGTAAGTTTTATAATTACCCTAACCTACAATACAGTCCTTCTCTGAAAGTGAAAACAGCAGGATCCTCTTGAAATGCATCGAATGCATTTTTTCCCCAACCTCCATCACAACAGTAATACATTTTTTGACCCTTGTTTTTGAATGTCATTTCTGTTCTGCCATGCTGTTCAGCCCTCAATGGGCAACACTCATGGACTTACTTGTACTTTTGACGTGGGTTAACTGCATCACACTCGACAGGACGAGAGGAGATGGCCACAAGTTGCGCCAGGGGAGGTTTAGACTGGACATTAGGAAGAATTTCTTCACTGAGAGGGTGGTCAGGGATTGGAACGGCTGCCCAGGGAGGGGGTGCAGTCGCCATCCCTGGAGGGGTTTAACAGACGGGTAGATGAGTTCCTTAGGGACAGGGTTTAGTAGGGAGACAGGTATGGTTGGACTCGGTGATCTCAGAGGTCTCTTCCAACCTTAGGATTCTATGATTCTGTTCTCCTCTTCTCCCTGTGAATACTCTGGATGATAGCAACAGAAAACTGTTCTGTTTCTGGCCCAGGTGTCATCCCTATGTGCACAAACATGTTTAGTTTGTTAAGGGATTGTACCAGTAGGACAGACTCAATATCTGAATATTACCGCCTCAAGTTGTGCCAGGAGAGGTTTAGATTAGCTATCAGGAAAAATCTCTTCACTGAAAGAGTGGTGAAACACTGGAAGGGGCTGCCCAGGGCAGTGGTGGAGTCTCCACCACTGGGGTTCGAAGAGTGTGCAGATGTGGCACTTGGGGACAGGATTTAGCCCGCATGGTGGGGTTGGGCTGGCAGTTGGACTTCATCTTATAGGTCCTTTCCAACCTTAATGATTCTATGAAGTGTCCTAAAGCTGTAAAGATACAAATTGCAAGAAATAAATATCTCTGTGGGTGAATTAATACTTTCAAATTAAATAAACCTGCTGTCTGGATCTGGTATAGACCTCACACGGAGTACGGAGAATGAAGACGCACAAGAAATGGGCTTCATCCTTCCGAGGCTTCATGCGTCATGAATGCTACTTTGATCTGCCAGCTGCTGATGGAGATATTCTTTGTGTGCTGCTCTGTAAAGGAGTAACACCTTTTCACAATTACCTGGATTGGGTTTCCTAAGTGCATAAATTAAATGGCTGGGAGGACTAAGTGGGGCCATTTGTCTGTAACAATTATTGTAGTATTTTTTTCCAGGAGTGTGATAATTAAATTGGATATAGGGGTGCTAATAAAAATCAAATTATGCTTTTTCTGTATGCATGCTTGCATTCTTTGGAAATGGAATGGAGGATCCTAATTTAAAAGTAACTGTTTACAATGAATTATTTCCTAAAATGACAAAATAATGAAGCTATGGTGTATGTTGCTATGGAGCTCAAAGAATTTACCACCTGTGTTTTAGAATATTCTTGTTGATGTCTGTTTTATATTCTGAAATATCTTTTTTCAGAAACAAGTGGACATCAATGCTGCTGTTCGAGCGTTGCTTGAGTCAAATGCTGCACTGCAGGTGGAGGTAATGTATTTCAATGTATTTATGTTGTCATACAGGGTACGCAATGATGATTCTATCGGGGCAGAAGAGGGCTTCTTTACAAAGACAATTTAAAATGAGTCACAGATAGGAAGTAATTACTGTGGAATACAATTAAAAATGCAAGGGTTTATAGAATGCAATTGAAATTATAAGAAAGCAGCATTTCCAGCTTTTTGTCACGATTGGCAGTAATGGAAGTTTACGTACTTCTAGTGGACTGTGTCTGTTCAGCCACAAATAATGAGCTGTTGGGCTTTGAGCCCTCTGGTCCAGTGGGAGGTGTCCCTGCCCATGGAAGGGAGGTGGAACTGGACGGACTTTACGGTCCCTTCGGACCAAATCCACTCTATGATTCTATGCAGATAATGGCATTTAGGCCTCCATCCAAAAAACACTGACATCTATTCAAGTGTGTGGTGTCACTGATGGCAAGAAAGTTCCTTACGTGGGTGAAGTCAAATGCATTTGCATGTATTTTCTAGGTTAGATCTAAGGGTAGATTTGACTGCTCAAAATCTGAAACCACCAAGTATACTTTAAAAATGCACTAATATTTTTCTTTTTATTTTTTTTTCCCTGTATTCCCATTTTTATGTGGTAATGATGTATTTGCATGATCTTAACCTGCCTGTAACTTCCCTGCTCTGATAAATTTAATAAAATGTACTAATTTGTTTATTGGAATACATTATTCTTGCCCTGTTTGATATGGCTGATTGCATGCACTGTAAATACTTTGCTTCTGGCTACTCCATGGCCACTTGATTTTTGCTGTCATTGTGATAACTTCTTTGTGGTAACGCATTTGCTAATGGCCCCTGGCAGAAATACCAGAATACTGAAGTAACTTTACTAGATCACAGTACAGAGATATTCAAAACGCTGCACTACCTTAGCAATTTGCTGCACAGCATCAAGAACCCCCTCGGCACGCGCGATAACCCAGCGCGCATCTGCAGGGATTTGCTCAACTGTGAACGTAAAGTGGCAGACGGTAAGCGTCCACTTTCATTAAAGCCTGAACTTAACTGGGCTTTGGAATGGGTTGCTTCTAAATGTTCCTTTCTGCATCAGAATTCTATTATGTAGGTATTTTTATTGCATTCCGTTGCAGCGTGCCTGTCAGCTATCTGTATTTTATCTTTATTTAAGATAGTCATTCTGAATTGTAAAGATGAATGTATGTAGCTATCAATATAATATAGCTATCGGAGACAGATTATATTTAACAAAAAATGTCCAGAAACTTGAAACTGAATCCAATTTTGTGATTGAAAGTCTCCCAGGTATTTGTAGCTAATCTGCAATGAATTTTGCATGGATTAGGTTGTAGATTCCTGATGGGAAAACTGTATACAATACACAGCCACCATCAGACACACTGACAGTTGTTTTATCCCAGAAGGTCTTGAACCAGTATTTCAAATAAAACCCAATTATATAAACCTGGAATGTCAATACTGTGACATATTTTGGTTTGTGAGTGGCTAATAAAATAATAAATCCCTGTAACTGTCCCTGTTGTCAAGTATTAGCGTTAATGAGCTAAGGAGGAAAAGGGAAATAAAGTTAGAGCTCCTTATTACCATCATTAGGTTATGTCATGTACAAGTGTCTGATGGGAGAAAGATAGTGGAGAACAAAAGGATCTTCATTATGCCATGAGAGCAAGACAATTTAGATTGATACTTTTACATTCCTGAATATATTTTCTTTATAAAGCCAAGTCCAAAGAGATCAAGTTTTAATACAGAAAAAGCAGACTGGAAATACCATTTGTTCTCACTATTTAGCTGTCGAAAGAGAAAACGTTTTTGAAGCTATGACAGTATTCAGAAGTTCTATATAATCAGAATTGAATGGTTATGATTATTTTGCTCAGTACCTGTTGCTAGTAGAATTATAAAAGTGAAAATGTTTCCATGTTCTTTTTCTTTCATATCTTTCAGAGAAGTTATAGTGAAGTTTCTAATATAATAGTACAATAGATCTGATACTTGCCAAAGAGTGACTATTTTAGCAAATTGCTTAGTAACAAATACACTTGGGGTTTATTTTCCATCTGGCATTATAGGCAAATATTGGATTGACCCAAATATTGGATGTCCTTCCGATGCCATTGAAGTTTTCTGCAACTTCACTGCAGGTGGTCAGACGTGTTTGACGCCGCTGTCTGTGACAAAGGTACACATTGCTTCCTGAGAGGCTGTGTCTGTGCTGAGATGCTCAACAAAGGAATGTGGTTTTACCTGACTCATGGAAAGATGCTCAATTTCAGCGGGGTTTTAATGTGCGTCTTTGTGGAAGGCCATGTTACGTATTCTGTTACAGAAGTTAAAGACCGTCCAGAGACAAACTGTGTCAGTGTAACTCTCAATTTACTCACCTTCCATGCTGGTAGAATTACTTTATTTTGCTTTATACTGTTCTGAACAAGGCATAAAAATAACCCTGAAATGCTGCTAAGGTCCATTAGTAACTCATCACTTGGGGCAGCGAAGTGTAGAGATGCTGAGGTCATTGTAGTAGGCAGGAAGAAAATTATGACTCCTTTTAAACACTTTTAAATGCCGGTAGGCAGAGACTGGTTTCTTCGTCATTAGTCCATGAAGTCCTTAAACCCTCGGGAACGGCAGTGTTATGTTTATGGAGTTTTACGTATGCTGTAGTCACTAGAGAGCATCAGAAATACCATATCCATTCCTAGATTTGGAAGACCCCTGAATATGATGTAGCCTTCGAGAAATTATTTTTGAGTAATGAGTAACTATGGTTTTTTTTGTCTAAAATCAAAGTATGCTTATAAGATTGGCCATGGAGATGATCCAAGGGCTGGAGCTCCTCCGGTACGAGGACAGGCTGGGAGAATTGGGGTTGTTCAGCCTGGAGAAGAGAAGGCTCTGGGGAGAACTCAGAGCAGCCTCCCCATACTGAAAGGGCTCCAGGAAAGCTGGGGAGGGGCTCTTGATCAGGGAGTGCAGGGATAGGATGAGGGGGAACAGTTTTAAGCTGAAAAAGGGGAGATTTAGACGAGGTATCAGGAAGAAATGTTTTCCTGTGAGGGTGGGGAGGCCCTGGCCCAGGTTGCCCAGAGAAGCTGTGGCTGCCCCATCCTGGAGGTGTTCCAGGCCAGGTTGGATGGGGCTTGGAGCCCCCTGATCCAGTGGGAGGTGTCCCTGCTCATGGGAATGACTTTAAATCCCTTTCAACCCAAACCATTCTATGATTCTGTGAAATATTTGGATTTTTAATGGGATGTAGGTATTGCCAGAACCTGTGGTGTAAGACAACTACACAGCAGAACGATGTGACAGCAGTTCAGTTACTCCAGCTGATATCTTTCTTTGAATCACAGAATCATTCCATATTTAAAAATAGTCATTTCTGCCCAGCTGTGTTAAACAACATTGTAAGCATTAATGAATGTTTATATTTAAGCTTTGAAGAAGTCCTATGAAAGCTTCTGTTTATAGTAATTGCTTTAAGAGAGCACAACAGCTCTTCTGAAAAATACAAATTGTGTTCTTTGGCGTTGATCCCGGTGTATAAACGTGTACGTGCTCCCATGCCCAAATACCACACCTGTATGCTCGTGTCGCTTTGCATTGCTGTGGTCGTTCGGCGCGGTCCAGCTGTACGTCTGACGATGCGTTTCTCTTGGATCTTAGCTGGAGTTCGGCGTCGGAAAAGTGCAGATGAACTTCCTTCATTTGCTGAGCTCCGAAGCAACCCATAGCATCACATTTCATTGTCTGAACACACCGATGTGGGGATTAAATAAAGCAGGTGGCCAGAAGACTTCTGTTAGCTTCAGAGGCTGGAATGGTGAAATATTTAAAGCAAATACTCTACTTGAACCAAAGGTGCTTGTGGATGAATGCATGGTAAATAATTTTTAGCATTAGCATTATTACAATCATAAAGGAGTTACTGTTTAGACATTAACTTTCTGCAAATCAATAATGATCATTTAGATTCACATCTCTTGAAGCTTCCTGCTTATGCTGTTCTGCCTGTGTCTCTATGTATGAACCTTTTGATGTTGAATTCCACACCTACCCAACCGTAAAAGCAGTACTTACTTGCAGTAACACAGGGCATCTATCCTTGCTCTTCACATTGTGTCGTGTATTTCAAGACTTACTAAGACAATGGAGAGCGATCAGAACAGAAATAAGGAGATCCTCCAAGGAACTTTAGGAACAATTCCTCTTAAAATGAAAATCCAGGCTTCAGTAAGAGGTTTGTTGAGGTTCTCTAACAACATACTAGGTGCCAACAGGCTGGAATTTATTTTTTTTGTGATGACTAAATATCTTTAAATTCATGTTTGATTATTTAATAAATCAGTGATGGAGATGGACTTTGTGCCTAACTAAAATATTAAGTCATATTTGTATTCAGGAAAAAATGAAAGAGCTTATTAATTTTCTTATGATTGTTAGATGACTTGCCAAGATATGAGCCATTTGGTAAATGTCTTGGTAGGACGCTATGAACTATAGCAGCCCAGCACCTCATGCTGCCACTAGTTTATAGCTTTACTTTAATTTACAATAACAAAAACCCGTTTCTGTGTTGATACAGGGGTGTCAAGTGAGATTTTTAATCTCAAGACAGTGGTTTTCTTGAGGCACTTTGAAGCTGTTGTGCTTTCTAAACCCACTGAATGAGGTGCTCTGTCACGCAGCAAAGGCATGGCCATTGCAGCCCCTTCTCTCCCACCCAGACTGTTTGGGACTGGTTTATTCCCTGATTAAAATTAAGGCATACGGTGATGGCTATTGAGAAGTGTCCTTTTTCTGTGAAATTCTAAAAACTCTGTCACATTTCTGTGGGAAACTCTGCAGCGTGCAGATCTCCTGCATAATCTCACACGTTTCCCTCTCTGCAGGGATTTCAGTTTTCAGTGGTGTCTACTCTCTGCTTGATGGTTTTTAAGAATGGAGTGATTGCAAACATCCAGACACTCCCAGCCTCAGGCCATGTTATAATGTTATTCTATAATTTGTACGAGGCATCAGTTTTTTTACTGAGACTTTTAAAGGATTAGAATAATCAATACCAAGTTCATGGCAAAAAAGGCAGCTCGCATTCCCCATGAGTATTTTATCCTACAAAGTCATTCGAGTGCCTATGGAGTTCATAAGCTGAGACCTGCTGTTCATGTTTGGAGGTGAATTTAGCAAGACATCGAAGAGCTGATATGAAGCTGGTAAGAGTTGAAGCTCGTCTTTGCTATGAATCTAATGCTCTGCTTCTGTGTGTTGCAGATCGAAGATGGCAGCTGGCATAAGACACAGTTCTTCTTTCACACTCAGGACACGAATCAGCTTCCAGTTGTTCAAGTTAACGCGCTTCCTCATCTCAAACCGGGACAGCAGCACTTCATAGAAAGTGGTTCAGTGTGCTTCCTTTAGGATTTCTGTCCTGGAGGGGTTTTTTCATCAACATGAAATCGCTGCATAGACTGAATGCAAAATAATGATCCATTACAGGCGAAATTTGTAGGAAACTGAAGAATCATTTTGAACAGTGTTGGTTAAAGAACCTTAGAAAGAAAAAGACTTCCTCCTAAGGAGAAATGGCAGTGAAAAAGAAAAAAAAGAAAGAAAAGACTACAACGATCTTCATCAAGTATTTTTTAAAAAATTGATTGGTGCTCTCTTGCATAATTTCCTGAAACTGAGTGCCTGAACATGGCATTTTTCAGGATCTCTAGTGTTCTTAGCAATCTCTCTAACAGCACTGCGAAAAAACCCATCCCAAGGAAAGCTGGAGACATACAATACTCAGGAGCAATACTGGCTAATGCTCCTAAATGTGCAATAGCTTGTATATGAGAAGTGAATTATGCCACAGTACAACACGTTTTCTTTCCTTAAGCGTTGTTTTATTATAGTCCTTCCTGGACACACACATCTTAACAGATGGCACACTACCTCTTCCGTGTTCCCTGTCCGTCTTGCCTCGGTGCTCTTCATAACTCAAGGTGCTTGTGGCCTTAGCTGAAATTATGAGTCCCTTTTTATCTTTGAGACTGTATGTGCTGGTTACATCAGGATATGTTTCTGTTGTAAAGGTACTTATTTTAAATCGTTGGTCATATCCTTCGCTATAATGAAAACATTATTTATGTGGGTTTCTTGTTTAAAATATTTTTGCCTCCTGTTGTGGAAATGGTATCTGAAACAGCACATTGTATATGATGCGTATGGTCAGGACAGTTAGCTTTGCAGCTGTTGTGAAAATCATTGTAGAAGAGCTACCTACAGTAGTTTTGAGTTTTAGATTCTGCATTTCAGTTAACATTTAGAATGCCAAGGGCATCTTAAGATGGTATATTGTGTATATATTTTGTAACTTGAGAAAAAATATCTACTACAGCATGTCCTCTGAATGGCTGCTGTTAAATTATAATTCATCAACCTAGAAATTCCACTTTTTTGCATTATTAGGTCATTTCAGTTTTCTTAAATTAAGCCTAAAATGCTCAACCATCTTCTTCATTAAAAAAAAAAGAACAATTTTATCATTAGGAAAAGCACTCTTTAGAGCACTGTGTCTCTATTATCAGTCCAGAGTCTGCTCAGTAGAACACAACCAGGTGGGGAGGAGGGGAGCGTCCAAACAATTTGTTTAACTGTCTTGATCCACAGGAAACCGTACTTACCAAAGTATAATAAAATAAGCTTCCAAGCTCTCCGTTTGTCTTTTACTGTTCTGTTTTGTATTGTACAGTTCACACTTAGAAATGATGAACATTCTCTAGAACGGTACCCGTTAGGTGGCAGTGCTGCTTTTCCCAAGGGGAAAGGACAGCATCGCTTGTTGTTTGCTCTTCATTTGGCCGTGGAGTCACTGTTGTGACAAATGGATTATTTTTTGGTAAGAAAGTAATATTTTAGAAAATATTCTGGTGTATTTTTGGTAGTCTTATTGTTCTATTTTTGAAAATCTTTATAGCCTTTATTTATGGTTTATATTAGTGTGTATCAGAAAAGATGTATTTTCGAAACAAATAGATTGAAGTATTATAATCAGGCATAAATATCTGAATTTGTATAATTGAGGCAAAAATGCACATCCCGTGCAGACAGCAGGACAGAGAGCCAAGCTTGGGCTGGAGGTGGCCAGAGACGCTTGGCTTCAAGTGCCCTGTTTGGCAGTAGATGAGCAATGGAAAAGCTTTGGAAAGCTTCTTGTATTGAGACATTGTACGAGAGCTCCTGGAGGTGTTTGCAGGAGAGCTCCTACAATCATATCCCGCACCATCAGCAAGCACCTGTACGCTGCAGTTAATTTTTTTATGGTTTCTGCGACAATCACCTACTTTGTTACCCATAATTGTAGAGCAAGATCTGATCTAGATTACAGGAGTCTGTTGGAATCCTTCTATTCCTTTTGTAGAATCATGGAATGGTTTGGGTTGGAAGGGCCCTCAAAGCCCATCCAGTTCCACCCATGGAACAGGGACAGGGACGTGGGCAGGGACCCCTCCCACTGGATCAGGGGGCTCCAAGCCCCATCCAACCTGGCCTGGAACCCCTCCAGGGATGGGGCAGCCACCACTGCTCTGGGCAACCTGGGCCAGGGCCTCCCCACCCTCACAGAAAAAACATTTCTGCCTGATACCTCATCTAAATCTTCCCCCTTCCAGTTTAAAGCCGTCCCCCTCACCCTGTCACTCCAGGCCCCTGGAAAAAGCACCTCCCCAGCTTTCCTGGAGCCCTTTCAGTGCTGGAAGATCTCACTGGGGCCTTCTCTTCCCTAGGCTGAACGACCTCGGAATGTCCTGCACTCACAGACGAACCTGAACTGAACCTGAACGCTGCATCCCATTTTTTTCAAGGAAACAGAAAAACCCTGACGGTCTTGCGAGGAAAGATACTGTTTGGTGTCACTGTTAGCAGTGCAAATACCGCAGTCCTTTTTTTTCCTTATTTTTTTTATTTTATTTTTCCCCTTTTTTCCCCCCCTCCTCCTTTTTTTCCCCCCCTTCCTCCTTTTTTTCCCCCCCTTCCTCCTTTTTTCCCCCCCTTCCTCCTTTTTTCCCCCCCTTCCTCCTTTTTTCCCCCCCTTCCTCTTTTTCCCCCCCTTCCTCCTTTTTTCCCCCCCCTTCCTCCTTTTTTCCCCCCCCTTCCTCCTTTTTCCCCCCCTTCCTCCTTTTTCCCCCCCCTTCCTCCTTTTTCCCCCCCCTTCCTCCTTTTTCCCCCCCCCTTCCTCCTTTTTCCCCCCCCCTTCCTCCTTTTTCCCCCCCCTTCCTCCTTTTTCCCCCCCCTTCCTCCTTTTTCCCCCCCCCTCCTCCTTTTTCCCCCCCCTTCCTCCTTCCCCCCCCCTTCCTCCTTTTTCCCCCCCCCTCCTCCTTTTTCCCCCCCCCTCCTCCTTTTTCCCCCCCCCTTCCTCCTTTTTCCCCCCCCCTTCCTCCTTTTTCCCCCCCCTCCTCCTTTCCCCCCCCTCCCTTCCTCCTTTCCCCCCCCCTTTTTGTTTTAACTCTGCTTTTCCCTTTCCACTTTGCCCATTTCTCGTTGTTCCCCCGGGCCCGCAGGCGGCTCCCGCCCCCCGGGCCCGCAGGCGGCTCCCGCCCCCCGGGCCCGCAGGCGGCTCCCGCCCCCCGGGCCCGCAGGCGGCTCCCGCCCCCCGGGCCCGCAGGCGGCTCCCGCCCCCCGGGCCCGCAGGCGGCTCCCGCCCCCCGGGCCCGCAGGCGGCTCCCGCCCCCCGGGCCCGCAGCGCTGCAGTTCCCGCCGCCGCCCGCGAGGGGGCGCTGGCGGGCAGGAAGCGCCGGGCCCCACGTGAAGCGGGGGCGGTGCTGCGACCATGGCGGAGGGAGGCAGCGGGAGCCCCGAGCGGCCCCGGGCCGGGAGAAAGATGTCCCTTCGCAGGTAGGGCACGCGTTTTTCCTCCCTGCGTGCGTTTGTTCGCGTCACGGCAACGCCGTGCGGCGCTTTGGGCTTGGCGGGGAACGGCTTGGGGGCTGCGTGGTGGAAAAGGAGATGGCTGGACAGGAGCCAGCGGTGCGAGCAGTTACTGCTGCGAACAGCGGGGGTTTTCGATTTAAGCTAAAGTAAAGTTCCTTTTCAGTAACTTTATTTTCTGAAAATGTAGATAAAATGCCCATCAGACAGCGGGGGGGGTTTTGCAGCTTGTTTTGTTTGTAGCATGGTTTTGTTTATAGTATATTTTTATGCCGTTTTTAAAACCTTTTTAATAGCGTGTTTTTGTTATGGCATTTTTTTATGGTATGGGGAAGCCTGTAACTTTTTTTTTATAGCATTGTTTTTTTCCAACAGTGTTTCTCCAGCCACTGTTCTTTGAGAAATGGTAACGTCTTGTGTTCGGTATGGTGTGTGCTGAGCAGATGTGTCTGCTTCTAAAATCGCCTCTGTTTGCAGCCTTGCCTTGTCTAAAACACAGGGTCAGCGCTGGCTCCAGAGCTCCAATAAGCAGAGATTTGGCTGTTGTGAAATTCACAGAATCATGGAATGTTTTGGGTCAGAAGGGACCTCAAAGCCCATCCAGTGCCACCCCCTGCCATGGACAGGGACACCTCCCACTGGGTCAGGGGGCTCCACGCCCCATCCAACCTGGCCTGGAACCCCTGCAGGGATGGGGCAGCCACCACTGCTCTGGGCAAGCTGGGCCAGGGCCTCCCCACCCTCACAGCAAAACATTTCTGCCTAAGATCTCATCTCAATCTCCCCTCTTTAAGCAGAAAACTCTTTGCTTCATCCTATCCCTGCACTCCCTGATCCAGAGCCCCTCCCCAGCTTTCCTGGAGCCCCTTTCAGTGCTGGGAGGCTGCGCTGAGGTCTCCCTGGAGCCTTCTCTTCTCCAGGCTGAACAACCCCAACTCTTGCAGCCCCCTAAATGGAGGAAAGCACAGATACAACCGGGCCGCAAAGCCTGGACTGGTCCAGCCTTGCCGTGTTTCCAGTTTGCAGTTAGCATGGGGTTTCTCTCCTCCTTTCAAGCGTCTGTGCTGTGCTTTGATACGGGTAAGACCCCTGTGCGTGGAGATAATTCTCCATGGTTTGTATGACTCTGTCTGCCACTTGATCCAGGGTATTTGTATTTTCTCTTTTTTCTTTTAAGGTTCAAGTAGCGTTTCCTGAAAATTCCAGTTGATTTCCTAGTGCCTGGTTGTTGCGTCAATGGGGCATAAAGGTACTACTTTGTTGAAAGGAACTTTTTACTTCTTTCAGGTGCGAAACGTGTAGTGAAGAGGAAGCGAAGTACCGATGTCCGCGATGCATGAAATATTCGTGCAGGTATCTGTTACCTGAATTAAACTGTTGGGGTTTATTTCCCCACTCGTATGCCGAATGGGGCATGTTAATGTTTTTCTTTCTGTCATTTCAGTCTGGTGTGTGTGAAGAAACATAAACTTGCGCTGAGCTGTAATGGAGTCAGGGATAAAACAGCCTTTGTCTCTGTAAATGACTTTACTGACTTAAACCTTTTGAGCGGTAAGAATATTCCTGGTGCTTTTTAGAATTCAGTATTTGTACTAGGTTAGCATTAAACTTGTCTTTGTTGCCTTTACCTTCAGATTACCGTTTCCTGGAAGATGTAGGAAGGACAGCAGATGCTGCCGCTCGACATCGCACTATGCATGGTTCGACAGCAAAAAAAACTGTACGTGTTAAATTAGTGACTGGGTCTTCTGGAGATAGGATTGACAACCTCTGAATAGCCACTGAGGCAGTCCCAGCCCAGTTTCAAAGCTGATATCTCGCTTATAAAGGTGGAAATTACACTGAATTTTAGAGCAAGAAATCAAAAGACGTCTCTAAGTTTATCTAATAATAATTTTGACGGCTACGTCCAGTTGCTTGGAAGAACAACTTGCAAACAGTGTGCGCTCTTAAAACTGATGTGTAACTATGCTTGCTGTTTGATGACAGATGTGTCTTAAGGAGGCCTGAATGTTTCCTTCCACCTCCACTACTGTTCTGAATATTTAAGTACAAAAAATATAATTAAATGTCAGCTATGCACAAAAATTTCCCAGTACAAAACCCCAACTATGGATTTATTCCTTGTCTAAAAATTGTTAACACGCTTCCCCACATACCACATGGAGGCAACTGGAGTTCTCCAAAGAATAAATCTAAGCAACAGTGAAATAAAAGTCAGCCTTCTAAGGGTGAGAGAGGATTTGTATTAAAACTCTTGCAATTCCAGGAAAGTATTAATGGGATCATAGCATAGTATGGCATTTCCTGAAAGTCCTGTGGTGACAAACAGCAAAGACCAAGATCAAGAAGGAAAAAAACCCCAAACAAACACCTCCCACCCCCCAAATTAAAATCTGCTCAAGAAATGGTTTGGTTCTTTGATCTGTCACAGAAGGGCATCAGGGCTGTGTTGTTTCCCAGTCCTGTGTAGGTGTCTTTAAATATAGCACTAAACTCAGTTGGAGAGAACTCATAGAATCATCATAGAATGCCCTGAGTTGGAAGGGACTCACAAGGACCATCGAGTCCAACTCCTGTCCCTGCACAGGACACCCCAACACTCACACCGTGGGGCTGAGGGCATTGGCCAAACGCTGCTGGAATATTGTCAGGCTGTGACTGCTTCCCTGGGGAGCTGTTCCAGTGCTCCAACACCTTCTGGGGGAAGAACCTTTTCCTGATGTCCAACCTAACCTTCCCTGGGCCATCTTCCGGCCATGCCCTCGAGTCCTAACATTGGTCGCCAGAGAAGAGCTCAGTGCCTGCTCCTCGTCCTCCCCTTGTGAGGAAGCAACAAACAGCTGTGAGGTCCCCCCTCAGTCTCCTTTTCCCCAGGCTGAACAGACCAAGTGACTTAAGCCTCTCATCATATGATTTCTCCTCTAGACCCTTTCCTAGCTTTGTGGCTTCCTCTGGACGCTCTCCAGTAGTTCGATGACCTTTTTATACTGTGGCACCCAGAACTGAACACAGTATTTGAGGTGGGGCCTCACCAGAGCAGAGCAGAGCGGTCCAATCCGCTCCCTTAACCAGCTGGCAATGCCATGCTGGGTGCACTCCAGGATACAGTTGCCCTCTTGGCTGCCAGGGCTCACCGTTGGCTCATGGTCAACTTGCTGTGGAGCAGAATCCCTGGGTCCCCCCATCATGTTTATGACAAAGTAAATTCTGAGGACTCCAGCTTTTCCTCAGGCTGAGGTCTGGCTCTGAGCGTGTGTGAACTCATCACTGTGATGTCCCAGAAACACGTGCTGAAGATCTCCAGACGCTACAGAGGTTTTAGGCTGTGATACTGGGCACGTTTATGGAAAGATATCCTTTCCAGCTGCATTCCAGGAGTTTATCAGAGATGGTGCTTGTGCAGCGCTTCTGCTAGCGGGGTTGTAGCCCAAAAACCAGCTCACAGACATTAAAGGAGTTTTACTTTAAAGAGGTCATTGCCATGTTGATTTTCAACCATGGAAGAACTTCACCGGAAAATATTTCAGGTAGTTTCTAGGCTTATTTTATTAAAGTCAAAGTGCTTCATGAAATAGGGCCTTTGCTACAGTTTTCCCATAATTCCTGTCAGCATTTTTCTCCTATTGTTTAACTTTCAAGGTTTTAATATTCAGATTTATTTTAACCAAGTTGTTTTTCTTTTTTTCCAGATATTGTTCTTGAGAAACAAAGCTCAAGGGTGTAATATTGACCTGAGAATACTGCCCGTTGGATTTACAAAAAGAAGAGAAAATTCAACCATCTTCAATCGCACGTGAGTCTCCAGTTGGTCACAGCTGGCACTATTTTGTTTTCACTGAACGCAGAATGATGGGAATCTGAATTCATAGAATCATAGAATGAACCGAGTTGGAAAGGACCCACAAGGACCATCGAGTCCAACTCCTGTCCCTGCACAGGACACCCCAACATTTACACTGTGGGGCTGAGGGTGTTGGCCACACGCTGCTGGAATATTGTTAGGCTGTGACTGCTTCCCTGTGGAGCTGTGCCAGTGCTCCAACACCCCCTGGGGGAAGAACCTTTTCCTAATATCTAACTTTTCCTAATATCTAACTGAAACCTCCCCTGTTCATATGGATATGCTGGCTTTTGGAATCTTAGATACATGACTTTTCTACAAAAGCGATCTAGATTTAATATTTCTTGCTGCAGGTTTTCATTCTTCAGGCTCTTTGAGCAATTCATTCTTTGTTTTGGAAGATGCTAACAGAGAATAGGAAGAGGAGTCAGTGCTGCTGAGTTTTTCCATCTTATAATTCATATCAAGTTTCATTCCTGGAAAAAGAAATCACTTCTTTAAAGGTGTATGGTTGAGGATTGGGGTAGAATGATTGCAAAAATCCCTCTCTGAAAAGGCTGAGAAGGTGCTTTCGAAACATTTCCCTGTGTTGCTATTGGAGTATTTTGGATGCTGTGTTGAAGGATGCACAGATTAGAGAGACAAGTGCAGACAGGCACATAGGAACTCAGGAAAACCTCTGAGAAGACTTTAAATGTTCTTCCCTTTCTCCACTTTGTGGACTTTCTCTGATATCCAGATTATATTTTAAAGTATTTTCACAGTGAAAATGAAAACCAAAATTACAAAGTATTTCATAATGCAGAAAATGGGTCTAGTGTTGGGCTCGATGATCTCCTGGAGGAGATATAGATAACTTTTTACAAGGGCCTGGAGTGATAGGACGAGAGGGAGCAGCTTTAAACTGGAAGGGGCAAGATTTGGGGTAGGAAGAAATTCTTCACAATGAGGGTGGGGAGGCCCTGGCCCAGGTTGCCCAGAGCAGCGGTGGCTGCCCCATCCCTGGAGGTGTTCAAGGCCAGGTTGGATGGGGCTTGGAGCCCCCTGATCCAGTGGGAGGTGTCCCTGCCCATGGCAGGGGGTGGAGACTGGATGGGCTTTGAGGTCCCTTCCAACCCAAACCATCCCATGATTCTATGAAATCTCTGCCTTCTGCCTCTCTCTCAGGCATCAGCTGTGCCGGCTGCCGCCGCTGCATCTTCCTCTCTGTCATTTGGTGGCAGCTTCCACCCTCTGAACGTGTCTTCTCCCTTCTCCACCTGGGTGACCCCCCCTCCGCTCCAGCTGAGTTCCCTGATCTCAAGCTGGGTGTCCCCCCTCTCCAGCCCAGCTGACGGGATGCGGTGCCACCGCCAGGCGTCACTGTGACACTGGACAGCCCTGCCTGTCTCAGCTGCTGTGCTGGGGCCAAAGCTTACAGGTGCCTTAATTTTTAGCAGAACGTGGGTGGATGAATTCCTTAAGGACATGGTTTAGTGGGCAGACGGGCACGGTTGGACTCAGTGATCTCAGAGGTCTCTTCCAACCTTCGGATTCTATGATTCTGTGATAAGGCGTGAAATAGATGTAGGAGTGTAACCTTTTAAAGTCACATTTTACCAGCTGTGCTAGAGAAATCCCAGAGTGGATCAATGGAAAGAAAGGAAATCTGGGGCGTTTTCCCCTCCCTCTACCCCAAATTCATTCATCCCTAAGGCTCTCCTCTCGACATAGAGCAGGGCATAGCTCCAAACCGTACCGATGTCGGTTGTGAGAGCAGTGATTTTCTGTTCCCTGGCCACGGGCTCTGCCTTTCACAGATGCGTGCTCAGGCGTACTGCTGGATTTAAGTTGCCTGGGGAATTCCCTCGATGTTGTGGATAAAAGAACAGAACCAAGCTTAGGAGTGGAGGGTAAGGAGGGGTCTTAAAGAGCCAGAGCAATTGCAGGAAGCCCAGGGATGCTGGGATCAGTGGTGAAGAGAGGGGCAGAAGAGGAAGGGCACAGGTACAGGGGGATTTGTCACTATTGAGAAAATCCTGGGCACGGTGCGATGTTTCCTCTCTTTTGCCTCTAGTGTTATTCACGCAGCAATGGGCTGTTTGAATTCAGTGATACAGATTAAAAGCTCAGCGTTCTTTTTGGGTTTAGTTGGCATGTTTTGCTTAGTCTGCTTCCTGTGGGTTTGATTGAACCAGTGATTTTCAGCTCTTTAACACCCGTCCCAGGTGACTTCATGACACCCATAACATTTTGTTGACTATTGCATTCAAATGCGGTAAAGCTGGGCAGATAGAACCGTGGAATGATTTGGGTTGGAAGGGACCTCAAAGCCCATCCAGTGCCACTCCCTGCCATGGCAGGGACACCCCCACTGGATCAGGGGGCTCCAAGCCCCCTCCAGCCTGACCTTGAACACCTCCAGGGATGGGGCAGCCACCACTGCTCTGGGCAACCTGGGCCAGGGCCTCCCCACCCTCACAGCAAAACATTTCTTCCTAAGATCTCATCTAAATCAACCTGACAGTGGTCAGAGTCTGGTGTATCTGCTCTTCTGTAGATCCGAACCCCTTCTCGTGCTGTTTGTCAGTTCAGATTTGTAGAGGAGTTGCTCCAGAGACTCGAGGCTGGAGGCTGCCCTACAGATGTGTGTGGAAAGAGCAATCTTCTCTAACGTCCTCTTCACACTGTCCACGTGAGCGAAGCTGTTAGGCTCTACAAGGCGGGAATGAGAGTAATCCAAAACTAGGAGGTACAAGATGTATTCTCGTGTCATCCCCTGCCAGCTCTGGAGAACAGAGCCATGGTTGGCTGGGTGTATTAACAGCCTCTTCGTTTCCTGGTTTCCATTAGTTTGTTTGCTGAATTTGGTGTTGTGTAAGCATACGCGCCAATACTGGGCAACACATGGATCAGACTAACTTGTAATATTGAATATCTAGATAATGGAGGGTCGTTAGAAAGTAAAGTCTGAGTCCAGTTTGGGAACTCATGGGGCATCTGACTTCGAGATGGCCTTATTCATAATTAATTTGGAATGTGCTGCTTCACCCTGCTTTTCCTGCGGTGCCCTTGTTTTCCAACAGAAGTGATGGTTGCCCTTCTGGACGCACACTGCCAAGGAGCCGGGGTGGCCTGCTGGGACAGGGAGCCTTTGGGAAAGGAGCCGTGAACGTGGCCAGGGTGGGCCGAGGGCTGGGGCAGCAGCTGGGAAGCTCCAGCCGACCGGTCAGTGGGAAGAGAGGATGGAGCTTGCAGCCCCGTGGCTCCTGGTTCCTTGGCAGGAGTTGGTGCCTGCGGTGAGGTGCTGAAACAGGGCCCTCAGCCCTGCAGTCTGTGCTGCCCTGCTCCACCCTCCCTGCTGCTTACGCCGTCACAGCCATCTCCACCCTGCTGCCTCCCTGCTCCCTTCACAGCATCTCCCAGACCAAATCCTCCTTGTCTCTCCTCGCCACCAAGAGGGGCCAGAGGGCTGCAAGTCTCCTCCCTGCCTGCAGCTTGGGAGCGTTCAATCAGATGATACGTGTGGCAGAAATGGGATCTTCTTCATTATCTCCCTTCTTTGAATTCTGAGAACAAAATTCAGCATGGATGTTTGGGATTAGCATCACTTAAGAGATCATTAGTGTTCTAGAAGCGACTTTGAAAGCCTGAAAATGTCAGCTCTAATCCTTAGATAGGGATAATTAAAATTAATTGTTTGAAGCATTGCTGATCTTGGATTTACCAAGAGTTATCTGAGCTGGGTTTGGGGCTGGTATTGCACTGTTGGAGCTATTAAAGTTGCATTTTCAGTCAGTTCCCAGGTGAGGGAATGCTGCTCTGGAGTGGTCACAGAGCAGGATGTTCGTGCATTTGGGTAAATCTCAGTAGCTGTTCAGAACATCCTCACATGAAGAGGAGTACCAAGTTCTGTAGCTGAAATGATTTTTCCTCTTAGCAACTGCAGTGTTTCATTATAGTGAGTCTGATGGTAATTCTGTTTATTTGCAGAAGTTGAGGAGGACAGTAGTTTAATTCTTTGTAGATCATTACAGTTTGGCTTACTCAGCTTTGACTCAGCCCTTTGATTTGCATTGGGCTCTCACTTCAAGCCCAACACGTTTGATTATTGCAACACATCTGGTTAGCAACATCTCCTGCTGTTGGGAGGCCCCTTGGTAGGACACCATATGTGCTACAAAGTTCACTTCTATTCCCTCGTTGATGGTCTTACTGTTTACTGTAACTAGGAAACATATGAACTTTCAGTAGGAATATTTCAGTTTTCCTGTTTATCCATCAAATCCAGGAATTAGCTTGATGAAGTTTCAAGAAAACGAAGACATTCTTGTGTGTGCTGCTGTTAGAAGTGTGACAAAGTCAGTTTGGCACTAGGAACGCAGAGTCTGGGGTGGCGGGAGGGATGAAATCATGACATGGAAGGAAATCATCACAACTCTGCGTGTTCTCTTATTTTAAACGTTTACCTTTTTTTAATCCACCAAAGCATCTAGCACTTACTTGGGCTGAATCTTCCTCCTTAAGAAAGTTGTGGAAGGCATTATGTACATCCTGAACATCCAATATTTCAATTAAACTTGAGTGCATTAGATGAGAGTACTGGGTGTTGTCAAATTAAAGGATAACTGGTCCTTCATTAAACTTCTTTATGTCCTTTTCATCTCTCTTATCAATTCAAAATAGGAAATATTGTGTATTTGTGCTTTGGTGCAAAATGTCCTGTATGTTAATTTTTAAAACATTTTAAGAACATTTGTTGCTAAATAGAAACAAAGCTATCCATGATCGCTGTCTTTGATGGGCATATATTATGTTACACACATTTAAAAAGGTTTTAGGCACAAAGCTTTCCACTGCAATCTAGGCAAAATTGACTGTTCAAGGGAAACCTAGGTAAGAAAGTTAAGCTTTATGAGATATTTCATCAGTGTTTTAAGAAATACTTAAATATTGGACACTTTAAAGTGGTGTGTTTGAGTCCCAGAATCCTTTGTAGATCTTATCCTTCATTCCCAGCAGCTGCAGTCCCTACACCTGCAGTACTTGGAGCACCTTCCTTGCGGCTGCACTAACTATAAAAGACAATGAGAATTGTTGCACCAGGGCAGGTTCAGCTTAGACATCAGGAAAAATTTCTTCACCGAAAGGGTTCTCAGGCACTGGCAGAGGCTGCCCAGAGAGGTATTGGAGTCTCCATCCCTGGAGGTGTTTAAAAGATGGGTAGATGAGGTCCTTAGGGGTGCTTTAGTAGTGGACAGGTACAATTGGACTCAATCATCTCAAAGGTCTTTTCCAACCAAGCGATTCCATGACTCTGAGCACATACTGGAGGTAACAACCACTCTGTCTGCATTGCTGCTGTTTTTGTAACAGCAGAAATAAAATTCTTTCTTGTTCTTGTTGTTGCTGTGAGCAATGTAAAAATCATTTCCATGTAGTTCTATGTAAACTGTGGTTGTTCACAGAAAAACTTTCTTTGGAAATTCAAGGAGAAATGAAAGGGAGAAAGTGACTCTGCTTTAGGAGAACAGTAATTGCAAAACAGCCTGCGCAGTTCTGAACATAATTTGCAACCACATTTCACGCACGGGAAGAGGTGCTTGGCTCCTCTTCTTCCCTTTGATGAGTTTCTGATGCTTCTGAAGTAGCCAAAGTAGGATGCGAAGCCAAGCAACGCGGGGATGGGCTGTGGTGCTGCTTTTACTGACATCAAGGATGTGTTGTGCCTCATCCAGATCTCTGCCGGTCGGTAGTTCTGTAATCAGTGCATTGGTATTCGAGGAGACTGTGGAGCGGCGTTCGAGGCAGCTGAGCAGCGTGGAACGCTTCATGCAGGGAGCTGTTACTCAACTGCAGATGACTTACTCAATTAAGCATTTTCATTCAGATGATGAACATAGCCCATGTCAGTTGGGTTTGAAGGAAATAAGCACCCCAGTGAGCCGTAATGGAAAATGAAGTCAGGGAGATCGGGAGCCAGGATATCTCATTTTAATCAGAACTTGTTGTGAAGCAGCTTTGATAGCATCTACAGTTGACATCAAGTGCTCTGACTGGGCAGAGATCAGCGATGGTGAGGGATGCTTCCCTTTAATAAGAGGCGTCCAGCAGGTTGTTTTTCAAGACTTTGTTGTACAGTGAAGAGTATGAGGCTATTCCAGTTTTAAGCTTCTTTTTTCCTTCCCTCCTTCTGCCCTATTCTTAATCTACAAGAGTACTTTGAAGAGAGATGAAGCCATTAAACTGCAGGTTCGGTGTAAGCGTGCTGGAAAAAAAATAATCAACATTTCTGGTTTTGCCAAAGTGAAACTTTTCGACAAGGAATGATCTTTTTAGCTTCAGTGTTCAGAATCCTTGATTCATAGCTCTTTCTGTGCACTGTTCCACAGACTAGATTGTGCCTGGAAGGGGGAGGCAAGGCAAAAGTCTGAGAAGAGCCCTCTTAAGCTGATTATTCAGCTGCAGCGACGAGCTGAGCCTGCCTCGGGGAGCCCGCTCTGGCGTGTGAAATCCGAATGTGCTGTGACGACCGTTTCTGCAGAGACATAAAGAATGTTCCTAACAACAGGTAGCAGATAGCTCCAAGTGCTTCTGGAACGCTTTTTATCAAGTGCCAGGGTTCAAGGCAGCCCTCAAGGCCACATCCACGGGTCTGGGAGCTTGTCGTGGTCTGTTGTGAGAGGGAGACCTGGATTTAAATATTTGACAGAAAGTCCATATTGCAACGAGCGCCGATCACTTCAAGTAGATGAATACAGCCTGTTTGAAAAATTGTGGAAGGTGATGATTTAAATGAAAAAAATGCTAGAAACCCTCATTTTAGTCGATAACACGTAACGCAAACCTCATCTGAAAAGGCCTTATATTAATAAATGAGTCTGTCATTAGTGTTTCCTGCAGCTAATGATGGTGACCCTGTGTCTAAAGACTACCAACTTTAGTAATAAAGTCTCTGTGGGAAAGTGCTTTGAATTAATTCCATGCCATCCTAAATGCCAGATTGTATCTGAGAGAGGAATCACAAGCTTGTTAATCACAAATCACTTAAATTGATTTCATAACCCTATTGATAATTCAGTTTACTCTACTTGTACGGTAGCGTTGATGCTTCCTTCAGCTGCCAAGATGGGAAATTGCAAACCCTTGTTTCACTCATCTTGCAAAAATCTTCCAAGCTTCCACTCTCTGAATTTATTTCAGAACCTTGTTCAGTTTGGTAATTTAGGACAGGCTCAATATGCAAAATAGCATAAAATTCATAAGGTGCAATACTATGTCAGCTTCTGGTTATAAATGCTGTGTAATTAATAGTGTTTTCTGTGTTATCTGTGTTATCCTGTGAGGATAACACAGAAAACATTATTAACTACAATTAATTACAATTAGTAATGCTATCTCCTTACCTTTTTCAGTCCTAATATACTCTAACTTCACCTTCTCACTTGAGGAAGACGCTCTCATCCTCAGCTTTACAAATGTGAGGAGTAGAGGGGAAGAACCACAAGGTGTGATGCACAACTCAGCAGAGTCATGTGCTGCCTTGGGGACCTTGGCCTTCAGTACTTCTTTTCATTCTAATTATTAGCTCCTTGGAGCCGGGGTTCTTGTTCTTTTTTTAATAAACATTAACGCTTGGGATTTTACTTACAGCAGGTACAGTTCAGCTTTAAAGCTCAGTTTTTTCCTAGGAATAGCTCGGTGAGGGAATGATTATGTATTTGATTATGAGCAGCTTTTATAAAACAAAGATAAGTAAGAATGCAAAAAGAGGATACTTTTCCGTATTAGGAAATGTCTAGGTAATACTGCCTTTCCTAAGATGCTGCTGCACCAGAACCATGCTTCAGTAGCTTCTGTTGAGGTGTTAATTCTGCTAGCTGGAAAGGGAACATAGGTCTTAAAATTAACAAACTGGAGAAAAGGACATGACATCAGTTTTGGTTTCCACCTCAAGCTTCCTGATCTTTCTGCAAAACATTCATTCATTCTAATTTCTGTTATCTGTGTGAGGCCAAAATGCAGCTTCCCTCCATGCCCTCGCTGCTGGGAAAGGTTGAGTCCCCTTTTTTGTGTAGAACCTGGCATCGGCTGGGCCCTCTGGTTGTTACTGTCACATGGGTTTGGCAGCTTGTCCTGGGAAAAATTTCTTCACTGAAAGGATTCTCAGGCACTGGAACGGCTGCCCAGGGAGGTGCTGGAGTCCCCATCCCTGGAGGGGTTCAACAGACGGGCAGATGAGGTGCTCAGGGATGGTTTAGTAGTGGATACGTGCAGTTGGACTCGATGATCTCAAAGGTCTTTTCCAACCAGGTGATTCTCTGATTCTATGACTCCATATTCCAGAAGGCAGTTCCCTTTTCTGACATTAAGGGGCACCTTTTAAAATGATCGGTCATTTGGTGATATCTTACCAGGATTTGCAAGGAGCAGATTTTCATCCCACAGAGACTTGATATTCAGCAAGATCTGGGAGCATTTGCATTTTTCAAAGTGCAGCTCAGCTTCTCTGCGTGCTTCCCTCACGCTTTGAAAACACCATTCAAAATCTTGAGTGTATATTTTCTTCCCCCCCCACGCCATAGGCTGCCCAGCTTTATGATAGAAAACAACATAGTGATTACCAGCTAACATTAAGAATATGCATTTCTTTTTCTTCTCAGGGAAGGAAAGTTCTACTGGCATTTGAAGCTCGTATTTCCTCACTGCAATGCCGAATATACTTTAAAAAGGTAAAGAGCTTGAAAACCTGTTTTTTATAAGGTTTAAATTAGTCTGATGAAATTGAATTGCAAAATATTTTTATCAGTTCTTACCTATTTCTGTTATTCAAGGTAGACATGAATATTATTTTTAGTCCTAACTAAAAGGGCATGTAAATTGAAAAAGTGCTCTAGACTGTGTAGTCCTTTCCCCTTTGAAACCCTGCAGGCTTTTCAAATCAGACAAAATGTTGCGTTGCTAGTGCTTTGCTATTCTGTGTGAACAGAGCACTTTGGATATTCATGATAGCGACATCCCATACACCTAATATATTCTGTTCTCATGGAGCAGGTGTTCGGCAAGGTTTGCCATCCCTCCTCGCCCACCCACTGGAGGTGACCTTCCTGTAGGATGAAACGGTTGCGTTGTTCGCTTTGTAGGAAAGCCCACAAGCATGTTTTGCACAGGCCAAAAAATAAGCTTTTTTGTGACGCATCCTTCTCCCTTTTTCCTAGCCCGGAGGGGGATGAGGAGTATGTCCTTGTCTGCTTCTGAGGCTGCAGGAACAGCGTGTTTCTGCCGCAGGGTTAGAAACTAGAGATACACATCCGTTTACTTCATGGAGATGGCATTGAATTGCCAGCGTTGAAACTGAGCTAAAGCTGTGAATTGTCTGTGCTGTATTGGTACCCATTTATGAGCCTCCCATAAACTGCTCACTTGTGCCACTGTAGCGTGCGAATATACAGCTGCTTCCAAATGAGCTATGTCTTACGTATTTGATTTTTATCTTTGATGAAAGGGTGCCTGACGATAAAACACTCGCTGATATCCTTAAGCCGTACGTTGATCCAGTGGAGTCAGATCCTGTGGTTTGTCAAAGGTGTGTATGGGAATAGCTCTTCTGCCTCGTTCAACCAATGCACTGATGAAAGAAGGAAACAGTTCTGAATAAATGGCTTAAACCAGCTACTCTTTCAGTGTGCAGAGAGATGAGTTTCCTCCCAGCTGTACATAGAATCATTTGGGTGGGAAGGGCCCTCAAAGCCCACCCGCTGCCACCCCCTGCCATGGGCAGGGACACCTCCCACTGGATCAGGGGGCTCCGAGCCCCATCCAACCTGGCCTGGAACCCCTCCAGGGATGGGGCATCCTAACACTCACCAACCAAGTAACCCTGGAGTACAACCACCACGTTTAAACTGGGAAAAGATAGATAAACTGACTCGTGGCATAAAGATCAAATGAAACAACTGTAATGCTAAAAAATGTAACCATAATTAACCTCAGTGACAGTGAGCCTTTGGAGTAATTAGAAAAACCTACTAGCAATTATAGCCCTCATTTATAAGAAATAGCTTGTGGCAAGTTGTTGTCTTCATGAAGAAATATATACTTTGGCTGTTGACATACAAAAGATCTCCATCTCGTATGGGTGATAGGAAGAAAAATCGTTGTACATCGCTGTTCCTTCAGCTCTGTTGCGTATTCTTTTTTTTCAGGTTAAAGATCTATACAACCTCTCCTCAGTCGGATGTGCAGATTTTAATGAAAATAGAAAACAGGAGACAGAACTCTGTCAGGTAAGGTGGTTCTTTGCTTTGTGTGCAAAAGGAAAGAACACATTTCTTAGTCTTTAATCTTACAAGTGGATATAACATCATCTCATGGATTAAACTTCAGTGAGTAATTAGCAGCCATCTTAAAAATGATTCAGCAAACATGTTATTTCTTTGCCTTTTAATATGTAACACTGAAATTTCTGTGCTGTTGACTAAGTAGTAGTTACTCCTCACTCGTGCTTTGAGAAGTCAGGAAGCCAGGGCACTCACAGCCACGTTGGTGGAAGGGTGAGTGAATTGGTGCAGTCTGCTAATACACTACATCAATGTTGTGTTATCCCAAACTTCCACTTCACCCACCAGAAGGAATTCCTTCTCCGCAAGCCCTGGATAATAGAAAGGCTGCAAATATACGTTGTTGAGTCGGATGTTGGTTTTAGGCTTAGCAGAAGCTTTTGAAAAGCATCATTTTTGTAGTTACAGTTATGTATTATTGAGGAAGTGCAATGGTGTTTCAGAAGACATCTAAGCAGGATTATTATGGGTTATAAAATCTTAAGTCTTCTAGTTTTAAGATAAGTATGCTACAGCAGGATTTGAGTATTTCCTGTGATTGTTTATGAAATAGGAGTTTGTGGTTAAGTTTTGGCTGGTTTCTCTGTTTCACAGCACATGGCCCTTTGAGTTTGAAGGTCTTTTGCAGAATGCTTTAAATTTTTTGGTTTCCTTTTTTATTTTATCCAGAAATATAAATTAGCCATGTAGTACAAATTGCTGCTTCCCCACGGGAGTTCTGCAGAACTTCAGAAAACAACTGGATAAATCCCCTGGTGTGTGGATATCGTGGATAGCTGCCAAATGATGTGGTGCTTGCTTTCTTGCTGCTGGGTGCCTTTTATTATCAGGGGTGACAGTTCTTAGAGCACTTTATGATGGGCTCTTCTTTCTATCTTCTTTAGAACCAGCTTGTAAAAATTGCTTTCAGCATGAAGTGATAGCACTCCACAATCATAGAATCACAAAATCATAGAATCCTAAGGTTGGAAGAGACCTTGGAGATCATCGAGTCCAACCGTACCTGTCTCCCTACTAAACCCTGTCCCTAAGAAACTCATCCACCCGTCTTTAAACCCCTCCAGGGATGGTGACTCCACCACCTCCCTGGGCAGCCGTGCCAATCCCTGACCACCCTCTCAGTGAAGAAATTCTTCCAATGTCCAGTCTAAACCTCCCCTGGCGCAACTTGCAGCTATTTCCTTTCGTCCAGTTGCTTGTCGAGAAGAGCCCAGCACCCACCCCATCACAGCCTCCTTTCAGGCAGTTGTAGACAGGGATGAGGTCTCCCCTCAGCGTCCTCTTCTCCAGGCTAAACAACCCTAATTCCCTCAGTAACAATAACTCAGAGTAACCTAAAGCTGTAAGCTCTCCTTGCATCCTCTCCTCCCTACCTAGTTCCTAACATCTATGGGACCTGATGAGGGGCAGCCCAGAGTCCTGAGGGAACTGGCTGATGTGTTTGCTGAGCCGCTCACCGTGATATTTGAAATTTCTTGGCAGTCAGGTGAAGTCCCCGGTGACTGGGAAAAGGGAAACGTTGCAGCCATTTTTATAAAGGGTAGAAAGGTGAACCCTGGGAACTACCAGCCACTGAGCCTCACCTCGGTACCAGGGAACAGTTCTTGTGAAAAAAGGCTGAGAGAGCTGGAGTTGTTGAGCCTGGAGAAGAGAAGGCTCCGGGGAGAACTTATGGCAGCCTTTCAGTACTGAAAGGAGAGTTACAAAACAGGTGAGGAAAAACTTTCTCACAGGGCCGGTAGCAATAGGACAAGGGGTGATGGTTTTGAACTAAAAGAGGGGAGTTTTAGGCTGGATAAAAGAGAGATATTTTTTTATCAGGCAGGTGGCAAAACACTGGTCCAGGTTACCCAGGGAGGCAATAGAGGACCCATCGCTGGGAACACACAAGGTCAGGTTGGATGGGGCTCTGAGCAACCTGATCTGGTTAAAGGTGTCCCTGCTCATTGCAGGGGGGGGTGGGCTAGGTGACCTTTAAAGGTCCCTTCCAACCCAAACCATTCTATGATTCCACAATACCCATCACCTAAAGCTCTACAACGCCGTAACTGTTCCACTACTTGATTCTCTTCTCATTAACTGCGCTTACTTTATAAGGAATCTTACGAAGGAAGGTTTGAAACAACAAGTGTTACACAACTCTGTTCTCCCTTTAAAGCCTTGGTTTGGAAAAAATCCGCGTTTGAATGGGTTAGAATAGTTTTCCGTTTGGTGGTGCTTGCCTCTATCACCTGTTATGCAATATTGAGTTCGTGGTTGATGTCCGTTCTCTCCTCGGCTGTAACTATTCCAAGAAAGGTTTAACTACTGCCTCTTGGATGATTTTTGCAGTCTGCGTTCTTTTATAAACTAGTCTTTTCTTTCTTCAGGATAAATTAGTGTCCTGACTGTCTTAGTCCTTTATTTGGGATGCCTTCAAAGTGACTTCATATGGGAAGAGTAGTGCTTTTTCCACTAAGGAAAGATGCAACTGCCAAATTATACAATCTGGTTTGGGAAATGCACCTTCTTCTTTTCCTTAGAATTGCCTTTTTAGGCTTTGTGCAAAAAAACACCCCACACCAAACCAACTCTCCCAGAAAAGAATTCCTAAATCCAACAGACCTTTGATATTTGTCATAACAAAGTTAATGGTTAGAATTGTTGGGTTGGTATTTAATAAAAAAATTATCTAGTTGTCCTGATTGTACATGATTATCTTATTTCTTGAAGAGAAATAACTGCAACAGAATCATAGATTTGTAGAATGGTTTGGGTTGAAATGGGCTTTAAAGCCCACCCAGTGCCACCCCTGCCATAGGCAGGGACATCTCCCACTGGATCAGGGGGCTCCAAGCCCCATCCAACCTGGCCTGGAACACCTCCAGGGATGGGGCAGCCACCACTGCTCTGGGCAGCCTGGGCCAGGGCCTCCCCACCCTCACAGCAAAACATTTCTGCCTGAGATCTCCTGTAATTCTAGCCTGACGGAATATTTAGGTGCTTGGCAAATTCAGTTTGGTTAACCTGAAAAGCTTTGCAAAGCCCACTGTTTCAACGAACAGTGTCCTTCAAGGAACTGGAGCACAAATGAATAGCAGACTGTATCCCGTAGCTTTCCTGTTGTAAATCTTCCGCGCTGGACAGGGCTGTGTATAGAATCAACTGTAAGCATTGGTTTTTGTGTCCATAGTACTGGTGCAGCTCATGCTTCAATTACTCAGAAGGCTGAAAATACTCAAAGCATTGTGACTTTGGCCGGTGCACATGAGAATAGTGGCATGTTTGCCACTTCATTCTTGTGGACCACAGGGAAGAAAATCTGCTAAATAAGTATCAGAGATTCTTCCCTTCTAAATGCCATTGCTTTATGGTGGTGAACGCTTATTATACTTGAACTGATCCAAAGCAGTTGCTTCCCAGAAGGCTGGATGATGTTAGTAATTTTGGAGGACTTCCCTGTCTCAAGATCAGCTGGCAGAAATGAGAGTTATTTCCTTGGATGACCGAGTTCTGCGCTCAAAGCGAATTTTCTTTTGTAGTCTATTGTTTCTAAATAACTAAGAGTTAGATCACATTGGTAGGTCGGAGTAGTCACAGTCACAGATGGAGGAGGATGAAGTAAGTTTTTTTGCTTTAGTGTGTGCGAAAACGCCAAAGGACTTTTAGAAAATCATCTTGGAATTCGGAGAGTCATGGAAATGTAGTGGAACCAAATAGTTTTGAATGTAGTATCTATGTGGGATTATTTATTTTCCTGTCATGCATAGAATCATAGAATGCTTTGGTTTGGAAGTGACCTTTACAGGTCTGATAATGTCTTTTAGATATCTGTTTTGTCAATGATTTTAAGATTATTAAAACCTGTAATATTTAAGTATGTTGTAGGTAGTTTCGGATATCAGTAGTGTTAGTGTTTCAGTTTTTCATACATCTTCTTAGGGTGCTTCCTTCTGCATTGTTATTTGTGAATAAGTGCATGTAAAACCAGCAGAGCTTACAGTCTTTGCTTGCTGCTTTTCAAACATAATTCAGCTGCTTTAAACAAATCGCTGCTCTTAGTGTCGTGCGTGGATCAGTTCTTTTTATCACCATATTACAACCTCATTTGAAAAAGTACTGATTCATCTAGCAAAACAGATTGGCTGTAATTGGCATATTTCAAGCATTATTTCCTCCTCTGCATTTTCTGCCAATGTCGAGAAGCGTGGGGTGGTTTATTTAAGATTCTCCAGTCTGTCTCGGGAAGCGATTTCTCTTCACATTTGTGCGGTACGTGGTGTACATGAGACAGGAATTAAGGATACAAATCCCCAGCTGAACTGCTGGCCTTGGCATGAGTTGGAACAGACCCCAAGCTGGCTTTAAGCGGTGCCAGCAGAAGATTGACAGTAGAATTCATTCCTCGTCTCTAGCTCGCAGCAGCTGGCACAAAGGCAGCTCTGCCAGCTTTACAAAAGCAGGGAGCTGCCTTACAATAGTCATTCTTCACCACACAACTGCAGTCAGGCTCGGGCGACTTTGTCCTGCTCAAGGGGAAGCAGAACTTGGTCTGCAGGCTGTTCCTTAAACACAGCGCTCCTGTGTGTTAATCCCTGCTGCTGGTTTTTCCCAGAGTGTTGGGTTTTGTTTTGTGGAGGTTTTATATGAAAACTTCAGCTTTCCTTACTGAATACTTTGTTATGTTTTCTTGTTGGTCGTTTCAGGCTTTCTAATTTTGCAGCCATTTCATTGTCATTTTCATGTGCTCCTTTAACTGAACATCAGGCTCTGCTGACAAAAGGGTTGGAGAGCAACAGATCATGGAATGGTTTGGGTTGGAAGGGACCTCAAAGCCCATCCAGTTCCACCCCCTGCCTTGGACACGGACATCTCCCACTGGATCAGGGGGCTCCAAGCCCCATCCAGCCTGGTCTTGAACTCCTTCAGGGGTGGGGCAGCCACCACTTCCAACCTTCCAGCCTTCTTCCCCCTTCCAATTTAAAGCTGTTCCCCCACATCCTATCACTACAAGCCCTTGTAAAAAGCCCCTCCCGAGTTTTCTAGCAGACCTGCTTTCGGGTACTGGGAGGCTGCTCTAAGGTGTTCCCAGAGCCTTTTCTTCTCCAGGCTGAACAACCCCGACTGTCTCAACCTGTCGTCGAATTAGAGGTGCTCCAGCCCTCAGATCATCTTCGTGGCCCAGATGCCAAGATACGCAGCTTTTACCGTAAAACCCAGTCGTTTTTCCTTCGTATTTACTTTGGTTTTTCATGGAAATGCAATATTACACAACATAGATGAAAAGCAGAAAGCTGGTCATCACCACATACAACAAGTATGTATGGTCTGAATCTGTAGCTAAATGTTTATGATGTCTGATTACAATTACTTGACCTTTGAGAAGATCGTTGGGACGACTCCAAAAAAGAACAAAATTTGTCCATCTCATTATCTTGAGCAATCATTCATTTTTTTTGTTGAAAGGGATTCCTTTATGAACCAGCAAGCGCCTGTTTTTTAAAGGAACAATCCAGTGTTTTGTAACTCATCCTGAATTCTTTTGGATGAACTGATTTATAATGAATGAGATTGCATTAGGGCTTCTGGAGCGGCTCAGCTAGAGAGTCACCGAGACATCTGTTGCACAAAGATTTATTAGAAATTAGTCTCTGCTCCAAAGCACTGCAGTCTGTGTTGCAGCAAGTTGGTTCCACACCACTTTTGGAGGAGAAATATGTGAGTACGCGAAGAGGTGGAAGAGAGATAACAATAAAAGTGTCAGTGTTGGCTTCAGCCAGGGGTTTGTCTCTTCTCACAAGTGACAGCGATAGGACGAGAGGAAATGGCCGCAAGTTGCGCCAGGGGAGGTTTAGCCTGGACATCAGGAAGAATTTCTTCACTGAAAGGGTGGTCAGGGATTGGAACGGCTGCCCAGGGAGGGAGTGGAGTTGTCATCCCTGGAGGGGTTTAAAAGACGGGTGGATGAGTTCCTTAGGGATAGGGTTTAGTGGGGAGACAGGTACGGTTGGACTCGGTGATCTCAGAGGTCTCTTCCAACCTTAGGGTTCTATGATTTGTGCTGTCCAGACATCAGGTGGTGTTCTGTAAGCAGACTTGAGGACCCTTTATGCTTGCAAAGCAGGTATGCAGACCCCAAATTCTAAAACTGTACCGATCAGTGTCTTTCTGCATCGTAACTGGGCTTGAAGCATGGGAGCAACATGCCCAGCCACGCGCAGAGCGTCTGTCCTCTCTCTAACAATGTGTCTAGCTAGGAAAGGCTGTTTCTACAACAAATCTTGCTGTTTCCTCCAACCTGCCATCTCTCCTAGGGAGCAGAGAGGAACTGGCCTGCATCTGTGTACACAGCACTTATGCATGCATAGTGTGGAGAGCACCCTCATGAAACCTGTATGCTGTTTAGCGTGCACCTATAAAGCAGGCTTGAAGGCAAGAAGACAGGCCATGAAGTCCAAGAAAAGACTGCAGTTGGAAAAAGCGTATTGAATCATCTCTTGGCCTTTGGCTGGAGGAAGGAGCTGATAAAAATGGGCTGTAGAGGAGACACCACGTTCAAAGCATTTGTCCTACTCTGGTCTAGCATAAGTGTTGGGAGATGCATCAAGGGGTTTAATTCAACTGTATCCGTCTGGGTTGCTGTTCAAACATTTTTCTGAAGGAAAAAGAGGATTTGCTGCTAATTTATTGGGATAAAAAGACACACTGAGATGCCGACTTAAAGATAGCCAGGTTTCTCAATTTTGGGGACCGGGCAGCCTGGGCAGGCTCTTGGGGCTTCTAGGAGCAAAGATAAACGCGTTCATGTTTGAGGGTAGCTGCAGTGAGATAGACTGAACCTGGGAGCTGCAGCACTGTGAAACACGGCAGCGTAGTCGTTGGCGTTTCCACAAAGGCAGAGTGGAGGAGAACCTCTTCGTGTTCCAGTCAGGAAGGAGAAAACCTGTTATTTCCTCCTGATGCTGCCAAAGGGGAATCCCTCTGGTTTTTCTCTTTCTTGACGGAAATGAGCTCGGGCTGATGGCTTCGACCTCGCCGAGGAGGGAGTTGACCTTCCTGCTTGTTTGCCAAGAAAATAATTTGTTTTCGTTATTTCATAGTTTTCCTTTTCATTCTAAAGCATTAGTAACCCCTTAATGGAAGGTTTACGGCACTGTGATTCCCATGCAAATAAGTGTAAACTTGTGGATATGTTTCCATCATTTAGTGCAGTGTTCAAGGTATCCAGGCTATCTCCACGTGAGCCTAATTTGGGACGTTAGAATTTGCTATCTAGGGATTCGAAGTCACAGAAGTATCAAGTTCTTCCCATTTCTGAAGTGGAGGTTCTTTATATTTTTTCTTTGTAGTGCTGGTGTACGTAAATTAACTCGTAAAATGAGATTTGATCCATTGGTTTTCTGAACTTAACATTTTTCATTGCATCCTTTCATATTCCTTTGTACACCCCCCCTCCAGTTACGTTTCATGAGGCTGTGAAACAGAAGTAGTGCCATTAAAGCGGACATACGACACTTTTTCTCTATCATCATACCAGTATTTTATTAATGGTACAAGTTATCCCTGCGTTTTTGGGCAACCGCCCACTGCTTTCACTTGTACGAAACATGCCGCTAATTTAATCTTTGCAGGATTTGAAGCTAATGGGTTTGAAGCTGAAAGAAGGGAGATTGAGCTGAGATCTTGGGAAGAAATGTTTTGCTGTGAGGATGGGGAGGCCCTGGCCCAGGTTGCCCAGAGCAGTGGTGGCTGCCCCATCCCTGGAGGGGTTCCAGGCCAGGTTGGATGGGGCTTGGAGCCCCCTGACCCACTGGGAGTAAAGATTCATAAACTTGGACCTTTTGAGCAGTTTGTGGAGCTGCCTGGCTTCCCAAAGTAAGTTCTTATTTGTGTAGAGGACTATTACTGTGATGCACTTGAATTACAGCATCTTTACTTCTGCTGGATTTTATTCCTTCTTTTCATAACATCTTATGAGATGGGGAAAGTATTTGCTTTCTTGAAGTTCAGTATCACTTCTGCAGTCAGTTTTTTTACTGAGTCCAAGAAACTGACATTTGCAAGCTTCACATTTTCCTTCTGCTCTGTCATACTTCCTCCCATAGCTAAGAGATTCAGAACGGTTTGTACTTCAGTTAATCTTAGCTCCTTGGATCTCTTAGATCATTATTGTGCAGCTTGAGTTCTTTGGCCACATCACTCTTTATGCTCAGTCCACTAAATTGTAATAGCAGGTGCCTTACCTGCTTTATGGGTTTTGCCATTGGTGATGATGATGGTGAAAATGATACATTTGTCAATGGTTGTCGTTAAACAGCTTTTAGGGTGTTTTTTTCCTTTGTGCAATCACTGCCTTCTCAGTAGGTTTCAGCAAGGACAGCCTTTCTGCCTCTGTGGTGACACACTTGTAGTCTTATTTTGCTCGTCTCTTCTTTCCATTAACTGGTTTGTATATTTTCTAGGGTAAAAGTGAGCAAACTGTTCAATCCTTCTGGACATCTGCTATTATGCTCAATAATTTAGGTGACAGTTGGTGTTCCTGCTGTCTTCACCTGGTCTTTACTTTTTTTTCTTCCAGGATATTTGAATTTCCCTTAAATATATTTGTAAAAAAAGAGGAAGTTTTGTAAAGTTTGAGAGATTTTTTTTTTTTCCATTTTACACTTCAGTTTTTAACTGTTCTTCAGTTTCCCTAGTGGAAGAGCCTCTTACAGCCCCCAAAAAAGAGAGGAGGCTGTGGCTTGTTGTAGCCAGGATGATCTATGGCCAAAATATGTCAAGGAAAAGAAACAGTTTTATGGTTTCCTTGTTACTTGGACGTTCCTTTATGAATTCTGCGTATACAGATATTTTTAGGAAACGGTGATAAAATCCAAGGTACTTTCCTGGTACACTGGCAGCTTTTCTTCCTGTGATTTTTCAGCTGGCTCCTGGCAGGACTTGTGGGCCAAACGGTGGACAAGAGAAGGTTTTGTGTCCTAATATTCCTTTTTGCAGAAGAAGGACATTAGTGATGGCAGAAGAGGAGAGGGGAGACTGAGATGAGGTCTTAGAAGAAATGTTTTGCTGTGAGGGTGGGGAGGCCCTGGCCCAGGGTGCCCAGAGCAGTGGTGGCTGCCCCATCCCTGGAGGTGTTCAAGACCAGGCTGGATGGGACTTGGAGCCCCCTGATGCAGTGGGAGGTGTCCCTGCCCATGGCAGGGGGTGGCACTGGATGGGCTTTGAGGTCCCTTCCAACCCAAACCGTTCCATGGTTCTGTGACTTGAAAGGGATTGGGCAGACGCCTGGTCTGTGTGTGTAGATGTTGAGCTGTGCAGGTTTTGACAATATGGAGGAGAGATTGGTGAACATTTGTTGATGCAAATTATGGAGGTCCTTGCCTGGGAGAGAAACCGTAGACCAGTTTTTTTCACATTAAAATATTAACAAACTTGCTTCTTGCCCCATTCCTTAAAAAAGTGTTTGGGCAAAGTAGGGACTGTCATATTGTTCTAAGAATTCTGTTACAAAGGAAGTGTTATGGCAAGTCATTTCCTTTTTTTGTTTTGATGTTCAGTGCTTTTTTTGCTCATTGAATTTTCTAATTCTTTTTGACATGTATGGACTAATAGAATTCACCGTGTTCGTCAGAATTCTAGTGACAAAATTCAATATAGAAATGGCGCATTGTTTCCGTACATTGTGTTTACTTTCTGCCATATAACTTGCCTTTTTTACCTAATTCAAGAGTGCACTTCTCTACTTCCATGTTCACCAAATCATAACCACGTGAAGAGGTTATTCACCACTTCGGAATGAATGTCCATCTGTTAGTTATTATCTTTGCTGTGCTGCAGCCCTTCAGAACGAGTGCTTGGGAGATACTTTAAACGCTGTGCCCAGGCTTTGCTCTCCTCTAGGCCTATGCAGATACCTAGGAAATGCCTCCTTCTTTTGTTTGAGGGGCAAAAAAAATCCTTTCCTTATAAGTGAGCAGAAGTTTTCTTGTGGATCTCCAGGCCTGCAGTAGAGAGTATGATTTATTGTATCTGAATTATGCCAAGTAAATACTTCGATCTTTCCACTCAGTCCTAGGAAGAAAAATCATCTTTGTTTAAAATATGTGCAAGGATTTTAGTTGATGTCTCTCACAGGGAAATGATGAACATCATTATACAAATATGCATTTTAGTCATATTTGCAATTAGTTACATGGTTAAAACTTGTTTGCTTTCTTTTCGGTGTCTAGCAGACTAAACTAAAGAAATAACATGGTTACAGGTTATCTTTAATTCCAGATTGCAGCTTTTTCTTTATTATGCTTATTAAAATCAAAGTTCCTGTAGATGACATTCAGGAAAACCTGATCAGCAGGGAATTTCCTGCTGTCTGAATTCATGGAGACAAGTCACGCCGCTGCGATGATAGCCACAGGCTCCATGTGAGGGGAGCTGCTTGGGATGCAGTGATCTAATGCGGCATTCCTGCCTGTGGGAGACAGATTAGGAGATGGAATTGTTGAATTCCTGGAAGGTGGTGAAATAACTATAGATAGTGAGAGTATCCTTTGCAGAACCTCCATAGGTGCTATCAGAAATAGAGAGCCACATTGGAGGTAACAGAGGTGTTCGTACAGCAAATGGAACATCTGGGAAGTGCTGTGGGATTGCTGAATCGTGTTAAATTTCCTCAATTGTCACCATTTTCGTAGGCTTTTAAACTCCCTGCTGGCAGGCAATCTTTATTTAATTTTTGTCCTTTAAAAAGCAGTTATTGTTATTTCATTCCAGCTAAAATCAAAAGCTGTTGTCTGCCAAGATTGTGTTCTTTGTGGCACTTCTAAATGGAGTCGTCTCGTTCAGAAGAAGTCCAGGCCTGTTTCTCGCTTCGTGATGTGGGCATCAGGCCTTGGTAGGGGCAAGAAAACAATCAGGGAAGTGGGTGTTGGACAAGAAACATATGGAAGGGAGAGAGAAAATATGTGGAAAATAAATCTCAGGGAGGAAAGAAGATTTAGAGAGGTGCAAAAAGAAGTCCCACGGAATACAGGGATAGGGAAGCTGTAGCACAGACAATTACTGTGCTCAGTGCTGGTCACCTCACTCCAAGAAGGACATTGAGGGGCTGGAGCGCGTCCAGAGAAGGGGAACGGGGCTGGGAAGGGACTGGAGAACAAGTTCTGTGAGGAGCGACTGAGGGGACTGGGGTTGTTTAGCCTGGAGAAGAGGAAGCTGAGAGGAGACCTCATCCCTGTCTACAACTGCCTGAAAGGAGGCTGTGACGCGGTGGGTGCTGGGCTCTTCTCAACAGGCAACGAGAGGAAATGGCCACAAGTTGCGCCAGGGGAGGTTTAGACTGGACATCAGGAAGAATTTCTTCACTGAAAGGGTGGTCAGGGATTGGCATGGCTGCCCAGGGAGGTGGTGGAGTCGCCATCCTTGGAGGGGTTTAAAAGACGGGTGGATGAGTTCCTTAGGGACAGGGTTTAGTGGGGAGGCAGGTGCGGTTGGACTCGGTGATCTCCGAGGTCTCTTCCAACCTTAGGATTCTCTGATTCTGTGATTCTGTGTATGAACTGGGCAGTCAGAGGAAAGAGTGAGCAACGGGGGAGACTGGAAGACAGGTGTGAAGATGGGGCATTCGGGGAATGATTGTGTCAGAGTGGCCAGTTCAGAGCCAGGCTTATGTTCAAATCCCTGCTGTCATGAAGGCCCGAAGGAACTCTCTTTGCATGGCAGCCTCAGTTAAGTTGGTTCCTGTGACCAGTGCTGGAGCATGAAAAGGTCCAAGTGAAAGGGCAGTTACGATTGTTGTCATTCATTTTACTGGGCCGTTAATTGAAATGCACAGTGAAGGAAGGGCCTGAAGAAGGTTCCAGCCCCTTATGGGTTCTCACTGATGAGGCTTCGCAGTCCCAGTGATGTAGGACAAATTGTTAAGAAAATGATGATAAAAGAGTGTCTGACTGCCAAGTTCTTGCTGCTCCATCCTCTACCTGTGAGACTACTTCTCTGCAAGTTCATGGGAGGACCCACAGTCCCGTGTTACCCTGCATTGTCAGCTCATCCTGCTGGATAATCAGTACAAGACTTGTACTTTAGTTTTTCTCCAAACAGATCTAGCCTTTTCATAAGTAAAAATTGAAACTGAGTGCGTATTTAGATTTCTAGATAGAACTTAAGGGGCAGTCTTTGTCCGTAGGTATGTGGTGTGTATGCACAAGGTCTTGGGAGTGCTGGTTGATGAGAAGCCCAACATGAGCTGGCAATGTGCGCTCGCAGTCCAGAAAGCCACCTGTGTCCTGGTCTGGATCCACAGCAGTGGGAACAGCAGGGACAGGGAGGGGATTCTGCCCCTCTGCTCTGCTCCCATGGGACCCCACCTGGGGTCCTGTGTCCAGTTCTGAAATACCTCAACATAAGAAGGATAAAGAAGTGTTGAAACAGGTCCAGAGGAGACCAAGAAGATGATCCGAAGGCTGGAGCACCTCTGCTCTGAGGACAGGGTGAGAGAGCTGGAGTTGTTCAGCCTGGAGAAGAGAAGGTTCCGGGGACACCTTAGAGGAGCCTTCTAGTACCTGAAGGAGCTCAAGGAAAGCTGGGAAGGGACTTTTTACAAGGGTCTGGAGTGACAGGACGAGGGTAAAAGGCTCTAAATTGGAAAGGGTAAGATTTAGATTAGACATTAGGAAGAAATTCTTCATGGTGTGGGTGGGGAAGCCCTGGCCCAGGTTGCCCAGAGCAGCGGTGGCTGCCCCATCCCTGGAGGGGTTCCAGGCCAGGTTGGATGGGGCTTGGAGCCCCCTGATCCAGTGGGAGGTGTCCCTGCCCATGGCAGGGGGTGGCACTGGAGGGTCTTTGAGGTCCCTTCCAACCCAAACCATTCTATGATTCTATTCTCTGATTCTCTCAGAGAGAACCTGAAATATCACTCTTGCTCAGGATCCATCCTGGATTAGACTTTGGAATCGAGTGAGAAGTATGAGTTTACTTTTGAGGTCCTTTAAGCCTACGCAGCCGAGGAAGAGGTTGGCAGGTGGATTAGCTGCAACCTCAACTCACACTTGTGTATAAAGCGGGGAATGCGGTAGACTGAGGTCTTTTGGACAGCATAGACAATAACAGCGAAGTTTAAAAGAGAGAAGCATTAACCTCCTTTGTTTTATTCTCCCTGAAGTTTACGGCCCACATTATGCACTAAAAATTTGGATGTTTTCTCTGTCACTGTCAACCAATAAAATTTACTTTAAAACCAAAGAAAGATAAAGCTCTGACTCAGTGATCTAACACTTCAGTAATTTACTATCATAAAATAGTTTTAAGTACAAATGTTTTATCTTATGCCAAACTGGACGGTAAAGATGTTTTGTCTAAAACATGAGATAATGGAAAGTGTATTGTGGCATGTGAATTACTTTGGCCTCTTGGTGGTAAATGTTTGCTTAACCAGAAAAGAATGTGTTGAGGTCCTTGCCAAAGGAAAAGTATTGCCATGCTTTGCATTTAGAGTACTGTAAATAAAGCAGTAAATATGTTTCTGTTCATGTGTGTTAATCCACAAGTTATGAATGCATTCATTCAATAAGAAATGTAATATACTGTTATCCCTTTTAAAGGGTTTCAGTAAGAAGAGGTCATAATTACTTTGGGTTGAGAGAAACATGAAACCAAATATTTTCATGATGATTGAAGTTGAATATGAGAGAGAAAGAGTTATTGCTCAAATTGTTTCCCTTAAATTCCAAGAACTCAAATCCTGTTTTACCTTCAATATTCTTCTCTGCTGACTGCTCCGATGCCCTGTTCTTAATTACACATTACTGTAAATCATAAAGGATATTGTTTCCTTCACCCATCCATCCAGTGTTGGTTTTGGCAGAAGAAATCCCAACTGCGTAACATGTTAATGAGGAGAGAAAGTAGAGCAGCTAGGGGAAATACTCCGCTTATTGCCCACGGCGTATTTTGGTTTCGAACTTCATTTGCCTTTAACTGATACAATAGCTTAGTAGTAATTTAATCATGCTGATTACAGAAAGAATTGCATAACTCAGATTGCAGTGTAATAATATCAGAGCATCTGTCGGATGCCGCAGTTGTAGCCAGGGACGGCAACAAGGCTTCGCTTTCAAGAGGGCTTTGAAGTATCCCTTCCTTTCCCCAAAATCCCATATCCAGGTTTCCAGTTAGAGAGCTGGGAGAGAATATTACAGTTCTAGGAAATCCCTGTGGAGGAAATGCTCGGTTTACTTGTTCTTACTGTGATATTGTTACGTACCTGGCTTCACCCTTCGGGGTGAAGAGGAGCTCTTTTCTGGGAAAGGATGGCTCTTCCGAGTCGTGCGCGCCTCGGAGCGCGCACAGGTGTGGGGGTTTCTACAGGGAGGTTCTCGCAGATGGTGCTGCAAGCAGGGGTTTGCTTAGGCACAAACGGAGATATCGAACCATCTTTTATGACCTGGGTATCAGAGCCTTTACTTCAACATCAACAGAGCTCTACGTGCTTCCAGTAGCCCTTTGCTTGTTCAGATACGCTTTTTCTTTCCTGTTCCCAGTGCTTCACTGATAATTCATAAGCAAACCTGATAAATAAGGTGTGCTGCCAACTATGTGAATTAAACCTGTAGCCTTAAAGCCCATGAGTAGAATGTTAAGTGTTATTTTTAGTTTAGAATCTGATTTTGGTAAATTCATCCACTTTGATAACCCTGTATACATATCTGATTTTGTAAAGATGCTCATTAGGAACTCATAGCAAATTTCAGCCCTTGGAGAAATTTGACTTCGATTCTCCTCTTGTTCTTATGCTTCGATGTTAGGAGGGTTTATTAAAAATGAAGCAGCTGGGTAATAAGACCGGGTATGCGGTGTGAATCAGAAGATAATTCTTCAGACCGTGATATCATCTGAAACTCCTGTGAATTGCCAGGAAGCTGCTTTTTGCCTTCTTTTCCCCTCAAAAGCGTACATTATCTCCTCAGTAGTATTAAAATTCAAGATAAAATTCCCTGTTATTTTCAAGGTACAATGAACTGGATGCCAGTAGAAGCCTCCTAGACAATCTGAAAGGCAAAGTAATCATTGAGTATCCAACGTTATTTGTGGTCTTGAAAACACTGAAGCATGGCATGGTGATACTTGGCCAAGGTAAGTATATATTTATGTCCCGTTGTGCTATACTTGGATATTTTAGTTAAATAAACAATAATCAGGGATTCACCTATTAATAGCACCAGGAGCGTGCAGAATGTCTTCTATTTCCCTCTGAATCTAAAAGATTGCTATAAAAAAACAGTTATGAATGCTGTTTCTTCAAACTGCTGGCTTGATGGCTTACGTCCATAAGCTTCACCGTGTGTGTTTGTCCTGACTTAGTGATGCTTGATTCATTTTTTGTATATTTTTAGCCACTAAGGTAAAACAATGCTTCAGACTTGGGCTGAATTTTGTGCGTAGCAAAGTTTGACAGAGTTGGTTACTTCTAAAAAGTCAAGCTGAGGAAGATGAGGTTTAAGTAAGGCTGCTAAGCATACGCAGGAGTCGTTCTCCCTTATTTCCTAGAACTGCTAACTTTGGACAAACAATTCTGGATTACAGGATAGCTGTAATTTCTACATTAGCAATCGTGCAGTAGCTTTTCAGGTGGGTTAAAAGCTCAATGCTGTCTTTCAAAAAGTACTTAACTGAGACAAAGCTTTCATCTCGGAGTTAACTCAGAGGACAGGGCAGGTCTAGCAGGAACTGGTATTTTTGTTTTGAAGAAACAAAGTCTTGTGGGAGTTTAACTGCTAAAATGATGAGCAATCTCAGATCTTCGCGCTTCCCAAGGAGGATTTCGTAGCCACAGTGACAGGCGCATGCCGGGGAGAGATCGCCATTCCCCCCACTGTTCAGGTTACTTCCAACAAAGGCTCAGGGAGAGCTGGACACCCTCAGAGCCTGTTATGAGGACAAAGTTCTCCCATCCTTGGTCTCAGGAGCAGCTGAAGTATTTTCGCTGAAACTTTCTGAAAATTGGGGAAAATTTAAGGATTGAGGAAGGCACTCAAAAATTCCAACCCAGAGTTTGAATTTGGCATTGTAAGTAACCTGCAGTCAGTTTTATGGTGGGAAGGACTGGGCCATCTTAGTTTATAGGCAGTGCTATCAACACCATTAAAGCATCTTCTTTTTGAGTGAAGACAATCAGTAATTCTTGTTAAATAGAACTTGTGGTAGCAGACTAAACGCAAGCTAAAATTTGTCTGCTGAACTTCCCTGTGAGTCAGAAGGTTGCCGCATTCTTTTGTGTGATGTGTTGATGCTTGACTTGCTTGTCGCAAAACCTACAGGTGCTCTGATTTCAGCATACAAGGTCAGTCATGGCTGAAGATAGCAGGGGATTACAGAAGCTTTCACAGGACTTAGGGGCAAAAACAATCCTTACTTTGCGCATTACTCACTACATATCTGGCATATAACTGTTAATTGATTATACACTAGATTTAATGTAGACAAAATGTGACCTCCAATGTTTCTGGGTGAAATGCTTTTATTTTCTTGAACAAATTCCATTGCAACTGTACAGGTGCACACTGTGTCCTACGTGTTATCTGCATTTGCCAGCTGTAGAACTTATGTGGACAAGGCAGTAACGAGACCTCATCAGCTCCCTTTCACTAACGTTTCATTAATGAGGCATCTGACACTTAATGCTGAAAAACTTCTTAAAATTCATAGTTGGATCAAATACTGAAAATAACAATGATAGCAGAGTGCGAATTGTGGCCCTGCTTGGCCGTAGTTTATTTTTGTGCTGCTTGAATGCCACCAAGCAGTGGCATTCGGTGACCTCACCGCATGGTGACCAAGGTCAGGGCTTGTTAAAGGAAAAGTCTCAGGGTGTGAGGCTGGAGACCAGTTTAGGAAGTGAGTGCTTCACGATGCCATCTCAGAAGAGCCAAACAGTCGTGTCCTAAAGCACTGTGTAGCTTTAACCTCGTCGACCTTAGCTTGTGGATCCACACATCTTGGGGATGCTGGAGCACATGGAAGGAGCACATAGCTGCATCGTGTTAATTTTCCGTTTAGAATTTCTCGGTAGTTCCTCATCATAGTGAAATGTTGAGAGAAGTGTAAAGGATTTATAGTTTGCTGGTTTTAATGTGTGCATGTAGCAACACAGAAAACATTTAAAACAAAGAAGCCAAGAGAACAATTTGAAAATCTCAATGGATGAAGAGGAAGAGTTTCATGTGGCATAAAGACCCCACTTATCTTGGTCTTTCAGTCAAGTAGGTACGAAAACTAACAGAGATTCTCAGCATTGTCTGGCTTTCTCCTTCAACACAACATCCCAGCCAGGGCTTTATCCCGTGTTGTGAGACTGGTTATGCCTTAGGAAGTAGCTGTCCTCAAGGAAATTGTGATTAAAAGGGAAAGAAGATGCGAAGCGGCTTCTGTTTGATGAGCAAACAACATTGCTGTAACTAATTGCTTGGATTTTGTTTGTGTTCAGATGGCAGTGAACCTGCAGAGGACTCGGACAGTGAAAGTTCATCCCTTTCATCTATGGAAGAAGGGGAAATTCGGGACAGTTCATGATGGTTCCTTGAGAGAAGAGGGTGGAATAAGCCTTTAAAAATTTTATTAAAGGTTTTTTATACAACTGAGTTCTCAGGTGCTTGATTTGGCTTCCTTCACTAAAGGCAACACTTCCAAACTGCCTGCCTGTTTTGGGATTCAGTAGTGCATATTTAGGGATGTATATAAAGAGGTGAGGAATTGCTGGTTCCAGACAAATCCAATATTCATATTTAATTGCACACTTTTGCCTGTGTATCTTCAATAAATCAAAGTAACCCAAATTTAAAGTTTCCAAGTTAGTTTCAAAGATATGTTTTCCTTTTATCCTAACAGCTCGGTGTCTGAGTTTAAACATCTGATCATGTACTTGTATTTCTATGTGGATTTGAGTCTTAATGCTTGAATTTACTGAAAATAACCCCACTGTTTTTTCATTGGATTAATTTTCTTTCAGGATATTTCTTTGTCATGCTGAGCTGCTGCAAATGATCTTTTTCCTTTAATCTTCTGTGGTGACATTTAGGGTGCCTGGTACAATACAATTATTTTTCTTACTTGGCTGCATCTTAATGCGTTAAAAGCAGCTCAAACCATGTTTTCAAGGCGGGATGTGGCTGTATGTTTAATCTTATACCCTTATCTCAAATAGCTTGGGTTTTAAAATCAGTAGGAATGGATACATAATCACTAGCGCTAATATACTAGATTTCTAAACAGGGCTTGTGTTGTGCATCTCTTTACCAGTTTGCCTACTGCAGCCAAGTATTGTAAATATCATCGCATCATAGTATGGTTTGGGTTGGAAGGGACCTCAAAGCCCATCCAGTTCCAACCCCATGGGCAGGGACATTTCCCACTGGACCAGGGGGCTCAAGGCTCTATCCAACCCAGCCTTGAACACCTCCAAAGATGAGACATCTGCAATTTCTCTGGGCAACCTGTTCCTCAGATGGGAGGTGCTCCCGCCCTCAGATCATCTCCGTGGCCTCCTCTGGACTTGCTCTGACAGCTCCGTGTCCTTCCTGTGCTGAGGACGCCAGAACTGGACATAGGACCCCAGGTGAGTTCTCACAAGAGTGGAGCAGAGAGGCAGAATCCCCTCCGTGCTGGTCACACTTCTTTTCATGCAGCCTAGGACACGGTACCTGGGCTTTTTTTTTTTTTACTGGAAAATCAACTAAATTTACCTACTTAAAAACAAATGAACCTTAAAAAAGTCCTGTACTGTGTCATCTGCTGATAACAGAAATCTGTTCTCTTCTGAGATTTCTAGATCCCAGAACACCATACCTGAGTCCCCCGTGTCTGCACGATCTGTTGGAGGATGAGAACAGCATGTGCTGCACGCGGTGTAAGACGGGGCCTTCTGCACGCCCGCGCCAGGGAGTGAGCATCAGTGTTTGGGGTCAGTTTGCAAGGGTCTGGCTAAATCAGTGTTTGTACATACTGAAGGACACGGTCCCTTTGTGACCAGCTCTGTGAGGTTCTTGCTGGCATCATTGTTGCCCCTGTCTGTCTCCTCCTTTGTAACAAAACTTGATGGCATGGGATGAACACTAAACTGCCATGAAGGTGGCTTTCACTCACGAGTGTTCTTCCTGGCAGTGTTGATGTTGTAGGTAGAAAGAAAACTCAATGCAGTGAAGGCACTTGTTGAGGTAACGGGAGGCTGTGACAGTCATGTGAGAGCTGACCTGGGCTTCCAGAACCCGAGCACCAGGCTGTTGGTTCCTCACCAGACGTGCTGCATGGAGAGGATTGTTGATATGTTCAAAGTTTTAGGTTTTCGGGGTGGGGGGGGTGTTCACACGTTTGCAAACAAATTGTCATTAAAAAATGGTCTGGTGTGACATCCAGCTACCGAAGCTTGGGAAGAGCTCCAGACCTTTGCTGTCACATATTGCTGTTTCTCACAGTGGTGTCACATGTCCTTGCCCTTGCGTGTTTTGTAACCCTTAGTGAAACAGGGAAGTTTCTGTTCTTGCCTGGCTTTAGCCACTTCTGCCCTTATTTTCTTCTTCAGTTGGTGCTGGTCCTCTGCCCACCTCTTGTTTCACTGTTTGTTTTTTCCCTTTCTAAAGACCCAAGATTCCTCGCTATAGGTGCTGCTTTCATTTTTTTTCAGTTCAGTGAAAGTGAATAAGCCTTTCCTAATCAGTGATTACTGCATGCTGACTTAGTAGCCACAAATTACTCTAAACCAGTCTTGAACCCATTCATAACAACACCGATAAAAGAGCAGAACTGCAAAAACTGCCACGGTTCATTTGCCAGCAAATGTTTCATCTGGAGTAGAAGCGTGGGGTTGCTGTTGAGATTCGTAGCACGCAGTGGAAATTAAGACTGCTGCAAATATTAGCATTGATCTGCGTGTGTGTGTGATTAGGCTTTGGCTGAGGAGTGCAGAAGAGTAATTAGCATTACTTTCCTCCCCTCTTGGAGGTTTTCATTAATTGTATGAAGGGGTTTGCCCGCTTTCTGATATAAATCAAGCTTAAGCTTCCCTGTGAGCCAAACACAACCGTAATTTGCTGTTAAATAAAGATGCTGTTAAAGTTGTCCTGCAGGTTTTAAATCTTCTCCTGTTCTAAAGAAGGCTTTAAAAATTAAGAAACATTATTGTGGTGGTTACTAAAACAAATTCCCAAACAAAGCTGGGCATGGTCTTCCAGAGTTCAGTCAAACTGAGAGTGAAAGGTCTTGGTAACACTTGCCGTCCATTCCCAGGTTGCTCTTCACCTGTTTCTGTTGGGTTTTGGAGACTGTTACACCAGTTTGAGCAGTGGGTGAGCCATCATCATGTAGGATTCAAATATTTTTATTCAGTTCAGGAAAATTTGTTTGTTTTTTTGTTTCTAACACTGACCCAAAATTATGTCCCGAAAAGCACAGCCTTGCTGACGGCAGGGGACCCACACGGGTCCTGCAACAGGGGTGGTTCTTTATAACGATAAGGTGACTGATTTAATCAAAGCTTATGCACTCTTTGGCCAGACAGGTGGTTTCTACCCCTTTTTGAGGCTGCTAGGGGAAGTTTTAATTCCCTTCTGAGTGACTTAACCCAGAATGAGCATCTTGTAATAAATAAAGGGAGAAAATGCATCTTTAAAAGCTGTGTTTTAAAATTTCTGGTCATTTAAGGCTGCTTGGAAGACTTAAGTTCTGTCCATTTGAAAATATCCAATTGGAATCATTTTTACAAAGATCCCTACAGGACTCTGACTTGATTCAGCGCAGATGATGTCTGTGAATGAGAACTGTGCGATGTTTTAATCTTCATCATTCAGCACTACCTTTTGTTGAGGGCTTGATTTTGTGCCTATTACGCTTACTCATTTATGTCCCTCTATAAAGCGCTTGTCACAGAAGGAACAAGCTGTTTGTTATGGCATTTCTTTTAATGTTGAGACTCTTCACGTTTCAGACTTTGAGCCCTTACAGCGCACTTGAGCTGAAGGACCGTCAGCTTACAAAGCAAAGAGTAAAGGCTCTCATCGTGAATGAACACGCTACTTAAAAAAATTAAAAGCTTAATGAAGTCATCCCTTTCACAAGCCGTAAAGGACAAAAATAGAGCATAGCTGAGCACTTAGCAATAACGGAGATGTAGGGTTGAGTCAGCCCTGGGAGAGAACTTGGTTCTTTTCCTTTTTTGTAGAGCTTCCTGGGGGTACGAGGTGTGAGTTACTGAGTTGTCATAGAGTCACAGAATGGTTTGGGTTGGAAGAGACCTTAACGATCATCCAGTTCCAAGCCCCTGCCATGGGCAGGGACACCTCCCACTGGATCAGGGGGCTCCAAGCCCCATCCAACCTGGCCTGGAACCCCTCCAGGGATGGGGCAGCCACCACTGCTCTGGGCAACCTGGGCCAGGGCCTCCCCACCCTCACTGTGAAAAATTTCTTCCTAATGTCTGATCTTCCCCCTTCCAATTTAAAGCTGCTCCCCCTTGTCCTGTCATTCCATGTCCTTGTAAAAAGCCCCTCCCCAGCTTTCCTGGAGCCCCTTTCTGCACTGGGAGCTGCTCTAAGGTCTCCCCGGAGCCTTCTCTTCTCCAGGCTGAACAGCCTCAACTCTCCCAGCCTGTCCTCACAGCAGAGGGACTCCAGCCCTCGGATCATCTCCGTGGCCTCCTCTGGAACCATTCCAACAGTTCCATATCCTTATGTTGGGGATTCCAGAGCTGGACACGGGACTCCAGGTGGAGTCTCATGGGAGAGGAGTAAGGGGTAGAATCCCTTCCCTCACCCTGCTAGCCACACTGCCGTGGACGCAGGCCAGGGTGCGGTTGGCTTTCTGGGCTGTGAGCGCACAGTGTTGGCTGATGTGGAGCTTCTCATCGCCCCAGCACCCAAAGTCCTTCTCTACAAGGCTGCTCTCAGTCACGTTGTCCCCCATCCTGTATTGAAACTGTGGGTTGCCCTGACCCAGGTGTAGAACCTTGCACTCAGCCTTGTTGAACTTCATGAGTTGTCATGGGTAAACATTATATGTCCTGTCAGTGTCACAGCTCCATTTTGAATGAACACAGCTGAATTCTAGGCTGTGCTGTATTTCTCTCTGCATTCAGAATTGCTGATGCGTAGAGGAAAAGAGGGTCATGCTGTGAAATGTGTAGTTGGCGCTAGGTCTTAGAGGCTTGCTGGCATTTTGTTTCTCCAGTTGAACAGTGGAGTTTTGCTTTGCATTAGGAGTAAAACCATTAACTGTGCACAACATGCACTCCAGTCTAAAGAAATACATCAATCTCTAATAAATCTCTAATAAATCTGCATTCATGGTCGGGTTGACAAAAGCTCAACCTCAGTGTTGTGTATCAGCATCGCTGGGACTGAGAGCTCGTGCTGTTCTCTGTTGACATCTGTAGGAGCTGAGAATGTACAACACCTTGCGAGAGCAGGCTCTCAGAGAATAAATATACAGCTGTGATGATGTAACTTCAGGCCGTATTTGGTCACAAACGTTTCATTCTGCTTTCTTAAGTCCCACGCTCTTTTCCTCAAAACATTTATTCTTCCGCCCTCCGAAGGCAAAAATAGCTGAAATTTGTGTTTATGCTGTTGCTATGGCATTGAGTTAAACTATATGCAGATGCATTTCTGCTAATGAGAGAAGAAAAAAATGAGCTGTGTACTTAAGCGAACAAAGCTGACCCTGTGTTTGTATTAAAATGTTGCTATGGCAGTGCATATGGTTTTATTTGGGGGAAGTTTGTGGTGAGATGGAAGGAAGTCACATGTATGCAAGACAAACAAGAAATGGCAGCAGAACCAACTCTAAATAAATACCGAAACTGAAAGGGAAGTCGCAGGTGCCGGGCAAAAACAAGGGAAAACAAGAATGGTTGTTTTGCTGCCCGTCTGCGATAACAGAAATGTGTCCCGCTGTGTCCTGCCGGGTCTCAGCGACCGGTCAGACAGCGACTTTGCTCTACTGATGCTTTTGTTGTGAGAGCTTCTTTCTCTCCTTGGCTCTCTGCATTGTAACATTTCTTTCTTTTGGAAGCAAAGCTCCATTGGCTTGGCCTGATTTCACCACTAACTTTTCCTGCCGAAAAGCATTTCCAGGCTACCTTATTGTAGTAGGGGTTTTGGCCGGAAAATCAGGAGTGGTAGAATAGGGAGATCACTAACGTGTTGGCTACCTTTGGGGCAAGGGTGAGTCCTGAAGGGCGAGGGAGGTGATGCTCCCCCTCTACTCCACTCTTGTGGGACCCTAATTGGAGTCCTGTGTCCAGTTCTGGAATCCTCAACATAAGAAGGGTATGGAACTGTTGGAACGGGTCCAGAGGAGGCCACGGAGATGATCCAAGGGCTGGAGAACCTCCTGTACGAGGACAGGCTGGGAGAGTTGGGGTTGTGCAGCCTGGAGAAGAGAAGGCTGCAGGGAGAGCTCGGAGCAGCCTCCCAGTACTGAAAGGGGCTCCAGGAAAGCTGGGGAGGAGCTCTTGGTCAGGGAGTGCAGGGACAGAGTGAGGGTTTTAACCTGGAAGGAGGAAGATTTAGAATAGATATTAGGAAGAAATTCTTCACAATGAGGGTGGGGAGGCCCTGGCCCAGGTTGCCCAGAGCAGTGGTGGCTGCCCCATCCCTGGAGGGGTTCCAGGCCAGGTTGGATGGGGCTTGGAGCCCCCTGACCCAGTGGGAGGTGTCCCTGCCCCTGGCAGGGGGTGGCACTGGGTGGGCTTTGAGGGCCCTTCCAACCCAAACCATTCTGTGATTGTGTGAGAAGTCTTTGTGGGCTTACTGGCTCCTATGAGTGATGGAAACAGCGAGACTGAATTTTTAACTGGCACAGTAGTCCTCATTTATCTAATTCTTTCGCTTTAAGCTTCTATTTGCATCAGTACAGCTGGGTGTGGGGTTGTGTGATAAATCAGAGCGGGTTAAAAAAATCTGCAGAAGAAGCAGGGATAGAAATGAGAGCCGAGGGGACACCTTGATTTAGCAAATAGATTATTATTACACTGGGAGCTGGCTGGTTCCTGCATGACCGCAGCTGGTGGAGAAAGCAAAATTAGTTTTAAAATCACATTGCCACTTTCTTCCTGTAATCTGAGTTCTTCCTTGAGGAGGAAGAAGTGACCGTGAAAACTGCCTGTTCTGCTCCTCGCTTCCAGATTTGCTACTGAACTGTATCATAGCCCCAGAACCTGTCTGTTTGGCCAAGAGTGCCAATAGGGAGTTAGAGTTATGTTCAAATGAGGTAAAAATTAAGTTGGAGGGCGAGGTATCAACATTCAGGAAAAAGAGCAGACAGGGGTGGCATTAAAATCTTGCCTGAGGAGTCCCCATTGCTTTTGTGTCTGAACTCTCAGTGGTCTTTCTTGATTGATCTTTTTTTCCAGCCTCCACTTCCAGATGTGCTTGGCCATCTGTGTTGGTTTTAATGGCATTGTTCTTCTCAGCACCAGTATCTGCTTCTGTACAGTCCAATGTGTTCTCTGGTTTAAGTTCTCATTAATAGACTTGGTGGTTTTAGTGATGTCTTCATGTCTGATTCTGTCAAATTAATGAGCTCACTAGGATCTAACCTGGCTGGTTTGAGATGTTGAAGGAAACCGGTACCATCTGAGAAATGGGTGGGATTGACTTGATGATGTCTAAGGTTGTTTTGATGGCTACTGCTGGTCTACATCGCTGAATGTCTAACTGAGGTCTGTAATGGAGTCCCTTCGTTCATACTGAAACTGCATCCACCGGGAGGTTAAGTTGTTAACATGTGTGTCCTGGCCGGATTCCCATCTGGGCAAATCTGTGCACCCTACCTTTAAATTTCTGCTGTCTGGGAAACAAAAACCTTTACAAGATCTTGTGTAATCTTTTCCTCCCGGACAGTTGCTGCATTCCATCCCCTAAGTGTACTTCAAGACAGATGAAGTTGCTTACAGGAATGGTGCCTTGGGGTCTTCTAGGATCTTCTCCAATATAAATTGTGTATGTGGAAGTCGTAGCTCCGTAGTTTTTCAGGAGAAAAAAAATCATAGCACACTGGCTACCACCCGTTCAGTTCCTTGGTGTTTCATCTTTACAGGTGCGGATGCATATTGTGTCATTTAAGGCGTTCAGTTCTGGAGTCCTCGTTACAGGAGGGACGTGGATCTGTTGAAGCAAGTCCAGAGGAGGCCACGGAGATGACCCGAGGGTTGGAGCACCTCCTGTACAGGGACCAGCTGAGAGAGTTGGGGTTGTTCAGCCTGGAGAAGAGAAGGCTCTGGGGAGACCTTAGAGCAGCTCCCAGGACTGAAAGGGGCTCCAGGAAAGCTGGGGAGGGGCTCTTGATCAGGGAGTGCAGGGACAGGACGAGGGGGAATAGTTTTCAGCTGAAAGAGGGGAGATTGAGATGGGATCTTAGGAAGAAATGTTTTGCTGTGAGGGTGGGGAGGCTCTGGCCCAGGTTGCCCAGAGCAGTGGTGGCTGCCCCATCCCTGGAGGTGTTGAAGGCCAGGTTGGAGGAGGCTTGGAGCCCCCTGACCCAGTGGGAGGTGTCCCTGCCCATGGCAGGGGGTGGCACCGGATGGGCTTTGAGGTCCCTTCTGCCCCAAACCATTCTGAAATTCTATGATTCTATTCTATGATTTTGTTGGTTGAAGTCATGGTCTGTGGGATTGTATTTTCTAGACACCAAGTTTTGTTGCACGTCAAGGCAGGTCAGTTGCTCATGAGTTGAAATGCATTTGTAGGTATCTCCAAAGCCGGTTGTACAGTTGTACATGAGTGCTTTCACCACGGCACCTCCACATCTCGATGTGCTGTTGTACATGGCTGTGTGCTGTGGGGAGAAAAATTGTGAAGATAAAACCAGAGACTTGACTACATGAAAAAACCAACCTTGAGGCAGAGCAGTCGGTAAATCCCTGGAGCCTTCCCTTGCTGTGCGCTGGGCACTGCGTGGAAAGAGTTCCACTGGTTAAACTGGAGTAGACTCAAACGTTCACGTGCATCAAAGGGCTTTTCTGCAGGATGTCCTCGGAAGGGCCAGTACCTGGCAAGAGCAAGTCTCTGGTGTAGCACCTCTGACTGCTTCTGGGTGGGTACGTAGGTAGGTTTGGCTTCCACCCTGAATCACTGCCCACTGCAAACCTCCTGGTTTCAGTCCTCGAGACCTGTGCAGCTGTAGCTCAGAAATTCTCCTCTGTACCCAGATCTGTAGCAGAGCTTTTTGTCTGGCACGCAAGGGGATTCCTGCAGCTTCAGTGGACCGAGAGCACGGGAAAACCTCCGGCAGTAATCCCACAGGTCCACTGCAGCCCATGTTTTACCTCGACCTCACGCTGGTAGCAGGACGTGTCCACCTGAGGGTCAGGCAGCCCAGCAGGGGCTGTGGGCTCTGTGTAATTTATACCTGGACTACAGTGGTTCTCATGGCTTAGCGAGAGATAATGAACAGCTTGGCTGTCCCGCACGGTCAGGAAGATGTTAGCTTCTCCTCCATCTGCTGCTCCTTCAGGAGAGCAAACTCGCAGCATCCCACAAGGGAGGATTTAATATCCTCATGGAAGTCTGCATTCTGTATATTTTCTGCTTTTATTTTGGTTCCTGTGATGCAGCTCATAAGGAAGCAGAAATTTTGTCTTCACTGCCTTCCTTAGGGGGGAAGATTTTATGTATAACTGATGTTACGGTGGTCACCACCATCAAAGCCTTGTAAGAAAGCGCGTTGAATACAAGAACGCGTGTTTCTGCACTCCTAAAGCTGTAGTGTGAAGAATGCTCCTTGTGGCGGCAGCACCCGCCTCAGCAACCTGCCCTGTGCCACCTCTCCATCCTCGGGTGACCCCAGCACTCCCACCAGGACAGCTGGATGGGCACAATGTGGGACAAATGGGAGCAGCTTGAAAATCAGCAGCCAAGGGATCAGGGGAGAGGTGGGATGGCTGGACCAGGGGCTGCTGTGGACAGGGCAGAGTCGGAGTGTTCCTCACCCTTCTGGCAAGCCAGGACTCCCCAGAGAAGCATGGGGGTCTCCTGGTGCAGAGGAGTTCCACGTGGAGCTTGTTCCTAGGGTTTGAACTGCTTGACAGCCTGGCATTGAAATGTGCTCAAAACTCAGTGCTGCTTGTCTTGTGCCTTCTCTGTCCTGTTCCTGACTCCCCGTCTCGAGAAGGATTTTGATATTTTAGTCTTTGACCAAGAACTACAATTACAGTTTTGCTCATTCGTGCTCCCTGTAAGCCCTGCCGGCTGCTCTTAAAGGCACCTGTGCTTTTATGGTTTATATTTTCATGGCTGGTAGTGAGGGTTTTGTCTGCTTGAACAATGGGAGGTATGAAGACTTCAAAGCTGATAGAGGAAACCCAACGCTGATTCCTTTTACAGTACTGGGAGTTGGGGGGGGTTTGTCATTTTGCTGTGTAAGTGTGAAATGCAGCCACTGTGTGGGTGACGATCAGTTGGTGTGAGAACCTGAGACCTCCAGATGGTTTTAGCAGGGTTCATTCCCTCTCTTTATAGCAGGATAATTTCATTTAGTGCCTTTTATGTTTGCATGATGTGCTTTTATTCTCCCAACAGCACGTTTTCCTAGCGGGCAGATTCCAGAACCACTGCTCTGCTTGATGAAACTTGGAAAGCCCAAAGTGCAGGCTGTAAAACCCTGGCTAGAGCCACGCTTGAGGCAGGAGTTGGAAGGGTCACATCTGTTTGTGTACGGTGTGCGTGCTACAGACGCACAGTCACGCAGGTATGGAATTTTCTGGGGAGCTGTTACTTACGTTGGATCGAGGATGGGTGTCATTCAGGTGTGCACGATGGTGGGGAGGTTCAGATTGGACATCAGGAAGAATTTCTTCACTGAGAGAGTGGTCACGGTGTTGGAACGATGTGGTCACGGTGCCCAGGGAGGTGGTGGAGTCACCATCCCTGGAGGGGTTTAGAAGACAGGTAGATGAGTTCCTTAGGGACAGGGTTTAGTGGGGAGACAGGTATGGCTGGACTCCATGATCTCAGAGGTCTCTTCCAACCGGATGATTCTGTGACGGTGAGGAACGCGCGTGCAGCCGCTGTGTGTCCATAAGCAATGACTTCTGTTCCTCTCTCCTTGCAACTCAACATTCAAACCTGCTGATTTCTGAGGGAGCGATGTGCTCAGCGCTGGACGGAAGCAGAAGTCAAGCAAAAGTGCTTTGCCGCGTTTTAAACTTCTACTGTCAACAAATATTGCACAGACAAGTTCAGATACAGCTGAGACCGGTGGCCAGGTGGTGAATTCCAAACCAGCTCCAGTTTTAAATGCCCGCGGGGAGAGAACTTGACTGAGCAGAAGGGAGACGGCTGTAATTTCTCAGGGAAACCTTTAGCTGCCAGAGATGAGCTGCTGAGATACGTGACCGTTTATTGGATTGAAGTATTTATGTCTGATCTAACAGAAAGCTGACTTAACAGCTTTGGCTTGGAACTGTCTGACACTGGATGGCACCCCTTCTCGATTCTAAAACTTCAAAAATGAGTCTGTAGCTTTCTCACAAAAGACTATAGGAGGGTATTTTGCCAGAGAACTACCCAGCAGCAAGGAGGAGTTTAAAACCCTGTTGCAGGTTTCCTTTCAGTCTCAGCTGTAAGGAAGCTTTGTGCCACCCAGCATAGTACAAATGTTTGATGCTCTCCCAGCTCCTCTGCCAGTTCAGGTTTTTAAATGTCATTTTTTGAGCGTGTGCCAGCTCGCGGCCTTACGGGTCCCTCGGTTGCCAAATGTCATCCGTGTCCCACAGGACTGAGTGAAACTGCACATTTAAAAGTGGGAAGGGGAGGTGAAGAAGAGTGGCTGCTTTGCCTTTTGTGCTGTTGAAGAAGTACTTGAAATTCCTCACATTCTTCCCTTGTTAACAGTATGTTTACTTTTCATCACTGGGTTATTAGGATTAACAAAAAGTCATTGCTTCAAGCTCATTTAATTTGAATTTAGTGAAAGCAAACTGCCTCCTGCAGACCGTAGGAAACATTCTTCTGCCGGAGAAACGTATTAATTTGCAGAAAGCAGCCACCCAAAAATGCGAGGCTTGATGACCACTTCCACCCCGATGTTCAACATCAGCGTGTATGCACTGCATCCTAATGAAGTACCTTATGTGGCAAATTCCAGGACAGTCTGGATAATCTGACAGTCTAATTAACATTTCAGTCTGGCTATCAAACATTTGCTTTCAATGCCAAGAAGCCTTTTTCTGTATATACTTTGTAGAGCATGGGGCTACAGACTGCACGCACCACTTCAAAATGTCATTTACCCAAAGAATTAGACTCGGCTTTTACTTCATTGCTGCATTCGTAGCAGAGCTTGTGGATTTTCAGAGAATCTTAAGCTTTTCAGAATTCAGTTTTCACAGAAAGCTCTTGCCTTTGCTGTATCCAAGTCTGCTTCCTATCAGAATGCTGCACTAAGAGTAGTTAGGTAAATATTTCTTTATTAAATGATTAATTCCATAAATAAATTCTTTTAATTCATTGAATATAAAATTAAAATCATTTACAACTTATTCCAGTATTACAGGGGCTGGAAGGGGTAAAAAAAAAAAAACCAAACTCAGAGGAAAAAAAAACAGAAACGCTACAGTTTGATAAATAAAATACTCAGCTTTAAAACAACTGATTTCTGTTTGCCATTAAACTACAGTTGGTACAGAATAGCTGCCACTGTGAACACCCCACAAGTGCCCACCTCAGGAAGGAATGTAACTTCCAGCTTGGTTGGGAAAGGGTGGGAGAAGATGGGGGAGAAGGGGGAGAAGCATAGAGTTAAATTGGACAGGATAGGAAAAAAAAAAAGAAGGTTTCATAACCAGAATGAAACATTTATCTGATCACTTACAAACAGAAAACAGTATATAATTCGATAAGGTGCTCCAAAAAGAAGCAGTAAAGTTGCTCCAGTACTATGAAGCTTTAAGTATGCTTAAATCTCTGTTGCGTTCGTGTCCAGTTGCACAGTGCACTCACTCTTCTAACATCTCAATGTTGCCCTCAACTGGGCAAGGCACCATTTCCATCAAAGGTCCTTTCTCCGTGGCTGGTTCCTTCAAACTTCTGTTTAGCATCCCACCCCCAACACGACTTAGTCCCTAAATTTGTGGATGTCGTTGACCAGTCTGTAGTAGGGGTAGGCTTCGTTTGCGTGCGGACAGTTGTAGTTGCATCGGCAGGACTGGATCATCATGACGCTCTTGGTGAAGGTTTCTCCATCATCGCAGCGGAACCGGATCTTGACAGTCCTGGTCTGCTGAGGCGTGCAGCATCTACCATCCACGCAGGAGCCACAGTACTTGGGGCGGTACTTCTTCACGCTGGAACATCCGGCATAGGTGAACTTCACTGGGGATGGGGACTTCCTAGTCTTGGTGCATTTTTTTCCCTTCTGTAAAGGACAGGCAATAATATTATTAGCAGGAGATTCTTCTCCAGCCCTTTACCCTCTACCCAAAGCAGTTTGGAAAGGAGTGCTGGGAGAGTCTGTTATTTACCTTCAGGGAGGCATAGCTAGGCTGTCCGCATGGCCTGACTTCACATATCCTGGTCTCTTTGATGAGCTTGCAGTCGGGATTGTCGTTGGTAACCCTCGTGGAGATGCCGGTACCACATGTCTTTGAGCACTGGGACCAGGATGTTGTTTGCACAATGCATTTGGGATTCTCAAAAGCTCGGCTTTGTGGCTCCAATCCAAAAACTGGAAAAGGAAAGGAGGGCTTAGCCTAAATATATCCTCTCACTGGGTTTCTTGCTTCCCATTGGGGTCTAAGGAGTGCTATAGACGACCTCCCTCCTCCCGTAACTGTCACGCAGATTAACCCTTACTCACCAGGTAGCATTTTCAGGCCTCCTTTCACAATGGCAATCAGCTCATTGTTCCTGGTTAGTTCGCCCTCGGAATCATCCAGCCCAAATTCCTTGCTGAAGAAGCCTTCCAGCTCATCCAGCGTATCCTTGCTCTCATCGCAGACCCACTCCTCACAGCACTGCCCGGGGACTTTGACCAGCCTGGGGCTGGGACAGCCCAGGTTGGGCAGCGAGAGCTCCTGTGGGCAGAGCGGGATGCAGCCCACAGCTCCATCTATGCACGTACACTGGTGTTTACAGTTCGGCTGGAAACTTTCGCCATTCTGGTAGATTTTGGAGTTGTATTCACATGGTCTCCCCTCGGATTGTGCTGCAGGAGAAGGAAAAGGAGGGAATCAGCGGTGGGAAGCGCACAGGTATTTGCTGGGCTGTTGAATTCAATTTACAGCGGAGCTCCCCGCAAGCCCCCGGAGACGCGGGGCCAGAACAATAACTTAGTCAGGAATCACTTTTCCTTCTGTGCGTTTAGCGGAGCCCAGACACACTGAATCGCATTCCAGACTGCTGAAGTCATGTGCCTTTCTGCCAAGCTCCCAACAACAAAAGCATAACCATACATGGGCTCGAAATTCCTTAAACCTGGCGCTGTGGGGAGTGGGTTTTTCTCCCAGGGGGAGCCGCTTACCTCTGCAGATGCCCTTCAGTGCGGAGGGGCTGGCGCCGAAGTTGCACTCCAGCCCTTTGGTGTGGTCGCAGGGCATCGTCCGGCTGCAGTCCTCGTTCAGCTGCTTGGCGCAGACCTTGCAGCAGCCACAGCCATCGGGCACCAGCCCCACGCCTGGGGAGCACTGCGGCACGGCCGCTGGGCACTGGCACACGCTGGGGCAGGGAGAGCCCAGAGCCTGTGGAGTGGAGCAGAGCAGAGCTGGTGAGTGCCGAGAGCAGAGACACTCGCAACCTCCCCCTATGCATTCCTCAATCCCTCTGTGCCCCATGCCCACGTCCCTCCATACAGCTATCCTCCTCCATCCCCCATCTCCTCCATGTCCCCCGTCTCCTCAATCTCCTTCACCCCCATCCCCTCCATATCCCAAACTCCTCCATCTCCCTGTCCCCTTCATCCCCTCTGCTGTTCCATCTCCTCCATAGCCTCATCTCCTCCTTGACCTGACCCCTCCATCCCCTTGTCCCTCCATCCCCTCCATGCCCCAACTCCTCCGTGCCCCATACCCCTATCCCTCCGTCCCTCTGTGCCCCATCCATCCATGTCTCTGTCCCTCCATCTCCTCTCGCCCTATCTCCTCCATCCCCCCACATCCCTATCCCTTCATACCCCTGTCCCTCCATGCCCTCATCCCCTCCATGCCCCATGTCCCCATCTGTCCATCTCTCCGTCCCTCCATCTCCTCCATCCCCTCCATCTATCCGTTCCCCTATCCCTCCATGCCCTCATCCCTCCGTTCCTCCATACCCCATGTCCCCACCCGTCCATCTCTCCGTCCCTGCATCCCCCTATCCGTCCACCCTCTTGGTACCCCATCTCCCCCATCCCTCCATCCTCTCGGTATCCCCATGCCCTGCATCCCCCCATCTCCTGCATCTCCCCCATCCCTCTGCATCCTCTCGGTACCCCCATCCCCTGCATCCCCCCCATCCCTCTGCATCCTCTCGGTACCCCCTTCCCTGCATCCCCCCTATCCCCTTCATCTCCCCTATCCCTGCATCCCGCCCACCCCCGCATCCCCTCGGTGCCCCCCGCCCATCCCCACGCTCACCAGCGCGGCGAGGCAGAGGATCGCGGCGGCGAGCGCGGGGCGGACGGCGGCGGCTCGCATGGTGCGGGGCGGGCTGGCTGTGCGGAGCAGCCGGCGCCGCCGCCCTTTATGTGGGGGCGCGGGGGCCGCGGCGGCGCTGACGTCGCGCGTTCCGGGCCCGCGGCCGCCGCCAGCGCTCGCGGCATCCCAGGAATGCGGCCGGGAGCCCGCCCCGCCCGCCCGCCGAGCGCGCCCCCCCCCCGCCGTGGGACGGGCTCCCCCCGCTCTCGGGGCTGCCCCGCGGCTGCGCCCGGGGGGTGGGACGTGGCCCCGCATGCGAGATGCGCTCCCCGCATGCGAGATGCGCTCCCCGCATGCGAGATGTGCTCCCCGTTGGGTGGAATGTGTTCCCCGTATGGGAGATGGGGGATGCACCCCCATCACATGGGATGTGCTCCTCATATGCGGCATGTGCTCCCCTTTGGGTGAGATGCACCCCCAATTGGGTGGGATGTGCTCCCCATACGTGAAGTGTGCTCCCCGTTGGGTGGGAAGCACCTCCAGTTAGGTGGGATGTGCTCCCCATATGTGAGATGTACTCCCCGTTACACAGGATGTGCTCCCCGTTGGGTTGGATGCACCCCTGGTTAGATGGGATGCACCCCCAGTTAGGTGGGATGTGCTCCCTGTTACACAGGATGTGCTCCCCGTTGGGTGGGATTTGTCCCCATTTGTGAGATGTGCTCCCTGTTAGATGGGATGTGATCCCTGTTGGTCCAATGTTGCCCCCATTAAGTGGAGGTGGGATGGGCTCGCCGTTACATGGGATGTAGTCTCCATGGGGTGGCTTGTGGTCCCCTCAGGTGGGATGTGGTCCCCATTGGTCGAATGTACCCCTCATTAGGTGGGATGTGCTCCCCGTTATCCTTCGAATCATCACAGAATCATGGAATCACTTGGTTGGAAAAGACCTTTGAGATTGAGTCCAGCTGTCCCTGTCCACCACCACACCATCCCTGAGCACCTCATCTACCGTCTGTTGAACCCCTCCAGGGATGGGGACTCCCCCACCTCCCTGGGCAGCCGTTCCAGTGCCTGAGACCTTTTTAGGTGAAGAAATTGTTGCTGATGTCTAAATCACCGTAATTACAGAGCCATGGAATGCCAGGTTGGAAGGGACCTCCAGCCTTTGAGGTGATCTGTGGTTTAAATGAGATGGCCCAGCACCCTGTCAAGCTGAGCTTCAAAAGTTCCTGGTGTAGAGGAATCCACCACTTCCCTGGGGAGAATATTCCGATGTTTAGCAGTTCTGATGGGGAACACTTTTCTTCTGGAATCCAATCAGAATCTCCCCAGGAGCAACTGATACCCATTACCCCCTGTCTTTTCCATGTGACTCCTCATAAAAAGGGAGTCTCCATCCTCTCGGCAGACACCCTTTATGTACTGGTACACAGCAATAAGGGCTCCCCTCAGCCTTCTCTCGAGGCTGAAATGCAGATGAGATACAGATGCATCGAAACGCGAGGCTGTTCAACATGGAACTCGGTGCGTTTGGGATCCTGCCGGGGAATCGCACGCATCTGTGTCCCTGCTGCTCGGGGCCATCATCCATCCCACTTCCCACCCGTGTTTTTGTCGCTCCTGCTGCTGGTGGAGGGAGACACAAGACGTTTGGCAACGCCAGAGCTCTGCAGCCTGGCGATGCCCAGGGTGCATCGAGGTTTCCAACCAGGAGCTGGCGGGACACCGTGGCCCCACAGCAGGCATCTCGCTCTCCTCCTGCTCACTGCTGGTTTCACGTGTGTGTCCCCCTCCTCGATTCGGGCATCCTGGAACAGTATCACCTTGTGGAAGTCTAAGATTCGGGGTTGGGGAAGAGAGTTTAAGCTTCTGTTGTGGCGTCTTTTCTTTTCCTGGCTGTAAGTATTTCCAGATGGGGATTTAGACACCAGACGTAACAATATTTCCATATTTGGTATAGCAGTAGCCTGCATTTTTCACATTTTTCTGCTCTGTTATCCAACCACAAAGCATTCTTGACAGCTTCAGATGTTGTTAAATATAGCCTTAACTTCTGTTCCCAGGGCAGGAAATTCTTTGGAATTCCTGTTTTTCACGCAATCTGTCTATCATGATTTAGGAGAATTGGGCTGGAGGAGCCAACTGGCGTTATCCCGCAGTTTGCTCCTTTATTGAAAATAGCCCAGCAGTTGAGTCTGCTACCCAACGGCGTTACAATAAGTCCCCATTCCAGGGATTTTTCTTTGCAAATGAGGTTGTTGTTCCTAACACGAGTTCAGGGTTAGGTTTGGGTTTGGTTTTTTTTCAAGGCTGGAAGGTGGAGGAGCAGATTCCGAGAGGTGAAACTTGGCAAAACCCCTCCAAAGCCCATAAAAAAAGGGGAGGGGGGGTTGGGGGGGTGAGGCAGACAGTGGAGAGAGGGGATGCAAAGAGGAGGGGGTGCGATGAACCTGTCTGTGTCGCATTCCCATACAGTCGGCGTTGGTGAGCACGGCTCCTCAAGGATGGGCAGTGAGGGAGGGGAGGCGGCAGAAACCCCACGGCTTGGAGGAGCGAAGCCCAGATGTCTCATTGCCTGCGGAAAAGCGCGACAGAGAGGACCTGCCAAAAGGATTGCAGAAAGGACCTGTTCCACGGGGACTGGACTTATGGCTCCGGGTAAGTGCTGCTTCCTCTGGACTTGATGATCTCAAAGGTGTTTTCCAACCAAATGATTCTAGGATTCTCTGCGCAGGGGCTGGGGACGCGTCTGCCTGCCGGTTTGTTTTGTGTTTTAACGCCAGCAGGAATAATAAGGCAGCCTTGTTGGACCTTGCAGAAAAAAAGGGGGTTTTTGTTGTCCTGGGAGTGTGGCTCCTGGACGTGGCTTTGGCCGGAGGAGTGCGGCGGGGGGACGCCGGCTGCCAGGCGGGCGCAGGCGACAGCAGAAGGGGTGCAGACAATGGGGCCCCTGTCCTTGGCCAGATTGGGCAGCAGCGCAGCCTCCAGCCTTACGGCGGGATTTCCAAACACATACACTGCGTTGTTCCACTTCTCCGACGTGAATCTCGCCCTCAGTGGCTCCAGCTCCTGGGGGACGGAGCAGGGCTGACGGAAACAGCACATCTTTGTCCACCCTCCCCACAGAAACCACTGCAGATCCATGCAGAGTGGCACTGGCACCTAGATGGGATGGGGATGGGATGATGATGTGGGATGGGATGGGATGGGATGGGATGATGATGCAGGACAAGATGGCATGGGATGATCATAGAATCACAGAATCATAGAATCCTAAGGTTGGAAGAGGCCTCTGAGATCATCAAGTCCAACCGTACCTGTCTCCCTACTAAACCCTGTCCCTAAGGAACTCATCCACCCATCTTTTAAACACCTCCAGGGATGGCAGCTCCTGGGCATCCGTTCCAATCCCTTCACCCTTTCAGTGAAGAAATTCTTCCTAATGTCCAGTCTAAAATGATGATGCGGGAGGGGATGGCAATGGGGATGGATGATTCAGAATGGGATGGGATGGGTTATGTGGATGATGCACGACAAATGGGTTCATGATGGGATGGGCATGAGATGGATGGGATGGATGGACGATGCGAGACAGGATGAAATGGGAATGGAGTGGATGATGTTGGATGGGATTGATGGTGTGGGACAGGGCAGCCTCTCCCCACAGGGGGATGCCGTGACCCCGGGGATGGAGATGGGGGCACTGCCATGGATGTCCCTCTCAGAGGTGCCACTCTCAGCCTGGGCTATGAAGCCTGGTCCCTCCTCCAGGGTTGTCCCGGTGCTGAGCAGGAGAGTGTGTCCCCAGCACCGCCATCCCTCCTCCCAGCAGGGGCCAAGCCTCTGCCTGGGCCAGGCCTGACAGAAGGTCCGGACAACGCCCTTGGACACACTATGTGAATGTTGGGGTGTCCTGTGCAGGGACAGGAGTTGGACTCGATGATCCTTATGGGTCTTTTTCAACTCAGGACATTCTGTGATTCCAAGGTTCCCATTGTGGGTTTCCCCACCACCACCGCTTATTCTCTTTGTGTTTTTCTTTACTTTCAAGTAAACTTGATCCATGTTTTACTTTGTGGTGGTTTTGTGGTTCAGGAAAGGTGATGGAATGAAAGTTCCAGGCCCTCACTGCCCAGAACTTGCTCTACCGAAACTGGCAGTGGTTTTCTTCATCATTTGTACACTTCAAAACCTGACCAGAAAGGACAATAGCTGAAAGGGAAATTCGAGACTGCCAATCCAGACAGAATCACAGGATCACAGAATGGTTTCAGCTGGAAAAGGCCTTTAAGATCACCAAGTGTAGACCATGTAGTGCCATTTCTGATGACTGGAGTTGTTTTATGTGCCCATTAAGAATTAGACAGAGACCACTGGTAAACCTAGAAGGTTGCCAAGCAATGGCAGTAACGACTTCCCATCCTTACTGATTTGCCTGAGCCCCAACTGGTGACAAGGAGGAGCGATGCTTGGTCCTATTTTCGGACTCCGAGCTATCCAATATGCTGGGCTTCCCTTAGTTTTGTAGGTGCATAGCTATTCTCTGTGGTACTTAAGTTTTAAAACTCCAGCAGGGGTTTTGAGATGGAGAATCTGACCGCTGCTTTTTTCCCAGGATGACCCTTTACACAGCAGTGTTGTGATCAGGAGGACCAAGTCTGTGATCCAACACACCTCAGTTACTGAAAATTTTGAATATTTTTCACCAGTTCTGAAAAAACAGAAGGAGCTGGAACACTGAATCCTGGTTAAATCGGGCAGTTCTACTTTCCAGGGATTTATGTTTATTTAATGACATCTAATTTAAGGACACACACCAAGCATTTCGCTTTGATCTGTGGCTTCCACAACACTCGGCAAATGCTGCAGGGAAAGTCAATGAATAGCACCTTTTCTCCCTTGGTTTTGTGTCTTACCTCACATTCACACAACTTTGATGGGAAACTGTAATCGAACCTATACTTGCTCAAAAAAAAAAAAAGGTCATTTGAAAAGCTTTGAAGCACCTTTTGACAAGCCTGTCCTGAATTTCAAGCAGTTGACAACACTTGAGATGGGTTGAGTTTCGTTGGCAGTCAGGTCAGACTGTGACCCTTTCACAGACTTCCCCTACACGCGTTTCCCCATCAGAAACCATGACCCAGCGTTTACTTTCTGGGCTGTGGCTGCATCTCCTGGATATACGTCAGGAAACAGGAAAAAGTGAGGAATATCTTCCTTTTTTAGGTTTTGTTCAGTGTAAGGCACTCTTCCAGACCTTTGTTTTCCTCAATGAACTGAAAAATACTCCCTGCTTCACATCATGAAGGATATTTTACTGGCTTCTCACTTCTTGTGCTGCAGGCAATCGCTGTTTTGGTCAGGTGAAGTCCACTGGGAGCTTGGCTGATGCAAAGCAGGAATTTGAAGCAGTTGGCTTACGCAGCAGGTATTACAGATTTACTGAGTGTATCCTGTCATTTCCACAGGCCTGCGGCTCTCCAGGGAAAGGACTTTCCAGCAAAACAAATCAAGAAAAGAATGACTGAATGGTTTATCCTCCCTCTGCCCAGTGTCAGCCTTCCACGGCCGTGCCTCAGGACCACCGAGCAGCGTGAAGTGGGGTCTAGGATGGAAGCTTCTCTGGGTGCTGGCGCTCAGCGTGACAGTGAGTGAACCAGCAGTGTGTGCTTGCAGCCCAGAAAACCACCCCGGGCTGCAGCAGAAGCGTGGCCAGCAGGGACAGGGAGGGGATTCTGCCCCTCTGCTCCGGTGAGACCCCACCTGGAGTCCTGCATCCAGCTCTGGAATGCTCAGCATGGGAAGGACATAGAGCTGTTGGAGCGAGGAGGCCATGGAGACGATCCGAGGGCTTGAGCACCTCCTGTATGAGGACGGGCTGAGAGAGTTGGGATTGTTCAGCCTGGAGAAGAGAAGGCTCTGGGGAGACAGAGCAGCCTCCCAGTGCTGAAAGGGGCTCCAGGAAAGCTGGGGAGGGGCTCTGGATCAGGGAGTGCAGGGATGGGATGAGAGGGAACAGTTTTAAGCTGAAAGAGGGCAGACTGAGATGAGATCTTAGGCAGAAATGTTTTGCTGTGAGGGTGGGGAGGCCCTGGCCCAGGTTGCCCAGAGCAGTGGTGGCTGCCCCATCCCTGGAGGGGTTCAAGGCCAGGTTGGATGGGGCTTGGAGCCCCCCAGTCCAGTGGGAAGTGTTGGAACTAGATGAGCTTTGAGGTCCCTTCCAACCCAAACCATTCCATGATTCTATGATCGTACCCAGCACCAAACTGGATCATCCCAGACATTTGCAGCTGTGTGAATTCCAGGGAAAGTTCTCGCTAAACCCAGCACCCAGCCCGTTTTTGTACCGTGTTTACTTTCCTCTTTCTCATTCTCTTTTTTCCTCTGCCCATCCTTTGCCACACATTTCTTCCATCTCTCCTCCTCTTTCTTCTCCTTTTCCCTGTTCCAATCATTTTCCCTGTGGCCTTTCCTCTTCTAATGTTTACCTACCTCGGGCTGGGCCTCTCCCGCAGCCGCTGCCAGCCCACTGGTTCCTGCCACACTAAATCAGAACTCCCGGAGTCAATGGCTCCTCTCAGTCACTCACAGGAGGTGCAAATCCAGTGGGGCAAATTAAGCATAGCGACGCGCCGGCAGAGCGGCCGAGTAGCCAGAAAGGCTTCAGCAGCTAAAATTCAAGTGGGTTCACATTGGTTCGGTTTTTTTCCTTGCTTTGATTTGCTCAGAGTTTATGCTGAATTCTTTCAAGTATGGCATTTCCTATTTGTTTTCTTCCTCTTCCTCACTGCCCTCCCTTTCAGCTGTCCATGCCTGTTGGTTTTGGGATAGGCTGTGCCTTCTCTGTGGTTTCTCATATTTGGGGCGTTTTTGCTTTGTGAGAGCATTGTGTTTTTCTCTGGGTGCTGTCAAGGTGTCACAGAGGTTCAACAACGCAGAGGAACAACGGTTCAACAGGAACGCATCGGCCGTCAGCAGGGATGATTCTTGCCTCTGTTACGCTGCTGCCTCCCTTGGATATGCGTAAGGTATAGAATCGTTCCGGTTGGAAAAGCCCTCCAGGGTCATCCAGTTGAACCATAAACACGACACCATCATAGAATCGTTTGGTTGGAAAAGACCTTTGAGATAATCAAGTCCAACCTTACCTGTTGGGCAGTTTGCTCCGTAAGAGAGCTGCCATTCCCTCTGGCTGCTGTCAAGGTGTTACAAAGGTTCTCGTTGTGTGGAAGTGGGACTTGGGAGCCTCCCAGCTCTGCAGGGCAATGGAAGAGGGAAATCTGATGTCATATTCAGTTGTGCTCGTTGCTGCTTCAGTGTGTGACCTGCACTGCTGTGCAGGTGCTGAGGGGCTGGAGCGTGTCCAGAGGAGCTGGGGAAGGGTCTGGGGAGGGTCTGGGAGCAGCTGAGGGCCCTGGGGTTGTTCAGTCTGGAGAAGACGAGGCTGAGAGGAGACCTCATGGCTCTCTGCAGCTCCTGTAAAGGAGGTTGTGGTGAGGTGGGTGCTGGGCTCCTCTGCAAAGTAACAGGTGACAGGATAAGAAGAAATGGCCTCAAGTTGTGCCAGGGGAGGTTTAGATTGAATATTAGGAAAAAATTCTTTACCAAAAACTTGACCTGAAATGGCTGCCCAGGGAAGAGACCTCTAGAGAGGTCTCAACAGAGCAGAGGGGCAGAATCCCCTCCCTCACCCTGCTGGTCCCACGGCTGTGGATGCAGCCCAGGACTTGGCTTTCTGGACCGCAAGCACGCATTACTGGCTCATGCTGAGCTTCTCATCCACTGATGTCACTTGCAAACGATAGCATTATTCCCTGAAATCTCTTTATATATTCTAGAAACAAAAATTTTACAGCTGCAGCTTGTGAGTGTTGTGACGGAGACTGAGGCATCAGGAGCCTACACAGGTTCTTTCCCAGCATCAGCTGAAATAAAGATCCCAGAGAGAGATCCCACCCCAGAGGGTAAATTGTAGAATCATAGAGTGGTTTGGGTTGGAAGGGACCTTAAAGATCATCCAGTTCCACCCCCTGCCATGGGCAGGGACCCCTCCCACTGGATCAGGGGGCTCCAAGCCCCATACAAAGTAATCATCCCAAATGACTCCAGTAGAGACTCCTTAGCTTTAATCTTTGTTCCTCGAGGTGCAGGGTTTCGCAGCGGAGCAATGCATGCACGCTGCCATCTCTTAAGGCAAAACGAGCAAGTCTGAAAGAAAATTGCTCGTCTTCACAAGGAGTTTGTGGAGCTGCACCTGATTGCAATCAGGGTGTGGCTGAGAAATGTTTAATCAAAGCCCCCTTCCAGGCTGTGGTCCATAACGGTTGGCAGCTGCTGTTTGCCTGGATCTGCAGCTCAACTGCTCCGCGGAGAGAACTGCCTCCTGCTTTTACCTGTGTCGTGGGACCCTGTGCTCCAGAAGACGCTCTCTCGGGCATGCTCAGGTTTGCTTGTTTGTTTTCTTTTGCTACATTTGAAACACCTGGCAAACTCTCCTTTCTTTAAGGTGCTTTGTTGCGCTGTAGTTGATAATCTACGTTTCCTTAGGGGTATTGTGTGGCCGAGCTTGGGAAACCGTCTGCTTTGCTTCTGACATTTTCCCTCCCTCCCTGTTGTGACCTGATGCACAGTTTCTTGTCATTGATATGTGGATGTTCAAAGGGTCTTTCATATTAAGAGTGTGGTTGTGTAGCGATTTTCTTAAAAATAATGGGTATTGACTAATATATTTTTATTCTCTGCATGCAAATATGAAGGGAGGCCGGGGCTGGCAGGCTGCTGGGTGCGCTGTGCCACACAGAGACCCCTGTCCTTTACTGTGCTTTCCAGCCTGGCTGCTGGAAATGTCACGGGTTCAGCATCCCCTGAGGTGCCTGTTGGCTTTGTCCAGGTTCATGACTCGCTCTCTGCGGCATACACAAGCTTATTAAACCGCAGTGAGACCTTCGTTGTGTTTGCTGCGTTGTTCGTTCCCGTTCTGTTCCGTCGGAGCTGTTAGCCTTTGCCTACTCCCAATGCGTTACGTGCGCATCTTGCAGCAGCCGCTAGCGGAGTTCTTTAGTGTGGATGCTGATTTTGTGGCACACGTGAGCTGACTGATGCAAAGAAGCATCACAGCCTCCTCCAGGGCTGCTGTGCTGCTGGAGGTCGCTGACTCGCGCCGCTCCCTGGCTTGCGTCTCTTTGCTTCTCGTTTGTGATAGTGGAGTGAAAGAATCAATAGCAGACAAATAAGTAGACACGATGTCATCCTTGCAGATAGGGAGGACTCGCAGGCAGCCAGCAGATCGTGTATGTGCTTTAAGAATGTTTGTGGAGACACAGTTACGATCCAAGAATGTGTGAACAGCTGCCCATCCCAGGGTTACGTGCCTGCGATGAGGGAGAAGCGCTAAAACCATCTCTAGGCTCGATCACCATCCAAATCAAAAAGATGTGTCTTATGCTCTGGAGCTGGCTGGGATGATTTTTCCGAGGGGGTGAAGAAGGAGCTATGTGAATGGAATCTCTTCCTCACCTTATGTCTGCCGAGGGTTGAAATAGAACTGGAGAGAGGTGGCTGGCAAGAGCAGGTGGGCTGCTCTGCGCAAGGGTCCTTGTCTGGGCTCCACCCAGCAGCCAGGAGCGAGGACCCTGGTGGCTTGCGCGGCCCCATGGGCAGAAGGACACCTCGCTGAGTCAGCCAGGAAGCCCAGTATGCTGCCTACTGTTTTCCCAGGGACCCGTGTGCTCAGGAAGTAAAAGGTTAGCAGGGGCTATCAGCAGATGACTTTGGTGTGGAGACTTTTTTACGACTGCGTTAACGTCTCTTTTCCTGTTGTCGTACAGAAGTTATGACTCCAAGTGTCAGTGTTGAAGGGAAAGCAGGACCTCTCTTGTGTGGAGCAAGCATTAAAAGCTGGCTGGTACATTTAATCATAGAAGAAAATTAGTGCTGGATGGCAGCTGTTTACTGTCAGAGACGTTTGCTGTTGTGGTGGTGTTATTTCATCTCTCTGCACTCGTCTGTCACTTTGTAGTTGGCTGTGTACACGTCTGTCTGTGCCCTCGCTTACTGCCCAACCTTAGGTCTGTGTCTGAAACTCCCCAGGAGCTCAACTTCAGACTCAACTTCTGGACAGGATGAGAGAGTTGGGGTTCTCCAGCCTGGAGAAGAGAAGGCTCTGGGGAGACCTTAAAGCAGCCTCCCAGCACTGAAAGGGGCTCCAGGAAAGCTGGGGAGGGGCTCTGGATCAGGGAGTGCAGGGACAGGACAAGTGGAAGGGTTTTCAGCTGAAAGAGGGGAGACTGAGATGAGATCTTAGGGAGAAATGTTTTGCTGTGAGGCGGGGGAGGCCCTGGCCCAGGGTGCCCAGAGCAGTGGTGGCTGCCTCATCCCTGGAGGGGTTCCAGGTCAGGCTGGAGGGGGCTTGGAGTCCCCTGATCCAGTGGGAGGTCTCCCTGCCCATGGCAGGGGGTGGGACTGGATGGGCTTTGAGGTCCCTTCCAACCCAAACCATTCCGTGATTCTAGAGTTTGAGATCAGAGCAGAAAAACTGGAGATCAGATGGGTCTCCCGGGTGAGCGGAGTGTGACAACACAGTGGTGTCTGCAAGCATTTGTGAGAGGAGAGCCTCTGCTTTCCAGGAGGGGCCTTTCTCAGGATGTACCCATCCAGTGTCCAACAGTGCCGTGTCAAAATTAAAATCTTTGATTAAATGCGTGCCTTGCTTGTGCTGCTAAAAATGCTCCTGGATTATACCCGCTTGAAACAGTAAATATTTAATGTGCAGGTTTACTTTTACTGGTTTCTAGAGAGCTCAGTGGGGCCGGCAGAGCAGCTCAAGATGTGTTTATAGCGAGCTCCCCGGGCGGGTACAATGCTGCAGTGTTTGGCTGCGAGCACCGCTGGGGCATGCTTAAAAAAAATGAAACATGTTCCATTTACACTGAGGGGGGGGAGAAAAAATCCTGAGAATGTTTCTATTAATATTAGCTGGTGTAAAACCCCAAATTCTATGGTTCGGGCCTTAAATATTGCAAAAATAGAGGACTAGATTGTGGTTGATGAGGATGTTGGGCCCCTCAGTAGAAGGAAGACCTTGAGGGGCTGGAGCGCGCCCAGAGGAGGGAACGGAGCTGGGGAAGGGGCTGGAGTGCAGGGGTTCTGGGAGCGGCTGAGGGAATCGGGGTTGTTCAGGCTGGAGAAGAGGAGGCTGAGGGGAGACCTCATAGCTCTCTGCAGCTCCTGGAAGGGAGGTTGGAGCCAGGTGGGTGCTGGGTTCTTCTTCCAAATAGTAAGTTACAAGACAAGAGGAAATGGCCTCGAGTTGCACCAGGGGAGGTTCAGACTGGATATCAGGAAGAACGTCTTCCCTGACAGAGCGGTGAAGTGGTGGAGTCTCCATCCCTGGAGGGCTTCAAAAAGCCTGTGGCTGTGGCATTTGGGGACGTGGTTTAGCAGGCACGATGGGGTTGGGCTGATGGTTGGGCTGGATGATCTTGGAGGTCTTTTCCAACATGAACGATTTCTATGATGTGGGGCAAGAGACGTTTCCTCTCCTACATAGCTGATGAAAGGGACAGGTAAGGTGGCAGCTCTTCTTGCAGGAGAAAACTGTTGCTGCTAAAATGCCCCTGTTGAAGGTTGGGTGTGAAATAGAGTTTGGGAGTGAGCAGAGCCCTGGGCACGGGGAAGCGTAGGTGGGGGCACAGGCCAGCACGCAGTGCCTGTGATTTCCCACAGAGTGGGAGCTGGGGCTCAGGACCGTGGCTGGCAGCCTGGATGTTATCGGTTGGGAGTGTTCCGAAAAGGTGAGAGGGACCAGGTGCTGTGGGAAAAGCAGAATGTGCAGAGCCTTCCCCTGGCAACAGGACACCCACACCTCCCACACGCTCGAGATGCTGATGGGGATGGTGGGAAATGCACGTTCAGGAAGGTTTGACACACAGTAGCTTTGATCATGGCTGAGGTCTTTGAGCACTGGCTTCTGATTTGGATTACACTGATGTTAAAGTTGATTTATCTGGTCAAAATCAATGGCATAAATTAATTAGCACATATTAATGAACTGAGACAACTGATACTTGAGTTTCTGGAGGAGTCCCATGCAATGGTGGCTGCGTTTGCCTCTCTCTGATTTCCTCAGAAGTTACCCTCGGCTGAGAATTGAATTCATTTTGATAATCTGATTAAACAACTGGCAGCTTTTTGACTCTTGAAGAAAAAAGATCAAGTTTTTTAAAGAGATTCTTGGGCTGGATAACTTCTTAGGGAAGTTTTCTGTTGAAGAAAAGCGGTGTTAGGAAGCAGAGGTCTGTATTAGTGCTGGCTAAGGGCTCTATGCTTAATGTTAATCATACAGATATATAAAACGTAAGCTGAAAGAGGGAGAGTGAGATGAGACCTTAGGCAGAAATGTTTTGCTGTGAGGGTGGGGAGGCCCTGGCCCAGGTTGCCCAGAGCAGCGGTGGCTGCCCCATCCCTGGAGGGGTTCAAGGCTTGGAGCCCCCTGATCCAGTGGGAGGTGCCCCTGCCCATGGCAGGGGGTGGCACTGGATGGGCTTTGAGGTCCCTTCCAACCCAAACCATTCCATGACTCTATGGCAACTAATGCACAGTAACGAGGTGCGAGCAGGCCACGTTGAAACATGACCTGTAGTACTACTTGTAAAGAAAGGGTTGCATTATTCTGATGCTTCTCCTGGATGTGCCATTTTCTTCTCATCCAGCCTGGCCTGGAACCCCTCCAGGGATGGGGCAGCCACCACTGCTCTGGGCACCCTGGGCCAGGGCCTCCCCACCCTCACAGCAAAACATTTCTCCCTAAGAGCTCATCTCAGTCTCCCCTCTTTTGACTTAAAACCGTTCCCCCTCGTCCTGTCCCTGCACTCCCTGACCCAGAGCCCCTCGCCAGCTCTTGTGAGCACCAACTCAAGCAAACCCTGCCATCCAAGGCTCCAACTTAGATTCATTGATTCTGGTGGCAGCGCTGGCGTGGGGCACCCTGCTCCACTGTGACTGCTCCTCGGCACCCTGTTCCGTGCCTTTATGACCTTCTCTTGCCATTGCACAGGTCTGCAGTAAAACAAAGACTCCAGCCCAGGTCTCCCAGGGGCAGCAAACCAGCACATTAACCCACTGTGTGACCTGGCAAGGACGTGTGGCTCTGGATTTTATGGCAGGATACCCTTTCCCCAAGTACCACGCGTTTAGGAGGCTCCACAGTTGATGCACAGTCAGCTCTGAAAGGGCAGCTGGCACGGTGACAGTAGACTTAAAAAAATGAATGAATTGTCAGCTCCAGCCTGGATGTCACCATCATTTTAATGCTAATGGGCTTTTTCCTCTACCAGCCCCCTGCCTGAATGGGGAGCCCAGAAACATCCCAGTATTTATGGGATTTTAACTAGATTAGTTACAAACCTATAAAGCAAACAAAGAGACAGTACATCCAGTCTTGGGGAGGGGAGTGTTAAAAATGCCACCTCAGATAAAATATTATGGGAGCTGAGTAACTGTAAATAAGAGCCTTGCCTATGAAATAGCTTCTTATGTGAGCTTGGGATGAGGGCCAAGAGAATGTCTACGGCTCAGGGAAATTTATTAGCCCAGATCAACAGGATTTCTGGGACTCAGGACATGGGGTGGCAAAGAATTTGCCTATTGGAGTCTGTGATTCCTCCATTCATGCCTGCAGCAGGATTTTTGCTTATGAAATTTTCAAGATGCTTCATTTGCATTTTTAGCATTTTCTTGGTTCTCATTAGCAGCTGCGGTTCTATCCTGGGACGCGAGAAAGCTGGATTAGAACTCTGGGTGTCCACAGCCTGCCAGTGTGGTCTTGGACAAGTCATTCATCTCCCTGGGCTTCCGTGCCCCTCTGTAGGGAGGAGATAAACAATATTTCATAGAGTCATAGAATGGTTTGTGTCAGAAGGGACCTCAAAGCCCATCCAATGCCACCCCCTGCCATGGGCAGGGACACCTCCCACTGGATCAGGGGGCTCCAAGGCCCATCCAACCTGGCCTTGAACCCCTTCAGGGATGGGGCAGCTACCGCTGCTGTGGGCACCCTGGGTCAGGGTCTCCTCACCCTCACAAGAAAATGTGTTTATGATCTCTATCGTTCCCATTCACACTCTTCTACCTGTACTCAGTTTTCTGTCCGTGTTCTTCTAGCACACGTCTCCCTTTCTGCCTTCACTTTGGTATTTTTGTCTCTACCTCCATCCTCACTCCCACATTTGGTCCATGGTTTATTTTTCTTATCTTGTTTTTGGAACCCATCCTTAGCCTCTCCTATGTGTTTCCCTTTCCCTGCCTCTAGTTCCAAGAGATTTTAAGTAAACAGTATCCCTCTCCTATTCTGAGTCACTGCCCACTGACATTGGAAAGATTTCATCACGAAAGCTATGCAAAGATCTCCCAGTTTGGAGCGTGGAGTAGGTTAGGATGACCTCGCTCCGCCTGCCAAGTGAAGAGCCACAGGGTCTAATTCCTCAGCCAATTATCTCACATTCAGTTCTTAGAATCATAGAATCATAGAATGGTTTGGGTTGGAAGGGACCTCAAAGCCCATCCAGTCCCACCCCCTGCCATGGGCAGGGACACCTCCCACTGGATCAGGGGGCTCCAAGCCCCATCCAACCTGGCCTGGAACCCCTCCAGGGATGGGGCAGCCACCACTGCTCTGGGCAACCTGGGACAGGGCCTCCTCACCCTTACTGTGAAGAATTTCTTCCTAATGTCTAATCTAAATCTTCCTTGTTCCAATTTGAAGCCGTTTCTCCTCATCCTATCGCTCCAGGCCCTTGTGAAGAGCCCCTCCCCAGCTCTCCTGGAGCCCCTTTCAGCACTGGGAGGCTGCTCTAAGGTCTTCCCAGAGCCTTCTCTTCTCCAGGCTGAGCAACCCCAGCTCTCTGAGCCTGTCTCTGTACAGGAGGTGCTCCAGCCTTGGGATCAACTTTGTAACCTCCTCTGGACTCACTCCAACAGCTCCAGGTCCTTCCTGTGCTCAGGACTCCAGAACAGAACCCAGGGCTCCAGGTGGGGTTTCCCCAGAGCAAAGCAGAGGGGCAGAATCCCCTCTTTCCCCCTCTGCTTCCACTGCTCTGGATGCAGCCCAGGACACGGGTGGTTTCTGGGCTGCGAGCACACATTGCCACCTCATGCCAAGCTTCTCATCCCCCAGCACCCCAAGTTCTTTGTTGCCCAACCAGTGTGATCACTGGTGTGCACTGGGGGAGATGCTGTATTACACTCTTTATCATCCCACTGCCATACGATGGCCGAGAGCACCTCAGCAGCTGTTGGTAATGTGCTCAGCCCAAGTGTGGGAAAACTCTCAGACTTGAACTTCGTGTTGTGTTTCCATGCCATATGAAACTCGTTGAATGTTTGTCCTTCCCTTCACGTGGCTGCTGCCTGCTCTTGTATTGCACTGACATGTGTGAAAGCTATTTGGTCCCCTTTTTAATGTGCTGCTTACAGTATAAATACAAAAGCAGACAGGGCTTCTGAAAAGAAATAAATGTAATTGTGGTGCTGGTTGTTATAAATAGTGCAAAGGACTTAGAAGCTATTTAGTCTTTTGGGCAGAAATCAGAAGGGTTCTGTGTAATATAATCTTAAGGCTCTTGTATTTAGCTGTCGAAGTCTTCCCAGTTCACTCATTACCGTTTGGCTTCAGTGCAGGATGAGGATGCTCTGCTCCTCACGGGAGTGAGGTTTAGCCTCCAAAAATGTGGTGTGTGAGGTTATGTGCCCACCCTGTACTTGCATAATATAGGATCATAGAATTGCTCGGGTGGAAAAGAACTTTGAAATCATAGAGTTGAACCATACCTGTCCACTGCTAAACCATCCCTGAGCACCTCATCTACCCATCTTTCAAACCCCCCCAGAGATGGTGATGCCACCACTGCTCTGAGCAGTTGTTCCAGTGCCTGAGAACTCTTTTGGTGAAGAAATTTTTCCTGATGCCTGATCTGAACCTGCCCTGGCACAGCTTGAGGCCATTTCCTCTTGTCCTATCGCCTGTCACCTGGGAGAAGAGACCAATCCCCACCTCTCTACAACCTCCTTTCAGGGAGCTGCAGGGAGTGGTAAGGTCACTGTAGCACCGTTATTCATGCAAGATGGGCATTTGCATGTGCAACTGGCCTGTTTGCATAAAGAACCGTGGTATTTCCACACACAAATTTTTGAGGTTGGTTCCTAAAATCAACACTACATTTTTCCTCTGCTGGAGTGAAATGCAAATATTTATTTATTGACAGAGCTGGAGCTGATCGTTTTCCCTGTCAAGGTCTGAGCTGTCTGTTCCGTCGGATGAAAACAAGGAGTATTCTGCTTTCTTTTTTAAAATGCATTTGTTCCTAACGATGTTAAAAACAATCAGTGCCTGCTCCCTGCCAGCCCCGGTGGAGCTCTCTATATATTTGTGTGTGCATGTATATCAAAAGAGGCTGAACGCCCAGAAATTCTCTTGGCAGCCCCGCTGTCTGGTTAGAAAAGGAAGTGAGCTACAAAATTTGAACATTCAGTTCTGAGACTTGAAAGCTCTCTGGATTTTATTACTGACTCAACAGGGTTTTCATTATGTATGTGGCCAAGAGGAGAGGTTTACGCAAGAGGAACGCATTGTAGTTGAATATGTTTGTGATTTTACACGCTGTTAAATAATTGAGATAACTCGATGTCTCCTAAATGGATGAAATAAACTGTGAGCGACGGTGTCACTGTGGCACGAACGAGGTAATAAAAAATAGCAGCCAGTCCGCATCCAAAAGCTGGGTTTGCTGTTGATGTCGATGGTAGCCGTCTTCCCCTCAGCGTGTCTGAAGCCTCTTGCTGCCTGTCAGTCTCCTCTACTCCAGATACCAGCATCTTCAGCTTGTTTTTTCTTTGCTTTTTAGTAACTCAGCGCTATTTAAACAGCAGCTTGAGGCTAAGTTTCTTCTGCTCTCATTTTTGTGTTGGTTTTAGGAAGGAAAATATTTTGCGAAGCAGATTATCATGCGCAGGGAGAAGGTGTGGGCTGCACGGGCTGAGCTGTAAATGCAAGGGAGGCTGCGTCCCGCTGTCCTGCTCGCCTCTGCGGCAGGGGATGCACTGTGGGATCACGCCCTGCGGCTGATCAGCTCTGCCGCAAACCAGCTTGAGTGCAAAGTGAATTCCTGCCCCACAGACAACGAGCTCCCGGCTAATTTTGCACTTGTTCATGTGATGGATATTTATTCTCATTGTGTTTAAAAGGTATTTATTTTTAAAGGTCTCTGGTGCCGTACAGGCTTAGTGCGTGCGTTCTCATGAAAGCGCTGCCGGTGGGGCGTGCTGTCTGTGTGTGCCTTTGAACTCTCTATGTGGGAAGAGAAAATATGTGATCATTGGATAATTCAGACCAGAATTCAGAACCCAATCTGAGCTTCTCTCGCTCCAGTTGATGCCCAGCATCTCTCCTGTGCACACCCTGTGGAGCCTTCTCTTCTCCACTGCTGGCTCGTGCCCGGTGACCACGCAGGAAGCTTGCTTCTTCCTTGCTCTTCACTCGTTTCAGCCACCAAGCACAGGAGGGAGAATTGTTGGTTTCCTTTAACGGGCACCGTGATGGTGTGCTCAAAGCAGGGCCACAGTCAAAGATGCCCGAGAAGGTAACTTGGAGCCCTTCTCACAGCTCCCTCACTGTCATCAGCAACAAAGGTGAAGGGTTTAGAGGGGAAGCCATACGAGGAGCAGCTAAAGTCACTTGGTCGGTTCAGCCTGGAAAAGAGGAGGCTGAGGGGAGACCTCATAGCCATTTACTGCTTCCTCACACGGGGAGGGGGAGCAGGCGCTGAGCTCCTCTCTTTGGCAACCAGTGACAGGATCTGAGGGCATGACAGGAAGATGCCAGGGGACGGTTAGGTTGGACATTAGGAAGAGGTTCTTCCCCCAGAGAGTGGTGGAGCCCTGGAACAGCTCCCCAGGGAAGCAGTCACAGCCTGACAATATTCCAGAAGGCAACACCCTCAGACACACAGTGTGAATGTTGGTGTTCTGTGCAGGGACAGGAGTTGGACCCAGTGATCCTTGTGGGTCCTTCCAACTCAAGACATTCTGTGATTGTGTGACCACTTGAAGGTGTATGGTCCATGCTCAGTGCCTCCTGGCCTTGACAAATTTTCATTTGTGGCCGCTAGACTCAAGTCTGTGGCTGCTCCTGCTTTATAGTCTAATGGTTTTACAATGTTGTTATGCTGGTTTTCGTATTAAATGTATTTTTTTTGGTCACTTTTGCCTGCTAGTTCCCCTCTGGTTTTGTGTCCATTGGATCAAGCCCAGCCAACCACAAAAAGAAGGTGTTTGTCTCCAAGAGATTAAGCTGGAGACAGAGCCCAGGAAGGCAAGCAGCTGGTGGGGAGGAGGGAGACCCTGCCAGTGCCCTGGGAGAGCTGGCAGCCTGAGCATGGCTCTGGTTAGAGGCTGGAGGAGGAGTCCATGGTGCAGAGGGAGAGGCTGTGAACACCCTGACCACAGAAAGTGCCTCCTTGGCGCTTGTGTGGCATTCAGACACCAGGAAGTCCAACCACAGGACACAAATCCATAGGAAATGAGGTCTCATTAGTTCCACTGCCCACAACTTGCTCATGGCTCCATCGGTGCTTCCAAGCATTCAGTTTGGTCAAAGGGCTACTGGAAACTGGGCAGATGTCTGAGTCTCCCCGCCTCTCCACCTCCACGAGGTCGAGGTGCTTTTCGGGCCAGAGGCTGCTAGAGGAGGTGATGTCTGGTTGCCCACTGTCCTACGGGCACCCAACCTGCATCTGGTGTGCTGAAATCCATCCGGATCTTTGTGTTTGTGCCAGAGATTTTAGTACCCAGAAAAACTGTGGTGTTACGAGAAGGCTGTACCAACTTGTTGTTCATATCTTCGCCCCGGTGAGAAAGAGACGTGCTTTAAGCATAGCCCATGTTCAGATGGTGTGGGGAGTGCTGGAAGCCTGGCACGGTCCGGCAGAAAAAGAATTTCCCCTGTTAAAACGGCCGAGCGGTCCTTGTTCTTCCACACTCCAGCTGATGAGCTTGGCCGCGCAGCCCAGGCGTGCAGGCGTGGCTGGATCCACTCCCGGTGCCTCCCAGCACCCCTGGGTGAGCTCTTGCCACCGCGGGCAAGCGACGGGCTCTGCTCTGCCTTAGATTGCCAGGGGAGAGGGGCTTGGGGTCTGCAGGGATGGCCTTTCCTTGCCCCTTGCTGGCAGATTTGCAGCGTGTTTGTGGTGGAAAGAAATGGAGAGGGCATTAATGCTTTGGAGGGAGGGTGTGCGTTCACACCAGGAGCAGCAGGGCTGGGCAGGGTGGGGGGCACTGCCCAGTGCTGGGGCTGCCTCTCCATCACCCAGTCTCTAGGGGAGCGATGGGAGGTGGCAACGCAGTGCCTGGGAGAGGCTGTGCAGCATCACACACGGCTTAAAAACCAAAATAGCCCTTCAAAAATAGGAGCATCCCTTCAAAATAGGAGCATCACTAATGAAAAGTTACCTGAATGCTGGGGCAGCTGCTGTGCAGGACACGCTGACGGCGGCTCAGATTCCATGGAGCCAAAAGCACTGCCAAGCCTTTTCCTCCTGCCTGTGGATCACTGCACCTCCACCTCCCACCTCTCCCCCCGAGAAAGGCAACACCTCTGTGACACAGAGTTTTCCAAATGGGATACATGGCTCTAAAATTGCTTTCAAAGGTTCCGAGCAAAAGAAACTCCGCTGCTCATTTTGCCCGTGGCGCTGCGTGGTGAGGCTGTGGGTACGGCCCTGGCTCGGCTGGCAAGGAGCTGCCAGCCATCCTGACCACAGTGTCGCCCAGAAGGCTGGGGAGATGCTATCCACGCCCTTCCTGGCACTGCCCGAGCCCTCCTCTCTGGCTGGCAACCTTCCCGCTGGGTTTGAGCGCTGTGCCCAGCTCGGTGGCCAGCAGCAGCCCAGAAACAGCACATCTGGAAAAGGTGTTTGAGCTGCTCCTGGGGATGAACCCACACGTTTCCCAGGGCTGAGCCAGTGCTCCCCTGCTTGCAGGGGGGTTCTCTGTGCTACCCAGGGGTGAGGGGGTTTGGGAGGCAGGCGGGCAAAGGTGACTCGAGTGAATCTGCAGAGCCACGAGGAGTGGGCGTGAAATGCCAACCCCATCCTTAGACGTTCCCACCCTGCATCCTTTTCTCCTGCCCCTGTAAACAGGCTCTTTCTCAAACAGGAGGCAGCACTTCAATATCAAATCTAGTCCACTCAAACCAAAATGAAGCAGAGATTTACCTCCTTGGAGCCCACCTGTCAGTGTTTGCGGTTTTGCTATCATATTTTCCAACACCTTCCCAGTGTTTTTCTCTCCTCTGTCGCTGTACACAGAGGAAACTTGCCTGTGCAGAGGAAAAAGTGAACCAGGCTTCCTCAGAGGTTCTAATAAACAACCTGAAAAAGCCCTGCACGTTGATCCCATGCCACTTTAGTCATCAGAGGTCTTATTTACAATGGTAGCTTGCTTAAAAAAAAACCCAGAGCAAAACACTGTTGACCTTCTGTAAGTACAGATCACCTGGCTGCCTGAAGACAAAAATCTCCAAAGAAAATAAGTAAGTTCAAAAGAATATTGGGCTGTTTAAAGAAAAACATGAATATTGTCTTTTCATAGAATCAGAGAATGGGTTGGGTTGGAAGGGACAACAAAGCCCATCCAGTGCCATGGGCAGGGACACCTCCCACTGGGTCAGGGGGCTCCAAGCCCCATCCAACCTGGCCTTGAACCCCTCCAGGGATGGGGCAGCCACCACTGCTCTGGGCAACCTGGGCCAGGGCCTCCCCACCCTCACAGCAAAACATTTCTCCCTAAGATCTCATCTCAGTCTCCCCTCTTTCAGCTGAAAACCATTCCCCTCACCCTGTCCCTGCACTCCCTGATCCAGAGCCCCTCCCCAGCTTTCCTGGAGCCCCTTTCAGTCCTGGGAGGCTGCTCTAAGATCTCCATGGAGCCTTCTTTTCTCCAGGTTGAACAACCCCAACTCTCCCAGCCTGGCCTTGTACGGGAGCTGCATTGGAGAAGAAGAAATCATTTAAAAATGCTAAATCAGTGTAACAGCCCCAGCACACTCTATGTGTCACCTGGCCTGGTTCCATGATGCTCTTAAGTATTTGAACCCTCTGGTGCATTAATCCTTTACAGCAGTGTTCTCAGTCTAGAAGGACTGTAGCCATCTGGAAGCCCAGGGGACAGTCTGACAGGTCACAGCGAGGGATTTTAGGGGCTGATTTTTTTTCCCAAATGGGGATGAGTGGAGGAAGATGAGGGGGATGCATGGAAGGCAGCGGTGGTGCTGGCAGGGTGCTGTGTAGCTGCCCATCCTTGGCAGCGCCTCGCAGGGCGCTCCTGCCAGCCTCACAAAGCACACGTGGAATTTCTTGTTTCATTCCCCTGTCTGAAGGCAAAAATTAAAACAGTTTCACCAGAGAAGACTGAGGAGATGGGCTCCAATAGCCTCAACAGCAGCACAGCAGGGAGGGCGGAGCAGCCCCAGAGTGATGTGGAGCAGGGCTAAGGCTGCTCTAAATTATTCAAGCTATTAACAAATTGTAGGAGTTGCCATCCTGGAGTGTGCTGGGGTCCAGCCAAAACTTTCTTGTGTCCAGCGAGCTGCTGGCAGGTTTCCTACTTGGTGATGGCACAGGAACTCGTGTGGTAGAGAATCACCCCAGGGTGGGCCAGGGATGCTGGTTATCTGTGTTGGCGGCATCAACCAGCCCCAAAACTCGCCGGTGGGAGGGTGATACGGGTGGTTTTTGGAACAGTTTTGTTCCATCTGGAATAAACAAAAAAGATCAGAAGCCAAATGGAAATGTAACATCTCTCAAAAATAAGAAAGGTAAGAGGGTGGGGTGATTACAAGATGTTTGTAATCAGCTGTCACCCTGAAAAGATCCAGCACAAGGCTTGGAGTTCATCTGGAGTGCAGAGCAGCGGGGTTGTATGCAAGTGGTTTATTTCATTAGGAAAATCAGCATCTAATCTGTGTGGGAAATGGCAAACTTTGTTTAAAATTGATTTGTTTGTTTGCTGTTGTACACATTGTGTTGGGTAAAGGACAGTATTTATGTCAAAGAAAATATGATGTAGAGGATTCAGGGTCCCGTTTGATAAACAATAGGCCGCGAGTTGTCAAAAACAAGAAAAAGAGGCAAGTCTGGCATGTGCTGAATCCATTCCTTTCCATGCAGGAAGAAAAACAACAATGTATTTCCCTTACAGGCAACCTCTTTCACAACCTGCTTTGCTCAAAGCTCAAGTAATGGGCAGCAGCAGCAAGAGGATGTTGGTTTGTTGGGGCGCTCTTGGCAAGCAAAGAGAAGTCAAGCAGTGCGCCTGCAAGGTCTCGATCACCTTGTGGCTCATACGGTGGGTTAGAAGCAGTATTGTCTGCGTCGTGGTACAGGATTAATTAGTTTTCATTGGGGCCTGGTCTACTCAAGCTTCGTCAGGGGGGCTTTAGGCTTGATATTAGGAAAAAATTCTTCACTGAGAAGGTGATTGGCCATTGGGATGCACTGCCCGGGGAGGTGGTGGAGTCACTGTCCCTGGGGGTGTTTAAGAGGAGACTGGATGAGACACTTAGTGCCCTGGTGCAGATGATGAGTTGGTGTTGGGTCATAGGTTGGACTCGATCTCAAAGGTCTTTTACAACCTTGTGATACTCACAGCGCTGATTTGGTGGAAGGTTGTTTAAGTACCTCAGATGCCTAAAATGAGTTGTTTAGAGCATTACCGATTGCTGACTCAAGATGGTGATACAAACAGTGGATCTCATCTCTCTGGCTCGTGTTGGCTGACAAGTTCATCTTAAAATAGCAACTATCTAATGGGGAAGATCCCACAGACCTAGACGAGTGGATTGTATGAGCAGCCACCCTTGCTGGTAATATCCCAAAGTAACCTTTGAACCATGGTATGGCCATGGAGACGTACCTGTTATCAAAATAAGGTGCAACGGGCTGGCCAGCATTCCCCTTAGGCTGCCTGGCACCAGTAAGCACCTGCAGGTCAGCAGAAGATGTATTTATAGTCATAACCACATGAAGCGAGAAAGCCTACGCTTGCCCTGTATTTTTCCATGCAAGAGGTGAAGTAATCCAGGGTTTGTGAATAGATCCCTGTTCCTGGACCTTCTTTTTTGACCCTGATTCTCTTTCCATAACAGTCTTCTGTTCCTACTGTGGACATGTTTTTTGATGGGAAAGTTATTTTGGGGATTATGGTTTATAACTGATGGTAAAGCGTGCAATAAGGCTTTTATATCTGCTCCGGGTGCTCATGCTTGTTTTATGTAATTGCCACCAAAACTCAGCCCATTTGCTTTCTATTTTCTTTTTTGTGTTTACATCTGCTTTTGTTCCCTTCCCTTTACTAAGTTTTGCAAACTGTTGGACACCAAGGATTCAGTTCAAAGTCCAGAACTACAATGATATCTATTCATTTCGTGCAAAAGTACTGACGTCTTGGTAGATTAATTGTCACATTATGTTGTCTACTTAGGCTTTTTTTTTTCTGAGGGGGAAAGTTAGGGACTTATTTTAAAGTATTTACATGCACTCAGAAAGACAAGGTAATGAATTAATGTATATTTAGGGCCTGCTCTGCTTCCCCTTAAAGCCAAGAGGGGAGAGGTAGAGCAGGGAAAGAGAATTCTTTCTACTCGGAAACCTAAATCTGGCCTTCCTACAAATAAAGGCCAGCGATCGCAGTCTAAAAATACTCATGTACTGAAACAGCTGAAATTTTACCCGATAGTGACTTCATAGCGCGAGGCCACATCATTATTGCGTGTATGTTCTGGCTATCTGCGTTTTGAGGTAGTTTCAAAACACAGGAATGAAAATGCATTCTGGCAGAAGGATGGAAACGGAAACTCTTGCTAGGAGGATACTGTGGAATAGAGGATGTTTTCTTTACATCATTGCTTTCTGTTTTGGAGAAAGATCTAATAAAGAACATGAATTTTGCTGAGGAAACAAGATACAAGGTCTTCTTGCAAAGGTTCTTTTTTACTGTGAACCATCCTCTGACTGGGATGCTTGCCGGTATTGTTATGCTCCTAAAATCTTGTTTAGGTGTACAATCAGGTTGGCTTTGCCTTTTGGAAGTACTGAGCATGTAGGTTATCCCAATTCAATATGTGCTTCAGAAGCTTTAAAAATCTTAAAACTTCTGAACTTCTGCTTCAATGCCTTCAGGCCTGAGCCTGGGAATGAAACACATGGAAGGCTCCACCTTGCTCTTAGTCAGAGGAACAAAATCAGGTTCAGTAACCCACATTTGAGAAAGTCCTGGAAGCTTATGGTGCCGGTGACTCATCCCGGGGGTGAAGAGTGCTGGGGCTCCTATTGGTTTTCTTTAAGGGATATTTTTAACCTTGTTTTGTTTCCCATTTCAAGAGCTTTTTTGTGAATGAGATAATCTGTTATTTTCAAAACTACAACTAGATACTTATTAGACTCTTCAGTTGATGCCATTTTTGGTACCGTCTTTCCTGTAACTCATTCCCAGATCTGAACAGATCCTCTCCAACATGTGGGAAAGTAATTTTGTCTCTGAAGTGTATATAGATCATTACAGACTGCATCCCAGAGCAGGTGTCCGTGGATGGGGATGACCGCTTTCCATCTGTTTGTTTTATTCCTTGACTTATTTGTCAGTATTAAATGATTACTGCGGTGACGAAACTCCCCGAGTATGCATTACTGAAGTTCTATTTCAGCTGGGAAGGAAGATGATAGCTCTTTGGCATGCACGCAGCCGAGGGAAGACAAATATGAACAAAGTGGGACTTCCAGTTCCCATATCTTTGCAAGATTGGGTTTTTAAAATAACCTTGTAAGGCTTAGTGATGAGCCTCTGCCAGCGCAGGCTCAGCTGCAAAGCCTTTGAGGTCAGAGGCAAAACTAAGCGGAATGCAGGGTGGAAGAGGGGTGGCTGGGAGAGCTCTGCAGGTGGTGACATGCTCAGGGGATGCACACAGGCTGTGCATGGGCATAGGAGCTGCTTCCTGTGCTGTGGAGGTCCTCCCCTGCCCACGTGCCATGCTACGAGGAGCTGCCAGCCCCATGCCTGCACTGGGGAAAGGCAGGGATTGTGAACGTGTTCACGGTCCAGGTGAAGGCAGTGAGCAGAAGCTCAGAAAGCCAGTTAGAATCATAGAATGCTTTGGGTTGGAAAGGACCTTTACAGGTCATCCAGTCCAACTGCCCCTGCAGGAGCAGGGACATCAAAATGCAGCACAATATGGGCCTACAAGAAAGCTGGAGAGGAACTGCTTACAAGGGCAAGTAGTGGTAGGACGAAGGGGGATGGCTTTAAATGGGAAGGGGGAAGAATTAGATTAGATATTAGGAAAAAATTCTTCACAAGGAGGATGGTGAGGCCCTGGCCCAGGTTGCCCAGAGCAGTGGTGGCTGCCCCATCCCTGGAGGTGTTCAAGGCCAGGTTGGATGGGGCTTGGAGCCCCCTGATCCAGTGGGAGGTGTCCCTGCCCACAGCAGGGGGGTTGGAACTGGATGGGCTTTAAGGTCCCTTCCAATCCAAACCGTTCTGTGATTCTGTGTTTATTAAGCTAGACTGATAAGGCAAAATTATATTACCAAGTACCACTTCTTTCTCGTTGACCAATACGGAGTCAGTTAACAGCATAAGCTTAACTTATAAAGTCTATTTTTATTGCACTGCTCAGTTCCATTTAACGATAAATATTTCACAGTCTTAAATAACTCCCGTCAGAAACTGAAGGTCTGCTATAAAAACATGGCATTATTAGGGGCCCATCTTGATTCCTGGTTCCTAAAAGCATCTGGTCCTCCCAGAGTGTAGGTAAGAAAGAAGCAAGTTACCAAAACACGTATCAGATTTAAAGGGCAAGCTTTCCATCAACGGCTTGACACATTGCTGGAATGACGGGACTACGGGTTACGACAAGTCTAGGCAGGCAAAAGCGCTCCAGAAGCTGTGGGTCAGCACAGCATCAGGGCCAGGACATCAAAGAGCACAGGGGATGAAACTAGGCTGCTCTTATTGTTAGGCTCCTGACTCAGCTCAGCCTAGGAGGATAAAGGCTGGGAGGTTTCTCGTTGACAGCTGCAGGCTCTTGGTGAAAAAGATGCTGCTCCCCTTGGGCTGTGGCTTGTTTCAAGCCAAGAGCAAAGAGGCCAAGAGGACTGTGAGCTCTCCTGCGTCCTGGTGAACTTGTGATACCTGGAGTGCTGGTGCTGGTGTTGCAGAGTGGTGGGAACTGTTGTTATTCAGCTTCCACAGGCGTATTGTCAATAAACCTTAGATGTTTAGAGATTGCAGCATAAAGGTTGCTCTCTGTGCAGCAATGTTCTTTGTGACCGTCTTCCATGCTGCAATGACTGTGAAAGGCAATGGGGGATCTCTCAGGGAGGGTATGTGGGGCAGCAGGAGGGCTCAGGACCTGGGGAGCAGCCATTGATGATCGGAGGACTGGAAAACCTTCCATACAAAGTAAGGCTGAGAGAACTGGGCTTGTTCAGGCTTGAGAAGAGAAGGCTGAGGGGAGCCCTTATTGCTGTGTACCAGTACATAAAGGGTGTCTGCCAAGAGGATGGAGGCTCCCTTTTAACAGGGAGTCACATAGAAAAGACAAACAGTAATGGGTATCAGTTGCTCCTGGGGAGATTCTGATTGGATTCCAGAAGAAAATTGTTCCCCATGAGAACTGTTTAACATTGGAATAATCCCCTCAGGGAAGCGGTGGATTCCTCTACATTGCACACTTGTAAGGCTCAGCTTGACAGGATGCTGGGCCATCTCATTTAAACCATAGATTACCTCAAATGTTGGGTCAAATGATCCTTGAGATCTCTTCCAACCTGGCATTCTATGATCCCGTGTTGGTGGCCAGTGCACATCTCTGCCAGGAGGGTGGGAAAATGAAGGAGCTGAATGTCCTGGCACACCACGTTAGAACTGAGCACCAAGGGAAAATTCACTGGGAAAGGTGTTTGCAAAAAACACCCAGAAGCCTTTCAGGCATTTTTTGAGGTGGGGACAGGAAGGTATTGGGGGGTAAAAAAATGTGGGTTGGAAATGTATTTCCAACTATTTTTAAAGTAAACAAATTCCTTTTGAAGTTGTGGGCTTGTTTCATAAATTGTGCAGTTGACAGAGTAAGTGGTGGGATGTTATGGCAATTACTGATGTCCCTTGAATATTTGGTTAACCACTGTATATAATCCCACATGCAGTAGCCTTTCCAGGGAGAATTTAGCTCTCCCCTTTGGGCAGGATTAACTGTTACTCTCTTGTTTCAATAACTTTTCAATTCTTTGATTCCAGCACAAGGAGTTTTCCATTTTAAGGAGAAAGAAAAAGGTGTCCTTTTGACATCTGATTTTCAAACCCAAGTTCTATCCTGTACCTGTGTGTGCTGGGCTGTGAGGTGACAGCCTGGACACTGAGTAGGAAAGCTGTCCCACCTAAAAACCCCGGCTTTGTTGCAGAAATGGATTTGACTTCTGCCTTCCCAAGACCCAGACACGCAGAAAATGCACGAGCGCGATGCTGAACTCTGAGTTTCGGGTCAGATTCTTGGAGAGTTATTAACGCTTGAGAAAGTACCAGTCCCTAACAAAGCAATGTGTGCTTGTGGCATGTAGAATCATGGAAGGGTTTGAGTTGGAAGAGACCTCAAAGCCCATCCAGTCCCACCTCCTGCCATGGGCAGGGACACCTCCCACTGGGTCAGGGGACTCCAAGCCCCATCCAACCTGGCCTGGAACCCCTCCAGGGATGGGGCAGCCACCACTTCTCTGGGCAACCTGGACCAGGGCCTCCCCACCCTCACAGCAAAACATTTCTGCCTAAGATCTCATCTCAGTCTCCCCTCCTTCCGCTGAAAACCGTTCCCCCTTGTCCTATCCCTGCACTTCTTGACCAAGAGCCCCTCTAGCTTTCCTGGAGCCCCTTTCAGTACTGGGAGCTGCTCTAAGGTCTCCCCAGAGCCTTCTCTTCTCCAGGCTGAACAACCCCAGCTCTCTCAGCCTGTCCTCATATGGGAGGTGCTCCAGCCCTCAGATCATCTCTGTGGCCTCCTCTGGACTCACTCCAACAGATTCATATCCCTCTTGCACTGAGGACTCCAGAACTGGACACAGGACTCCAGGTGAGGTCTCACCAGAGCAGAGCAGAGGGGCAGAATCCCCTCTCTTGTCCTGCTGGTCCCACTGCTTTGGATGCAGCCCAGGACATGTTTGACTTTTTGGGTTCCATGTGCCCATTGCCGGCTCATGCTGAGCTTCTCATCGCCCATCACTTGAAGTCCTTCTCCTCAGGGCTGCTCTCAACACATTTGCTGCGCATCCTATAATTGTGCTTAAGATTGCCCTGACCCAGGTGCAAGACCTTGCACTTGGCTTGTTGAACTCCATGAGGTTGTTCTTCATTACCAAGGCAACACATGTCTTGGAGTCTGGCAGCCAGAGCCACTCGATGGTTTTGCTTGCGTGGATGCTGAGCCCTCTTCCCATACTGCCTTGTTCAATTTCCTGCTGCTGATATTTCTTCCCCATTTTCCATCTTCATGACAGTTTGTCTCATAAATGCACTCGGGCATCACAGGAACAGCTCCTCACTACTGCTCCGATACCAGAGGAGAAAACAGGCTCTGTAATTGCTGTCTTTGATACCTTGTTTTTCAAGACATTAACTGCAAATAAAATAACCCATTACAACCACTTACCAACAGAAATCCAAGTTAAAATAAGATCTTAGCTCATGGGAGTACAATTTGAAGCTTAGGAAAATGTCAGCTGTAAGCCTTTCCGCTCCTCTGTATAAAATAAGTCTGGGCTCAGTTTCCAAAAATTACTTTAAATTCAAAATTAAATCATATTTCGCTGGGGAAAGGCCTTTTTATTACCTGCAGAGGTTACAAGAGCGAACTTTAACAAGCTCTCAAATGGAGAAGCTGTGACAATAGCTCTGGCACCTTTTTGGATGTCGAAACAGGATAGCAGCATGGAGTGAGCATTACAATATTCAGATAACCACAGCAGAAATCCAGTAGCCCAAATATTTCAAAATGTGTATAATTTCTTGTTTCATTTTTGAGCCCCCTGATCCAAGTGGGAGGTGTCCCTGCCCGTGGCAGGGGGTTGGAACTGGATGGGCTATAAGGTCCCTTCCAACCCAAAACATTCTATGATTTTCCATCTTCACATGCTTGAAGGCTTCCAGCTTTTAAGTTGGTCCAAGAGTCCGTCAGCTGAAATTATACACAGTGCTGATCATGCTCTACCGAATTAACTGGGCATAGGAATGGTGTCATTCCTAATCAGCACAAATAACCACTTAACAGATACTAGAAACAAATATTGCCAAATCTTTTCATCTTCATACAGTTTGGAAATGGGAATGGCATCCCCTTCACAAATTCGCAGTGCCCAGAACTTTGCTACAGGCTGTAAGGGAAATTCTCTTACTGGAGACAGCACAAGTTTCCTGGCCAGAGAGCTTAATAGTCCAGATTTAAGCAAAACCAAGAGCTGAGTGTTTCCAACAGAAGCGGGAATGCAAAGCAGTAGATGTTTTGGAAGCAGTGTTAGACTTTGAGCACCAGCTCTGGATGGGGATTGTGGTGGCCCCACCATCTGAGCAGGGCAGATTGTTTTGTTCCTCAGCCTTCCCACATGTAGGAACCTGTCCCATCCCTCCAGCCAGCTCCCCCAGCAGCAGCCAGGAGAAGGGTTAAGTTATATTGGAATGTGACACAACTTCTTGAGAAGCTAATGCAAATCAGTAGGCATTACTTTGTTTGCATTGTGAGTTTTAGGAGGGATTTACAAGACGAGATACGGTAAGCTGAGCAGAATTAGCAAAACATTTACTTATGAAGAGGTGGTGTGGATGAAAGAGAAGGACACATCATTCTGGGTGAGCCTGAAAGAAGCACGAGGGATGGGTATGTAAGGGGTGGCATTGGAGTCAGATGGGACCAAGGCTGGACTTTCAAAGGAGGAACAAGGAGTAGATCTTCAGATGGTAACATTTATACTGATGCCAGAGGGACTTAGGGCTGTTCCCAGCGACTTTGGGCTTCCTCTGAGAAAGCCAATCCTTATGAAGGTGCATGAGGAGATAAAGTTTTTGAGGGATCTTGGAGTTGAGCAACTTCAAAAGCAACACTATAAGCCAGTGGGGTGAAGTGGCAGAAGAGACACTGTGCTGAAGTCACATCCAGGTCAGCCCAGACTACTCAGCAGAGTTGAAGACATATAAATATCAGAGCCTAGACACACGTTGGGAGGACAGAAGGTGTAAGGAAATGGAGAAGCTGAAAGTTATCCAACTCTGAGTGCCTGAGTGGAAGGAGAGGTGGTGAGACTGCTGACACCAATGAGGCAAGAGGAAGAGGGTTAGGAGAACTGTAAGGTTTCAGTCCATCATCCGTGAGTGCTCTGCACAGCTCAGCATTGCCTACCTGCTCTCATCTCACTGGGAAACCCTCCAGGTCACATCGCCGTGACAATTGGCACTGAGCTAAGTCCTTGCTGGCGCTCACTGGGAAGGGAGGAGGAGGAGGCCATCAAGGATGTGGGCAGCTGGCTGCCCCAGGGGCAATGCCTGATGCAGCCAGAGCATGGTTTGACGGACTGGGACAACTCTTTCCTGCCGCCTGTGTGAACTTCATGGACTTTGGTTTCTGTCTGTCAACCTATAGCCTTTCATCAGCTCCAAATTCAGCCATAAATTTTAAAATACATTATGTTTCTCATGCAGAAGCAACCCCATTCCACTCTTTCTGCTTATTTCTAACTTATTTTCATAAAAACAACAAGTTTACGGTGAGTGGTTCAGGTCCATGTGTAAGGGAAATGGTCTCCTCCACTGGATCAGGGGGCTCCAAGCCCCACCCAACCTGGCCTTGAGCACCTCCAGGGATGGGGCAGCCACCGCTGCTCTGGGCAACCTGGGCCAGGGCCTCCCCACCCTCACAGCAAAACATTTCTGCCTAAGATCTCATCTCAGTCTCCCCTCTTTCAGCTTAAAACTGTTCCCTCTCATCCTGTCCCTGCACTCAAAACCTGGCTGGGCATTTGGAATCGTCATCCACTCTATTTAATAGAAGACAGTTCCCTACACTCCCAAATGCTGTGCTTACTGCTCTTTGTCACAGTATGCTGGATGCTCAAAAGTTATGATTACTCAACAGAAAATAATGCAACAATTTTGAAGAATCTCTGGATTCTGGGTTGGGTGAAATAAGCTCATTTACATTTAAATATTCTTAAGCCCCTGAAAGAGTTGAATTTTTCATTGTGTTTGGAAAACAGCTTGTGCTTCTTTTCTGTGTCTCAAATGTTGTTCTCTTTACTTAAAACCAGCCCTTGTCATTTCACCCAAGGCTTCTCATGCATAAGCTGATCCTTTGCGTGTTGCTGCCTCTCCCTAAGCTGGCCTCCTCTTTCAGATGTTTATGTATTCTCAGATTCAGCTGTGTCAGGTGTTTTTATATATATATTTGCATATGTATCCATATATATTTGTAGTGATAGGAAGAGGAGGAATGGTTTTTGGCTGAAAGAGAGGAGATTTAGATGAGATCTTAGGAAGAAATGTTTTGCTGTGAGGGTGGGGAGGCCCTGGCCCAGGTTGCCCAGAGCAGTGGTGGCTGCCCTGTCCCTGGAGGTGCTCAAGGCCAGATTGGATGGGGCTTGGAGCCCCCTGATCCAGTGGGAGGTATCCCTGCCCATGGCAGAGAGTTGGAACTGGATGGGCTTTAAGGTCCCTTCCAACCCAAACTAGTCCATGATTCTGTGATTTCTGTAAAATCTTTTACTAAGCTATGGTATGTGAAAAACATCCCAGATTTTCCTAGATCTTTCCTAGACGTGCTTATCTCCATCACTTTTTCCAGTTTTCGTACTACTTGTTGTAGGCTGCAGAACAGCAGTTTCTGGGTGGAGTGTTTATCGTGGTTGGTCCTTTGCGATACGTTACTTAAAACCGATGTTTGGGTTTGCCCAGATGGCTCTGTGTTAACAGATTTTTTTATTATGAAAAGCATAGCTGACATTTAAAGTCCAAAGGCCATATTTATGAATGACTCGGCCCGCTCTCAGCACAGCTGAAGATTACAGTGCACAAACAAAAGCTGAGGCATACTTCTCCCATGTAAGTTTTTGAGAAAGCAGTATTTGCCTCTGGCATTCACCAAGAGAGCTTTCCCTTTGTGTGCAAGAGGAAAATGGAGCAGGCTACAATAAAAGGCATTGTTGGTCCCAGCACGCAAAGAATGATGATCCAAGGATTGAAATAATAGAAAAGTGTTGGGAGGGAATTTAGTTTGCAAACATATCACGATAGCTTCAGGCTTACTCAAGTTTTGATTCCAGCTATGCATTCTTCTTAAATTCTTTCCAGGCCAGAATGGAGTAAATAGTTGCTAATCTTCAAACATCTTGCATTTCCCTGGGACCAGAGTTGGAAGACGGCCCTGCCATGCCATCAGTTCAGCCTCTGGTTCTTTAATGACCATGAACCTCAGGGAATCACAGAGTGTGTACTCTTGTGCTAGGATTAGAGTCTGCCTCTTCAAACTCCATCATTAAGGTCTCTGTGAGCGGAGCTTTCTTGCTTTGTGACTGGGAGAGTGTCTGTCCTGGTAGAGTCAGCAAATATGGCCAAATATTGCACCCGCCATGTACAGGACAGGTTAAGTTTTATTCCAGACCAGAATATTGTCTGACAGCAGTGCTTACAAACAACTGCAAACAGGAGAAGAAAGCTGGACTTGTTATGACACACCTGGACAGATACTGCCAGCCCCAGGCTTTAGAAAAATTAAAAGAAGAAAGTAAAAAATTATCATAGAATCATGAAATGGTTTTGGTTGGAAGGGACCTCAAAGCCCATCCAGATCCACCCCCTGCCATGGGCAGGGACGCCTCCCACTGGATCAGGGGGCTCCAAGTCCCATCCAACCTGGCCTTGAACTCCTCCAGGGATGGGGCAGCCACCACTGCTCTGGGCACCATGGGCCAGGACCTCCCCACCCTCACAGGAAAACATTTCTTCCTAATATCCCATCTAAATCTCCTCTCTTTCAACTGAAAACCGTTCCCCCTTGTCCTGTCCCTGCACTCCCTGATCCAGAGCCCCTCCCCAGCTTTCCTGGAGCCCCTTTCAGTGCTGGGAGCTGCTCTAAGGTTTCCCTGTAGCCTTCTCTTCTCCAGGCTGAACAACCCCAACTCTCCAAGCCTGTCCTCGCGCAGGAGGTGCTCCAGACCTTGGATCATCTTCTTGGCCTCCTCTGGACTTGCTCCAACAGATCCATGTCCTCCCTGTGCTGAGGACTCCTGCCTGTCCTATTAGGATGTTGTCCAATTGAACTGACAACAAGAATAATAATAATAAAACATTCCCACATAGATACTATTAATATTTTTTTCCTAAACGTCCATTTTAAAAAAAGTTGCAAACATGTCTTTCCCCTCTTCCTCGTTATCCCTACTGAAAACCCCTAGGAGCTAACGCCATGCAAGAATTTGCCGTAGCAGCTAAACGTAACAGCTATGCAATTATGTCCTGTGGCCCTATCAAATATAATTACAACCCATATTCATAGTGCTGCAAATTACACAGCACTGGAGCAGTGTGGGAGATGGCACGTTGCCGATTGTGATGGATGATCCCACACCTAGAATTGACTGGCAGCTTTTATTAACTAGCAAGGCATGCCTTTTGTTCCTGGATGATGGAGGACAGATGGTCTCCTTGAAGGAGAACAAGACCATCAGGCTTTATTTGCAATAGTTTATGTGCATATGAATTACTTTTATTAAAATACGGCATTCATTGACAAACCAGAATGCATCAAGATGAAGTGAAATTTTTAACTGTTTCTTGCATCAATAGTAGTACTGACCAGAGAAAGAAAGTAGTTTTTTCTTTCTCTGATAATGGAGATCATTTTCATTGGCTCCAAGATGCCCTTGTGCTTCTCTGGCAGGGTAAATTCATTTATACCTTCCTTTAAGGCCTCTCTGCCCTTCCAGACAGGAAGAGGCTGAGGGTAAATGAGAATTAAAATGTTATTAAAGTGACCAAAAAAAAAGGGCCTAACACAAGTTAATACTCATTAATGTTCATAGTACTCATTCCAGCCTTCCTGCTCCTTAGAAGTTCACGTATTCCTCATTTACCACATGTAAATTGGAAGGTTATGAGTGGCTCAAGGGGAATGTGGATTCCCTCTTACCTTTTCTTTTCTTCCTTGATGTATCCCACAGCTTATTTATTCATTGGTGAACATAGTTGAACCCTGTTCAGCTAATCTTGTGGTTTAATTAAGATAATCTAACCATTTTGTGCAAACACAAGGTGATTTATACAGCACAATGGGCTGGGCATTGTGGTCTTGAGCTGCTGGGCCAGGTGCGATGCTATTGCACTTCCATCTTCTTAGAGCATTTTAGAGCCTTTGCTCTTGGATCTGTGGGTACTCAATGGGTTTTCCCTCTTTAATTAATAATAATGTGATAATCATGATGATATAATAAGAGGCCTGAGCTTTTAGTGGCTTTTCTCTGTGGTATGTTTTGCACAACTTCACTAATTGCATTAGATTCAGACTTAAATTATTGAAGGCTTCTGAGAAAACACCTATTTTAGTCAATGACAATTAGGAGGAGTTCTTGGAAACTGCACTGCTCAAGCTCAGCTGTCCATTATGAAGTTCTAGGAGTAATTTTTATGTTATTCCTTACAAGGGAAGTAAAATCTGCTCTCTCCTCTTAGAATCCAGACCTGCCTCAGTTCACAAAGGATGGATGAACACTGTAATGACAAAATACATAACACATAGGGTTTCATTTCCAGGAGAAGCGGAGAAGTCCATGGATGTTAAACTGAAATGGCTCCCCACTCTGTTTTGCATCATGGAATCATAGAATGCTTTGGGTTGGAAGGGACCTTTATAGGTCATTCAGGGACACCTCCCACTGGATCAGGTTGCTCAAAGCCCCATCCAGTCTGACCTTGAATGTTTCCAGGGATGAGGCCTCTGCTGCCTCCCTCGGCAACCTGTGCCAGTGTTTCACTACTGTCAGTGTAAGAAATTTCTTCCTTATAGCCAGTCTAAATCCTCCCTCCCTATCACTCCTTATCCTGTCACTCCATGCCCTTGCAAAAAGCCCCTCCCCAGCTTTCCTGGAGTCCCTTTCAGTACTGGGAGGCTGCTCTAACATCTCCCTGGAGCCTCCTCTTCTCCAGGCTGAACAACCCCAACTCTCTCAGCCTGTCCTCGTAGAGTAGGTGCTCCAGCATTCAGACCATCTCCGTGGCACTTCAAATGCTCTCAGTAATGGATGCAGCTAATGATGTTCTTGCATAAAGAGAGAGGCGAGCATCCAAAGGCAGTGCCAGCGAGTGGTCTGCATGCCCACGCGCCGTTAGTTAGCATCACATCTCAGCCATGATCATGCTGCTCCTGTATGTCTATAAATGCTGCTTTGAATGTGGCAATGCAGAACCTAAGCGCCAAGAGCAATGGATAGAGAGGATGTGGGGAAATTTAGTGGGAGTAAAGGAAACAAATGGCCGATGAACATGTGGGCAGGAGGGCAATTCTTAATAGCAAATGCCCTTGGCAGGGGAGGGTAGGCTGCAAAATTAAATGGAAGGTGAAAAGCACTGAAAATAGAGTGTAAAGTGGAGGCACTACCTGAAAGGGTCTTGTGAATATCCTGGTGGTCATCACTGAGCATCTGTGGGGCTTTGGGAGGATTGCTCACTGGTGGCGCCAGGCGCAAGTAAGGATTTGGAGTGTTCTAGTAAAAATGGACCATCAGTGCTAACAAGAGCATCCGGCTTGGCTGTAATGAGCTTAATGAATGTGGCGCCAAGGATGTTTCAGGTAGCAGGAGAAATGTGGGATTTCTTGTGTGTGTAATTAGGACACTTGGCAGCTGGGTAAACTTTAATTGCCACACAAAGCCCCTGATCTTGCCAAAGAATGAAGAGAGTGAAGAGAGCTATTGATTTCCATCTGGGCAACCAATTTACTTCTTAGAGCTTATCAGCTTGATGTGTATCTTCATTACCTGTCACTGCTGTGTGCAAGCTAAAGCTGCTTTCATCGGCAGATTTCAGGTGGGGGCTGAGCTGAATGCGCGGTTAGAATTGCATGGCGTTAATGGTAAAAAATGCCTTCCTTACCACGCTGTCAGTGTTAGTTTTGGAAAAGCTCCACATATGTAGGTCCTTATATAAAGCGTCTCTTTTCTATAGTGTCCAGTTGCCTCCCAAAAATAAAATGGGCACAGAAGGAGCCTTCTTCTCACTCTGCTCAACAGGAGCAAGGCAATGTTTATTTTATGTGACGCATGTTTGTTTATAAATGTGGTGTTACTGAGCAGGGGCTGAGATCAAAGAAGTGGATTTTGCATTTCACTTTGAAGACACAGATGTTCATAGTCAACGTGGTGTCTTTTGGGGGCAGCTTCCAAATTTCATGGGCTAAATGCCACATTTTTTGCCCTGTCATTGACAGTATTGGTGTTCCAGGGGCACCTAGCTGGTGCAGGTCATGATCTTGAAAGAGGCATGATAAGAAACCTCATATGCAGGCACAAAGTGTAGCAATTTAATTAGAAAAAAGAAATTTGGTGGTGTTTTGACTATCAAAACCAGACTTGATGTAATGTACAATATGCAAATAGCATCATTAGGCACAAACAGATTTTTATACAACTAATCAATCTAACGTTGTGCATGCAATGGAGATTGGTGTGCCCATGCAGGGTAGACACATGTGGATAGCCTTCTGAAATTAAGAAATAAAGGTTAGAATAGTGAATTCTCTTCTGTTGAGGAGTGGATAATTTGTCGCGTGGTAATATTCAGCAGATTCATGAAGGAAATTCCATCATATGATGTTCCATGGGCATTGGATACGATACAGTAAAAATAATCATGGTCAATAGTAAAAACTGTCAGATACACCCAATTCTAACAGAATTATTTGTACACCAAATGGGAAGAAACATATCCACATATATGTCTGGTTGTCCTTTGATTCATGTTTTGATCTGACTGTACTGGAATGACTCTGCACTGGCAGCAATGATAGGGCAGAATTGGCCTAATATTGAGTAAGTGTGGTAAAGTTAAGCAATGGCTTATAGATTAAACCAAAAGTGGCACTTGACTAATGTTGAAAAAGTAGTTGTCTAAAAGTAATATTTTCTAATGAGTTTTATATTTTAAAAGTGGCTTTTTCTTACTTATGGGGAAAGAAATGTCTAACATGGGTTAATATGTGCTTCCAGTACTGAGAGGAGCTCCAGGAAAGCTGGGGAGGGGCTCTTGATCAGGGGGTGCAGGGATAGGATGAGGGGGAATGGTTTTCAGCTGAAGGAGGGGAGACTGAGATGAGATCTTAGGCAGAAATGTTTTGCTGTGAGGGTGGGGAGGCCCTGGCCCAGGTTGCCCAGAGCAGTGGTGGCTGCCCCATCCCTGGAGGGGTTCCAGGCCAGGTTGGATGGGGCTTGGAGCCCCCTGATCCAGTGGGAGGTGTCCCTGCCCATGGCAGGGGTTGGAACTCGGTGGGCTTTGAGGTCCTTTCCAACCTAAACAATTCCATGATTCTATAAATATGATCATTGACTCGTCATATCTGGATTGTTGTTTGTTTAAGGAAGACTTAACTTGATGCAGTAGGAAAAAAAATAATTCCAAATTCCAACAGGCCCTCATGGAAACAGAGATTTATTTCCCGTTGACTTTATTAACTAATCACATTAAAATAGCCCGTACTGAAAGCAAACCTTGTATGTGGACAAGAGAGCAGAGATAAAAAAGGCAACTTTTAAATTCATGGTTGCCAAAATTAAAATAGGGAATTATGCATTTTCTGTTGGTCTTGAATTCAATGCTGTGCTATTAGAGTATTTTTAAATCATGATGTCACTGCTGCCTTGCTTTTGTGTGTGTGTATATATATCTCCCTTTCTAATCAGGAGATGACAATATACAGCAGAAGTCATCTGGTACGTCAGGCAGCTGTGAAAATACAAGTTATTGATATAACCCCTTTGTTATCCAGTGTTGGATTATAGTTTCATTTTATACAGAGAGCAGCTCCACTCTTTGTAACAAAATCCGTCCCACATCACACTGCCTGGTCGTCTTCACTGTTTCTGGAGAGATGTTGAGAAATGACTCATGGTATGGTGTGCCCTACTTCGGATGCTTCAGATGTTGCTTTTTCCAAGGTGCTTCCCCAAGCCTTAGACTGTCAGGTCTTGAAAGAAGAGTACCCATAAGTGGAAGTGCCTGAAATCATTAGTTATCTTCAAAAATATGTATTTCTCTTGTGAAAAGTAAACAAATGCTTTTCCTTCTGGTATTAAAAGAGTTGTTTTAAATTAGTTGTAACCGAAAGGAATAAATAAATATATAGTTCCATTCCTGCCATTAACACATCCGTTAAAGTGAGCAGATAACTATACTTTTGATCTCTCTACCTGTAAAACTATGACCACAATCATTAAATACTTAAATTTTATCTAGATGCACAATAAAATTTCTTCTATCCCCACTTACTGCGCTCATTACCATATGGTATTTTTTCCCTGATCCTGAATGGAATAAGAATCTGAGCATTTTGAGGCACTGTTCTGTATGTATTTATAGCAGTAAGGAGCAGAACTGCCAAAACTGCATGAAATATACTTTTCTGTGACTGCTTTCAGAGAAATCAATGCGAGAGTGATCTGCTTTCAGTGTTGGGTTTGCCTTTGCAGTTACATGGTGAAAGGCATAACTGATCCTCTTCACTTGATTTCACAGACACGTTTCAAACAGAACTGAATTTACGTGGTCAGCAAAGCTATCAGCAAACATATTCACTGTGTGAACTGACTTCTAGCGGTTTGTTAAGACAACATTCATTCCTTTCCAATAATGTGGCTGGCAATGTTTGTATGCCTACCTACAATTAGATTTCCATAAAATATTAAGGTGCTTTCAACCATAGAAGGATAGTGATTTTGAAATATCAACACATTAGACAGTAAGTGTGAGCATTGCTACGGAATATGTGCAGCACATAGCAAATAGTAATGTACAAGTCATCAAAAGTCCTCAGGATCTGGGAGAAAAAAAGAGAGGTGTAACCATCAGTTTCAAGACTGATGGTTTAAAATGGATATTAGAAAAAATTTCTTTATTGAAAGAGTGGTGAAGCATTGGAACAGGCTGCCCCATCCGTGGAGGTGCTCAAGGCCAGGTTGGATAGGGCTTGGAGCCTCCTGATCCAGTGGGAGGTGTCCCTGCCCATGGCAGGGGGTGGCACTGGATGGGCTTTGAGGTCCCTTCTGACCCAAACCATATGATTCTACCATTCTATTCTATGAAAGGTGTAAGTAGACACAGCTCCCTGGAGAGGAACACAGGCACATGATTTCAATGGAACCAAACGGAATTAGCTGCATGCTAGGTGGCATCAAGGGTGCCTCATCTCTTGCTGGTGTCTGTGCTGCCTCGAGTCCCCGCTGTGTGCAATGGCTCTGCTTGTCAGGCATATTGCGGGGAGTCAGAGTTCTGCCCCTTTCTGAACTGCACCTTAACTCCTCCATTTCTCCATTCTTTTTCAGCTGGTGAGTTAGAGGCATCCAGAAACTCTTAGTTAAGTGATAAGGAACAGCACAAGTTAAATGAAACAAACTGATCACTCGCTGCCTCCTCAATCCTCCCACCCTGCTTCCTTTGGAAGCACCTACGCATTGTTTCCCTAAGGAGGGGCAAACGGCTATTGAACTTTTCCCTTTGAAGAAGAAAAGATCGCTTCACGTCTATTCTGTGATGAATCGCAGTAAGAGTTATTGCCAGCAGCCTGGATACATTAATACTGAAGCTAATCCCTGTATCTTTACATGTTTTATAGCTTCTTAACTCTGACACCTGGGACAGCATATTAATAAACTCAGTAAAAAAGCCTACTGGAGATCTTTCTTAGCTTGATTTGTGATGCATGAATCTGCTTATCTTTGGCACTAATCTTAGTGCCAAGGAAAATCGGAAAAGAGCTGCTCACCCTTTGCAGGCACCCAAGGGAAATGACAAAGTTGTCAACTCGTGTGCATAAAAGATGAACACAGATGTTCATATCTCTGTCTCTATCTATATTCTCTTTCTTGTGGATACAAAAGCTAATTCCACTTGTACAAGTTTTACATAAATATACAATTTCATAGTCACATTTGCAAATTATTGACCAAGTAAATGCCAAAAATGCACCATGCATGTACAAATCAAAGCAAAAGATGCCTAAGTGATAAGAAAGGCTTGGAATTCATCCTCAGGCAGTTGGCTTCTAGAAGGAATGGGAAACACAAACTAAGAAAAGCAAGAAATGCTCCAGCCAAATGTCAGTGCATCTCATTGCTGAGCTTGCAAGGGCTTTTCAGGCAACGAGAGGCAAGGACAGCCTGCCACACCTGCGGGGTGCTGCCAACTGGTCAGCTGGCTCTAGAGAAAAGGGAAACAGAGACTTGGGATTAACATCAAAAAGCAGCTCAAGTTACATTGCAAAGGGCTTGGGTCCTTCAGAAAATATTAACCTGCACCAATCAGCATTTTTGAGCTTTTGGCTTTTTCAGGGAATAAAGGTATGGTTTTGGTGGAAGGCTTGAATGGGAGAAAAAAACAGCATGTGTGTGCATTATTCCTCTTGTATCAAGGCAGCCCTGTTTAGCAGCCCTGACTCACCAACTACTTTATCCCACCCTTCCCTTTCTGTGCTGCAACAGGAGCACCTGAAGCACCTCACAGCAGTTGGTTTTGGACTCCTGAGACTCACTGAACAAGAGCTGCGTAAGTGCAAACCGCATGAGCCAGCCCCACTTCTGCTGCTGGAACTGATATTTTCTTGACAAGCATGGTTTATTAAAAATGCTGTCTGATAGCAGGAAAAAGTCTTATTGTCTAATTTTCCCAGGGGAGCCACAACAAGAACAATTTTCAAAGCTCTTATCCTAGCCATTTCTCCTGCTCCCTCTTTCTCTCCTGGCTGACATAGTATTGCTGGCGTATTTCTGGGAAATATATCCACGAGGGAAACAAATGGTGTCTTTCTGTTCTTTTCCATAAGAGAGATGTCCACTATTGTAATTCAGCGTAAATTCCCATGGAGAACTAATCTTACATTTTAGTCATGGTCATCTGAACTTGTGCTACCTAACCCACGCCTAAAATTCAACAGGAGACTTTCCCCCTGCAGAGAAAGGACAGCAGGAGTGGACAACAAGGCATGGTGAAGGTGAGGAGACAGGAGCACACGAGGTAAACAGGGTTCTGCAGCTCTCTCCCCAAAGAGCTAGTTGCTCAGCCAAGTGAATCCAACAGTTGATCTTAGTTGCACCAGTGCAACCTATTTTAACAAAACATGTGGGAAGACTACAAATGTGAGGAATGCCCTGCGTTGTTGTCCAGGCTCCTTGGTGCCGTGTGTCATGGCAACAGTGCTGCCAAAGATGACTTTTAAAGAATCACCCTTTGACAGCTTTGCCTCCCAACAACTGTGTAGCTGTCAGCTCAGGGGAATTCCTCCTTCTCTGGAGGATGTAAAATGCCAGCTGAGAAAATGCCCAGTTCACTATCCCATAGCAGACAAAACAAATATTGTGTTTCCCCCGAAGGAGCTAAATATGGAATTAATCTGACCCTGGTTAAGACTCTGTGAGATACCTCGGGTTCAACTCAGGCAAGGGAAAATCCAAAAGGATTTTGCTACAGGCTGGCAGATGCACTGTTGAGTTACACCATCCAGAAGAGGCAGGTCTCCTCTTCCAGGAGGGATCTGCTACATAAGGATGGTGAGCTAAACCTGTTCAGCATTTGGAAAATGGAAAAACACTTGGGAGCTGAGCCGGAGTGACTTGTTGCTTAATGTCTTTATCTCCTGTAAATAAGGAGCCCAGACACTTAATTATTTAGTGAAAATACTGCCTCACTGAATCACTATGGTGTTCTTTATTACAGTACCAGAGCAGAAATGGAAAACTTCTGTCAATTATCTGGGTGAAAACCCCTTTGAGTCACTTTTTGTGTACCTAAAGCATGATTAAAGTAACATTTTTCTCTTCTATGGCTGTGAGTAAGACCTGGTCCTGTACCTTTACTAAGAGAATGGCCCACTGATGGGAGACTTTCCTGCACAGCAGCATTTGCTTCTGTTAATAGTGACATTTGGCTGTACAGTAGTTGCATGGTTTTGTATTGAGGTGAAGAATCATTCACATTTCTGTTCCTTTTAAAAAGTGAAACTCAGTGTCTCTCCACCTTTCTGGTGCAGATTCCCATCACCATAGAAGGATTTGTTGGTGACTAAATTGGCTCAGTTGCTGTTTTGTCCTGGCTTTTCACTGTCCTGAGTTTCAAGCAGCATTTCATTGATATTGTGAGAGATGTCCTTTAAGGCTTTAGCACCAGTGGTGTTCCAGCATCTGCAAGCAATGGGAAGTGTGTTTGAATTTTGCAGTGTTCTAGCACACTCAAGCAATCAGACCATGTGGTACACGTTCGTATTTGGAGGTGATCCAAATTCTCCTTTGTCATGGTCACACATGGTTCAACAGCAGTGACCAGCCCTGACCTTCAGTGGCTCATGTAAAGGTTGTGCATTTGTTATTGGGGACATCAGATTCATCCTTACGTAGCTGTTTTCACTAAAATGATCAATTCTTTTCAGTCTAAAAAGGATAACAGAACCATAGGGCTGGAAAGGACCTCTTCTCATCCATCTTTCTTGTTATAAGTTTTCCATATTTTTCCTTGCAATAATTTCACTCTGTTGTTTGCCTTCTACCTTGTGGAAATCATTCCCTTCATCTTTGTGGCAGCTTTTACACAGCTGCAGACTGGGCTGAAGTCATGGCTTTTAAAGAAAAAAAAGGAATCTTATCAGTATGCTGCTGGTGATTCTGTGAAATGGATGAAATTTCCCTCTGTGTATCGATGACTTTTCTGTCATAACTTTTAAACCATATCTCCTCTTTCAATATCTATTCCGTTCACCTAAAAGTGAAAGCTCTATTTACATCTGCTTCTTCATGTACGTTTTGCAAAGCAATTTGCTTCTCACTGTCACTGCCAGCAGATGACTCTGTGTAGTGTCAGTCACAAAACAGGCATAAAACACCTAGGTTTGCATGCTTTTCTGTATTTTCTGTAAGAAGCGTTAAGTGGTCTGCAGCCCATCTTGTGTTCCAAGGGTGGTTTCCATTGTTCTGCATGAACAGAGCAACCTCAGAGGGCTGGAGCACCTCTTGTAGAAGGATAGGCTGAGAGAATTGGGGTTGTTGAACTTGGAGGTGAGAAGGCTCCAGGGAGACCTTAGAGCAGTCTCCCAGTGCTGAAAGGGGCTCCAGGAAAGCTGGGGAGGGGCTCTTGATCAGGGAGTGCAGGGATAGGATGAGGGGGAACGGTTTTCAGCTGAAAGAGGAGAGATTGAGATGAGATCTGAGGAAGAAATGTTCTGCTGTGAGGGTGGGGAGGCCCTGGCCCAGGTTGCCCAGAGCAGTGGTGGCTGCCTCATCCCTGGAGGGGTTCAAGGCCAGGTTGGATGGGGCTTGGAGCCCCCTGATCCAATGGGAGGTGTCCCTGCCCATGGCAGGGGTTGGAACTGGATGGGCTTTGAGGTCCCTTCCAACCCAACCCATTCCATGATTCCGTGATTCTGTGATTCTGTGAACTCTGTAGCGTGACACAGCTTTTCTCTTTGCTGGGAGGCAGCTTTACTCTTTTACGCTGGTCATTCCAGCAAGACAAAATTGGAGGAAAATACTGGATATAGAGCAAGGTAGACAATAAATACTACGTCCATGACTGACCCATTTTGTATTACTGCCTATGATGAATTTTAACATCACTCCCACAAGATTCTGTGAGCACATTCTGTTATGTAATGTTAATTTTTGAGTAAACTGATATTTTGTTAATCTTGTTATAAATATGCAAAATTTTGCTCTGGATGCATCTGCTCCTAGATTGTTAATGATGCCTTTCTGTTCATCATAAATAATAGAACAACCACAATCAGCAAACACAGCTCTGTTTGTATTTAAACTGCACTGTTTTATACATTTATGGAAATACAGATTGCTTTTTTTTTACTGTAGTCATTAGTTCCGTAACCCTGTTTAAATAGCTAATATTTTATATTTCCAGAAATACACTGTATTCATAGCATCTCACAGTCTTTTACTACTGCATCTCATAAAGAGATCCTCCTTTCTCCAGCCTTGTCTCCCGTAATGTGGATTGGTACTGAGAAGCTGTCAGAAGTGATACCTGGCCAGCATCCAGAGAGCAGACATGGCCACCTGAGGTCAGCCTGGGCCAGTGACAACGCCTCCAACCCAAACCTCACTGTCCTAGCGTATCATGTGGATACAAGATGACTGTGTGGCATCACCTCGTATCTCATATTAATCTCACTAAGACCCCAAAATTGTCATCTCTTATAAATTCATAAGGTATTTACGGATGTCAAAAAAATCTGTCTTGACTAGAACTTTCTGATCTGTTGGCTGCAAGAAAAAACTATTTTCAATACTTCTCAAACAGGGATCCTGGCAATTTTTAAATTAGAAAAGGACAGAAGTACTTTTTCTTCTGGCTAAAAGTCACATTAAAAAAAAAGCAAATCAAATTGTGCCAATGGCTGTATCCCAAATCTGTAATGAAGAAGAAAAGGCTTTAATGACTTTGGGAACATCACACCCTACACCAGAGACAGTAAAACACCATCTGTAGTGGTTTCTCAAGAATTTGAAGTGTCCTATATGATAGCAACTCCATTACCTGTCCAATTGTTTTAAGGAGAATAGTATTTACACATCATTCAGTGAATGACAGGTATTCAAATAACTACGCCTATGCATGCTAAGTAAAGGCAGTCTTTACTGGATATTGGGAGAACCTGTGGAAAATGCAGGTGAAAATCTAGTCAGATACCATGTGGGAAACACACTCTGATATTTCTTTCATGCAGTTCCATATTCACAAATGCAGAACATGTGCCACTGCCTGTGACAGCACGGCCAAGGCAGCTGCTGGGTCTTGTCCAAGCACCACTGGGGGAATGCAGAGCTGTGTGCTGGTGAGGTCTCCTCCATGATCAGAGGGACACTTGAAAGAAGCCTTGCCAGCAAAAGAAGTGCTGGAAAGAAACTTCATGAGGAAGCAAACCCCATGGAGTTCAACAAGGCCAAGTGCAAGGTCCTCCGCCTGGGCTGAGGCAACCCCAAGCACAATCACAGGCTGGGTGGAGAATGGATTGGGAGCAGCCCTGAGGAGAAGGACTTGGAGTGCTGGTGGGTGAGAAGCACAATGTGAGCTGGCAACGTGCACTGTTAGCAAAAACCACCCATGTCCTGGGCTGCATCCAAAGCAGTGGGAGCAGCAGGGTGAGGGAGGGGATTCTGCCCCTCTACTCTGCTCTGGCGAAAACTCATCTGGGGCCTTGCATTTGGTTCACAAGTGCTTAGCACAGGAAGGACCTGGATCTGTTGGAGCAAGTCCAGAAGAGGCCAAGAAGATGATCGAGGGGCTGGAGCACCTCTGCCACAAGGACAGGCTGAGAGAGTTGCGGTTGTTCAGCCTGGAGAAGGTTCTGGGAGTTAGAGCAGCCTCCCAGCACTGAAAGAGGCTCCAGGAAAGCTGGAGGGGCTCTTGATCAGGGAGTGCAGGGACAGGACAAGGAGGGATGGTTTTCAGCTGAAAGGGGAGATTGAGATGAGATCTTAGAAGAAATTTTTTGCTGTGAGGGTGGGGAGGCCCTGGCCCAGGTTGCCCAGAGCAGTGGTGGCTGCCCCATCCCTGGAGGTGTTCCAGGCCAGGTTGGACGGGGCTTGGAGCCCCCTGATCCAGTGGGAGGTGTCCCTGCCCATGGCAGGGGGTGGAACTGGATGGGCTCTGAGGTCCCTTCCAACTCAAACCATTCTGTGATTCCATGATTCTATGATAAACCATTCCATGGTTCTATGAAACTGGTACATGAAACCGCGCTGCTCCTCAAGCCCCGTCGCGGTATCAGAGCCTCAGGCCAGCCCTGATGGCCCGGGGCGAGCTCAGGGGCCGCCTCCCCTCAGGGCTGAGCGCGCGCCACCGCCTCTCCCGCCCTCCGCACAGGTAAGGGGCGCCCCGCGGCGAACAGCCAATAGCGCGGCGCGCCCGGCACCGCCAGCCAATGGGAGCGCGCTCAGCGGGGCGGGGCAGCCAATGGGGTGCGGCCGTGCCGCCGAGCGGCACCGCCCATCTGCCGGGGCCGGCGGCAGCGTCCGCGCGTCGCTCGGTGCGCTCAGCATGGCCGGGCTGGGCGGCGGCCCCGGCGCGTTCGGGCGCTGCTCGCACGTCGTGGTGCGGGCGCTGCCCGAGTCGCTGTGCCGGCAGGCGCTGCGCCGCTCGCCGGGCCCCGAGGTGGACCTGGCCCGCGCCGAGCGGGAGCACCAGCTGTACGTGGGCGTGCTGCGCGGCAAGCTGGGGCTGCAGGTGCTGGAGCTGCCGGCCGACGAGAGCCTCCCGGACTGCGTCTTCGTCGAGGATGCGGCCGTGGTGTGCGAGGAGACCGCGCTGCTCACCCGCCCCGGCGCGCCCAGCCGCAGGAAGGAGGTGCGGGGGAGAGGGCGGGGGGCTGCCGGAGGCGGGAGGACGGGGGGGCCGGGGCTGCGAGGGCAGCGGTCCTGCCCCGCCGGGAACATCCGCTCCTCCTCAGCGAGCACCCGCCACTCCCAGGGGTCATTGGCTCCTGCCCCCGGGAGCTCCCCCGGGAGCATCGGCCCCTGCTCCGGCATCGGCTCTTGCCCCGGCGAGCCCCGCCCCTGGCGCAGAATCGGCTCTTGCCCCACGGCATTTACTCTTGCCCCGAAGACCCCCCCTCTCTCCCGGAGCATCGGCTCCTGCCCTGGGGGCGTAGGCTCCTGCCCTGGCATCAGCTCTTCCCCTGGGAACACTGACTCCTGCCCCAGCGAGCCCCGCCGCGGGCATTGGCTCTTGCCCCGGGGGACTGACTCTTGTCCCGAAGACCCCCCTGAGAGCATCCGCTCTTGCACCCCGGGGGGCATTGGTTCCTGCCCCAGCAAACTCCCAGGGTGGTGGCTCTTGCCCTGGGGGCATTGGTTCTTGCCCCAGCAGGCCCCCCCCCGTGGGCATCAGGTCTTACCCAGCAGGCAGTGGCTCTTACCCTGGCATCAGCTTTTGCCCCAGCAAGCCCCCTCCCCCAGGGCGCATTGACTCTTACTGTAGCATCAGCTGTTGCCCTGGGGGCATTGGCTCTTGCCCTGTGAAGCCCCTGGGGTGGTGGGTCCTGCCCTGCTCCCGCTGCCGCCAGTGCCCAGTCACAGCCTGACTGTGCTGAGGTTTGTAGAAAAGAAGTCTCTTCTCCTCCTGGGAACAAGTGGATGGTGTGAGCTCTAACTCATCCTTTCTGGAGTGTAAACTTGCCCCACTTGGCCCTGGATTGCTGATGGGGTGTGTAGGTATGTGTCTGCACCATGCATGGCTCAGTCCCAGTCCCACTTCCATTCCATGTTCAACCTGAGCTCTGTTCCTGGCAGAGCATTGCTGATACCTGCGGTAATCGCACGTGCTGGCCTGTGCACAAGAACTGGTGCTAGTTTTCATGTGCTCGATGATAGCCTGGATGCCCTTGAACCTGAAGTCACCTTCCCTGTGCAGCCACTGCAGGCTGCGGGATAGATATGTGTGGATGTAGATGGAACATGAGCCACCTCATTGGAGAGAGGTGCGAAGGAGGTGCTGCTGTGTAAGCCTTGGTTTAGATATTCCTAGAACTCTTTTCATAACCTCAGCTCATAAACTGGTCCATCATTGAGGTGCCACACAGTTATCTCCTCGATGAGTAGCAAATTAAACAAACCTTACCATGTTTGAAGCTGCAAAACGACTGCCCTGGCAACCTACCTTCCTTTAAGTGTGTCTTAATGTAACTGTTTTACTATTTATTCCAGTTTTCGTCTTCTCTGGGGTACCATCTTGTGATCCCACCAGTGCGTACTGGCATGCCTGTGGGATGGGGCTGGATTGTAGTGGACCTGCCATTGCTTTGGGCCATTGAGGGCAATGGATGAGTGTCTCTGCTTGGTATTTTTGATACAGTACCCTTCTTTTGGCAATAACAAAGTTTACTTGAATTTTGTCCAACAATGTAACAGGCTGAGATCACAGAATCATGGAATGGTTTGGGTTGGAAGGGACCCTAAAGCCCTTCCAGTTCCACTCCCTGCCATGGGCAGGGACACCTCCCACTGGATCAGGGGGCTCCAAGTTCCAGCCGACCTGGCCTTGAACACCCCCAGGGATGGGGCAGCTACCACTTCTCTGGGCACCCCGGGCCAGAGCCTCCCCACCCTCACAGAAAAACACTTCTTCTTCAGATCCCATCTCAATGTCCCCTCTTTCAGGTTAAAACTGTTCCCCCTCATCCTATCCCTGCACTCCCTGATCCAGAGCCCCTCCCTAGCTTTCCTGGAGCCCCTTTCAGTACTGGGAGGCTGCTCTAAGGGCTCCCCAGAGCCTTCTCCAGGCTGAAGAACCCCAACTCTTTCAGCCTGTCCTCATGTGGGAGGTGCTCTGGCCCTTGGATCGTCTCTGTGGCCTCCTCTGGGTTCACCCTAACGGAACTCATAAGTGTATAGGTCTTTGTACCCATATGTATCCACTCTCGAGCACATCTGAACGCTCTTAAAGGTGTCAGCACCAGTGAAGTGTGCTCACCACATGCTGTTCTCAGAAGCAGCTGTTTTCTAGCCAGAGTCCAACTGAGTTTTCCCTTGTCCATCCCATGACTCTAGTTTGTAGCGATGTGACTCCCATTGCCATTCGCACAATCTCCCCTTCAGGAGAACCATCTCAGTTATTTCACTTTATGCAAATTCAATAACTGAGATGTTTCTCCTAAAGGAGAGATTGTGCAAATTCACAAGTGTGTGTGGGAATCAGCTCTGGCTCAGTATGAGGTTTTTCCATTTTGAGGTCCCAAATTGTGCCAACGCACAGTGATTTACAAGAGACAAGATACGACAGCAGAGCTGAATGCGAGTGGCTGTAACTATTTGCTGTACCATTTGAGGTGCCATAAGGGAACTGAAAAGCAGGAAATATGGAAGCAAAGCGTGTGGGGTAGTTATTTTCTGTAAAGCAGACGATTAATTTCTCTTTATCTTCCTTCCTGTCTTCAGTTGTTCTGTCTCAGCAAAGGTGGTGGACAAAGACACTTAACCCAAGATTGCAGGGGTGATGGAGGAGAGTTAGAGTTGTGTGAGGCAGAGAGAAGGGTTTTGCTGGACACTTGAGCAAAATGGTGTTGGATGTGAGTACCATTAGCCCTTTCCTTGGGTTAAAACAGCAAATTAAGCATCAAATTAGTTGCATCCTGCCTGTTGTAAGTACCAGTCAAGTAAAGCAAAGCTTTTTAATAAGAAACTGTAAGGTGTCGCATTTCCTTTTGTAATCCTAAATATGTTAAATTCTTTTAAACAGCAATTAGGTATTATTTATCAAATTTTAAAAAAATGTGCTGCAGGGGATGCAAATGGTAACAATTTATCATTACATGACACAGTTTATTGTCAGTTTGAGAATAATAAGCATCTATTGTTTGCATTCTGGAGTTTTTTTGCTTGGCTCATGCCTGCTGACCCTGCGACCAGGTCGCTTATTGATCAGCGCTCCCTTTTTTGCACGAAGTAGCAGTTCAGAAGTGATCAGAAGTAAAGCCTGAACATGGTAAATTGTTCCTAGAAAAAGCAAAACAGATTTACTTCATTCCATGGATGACTTGTCCAGGCAAAGTCATGAATCAAGAGGTGAGAAAAAGCTTTGAAGCATAATTTGAGCCGTATTAGTTTTCTTGAATGATGGAGCGATCCCTCCCCTGATTTTCTTGTGGAATAAAAAAGAAATAATTGAACAAACACCCTCTTAAAGCTCTAACAATGCATTGTGCTGTGGTGAAGTGCTTGTCTGAGCATGTAAGTCTTAATTATTTACAATTCTTCCTCCTGGGAACATCATTACAGCGATGCTTCGTGGAGAGGGGGAGAAGATGCTCATTCTGCTTCTAGCAGGGGCCAAGGTGGCCAGGAAGGCGAACAGCATCCTGGCTTGGATCAGCTGGCTTGGCCAGCAGGAGTAGGGAAGGGATTGTTCCTCTGGACTTAGTGCTGGTGAGGCCACATCTCAAATCCTGGGTTCAGTTTTGGGGCCTTCAGTACAAGAAACACTTGTTTGGGGCTGGAGCGCATCCAGAGGAGGGTAACGGAGCTGGGGAAGAGGCTGGGGAACGGGATCTGGGGTGCAGCTGAAGGACGTGGAATTGTTTAGCCTGGAAAAGAGGAGGCTGAGGGGAGACCTCATGGCTCTCTACAACTACCTGAAAGGAAGTTGTAACGAGGAGGGTGTTGGTCTCTTCTCCCAAGTAACAAGCCGTAGGATGAGAGGAAATGGCTTCAGGTTGTGCTAGGGCAGGTTTAGATTGGCTATTAGGGAAAATGTCTTTACCGAAAGAGTGGTGAAGCACTGGCAGAGGCTCCCCAGGGCAGTGATGGAGTCTCCATCCCTGGAGAGGTTCCAAAAATGTGTAGATGTGGTACTTCAGGACATGGTTTAGCAGGCACGGTGGGGTTGTTTTGGTGGTTGGACTGGATGATCTTAGAGGCCTTTTCTGTCTTTAGCAATTGATTCTATGATGCCTGACTGCTCCTGGTCCCTCTCCCTTCTGAGGTGTCCCCTGGGGCAACCTTCTTTCCTGGGCAAAAATAATAAAAAATAAAAATTGAAAAACATACCATCCTACAATAATTCCTGCAGACTTGTAGCAGGTAAAGTTGCTGTGGAGTCTTGTCTTCGCATCTGTCCTGTTAAGCATCTTTGTTGATGACCTGGAGGAGATGGGAACATCTGTATCGAGCTGTGATCAGCCTCAAACTGGAGCGAGGGAGATCCAAGCTGCTGTTCAGAGTGACCTTGCCAGGCGGAAGGAAGAGGACCTTATGGAATTGAACAGGGACAAGTCCTGCCACAGGAAGGAGGGATCCCTAGATGAGACTGAGTGTGTGAGGGACAGCTCTGCAGAAAATGCCCTGGGGGTCTGTTGGGTGTTACAGTGGCCATGAACCAGCAGTGCCCAACAGGATCCTGCGCTGTGGTGACGAGCAGAACCAGTAAGCTGGTGGAAGTGATTACCCTCTCTACTTTGCGCTTGCAGACTGCTCGTCAAGAAAGTGGAGCCAGGCTGTTCTCTTGTGTGGCAGGAGGGCAGGAGATAGCAGGCATAGACTGAAGTGTGAGGTTTTAGTGGGGTATAAGGAGAATGCTTTTCAGTGGGGACAGCCAACAGGGGAACAAGAGTCTGGAGAAGCTGTGCAATTGTCATCTTTGGAGGTTTTCAAGACCCAGATGGATAAAGTCCTGAGCAACCCAGGCTGTTCTCATAGCTGTCCTTGCCTTGAGCCGGAGATTGGCCTAGAAACCTCCTGAGGTCCCTTCCAACCTGAATTATTCTGTGAGCATAAAAGCTGTTGTAGGTTACGATACGTGGAGTCAGTCGAACTGCCATGAAATCTTCACTGTCAAGATGTTGGGCAGTCATTAAGTGTGGTTGGCTTCTGCTTTGATGGATCCGCTGTTGGAAAACCAGAAGGGTGAAGCCCTGTGAGACCGGGTTCTTCATGCTGCCAACTCAGCTGGCTCGAATGAAAGTGACCCAAGCCTCTTGTAGTGCCTTGTCACTCGTACGGGTGACAGAGAGGGAAGCAGGGCAGATGCAGTCTGTGCAGCACTCAAAGTGCAGCCTCTTAGTCATTTTATGTAACGTAAGTGCAAACCCATGAATATTTTAGCAGGACGGTTGGCGTATGCTTGGCTTAACCCAGTTAAGGTATAGCCCAGCTCCTGAGCATGCACTCCTAACCCGAACCTCCCTGTAAGGCAGGAGAGTGGAAGAAGGGATGGGGGTACTATTTCTGCGAAGAATTAATAGAGGGAGAGCTTGTGTCCAGGAAACATGCCCAGAGGTGTGTGGCAGGTCAGGCTCTGAAGCCTGATCAGACCAGTGAAAGCTGAAGGGCACAGGGGGTTGCTGAGATGAAGGAATGGAGAAGTCGTGGTGGCCCCATCCCTGGAAGTGTTCAAGTCCACATTGGCCTGAGAAGAGAAGGCTCCAGGGAGACTTTATAGCAGCCTTCCAGTACCTGAAGGGGGCTACAGGAAAGCCGGGAGGAACTTTTTACGAGGGCTTGTAGTGATAGGGCGAGAGGGAATGGCTTTAAATCGGAAGGGGGAAGATTTAGACATTAGGAAAAAATTCTTCGTGATGAGGGTGGGGAGGCACCGCCACAGGTAGCCCAGAAAAGTTGTGGCTGTCCCCTCCCTGGAGGTGTTCAAGGCCATGTTGGGTGGGGCTTTGAGCCTGGTTTAGTGGGAGATGTCCCTGCCCATGGCAGGGGTCTGTTGGAACCAGATGGGCTTTAAAGTCCTTTCCAAGCCAAACCATTCTATGAGGCTTTGAGCCCCCTGATCCAGTGGGAGGTGTCTCTGCCCAGGGCAGGTGAGTTGGAACTGGATTGTCGTTAAGGTCCCTTCCAGCTCAACCCATTCCATGATCCCAAAGGCAACAGCCTGGTGGGATATGCAGCTGGAGCATCTCTTTCAGATGTGTTGTGCTTCCTGATAAAGTATCTGCCCGATGTGTGAACTGAGAAGGGCTGTCTCCATCTGAAAAGCCATAATGTAATATTTAAGAGCTGGTGCGGCGTGTTCTCTCACTGACTAGACTCCTTATTAAAAAGGCTCGTCATCAATTACTCCAACGCTGTATGCAGCAGGCAAATTTCTGCAGTCGTTTGTAACAGCATTGATTGAGCTTTCAGGCTTTTAGAGCTCCTGTTGCTTAACCCTCCAGCACCACTGGCTTCTTCACTGCTTGTCTGCCTGAAACAAAACAAAGCAAACTAAAATCTAGGGTTATGTCTGTTCTTGCTCCAAGTTATTGTAATGAGAAAAAAGGAATTGCAGTAAATTTGGTCATGTTCAGCCAGTACTGGGAAAGAGCCCAGTATTTTCTTAGTAAAGTAGAAAAACTAGTCATGCGTTTAATGATTTGTTTGGAAGAGTCAGGCTTATTTCAAGGCATTATGTTGCTGTGTTATCAATTTCTGAACTTCTTTTAAAATTCATGGTTTCTGGGGAGTTTTTGGGTTTGGCAGAAAGGTAAAAGCTTTTGAAGTAAGCCAAGGGCAGATCGCTGATGTGGATAAGCTGGTGTTTTGTTTAGCTGTGTGCAGTCACCAGCACACTCGATGTTCAAGTTGAGTAACTAATGGAAATGTTGTGATCACTGATCAGGTTGCCAGCTCCAGCACCGTTTGTTCCAGCACTATGTTCTCAGTTGTTTATTCCTCCAATATAAACTCTTCACGTCACCTTCTGAATGCAACAGAATGAGTTGCTGAGAAGAACCCTCATCAGCACATTGCTCTTACTGCCTAAGTTCTCTTAATGTGCTTGGGATAGCACAAACCCCAGCATTTCTGTGCTTATGCAGACAGATGGAAACCCAAAAGCTCAGCAAAATGCACCCACAGTGACCTGGCTTCTTTGCTGCCGCACAGAAAAGGGAGAATAGCTGGTGCTGGGAAAGCTTCAGGAGCTGCTGCAGGAAAGATCATTCTAGTTCTTCCCTTGGTTGTTGAGAGAGAAGTTGCACCCAAGAGAACTGTTGTTCCCTGTGACTTGCTGGGGACAAGGTGTGGGGCTGCGTTGCTGTGGTGTTGGAGGATAGACAGTCCTTCAGCAGTGAGGGTGAGCAGCAAAGGAGTATGTTTGTCAAATCCTATCCTCTCAACAAGCACTGGAGAAGCCTCCTAATTGCCTTTAGAGCATCTCTGGGTACCTTTTCCCTAGTCTGTTTGATGAGTGGCGTGGCTTTGTCCACAGCAGCATTTCTGTCGACCTTCCAGCCAGGTAACCTGCTCCTCAGGACTGAATCCTCTCTTCTGCTCCTGTGCCACCCCCTTCCCACCCCTTATGGCTTCTGTGGGCTGCTCAACCCTACGTGAACCAGAGCTCGCCCCCTGTGCAGTCCCAGCTGCAGTCACTGCTGGCAGCAATGGTTCTCAGCCCAGTTGGTGGAGGCTTCTGAGACAATAGAAGGCAAAAAGAGCTAAGTAATAAGTTTACATGTATATTGCATAGACTCAACACTTCTGCGAAATGTGAGACGCTTCCTCCACTGCCTCTGTAGATCTGGACAGTTCTGTAGGATAATGATGAATTAATAGAAACGCTAGGCTCAGGAGAAACAGATTCAAGGCTCTGGTAGCTCCCTTAATTAGGTTATGAGGGTTTTATTTTGTTTTATAGAACATGCTAGTACAAAAGAACCTGTATTTGCTGACTAATCACTTAAACCAGCATCTCTCTGCACAACTGGCAAGGATCTGTCTCGTTTCCATGGAGGATCAGCACTTGCGGATCACTGGAGAGGCGAGAGATTAAACATTTTATTACCACTTTGAATAATTCATAGTTCTTTAACAAATTGTGGAGGTCTTGTACATTTGCACTGACCCCCTTGTTGTGCTTTACCCTTGATGTTGCAGACTAACTTTGGTGTTCTGCCTAGAAAGCTGAGGATAGAAGGCTCAGGGTTTACTGCTGTGTCATTGCTTAGTGCTTAAATCAGCAGGTGCGTCAAGATGGGCAAAAGCCTTACATGATGGTTGACAAAATTAGAAACTGGGTACCTTTACACCCTCTTTTCAGATTGTTTTTCCCTAAATGCATTGTCTGTTCTACACGGGACTGTATGTGTGCTCCTTTAGTCTGTCCTTATCACCATCTTCTCAGTCTGACCTCAAATTTAAACTGAAAGTGTGCAAGGTGGTGTGTTATTTTCAGAGAAGTACTAGGCAGACTTCAGATAAGATGTAAACTTGAGTTCTAACATGGGTTTTGGTTGTCTTTTGCAGAGCATGGAACTGGCTGAACCAAATATAAGGGTCTTTCACAAAGTGTGGGTCCCTTGGAGGCTACAGAAGGCAAGGATGTCACTCTTGTCAGAATCCATAATATTATGTGTGTATATATATATAGATAATATTAATTATTTCATCAGATTTCAACTTCAATGTTTTGGTATTAGCATATAAATTAACTGACAATCACACAATAGAGGAGAAAAGTCTCTTAAACAGTGCTTGAGTTTGCTCTTAAACTGGATTTAGAAGGTCAAACCCCAAATTTTTGGACGCTGTCAGGTAGACATCTATCAGGAGTCTATGTAATGGTAGCATTAGTAGACACGAAAAGGCATTTAGAGTCGGACTCCTAAAGCAGACTATTTCAAAAGCAGTTTGAGTTGTTTCTGTGGCTCTGCCCCTTCCATCTGCTTTGCAGTTTGAGTGCTGCCTCATGGTTCGGGTTGATGGTTCTTTGGTCTCAAAGTTCATTGCTGCTGTAGCTCTGACCCTTCATTAATAAGGCTGATGCTTTGGGTGAACTCTGTTTTCAATTTTGCTTCTGTGATCACAGCTTTAATGAAAATGTTAGGAAGTAGCTCCTAGTCAGATCAGTGTAAGTGGGCTGTACTCGTTGTAATTGCTTTCTATCTATAGAACAGTAAAACAATCTTTAAGGACAGTCCAGGAGTAACTTGGGTTTTGTGGTTTTTCTAGCAGAGGCAATATTTAGACCTCGTTATTCAATTGCGATGTCTGGTTTCTCAGGAATATCCAAGTTGCTGACCAGCATATTAAAAAAAAAAAAGGCAGAGACCAAATTAAATGCCTGTTTTTCAGTCTCCTGTGGACAGTGATTATTATTGTGCAAGCCTAATGTTGGCTTTTGTACCTTGTTGATCACTGTTCTTTTAGTTGTGATAAATAGCCCTTGGTGAACTGGCAGATCAGTGGAAATGCTAAGTGGTTAAAGCTTACAAATAACCCTAAGGGTTTCCTCAAAGAGGTGAAAAGAACCTTTGCTATTGCTCTGCTATATCTATGGCTTGGAGCTACCCTGTTCCTTCCCCAAGAGATCTTTGCCCAGGCCAAACTGAACCTAAATCTCTATCTTTGGTGACTGCCTCACTTAAAAGCATTGTAAAAACTATTTTACCGAAGTCACTGCTGGGATTTTGGGGTTGACATCCAAAGATGGGTTTTTAACATCCCCCACGTAGGTAGCCTTTAATCCAGTGCTCCCTACAAGTCTGCAACACCCTACATGCTCTGCCCATCGCAGGGGGTTGCAACTGGATGATGTATAAGATTCCTTCTAACCAAGCCATTCTATGATTCTATGAAGTCTTGTATACATTTTCCCGTGTTTTTCAAGGTGATATGAGGCAAATCCTGTAGCCACGTGTATTCAGAATCTTCTGAATGTGGTGCTTTCCTGGTGCAGAGGGTGTTAGAGGAAGGTGGCCGTGGCACAGAGTTGTCACAGAACCTTTTCCACATGCCTTCTGACTACAGCAGCTCAAAATGTGTGCAAAGAACAACTTTATTTAGTGTGGTTTTTAGAAGAAATCGGGCAAATACTACTCTTCTGTTGGCTTTACTGATCCTTATCCAATAATTCCTGATGCCTTTGACTGATCTGAACTGGTTTTAAGGAAGGAAACTGTCTGAGACTTAAAACCTCACCAATGTAGGAAAAGTAGTGAAGGCAGAAGCTGGGGTAAAAGAGAAATGCCGTCAAAGCTGATATGAAGGAAACAGAGGGGGGGTGACCTGACGGTCCATGTGTACGTGTTTATGCATCGTGCTGGATGCCACATCTTCACTGATGCTGGGAAGCCCAAATGTGTGACCCCAGTCCCCATAAAAGGGAGTTTCAGCGGTGCCATACAGCGATCTCTTGTTTTTATGACCCTTAAAGCAAGAGTTTCTGCTAATGTGTCACTTGTTCTGGGTTGAGACCCTTATTGTCACACAGTGAGACAACCAGCTTCCCTCGCCCACAGGGATCTGGGTTAGGACAGTCTCTTCTTGACAAGAGTTTGCTGAATTCTTTTACATGCCGTGTGCCTCCAGTATTGCTGAAAGGTCATTTTTTTGAGTGGTCTTAAATTGATTGTTCCTCTGAACCTGAAATGCTGTGTGAGGTTCTGGTTACGCGCTCTGGAAGCGCAGTGTAAGCAGAAAAAGTAGAGGTGGACGAGAAGACCTTGCTGCAGTGTCGGACTGCTTCTCTATGGAGTGACGCTAATTAGATCAATGCCTTCAGCTCAAAGTTATTTTGGGCAGGGGAGGGGAGAAGCAGGAGGGCTCTCCAATATCTCAAACGCTATAGAGAAAACGAACTGGGAATGATCCTCTGAAACTTGATGACATCCAGAGAAATAGCCAGGGAGGGAATTCAAGGGGAAGGAAGTACTTTGTCATGCAGTGCACAACCAAACTCTTGGATTCATTGCCAGGATGCTGGGGGGGCCAAGAGTACAGCTGGATGTCAACGAATGAAAGCGAAATCCATCAATAGCTGCTTAACTCTTTGATCCAGATGCAGTATCTGGCTTTGGAAATACATCCAATAAGCTGGGAAAACTCTACTGGAGACAGCACCATCCTGTGCTTGTCTTCTTTCTGCTTTCGTTCTCTAAGCTGCCAGATCCAACCGCTGTGGGAGCCGCACTCCGTGGGTATCCAGCTCTCGGTGACCCACTTAAGCTGCTCATGTATTATGAATAAGCTGTAATACTGATAGCTGTTTAGCAGCCTCATAATGAGCCACTCCTGAAGGTCATGAGATGTCCAAGGACTCCTGTTTGGAATGCGGCCGCCCTGCCTTAACCTTGCAGAGATCTTGCTGATGTCTCCATCCCACCGGGAAAGGGGGACCTGCTTTCAGGCTTAATCAGGGGGGCCAATGGCATAGGATGGGCCGTCAGTGGCACCAGAGGTGGGTGCTCTGAGGTCAGATGTTGGTTTATTTTTTTGTCCCTGTCACAGTTTCACCCTAGCCCAACTTGGCTGGGAGCTAAAACCAAGCAGCGTGGCTCCCAATTCCCTTCCCCCCACTCCAGGGAAAGGGTAATGAGAGGAAAAAACTTGTGGGTTGGAAACTAAAACTAAAACAGCTTTAATGAAATAATAATTATAATGAAGAAAATACTATTAATAAGAAAATGATAACATTTATACAAGTATATGAAATTGCCACCCCCCTCAATGACTGCGTCACCCCCCCTGCCCGCTCTGCAGCACCAGTGAAGGTCCCTGGGCTGGACTCAGCAGCAGGAGGGAGCTGGACTCAGGAATGCACGGATCTGGGATCAGGGCAAAAAGACAGACAAGGTCCTCACTGGCTGTTTGCCATCAAAAAAGAGAGGTTGACCCTCAGTTTTATCCCGAGTGTGACATGTATGCGATGGAGTGCTCTGCTGCTCAGTTTGGGATCACCTCTCCTGTCTGCGGGTACCACCCTACAGCTCCACCAGCTCCAGGATGGCCTTGGTTTCTACAGGGATAAGCACAGGCCTTTCTGCACCCCAGTGCCCTGAGTGATCACTGCTGGAGAGAAACCCTGCCTGAAAAACGTGCAGCTCTCTTCCAGGAAATGAAGTTACTCAGATGGGGTTGAGCTGGAGTCTGAGACTGATTCTACTTCAGCTCAAACCAGAACAATCCCCGCCTCAGTGCATTCGTCTTAGAAGAACAGAAAGAAGAAAATGGAACAGTTCCACCATTAAGACTGTCAGAGATATTTTATGTCAACAGTGTAGAAGAATTTCCCCTCCCTTAGCAAGTCAGATTAACCCTAAGAAACAGTGACCACTTTGTAAAGTGCAGATTTCTCGTTGGGAAATGTTGTTTCTAGCTTTTCCACATCAGCTGTGAAAACATATTGCCCTCCAAACTTTGCAAAATGATTCTTAGAAAGGCATAGCAATGAATACTTGGTGTGCAGAGGTTTGATGTATAGAGGGCCAGGCTTAAGATTGTGAAAGAGTGTGTCCTGGAAGAGCCTTTGCAGAGCAGTGCTGGGGAGGATGGTCTTCCGTGGGTGCTGGGATTGTGTTCATGGAATCATGGAACAGTTTGAGTTAGAAGGGCCCTCAAAGCCCATCCAGTGCCACCCCCTGCCATGGGCAGGGACACCTCCCACTGGATCAGGGGGCTCCAAGCCCCATCCAGCCTGGCCTGGAACCCCTCCAGGGATGGGGCAGCCACTACTGCTCTGGGCGCCCTGGGCCAGGGCCTCCTCACCCTCACAGCAAAACATTTCTTCCTAAGAGCTCATCTCAGTCTCCCCTCTTTCAGCTTAAAACCATTCCCCTCATCCTATCCCTGCACTCCCTGATCAGGAGCCCCTCCCCAGCTTTCCTGGAGCCCCTTTTAGTACTGTGAGGCTGCTCTAAGGTCTCCCCAGAGCCGCCTTCTCTCCACGCTCCAGGGAGATGTTGTTGTGTTATTGTGGGACAATTGATAGCTTGCCAGTTTGTGCTGTGGATGATGGAGAGGCTGTTCCTGAATAACCAAATATGGATTGTGTCAGCCTGAAAATGCCAGCATTGGTGATAGGAAAGAGTTGTTCATTTTCAGAGCGTGAGGAACCTTTTGGAAAAGCCGCTGCTCTTTTCTGCCCTTCTACCCTTTCTTCAAAGCTAATTGAGTCACAAAAAATTTGCGAAGCAGAACTGCTGGTCTTTCTACGCCTGCAAACGACAGAAGTGGGAGCCGTTTCTCGGTGAGTTTGATGAATGGCAGACTGCCAGGAGTGGCATCCATCTCGTTATCTGGGATAATGCCATGAGCAGCCTGAGAGCCATTTCTGACTGAAGAGCTTTGAGCCAGCTGGGCATCGCACTGGGAGAGCTTTTACAGGAGACCGGGCCTACAGGGATGCTGGGGAGGGGCTCTTGATCAGGGAGTATTTGGGGTATTTAAGAGGATTGTCCGGCGTGGGGAAGAGGAGGCTGAGGGCAGACCTTATCACTGTCTACAGCTCCCTCAAAGGAGGCTGTAGCGAGGTGGGTGCTGGTTTCTTCTCCCAAGTAACAAGTGATAGGATCAGAGGAAATGGCCTCAAGTTGTGCCAGGGGAGGTTTAGATTTGATATTAGGAAAAAACTCTTCACCAAAAGGATTATCAGGTACTGGAACGGTTGCCCAGGGCAGGGGTTGAGGCACTATCCCTGGAGGTATTTAGAAGATGGATGGATGAGGTGGTCAGGGATCTGGTTTAGTAGTGGATGGGTGAAGCACTGGCAGAGGCTCCTCTGGGCAATGGTGGAGTCTCCATCCCTGGAGGGGTTCAGAAATTGTGCAGATGTGGCACTTTGGGACATGGTTTAGCAGGCACGGTGAGGCTGGGCTGAGGGTTGGACTCAATGATCTCAAAGGTCTTTTCCAACCAAGCAGTTATATGATTCTCGTAGGAAGAGGGATGACTGCTATCTGGGCTCTGACAAAGGCAGCTGGGTTTGTGGTACTGGTGGGAAAATACTCCTGTGCCTGTCCCTTCTGCGAGCTATGAGTGGTCCTGTCCCTCCTTGGCTTGCTGTTTCATGTCCTGGCTTTGATATATCTCAAGCCTGGCTTTATATTTCCCATTTCTCCATCCTTAGGGGAACCTTGGCACAGATGTCGGCAGCCACCAGTGACCGCCAAAAGCTTTTGTGCGGTTGAAATGCGCTCTGTCCGCGCTTCATCTTAAAGACTAAAGGCACTGCTTATAATTCTGCACCAGGCTTCTCCAGTTTTAACCTAGTTTCCGCTTTGCTTGGTTCCCTTGCCATCTTTACAAGGCCACTGCACACAACCAGAAGCCTAACGGGAGCTCCAAAAGCTCTGCCAGCCGCCTCAGCGCACAGCAGTATTCCCAAAACTTTTTAAGGAAAGGGTTTGTATTTCTCCAGGATGGAATGTAAACAAAGGTCTGCTAATAAAACAGTGTGTAAGGCCTTTTACAGATTTATGTAAAACCTGAGACCATGTCTAATAATAGTGCCCTGTTTGCCATTCCTGAAAGCAGATTCACCACTTTCCTACATCTGCCGTGAAGGGCTGTGCTGGTAACAAAGGGGACTTCTCAGGAGGGGTATGAAAAGTACTGAAAAGCCATTTTCATTTACAGAACACATACTGATGGTCATGTTAAATATTTAAATACGTAGAATGGACTGCAGTCTTAGTACTAGGAGGAGGCATCTGATGTGGGTAAAGACCTAGAGGCGTCCATCAGGGAGGTGCAGATGTTGACTGACTGTTCTAGTGGGATCTGGAGCAGGGTGGTTTCGGTGCAGGAGGGATGGATAGGATGAGGACAGGTGTGGAGTCATTGAGGTTGGAAAAGACCTCTAAGATCCGGTCCAACCATCAGCCCAACACCACCGTGCCTAATAAACCCTGTGCCTAAGTGCTGCCATCTGTAGGCTTTTTGAACACCACTGGGGATGGAGACTCCACCACTGCCCTGGGCAGCCCCTGCCAGTGCTTCACCACTCTTTCAGTAAAGACATTTTTTCTAATACCCAATCTAAACCTTTCCTGGCACAAGTTGAGGCCGTTTCCTCTCATCCTATCACTTTTTTCTCAGGGGAAGAGACCAACATCCATCTCACTACAACCTCTTTTCAGGGAGCTGCAGAGAGTGATGAGGTTTCCCTTCAGCCTCCTCTTCTCCCAGCTGAACAATCCCAGGTTCCTCAGCTGCTCCTCCTCGCTGGCAATTGCTGTGCATTCTCTATGTTAAGGTAGGATTCAAGGAGAGAGACTCTTCCCTTCAAGGCTTGTTCCTGTGACGCACGTATGTAAGTACCTGGGGCTCAGTCCTGTGAGGTGCCAGTGCTTAACACAGAGCTTGTAATCGGTCTTCTTAGTTTAAACCACTTAAACTCTTTCCTGTTTGCTTCCACCTCTGAGCTGATCTCATGGTCGTGTTTTTCAATAGTGGAAAGTCTGACTTCATATAACATTTGTAAGGATGGTATGATTTTTGCTTTCAAGTGTTTCTTAGCCTTAAACATTGACTTGGACTTTTTAGACTGCTGTGATGCCCGTCAAAGTGTGTGGTTAATAGTACAATAGAACTTGTATGTGTAGTAATATTAAATACAGCGTGTGGCAACATTAAATCCACCCTACAATGAGTTTTAAGAACGACTAAATCCATGTGGAGCGTGGGTTTTTAAAGAATGCTTAATCTTTGTGCCTTGCCTTCTGCATGTTCCTGCAGGGCTGGGAAAGCCATCTTGTCATTGTTGATGTATAAAGCATCTGACGTGCCTCCCGTATGTGTTGACTGCTCAAGAAATGAGATCGTTCTGTTGGTTTGCCCCGTTATACCTCATAGAAAACAGTTGTGTTCATTTAGCTCTTTGGGAAGGTACTCCAGGGAAGCTGAGGATGATGATGAGGCTGCAGTTGACACCAGCTTTCCTTGTCACATGTACCCTGTCTGGTGCAAGACAGGAACCCCAGCGTTGCCCAGACAGTGGTGGAGGTGGTAACTCCTGTAGAGGAGATCAGCAGCGGAATGTTTTTAAAATGTTCTAAGATACCTGGATAACTGCTCACAGTGAGGTACGGGTCCTCTGACCCCTGGGCCCTGGGAAGTACAGGCTCAGTGGCTCTTTCCTCCTGAGCACAGGTTGCCCAGAGAAGTGGTGGCTGCCTCATCCCTGGAGGCATTCAAGGCCAGGTTGGATGGGGCTTGGAGCCCCCTGATCCAATGGGAGGTGTCTCTGCCCATGGCAGGGAGTGGGACTGGATGGGCTTTGAGGTCCCTTCTGGCCCAAACCATTCCATGATTCGGTAATTCTATGATCATGAGTTGCAAAAGGTCTCATGGAATGATAGAATGTCTTGAGTTGGAAGGGATCCTCAGGGGTCATTGAGTCCAGTTCCTGTCCCTGCACAGGACACCCCAACACTCACACCATGTGTCTGAGGGCATTGGTCAAATGCTGCTGGAATATTGTCAGGCTGTGACTGCTTCCCTGGGGAGCTGTTCCAGTGCTCCAACACCTTCTGGGGGAAGAACCTTTTCCTGATGTCCAACCTAACCCTCCCCTGGCATCTTCCTGCCATGCCCTCGAGTCCTGTCATTGGTCGCCAGAGAAGAGCTCAGTGCCTGCTCCTCGTCCTCTCCTTGTGACGAAGCAACAAACAGCTGTGAGGTCCCCCCTCAGTCTCCTTTTCCCCAGGCTGAACAGACCAAGTGACTTCAGCCTCTCGTCATACGATTTCTCCTCTAGACCCTTTCCCAGCTTTGTGGCTTCCTCTGGACACTATCCAGTAGTTCGATGACCTTTTTATACTGTGGCACCCAAAACATGTAGGTCTTATCTGTGGCTTCTACACAGAGTTTTCACCACCTAGGTCATCCTCATAGAAATGCTTGCTGGAAGTACCCCAAGACTTGTGGAGAACCTAATTCAGTGTGCTTGGAGGGTCAGTCGTTTGTTCTTTCCATAACACTTGCTTCTCTGGAGTAAACTGCTCCGACACCCTGCTGTGATGGTGTCCTACCAAGCTGTTTTCTGGGAAGCAAATTTTTTGGTGATACCTTCAGCGCTGTATTGTCCAAATTCCATTAATCTCAGTGGAAGCAGGCTTTTAGTGTGGAAGCCAACCAGACACCCATGGCCGCAGAGGGAAGAGCTGAGTTATTTTAAAAATCTAAAAATTAAAAAGTGAGGGGTTTTTTTTTTTTTTTTACTTGCATTCCTGGGTCTTGGCCTGAACGAGGAGCGGAGGTGCCAAAATCCTGCGAGAGTGTCTGTTGTTGCAGTATGTCTGGCCGAAGCAGAAGCAGGAAATTCTTGTGAGAGCCTGTCTCAGGAGATTGCCAGCCAGCGCCGAGCCCTGTGAGCGTGAGCTGGGGAGGTGGGAACGTGGCTGAGGGAGATGTTTGAAGGTGGATAAAGAGTATATGCTCATGGGGGTGGTGGGTTTCTGGTTTGAACACGAAAGCAAGAAGTGAACACAACTTGTATTGCCCTCCTTATTCCAGAGGAGGAGGGATAGGGAAAACTCACTGTATGGGTTGAGCTCTGCTCTGCCTTTGGGTCTCCCTCTGCTTTGAAGGGGGCCAAATCCAGCCCACTGGTTCATAACATTGTAGGTCAGGATGTTTTTTTCTTACCCCAGGCTAGAAACTGCTCTAAAACTTTCCATGTTGTCGTGTGCAGAGCTGCCTTGGCAGGAACAGAGCTGCAGGCAGAGCCCTGGTGCTTCAACCCCCCACCCCCCCCCCCCGTCCAGTAGACTTGTTCCATCTTGGCTCCGTTTCAAGCCTATTTAAAAGGCCGTAGCCAGTCTGTGCCGCCGTTTTCAGCGTTACTGCTCCTGGTGGAGCTGTAACGGTGGGGAACTTGAAAGGAAAAGGACATAATGGAAACTGATTAGAAAAGTGGAGAAAAAGTGGGGTACAATAAAGGAAGGAGGGGGGGTAAGGTGAGGCCTTAAAAGGCATGGATTCCATCACAGCAGGGCAGGAAATAGCTTTAGGAGGACTTATTCTTTGGTCCAGTCATAACCTGGTTTGTACCTCATTAACTTTCTGTTAGTGCTTTTTTTCTCCTGCAGCCCAGGGTAGCTCGTTCCCACTGAACTCAACGGGAAGAGTCAGTCAGCACCGTTGCAGATGAAACAAGAGAAGCTCCTAGTGCTGCTCTCATTCTAAAGGGATGAGAAGCACGTTGGGGATGTGCTGACGATGCGTGCTTTATTTACTCCACTTCCATGGAGCTACAGTAAGCTTCCCAGAGGTGCCTTTTCCAGGGCACTTGCACCATTTGGCTGTAATACTTCGCATGCAGAAAACCCAGCCCCTGTGAAAACAGTTGCACTCTTGCTACCAATTGCATCAAGCCTGTTAGGTTGTGAGGAGCTCCTCATTTATGAAGGAGCTGCCATAAAAGCTACAAGGCAGAAAATGTGGCAGATTTTTTTCAGATCATAAAATGGTTTGAGTTGGAAGGGACCTCAAATCCCATCCAGTTCCAATGCCCTGCCATGGACAGGGACACCTCCCACTGGATCAGGTGCTCAAAGCACCATCCAACCTGGCCTCCAGGGATGGGGCAGCCACCACTGCTGTGGGCAACCTGGGCCACGGACTCCCCACCCTCATCGTGAAGAATTTCTTGGGTTTTTTTCTCTTTCAGCCATTCCCTTCTGACCCAAACCATTCCATGATTCTATGATATTTTTTATGTGCCAAGTGTTGATGTGACTCCAGATTTCAGCTGCTAGCAGGAACAGAGAGATGCAATTATGCCTTGGTTCTGTAATCTGAGCCTTACGCAGGTGGCTCTGTCAGGGCTCGACTCTTCTCAGTATTTCCACATTTTTGGGAGATGTACCTGCACATGAGGTGTATTAGGTTGATTTATCTGTTTTCGCAGTTAATGCAGAGGGCTGTGCAGTCTGCAGGGCTTCCTGCACAACAGGGCTTTGTGTGGCATCGTCCCCCTCTGCTGAACACATTGACTAACCTGAATACTGCAGGGCCCCTTTCTGCTGTCCTGTTCCGCTGCTGAAATTCCTTAGAAACAATCATGTGGAGGATGGTGTGAGTGCTGAGCTCTTGCACTCTGCTAGGTCCAGCTCCCCTTTGCAGGAGAGCCTGGTGCACCAGGCCCCTCAGTACAAGAAAGACATTGAGGGGCTGGAGCGTGTCCAGATGAGGACAATGAAGCTGGGGAAGGGGCTGGAGAACAAACCTTATGAGGAGCAGCTGAGGGGCCTGGGGCTTTTTAGCCTGGAGAAGAGGAGGCTGAGGGGAGACCTCAGCGCTCTCTGCAGCTCCCAGAAAGGAGGTTGTAACAAGGTGGATGCTGGTCTCTTCTCCCAGGTAACAAGTGATAGGATGAGAGAAAATCACCTCAAGTTGTGCCAGGGGAGGATTAGACTGGGTATTAGGAAAAATGTCTTTACTGAAAGAGTGGTGAAGCACTGGCAGAGGCTGCCCAGGGAGGTGGTGGAGTCTCCATCCCTGGAAGGGTTCAGAAAGCCTGTGGCCATGGCACTTTGAGACATGGTTTAGCAGGCATGGTGGTGTTGGGCTGATGATTGGACTGGATGAGCTTAGAGGTCTCTTCCAGCCTCAGTGATTCCATGATTCTATGATCTCTGCTAGCACTGGGTTACATCGGTTTGCTCTGTGCTGGACAGCCTGTGTGTTGTGTGCAATGGGAAATTGATGTTGAAAATGATGAGATACCTCCCTTAGTTTGCAAAAGTTCACTAAGTTGACGTGTTCTCATACACCCATATGTAGATGTGCACATATAGACATAGCATATGTAATTTTATATTTATGTGGTTTCTTTTGTCGTGAATGATACCACGGTTGTTCATCACTGCGGGGAACTGCTCTTAGGTTTATAGTTAAGTCCATCGTTGAGAAACATCTTTGGACGTGATCTCAGGCAGGTCTTAAACCTGGGAAAGTGTCCTAAATGATGACCCTAGCTAACTCCCTGAAATAGTACAGTGTTCTTGCTGCCCACCTTTCTCTTTCATCTCTCTCCCTGCCTGTATTTCAGGGCATCTTGTGGGAAAAGGAAAAATCATTTCCTTTAAAGCTGTCTGGTTTTCATCTTCCCATAGGTGTTTTTTCCCCCCCCCTTCACTCTCAAGTTAAATGGGAAAACAAAGTATGCAGTATTCCTGCTGCAGAGTTAAATATTGATGAAGATTAAGATGCATTAAAAGATGGAGGAAATTCATGGGACAGGAATAAAAATAAACAAAACTCAGAAAATTAAAAAAAAACCCTGTTCAAGTGTATGAAAAGCCCTTTATCTTTCTACCTTCCTGCATGCCTTCCAGTAAAATGTTTCAGCATCTCAGTGCAAACGTTCTACTTTCGCTGAACTGGGGACAAGGAAGTGCTGTACAGTAACAGTTATGGGGGGAAAATGTTCTGGGCTGTGTTGGTCTTGGACTTCCTCAGAGTATTTTTGTTCCAGATGTTGAACTGTTATTTTTTTCAGAAGCCTTGTTAAGTTGCCAGAACATTAGATTTTTGGAAGGATTTTCCGAACCCCCAGCTGATTATCACAACACGCAAGAATCCCAACTTGGGCTTGGCTTCGCTGAGCTGCAGCAGCTGCAGAAAAGCTGTGCGACCGGCGCAGGTCTGCAGCGCCATCACCGAATGCCCTTATAGGGTAAAACAGGGAGTGAGGGAATTCTGCTCCAGTGCCTCGTACAACGCAAGGATTCACGTCAGCTGTTGAGTAACACTGAGTTCCCCAAGGCAGAAACACCAGTGCACGTGCTCTGCGGCCAAGGCAGTAGCAGAGCTCCCAAAATCATAGAATCATAGAATTGGTTGGAAAAGACCTTTGAGATCATTGAGTCCAGCCATACCTGTCCACCACTAAGTCTTATCCCTGAGCACCTCCCATATGAGGACAGGCTGAGAGAGTTGGGGTTGTTCAGCCTGGAGAAGAGAAGGCTCCAGTTACGCCTTAGAGCAGCCTCTCAGTACCTGAAGGAAGCTTCAGGGAAAGCTGGGGAGGGGCTTTTTACAAGGGTCTGGAGTGATAGGATGCAGGGAAATGGTGTTCAATTGAAAGGGGGAAGATTTAGATTAGTCATTAGGAAGAAATTCTTCACAATAAGGGTGGGGAGGCCCTGGCCTAGGTTGCCCAGAGCAGTGGTGGCTGCCCCATCCCTGGAGGTGTTCCAGGCCAGGTTGGATGGGGCTTGGAGCCCCTTGATTCCGTGGGAGAATCCATGTCAGGGGTTGGAACTGAATGGACTTTGTTGTCCCTTCCAACCCAAACCATCCCATGATTCTATGGAGCAGATGGAAAAATCTCCTTGGCTCTGGTTTGAGTGCTGTAAATGGGAAGCTTCTCGTTACAAAAGCAATGAATATGTAAGCACTTTCTACTTTGTACCTGCTCCTCTCTTTACCTGCTTAATTTATGTCTTTGTGCATTTACAGCAGCTCTCAGCAATGGCATTTTTGTAATTAATGCAACTCGCCGATGCTCACTGTACCCCCCTGCTGCCTTCGTTTCACTTCGAAGGGTCATCAGCCCATGCGAGCGGAAACCTGTGACTATCCCGGTATTAAAGACAGCATGGAGCTCAATGTGCTCAAATTCCTTTCCCTGACCACAACCCTCTTTTCAGAGGCAAAGGCTGCCAACCGACTCGGGCGCCCCGCTCTTCCGTGCCAAAGCAAGCTACTTATTTGGCCAAGCGAATCTGCTGTACCTAGAAAAGGGCTGTTCCAGGCTGCTAGAGCGTGGCTCCTGCCTGCAACCGGAGAGATCTCCAGGCTGCCGGTGGCTGGGGCAGCGTGGGGCTGCCAGCGTGTGGTGCTGGAATTGTAAACAGATTTAACACGCTGAAGCTTTTCCTTGTCTTGGGGTTGCGCCTGGTCTGTAGGGACCAGGATGTTCTTTCCTTAGGGTCAGAACACTTGTGTGGTGCCTGGATGGAGCTAAGGGTGGGCCTCTCACCAAGTCATCCTTTGCCTTGAGAGAGAGCTGGAGGACTAGACCTACCTGAAAGATGGCAAAGAAAGGTGGCAAAGATGTCCATTTTTTTTGTAAAGAGACCTACAAAAAAGCTGGGGAGGGGCTCTTGATCAGGGAGTGCAGGGACAGGACGAGTGGAACGGTTTTCAGCTGAAAGAGGGCAGATTGAGATGAGATCCTGAGGCAGAAATGTTTTGCTGTGAGGGTGGGGAGGCCCTGTCCCAGGTTGCCCAGAGCAGTGGTGGCTACCCCATCCCTGGAGGTGTTGAAGGCCAGGTTGGATGGGGCTTGGAGCCCCTTGACCCAGTGGGAGTTGTCCCTGCTCATGGCAGGGAGTTTTGAGGGCCCTGCCAATGCAAACCATTCCATGATTTTCAATGGGATTTTGTGTGCCAAGTGAGTGGTGGCTTGAGGCAGTTAAAGTAGAAAGGACAGCAGCGTCGGCTCTCTTCTGCTGTAAATATTGACATCTCGGGCAAGGGATGATGAGAAAGAGAGTCCAAAATGTGAGATAGGAGCAGATGCAATGGATAGGTTGCCATAAAAAGAGTGAAGAGCTTTTCAGATCCCCATAGCTGAAGTTTGTGCCAGAGATCTGAAGGAGCTCTTGGCTGCAGTAACATTGGGGTTCTTAGGGAGGGCTGTCCCTGTCTCTTAGCACCAGAACCTGTTCCTCACAAGGGGTTTCACTCCACTGTCCCACAGTAAAAGCTCTGGTCGTGACTCATGGTTGTAGGTGGAAGGGAAGAGTCTGTCCCCTATCCTCTGTCACTCGCTGCCCGTGCTGTGTGGGACTAATCCCAGCAGTGCTTTTTGGCTCTTCATCTTGTTTTCAGTGGTATTTCATAAAGTATTTGACGAAGTCTGGTTTTGTGTAGGCACATATCCACATGGAGAGCATAGAGGAAGCTCTTCCAAAGCAATATCTGAAGCTTGGAGTGAAACTGGTCAATGAAGGTGGGAATTCAGCTGTGGAAATACAAACAGCCTCGTCTCTGGTGTGGCAGCCTGGTCCTCAGCTGGGCTTTGGAGGGTGATGAAGAGAGCATAGCGATGAATCGGGATGGATATTTGCACTCTCATGATGCTTCCTGCTGTTCCCCTCTGACTCATGGATTACACAGAGATCTCTAAATAGTTTAAATGCCAGTGGACCCTGCAGCAGTAGGCGTGGGATTAAGCCCATCTTTTAGTCACTGTGACTCTGGATAAACTAGCGTTCTCCAGACTCTTCCCATTTTAGAGCAACGGAAGTGGAAGAAGTTGTCCCTTTTTGACACAAACTAACATTGTTTCCCTTGAAAGGTACTGTTATCCAGATTAAGAGGACAGGCTGAGAGAGCTGGGGATGTTCAGCCTGGAGAAGAGAAGGCTCTGGGGAGACCTTAAAGTAGACTCCCGGTACTGAAAGGGGCTTCAGAAAAGCTGGAGAGGGTCTTTTTACAAGGGCCTGGAGATACAGGATGAGGGAGAATGATTTTAAATTGGATTTTAAATTTAGATTAAACATTAGGAAGAAATCCTTCATGCTGACGGTGGGGAGGCCCTGGCCCAGGTTGCCCAGAGCAGCGGTGGCTGCCCCATCCCTGGAGATGTTGAAGGCCAGGTTGAATGGGACTTGGAGCCCCCTGATCCAGTGGGAGGTGTCCCTGCCCATGCAGGGGGTGGAACTGCTGTCCCTTCCAACCCAAACCATTGAATGATTCTAAATGAGAATAACAACCGAAAAGTCCTGGTTATCATAAACTCAAGGTGTTGCAGGTCAGTTGTATTTCCAGACTCGGGCGAGCTGCTGGAATGCACGCAGTTTTACTTTCCTCTATGATATAATAGTTTAAAAGAGATCAGGGTACATTTTACCATAGTGTCTAGCAATGTGAGTTTGTTCAGACTTTTGGCAGGCAGTTCTGCACACTCTTGCTAAAACTGTGAATCATCCATTGTTGGCTGATTGCACTCTAGTTGCTAAGAGATCTGTCAAGTGCATACTGAGGCTTAATTCGACATTCGCTCTAAGAAGGGGTAAATGTATTAAATTGGAACATGTCACATCCTTCCTAAACAAGTAATTAGGGCGCTGCTACGAGCCTGTCTGATGGAGAGAAGAGAAGGAGCTGGGAACAGCTGGAAGATGTAACTTGGGTCGAGGTTGATCTCTTCTGTCTGGGAACACCAGACTTATTGCATGTTGGATTTTCACAACCTGATGCATAGTGGAAATAGAAAGGGGAGGGAGACATTAAAAGGAATTTGCAAAAGGGCTTGTTTTTCAGTGTCCTTATGTAAACCTCTTAAAAATGATCTAATGCTGTTTCACAAAGTGTCATTTTTAGTAATGGAAAGACAATACGTCAGTGTTTCCCAAGCCCCCTTGCCCCCTTCCCCCTCCCAAGTGATCTCCACTGTTCACGCGTCTCCTCCTCCCAGTTGTACCATCGCTCGCATGTGCCTCAAAACCTATTGTGGATGCTGTGTACTTTCATTCAAAATCCTACTATTTAGTGATTGCTAAGTACAGCAGCAGAAATGGTGAGGAAGTGGTACTGTAGGGTATCTTTAACCACCTTGTCTGTCCCAAATAGCCACAAGCTATTCCAGGGAAGCCTTTTATTGCCTGCAAAGAGAAAACTGGCCCATTTGTCGGTAGTGAACCGAGTACGTCATCTGTTCCTGTGAGCATGGTCCTGCCTGCGCGCGGATATGAGGCAGCAATTAAAAAGGGGAAAGAAAAAAGTTCTTTAGTTAAGATTTTCAGCCTCATCTTGCCCTAAAATGACATCATTGGCACTGGCATTAGCTGCTGTCTGAGAAGTGCTGTGGTTCCTCACCAGGCTCTGTATCTTTTGCCCTTTTATTGAACAAGGAGGAAAAGTTGTGAAGTTGTGGTTTGTCCATCATTGTTTTCTGGTGCTCGGATTAGAAATGGGCTGTTGGGTTCAGCCTTTCACCCATTATCATTTCTTCTGTGAGGGTGGGGAGGCCCTGGCCCAGGGTGCCCAGAGCAGTGGTTCAAGGTGCCCAGTGGAGGGGTTCAAGGCCAGGTTGGATGGGGCTTGGAGCCCTCTGATCCAGTGGGAGGTGTCCCTGCCCATGGCAGGCATTGGGACTGATGGGCTTTGTTGTCCCTTCCAACCCAAACCATTCTGCGAGCTTCTCCTGGACTCACGCTGTCTGCACTGGGGGTGGGCTGCTCACCACCAAGCCATGGTGGCTCGGGCTGCAAAGAAGGGAGTTTAACACAATCCTTGCTAAGTTACCTAATTCATAGAATCCCTGCATCACCCATGGCTCCTGGTGTGGATTCAGCTTCTGGGTGGTGTGTTTGGTCAGAGCTTGTCACTGAAGTTCTGTTCCTTATGCAGATCTTTGCAGGGGTGTCTGGAGGCCTTGATCATCCTCTTGTTCATTAGTGGGAAACATCAAATTCTGCGCTTGCTGCTTTGTTTGAGGTTTTGGAAATGATACCTCCCTCCTGATGGCTCCTCTCTGGGCCAAAGGTTGTGACTGCCGGATGTTCTCCATGTAGTGGACGTGGTGCTATAGAGCGGTTTGTGCCGCGGTGGGGAATCTCTGCCCCTGCACAGAGTTCCCCAGTTTGTCTCTCTGAAGGTCTCTCTTTGGTCTCAGGGTCACTGTTAGAGCCCACACACAGACAATGATCCTCTGTGGTGCCTTGGTTTACAAAACTAAGCAGATGGCCCGTCCTGTGGCTGCAGCCTGATGTTCTCGTGCCAGCCACACAGCCTTCGTGGTGGCCATATGGCACTGTGGGTTGGTCACTCGCACCTCCTGTGCTGTCCTCCCTGCCCATGACCTGGTTTGCTCTGAGCAGTGGTGATTGTGTACCCTCAGGCAACGTGTGTGGAACTCGAGTGACCTTGCACGGTTGGGTTTCTGTTTGAAACACACCTATTCAGCACTGATTTCCGTTCTCGTCAGGTCTAGAGATGCATGAAAACATTCTGTTTCCTTACCAGCAGCAGCATCTGCTCTTATAGACCTTAAACTGGTGCATCAGCGCTGTCACTGCTTGTGACTGGAGTTAGCAGAGAATAATGGAATACTTTGGGTTGGAGGAGACTTTAAAGCCCATCCAGTCCCACTGCCTGCCATGGGCAGGGACCCCTCCCACTGGATCAGGGGGCTCCAAGCCCCATCCAACCTGGCCTTGAACCCCTCCAGGGATGGGGCAGCCACCACTGCTCTGGGCAACCTGGGTCAGGGCCTCCCCACCCTCACAGCAAAACATTTCTGCCTAAAATCTTACCTCAATCTCCCCTCTTTCAGTTTAAAACCACCACTCCCAAATCCTATCCCTGCACTCCCTGATCCAGAGCCCCTCCCCAGCTTTCCTGGAGCCCCTTTCAGTAGTGGGAGGCTGCTCCAAGGTCTCCCGAGAGCCTTCCCTTCTCCAGGCTGAACAACCCCAACTCTCCCAGCCTGTCCTTGTACAGGAGGTGCTCCAGCCCTTGGATCTTCTGCGTGGTTCTCTCATCCAAAGCTGTTATCAAACTAGACAAGATTGACTTTCTGTAAACACATGCTGATTGGCATTAATTATTTCATCCTTTAATTCCTTATTCCTCCCCTGTCCATCATTTTGCACGTTTTTCTGGCATCACCATTAGGCTGTGAAGGATTCTGAACGCTGCAGAACTCCTCCTTGGGTGGAAATGATCCTGACCTGCTGGTTTAAAGTGCTTTTTAATAGCTGCTGTTTAATGTCCTTCTGTGTTACGGTTGGGATGCAAATTACTCCCTGTCAAATAATTAGAATATTTAACTGGGTTTTTCCCTGTGCAGAGCAGAAATATTTCTTCAGTTCTTTTACCTTTTTGGTGTGAATACTGAAAATTTCACCCTTTTCAAGTAGCAATGAATCAGCGCCATTATTGCTATTCCTGTTGTTCCTAAAGTAGGGAAACAAAGAAGAAAAAAAAAAAGGCCCCCATGAATCTTGATTCTGCTATCCAGAGATTTTCACTGTGTCCTTTTGCTTTGATGAGTTCTTTTAATTTCTGATACATTGCACTCAACCTTACTTGTTTTGACTTTTGTATCTGATTTATTTTCCCCTTTAAACCAATTAACATAGCTGTTATCTTTGATTTTTAGTCCAACACAGCATTCTTTCTGCTGTGTGAGAGTTTTCTGGACACTCAATGGCATTTTATAACTACTGGTGGGCATCGCTTCATATTAGCACGGAAATTAGATCAACTAATTCAGCTTTGTGAAAATAAGGCTTTTGCAAATTATTAATTCTTTGTGTTACTGCTTTTATTTATCAGAGCCTTCCCTTTTGTCTATGGAATCTGTCATGTTTGGTGCATTTTAGCTTCACTTTAACTGGAAGAGCATAGGGTATTATCTGTATTCTGAACAAATTATCATTCCTGCATAAATTAATATCTGCACCTGGGTGTTAGGGGTTTCAAGAGCATCGTCTTTTCGGTCATTCTAACAGGTGGTCTCTGAAGGAGACGCTGTGTTTGTTCCTTGAGAGCCAAGTGGGTATTGAAACGACCTGGTGTGAACAGTGAGCTCAGGTAGCCAAGGAGGCCACCAGCATCCTGGTTTGGCTCAGCCATGGTGTGGCCAGCAGGAGCAGGGAAGGGATCGTCCCCCTGTGCTGGGCACTGGTGGGGCTGCACCTCAAGTCCTGGGTTCAGTTTTGGGCACCTCACAACAAGAAAGACCTTGAGGGGCTGGAGCACGTCAAAGACATTGGGAGGCATGGAACTCTGGAATCACTCCGATAGCTCCAGGTCCTTCCTGTGCTGAGGACTCCAGAACAGAACACAGGGCTCCAGGTGGGGTCTGACCAGAGCAGAGCAGAGGGGCAGAATCCGCTCCCTTGCCCTCTGGTCCCACTGCTTTGGATGCAGCCCAGGACACGGGTGTCTTTCTGAGCTGCAAGAGCACATTGCTGGCTCATGTTGAGCTTCTTATTCACCAGCATCCCCAGGCCTTCTCTTCAGGGCTGCTCCCAGTCCATCAGTAATGTCCTCCTCCATGGGGCAGGAGTCCCCAGCAGATGAAAACCAAAACCAGCTGCCAAAAAAATACACAGTTTAGCTCCTCAGAGCCAGGAGTGCCTAGAGTAGTTTTCATTAACCTTTTCATGCCTGACTGCCACTCCAGCCCCACACTCACCTTTTGTTTGCAGCCTGTACCCGTGGGTTCTGGCATTGCCTTTGTCTGGGAGCACTGTAGTTACAAGCTGTCAGGTTACTTCCACACCTCTAACGGTGTTGAGAGCATCCAGCGAGGTAATAATTTCCATTTAGTTAAATTTTATAAATTTCAGTGTTTCCCTTTGTTTCTGTATGGCAGCGAAGTTACGTAGTGGTGTGTGGAGAAAGGAAAAGCCATTAGGCTGACTATAAAGCAGTGCTGGAGTCGGCTGCATCATCGACCCTTGGCTGTTATTCCAGCAGACGTGCTCCCTATTCCCATGCGAGTCTGGGAATGGGCTGCTCTTGCCTCGCGTCTGTCAGTCGTGGCACAGCTGTTTGCTCGGTGCAGTGGTGGGTTTGGGCAAGGCTCCTGCAAGAAGGTGGGTATCGCTCCAGCCATGGGACCTGATGGGAGAATCCTAGAATCACAGAATGGTTTGGGTTGGAAGGGACCTCAAAGCCCATCCAGTGCCACCCCCTGCCATGGGCAGGGACACCTCCCACTGGATCAGGGGGCTCCAAGCCCCATCCAACCTGGCCTTGAACACCTCCAGGGATGGGGAAGCCACCACTTCTCTGGGCAACCTGGGACAAGGCCTCCCCACTCTAAGCATTTAGATTAGATATTAGGAAGAAATTCTTAATCTTCCCACTTTTAATATAAAGCCATTCCCCCTCGTCCTGTCACTCCATGCCCTTGTAAATACTCTCTCCCCAGCTTTCCTGGCGCCCTTTCAGTCCTGGGAGGCTGCTCTAAGGTCTCCCCAGAGCCTTCTCTTCTCCAGGCTGAACAACCCCAACTCTCTGCCTGTCCTCATAGCAGAGGTGCTCCAGCCCTCAGATCATCTTCATGGCCTCCTCTGGACCTGCTCCAATAGTTCTATGTCCTTATGTTGGGGATTCCAGAACTGGACAGAGGACTCAAGGTGGGGTCTCACGAGAGCAAAGTAGAGGAATCGAGGCATCACCGTGTCTCCCAAAACAGTTCCTCGTGCGTATGGAGCTGGCAGCGGGCAGGCAGGCAGAGCTCGGGTGCTCTGGTATGTAACCCCTTGGGAGCATTGCTGCTGCTCTGCGAAGGGCGTTGGCTTGGATGCAGAGAAACGTCTGCTACCTCAGATACAGGAGGTATAATTAGGAAATGTAGGTCATCAAATTCAGTTAGCCCAGTGAAGTGCAGCTGGGAAGAGTTCTCACAGGATTTACTCCCCCTGCAGAATAGCTGTTATTTAATAATACCTCCAGTGAAACCCTAATTTTGAAGGTGCATTTAAAAGCCTTCAGAGAGTTATTTCCCCTCCCAAAGTAACTGTTTGCAAACCAAAGTAGTTGGATACTGAAGAAGCTACCTCTCCAGCACCGTGCCCGGTGGCTGGGGTTGGTGAAGGGGAGATGGCTCAGATTGCACAGGCACCCCTCATTAAAGGAGCATGATTGAGTTTGGAGTCTCACATCTAACCTTATCTGTCTACTAGAAGAGCTTCTATTAAGTAGAATCTTTGAATGGTTCCTTCTTACATAGCTGTTATTTTGCTTTTCTTCATTTCCCCACTGGTCTTGTGTATTATTAGATATTGGGAAGAGATGTTTTGCTGTGAGGGGGGAGGCCCTGGCCCAGGTTGCCCAGAGCGGTGGTGGCTGCCCCATCCCTGGAGGTGTTGAAGGCCAGGTTGGATGGGGCTTGGAGCCCCCTGATCCAGTGGGAGGCGTCCCTGCTCATGGCAGGGGTGGAACTGGATGGGCTTTAAGAACCCTTCCAACCGAACCCATTCCATGATTCTATGTGTTTTTAATAACTGAAAACTGTTGATGCCTCTTGAAGGATTTAATTCCATTTCATTTATACCAGCAAATTTCCGTAATATTACTGCGATGCTGCTTTGCTTGCCCAGCAATGAAAACCTTACTGGAACTAACTAGGAGACAAAGAATGGTCAGAATGTACATTTTCTGCTCTGACTGTTGTTGTGTGCGTCTGGACACCTTAGGGCACTCTTGCGGGATGTGTTAGTGTAGCTAAAATAAGACAGACAAGTCAACTTTTCTGAAAGCATGAATGAAACGTATTCTTAGAGTGGCAAAAATGCTGGGTTAGTGTGAAATAACACGGGAGCAACCGGATGCTCCTCAGTGAAAGGCCAGTTACTGAGGGAATTCAACGCAAAGGAAAATATTCTCTGTGCTGCCTGTGATGATGGTCGTTGCTCCTTGAAATGGGCTGACTCCAGGGGCTCTGGGCACACGCCTGCTGGAGAAGTGGCTTCTCTTCCCTGCCCATCCTCAGTACGTGACAGTGGGGACCTGGAGGTGATCACTGGGTCTTCTCCATGGCTTCTCACCAGATGGACTAGATGGGACCAGGTGTTCCCAATGATGATGATGAGAGGGCTGGAGCACCTCTGCTCTGAAGACAGGCTGAGAGAGTTGGGTTTGTTCAGGTGGGAGAAGGGAAGGCTCCGGGAAGACCTTAGAGCAGCCTCCCAGCACTGAAGGGGGCTCTAGGGAAGGTGGGGAGGGGCTTTTTACAAGGGCATGGAGTGGTGGGATGAGGGGGAATTGGAAGGGAGAAGATTGAGATTAGGATTTAGATTAGGAAAAAATTCTTAATGATGAGGGTGGGGAGGCCCTGGCCCAGGTTGTCCAGAGAAGCTGTGGCTGCCCCATCCCTGGAGGGATTCAAAGCCAGGTTGGATGGGGCTTTGAGCCCCCTGATCCAGTGGGAGGTGGCCCTGCCCATGGCAGGGGGATTGGAACTGGATGATTTTTAAGGTCTCTTCCAACCCAAACCATTCCATGATTCTATGATCCTCAACCAATTTGTGCAGCAGGTTGGGTCCCACACACCTCACAGAGGCAACAGGAAAAGTTCAGATGGTTCCCTATTCAGATGGAGCTTGGTAGGAGCTGCTTTTTAGCAGTATTAGGCTAATTAATATAAAATTAAAGCTTCTAAATCCCCTTCTGAGAAGGAGACTGAGTTGCTTTCAGTGTTACAAATTAGAAAATTTGGAGTCCTTCTGGCACAATGACCTGTGCACACAGCAAGAGCCAAAGACAACAGCAGGTGTGTCAGCAGCTGGACTTGGAGCACGAGCCTTTTGAAGAGCGGCTGAGGGAACTGAGGTTTAGTCTAGAGGAGAGGAGGTTGAGGGGAAACGTTATTGCTACCTACAAGAACCTGAAAGGAGGTTGGAGCAAGGTGGGTGCTGGTCTCCTCTCAGGTAACAAGTGACAGGACGAGAGGAGATGGCCTCGAGTTGCACCAGGGAGTGTTTAGGCTGGGTATTACAAAAAATTTCTTTACCGAAAGAGTGGTGTAGCCTTGGCAGAGGCTGCCCAGGGCAGTGGGGGGTCTCCATCCCTGGAGGCGTTCAAAACCATGTAGATGTGGCACTTGGGTACATGGTTTAGTAGGCACGTGGGGGGTTGTATTGGTGATTGGACTGGATGGGCTTAGAAGTCTTTTCCAAACTTAGGGATTCTAAAGATTAACTGCAAGAAATAGAACAAAATCCATAATAAAGCCAAACAAACACTCTGAAAATTTTTTTTTTTTTTTTCAGAAGCTTTTCATATTTATTTTGGTTGATAAACCTTGGATTTGCTGGAAAGGGAATAAGCTGCTGAACTGCAAACTCAAATGAAAACTCGGAGCAGACCAAGCTTGACTGGACGCTAAGGATGTCCACCACTATGTTCAGATTGCGGGCGCCCCATTCAAGAAGTTACAAAACCCCAAATATCCCATTAGAGGTGTAATTATTTTTCACTGCTTTAGCATAGATTTTTTTCTTTTGAAAAGAGTTCCCTACCTTAAAATAAGCTGAGTTTTATCCCTGCCAAAGATCTTTCAGCCTCTTTAGAACAGGGCATTTAGTCGAGTGGGGACAAAGTGAGGGTCTTGAATGCTCCGTGTCAAGGCACGAACAAACGGCACGGAAACAGTAGTACAGTAGGGAGTGAAACCTGACAACTCGGCGTTAGAGGAAAGGAATGCTACTGTATGGCTCGATTGTGATCAACTTATCTTCAAGTGGCTTTATTAGCAATTTAATGGAATATTGGTTATTCAAGAGCCATAATAGCCCCGGTTGAAATGTCTCTTCGGCGCGCTTTTCCCATACCCCATGGAATGAGTAGAATGTGACAGTCGAGCTTTCAACGGGCTTCATGAATTTTAAAGACTTTTCAGCTGTGAAACGGGGCACATGGCGTGTGGTCAAGGAGCTGGGGGTATTATGGGATATTGAGTGTCTGGGAGATAATAAATGCTTGGCTTATCCAGGTGCATTCTTGGCCCGCTGTGCATGTCCAGGCAGAATGGAATACATTTCTCCGTCCAACGCTTAACAATTGATCATTTTGTGATTGTAAGCAGAAAGTATTTAGAACGTAACTTTCTCAGCGTGCCTGCATGCGACTTAAATTTCACGTTGTCGTCTTTATCCGGCAAAATCTTCACTGTTTTTCTATAACAATGCATTCATGCCACTTAAACTTTTCCACTAACCTGATTTTATGCTTAGTGGGTCTTAGTGAGCCTTTTCTTCCAGTTCGATCTTTTCAAGCGTCCTTTTTGCTTGTGTGATTTTTTTTTTTATATACCTTTTATTTTTCTGTGATTATTTTAGACCTAATTGAAATGATTTCCACTTGCTCTGGGTTGAAATCTCAGCCCAGCTTTTTTGTAGCAAGCAAGCAGGTTGCTGGCTTCTGGTTTGTGGGAAATGGTTTTTCAAGTGGTGGAGGAGAGGACAGGGAAACCCAAGCATGGTTTGCTGCTGGTGAGACACATAGGGTTTTCTCATGCACTTTGGTCCTGCTTAGCTATTAAAATACAACATGCTCCAAGAACATTCAGATTAATTGTTTTGTAACTGCATATACCTGGAACAGGAGGTTGCTGCTTGACCTCCCAGGATGGAGCTCCCTTCCTGCACAGCCGAGAAGCTTTTCTGGGACAAGAACCCCCAGAGGCCACTTGCTGCTTCCTGCTCCTTCTTTTTGTGCCAGTCCTTCCCTGGTCCAGCTCTTTCCATGATTCATCTTTCCCATGAATCCCAATCTCAGGTCACTCTAGGGGCAGTGGACATTCAGCACCAGCTCTGTGAAGCGGTTGAGGGACCTGGGGCTATTTAGCCTCGAGAAGAGGATGCTGAGAGGAGACCTTGTTGCTCTTGCAGCTCCCTGAAAAGAGGTTGTAGCAAGATGGGTGCTGGTCTCTTCTCCTAAGTAGCAGGTAATAGGACGGGAGGAAGTGGCCTCAAGTTGCATCAGGATAGGTTTGGATTGGATATTAGGAAAAATTTCTTCACCAAAAGGGTTGTCAGGCATTGGAATGCCCAGTTCCAGGGTGCTGGAGTCACCGTGGAGGGATTTAAAAATCACACGGTTGTGGTACTTGGGGACATGGATTAGTTGTGGACTTGGTAGTGTGAGGTTTATGGTTGGATTTGATAATCTTAAATTATCCAACCTAAATGATTCTGGGATCTGTGTATCAGGAGCAGCTAACAAGTTGTCTTCTGCTTGAGAGACGTGTCCTTGAAGTATCTTGGTGTTCCTTCGTGGCCTCGTTTGATGAAAAATGGTTGAGGATGAACTCTACTGCGTGCACACTGCTCTGGCTGAGCGGGGTGGAAGGAGCACCACATCTGCTAGTAGAGAGCAATGCCAGCTGGGTGCTGGTGGGTACCCTAGGTACCCCTGAGGCACGACAGGTCTGACTGTTGCTACGGTGCATCTGCCCCACTGTTCAGGCACGGACCTGGCTCTGGAGCTCCAGAGCAGCTGAGGGCAGCAGGGTAGGATCAAAAGAACTCCCAAAAAGGACTTTCTGGGTGTTCTGATGTAGCACTGTGTTTTCCACACGTTGTGATATGCAGCTTAGTTTGAAGTCCTGGTGGGATCACTCTGAACTGAGCAGTGTGGATGCGATTGTCCCGGTGGCTGGGGAGCAGCACATGCACCCACACCATCCAGGAGTGCTCCCAGTTCCCTCTGGGGCCAGGCTGCTGCCAGGCTTTTCCTTCTCTCCTGTTCCTGGAAAAGGCAGTGGGATGGACACAGAGGACCTGTGTGGGTGGAAAGGGGGATCGATTGCCAAAGCAAACTGTGGTTGGTGCTGTGGTGAGGCAGGAGTGGCAGGGACAGGGCGTCCCTTCCAGGCTGTGCTGGCTGCTCTTTGGGGGGACAGAGCTGACTTTACTTGTCGTGCCCTTAACACACTCTTACAGCGTGATCTGTGTCAAATAGCAGTGCTGGAGCATCTTGTTCTTCCACCCACTGTCCCGCAGGCTTCTCAGAGTCAGGACCCTCTCTGGTATCAACACTGGGAGCAGGAGTCAGAAGCTCTGCCACAACCCACATCCCACGAATGTCCAAGATCAATACACACGAGGCTGTGTGTATTTCTTAAAGCAAGGATCACAGGATGCTTTGGGTTGGAAGGGTCCATTACAGGTCATCCAGCTCAGCGCCCCCTGTAGGAGCAGGGACACCTCCCACTGGATCACGGGGCTCCCAAGCCCCATCCAACCTGGCCTTGAACACCTCCAGGGGTGGGGCAGCCACCACTGCTCTGGGCAACCTGCGGCAGTGTTTCACCACCCTGATTGTAGCAAATCACTTCCTTCTATCCCGTCTAAGGAAACCAGTGGGTTTTTCTTCTCAAAACTGTTAAAGTGCTGCTTTTTCTTTGAAGTCTCTGCAAGCCCAGAAAGGCAATGCTTATTGTCAAAAGAAGACAGACTTTCCTCCTTTCCAAATAGAGCAGATCCAGACAGGCAAGAACCTGGATTGTGACCAATGCTGGTATCTGGTTTTGCAAAACTGAAGTCTACCCTTTCCTGGCCCCGGATCTGTCCGTCTCTATTTATAGCTGGCACTGAGAGCCGTGCTGAAAAATGCATTATATATTGACAGTGGCACTTTGTGAACTGCGAGCTAATGGCTCCAGAAATAGTCACCTCGGAGATATCATAGCCCAGCTTCTGCATATATTAAGTCTGACATTTGCTTTGTACAGCCATAAACGACAGTTTAAAATACAATGAAGTGGAGGCTGATACCCAGTCGCTGTGATTTACCTCGCTGGAGAAATTGTTGGTGGATGTAAAATTTCAGGAGGCAGAGCACTTGCATGCCTGGGGCTGAGAGTCCTTCTTGTTCTTGCTGTGGTCGGTCTCTGGAGATTTGTGGAATGGTTTGGGTTGGAAGGGACCTCAAAGCCCATCCAGTCCCACCCCCTGTCATGGGCAGAGACACTTCCCACTGGATCAGGGGGCTCCAAGCCCCATCCAACCTGGCCTGGAACCCCTCCAGGGATGGGGCAGCCACCACTTCTCTGGGCAACCTGGGCCAGGGCCTCCCCACCCTCACAGCAAAACATTTCTCCCTAAGATCTCATCTCCATCTCCCCTCCTTCAGCTTAAAACCTTTCCCCTCATCCTATCCCTGCACTCCCTGATCCAGAGCCCCTCCCCAGCTTTTCTGGAGCCCCTTTCAGTACTGGGAGGCTGCTCTAAGGTCTCCCCACAGCCTTCTCTTCTCCAGGCTGAACAACCCCAACTCTCTCAGCCTGGCCTTGTACAGGAGGAGCTCCAGCCCTTGGATCATCTCTGTGGCTCCTCTGGACTCACTCCAACAGCTCCAAGTCCTTCCTGTGCTCAGGACTCCAGAACTGGACCCAGGGCTCCAGGTGGGGTCTCCCCAGAGCAGAGCAGAGGGGCAGAATCCCCTCCCTGTCCCTGCTGGTCCCACTGCTGTGGGTGCAGCCCAGGACACGGTTGGTTTCTGGGCTGTGAGCACCCATTGCCGGCTCATCCTGAGCTTCTCATCCACCAGCACCTCTGAGAACTGAGCTATTAGTACAGAGCTGAGCTCTGCTGGTTTAGAAACCTGATTTAATCTCTGGCTCATTGGATGGTCTTCTGCTTTCCAGATGTGTCTGTGTCCTTTCTTTCAAAGCAGATCTGCAGACGTCATGACCCTTTCACTGAGACCCCAGGGGTTGGGTAACTGCAGTCATTAGGAGATGCCTGATTTGATACCATCCACCACTTCTGCTGAGCCCCAGCTGTGCCTCTACCCGCCAGGCATTTGGGAGCCTTGGAGGCACCTTGCCCATGGCCCTGCTGCCCAGCCTTCCACTGTGAGGGAAAAGCTGCCCTGCTCTTTCAAGGCTTGCAGCATCATTTCCTTGTTTACACTGTCTTTGAGAAGATAATTTCCTCCTTGCTGTCAATAACGTAACTCCTGTAACATGGTTAGCGCACGGACCAGTGAATAATTCAGGAAGCAGCCTCTGTTTAGAATGCATCAAACACTCATCTAGAGAAGGAAAAATCCCTGCACATCAGTTACAGTAATTGGTGGAAGGCATCAGTCCAGAGGGTAATGAGCTCCATTTTTAAAGCACGACGAAATTAGATTCTTATAAACGTCAAACGGAGTTATTGTCCTCATTCCTTGAAACAGAGCTGAGCTGGCTGGAGCCCATTGTCTCTCCATCAGCTTTGCTATGGATTAGACACATCCCGGCTCACACCAGGAATGTGCTTATTAGAAAAAATAGCCCTGCACAAAGCATACAAGCCTTAACGCTCAACCCATGTCCTAATGGGTGCATGTACAATAAACCCAATATCGTGTTACAAACCTTACGCTGACCTGAGATAATGCGATACAGCAATCTTAGAGGACACAGATGAGTGGTTTCTTTGTGTGCTGCTGTTCTGGCTACCTGGGATTTTAGTTTTTGCGTAAAGGAGATAAAGTGAGGGAAGGTGACTTTTCCACTTGGCTACTTATGAAAAGAGCAAGTGATAAGTTATAGAATCATGGAATCGCTTGGTTGGAAAAGACCTTTGAGATCGAGTCCAACCGTACCTGTCCACTAGTAAACCATCCCTGAGCACCTCATCTACCCATCTTTTAAACACCTCCACACTTCAGAAAAGTGGACATCAGTTGTTTGGGGAGGTTAAAATGGGAGGAAGATGGAGGGCTTTTTAAAATCAAACCCCTTTGCTGCATCCTTATTTTTAATGTCTTACTGGAGGATAACAATCACTCCAGGGCCTCAAAGATGATCCCAGGACTGGAGCAACTCCTGTACGAGGACAGGCAGAGAGAGCTGGGGTTGTTCAGCCTGGAGAAGAGAAGGCTCTGGGGAGACCTTAGAGCAGCCTCCCAGTGCTGAAAGGGGCTCCAGGAAAGCTGGGGAGGGACTCTTGATCAGGGAGTGCAGGGATAGGACGAGGGGGAATGGTTTTCGGCTGAAAGAGGGGAGTCTGAGATGAGATCTTAGGGAGAAATGTTTTGCTGTGAGGGTGGGAAGGCCCTGGCCCAGATTGCCCAGAGCAGTGGTGACTGCCCCATCCCTGGAGGTGTTGAAAGCCAGGTTGGATGAGGCTTGGAGCCCCCTGACCTAGTGGGAGGTGTCCCTGCCCATGGCAGGGGGTGGAACTGGATGGGCTTTGAGGTCCCTTCCAACCCAAACCATTCTATGATTCAGTGATCACTTGTCCCTCCTTAGCTGGAGATGGTATCATATTTTCTGTCTGGGGGAGGAGCTCTGTCAGCGAGAAGCACAATCCTTCCTGATGTGGGACAGCTTAAGGATGGAGTCAAGCTCTGGATTCCCTTTTGCAGTGATGAGCTGCAGACTCAGGCCACCTGTGTGGGCTTTACCATGTGCAAACCCAAACTCTGAACAACACTATGTGCTGTTTCCAAGGTGTTCCTTTGCCAAACATGTACCGTAGGCAAACCATGTTGGAGACCCCGCTCAAGACTCCTGCAAGACAGGCTTTAAAGATGATGTGGTAGAGTTAATGTGAGTCTGTTTTATCCTCTGTGCAGGAAACTCAGCTATAAGCAACAGCAGACGGACTGTCCCTTTTTGGTTTTGTTTTTCCTGTATTTACAAATTCCTTATTTCCAGTTGCCTTTTTAATAATGTCGAGTCTTCTCTCCCATCTTCTCCATCTCAGTTTGTGCTCCTTTTTTTCATTGCTGCTGCTGCTGAATGAAGTCCCTAGTGTCGCCCATAGAAGACAAACAGTAACTTGAGATTTCTGTTTCACATGAACAATGGATATTGAAAGATACTCCCAGCGTGTGTCACCAGACGTGTGAACAGCATTTTCCAATTAAAGCTCTAGGAATTTCTACCGGTTCCTTAAAAACCCTGCAAAACATTGAACCGTAGACTCGAGTCCATTAACACCCATCATGAAAACAGATCCAGCTATTTATATGGCAGGCATTTATTTATTTAAGGCTGGTTTCATAAGCTAAAATGAGCTCAACTGTTGGGGGAAAACATCTTGAGCATCTTGCAAATATCCTGAAAGCCTGGAACAATCACAAAGCAAATTAAAGTGGGTTTATTTGATTTTGGACAACTTACTTCTCTTAACTTTCCTTAATGTCTGTGCTACAGCTGCATCAACCCTTGTAAATTAAATAAAGGAACAATTTGAAGCATCTCTGAGGAAGCCTGGTGGTTAAATGGCCATCAGCCACTGGTGATTAAAACAAACATGTGACTCAAATCACAAATCCAAAGTCAGCATTTACCTTCCACTGTTCTCATTAGCCGAGCACTTCATTTAATTGGTGCTTCAGTGCAAGTGGTGTTAATTGGCCCTTCTGGCCCAGGGATGTGAAGTTCTGCTGCCTCCATGCCTGCCTCTCCCCAGGAAGCTCTGCGGCACCTTAACTAATAGTGTTGGAGTTGCTCCTCAGGATGGTGCAAAGATTTTGCCCTGTGTGCAACACTAAGGTAAAAAATAGGTTTCCTACCTGTGAGAGGGAGCCCATACCCTCCTCTGTGGCTGCTGCTTGTTTGTTCTGGTCACGGGCACATCTTCTTGCAGAGAGGTTCGCCTTTGGGTTTCTGTAGCCAAGATGCACGCTGCTTTTCTTCTTCCCTCAATAATCTCCCTCCTGACCATTAACCTTATTAAGCCATGAACACACAGATTTTCCAGCCAAGCCTAGTTTGCTTGCGATGCTCGTCGTACAGTTCCTGACCCTGCACAGGTTCTTTGTAGGCTTGTGGAATGGTTTGGGCTGGAAGGGACCTCAAAGCCCATGCAGTTCCACCCTCTGCCATGGGCAGGGACACCTCCCACTGGGTGAGGGGGCTCCAAGCCCCATCCAACCTGGCCTTGAACACCTCCAGGGATGGGGCAGCCACCACTTCTCTTTTCTCTCTTGCGTGTTCTTCTGTGGTCTGGATAAGCTTGTGGATTTGGCACTCCCCATGGAAAACAGCTGGGGTGGTCTCCTGCCACAGTAATATCTGCAGCTCTGCTGATGCTCCGGACTGCTGGGGACGTGGTATGAGCGAGGAGGATGGGGACAGCACGTGGAGCAGGTGCTTGACAAGGTCAGGAGCTGGACTGGCTGCTTCTGCAAGCCCAGACAGCTCCTGCTGGGAGCACCTGATAAGCGGCACGTCCCCTTAAAGGGCTGTCTCTTCTTACTGTTTTGGTTTTGGTGGTGGATTAACTGGAGATAGGTGACCACGCAACAGACTGGATGATCCTGTTTTTCCCTGTGGTTTGGCCTTCTGCCTTAAATAACCCCGTCTGATGGGCGTATTTATTTATTCCAGCTGCCTGCGGGTGGTGGACTCGGGTGTCTCAGTTGTGAGTTTCCTTGTCTGCTTCATGTCAGCACAAATCAGAGAGTCTACGTGCTCTTGGATTTGGAACCTCCCTATATAAAGCCACAATTCTTTTACTCCACATTGAGCAATCGTTTCCTTCTTTGGGGTCTTACACGTGTGGCACCTGCACTGTGAAAACCACTGGGCTTTGCAGGCAAAAAGATATCATTGTTATTGGCACACGGCTGTTATGAAATGTGGCTGTGTTTATGCAAGAGATTTCCAATATTAACTCAGTTGTTTCCCATTTAATTTTAAAATACCACATGAGTTCGGTCCTCCTTTTGAACCTAATTTTAAAGGTCACTGGAGGTAGAGCAGCAAGACTAAGATGAAGTCTGGAGACTCCTGAGTGCTGGGTTTCAGCCTGAAGTTGTTTTAGCATCAAGAGAAAGGCAGAGGAGCACAAAGAAGTGTAAAAGACTGTAAATGGTGCACGGCAGGCTTTCTCCAGGCTGTGCGCGAAGCCTTAGGTGGGTTTAGCCTCCCTCCTCGTGCAGGGAGAGCTCCCTTGGTCTTGGGAAGCCCGTGGTTCCTGGGCAAAGCCAAGAGCCTGCTCATTGCCCCTTGACACCCCATCCTCTCCAGACCAGAGAGGCCTCTGGAGAGAGTTGGGACCTGCAGTGGGCAAGGACACGAAGGACCCTGCCATCTGCCTGGCTGAAGGACTCTAAACTCCCAGTAACGGTGTGTGTTTCTGGTAGTGTTTTAAAGTGTTTCAATGCCACAACGTACTCTAAACAACTTTCTTTTAAACAGGTTGAAGCCATGAAGAAAGCACTGGAAAGTCTCAACCTCAATATAGTAGAGATGGTAGATGAAAACGCAACCTTGGATGGCGGAGATGTCTTATTTACAGGTATAGTAGTAGTGAATTTGCTCTTTACGTACTCTGACTGCCTCAAAGACCACGTTATCTGTCCTTGGTGGTGTAAAATGTCAGTGTGTTGTGTTAAATCAGTTGTTTACTGAATGTCACAAAGGTAGCTGAGATGAATTTTCAGTGCAACCCTCGCTGTCCTGCCTGAATCAATGAAGTAGCAGCAGACACAGCACAAAGAGCAGCTCTGTGCGTGCAGATGTTTTTTTAGCTTGTAAAGTGCCAATATGAAAAATACTTTCAGTACTTCAAGTGCCTGTGGTTGTCTCATATTCCTCATTATAAGCAGCTACGTTCACCAGACTAATTTTCAAGACTCGCATAAAAGCTTGAAGCAGATAATTGTCACTGGTTTGATGAACTAGTTCAAACTGTTATAAAGGGGAACAATTTTCAGCTGAAAGAGGGGAGATTGAGATGAGATGTGAGGAACAAATGTTTCTCTGTGAGGGTGGGGAGGCCCTGGCCCAGGTTGCCCAGAGCAGTGGTGGCTGCCCCATCCCTGGAGGGGTTCCAGGCCAGGTTGGATGGGGCTTGGAGCCCCCTGACCCAGTGGGAGGTGACCCTGCCCATGGCAGGGAGTGGCACCAGATGGGCTTTGAGGTCAGTTCCAACCCAAACCAGTCTATGAACCTCTTATCCCAGACTTACCTGCTTTCTAGAGGTTCCTCTTTCTCTCCAGCACATCGTCACTCTTCAGTCACTTTACAGACTCTATGAATCGAAAAAAAAAAAAAAAAAAAAAAGCGTTTTTAGCTTATGGGGGAAGTGGTGGAGTTGCCTGCCAGGTGCCGTGTGCCAGACAACTTACATGCATGGGTGGCTTCAGAGATGAAGACACTGACTGTGGCTTTTATGTCATTAAACCCATTAGGCGTTTTCTCCCCTCGCCTGCACACACGCTCGCTCCCTGCCCGTGCTGAATGAGCTTGTTTGTTTGGATCAGCATCACAGCACACTGGCTGCTCCCCTCAGCTCACTGAGGGGAAAGAAGGCTCTCAAAGGAGGCAAAGCGGGAAGGAAGGCAGTGCAGATCCAGCTCTGGTTTCCTCTGGAGCTGGAGGATGCCGGCAGCTGCAGAGCTGCCGTGGAGACTGGAGGAAATCTCGGAGGGAGTTAGAAATGGTCAATCAGCGCGGTACTAATCCAGCCCAGCTGTTCTTTTTCCTGACTCAGTGACCATCGCACGGCTTTAGAAGAGGAAGCTATTTATGCTTTGGGTGAAATGTGTTTTCTGGAAAAAGATAATTGCTTTAAATTATCAGCTCACAATTGCAGGTTGCATCCTTGTAAGCTGAATTTTCAGTGTCTACTATTCAACTTGAGCAAAGAAAGACAGAAAATAATACCCATGAAGGATTGCTGCAGGTAAAGCTGGCCTGCTTTTAAAATACATCTGTCCTGGTGGAGGAGCTGATGTGTGGCTTTTTGGATGGCTTAAATAATAAAAGAAAAGAAGCTGTAATCTATTTGCCCTTCTTTTTTTTTTCTTTGCAGGCAGAGAATTTTTTGTGGGTCTTTCCAGGCGGACAAACCAACGCGGTGCAGAAATTCTGGCTGACACATTTAAGGTTTGTAAGTTCATTCGTGCTGTGGGAAATATAAGCTCTCATCCACTGAACCAACTTAAAAATGACACTGGCCAAGGCGTTTGCCAGGCTCAAATGCTTTATTTAGGATATATTTAAAAAAGTACATCTTACTAAAAAGCTTTGAACATCCTGTAGAGTGACAGATGCTGAAGCTGGATCTGAGACATGACATTGCTGCATAAAATGGGGAAAAACTTTTTAGCAGGGCCTGTAGCAACTGGACAAGGGGAAATGGTTTGAAACTAAAAGAGAAGAAGTTTAGACTGGATATTAGGAAGAAATTTTTTATGCTGAGCATGATGAGGCACTGGCACAAGTTGCCCAGAGAGGTGGTGGATGCCACATCCCTGAAAACATTCAAGGTCAGGTTGGATGGGGCTCCGAGTAACCTGATCGAGCTGAAGATGTCCCTGCTCACTGCTGGGGGGTTGGAAATTCATGATCTTCATGATCCCTTCCAAACCAAACCATTCTGTGATTCTATGATTCTAAAAGCAGCTTTGATAGTGGGAGGTTGTTACTATTTGAGAATGTGTCAACAGTCACATTCTTATGTGCTCGTGTGTCGGCAACAATTTCTTATTGCTGGTCCCCAGACAGGGCTTACGTGCCTACAGTTTAATCGCGCATTTCAATATGTTCCTTTACAGCTGCAACAACAGCAGTATTTGAAACACCTTCTGGATTTTACTCTGAGATAAGCTGGTCCAGAGGGGATCATAGAATCATGGAATGGTTTGGGTTGGAAGGGACCTCAAAGCCCATCCAGTCCCACCCCCTGCCATGGGCAGGGACACCTCCCACTGGGTCAGGGGGCTCCAAGCCCCATCCAACCTGGCCTGGAACCCCTCCAGGGGTGGGGCAGCCACCACTGCTCTGGGCAACCTGGGCCAGGGCCTCCCCACCCTCATCGTGAAGAATTTCTTCCTAATGTCTAATCTAAGTCTTCCCCCTCCCAATTTAAAGCCATTCCCCCTCGTCCTATCACATCATGTCATACTTAACCAGTTGACTTGGTGCCCTGGGATACGTTGCTATTGTTAATTTGTGAAGTAAAATTAATTATGGAATGTCTCAGTATAATTATGGAATTAGGACAATTTATAATAACCGTTCTTTGCTCCCATACAGGATTACGCTGTCTCCACAGTCCCTGTTCATGATGCTTTACATCTGAAGAGCTTTTGCAGCATGGCTGGACCAAACTTGATTGCGATCGGATCAAGTGAAGCTGCGCAGAAAGCCCTCAAGGTAAAGCACATAAGAGCATTTTCTAAGCTACAAATTTGGAGTTTGGTTTTTTTCATCTCTACTCAAGGGTGCTGGAATTTTAAAATAGATATAAATCCATGAAAGAGGCAATCAGTACATCTCAGGGTCTCTGCTGTGTGCAAACCATACGGAATGTTTATATCAGGCAAGAGGACGGTGAAGTTAATTTAGCTTTAGCTATCTTTGGGGAAATAAATTGATTTTACAGGTAAAAAGGGGTTGTGGAGGTTATTACTTACAGCTTTGTTGGCTAAAAAGGTGATAATTTGCTGATAGGAGGGAGGAAGCAGATATCATCAGAGCAGCAGTAGGTGTTTACTTCAGGTGTTGCTATGAGGAAATGTGGCTTTTAAAATTGCCAGAGGGCAAGTAAAAGGTTTGACGTGAAGGAGAAAGGAGAGGGGTCTGGTCCCTGTGGCGAAGGTGACTTGCGTTTGTGTTCTGCAGTGTGGACTTTCTGGATGAAACCAGTAGATTCAGCTGCAGGGGGACCAGTCTTACACATTTTTATCATGACTTGCCTTCAAAAGTCAAACCAAAACCTACTTCTCAGTGATGGCAGCAAATCCCAAATTTTAAGCTTGTGATTATACTGATTTTTTTTGCCAATAAATAAGAACCACAGTGCAGGGGTTGCCCTGTGGCTTTGCAGAAGCCTCCTTGATGCAACGTGATCACTAATGCATGGAGGAAGCTGGCTCCACAGGTTGCCCAGAGCAGTGGTGGCTGCCCTGTCCTTGGAGGGGTTCAAGACCAGGCTGGATGGGGCTTGGAGCCCCCTGACCCAGTGGGAGGTGTCCCTGCCCATGGCAGGAGGTGGGACTGGATGGGCTTTGAGGTCCCTTCCAATCCAAGTGTGTCCCTTGTAGTAAATGAGAAGGAGTGAAGATGGTTCTGCCTTAACCAGTGAGAAAGCTTGCTGAAATCTGCTCTGTTTAAACGCAGCGCGCGCAACCTGCCTTGTGTCTCATGAATTGTTCTCAAGAACAGCACTGCTACCGATGCCCGAGGCTGCTGGTCAGGGTCTCTGCCAGGCAGAACGTTTACAACGTGCAGCTCCGAGATCGACATCCCTCTCCCCCAAAGAGCTTAGGAATCCATCCCACACATCTCGAACACCTCCTCAGCTTTGCTAAGCTGGTGATATTTATTACCTTAAAACATCCTTAAGTATTGGCAGACTGGAGGCCTGAGAGACTTCTCATCCTTGCTGCCATGTTGTGATATTTCATTGCACATTTGCTTTCCAGATCTTCTACATTTTCCTCCTGGGCATAATCCTAGGACTTTTCATTTCCCAGCAGCTTCATTTTTACTATAAGAGCTCAGCAGAGATTTGATGGGAGTTTTTTTTTTCCTTTTTTATCTTGTGACAGTTAAAGATTTAAAATGTCAAATATCTCAACTAAGATAAAACCAATATTGGAACTCTGGGAATCTCCCCTGCTGGATGTGGGTTGAGTTAGGGAGGCTGGGAACGGGCAGTCTTGGCTGGCTTAGACATGGAACTTGGCAGCAATTAAGTGAACAGGATAGCAGCCTAATTGCTCCATGTGAGCCGGGGCAGCTCTGAAACAAGAGGACGGTCCCTTGGCTTCCCACATAGTTTAAGTTTGTTTGTTCATTTCAACAAGCTGTTGAAGTTGCTTCCCTATTAGAAATCACTCCATGAAGCTCTGGATCCACATTCCCGAGTCTTCTCCTCTGAGAAACTTAGGACAACTGGTTTGAGTTGTAAAGGTCTGATGTTCCTGATGCTGCCAAATTGATTTAGTCTGGGGTGGAAAGAGCCCTGCATCTTTCCCTGTGGAATACCTGGTGTAGTCGGAGGTGTCCCTGCCTGTGGGAGGTGTCCCTGCCCATGGTAGTGGGTTGGAAATGGATGGGCTTTACGCTCCCTTCCAACCCAAACCATTCTATGAAATACACACTGTCTCAAATATTCAGGCTCAAACTCAACGTGCATCATGAGCAGCGTGCTGATGAAGTTTGCAGATACCCAGACAAGCCCTACACTTGGATAGAATGTTTATAAACATGAACAAAATTCATGTACAATACTCATTGCTCAGAGCTGCAATTTGAACTTGAGCCAGGACTAATCTGAGAACTCATCAGTTTGATTAAAGCCTTTCGCCCAGCTCGGCTCATCGTGTTGCAGTGCATCAATTTAGCTATTGTAGCCAAAAATATTTTTTTTGATAAGCTGATTAAATGTTGCTGGTAACTTGCTGTCAATTAAATACCAGCGTTAATCAGGGTAGAGTGAAAAACAGAATCATGGGATGGTTTGGGTTGGAAGGGGCCTCAGTGCCCATGCGGTTCTACCCCCTGCCATGGGCAGGGACCCCTCCCACTGGATCAGGGGGCTCCAAGCCCCATCCAACCTGGCCTGGAACCCCTCCAGGGATGGGGCAGCCACCACTTCTCTGGGCAACCTGGGCCAGGGCCTCCCCACCCTCACAGCAAAACATTTCTGCCTAAGATCTCATCTCAGTCTCCTCTCTTTCAGGTTAAAACCGTTCCCCCTCACCCTATCCCTGTACTCCCTGATCCAGAGCCCCTCCCCAGCTTTCCTGGAGCCCCTTTCAGTACTGGGAGGCTGCTCTGAGGTCTCTCTGGAGTCTGTTTCTTGCTCAGTGCATTGGATCCAAATCATCTCACATCCTGGGGAACCTCTGGCTTTTCCTCCAGGGTTTTAAATCTTTTCAGGTAGAAATTAGTGGAGAACAAAGAGGTAAAATGTCTGTATTGGAAAAGGCAGAGTTGGCAGTGCTGCTTCTCCTGGTGTCTGAATTCTTGCTTTTTGACCTTAGTGATTTATTTGTATTTGTTCACTTGTCTCTGAAGAACAAAAATTCAGGTACTTTTAGCCTCGTGCAGTTGCAGCAGGATCTGTGAAGGCATTGATACTCAGAATGAAAGCTTCTCCCTGGGTGTTACGGGATGGGCTGAGCTAGGGCAGCACTGTAGCTACTCCTCATGTCCCCTTCACTATTTGTGTGGCCGTGTGGTCACCAGAGCTTCTGGCGAGTTGTGCACCTGGCACAGCCTGGCGTGCTGTGCAGCTCCTTTGTTGTGCTGCTTGGTTGTTTTAAACCTCTCCTTTGTTGTTGCCATTTTTCATGGCTGCTCTGGAAATGCAATCAGGATGATTAAGCTGTCTTTAACCATCTCTGGGAGCTATTTTCATTCTGCAGAGCCTCTTCTTAGGCAACAAGTGCGCTGCGATATTGTGCTATGCTAACGTTTTATGTTTAGAATAGGATTTATCTCTCTGCTAACAATGTCGTTTGACAGAGAGGTTTTTCTTGGTTGTTCTTACTGGTGGAACTCACATATACCTGCAATACTTTAAAACTAGAAAAAGAATCCTCATCTGGTGCTCACATATGGCAATCGATCCCGAGTTCGGTGCGACGTGTGTCGTGTAAAACACTGTAAGTCAGTTAGGAAGCAAATGCATAGAGTTTAGGATTATAGAGCACATGGTAGGAGCAGGTAATAAATCAGAAGTGACATTTTAACCATGAAATCCTGTTCAGGCTCTGGCAACTGTGGAATATTTGAGCTGCAGCTGGAAAGTGGCACTTGAGGAGATGGGCAGAGAGAGACAAATGAACTGCGGCAGCTCCCAGCGCCTGTAGTGGCTGTCACTTCTGAAACGTTAACTTCCCTCTGCTGTTTGCAGCAGGCATTTAATTCCTTCTTGTAGTTAAACCCACTCATAATTCTGTACATGTAACTCCTCAGGTGAATGTTGGCTGTGGCTGTTGAGCCAGTAAAGCCTGGGATTATTCTCCTCTTTCCCCGGTGAAGCCAGGATTTCCTTCAAACCCGTCACCTCTGGGCTGTGACCCGGCACCGCTGGCGTCGCTGACCTTTGCTGTGAAGGAGGATGAGTTCAGGCTGTGGATGGTGCAGGGAGGTGACAGGGCAGCGCTCCGAGGGGGAATTCGCTGCATTTCCGCAAGGAGGGACACGGCCCCAGCTGGGGCAGCAGATGAGTAGGAACTGGCCTGGGATGTAATCCAGAGCAGGGTCCAGCAGCAAAGCAAACGGTAGGTGAGATGACAGTGGGATGACAGTGAGATGACAGTGGGAACCGTGACACAGCATCAGGTACACCCTCCTTTCTGTACCTGTGCTCTGTAGCGAATCCTGAAACTCCACGTGTCTGTCCATTGGCTGTACCTGCTGGTTGGCATGGAGCGCAAATCCTCTCTGCTCTCCATAAAGAGTGAAGACTTGGAAAGCAGCAGATGATGGTGGACATAGTCTTTGATTGGAGCAGCTTTGTGATCAAACCATTCCCTGTCACCCTTTTGATAACTGGTGTAGCAATCCCAAAAGATCTGAGGGTTGTTCTGTCATGGGAATGGAGCTTGGAGCCCCCTGATCCAGTGGGCGGTGTCCCTGCCCATGGCAGGGGGTAGAACTGGACGGACTTTAAGGTCCCTTCCAACCCAAAACATTCTGTGATTTTATGAAATGCAGCCCCTTATGCTGTTTTAACAGAGGTCAAGGGAGGCTTATGGCAAGCACATCTTAAGGATGAAAGAGAAAGGAGCCCCTTTTGTGCAGCCAGTCTCTTGGTCTGCATCCAAAGCTGTGATCAGAGCAGTGCTTTTAAAGACTTGGCCACGAGGAGTTGTTCTAGCCTTGGTGGTTGCCCCTGTTCCTGTGATTAAATGCCTTTTGTTTTCACTCCGTTTGGTGTAACTGAAGGCTCTGCTGTGCCAGCTGGAAGAAGCCAAGGACTCTTCTCCTGCATGGGAGCAGAGTTATAGTGCCTGCGTAGCAGCTATGGGGTTAATGGCTTTAAACTGGAAAGGGGAAGATTTAGATTAGACATTAGGAAGAAATTCTTCACAGTAGGGTTCAGGAGGCCCTGGCCCAGGTTGCCCAGAGCAGTGGTGGCTGCCCCATCCCTGGAGGGGTTCAAGGCCAGGTTGGCCGGGGCTTGGAGCCCCCTGATCCAGTGGGAGGTGTCCCTGCCCATGGCAGGAGGTCAGAACTGGATGATGTTTAGGGTCCCTTCCAACCCAGACCATTCCATGATTCCATGATTCCCAGCTCTGCCACAGCATAACCTCCAGAACAGGCACCTGAGGGAAAGCTTCATCTCTCCGGTGTTCTTAGAAAGCAGCCGGTGCTCCTGAGCAGCATGGAAAAGCTCAGCTAAATCTGCTCTCCCTGTTGTCTGTGTAGTGTCTGTCTTTCCTGGCGATGCCCAAACAGCAGCTCTTCTTCCTTAAGAATTCATCATTTGTACCTCTGCTTATTCCCCGCATGAGGTCACAATCCTCTATTTACGATATCGTAATGGGTTGCTGTGGAAATGATTGCTAACATTAATAACCCAGCGAGGATGACATCACGTGGGGAATTAGCAGAAACCGTGGATGAATGCTGACTTCTCTGTAACGCAGCAGCAAAGAAAAGAGAGGGAAATCCAGAGAACAATTGACATCTTACCCCTAAAAATGAAAAAAATGAGACTTTGCTGCTCTTAGCCTTACAGAGAGGAAAATGAGTCAATTCTGTGTATTTTCCTTTTAGCTCCTGATTTTCCATTACTTTGTGAATTAAGGGTGTACAGTATCTCAGAGGACGCAGGTCTTGACTGAATACCGGGAGGTGACCCACTGCTTTAAAACGGCAACTACGTGTGTTTTTCTTTTAATTAAAATTAGATGTTGTAATAAGCGTACTGTGCTGAACTGAGCATCAGTGCTGTTGGTCACAGAATCATGGAATGGTTTGAGTTGGAAGGGACCTCAAAGCCCATCCAGTGCCACCCCCTGCCATGGGCAGGGACACCTCCCACTGGATCGGGGGCCCCATCCAACCTGGCCTTGAACCCCTTCAGGGATGGGGCAGCCACCACTGCTCTGGGCAACCTGGGCCAGGGCCTCCCCACCCTCACAGGAAATAATTTCTTCCTAAGATCTCATCTCAATCTCCCCTCCTTCAGCTTAAAACCTTTCCCCTCGTCCTATCCCTGCGCTCCCTGGTAGAGTTTAGTTTGCAAATGTGCAGAAGAATCCAGTCCTTTGAAGATACTGACTCACAAGTACATATTTATAGAGACTCTTGTATTAGGCATATTTTATTGAATTTTTTTAAAGGGTGAGGCAAGTGTCCCTTTCAATACTTCTTTGTCATCGGCAGTGAGGCCGTCAGCCACAGGAGCTGGGTCAGAGGCTGCCGGAGAAGATGTCATTTGACTTGCGTAAATGGGGACTCATGTTTCTATTCCTTTGCTTCTTTGTTTTCCTTTGACTGTTCTCTCCCCGGGTTCCTGTTCCAAAAGACAGGATGTTCATTCTCTTGCTTTCTTGGCTGACAGCAGTAAGACACGTAAGCTGCTTCCCTTTCCCCTCCTCAGGTGGTGGTTCCCCTTTGGGCAAGAGCTGGCAGGCAGGTGACAACGTGGCCGTGACACAAGGTGGTCCAGAGGCACAGAGCGGCACCAGTGGGCACGTGGTACCCGTCATCGCATCTGCAGTGATGCAAAAGGTGTCCCACACCAGGACGAGCCGAGGAGCAGGGTGGGAGGTGTTGCTTAAAGGGCTCTGCATTCTGGAAAACATGACTGAGAGGGTGCAGCAGGGAGGAGAAGCCCAAGCCCAGCTGCTGAGGGCGTGGGTGGTAGGTGGAAGTTAGAGTAATGCTCTGGCTGCGTATGGGCTAAGAAATGTGGCGTGTTGACCGTGACAGAGTGGGGCATCGCTGCTTTCAAATAGATCTCGAACGTGGTTTGCATCCGTAGGGACTGTGCTACCCTGGCTTATATCTCTAGCAGACTTTTGGGCACCTGACAAGAAGCCTTAGGTCACTCTGCTGGGAGTTATGCTGCTCAAAGTGGCTGTCTTGTCCCCTTCCTGCTGAGTCTACCCTGCTGTTGTCTCTCCTGCCTGTCTGCATTTCAGAGGTGACGATCCTGATAGATTTCGACATTCAGGCAAGATCGCTGTCCCCTCTGATCAGCATGGCCGACTGTTCATGGGAAGATAGAATTGTTACGGTTGGAAAAGACCTCTAAGATCACCCAGCCCAACCCCACTGTGCCTACTAAACCGTGTCCCCAGGTGCTACATCCACGTGTTCTTTGAAGCCCTCCAGGGACAGAGACTCCCCCACTGCCCTGGGCAGCCACTGCCAGGGCTCCACCACTCTTTCAGTGAAGAAATTTTTCCTGATACCCAGTCTGAACCTCCCCTGATGCAACTTGAGGCCATTTCCTCTCGACCTGTCACTTGTTACTTGGGAGAAGAGACCAGCACCCCCCTCATCACAACCTCCTTTCAGGTAGTTGTAGGGAGGAATAAGGCCCCCCCCTCAGCCTCCTCCATGCTAAACAATCCCATGGTTGCTGTTGGCACTGCTGTGTCTGAAGAAGACTGTGAGAAGCTGTTGAGCAGCGTGGTTTGTGCGACAGGCTGTGTCCCAGCACCCGGGCACACAGCACCGTGGCACAGCTCACCAGCCGCACCCTGCCCTGCATTTCCTTCTGTTGAACCCTAAGGCTGTTGCTTTCTTTCCCCAGCACCAATTGTTTCTCCAAATATAAAGAAGGAAGGAACCCAATAGACTGAGACAGGACAAGAAAACAATGGATGGAATTTGGTGTAGATAAGTGTGAATCGATGTGCAGCAGGGACAGGGAGAGTGACAGTGTGAGTGTCACAGAGGAAATAATGTGCTCTGACTGATCGTTACAGCAGAAATAAGATTCTGGGCTGGTTGAAATTGCCGGCTCAGATGAAAACCAAATGGAGAACATCATTATGGGACTGATTACAGCCTGTTGGCTCTTGTGTGCACTTTGCGTGCACAACTGCATCGTTCCCGATAAGATAAAGTAGAACTGGAAAGGTTCAGAGAAGTGCGATAAGGATGGATGGATACCCAGAACAGCTCGCTAAGGGGACAAACAAAGCAAACTATGAAAGTTGGACATCTAAGATGGGCTGATAGATGCCTATAAAATCAGGAGTGATGTGGAAGAGACAACCAGGGATGATTTGTTCATTATTTCTTCCAATGCAAAAACCAGGGGAGCTCTAAAAGCAAGAGGCAAGTTCAAAAAAGAAAAGAAAAGCAATGGTTCCTCACACAGGGTGTGTGAACCCTGGAGCTGCCTTGCTGCAGGTTTAAAAGCCACCTGGACAGACTCTTGGGGCAGTGCCAGAAGGGGTATCGCTCTGTGTGACAGCTGACAAGTTGAGGCTCCTGGTAACCACACACCAAATTTCAGTCGCCTCCAGCCTCTGCCTTGGGATGCAGAAGTGGGCGCGGTCACCTCTGGCATGGGGTTGGGCACCCGCATCACGCAGCACTGAAAAAGAACCTCTTCCAGGTTCTGCAAGCATTGAAAAATGTCAGATTTGGTAATCGGTGATGTTTTCCAGGTAGTGAGCAATAATTTGACTTTCTCAGTCCTCCATCCAGACGTCAATGTTCTGGCCAGGTGCCTGGCCTCAATTTTGGCCTTCGTGTGTGAGGGCAACCTCGATGGGCTGGGAGAGCTGGGGTTGTTCAGCCTGGAGAAGAGAAGGCTCTGGGGAGACCTTAGAGCAGCCTCCCAGTACTGAAAGGGGCTCCAGGAAAGCTGGGGAGGGGCTCTGGATCAGGGAGTGCAGGGACGGGATGAGGGGGAATGGTTTTAAGCTGAAAGAGAGGAGATTTAGATGAGATATTAGGGAGAAATGTTTTGCTGTGAGGGTGGGGAGGCTCTGGCCCAGGTTGCCCAGAGCAGTGGTGGCTGCCTCATCCCTGGAGGTGTTGAAGGCCAGGTTGGATGAGGCTTGGAGCCCCCTGATGCAGTGGGGAGGTGTCCTTGCCCGTGGCAGAGGGGTGGAACTGGATGGGCTTCGAGGGTCCTTCCAACCCAAACCATTCCATGACTTTGTGATAAGCCCACTGTTGCTCCCAGATCTGGTGGTTCTTTCTCCAAGCAGAGGAGGAAACCTGCTGTCCTCCAGACTCCCAGCCAGCCTGGGCAGATGTGCCTGCGTGTTGCTGAGTTCTTCTCATCACTGTTACGCTGCCCTGCACCACAGAAGACGTAATTGTCATCTTCACAGGCAAAGTCTTGATGTAGCTTAACCTTTCCTCACGATTTGGAATCTCCTGAATTAAAATCTTCGAGTTTACTCTGTGCTTCAGGACAAACGTTTGTAAAGCAGACCAAACTTTAATGTGCTTGGAAAGAGAGAAAGAGATGGAATGGAAAAATATCTTAAGTGGTTTTAAGTAAATAGTTGTGTTTTAATGATACTGAGACTTGAAGGACTTAAGACAAGGTGGTCGAAATCTGGTGAGGGAAAGATCCTGTGGGTGATTGGTTTCCATACATTTGGTTTAGACTTAGGTTTGCTTTTTCTTCTAGATAGAGAAGCAGGGGCCAATTATATAAAATCAGACCCACAAATCTGCTCTTCAGCTTCTTGGTCGATGTGACGTGGGCATTGCTAAGCGCGGAGTTCATTGCCGCGTCAGCAAGAGGAACATCCAATGTATGTTTGTTTTTGCTTGTGGGACTTTGGAGACACAAAGGCGCGTTGCAGGTGTGGTGGGTTTGGTCGCCCTCTGTCCTGTAGCAATCGGGGTGTGAAGAGGTCCCAGATGCCGGCTGGGCTCGTGGAGGGGGAAAATTTGTCACTAGGCTTGGTCTGTTTTAGAAGTGCATGGAGTCATCTTGACTCTGTCAGTGATACCAGACCCTAAACGTGTGGCATTTTTCCTTCATGCATCATTCTGCTTCATATTTAGGATTATTTAGCTTATCCATTACCTCAGTCGTCTGAGGACACACTATAGAAAAGGCATTTTAGGCTATGTGAATGACTTCAACATAAGGAAACCATGACTAAGGGCTGAGAAATGCACAGTGAAAATTACCCTTTGCAGGCCCAAGAAAATTCCCAGAAAAACTAGGCACGTGGGAAATGCCTGGCTCTTCACGTTGCGGGTCGTACGGCGTTTGTGGGCAGCGAGCCAGCCCTCCGCAGATGCATTGTGTGAGCACTGTAGTCTTTGTAAACTTGGCATTGCCTAGAAACGCGTATATTTTTGGGGTGTATCTGATAGAAAATACAATCAGGTGACCTTGCTTTTATCTCTTTCTCTGCCCTGCAGTGCTGTCGGGCCGGGCATGTGTGCTCCGTGAGTTTACATAATAGAAATAACGGCTTTAAATTGGAAGGGGGAAGATTCAGATTAGACATTAGGAAGAAATTCTTCACACTGAGGGTGGGGAGGCCCTGGCCCAGGTTGCCCAGAGCAGCGGTGGCTGCCCCATCCCTGGAGGGGTTCCAGGCCAGGTTGTATGGGGCTTGGAACCCCTTGATCCAGTGGGAGGTGTCCCTGCCCATGGCAGGGGGTGGGGACTGGTTGGGCTTTGAGGTCCCTTCCAACCCAAACCATTCTATGAAATATGAAGAACCCTGCTGGTCTTCAAACTTGATTGCCTTGTGCGCGTGTTTCTGCTGCACCCAGAGGCTCAGCTGTAGCAGCGATGAAAGCTTGCAAATCTGATTTCTTCTCTTAAAAGCTGAGGAAGAGAGTGCTCTTGTATTGTCAAACCTCCCCCGGCTGATAAATGTTTTCTTGCGGTGTCGTTCAGGCTGAGGTCCCACTCCCACTGTCACAGTCGGGTACTCAAACCCCCGTGCTGCTTCATCTCACTTTCCCACTCATTTTTTCTCATTTGTTTCTGAATTAATTCAGCCACCGCTTCTGTGCTTTTGAATCTTGAGAACAGTCCTCCCAGCGTGCCCTCGCCATCAGCTCCCAGGCTTCCTGAAGCCGGTTTGTACCTCCTGCTGGCACGGCAAGGGCCCTGCCACTCATCCGCCTTGCTCCTGCTGTTCTCACCTCGGCATTTTGCAGAAGCCAATGAATGGGGGCTGTGTCCAGAGCCTTCTGCCTCTGAATTCAGTCGCAGTTTCATATGGAGTTGTTTCGCGGTGATTCACGATGACATTCTGATGGATGAGCTGTTCCTAGAGGAAAAACCTACAGTATCAGGATTCTGATTCCGCCAAGGACTGGGGTTGTTTAGCCTGGAGAAGAGGAGGCTGAGGGGAGACCTCATCGCTTTCTGCAGCTCCCTGAGAGGAGGTTGTGGTGAGGTGGGTGCTGGGTTCTTCTCCCAAGTAACAAGTGATAGGACGGGATGAAATGGCCTCAAGTTGCACCAGAGGAGGTTCAGACTGGATTTTAGGGAAAATTTCTTTACAGAAAGAGTGGTGGAGCCCTGGCAGAGGCTGCCCAGGGCAGTGGTGGAGTCTCCATCCCTGGAGGCGTTCAAAAAAGCCTGTGGCCGTGGCACTTTGGGATGTGGTTTAGTAGGCATGGTGGGGTTGGGCTGACGGTTGGACTGGATGAGCTTGGAGGTCTTTTCCAGCCGTAACGATTCCATGATTCTGTACCTGGAGAAGGCAAAACTGGGAGCGCAGCAAATCCAAGCATGCTGGTTTTTTCTCTCCTTACATGTGTATTTCGGGGCAGATTTAATAAATATGTTTCTTTAATCCAAACTTTAAAAGATGCTGTAGGGAAACAAAGAGGAGCTGCAGGCAGAGGGTGAGTCTGCTGGCTCTTGTGACCAGGGAGAAGGGTTGCACAAGGTGCAAGCACATCAACTACTGCTTGATGTCTGCAAGAACAAGGAAAGTGTAACACAATACACCTTGGCAACATAAGAGAAACAAAATCATAGGTAGGAAAGTCAACAGTGGTGAGCACAGTAAAGGAAATGCATCTGATGAAGTGAAGGTGCAAGGATGTTTTTCCCATTGGCCTTTTACGGAGGTGGCTGTAACCTTGGGAGCTCAGGAGAGTTTTGTGGCTTCAGGAGAAACCAGAAATGACCATCTGATAACGCTTCCTGAGGAATGCGTGGCATTCTTCGTTGGGAGTTCCGTGTTCTCCACGGGATGTGGGTGACTCAAGCAGCAGCTTGAGAAATGCACCCAGACCTACAAAGGAATTACTTAGTATAGGTGTGTGCAAGCGCAAGTTGCTTTGTTGCTTCTCAGTGTGTTGTAGATCCTTGTTATAATTCAGCTCTAGACAGTAATTTTTTATGAGTGAGAAGTAGTAATAAATGAATAACCTTGCAAATAAAGTAATGATAAACTTAGCTGTGCCTAAAATCAACGTCTGCTCTCTGTGATGCAATATGAATCTGCGGGCTTTCCCCAGGAAGGGAATTCAATCCAAAAAATTGTAAACAGGTATCAAGTTTATTAAAATAATATCATTTTGAGTATTTTTACGCTGATAAAAGCCTTTTCTTTCTGTTCACATCATTGCAATCCGTGTGAGAACAGGGAAATTGGAAAGAAACTGGAACGCTTGCTTAGGCTTTTGGTAGTCTTTGAGTTTTGTTCTCTCCTTCGTTCTTCTCGGTCTCTGTCAGAGTGAAGCTGACGTAGAGCTGGAACAGCGCAATGGGGAGCCGGGTGTGTTGTCTCCAGGCTTTTCCCATCTGTATTAAAAAGTTGAGCCTGATCCAAAACACGGGATCTCAGGCTTCTCCTGTGCTGTGAGGCTCTGTATCTGAAATTCCAGCCAGGATCCCAAGTTGTGTAGGAGCCCTACATTTATAACCCAAACCCCTGAAACCCACCGGCGCTGCTGTTCCGAGGAGATCATTGTGTTGTCCCCTTGGGAACGCGGATTAGAGCAGACGTGCCTCTCGCTTCCCGGCACAGGTGCTTGCTGAAAGAGGAACTGCTTGGAAAGCAGAAAGAAGGGCGATGAAAAGAGTTAGGATTGGGCTGATATCCAGGCTGGGAGCTGGTCCTGTCCTCTCTGCGTTAATCCACGCTCAGTTTAGAAATGTTGAATGATTGCTGCTTTTTCTGAAGGTGCTGAGCACCTATAGTCTCCATCAATGCAAGCGGGAGTTTTGCATACTCAATGTGCATTCCTTGAGGAAAAGACTTCATGGACAATGCTTATTGAGTGCCCTGCTTAATCCTGCTGCTCACAGGAACTGTTTCTCAAAGGTTTATTGCTCTTTTTTACTGGGCTGCATCAAAAGAACCGTGGCCAGCAGGTCAAGGGAGGTGATTCTCCCCCTTTACTCCACTCTGGTGAGACCTCACTTGGAGTATTGTGTCCAGTTCTGGAATCACCAACATAAGAAGCCTGTGGAACTGTTGGAACGGTTCCAGAGGAGACTACAGGGATGATCCGAGGGCTGGAGCACCTCTGCTATGAGCACAGGCTGAGAGAGTTGGGGTTGTTGAGTCTGGAGAAGAGAAGGCTCTGGGGATACCTTAGAGCAGCCTCCAGTATTGAAAGGGGCTCCAAGAAAGCTGGGGAGGGGCTTTTTACAAGCGCCTGGAGTGACAGGACGAAGGGAAATGGCTTTGAATTAGAAGGGGGAAGACTTAGATTGGACATTAGGAAGAAATTCTTCACACTGAGGATGGGGAGGCCCTGGCCCAGGTTGCCCAGAGCAGTGGTGGCTGCCCCATCCCTGGAGGTGTTCCAGGCCAGGCTGGATGGGGCTTGAAGCCCCCTGATCCAGTGGGAGGTGTCCCTGCCCATGGCAGGGGGTGGCACTGGATGGGCTCTGAGGTCCCTTCCAACCTAAACCGTTCTGTGATTTCATTTAGGGTCAGTAGATCCTTCCTTGAAGGGCAGAGATGGAAAGAGATCTCCTGACTTGCTGCACAGCAAACCGGCTCTTGGCTGACTTGGCAATCACAATTAGCTCGTTTCTGAAGGCTGTGTTCTCCCATTTGTTTGGGGCTGCTGATGTCTCAAGAGCTGCACTTTGTGTCTCCTGGCAGACCATGCAACAGATGAGCGACCACCGCTACGACAAGCTGACGGTGCCTGATGATGCTGCAGCAAACTGCATCTACTTAAACATTCCCAGCAAAGGCCACGTCCTGCTGCACCGAGCCCCCGAGGAGTACCCAGAGAGTGCCAAGGTGAGAGCCATGCTGAGGGAGAGCCCCAGCTTCACCCGGAAGTCAGTGGGAATTGAAATTGGATGCTTTCCAGGATGGGCTGTATTTACCAAAAGAGCGGTGAAGCCCTGGCAGAGGCTGCCCTGGGCGGTGGTGGAGTTGCCATCCCTGAAAGCGTTCAAAAAACATGTGGACTTGGTGCTTTGGGACATGGTTTAGCCGGCATGGTGGTGTCGGGATGGTGGTTGGACTGGATGAGCTTAGAGGTCTTTTCCAACTTCAGTGATTCTATGATCCTATCATGGAAACACCACATGGGGAAAGGTGAAAGGCCTGGACTCTGTTCTTATCTCCACTGCTGATTTAATTTCTGTGCCTTTTGTTCCCCTGGTGCTTCTTCTGAATAACTGGATGTAGCAACAGTTCTGGTTGGACTCGATGATCTCAAAGGTCTTTTCCAACCAAATGATTCTATGGTTCTGCTCACGGAGCTGTTGGTGCGTGTGAATCCCACATCCAGAAGGCCGTTTACACCGCAGGTGTTAGTGTTGATTCCAAATGACGAGATGGCTCATGGTTCACTGATAAATCCCTGCCTGTTCATTCTAGAGAAAAGGGAGAAGGGAGTGGTGTCAGTGTAATGATTTCTGTGCCATTTTCCTTCCTAAACAGGTATTTGAAAAACTGAAGGACCATATGCTGATCCCAATAGCCAACACAGAACTGGAGAAGGTGGACGGGGCGCTCACCTGCTGCTCTGTGCTCATTAACAAGAGTTCAGAATTATGAGTTTACAGAGTCCCTCCCTTGTACCTGGCAATAATGTTACACACAAGGTAGACGAGTCTGTATCCACACTTTTATTGGTTTGATTGACAATCTACTGTACCACTGTGCTACTAACCCTTGTTTACAGATTTTTTGCTTTCGTGTATTTTTATCATGTCCTTGCAGATGGTATTTAAGGTAGACGTGTGGTTTGTTGGGGGGCACATAACTCTGAAGTCCGTTAGTCCCACGGGCTAGCAGAAGACAATTATAACAGCTAACCCCTAGCTTTAGTGATTTAACATATCTGTGTGAAAATTTAAACTAATTCTCAACATTTCAAGCAAATCTTTTGTCTTTACGCTGTTCCCTTCTCCTGTCTTTTTTTTATCTTGCTTCTTTGCTCTGCATCTTTTTTCCCCTTCCTCAGTCTTTCGTCTCTGTTTCTCTTTACTTTCAGTGATGTGAGGTATCGGGGGGGACTGATGGAAATCCAGTGGGCTCATGAACTTGGTGTCTTGTGTGTGGGGAGCCTTTCTGGATCAGCGGGCAATGGGCTGTGCTCACTGTCTCAGCCACATCCCGTTGCTGTTGCGTCTGGAATCAGTTTCCGACTCCAGGTGGCAACTCCGGAGAATGCTTCCTCCAACAGGAGCATCCAAGGGCAACGTCTGCCTGGGAAACTGGAATGACAGAAAACAAGACATTAGTAGTGCAAACACACGAGGTGTATCCTGCAAGTTCAGATCCCACTTTGCTGCTAATGCCGTGACTTTCGATTTGGTCAGAATGGAAGAGGAGTTTTTCACAAAGGCCAGATCCCAGGGAGCACCCGGACCACAAAACCAAAAGGCTGAGATGCTTTTGGAAAGGTTAAACCTACAGAAGTAAACTAAAATGCATGAGGGGGGTTAATTCTGTGTACTTTTTAAAATTTATTTCTGTCTCACTTGTTTTTTCCTCTTTTGGAGGCCACTTAGCAAAATTCAAAAGAATTTGGGTGATGGGAGGAGTTGAAGGACAGCTATTCCTGGATTCCACGCATGAATAAGGGAAGCGATTTTTTCCTGAAAGACTGGCATTTGTGCTTTATCTGCCCTTGGGGCGATTTTCCTTGGAACAATAACCATCTTATTTTTTTTAATTGCATGAATATTTACTGTGGCATTCGGTTAAAACAAACTTATTTTTTGTAGCACATTCCACGGCGCTTTTACCCACTGAGTCATGGGGTTTTTTTTCACCGCAGTAAAGCGAAGCGCACCCCATTGTATTCACATGCTTCTTGTTAAACCATTTGTAAACTATGGATGGAGAAATTCCCAAACAGAGGCAGCAGTGGGAACTCTCCGGAGACTGACGAATAGTCTGAACATGTTATCAGCTTCCTAGACATCTCCACCACCTTTCCTGCACCGCTCGTGGTGTGTTGTCAAGGTACAGTAGGAAGTGAGCAGGGGGGGTTCCAGCGATGTGTTCTGCAGGAAAGCAAGCAGGGTTATTCAGGTTTGGGTTTCCTTTGGAAACCTGCGTGCTTTTTGGTGCAGTCATAAGGGAAGAAACACGAGTACTCGCATCCGGAGGTGTTCTTCAGCGTATTTCTTGCCTCGTCTCAGTGGTTAATGAGGAGGAAACCTCCTGGCGGAGCCCAGAATCCATCTGATGCTCTGTGGGCGCGCTGTGTGTTGTGGTGACATGAGGTATCAGGAGGGAGGGAGCAGTGACGAGCAAATAGCTGTGTGGAAAGAGAGCGTGTCCCAAGGGAGAGCTTGAAACAAGTGCTGGTTTTATGGCTATGTGCTGTCCCGAAAGGATCTCCTGATGTTTCCTCTTTGTTTCCATACGCCATTGTTTAAGCCTGACCCAGGTGTAACTGTTGCAGTGGGGAATTTTCCTGCCTTCCTTTGGTGCTTTTCAAATACCCGATGGAGCATCTTGCGTTTTAAAATGACTTGATATTAAACAAAGGTTGTGTGCCAAAAAGTGACCCTGTAGGATTTAGCTGAGGCCTCCTGGAGGCAAGCTGTGCTCTGTTCAAAACCTGTGCAGCCATGGGAGCTGTTGGACAAAGCAGGAGCAGAGCCCCCCTCACCTGTCCGTGCACCTCCTGGGATCTGGCCCCCATCCATGGCCTTCAGTCCCTCTTCCCTCCTCTCGCTGGGGAGCCAGAGCCTCTGACTACTCTGGGGCAATGTGAGGCTGTGGGATTCCTGTTCAGTTTATCTCTGAAACTTCCTCGTGGTTTTGTCCTTTGACGCTTTCTCACCTTTTTCCTGTCTTTCTCTTCCTCAGATTCTCATTTCTAGTTTGTGTTGTGATGCTCACTTTTCTCTTTTAACCCCAAGTGATTTCTTCCTTCTGTTGCCTCAGTTCTCCTACTTCTGTCTTCTTTTTTTCTGTCCTTCTCCCCCTTTGCTGTTCACTCCAGAGCATCCCAACCCGCAGTTGACTACCCAAGCTCCGTCCCTCCTTGAGTAGGTACCAGGAGGGAGGAGAAACTGAGGGATCCGCTTTGGCTCTGACCAGCTTCTCTTGAGCTGGAAGGGTGACTGTCAACAGGAGCTGTAGATCCAGAGTGACAAGGGTGACTCCTTCTCTTTAGGATTTCTCCAGAAAAGAGAAACATTCGTGTTGGACATTGTCGGTTTCTTGTGTCCCTGAGAGCAATGGAATAGTTGGCAATTAATTCCCCTGGCTCCCCAAGGCAGGGAGTGAGAGAGATGGGACCTTGAAGCTGAGGAACATCTCCGTTGACGGAAAGGCTGGTCTTTCCCCTGTTGCCATTTGGATTTCCTTGCCTTCAGGGCTGCACTTTGGTACAGGAACTGGCTGAAGGACCTGAATTCCCTCAGGTGAGGGTCTCAAGCTGTATCCAGATTAACTTCAGACACAGAATTTCGGTGCTCTAAATCACACCTGCATCCTCTCTGTTGGTCTCAGTAGGTGTCGTAGCCTCCTAACACAGACGCTCTGCGTTACATCTTAGCCTGATGCCAAAAGCAACCTAAATTAGTTAGTGGGATTGCCCTCACCTCTCTGCTTTTAATGTTATTCTTTATTCTGGCATTATAAAGCAAAAAAACCACTAAGAGCACTTCAGTTTGTGCATTTGCAGTATGGTACTAAGAACTAAAAATCACGCCAAATGCTTCTCGTTCTTGCCATTTGCTGTTTTTCCTGTTGCCCAAACGAAGAATTCAGTTGTGAGGACATTTCTGCTGCGATACATAAGCATCTGACGGGCATCCCGTATGTCTTGTCACCAGAACATTTCTCAGATGCCTTGATATAAATCATCATCCTTGCTTAATGCAAATAATAAAACAAAATCCCAAGCCAAAAAAGGAGATGAGATACTGAACGCTAACAGCTGCCCACTTGAAACACTCAATAGCGACTGGCAGGCTGTGTGACATCGCAGGACAGTGCAGAAGGTTTTTGTGGTCAGTGGCTCAGCGATGGAGCTGGAATGGCTCCTCCAAGGGTTTTTTCCCTCTGAGCGATCAGTTTAGCTCAGTTCCAGTGAAAGAGCTACACTGTGCGTTATAGATCTGTCACAGGAGTCATCTTTGCCAAGAGCTTAGGAAGAGCTGCGATGCGTGGGTTTCTCTCCTCACCAGAATGTGAATACGGTGTCTCTCTCCACAATGAAAATGTGAATGCATAACAGTACCTTATAAGATAAACTTGAATTCTTCCATTTCTGCATTTTTTTATCTTTTTCCACGCTAATCCACTCCTTTTCTGTCTGAAATAGATGCCGCTGTATGAAGCCACGCTCTGGTTTTTTGGCGATTGCCACGTGATAGGTACAGAGCTCATAGGCAACACTCAGTCCGGTTTTAAACACAAAAAGTGCACAGAATGCTGTTTGTTCACAGCAAATCGGGGGTGAAATCTGAAAAAAAAAGAGCTACTGATTTCATTCACTTTCTTATACTTTGCATCAATGAGGTCAGAGCCAAATTGCTTTGATATAAAACATCAACATTCACGTGGAACCGTTGGGGGAAAATAACAGTGTTTAAGAGTCTCTATGATTGCTTTTATCAATAAGGAAGCTGAAATAAGTGCTTAAAGAATGGCATTTGTTAAAGTGATTGTGAACAAAGCGTCATTGGACCTCACATGTATTGTCAGAAGAGTTTTAGCTGGACGTGTGATGGAACTTGTACAGAATTGCATGTGAACGTGTTTCCGTTTTACGTGGTGTTGTTCCGCAGTGCACAGCTGTGACTACTGAACAGAAGTGTTGCGTTTCATTAACCTTCAAACCTTGTTGCAGTATATAAGCTCCCCACTTTTCGTGCCAAAACCATCGACACATTCCATAATCTGTTCTAATAGAGGTTTGCACTTTGATTTCTTTTGGTGACTCTTGCGGTTTCAATGCTGTATATCCCCATTTCGAAGGAATAAAGTGTCAGTTGTACTGTGCGCTGTGTAGTTTCTGCCTCTTGTTTGGAAACTGAAAAGTTACGCGTTTAATATTGTTCTATGCCATCTTTTTATTCAGAAGCTTGTTACATGCCTAGAAATAAAGCCAATTTTAGACCCTGGTGCTAAAACCTTCAAGCTTCTTAGAAGAAATCTTGTCTCTTTAAAAACAAATGATGATTTTAGACTCTGTGTTTAAGAATGATGTGTAGAGAGGGGGTAGAGAAGTGGGACCAGCAGGGCGAGGGAGGGGTTTCTGCCCCTCTACTCTGCCCTGGTGAGACCCCACCTGGAGCCCTGGGTCCAGTTCTGGAGTCCCCAGCACAAGAAGGACATGGAGCTATTGGAGCGAGTCCAGAGGAGGCCACAGAGATGATCCGAAGGCTGGAGCTCCTCACGTACGAGGCCAGGCTGGGAGAGCTGGGGTTGTTCAGCCTGGAGAAGAGAAGGCTCTGGGGAGACCTTAGAGCAGCCTCCCAGCACTGATTCCCCATCCCTGGAGCTGTTCAGGGCCAGATCGGGTGGTGCTTTGAGCAACCTGATCCAGCAGGACGTGGCCCTGCTCCTGACTGTCTGATCTTCAAGGTCTTTTCCAACCCAAACCATTCCACGATTCTACGTTTCTGTATTTCTACAATATTCCTTCTGTGTTCTGGGTACAATGGTTGTGACTGAGGTTTATTATTCTCGAAGATAACTAAACAGATGTGACTGCAGGACAGCGTTTTCTCTGTAGCTCCGGTATTTACTACAAGTTACAAAAGATGAAACTACAAAGGTCTTGTGGCGTCACTGTCACAGTTAAATTATTCACACAGCTTGTGTCTTTTCTCCCTCGAGATGTCAAGAGAGGTGACGACGTTTCAGACATTGCTTTGTGGCAACATGTCAGATGAGCATGTTTTATATCTAAATATCATGTTTTATATCTCAGTACCACTCGTGTGCTACAAACAGGACATGTGGGCTGCTCTCTGCATGGGCCCTCGTGCTCGAATACTATTTAGGTGACAATATTGGGATTAAGGAACCCTGGAGACAATGCATTTACTCCAGGCTCCATAAAATGAGTCCAAGTGCTTGTGAGCCTTCAGTGCCACCTTGTGGGAATCTGAAATTCAGTTGTTCAAGGCCTCAGTGTTGCTTCAGCTTTCTAAGAAGCCCAACGTAACTCACCGGTATTGTAGCAAGAGAATTGCATCACTTCCAAACTGTACAGTTTTGCCAATAATAGGTCTTCAAATAAACCCTAATCTAATGCTCTTGTTGGCGAAGCATGGACGAGGAAAGAGTTCATTAGGGATCATCTCTACAGCCTTGTTACTAATTTGACTTCACTGGTTAAAGTAGGATTTTTATACTATAATATACTTAAATCAATGCTGTGTCTGACGTGGGTACGTCGAGCTCGGTGCAAATAGAGTAAATGGCTGCATTTATGTGTGTCCCATATCATAAAATCATAGAATCGTGGAATGGTTTGGGTTGGAAGTGGCCTCAAAGCCCATCCAGTGCCACCCCCTGCCATGGGCAGGGACACCTCCCACAGGATCAGGGGGCTCCAAGCTCCATCCAGCCTGGCCTGGAACACCTGCAGGGGTGGGAGCCCGGGGCCGGGAGGATGCCTGGTGCTCAGAGGTGCCACAAGCTGGCTCGCTGGAAGCATCAGAGACTCTGAGCCCACCACTGCCTGGGCAGCCGGTTCCAATGCTCCACTTGGGCATTTTCCCTAATATCCAGTTTAAGCTTCCCCTGGCGCAGCTTGAGGCCGTTTCCTCCCATCCTGTCCCCTGTCACCCGGGGGAAGAGCCCAGCGCCCCCCTCACCACAGCCTCCTCTGGGGGAGCTGCCGAGCGCCATGAGCTCTCCCCTCAGCCTCCTCCTCTCCAGGCTGGGCAGCCCCCGGTCCTCAGCCGCTCCCAGAGCTCACCCTGCGCTCTTTCAGCTTAAACCCTTCCCCGTGTCCTGTCCCTGCTCTCCCTTGTAAGAAGTCCCCTGGTTTCTGAAGGCGCGAGGAACTCCCTGGCAGGAGCCGCCCGGGTTTGCTTGCTGCCACTCGGAAACGATTTCAAGGGCTGGTACCAACTCTGTCCCGTAGATAAAGGGGCGCCAGGAAGGCTGGGGAGCGGCTCTGGATCGGGGAGTGCAGGGGCAGGAAAGGGGAGCGGTTTTCAGCTCACGGAGGGCGCACGGAGATGAGTCCTGAGGGGTCACTGTTTTGCTGGGGGGGCTTGGAGGGCGGGCGGGAAGGGGCGGGGCCCGCAGGGAGGGGGCGGGAGCGCCTTTCCTGGAACGCCATTGGTGGGCGGGCGGGACCAGGCAAGAGGGCGGGCCCAGCTCGCGTGGGCAGGGCGCCATTCCTGAGTTCCCATTGGTGGAAGCGCCGCCTGTCCTGAAAGCCCGTTGGCGGGAGGGCGGGAGTAGGCGGGGCCAAGCGGGAGGGCGGGAGCGGGTCGCCGTTCCTGACAGCCCATTGGTTGAGCGACAGTGGGCGGGCAGCGGAGGGCGGGGTTTGAGTGGCGTTCGGCGCGCGTGGGCGGAGGTGCCGTTCCTGAAACCCCATTGGTGGGCGGGCCGGCGAGGGGCGGGGCTTAGCGGGCGTGCGCCGGGCCCAGGCCGGAAGCGGCGCTGGGAGCGGCTTCCGGTAGCGGTGGTGGTGGCGAGGGCTGGGGTCTGGCCATGGAAGGGCCGGTCCCGGGGGCCGCAGCGCGGCTGCTGACGGAGGACGAGATGGCCGAGGTGAAGAAGGATGTAAGTGGCGGGGCTGCGGTGCGAGACTGGGACCCTGGGGCGGGGAGGGGCCGGGCCGAGCCGCGCCCCGGCGGGGGAAGCGGAAGCGCGGGCGGAGCAGGCAGCGGAGGCGGGAGGGGCGCGGGCCGGGGCCCAGGGGCTCCCCGCAGCGCCCCCGGGGCCCAGGGGCTCCGCCCGGCCCGGGGCTCGCCAAGACCGGCTGCCCTGGGGGCTCGGGGGCTCCCGCCGTTCCCGGGTGCTGGTAGAGAGCGGCAGCCCCGGGCTGCGATCCCAGCCGGGGCTCCCGGTGTTGGGCTGAGCGCGACTGGCGAAAAGTGAACCCTGGGACCAGGTGGGATCAGAGAGTCTTTTCTTTAAGAACGTGTAGTGACAGGACGAGGGGAAACGGGTTTAAACTGGAAGGGGGAGGTTTAGATTGGACATCAGGAAGAAATTCTTCACACTGAGGGTGGGGAGGTCCTGTCCCAGGTTGCCCAGAGCAGCGGTGGCTGCCCCATCCCTGGAGGTGTTCAAGGCCAGGTTGGATGGGGCTTGGAGCCCCCTGATCCAGTGGGAGGTGTCCCTGCCCATGGCAGGGGGTGGCACTGCATGGGCTTTAAGGTCTCTTCCAATCCAAACCATTCCATGGTTCTATGATCGTAGAATAGCTTGGTTGGAAAAGACCTCTGAGATCATCGAGTCCAACCGTACCTGTCCACTACTAAACCAGATCCCTGAGCACCTCATTTACCCATCTTTTATACATCTCCAGGGATGGGGACTCCACCACCTCCCTGGCAGCGTCTGCCAATGCCTGAGAACCCTTTTGGTTAAGAAATTTTCCCCATGTCTGATCTGAACCTGCCCTGGCACAACTTGAGGCCAACTTCACCCGAAAGTTCCTGTTCTTCCAAATGTTCCCCAGCTTTGTCGCACTTTAGGGCCAGAGCGGTAGGGGTTAGGTTTTTTGGTGTCTGTGTGCACAGTCAGTGCCAGAAGTGGTAAGTAAGCAACCTGTTTTGCAAAGGTCAATTGCAAATATGTGTGCATCTCTTACATCTTCGTAAGTCTCTCTCTTGTAGAGTGTGAATATTTGGGTTAAGTATTACTTTTTCCCTGGAGGCTTTTTGTTCTACATTTTCAAGACTTTTCTTTTTTTCTCCCCATATTTGTTCACTGATGTCTGGAACCTGAGAGAAGTTTTCATCCTGATCTGATCTGGAATTACTTATCGCTTTGCTAGCCTGGGAAGCGAGCAGTGTGCTAAGCAAACTCAACAAGTAATTGGTTAATTTTTTTAAAAAAACCCAACAGTTTATCAATGTTTTATTGACCACCTGTGCTTCTGTTTGTAATTTATAGTGTCTTATGTTTGACTTATTTAGGGTTTTTTATACTTTAATAAAGAAAATTTGGAGTTTGGTTTCCTACTGGCTTTATGCAAATGTGATTTTCTTTAAATGCTTTGTCATAGTTTTATGAGGCGCATTTTGCAAGTTATTTCTTGCTTCTGTGGAGCCACAGGGTGATGCTGCAGTGGTTGGCATCCGGTAGTCACACCAGAATAGATAAGAACTGTTTAAATCGGACTACATACGTAATATGATAGGTATTTAAATCTGTGTCAGGGACTGCGTCATGGCTGCATCTCACAGGAGTGAATCTGTGGTACTTCAGCCCTTAACCTTGTAGCATCTCCCATAGTAATTGGAGGGCGTGATGGAAACCTAATGTCTAGGAAAGAAATAATATTAGTTTTATCGTAGCAATACAATCCAATAACTCTGATCTTAGAGCTCCTCTCAGGTTTTCAACGTCGTGCCTCCATGTTACAAAGTGCTGGATCAGTGTAAACTCACTTTGCTGTTTCAAAGCCGTTTGAGTAACCGTGACAAGATCAGTTCCATCAGAAGTGCCGCATTCCCAGGAGTTCTCTTCTATGTGGCAACGTACCCTGGAGAGCCAGCTTGCACGGGTAAAGTTGTCCAGAGGAGGGATTGTAAAAGGTTGGAATGTTAATGTTTAAGAGCTGGGAAGGAGGCAGCGAGCCACAGCCAATCATTGATACAGAGCAGGGTGTTTTTAAAGCTTCTGTTCTAACGCGTTTACTCTTTCTGTCCCTCATAGACCGTTAACCTGTGAGGACAGTGCGGAGGGGAATTCAGAAGCGATACGCTTCGCACAGGGAAAGACTCATTACAGGAGGGTGTTAGTCAGAACACAATCGTCTTTCTTTTCAATAACAACTCTGTTCTTCTAATGGTGAAACACCAGCAGACTTAGGTTTCAGAGTTGATTCATTGGTCCTTCTGGTGGCAGGATGAGATTTCCAAGAGAACTGAAGAAATCTGTACTGCCCCCTACACTTGTCACTGCTCAGCCATGGGCTGGTTGCAACTGGACACTGGAGATGTGTTCCAGAGCCGCCTAAATTGATAAAAGCTGTGCTGTGGTGCTTTTCTGCTCTTGTCATAGTTGTTCTGCCACTGCCAGTGCCAAGTAAACTGGATCAGGTAATTATTCTGGCTGTGGCAGGGTGGAAAAAGCACCAAATCAGTTTCTTAACTGGATCTTCTCCCCCACCAGTGCAAGAGAAAGGGTGGGAGCACAGCTGCACCCTTACGTTTTCGGTTTGCTCTTGTCTTCAATCTCGTGGTGATGATCCACTGCCAAAAGCCTGCTTTAACCTTCCGTGTGTGCTCAGCTGATGTTTTCTTTAACTGTGTAACCACAGGCTGTTTGTGGATAGCTGAGTGTGGATCCTGAAGCACAACGAGAACACATCTATCCTCTGCTCTCCTTCGTGGAGCACTCCAGGGAGCTTTTTCTTTCAGAGTTCTCAGTGCTTTCCCTAGCAGCAGTGTGCCAGCTGCTTGAAAATTCTGCTGCTTGAAATCATCTTAAAGTGCATCTCAGTACCCAGCTCGTCCTGCCCTTCTCTTTCCTGAGCCAGTAAATGCCTGTGAGGGACTTTCCAATCTTAATTTTTCAATGCTGCCATTATGGGATCCAATCTCAACCAGCAGGAAGATGTTTGAAAATGCTTTTCAGGAGTTTTGCCTATTTCCAGCTCTTCACGTCTGGTATGTGAAGGTGGTTTTCCTCTGGCTCTCAAATCTCCTTTTTTTTTTTTTTTTCCTTTTTTTTAACTCAAATGGGACTGAGAGGAGCATTGGTTTTTTTCACGTCAGTAATATCCAGCTAGTGAGTGTCTGACTTCTTATGCAGTTCTGCACAGCGAAAGGTGTGGGGGAAACTGCTGGGTTTGTAGTGTTATGTAAAAGGAGAGCTTGTTTTTTCGAGCACAAAGATGTCACTTGTGACTCTCCTCTTCCTAGAGCAGTAGATACTGAAACCGGAGTCGTCTACACACGCATTAACTCTGTTTTGGTGTTGACATCGAGTTTGTTAATGTACAGATAGAAAGATGATGGATATAATTTCCATGTTTGTGCTGTTTGTGCTGTCTGAGCAAGGTGGAGGAGTGCTGCTTGTTTTGATAACTGTAAAAATAAACTGGTTGGTATAGGAAAGGATCCTTGATCTTCGGAGATCAAAGTGGTGACACACGGTCTTTAGTTCTGCCATTGCTCCTACACAGTCACCTCTGTATTAAATTGGTAGGCAGGTCAGAATTGCCTATGGTTACACAAGAGAGCACGTTTCCCCAGGAAGATGATCTCGGAGGGGATGTGATGGGATACCAGGTGTTGCAGGTCCTGAAGATGCCAAGTGGCACTGCTGCTCAGGTGCTCAAGACGGATGTCTCCATCATGCCCAGTGTTAACTAACTGCGTGTTAGGATCTCCAGAGGATGGATGGAGTCCCCTCCCATAGGCAAATTGTTCCACCTCTTTCATTTTGTCAGTTGTGGAGCTCCCAAGTGTAAACTGGCTGGTTAAGTTGTGCTGCAGAGGGCAGAGACATTTTTCTTTTGCCGCTCTTCAGAGCCGCACTGCCTCTCGGTGCTCTGTGCAGCGTTAGAGGTGTGCAGGTTGCTTCACGTGTTTTGTGTGACATCTCAAAGCGAAAGAAGGCAGTTTGATGAAGACAAAAATCATCCAGGAAAGCTGCTGAGAGCAGGTGCATCTGTGGGTGAAAGCACATGTATTTTGGGTGCCAGGAATCTGTTGAGCTTGTTTATAGCCGTGTCTGTTTAACAAACCTCTTAAACAGGGAGCACATTTGTGCTGTTGGACTCAATGATTTCGGAGGTCTTTTCCAGCCAGATAATTCTATGTTTCTGTTGCTCTAAGACTGCCTCTACCCAATGTACAGAAAACATCAATTGCAATATTTGGGAGTCATGCCTGGACAAAAACAGTAAGGAAATGCAGCCATCAGGTAGTTGGGGAGAATGAGTGTGTCTGTAGACAAAGTGCTGTTGTGTTTTGCTGCTGTAATTTCTTCTTATTTTTACTTGGTGAAGGCTCTGAAATGTGATAACCACAGAGCTGATATAATTCACGTTTTCACTAAGAATTCACCTTATGACTTAACATACTTTGAAACTCCTGAGTCCACACAAAGAAAACTAACAAAAGGCATAAGTAAATTATATAACGTTTTTAAAAAAAATAAATGTGTGGTTATACTGAGAAAAGTCTCTGCTGGGTAGCATGGTGGCAGCTTTAGATGATTTCGTTAAGCTGTATCAGTCATACAGGCTTCTAAATAAATGGCAAGGTTGACTAATACTGGTTTGGTTTGGTTTTCAGGCTTTAGAAAGGATGCGTCCTTACCTGTGTGATAAAATCATAGCAGAAAGACACTTCGATTACCTGCGCTCAAAGAAAATACTGACTAGAGAGGACACGGAAGAAATTTCTTCTCGATCTTCCAGCAGGAAAAGAACTGGGAAATTACTGGACTACTTAGCAGAAAATCCGAAGGGACTGGATGCTTTGGTTGAGTCCATCAGACGAGAGAGAACACAAAACTTCCTCTTACAAAAGATAACTGATGTAGTGCTGAAAGTAAAAAATGAGAAGCTTGAAGCTCTCAAAGGTGAGAAGTTTATTATATTTTGTAAGACTTGTTTTCATAGAAACACGGAATGGTTTGGGTTGGAAGGGCCCTCAAAGCCCATCCAGTGCCACCCCCTGCCATGGGCAGGGACACCTCCCACTGGATCAGGGGGTTCCAAGCCCCATCCAACCTGGCCTGGAACCCCTCCAGGGATGGGGCAGCCGCCGCTGCTCTGGGCACCCTGGGCCAGGGCCTCCCCACCCTCAGCGTAAAGAATTTCTTCTTAATGTCTGATCTAAATCTTCCCCCTTCCAATTTAAAGCCATTCCCCTTCATCCTGTCACTCTAGGCGCTTGTAAAAAGCCCCTCCCCAGCTTTCCTGGAGCCCCTTTCAGCATTGGGAGCTGCTCTAAGGTCTCCCCAGAGCCTTCTCTTCTCCAGGCTGAACAACCCCAACTCTCCCAGTCTGTCCTCATATGGGAGGTGCTCCAGCCCTTGGATCATCCTGATGGCCTCCTCTGGACCTGCTCCAACAATTCCATATCCTTCTTACGTTGGGGATTCCAGAACTGGATACAACGCTCCAGGTGTTTTATGTTGAGGGGCTGCAAAACTAAACTCCAACAATTCTTTATATCCTGATTTAGTGCAGGTGATTGTGTTTATCCTTGCTTTCTCTATATTTGGGACGACGTTCTTGGGAATTTTAGCATTTTGCGGTTAAGATCCGAGTGTGCATATCCTGGCTTTGCCTTTTTGCTATCTGGACACATCATAGAATCATTAATGTTGGAAAAGACCTCTAAGATCATCAAGTCCAGTCATAAGTAACACATTGCCAAAAACCTTATTGTTATGATGGATAACTCTGTCTTCTCATTTCAGTTTTGCTTTCTATGAGGTTCTACCTCAGAACTCAAAATAGGTGTTTATCTTCCAGCTTGCATTTCTCCTGAAGCTATTTACTGCAGCAGCAGGATGCTCTGGTTTTGTTAAGCTTTGCATCTCAGCAGATCAGCCAGCGAATGCAACCTGAAGGGATTTCTCCCGTGTGCCTGCATTGCCAAAACTTAAAATTAGGCACTGTAATAGAGGTTTTGTTGGCGCACAAAGCTTCAAGTGACTCTATTCACTTATAGGTAGATAAAGGAAATAGAAGTCTTCTAAATCAAAAAAATTCTTCCCCTTCTACACCCATCGAAAGGGAAATAAAGAAGGAGGAAATACGTGTTGTCCCTAGAGATGAAAGACCTGAGGGCTCTCGCTTCAGGCAGAACAGCCCTCAACGCAGGCCACTTTGGGACAGAACCATGGAGCTAAACATTTGAAGAACTCAGTGAGAAAACTCTGTCAAAAGTTAGGTCAGAGGGCTGAAACGATTTCCTAAAATGAAGCTTAAATTACCATGCATCTTTGTCAAACCGTAGATGACACAGAGATACAGAGAAATTATTCGTGTCGGCCTAGGTAACCTGTATGTATGGTTTAATTTGCCACGAATATGGGGATGTCACAGGTGAGGTTTGTCTGTTAAAAATAGAAACAGTCAATCTTTGACAATCTCACTGCCACTGACCCAGAGCAGAGGTTTAAGAGTGCACCATACGGTAATTAAACCCCTTCTCTGTTTTCTGTCCTAGGCCTGAGCTGCAGCACCTGTATGACCTCACTGTATGTGGGAATGAATGATCTTTCCAGATCATATTCCGATGAATCAAATTTTTTTGACAAAACCAAAGACACAGAATCGACCCAGACAAACCACCCAGAAGAAGATTATAGCACCGCAGCCTTTGTGTCTGCCGTCTCTCTCCATTCAATGAATTTACCAATTGCAGAGATGGGAAGTGCGGAGAGCGCTGTTTTCGCAGGTGCCCTTCCAGGGCCAGGAGACCCTGGTGCGCCCCCTCTGCCCCCAGAGCTCCAGTCTGAGCAGCAGGAACCGTGCTCGAGTTCAAGTGACAATTGCATTTTGCCTTTAAGATCGCGTTCTCTTCAACCGCAGTGAACGCAGTGACTTTTGTCTGTTCATCCAAATGGTACTGAAACATTGTGCGATGTCTTATAAAGGTTAAAAATACGTTTTCAAACTGCTAACTAGCAAAATCAGAGGAAACAGTCTATGCTATTTACCCTCCTTAAGGAGGTGGGGATTTTGTAATCTGGTTACTCTTGACCTGCTTGATTTTATGTTCTTTAGGGAGCTTTTTTCAAAAGATCGTGGTGTTACACCAGCAAAGGCTTGGTTTTTAAACTGATCTATTTAAGATTTCACATTTAGGTGCAGATATTTAAGCTACTATTGTTGAACAAATAGGGGTTCTTTTCTTCCTACAGAAACTAACAAATCTGATATTCTTAGCATTTCTGTGATGGGTGAATTGGGAAAGATGGAGAGGAAAAGTACTGAGTATCGAAAAACAACTTTCTGAATGAAAAGCTCACTTACCTAAGTAAATGTTTCTCCATAGGATAAATTCTGCCCTCTGTGTTTGTGCTCCATTTGCAAAAAGAAGAGAATCTATCCCAAACTGTCACTATGCTTTTTTGCAGGAAGTTTCTTCATTGCCTGAACTTTGCTCTGTGTCCTACCAGGAAATCGAAAGGCACTCAGTATGGAGGTGATTTGAGCTGCCAAATAGACTTCCACAAGCCTTAGCATATTGTTCTTGTATCTTAGACATTTCTGATTTGAGATGCACTTTAAATATAGTTTCTCATTAGTGCTGGAAAAGGAATGTAAACTGCTGTAAGGGCATCGCATGGGCTGTAAGAAAATGTACTGTGTAATGTTACTAAGGAGCAAAGTTTGCCTGTGTGGTCCCAGTAGGCAGGCGGAGGAGGAGTTGTGTAGCAAGAAAATATCTGTAGCTGAAGGACTTTTGGAGATGTACTCGGATAGGACTCTTCAAAGCAGACAGGTTTACTTTTAAATCATTTAGAGTCAGATGCATTTCAACTATTTCAGCATGGGAAGGTTCTCATTTCATGACGCAAGGTAACGTGCAGCATTCTGCTCACACTCCTCAGTTCCCAATCTACTTTTAAGTTGGCCTGTAATCCCTTTAAAATCAATAGGCAAAGGCAAACTCTTAGTGGGGATGTGCTTTGCTGTACTACACTGGAAAGTGATGGGATGCTTGCAGTATATCAGAGGGTAGGTTTGTATTTAAGGCTTTAAATATTTGGGCTGTCATGCAGCACTATAGCTGTGTAATTCCATTCAAATCCAAAACCACGCAGCATCCCTACACTGCGTTCTCCGTTTGTGGAGACAGCCCGTCTGCAGGACCTCAGTATCGTCTCTTAATATTTTGTAATATTTACTCTGGTTTTGGAAATAGGTTCAAATAAACTGCAGTGTTCAACTACACACCATAATGAGCACATGAAGAGCTTACTTTGGAGGTGGGGACTTTTGTTTAGTGTTTATGAAAATCCTTGGTTTTCTTGTATACATCCAAGACTGTTAAGATGGTGAAAATGGTTTTGAACAGATGGTTCAGAAGGTGCTGTGGAAGTGAAGTGCCTAAATACACAAGCAAAATTGTGCTTTCTAAAATGAAATTAAGAGTAGGCTTAAATCCACTCTTCCATTAACTTGAACTGTAGTTGCACATACTGTAATGTCTGAAAAATAATGTTTAAGTGTCCACTTAAAGAGCTGTGCTTAGGTTTGGCTCCCTTCTTGGATATTTGTAAATGGGGGGAGAGTGAGCAAGCTTGGCCTTAACTGGAAAAAAGCATCAGCTCGGGGTGAAGGCAGCCTTGCATCTCTAAATCCAACATGTGAGGGGTGCTGCTTGCCACGGAGCCCGCAGGAAGCCTGCCTGTGTGGCACAGTGTGAACCTGAGACTTTAAATGAATGTATTCTCTTACCAAATGTTTATAACGTGCATTTTTTAAAATTTGAAATGTTTTTATCACAACTCTTGGAATAAATTCTTTTGTACAATGGCCTGTTTTCCTGTCTGCCTGTCATTATTCAATCGTAGGGGTTATGAGAGGAGCTTATGCCAGTATCTGGATATGTGGTTTTGGTTTTGTGTGCGCAGGAGGCTTTTGTTTTCATTCTCTTGTTAATGAGAGGTTTGGCTGTGGTGGAAAGACTGACTGTGTGTGAATCACTTGTGCCTGCAGGACTGCGAGAGCTGCGTGTAGGCAAAAGGTGCTTGTGAACATGGTTCATGACTGGTATCGCTAACCTGACTCTTGCTTCTTTTGAAAAGACTCGATTGCTCAACTTCTTAAAGCTGTGAGAAGTGTCCCTTCCCAACCATGCTGGACTTCATTCCTAAATTAAGGCTTCTGTTAATAGTGGGGAAGAAACAAAACCTTTGAGTGCTGAGGAGCCTGACTCAAGGATTTGCAGATGTTGCAGGGACCATGAAGATTCACTTCAGTGGTTGTTCTCATTGTACTTTGTTTAGAGTTTCTTTCAAAATGATGACTGAGAGATCAGCTGGACATGGTTTGGTTATAACGTGGTCCCTTTCTTTACTGTGAAGATACCAAAGCCCCTTCCTTAGCCCTTACCCTGCCACCATGATGGTGTGAGTAGCCTCAGCAGTGCTGGCAGAGGGACAGAATCCCACCCCTCGCCCTGCTGGTCCCACTGTCCTTTGGAAGCAGCCCAGGACACGGCTGCCTCTCTGGGCTGCAGGCTGCTCTGGTGAGAACACACCTGGTGTCCTATATTCAGTTCTGGAATCACCAACCTAAGAAGGACGGTTGGAAAAGGTCCAGAGGAGGCTATGGAGATGATCTGAAGGCTGGTGCAACCTCCCATAGGAGGACAGGCTGAGCGAGCTGGGGTTGTTCAGTCTGGAGAAGAGGAGGCTCTGGGGAGACCTTAGAGCAGCTCCCAGTGCTGAAAGGGGCTCCACGAAAGCTGGGGAGGGGCTCCTGGTCAGGGAGTGCAGGGATAGGATGAGGGGGGAGGGTTTTAAAGCTGAAAGAGGGGACATGGAGACGAGATCTTAGGGAGGAATATTTTGCACAGGTTGCCCAGAGCAGTGGTGGCTGCCCCATCCCTGGAGGGGTTCCAGGCCAGGTTGGATGGGGCTTGGAGCCCCCTGACCCAGTGGGAGGTGTCCCTGCCCGTGGCAGGGGGTGGCACTGCATGGGCTTTGAGGTCCCTTCCAGCCCCAGCTATTTCATGATTTTGTGACTCTGATTCTGTAATTCTAAGGTTCCGTGGTTCTATGATCCATGAGTCTGTGACTCTCTGATTCCATAACCTACGATTCCGTGATTCTGTGTTTCTGTCCTGCTTCCACGGTTCTGTGAGCGAGGATTCCATGATCCCATGGTTCTCTCCTCCATCATTCCGTGACTCTGATCCCACGGTTCTGTGCTCCGCGACAGATCCCACGCCCTGCGGGTCCCGTGCCTCCGTGCCCCACGACCGCACGGCTCCGCGGCCGCCGGCCCCGCCCGCTCTCCTCCCCCGGCCCCTCCCCGGGGCGGGCGCTGCCGCGGCGATGGCGGCGGAAGGGCAGGACCCGCTGGGCTTCTTCGCGGCCTACGGCAGCTCCAGCTCGGACTCGGAGCCCGAGGAGCCGCGGGCGGCGGGGCCCGCGCGGGAGGCGGGGGGCGGCGCGGGCGGGGCCGGCGCGGGCGCGGGGCGGGGGTCGCGGCTGCCGCCCCCCGAGGAGCTGTTCCGGCGCGTGGCGCAGCCCCCGGCCTTCCTGCACAACCCCCTGCACCGCCACATCGACTGGGACAGCCGCGTGCTGCGCGCGCCCGAGGAGGTGGGCGGGGCACCGGGGGCGCGGAGGGGACGGGGGGACACAGAGGGGAACGGGGGACCGGGGGGCACGGGGGGGACACTGAGGGGAGGAGAAGACCGGGGGGCACGGAGGGGACGGGGAGACACGGAGGGGAACGGGGGACCGGGGGGCACGGGGGGGACACTGAGGGGAACGGGGGACGGGGAGGGGGGACCGGGGGACACGGAGGAGACGGGGAGACCGGGGGGGAGGAGAAGACCGGGGGGACACGGAGGGGACGAGGGGTCACGGAGGGGAGGGGGGTACAGGGGGACACGAAAGGGAGGAGAAGACCGGCGGAACACGGAGGGGACGGGGGGAACACTGAGGGGAGGAAAAGACCGGGGGACACAGAGGGGACGGGGGACCGGGGGCTGCCCAGCCTGGAGAGGAGGAGGCTGAGGGGAGAGCTCATGGCGCTCGGCAGCTCCCCCAGAGGAGGCTGTGGTGAGGGGGGCGCTGGGCTCTTCCCCCGGGTGACAGGGGACAGGATGGGAGGAGGAAACGGCCTCAAGCTGCGCCAGGGCACGGTCAGATTGGACATGAGGAAAAATATCCTCACCAAAAAGGTTCTCGGGCGCTGGAACGGCTGCCCAGGGAGGTGGTGGAGTCTCCATCCCGGGAGGGGTTAAAAGGTAGATGAGGAGCTCAGGGCTGGTTTAGCAGAGGTACGGTTGGACTCAATGGTCTCAAAGGTCTTTTCCAACCCAAGAGATTCCACGATTCTATGGCAGGTCCCTGCTTTCCCACCCGATGTGACTGGTCCCCACTGTCCCCCAGCAGGTGAGACAGGTCCCTGACAAATGTCCCAATGTCTCCCACAGCCCCCCAAGGAGTTCAAGGTGTGGAAGACCAACGCCGTGCCCCCACCAGAGACTTACAGTCAGCCCGAGAAGCCGCCCCCACCACCTCCAGCCCTCGACATGGCCATAAAGTGGTCCAACATCTACGAGGACAACGGCGATGACGCACCCCGGCAGGCCGGCAAAGCCAAGTTCCTGCCGGATGAGGAGCAGGAAGCTGTGGAATCAGGTGAGGGCCTGGTGTAGGGCAGCCGTGCTCTGCACAGTGTTGATGTTTCACAGGCGCGTGTGTGGGGAGGAGAACTGGGTGGGTGGTCTGTGGCTGGGGACCTCCCTGCCTGGAACTCGGAGGAAGCTCTGCTGCCCTCGTCTGTATCCAAAGCTGCTCAAGGGCAGAACAACAGCTTTTGCAGGGATGCAGGAATGGTTTTAAGTCAAAAGATGGGAGATTGAGATGAGCTCTTAGGAAGAAATGTTTTGCTGTGAGGGTGGGGAGGCCCTGGCCCAGGGTGCCCAGAGCAGTGGTGGCTGCCCCATCCCTGGAGGTGTTCCAGGCCAGGTTGGATGGGGCTTGGAGCCCCCTGATCCAGTGGGAGGTGTCCCTGCCCATGGCAGGGGGTGGCACTGGATGGGCTTTAAGGTTCTGCCGACCCAAACCATTCCATGATTCTAACTGGGATCCTCCTGCAATCTCTCTGCTCCCCTTCCATTGTCTTTAGCAGAAGCAGGGACTGATTTAAGAACTTTGTACACCTGTGGTTATGTGACATGAGCAGATTTCAATCATGGTACCGTTAGGGCCGAAAGTGCTGCTGACTTGTCCCACAATGTAGCTGTAGATCAGATAATGCTGGCAAAACTTGGGGGCCAAGAGGGGAATTAAATAAAATGCCCATATGATGGGTTACTGAAGAAAATACTGTCCTCTCACTGTTAATCCTGGTACAAGCTGTAATGGTGATCGAGGATATATTTGATTGGAGGGAGGAATTATTTTGTTAAAAAATTGCTGGAAAAAGACAGTAGCCAGTGATGACCAAGAGAACAAAGCCAGAAGAAGAAATTCTGGGCTTTCAGAAAACACAGTAATGTTTTGGTTTCCCAGTAAAGCTGTCAGCAAACCTTCTCAAAAGGAAGTTTTTTTTTGCTGTCTTGCTCCTTTTTTTGTTCTGGGTGTTCCTTCCCCAGTGATAGGTTTTCTGTCTTGCTCCAGTTGTTCTGTAGGCTTTTATTCCCTCCCTTTTTCTCAATCAGCTTTCATCCAAAGACTGAGAAAATAAAGTCTTCATTGACCATGACATTACTTTGGGCTTCTGAAAGGTTGTTTTCTTGCTTTCTGTATCTATTCAAGTAATATTTTTTAGAGCAGGTACTGAACAGTAGCACAACAAGACTTTTTAATTACCCTCAGTGCTCTGTGGTAGTAACAACAATTCGTCATTCCTGTGCTGTCCACATTCCAAAAATGGGGATGTTGTCAGTCAATAAGACGTGGTTAAGTCAGTTGTTCTGAGATAAGGATGGTGTTTAAGGCAAAGATACAGGCCTTGCTGACATTGATTAACTCTGTCTTTTGTTTAAAGATGATGAAAAAGATGACGAACCAGCTTCTGCCAAGAAACGTAAACTGGAGTCCGGGGAGCAGACGAAGAAGAAGAAGGTTTAAGGAAGGCATCCTGGCTTTAGCCATTTCAATGAACTTGCATTCCTCTGCCGGAATGGAAAACAAAGAAGTGTTTACTGAATTTCTCTCTCCTGTTGGGTAGGGAATTTTATTTCTGTAGTATGCTTGCCTTTTGGAAAGCACAAAATGAAATGGACAGCGTCGTGATAGAAACTCGTCTACTGAACAAAACCTGTTTGTTTATTTAAAGGAGGGATTTAGAAGCGGGATCCATCCTGATGGATACTTGCGCTCATGCAGGTTTTACAGGGCTTCGTGGTATTTTATTTATCAAGAAACCTGGTAACGTGAGCTTTTCTGGACCGACTTTTCCATTGTGTCAAAACCTTTTATAAAGGAGTATATACTCAAGTACTGTCCTGTGCTATGTTTGCATAGTGGTGTTTTGAAACGTGTAAAGAGTGAAAATAGGTCACTGGAATAAAACTACATTTGAAAGCGGCTGCAGTATAAATATTACATTACGTGCTTGGTGAATAGGAGGGGTGAATTCTGTACTGTATGCATTTCAGTGATGTATTTGTTGTGACACAACAGATTCCTCAGGGTTTTGTTTGTAATAAATATACAACTGCACACTGAAAACACGTCAACCTGGTAATGGAGTTTGATATTTGATAATTAGTGTTGATGTTATGTGGTCTGCATCGGTGAAACATGAGATTAATTGATGCAGGGAGAATTGAAGCATTTAACATGTTCTTCCTAAAATTGAAAATAGAGTCTGGATATTTATGTGAAAAACAATTATGACAGAGCTGTGATAGAGTTTTGACTGCCAAATTCTGTTTATTTCAGTGCAAACAGTTGGTAATCTTCTCAAAGTGCCAGTCAGTGCGTGTTGCATTTGTGATCATGGAATCATGGAATGGTTTGGGTTGGAAGGGACCTCAAAGCCCATCCAGTGCCACCCCCTGCCATGGGCAGGGACACCTCCCACTGGATCAGGGGGCTCCAAGCCCCATCCAACCTGGCCTGGAACACCTCCAGGGATGGGGCAGCCACCACTACTCTGGGCAAAATACAGTGCTGCATGGATTTTGGGGTCTAAAAAAGTGCTCGCAAATCTGGTTTGGAGGGAGGGTTGCTCTGGGTTTATTTCTAAATGAAGCTTCTGTGTCTTAGGAAATCTGCATTGAGGTTAGGGCTACATATAGAAGTTTATGTAATTAAATTATTAATGTAAAAATTAGTAATTTTAATTTTCCTTCTATTTTGGACTAGCTTTAATTTGGCAGAACAGGTTCTGTGTGCATGTGCACTAATACGATGGTAATTATTTTAAGAGTGATTTTTAAACATTCTTTTCAACTTCAATATAGAGAAGAATGGATTTGCTTTTAGTGAGTATATGAAGTTAGCAACAAGTTACGCAATTCTAGCCTTGGTGGTGTGATAATACTTTTTCTGGATCCTTCTCTACCTGCAGACTCTGCAACTGCTCCTTGCTGGTATCACAGGCTGTGGGGCCAAATCCCTGATACATCCCACTTCTCCTCCACTGCCAGCATGGAAACAATGCCCACAATGGTAGAGGTGTCATAGGCAAAGTTCATGGGGTGCCAGGTGTGTAAATGCTCCATCTCGGGTTGCAGTGGCTGGGCTGGAGCAGGGCAGTACTGGCCTCCAGGTTGCAAGGGGAAACCTCTCATTCCCTTAATAACAACCCTGCTGAGCCCCAGCTGGGATGAAGAGCCCTTCCCAGCAGTCCAATACAGCCGCTTGTTGAGAGGGAACTTGTAACAGGTGGGCAGGCAGGGTAGCACAACAGCACAGGGACTGTGGGCTTCTGCATTTTGTTGAGTTGAGGCTATAAATGCCTGTACTTTGCTTTGTCTAGAATGCTGATGGAATTTCTCCCTCATTCTGGTAAGTGTGTGAAACTTCCACTAATGGTCTGATGCCAAGGGGTTCTCCTGCAGGAATAGCTGTCTCCGTGCAGATAATGCAGCCTTACAGTATCCACTTAGGATGTGGATCATCACAAGCTGCTCAAGTAGCTGATCTCTAGGTCCTGGTCAGCTGAGATCAAATGGTTTCTGCGAGCTCTGCTTACAAAGAAATGAGGGATGTTGTTCCTGAAGTGCTGAATGTGAAGTTGAACGAGCAGGCTCACTCTGGTCTGTTTTTTTTGTATCTGCTGTCCTGCTGTAGCTAGGCTGAAGGTGAACGGGGTAGGAAAAAGGCTGCTTATGCTCTGTTTTTAACAGGAATGTGTTTATATTATAGCTGGCACAGAGAGCTGAGGGAGGGTGGGGAATAGCAGCAAGCTCATGTTCAGGTATGAAAATCAGATGTTCAGTCGGTTTCCCAAATGTCCAGTTGGTGTCCAAGCAGTGAGCTGTCGATTATAGGGTGTCCACCAAGGCACTTTCGAGAGATCTGCCCCTGCCTTCCTCTTTGTATAGAATTTGTTCAGGGTTCTGTAGGATGAACGGTGCCATTTCTTGCCACCTGGGTTTGACATGAAGTACGTGGTTCATTGCACTGCCTGATTCTCCAGTCTTAGAACAGTTCTCTTTGCTACTGAAGTGCTCCTTGAAGAGCATTACAGCTGAAGGTCACTGTCACCAGCTCTGGAAATGGATGCATTCCCACCGCTGCTGTGACCAAGGAGGCTTTTGTCCTATTGTTTGCTCTGCTCAGGAAGTTACCATGCTAATCACTCCTTTTGTTTTCAGATCATACTACACAGGGATCCAGTTGTCTCAAAGTTGACACCATATGATACTCAGTTTCCAAGGAGAAAACCAGCATGGCTAATCTGAGAGAAAGATGATTTGTTGTATCATTCACAGGTTGAGGAGTCTTCATTGTAAGTAGTGACCGTGGTGCCTTCCCTATCCAGGAGAAACTGTGCTGCTTTTTCTTGAGCAAGACTTCTGTAACGGGGCTGTGAGAGCCTCTCTGAAGCTGAGTTACCTGGGTGGATTGGTTATGCTGCTGGAAGTCATTGATGAGAGAAGTGCTAGTGCTGCAGCTTCTGATGCAGCTCAGAAGATTTCTTGGCATACAGGGCATAAAAAAAGCCCAGAGCAGCGAGGGGACAGTCCCTTCCGAATGCAGAGATGATAAGGTGTGTTAATTTATTGTAAGTAAATGAGATTGCATAAAAGACATCTTAGAATCATAGAATGGTTTGAGTCAGAAGGGACCTCAAGGCCCATCCAGTTCCACCCCATGCCATGGGCAGGGACACCTCCCACTGGATGAGGGGGCTTCAAGCCCCATCCAACCTGGCCTTGAACCCCTCCAGGGATGGGGCAGCCACCACTGCTCTGGGCAACCTGGGCCAGGGCCTCCCCACCCTCACAGGAAAATGTGTCTTCCTAAGATTTCACCTCAATCTCCCCTCTCAGCTGAAAACCATCCCCCCGTCATCCTCTGCCTGCACTCCCTGATCAAGAGCTCCCTCCTGGCTTTCCTGGAGCCCATTTCAGTGCTGTGAGGCTGCTCTAAGGTCTCCTCAGAGCCTTCTCCAGGTTGAACCCCCGCTCTCTCAGTTTGTTCTTGTATGGGAAGTGCTCCAGCCCTCCCATCACCTCTGTGGCCTCCTCTGGACTCGCTTCAACAGCTCCATGTCCTTCCTTGTGCTGAGGACTCCAGAACTGAATGCAAGGCTGTAGGTGAGGTCTCACCAGAGCAGAGTAGAGGGGCAGAATCCCTTTCCTCAAGGTTATTCTCAGGGGAGGTGATTCTCCTCCCTCCATGAGATTCCATTACTGCCAAAGGTGTTTTCTGGACTAAGGTTGAAAGAACGGTTCAGCCAGAGGTAGTGATTAGCTAGGCAGCCTGCAGTGTTCTCAGAATGCCAAGACTGAAACAAAACCAGGATTTCTGTAGAGTAAAATGTTGGCAAAATGCATAAAACTGCTGAAAGAAATAGTGTTTTCCTTGCATGTGGGCCATGGGAATCTCAGGAAATGGTTCTATCCCTGAGACAAATGTGTTGGTAGCAGTGGACTGCTTTCTTAAACTTGCGAGTCATATAATTAGGAACCAAAAAATAGTGAGAATAACAAAGGAACCGAGGTTGCAGTGAGCCAGTTCTTCATGTGAAGAGTATCATAGAGCGAAAAGGCCAATGTCTTCTTCAGAGGAGTCCATGGAGTCTGTGTCACTGATAGAGAAGTGCAAAGCTGTGGCAGGCAGTCACACCAGAGATTGGAATGGGTTTGTGCTCCTTGTTCCTTTGAACTATTTTCTTCAGGGCACTTCTGAAAAAAGCAGGAATTTTCAGGGCAGCCAGGACCTGTGGGGCTGGATTGACAGAAGAATGCGATGAATTCAATGAATGGAGATAAGCATTTTTGGTCCTTATCAAATAATTTTATCAGTGCTCTTCATTTAGAAGACGAAGTGTTCTCCGTCTTTCAAACACTTTTGTCTTGGTAGCTTCAAAAGACAAATTACATCTTTGCTTTGCTGTAGGTATGAGCAGCGACATAAGGACTCTGTTTTGTTGTCTTCTCGTAAGGTGAGCACACATTGATTTCCCATCCCTTTGCTTGTCTTCTCCTACCGTCTGTTTCTTGCTGTAGATGGACTGATGTGAAAACAAATACAGGATTAAAAATGGGGTGACCCCACTGAAGTGTAAACCCAAACCAGAGGACTTTCCAGGAGAGGATTAACAGACTCCTCTCAACCCAACTCAAACAAACAAATAAAAGACACAACCCCTCCTAGCTGACTCCTAGCAGAAGTAGCTGGGGAGCCTTTCCTTTGGAAAGCAATACATGGTCCAGTTTTGTTAAACAAGTAACTTCTCTGACCCAGAGTGAGAAGGGATGTCTTGAGGAACCAGATCTGGTAACTTGAGAGACTGATTTCTCTTCTTTTGCCGGAAGGTTCACAACTACTTAACAAACACCTAAAGAAGGGTTTGGCATCTCCAGACTGAACAACCGCAACTCTCCCAGCCTGTCCTCGGACGGGAGGTGTTCCAGCCAAAGGTATCATCTCTGTCGCCTCCTCTGGACTCGCTCCAACAGCTCCTTGTCCTTCCTGTGCTGAGGACTCCAGAAGAGAACAGAGGACTCCAGGTGGGGTCTCACTAGAGCAGAGTAGAGCAGAGGGGCAGAATCCCTTCCCTGGCCCTGCTGGTCACACTGCTGTGGATGCAGCCCAGGACACAGCCAATACCATTGCCAGTTCTTGTTGAGCTTCTCATCCCTCAGCACCCCAGGTTCTTCTCTTCAGGGCTGCTCTCAATCCGCTCCTCACCCAGCCTGTTTTTGTGCTTGGGATTGCCCCGACCCAGGTGCAGGACCTTCCATTTGGCCTTGTTGAACTCCATGAGGTTCACACCTCTCCAGGCTGCCCAGGTCCCACTGGATGGCATCCCTTCTCTCCAGCATGTTGACCAACGTGCGGCTATATTTACATCACAAGTCATTTGGCACAACAGGAGAGCACCTGTAATGTGAACCACTCCGTGCTGTGCGCTAGCTCGGCTTCGCTCCCGTGGGCCCAACACCCAGCAGCAGCCCAAGTGCATTAGACCCACTCCTGGAGTGCATCCTCTGGATTGAGTCTCATCTGAAAGGAATCCAGCTGGTGCACTCTGCAAACCAGAGCAGAGTCTGCCGGGCTGATAGGGAGAGTCACTTCAAAGGCAGCCTCCTGCTCCAAACCGCAATACCTCTGCAGGCACACCCTGCTGCGTGTGCAGCGCCTGAGCGTCTCCAGAACTCGCCTGCACACCCAAAATACAACATGCTGAGAACAACTATATTCAAGGTTTGTGCTCTTGGTAACATGCCAATATCACGTTCTAGACTTAGCTTTTTCCTCATCTTCGGGGTTTTTCTCTATTAAATGATTCATTGGTCCTTACAAGGGGTGGTGGAGAATGAGAGTGAGAGCAAATTGCATCACTGATCATTGCTCATCTGTTCCCAGGGCAATAATGTGTTAAACTTAGAGATGCTGCATTAATTCCTGCAAGAATCTCTACGTGTGTATGAATCCCACTGCGGGCAATGGGAAGGCTTGTGTGTGAAGCTGATCACGCACATGAATTTACACTTCTAGGAGCCACAGCACTGGGCCTCTCATTTGTGACAAGGGCTGAAGGCAATTCTCCAGGCTTGGGGCAGAGCTGGTTGACAGCAGCTGACCATGAACCAGCAGTGGCCAAGAAGGCCGCCAGCATCCTGGCTTGGATCAGCCATGGTGTGGCCAGCAGGAGCAGAGAAGGGATCGTCCCCCTGGATTCAGCACGGGTGAGGCTGCACCTCAAATCCTGGGTTGTTTTGGGCCCCTTGTGAAGGACATGAGGGGCTGGAGCACATCCGGAGGAGGGGAATGGAGCTGGGGAAGGGAATGGAGAACAGCGGTTCTGGGAGTGGCTGAGGACAGGGGGTTGTTCAGCCTGGAGGAGGCTGAGGGGAGACCCCATTCCTCTCTACAGCTCCCTGAAAGGAGGTTGTGGTGAAGTGGGTGCTGATCTCTTCTCCCAAGAAAGAAGTGATAGCATGAGAGGAAATGGCCTCAAGTTGTGCCAGGCGAGGTTTAGACTGGATATTGGGAAAATTTCTTTAATGAAAGAGTGATGAAGCACTGGCAGGGGCTGCCCAGGGCAGTGGTGGAGTCTCCTTCCATGGAGGGGTTTAGAAAGTGTGTAGCTGTGGCACTTCAGGACATGGTTTATTAGGCACATTGGTGTTGGGCTGACAGTTGGACTGGATGAGATTAGAGGTCTTTTCCAACCTTAATGATTCCATGATTCTTGTCGTGCACCTAGCAACAGAGTAAGGGAAGTGAGTTGTGGGGTTTTTTTCTTCTAGAAAGAAGGGATCCCATTCCTCTCTCTATGCTTTCTTCTCAGTAAAACTAAAGGAGCAGCTGAATTTAGCAAGCTTACAAAAGCATTTTTTTCATTTCAATAGAGTTGTCTTAAAAGATGAATTTCTCCCTGAGGACATTTGGGCAAGGGCCAGAGAGATTGATCATTTCCAGATGCTCTTTGCTCACAGGCAAAGAAAAATTCTGCTTCAGGTTAATATTTGTGACAGTATTTTAAAAATATATATTTTATATGCAAATATGACAGGGACAATGCAAGCCAGTGTAAGAGACATCTTAAAAGCATATGAGACGCATAGATGTGCATTGTCATGGCTGCTTTAATAGATGAAAACTGACCCTGCTAAGTGGGCTAAAAGCCTTTGGAGCTTCTCTTTCTCTCTCTCCTATGGACAGGCGATGTATTTTTCAGACAGAACCTGAGGCCACGTTCAGCATGCTTTGCAGTAGACAGTTGACTCACCAGTACTTGCTGAATCAGACATCTAAATATACATCATTCACCTTTTCTTTGATGCTTTGGGTACATTTGTTAATGGAATCCTAAACATTGCACAGTAAATGCTGGCAAGACTTGGCACAGTGAGTGAAATGTAGCTTCTTTCAGCGTAGGAAGGCCACGGAGCTGTTGGAGCAAGTTCAGAGGAGGCCATGAAGATGATCAAAGGGCCGGAGCACCTCTGCTATGAGGACAGGCTGAGAGTTGGGGTTGTTCAGCCTGGAGAAGGTTTTGGGGAGTTAGAGCAGCCTCCCAGTACTGAAAGGGGCTCTGGGAAAGCTGGGGAGGGGCTTTTTACAAGGGCCTGGAGTCACAGATGAGGTGTGAATGTTGGGATGTCCTGTGCAAGGAGAGGAGCTGGACTCGATTCTTGTGGGTCCCTTCCAACTAAAGCCATTCTACGATTCTAATTCAGCCTGTGCCACCTGATGAACTATGTGCCTGATTAGAACATGCTATCTGGGGATACATCTTTCAAAGGGATGCTAAAATGGGCAGCTCTGCAGTTTGGCCTGATTTTTCTTTGTTATTGGTTGTGAAGATAGAAACCACTACATGGTTCAAATCTCTTTTGTTGTGGTTGGTTGGTTGAGTTTATTTTGAGGATTTAGGATAATTTTAGTTCATCAGAAGTAAAAATTCGATCCTGGCAACTGTTCAAGATAAATGAGCAACCTTGCAATAAAGGGGTTTCTGTCACCTTGGAAACACAGTTTCAAAAAGGCAGTTGGAGTAATTTTAGTTTCAGACTTCCCTCTGCCCTTGTCCCTCCCATGCAAATTCTGTTTTTACACTCAGCATATCCTGCTTAGCTGTGTTTCTTTTCTATATAAACAACAGGGGAATTTGCCTGACGGAAGTGGAAGAACGCTGAAAATGACCTTGCACATGATGTTTCAGAGCAGAAACCAGTGTTTGGAAACACAAAGTTAAACTCATCCAAAAATAGATCTTAAAAAAATCAGTAATTTTAGATCTTGCTGCCTAATGTAAAAAAAAAAAAAAACAAAAACCAGAGAAGTTTAACTTTAAATACTTGTTTTTTACATACAATTGAGTCTTTTTATTCTGTAGAAGAATATGGCATTTAGGAAACAAATTTTAGCAATGAGAAGAAAGGTTGGGGGGGTTAAACAAGGAAAAATCTAATTTGAAGTAAATATATATGATCTTTCAGAACCCCTACCACTGCGATATCCATCTGAATTTGTTGTATTGAAGTGCTGTGGGCCATTGTTGTGGGCATTACAGAGATTATGCCGTGGCATGGACAGAAACTCAAGTAATTAGAGAAGAGATTAAGATAAAGTAGTGCCTCTATCCACTAAAGAATGTAAATATTTTGAATATTTTCAATAGCTGTCGCTTCTCAATAACAGATCTCACCTGAAGAGCACCTTTAGTGTGAGGGGCACTTTGTAGCTTTTCCCATCTACTTGAAGTCAGCTGAGATACCACAAACATTGTCCTGGCCTAAAGAGATAGGACAAAATAGACAGAGAAACCCTTATTTGGTGATTTCAGTTCCTTCATAGAGGCTTTCTCAATGTTTTGAGCATAAAATTGAATCTGTTGTTCTTTCGCTTGGATTACTCACACTCTTCATTTGTGTTTGCTTTCACTTGAAACAAGGTGAAGTGTCACTGATCTGCCAGATTTGTCTCCATGTTAGGAGAAGGCGATGGTGATGATGGTCACGATACCGACTATTTTTACCGTATGGCTAATGCTTTGGCTTCTTCGTATCCAAAATACTTTGGTATTTTTAGCATATCTTCAGTGAGACTGGCATCCTCCCATAGCCCTGGCACGTTGCGACATTGCAGCCAGAGGTGGTAATGACAGCCCTGAGGTTCAATGAGATGTTTTGAAAAGCTCATAGAGATGTTAGCTTGCATTCTCTAAGAAACAAAAATGCCAAGTTAAAAAAATAAGTGCAAGATACTAAAGAGCATGAATTACTGCCTTATTTCTGTTTAAACAAAGCACAGAAGGAAGAGCCATGACCGCTTCTGCTGCTCAACTTAGCTGATAGCTAGGAACAGAAGTATTTCCATCACACTGCTTATTTGAAACCAGATTAACCGTACATGGTTCTAAAATCCTCTCCTGTTTAACTGTAATTACAGCTTAACAGGACACGTAGACCATTCCACTGGGAGCAACAGGCTCAGCACTTCACAGCCAGGGTAGTAACCATCCTGATGCTCCACCACAAGAGCCCGTGATGCCCATGCCACAGGAGTTAGAGAGGAACTGGTGGTGGCAGCGGCTTCTCGGAGGTCCATTACCTCTTTGTGAGATGGCACCAAGTTTGGATGGTCATGGCCAAGCAACAGCAACGCAGGTGTGGTGCACTGGGTATGAGGTCCCCACGGTGGTGCTCCTTAAAGCAGTTTTAGATGAAGGAGGTTCCTGGCAAGGCTGCGCTCGAGATGGGAGGCTGTGGTCTGAGCCAAACACTTGACTGCTCTTGGAATCTCTAAGATTTGCTTTTAAAATGCACAACCCCAACTGCAAAGGGTTCCAGAGGCCAGGGAGCAGATGGTGGTGGAACCATTTGGTTAATGAACACCTCAGCTTCGTCCAGCCTGTTGTCTGGCAACTTCTTCAAGTTTGGAATATAATTGGTTTGTTCTCCCACTGGTTTGTCTTTCTAAGAAGTTAACCAGCTGTATTCTGGGCCTCTGGCCACTTCAAAATAGGTTCTGCGGGAAACAAAGCTATGGGTGACTGTGGTGGTGTCTGCATCTGAGAGAGATCAGGCGTTTGGCAGGCTGGGGATAATGCACACAGGTATTGGCTGCATGATAGGGTTTCACGGGAATCTTATTTCAGGCCATTTCCATGTCAGGAAGGCAGACTCTTTCAATAAAAAGAGTGCTCCCAGATATTATTGGGGTATTCGGATGCTTCCAGTTGCCAGTTGTCAGCAGCTCTGCTTTAGACATATAGTTGTCACTTTATCTCCCTGTGTGTGACAGATCCTGAGAGAAGAAAGAGACCAATTTGATGAGCTTTAATGAAAACGAGACTTGCTCACTTTTTCAGACACTGTTAGTTCTACTTGTATGAATGAATCTCACTGAAGCAAAATAAAGTGTATCTTTACACAGTTGCATCTTAAATTAATAATTTTAAATTAAATATTAAACTAAGATTTAGACTGGATATAAGGAAGGCATTTTTCACAACAAGGGTGATGAAACACTGGCACAGGTTTCCCAGGGAGGTAGTAGAGGCTTCATCCCTGGAAATGTTCGAGGCCTGGTTGGATGGGGCTCTGAGCAACCTGATCTGGTTAAAGATGTTCCTGCTCCTGCAGGAGAGTTGGACTGGATGACCTGTAAAGGTCCCTTCCAACCCAAACCATTCTATGATTCTATGAATATGTAACTTCTATTTTGGGTACAGGAGCAGCTCTTAGATGTTATGAAGGATGGAATTTTCCAAGATCAGGCCAGAGTTGTTCGAAATCAGTCCCTGAGTTTGTACAGAAATGCAAGCCTGTGTGCTTAGGGAAGCACAGATCCCTCATAAGATCTGGTGAGGCAGAGCTGACCTCTGGAATCGTCAGCAATGCGGTAAAGGTTATTTGTCTGTCTTTCATTAGGAACTATTTGTCTGCATAGTTTCATCATTCAGCTACATCAGTGCCCAAACCTTGCCACCTGTGCATCATCTTCTTCACCAGCGACATCCTTCTCACAAAGACGTTTTGTTTCCCAACTTAAGTTTGACCTTTTAGCTTATGCAGTCATTTACAATCCTCATATCGATATTTAAGAAGCATTTGGACAACACCCTCAGCCACACAGTGTGAATGTTGGGGTTGTCCATGCAGGAACAAGAGCTGGACTCGACGATCCTTGTAGGTCCTTTCCAACTCAGGACATTCTATGATTCTAACTCTGAAAAGATGAACTAATTGGTGAAATCTCTGTCTGCTAAAGGGAAGAACAACATTTCTCTGTGTACCTTCAGAAGAATACTGTTCTCTGTTTTAACAGGCCCTAAACATTTGCTGGTCTCCTAATAAGAAACCTCTTCAAATCAATGCAAGCTCTAGTCTCACCGTCTTGAAGTACCCTTTACTTTTCTTAGAAGGCTGAGTAAAAGGACTCATGTTCAGTGCTTTACAGCTCCTGCACAAAACAGGCTGAGCTGGAAACAAAAGCTGGGCTTTGACTCTTACCCCACTGGCCCAAGTTAGTTCCAGCCAGATCCTTAATGTTATTTTATCTGCAGAGAGGGTTTTTTTTATGTGTGATCAATGCCAACTCTGTTGGGCAAATACAGGATGCATAGGGATTTAAAAAAAAAAATCCAGCTGCCAACAAGAAAAAGTGCTTTGTAACCACGGTTTGGAATGGAAACAATTTTCTAAGATACGGATCAAACTGTGTTTATAGACCCAGCTATTGGCAGCTTTTCACCGAGCTATTTCCTGTGTGCCTATTGCACAGAGCAATAATCTCAATGCTTATACTAACATCTAAAACCATACAGAACATGAAGAAAATACTGTGGGAAGTAGCACAGAAAACACAATGAGGGTGAATTTGCTTTTGTTTCCGTAGCTAATACTCATGGGAGAAGGCAGGACTGCACAGCAAATGTCAGTACTCCAGTTCTGGGCAGGATTTGGTCCTTACTCTGGCTGGTACCTACGTCCTACTGATATTGTTTTAATTGCTAGAAAGAAATATCCAAGTAACAAAAACTTCCCCAAATGCCACCTGAATAAAAGGAACTGGCTAAAAGTTCCTTGTAGTTAACCTAAGTACAATTTTTTTATGTTGAGGGTAGGGAGGCCCTGGCCCAAGTTGGCCAGAGAGGTGGTAGATGCCCCATCTCTGGAAACACTCAAGGTCAGGTTGGATGGGGCTTGGAGCCCTCTGATCCAGTGGGAGGTGCCCCTGTCCATGGCAGGTGGGGTTGGGACTGGATGGGCTTTAAGGTCCCTCCTGACCCAAACCATTCTAGGATTCTATGAGTCTATGTACTACTGAGGTCATGATTTTTTTAAGACTCAGTGTCTGTATCTCTGGGAAGATATCAGGGTGTTTGTGGAAAATAAATGAGGTAAATGAAGTACAAAATACATTCTGATCCCGGTATGAGAAGTAGTTACTATTACAAAAAGTAGAATATTTTGATTTAATAGAACATGCATAAGATTTCTGGGGAAATCTACACACGTGCATGTAATTGGGAAATATAATCTGTAAAGAGACAAGAGCTGTGGATGCATGACTGATGGAAATCATTCCCTCGTGCGTCCAGTGCTGAAATAAAGGATGCTTGATTGTTAAAACTCCACAACAAGTCTTATAGAATTTATTTGCCAGCATTTTCGGTATCAGTAGGATGAGGGGGAATGATATTAAGCTGAAAGATGGGACAATTAGATGAGATCTTGGGAAGAAATTCTTCACTGAGAGTGGGGAGGCCCTGGCCCAGGTTGCCCAGAGCAGTGGTGGCTGCCCCATCCCTGGAGGGGTTCAAGGCCAGGCTGGTTGGGGCTTGGAGCCCCCTGATCCAGTGGGAGGTGTCCCTGCCCATGGCAGGGGGTGGCACTGGATGGGCTTTGAGGCCCCTTCCAATCCAAACCATTCCATTATTCTATGATAAGAATAGTTATTCCTCTAAAAGAAAACAGAGGACATCACATTTTTATGCCCCTGAACATCTGACTGATGAATGAATGATGATTGTCTGAATGGATTATATTTATCAAGTTATGAAAATTTAGTGTATTTTCCCCTAGCTCAAAATTTATTTTTTCATTGCTGTGAACTGCTGTTACTGAGCTGTTTGAAAATGATCAATCCTTCTGTTTTCTCCTAAAGAAATGAGCACCCTGATCCAGTCCAGGCGTATTGGGACTGGATGGGCTTTGAGGTCCCTTCCAACCTAAACCATACTGTGATTCTATGATTCTCTTACATGGATTCTGCTTATTTTCATATTGGATTTCCATGTTGGGAGTGGAACTGGATGATGAGCTTTGCGGTCCCTTCCAACCTAAACCAATCTATGATTCTAAAGTGATGAGTGAATGAGGGTGGTTATTGCCAGCAAGAACCACCCCGGGTTTCTAAAGGGACAGCAGAGTGCTTCTAAGTGACAGTACTCATGTAACTTTATTAATAATCTGACATTTTGGCCTCATTCCCCCTCTTGCATCCCAAACCATTCTATGAGTCTTTGATTCTGTGATATGAAGTGCCCAAGAAAGCCGATGGTATCCTGGCTTGCATCGGGAATAGTGTGGCCAGCAGGACTAGGGAGGTCACCATCCCCTTATACTCGGCACTGGTCAGGCCGCACCTCGAGTGCTGTGTCCAGTTCTGGGCCCTCGGTTTAAGAAAGATGTTGAGATGCTGGAGTGCGTCCAGAGGAGAGCGACGAGGATGGGGAAGGGGCTGGAGCACAAGCCCTGTGAGCAGCGACTGAGGGAGCTGGGGTTGTTCAGCCTGGAGAAGAGGAGGCTGAGGGGAGACCTTATTGCTCTCTACAACTGCCTAAAGGGAGGTTGTAGTCAGGCAGGGGTTGGTCTCATCTCTCAGGTGACCATCGACAGAATGAGAGGACACGGTCTCAAGCTTCGTCAGGGGAGGTTTAGGCTCGATATTAGGAAAGAATTCTTGATTGAGAGGGTGATTGGCCATTGGAATGCGGGAGGTGGCGGAGTCACCATCCCTGGAGGTGTTTAAGGGGAGACTGGATGAGGCCCTTAGTGCCGTGGTGTAGTTGCTGAGTTGGTGTTGGTGTTGGGTCATAGGTTGGACTCGATGATCCCCAAGGTCTTTTCCAACCCTGTGAGACTGTGAAGTGTCCACATCCCTGAGCAGAAGCCACGGGGTGCCGGCATCAGGGTGTTTGTGGAACATTTTTACCCCCCCTCAAGTAACCGCCGCCCCACCTCCTCCCGGCCGCGCGGTGAGGGGAGTCGCGTTCCCGCGCTGTAAGTGTGGGCGTGGCCGGGCCGATGTGGGCGTGGCCTGGGCGGCGGGGGGTGTGGCCGGCGCCTGCGCTCTCAGCGCGGCTCAGCTATGCCAGGTATGCGCGCGGCGGGGCCGGGCGCGCGCGCGGGGCAGCGGCCGCCATGGGGCAGCGCGCGCCGGGGCCGCCGCGGGGCAGCGGGCGCTGAGGGGGCGGCGGGGAGCGCCCAGGCATGGCCGAGCCGCTGCGCAGGACGCTCTCCAAGCTGCGGGGAAGGAGATCCCAGCGAGGGGCGGCGGCGGGCGGAGGGCACCGGCACGGAGCGGGATGCGTCCCGCAGGGTGAGTGGCGGCGGGACGGGGCGCGGGGGCTGCGCCTGCCGGGGCTCGGAGTCTTCCCCGGGCTCCAGGGCGCGGGGGCTGCGGGGTTTCCGTGTGCCCCGAGCTCCGTGTGCCCTGGGGCTCCGGTGCGCGGGGGCTCCGTGTCTGCAGATGCTCCGGTGCGCGGGGGCTGCGGGGGTTCCGTGTGCCCCGGGGGCTCCGGGGCGCGGAGCTGCGGGGCCTGCATTTGCCCCAGGCTCCGGGGCGCGGGGGTCTGGGTCTGTCTGGAGGCTCCGGTGTGCGGGGCTTCGGCGCTGTGTGGCGGCTCCGTGTCTGCGGATGCTCCAGGGCGCGGGGACTCCGTGTGCCCCGGGGGCTCCGGGACGTGGAGGCTGCGTCTGTCCGGGGGCTCTGGTCTGCAGGGACCCCGATTGCCGGGGGCTGCCTCTGCCCCGGGGGCTCCGTACGTTCCGGGCTGCCCTTGCCCTAGTGCTGGGGTGCGCGGGAGCTCCGGTGCGGGGAGGCTCCGGCTCTGCCCCGGGCTGCGTTTGCCCTAGGATCCGGTGTCTCGGGGCTCCGTGTGCCCCAGGCTCCGAGGTCTCAGAGGCTCCGGTGCGTGGGGCTGCGGGGGCTGCGTGTGCCCCGGGCATCCGGTGCGTGGGGGGCTCCGGGTCTGCAGATGCTCCGGTGTCCGGGGACTCCGAGTGACCCGGGCTCCGGCTGTGGGGCTGCATCTGCCCCGGGATCCGGTGCGTGGGGAGCTCGAGGTGTCCCGGCTGCCCGAGGGTCCAGTGCACGGGGGCTCCGGCACCGGTTGCCCGCTCGCCCACCCGTGTGTGCCCTTCCACCTGCCGGGAGCGCCAGGATGAGCAGCCGGTTCCCCGTGGGGCCAGGGGGGCTCGGGGTCCCAGGGAGCCGCGGTGCAGTGGGGGAACCGGCTCCCGGTGCTCTTCTCCATGCCCATCCCTTCTCCCATTACCGTGCCAAAAAACCCTTTCCACTTCCAGACAGGAACTTTACCATTCCTCTTAAAATTGGAAGAGGAGGCTGTGCGCGTCTGTGTGATGGTACTTTGGAAAACAGTCAGTTTTTCCCATTTCTGAAAGATCTGCTCGCTGTGGGATTGTTGGTTGTCCTTTACATTTATGTTTTAGCCTACGGAATAGAGCGGGGAGAGTCGGAATGCCGAACGGAAAAGCCGCTGCTCCCCTGGATCACACAGCATCCCCGCTGCGCTCGCTCCTGCCTTCCCAGCTGGGACAGGGAAAGGGCTTGGTTTACCCCTCTTTAAGACTGCGGTCCACGTATAAAAGCTGTCCATTTCCATTCTCATCTATTTCATGTTGTTTATTTTATTTATATAAGTGCCAGCATGCATAAAGTGTGAATAAACACAAACCGAGCCCTTGGAGCAATTGGGTTCGATGGAGCTGCAGTGGAATTAAGCAGCAGTTTATTCCCGTTTGGAAAAGTTTTGGTCTTTTTTTCCAGCTGTTGTGTAACCTTCACGTTTGTTGTGAACAGCGATCGAGCACTTCAGCAAATCTAAATTTAGGTCTCAGATCAATCCTCAACCGTAGTGTTCTCCCATCCGTCATTGCGCTTCTTCTCAGCAACAGAAATTCCTCATTAAATAGGAGGTTTTTGAATTTAGACTGCTGCTTTGTGTGGGTCCCTGCACGTTTTCTTATCCTGTCACTGTTTATTGTTCTTTGGGTTTTTTTTTTTTTGCTGTTTGCTTGTGTAAACAGTGCACTTGAAAGCTTGCAAATTGATTTTTAGACTTACTGTTGTTCGATTGAAATACAAAATCATATTTCTTCAGAAATATGTATTTCCTAGGGAGATTTTCTTCTAACTAGGAAACTTTATGGGGAAAAAAAAAGTATTTAAATAGCTGCTATTACAACCAGAAGAGCCATGAATTGTTTTGATCCATATATGGAGAGACTGGAAAAAGCTGTTCCCCTCTTCATTACTATCTGAAAAACGGTGCTCAGTATCATATTGGAATATTTTATATGCCGACGTAATAGGCAGAATATAAATTTTGACCTCAGTTGAGCTGAAACATTGAGGCTCTGGTTTCTGAGCATACTTGTGTTGTTACCATAATATTTTAAATTTAAATAGTGATGTATTTAATTTCTTTTTAGATAGCGTGGAAGGTGAAGTGATCTTTTATCCAACATATTACTTAACTCTTAATTCGACCCTGAAGCCTTTTGGGAAGGAACCATTGTTCTGTAGCGGTGTGGAGGTTTAATAAATATTTTTAGAATATATGCAATATATTAGAGTAGTAATTGAGAGTAGACAGTGTTCTTCTGAACAAATCCATAACTATGTGCCTGACCTGTATAAATCTCCAAAAACTTTGTGTTTATTTAAAATTGGCTTGTTTCTATAACAGCTACTGATGTTGAAAGCTCGCTCTGTGACACCGAACCGCTGGTTGTGCAGATACTTGCATGTGAAACAGTTTGTTGCTAAAATAAACACAGGCAGAAGGGCTTTCAGGATCAGGGCCAAGTTCGAATAAAGGGGAAGCAGCGCTTGCGAACGCTGCTGTTGGTTGCAAAAGCTGCAGTTGGAAGGTTCGCATGGAAGCGTATCACTTGGATGAGATTCAGTGAGCGTTCACAATCCATGACCTCTGGCTGGTTTGGAGAGGGAGAAGGGGTAGGATTGAATGCAGGCGATGGGTGGCATGTCTGCACAAGCAGCGGGGTTGGCGGAGTGTGCCGGAGGTGCTCGGTTGTTGGTGTTTCTGCCGTAAGCTTCTGCAGGCGGTTTGTGAGCGAGATAGCTGGAGCGATGCTGAAAACAAAGCTGCGTTTGCTGCTGCTGGGACTGAAGGCCGATACCAGATGTGGAAGGGGTGTATATTTAGGCACGCTGTACTCCTTAGGAACCTTCTGTTTTGGGAATTGTAGGCTGTCCAACCCGTGCGGCAGGGCATGTGCTTCTTCAGAGACACAGGAAGGGTAGATATTTTTGTTTGTGGAAATACAGCTCTCGGATGCTCTGTCTATTTATGTCACCAGAGCAGGGACCGCTCCTTGGGCTGTTCACGCAGAAGTGCACCAGGGGAGTTTAAATTGGATAGTAGAAAAAAATTCTTTACCAAAAGAGTGGTGAAGCGCTGGCAGAGGCTGCCCGGGGCAGTGGTGGGGTCTCCATCCCTGGTGGGCTTCAAAAAATGTGTAGCTGTGGCACCTGGGGCCATAGTTTAGTAGGCATGGTGGGGTTGGACTGGGTGATCCTGGAGGTCTTTTCCAGCCTCAACAATTCTATGATTCTGTCCCCATTCAGTTTTACTGCCTGAACCAACCCTGTCTGAGTTGTCCTCCTCCACAGAGGAACATGAGGTTTATCTAACCTCTCTTCTCTGTTTTTAATTGGATGCGTTTGCAGCTTTCCTTCCAGTCCTGATACTTGCTTGGGGTTGAGGTGCTCGCTTCTTATGTGGTCTCACCTCTGTGGATGGGATGCAGGGTGCCCTGCAGCCTGCCAGGACGTATGGCACTGCTGCCCAGGAGCTACTTGGACGTCCCTTGACATGCGGCTCAGGGGCCAGCGGCTTTTTTGATGCATGATTAAATGTTTGACTCTAGTTTTAAAGAAATTGTGTCAAGTTTTGGGAGTAGTCAATGGAATTTGTTTAGATGTTACACAAAATTTTTGTTGTATAATGAGATATTTTAAAACTCTTCTACATTTCTTCTTCGTCCTTTCGTGATGGTTTCTTTCATTTTATTCCCCACAAATCAAGGGACGCTCTTTTATTAATTAGAGGATGAAACTGGTAAGGTCAGTCCTTTCTGGAGTTTTTTTTGTGCAAGACTTATCCTCACTTTTGTTTTGTATCGAAGTCTAGAAATCATAGAATTGTTAAGGCTGGAAAAGACCTCTAAGCTCATCCAGCCCAACCATCAGCCCAACAGCATCGTGCCTACTAAACCATGTCCTGAAACACCACATCCACAGGCTTTTTGAACCCCTCCAGGGATGGAGACTCCCCCACTGCCCTGGGCAGCCTCTGCCAGTGCTTCACCACTCTTTCAGTAAAGACATTTTTTCCTGCTATCCAATCTACACCTCCCTTGGCGCAACTTGAAGCCATAGTGAATCCATGTGGGGTTTTGTGGCTATTTGACCTATAGGTTATACATAAAACAGGCGCTGTTTCTTCATTGGAATAATTAAACTGTTGGAAATACTACATGGCAACTTTCCAAACCAATTGCACCTGAACTTAGCCAAACAAAAAGCAGCCGTTTCTGTCTCAGTATATGTGCCCTTTGAGCAGGGCTATCTCATTGCCGTTTATCTAAATTACATAGTGTTAAAAATACAGCGCAACAAGCCCGACTCTTTATTAATTACATCCACATTCTGCTTTGACGGGCTGAAATCTCATTTTATGATTACACCGCCTTATCTTCTGGCCTTTCGGGTGAGGTCCAATACAAATGTCATACGACAGCAAATGTGTTGATTTGTCAAAAGGAAAATTATGTTCTAAATATTTTCTTTCTCTTTTTGCCTTCCTCTGGAAACAGATCTAATAGAAAATGTTTACATCTCTTCGAGAAGCTGGAAGGAGCCCAGGTGCCCCCAGGCCAGCGACGTCCCCGAGCGCAGGCCACAGATGAACAGCATCACCGTGTCTAAGAAACGCAGTTGGCTGCAGCAGAGCACGCACCGATGTCCTCCTCCTCCAGAAGAAGAAGAGAACACCTGTAAAGAACCTCAGGGGGTTGTTATCCCGGTACCCAAATCTCCCATCCTGCTGCCTGAACCTGCAGTGCCGTGGGCTCCTTCCATGTCTCCGATGGGACGGGAGCGCCCAGTGCGAAGCTGTGCTCCTGTCGGTGCCTGGCCAAGCCCTGCCATGCCAAGGAGCGCTGCTTTGGACTTTGGTGAGGACAATGATGCAGATGATGAAGGAGAAATATGGTACAACCCGATTCCTGAAGATGATGAGCCCGACTTGCCAAGGGTCCGTCTTTGTGCTGTGAATAGCCCTGTTCGGTACAAACCCCCTCCTGGGGGTGACTCTGTGATGGTCACAGTTCCCCAGGAGGGTCCCCCACGCTACATGGACAGCGCAGGGGACAGTTGGACTGTTCAGCCCAGCGAAGTAGGTCAGGCCGATGCTGTGCATCCTGGGGAGCACGTGCAGCAACAGCGACAGAGGTTTGCCTGCAAGGCTGTGCCAGCAGCAGAGGACAATCCTGCCTTGAAGTGCCCTTCAACAGGTAAGAGGGTTTGGGAACACAGAAGTGTGCTGTCCTCTGTTTCTGTTAGCAGAATAATAAACTATTCTTATCATGGAATTATAGAGTGATCAAAGCCCGTCCAGTTCCAATCCCCCGACATCGGCAGGGACACCTCCCACTGGATCAGGGGGCTCCAAGCCTTGAACACTTCCAGGGATGGGGCAGCACCACTTCTCGGGGCAACGTGGGTCAGGGTCTCCTCACCCTTACAGGAAAACATTTCTTCCTAAAATCTCAGCTCAATCTCCCCTCTTTCAGCTGAAAACTGTAGCCCTTGTCCTGTCCTTGCACTCCCTTATCAGGCACCCCTCCAGCTTTCCGGGAGCCCCTTTCAGTACTGGGAGGCTGCTCTAAGGTCTCCCCGCAGCTTTCTCTTCTCCAGGCTGAATAACCCCAACTCTCCCAGCCTGGCCCCGTACAGAAAGTGCTCCAGCCCTCGGATCATCTCCCTGGCTTGCTCTAATAGTTCCATGTCCTTCTTGTGCTGAGTACTTCTTGTCTCTCTTTCCCTTCCTTTCAACTTTATCAAGCAGATTTCTGGTGGAAATATGTGTCAAGTTCATAAATAATGATGCTGTTTGTGAGACTGATACCCAGTAAATGCTGAGCTGTGCAGTGGCTCCTCAGAGGGTTTGTTCGTGGCATGACCAGGTCTGGTTGTCCTCTGTGCTGAAGACAAAGATTCTGCAAAGCAGGTTTGTTAAAGCCTGGTAACGTGAGGACACACGGGGTTTCCTTTCTGTTAGCTGATGTCTAACCCTCGCCTTGGATTCCAGCCTTGAACATACTTAATGTTTGCTGAAGTTTCTTTAATTTTGCTGTCTAGGACTTTTTATTAAAGGCCTTTTTGGAGGATTATCTAAACACTATTCATCACGTTGCTGTCTGTAATTGCTGTCTTGTTGACTGTCTCTGGCTAATCTAATAGCTTTCAGAAGCCAGCTCTTTGTTCCTTGTTATCTTTGGTTGAGTGTTTGATAGTCACATTTTCATAATGCCATTAGTGTGCGAATTCAGCATCTTATTAAAGACTTTTTCCAGTCTATTAAAAAAAAACCCAAACACAAATAAAACCACACTGAACAAAAGAAAACAGAAAAATTCCTTACCTGTTCCAAAAAGGTATTGTTTTTGATTACCGATGTGTTTTATATTCTCTTGACCTTAACTCTGTTCTCCTGTTGAGGGTTAGAAACTTAGCATGAAGTTCAGGAGACAGGGAATACCAGGTTCTGCTCTTTGGAGAAAGTTCATGCTTTCTTTATGCTACAGTTGGACTCGATGGTCTCAAAGATCTTTTCCAACCAAGGGATTCTATGATATTTAAGAGCCAGTATTTCTACCTGGCTCAGGACAGAGGACCCAGGAACTGCCTATTGGAGCTGGGGTCCACATTGCCCTCTGGAGAAGCCTCCCCATCTGGGTTGTCTGTGTCCAGCCTCAGCGTCCCGTCAGGCTTCCGGCCCCGTGTCCCTGTGTGCTGGGAGCTGCTGTGCCTGGATTCCCTTGTTTTCCGAGGCACCCAAGCAACTGCTGTCAACAACAGAAAAAAACCCATTCAGTTCTCTCTTCTGGGAGCTCACATTTGGTTCTTTCTTTTGGAAATGCTGTGGATATAAAGTGTATTTTTAGTTGCAAAGTGTGTTGAAGTTATTCGTAGAATCACAGAATGGTTTGGGTTGGAAGGGACTTTGAAGATCATCCAATTTCAACCCCTCTGCCATGGGCAGGGACACCTCCCCTAGGTCAGATTGCCCAAAGCCTCATCCTATTATTGGGCATTTGTGTAAAAATGACTTCCTTTATAGCTGCATTAAATACTTAGACCAGTTGTATTTGTGTGTAAGGTTGATGGAATATCATGTTCTTAGGTAGGTCTTTGTTGTCGTTAGAGCTCTAAGTGCTTTGGAGAGGTCAGTAAGCATGGTTGTTGAGAAAATAGTGTGTGTTCTGCCAGGTGTTTGACACCCTATTAGGCAGTTAATCTCTCAAGGTTTAGGTGACTGTTCTTTTTACAAAATTAAATCCCTTTATGTAAGAATTTTTATACTTAAGAAATATGTACTTCTGAAAGCAAAATGGCCCGTTGAAGATGTCGCATGGAACCAGGAGAGAAGTGTTATGGATTTTCCTGGATTGGTTTGTTATGCATTGAGTTCATTAAGGTGCTTTAAACGCAGCTCTCCCTTTGCATCTATTGAATAGTGATCACATTGAATAGATGAACAAATGATGAAGTGGCTCCCTGCTGCCCAGTAATTGGCTTTATTATGGAGAAGTGGCTTAGTTCTTCTCCTTAATCCAGTTAAGGTGTCTACAGTTATTTTCAGTCAAATTTAAATTGACAGCTCATCCGTGCAAAATTACTGTGTGAAGGGCAACATGGCCCATTTAACTTGATTTGTGTTAGGAATTCAAGTTATACAACTGCTATGAAATAGATGTCTGTGTTCTTGGAGAGCTGGGTACGTGAAGCAGTAACTCCTGACAAATCAGCAATTACTGCTTTGGGGAGAAGTCTGCTCACCTTTCTTAATGATATGATTTATATACATCAATATTGGCTGGAGCACCTCCTGTACGAGGAGAGACAGAGAACTGGGGTTGCTCAGCCTGGGGAAGAGAAGGCTCTGGGAGACCTTAGAGCAGCCTCCCAGTGCTGAAAGGGGCTGCAGGAAAGCCGGAGAGGGGCTGTGGATCAGGGAGTGCAGGGATGGGATGAGGGGGAATGGTTTTCAGCTGAAAGAGGGGAGACTGAGAGGAGATCTTAGGCAGAAATGTTTTTCTGTGAGGGTGGGGAGGCCCTGACCCAGGTTGCCCAGAGCAGTGGTGGCTGCCCCATCCCTGGAGGGGTTCAAAGTGTTCAGCTTGGATGTGGATTGCGTTGTCCCTCACAGGCTATTTTGGATTTTTTTCTGTCTTATTCACACTGCTAAAGCTTACAGAAAGCATGAGGTAAATGGAGAAAAGACAACGTACCATGTAAGAGCCCAAGTTGGGAAGGACCTCAGAAGATCATCCAGTCCATCCTTTGGTGGGAAATGGAGCCTGGATGAGATTACCTAGCACCCTGTCTGGTTGCATCTTAAAAACCTCCAGTGATGGGGACTCTACCTTGTCCTTGGAGAGGTTATTCCAGTGATTGTTTGTTCTCACTGAAAAAAACAAATAAATTATATGTACACCCATATATTTTTTCACATTTAGTCAAGTGCCTCACATAAGCCTGACCATGCCCTGGTAGTGAGAGATGCCTCTCTTGTTTCATCGCCTCCTCCCATCCTTCCATAAGGATATTTTTAAAGTTTAACTGCATAGATAGGATGTGCAGTGATGGAGCAAGTGGGAACAGGGATGGTGAGGAGCAGCACAGCCTTGAAACTTGGTAAGAGGAACAATTCCCAGCTCAGTTCTTCCAGCACCCTTGTGGGAAAGCTGTGTCAGATGGGCAGAGTGGGAAGGGAGGTGTTACTGGACTGAGCTGTGGCTCCCTTTGCAGCTTGTTCCGAGCTGTGTCATGTAACTCTTTAAAATTGCATGCATGCCTCAGCACATTGCTGGCTTTAGTGGGACAACGTGTGGCTGGATGCTGGTGGGAACACCATCCTGCATAATGCTCCACTGTTGGCTTCCTCCCTGCCACATATTTCATTTTAACTCCTTGATGCTGAACGCACCCAAAGTTGGACACGCAAAAATCAGAGTGTTAGGCTGACCCTTTGGTTTCAATGAGCTGAGGGGAAGTTTTAATTTGCTGGCCTGCTTTCCCAAGCCCGTGCCAGAGGCTTTTGACAGGAAGGCAAGATTAATGTTCATGGGCTGAAGCGCGGCAGGGATGGCTGCAGAGTGCTCCAGGCCAGCCCACCAGTGGGACCGTGCCGTGATTTCCAGCACAAGGGAAGGCTTTGTCCGCGTTTATCAAACCCCACATTTCTAACTTGCTGCTTGCCAGGAAAGCACAGCGGGCGTGCTAGAAATAGCCCTTTCCCTGCAAGGGAACCACTTCCATGGATGCAGGGCTACATGAATTTCCCTCTGTTGCTCTGGAAAACAGATTCCATGCTTTTATTCTCTATAACTGAAACTTGCTTTTATAAAGATACTCTTAAACAACTGTCTGCAAAAGTTGTTGAAGCCAAACTTCTGTCAGGACTAGAGTGAGTCTTTGGAGGGTTTTGAGGCGGAGGGAAAAACCAAAACCACACAGACCAGATCGCCTGATTTAACCATTTAAACTAAGTATAGAATCATGGAATAGTTTGGGTTGGAAGGGACCTTAAAGCTCATCCAGTTCCACCCATGGCAGGGATACCTGGCACTATAAATTATTGTAAGTAAGTTAGAGGTAAGTGGTGAAAATTAATTTACATGAACAGTGGACTCGTAAAAACCGCTCGCTGTATGACGTTTGGGACTTGAAGTGATTAGTTTAAAGTTAAAGCTTTTGAGAAATCTGTTAAAAGTAAGCTCTGTAGTATGATTTGATGAGTACGTCCTGAAAACAATGCTGCTTGCTTTCTTTTTATATGTTGTAAACAGACTTTCCCTGCCTACCAGGGAGAGATGAAAGGTGGATGTAGGTATTTGAGTCTCTCTGAGCTGCTCGAGGTGATCACAGCACGCGGGGTGAGTGGGCTTAGGAGCTCCGTGTACCTGAGCCCGTACAGGCAACGCTGCACCCGTCCTGTTGGGAGCTGTTAAAATTTGCAAAGAACCAACAATGGGCGCTTGCAGCACAGCATGTCACCCACGTCCTGCGCTGCATCCACAGCAGTGGGAGCAGCAGGGTGAGGGAGGGGATTCTGCCCCTCTGCTCTGCTCTGGGGAGACCCCACCTGGAGCCCTGGGTCCAGTTTTGGAGTCCACTGCACAGGAAGGACCTGGAGGTGTTGGAGAGAGTCCAGAGGAGCCATGGAGATGATCCAAGGGCTGGAGCACTTTCTGTACAAGGCCAGGCTGAGAGAGTTGGGGTTGTTCAGCCTGGAGAAGAGAAGGCTCTGGGGAGACCTTAGAGCAGCCTCCCAGTACTGAAAGGGGCTCCAGGAAAGCTGGGGAGGGGCTCTGGATCAGGGAGTGCAGGGACAGGACAAGGAGGGATGGTTTTCAGCTGAAAGAGGGGAGACTGAGATGAGATCTTAGGCAGAAATGTTTTTCTGTGAGGGTGGGGAGGCCCTGGCCCAGGTTGCCCAGAGCAGCGGTGGCTGCCCCATCCCTGGAGGTGTTGAGGGCCAGGTTGGATGGGGCTTGGAGCCCCCTGATCGCATGGGAGGTGTCCATGGCAGGGGGTGGAACTGGGTGATGAGGGTTGCGGTCCCTTCCAACCTAAACCAATCTGTGATTCTGAAGTGATGAGTGAATGAGGGTGGTTATTGCCAGCAAGTGTCTCAAGGGACAGCAAAGTGACTCTTAAGTGACAGAACTCATGCCACTTTATTAATAACCTATCATTCTGGCCTCAGTTTCCCTCCTGTGTGCTTCATTAGCTCATGTAAATTAATTGCCTTTCCTAGAGTCGTTACTGCCTCATGCTGGTGAACCTGAGAAAATCTTGGGTTCTGACTTGGTATTTGAATTTCCTTGAGTATTGGAGCATGAGGTGAACCACAGGTTCCTGACTGTGGGCACTACTGGCTTATGTCTGGTCTTTTCCTTTTTCCATCTTCAGCATCAGTGCCTGGTGTTACCATTTTTGGATTGGGTTTTGTTCAGTTGCCTTGAAAGGTGGGTGATTCCCCATGAGGACGTCACGTGGGAACTGCGTGACTTTAAGCCCTGTCATGGGATGGTTGTGCCAGGGAAGATGGAAAGTCACTGGCAGGAATGGGGCAGTGCAGGATGCAGGTTTTGGAAGGAATAAATCCTCTGCTTTCCTGTCGTGGAAAGGAAGAACTTAGAGAAATGGAAGGAAAGGTGCAAGATGCTGCCTGCGTTTACATGGGAGGGATTTAGGGCTCTTTTGGGTCACAGAGGGACACGCACAAGAGTGTAGCTGTGTTCTTCACCGGAGACATGTCCTCTAGACTGAAGAGGGGTGGGCAACCTGATGTGTTGGCTGTGTAGCCAACAGGTACATAGTCAATTTGTCATAGGCCAGTATTTTCCAGTTTAAGACTAGTTTTGGGACACTTATGCCCTGGGAAGGCAGCCGCGTGTGTTTGTATGAGGGATACAGCACAAGTAGATGGAGATGAATGCAGCGGGGAGATCGCTCGTTTGTTTATATGTAGTTTCTGGCCCTTTCATCTCCAGAAAGCAGAACAAATTTGGCTTTTGACTCTGAACTGCCAAATTTGGCTGAACGAGTCAGCAGAGCAAAGCTTTCTGAACATCTGACCAATGAATGAAGGATGATTGTCTGAATGGATTACGTTTATCAAGTTATGACAAATCAATGTGTTTTCGCCCATCTCAAGATTTATTTCTTCATTGCTGCCAACTGTGGTTACTGAGCAATTTGAAAATGATTACTCCTTCTCTTTTGTCCTAAAGAAATGAGCCCCCTGATCCAGTGGAAGGTGTCCCTGCCCATGGCAAGGGGGTTGGAACTGAATGCTCTTGAAGGTCCTTTCCAACCTAAACCACTCCATGATTCTATGATTTATTCTATGATAAATAACCCCTCCTTTGCATAAAACTTGAATACAATTTGAAACACCTGCAAGCTGGCATCTTATCATATTTAAAACACTATCTTATAGATGTAATAATGGAATATTCATAATTCTTTTGAAACTCTGGTTACTGGTATCAAATATAGCATGAATTTTGTTGTACTCTCTACCTTATTCTGTATTTGGTTCCTAAGTTTGTGTAAAAACAAAGCACTAAATGATTCTGATTTAAAACCTGTTTCTGTCAATAAAGGACTGCTCTGCCTGTTCACTGTTACAGAAAATGATTATTCCTTCTCTTTACTCCTAAAGGGTCTGGAGTTGCACTTGCACACAAGGCTGATCTGCCCTCGACAGAGGTTTCTCCTCTGAGTCCCAGCCCTCTGAAAAAAAGTGGATCAATCAACTGGCCTTTCCCTGATAGAATCAAATCTCCCAGGACTGTGAGAAAACTTTCCATGAAAATGAAAAAGCTGCCAGAGCTGAGCAGGAAGCTGAGTGTCAAGGGAACTTCAAGCCATACCAGTTCAGATAACCCTCCTTCCCTGCTGAAAGCTGGCTGCCGGGATACAAGCCATACCGCGTGTTTGCCATCTTCTGGAACCTCAGCCACCACAGCCAGCAGGAATGTGATCAGTCGTTACCATCTCGACAGCAGCGTGTCCTCGCAGCACACCTACAAAAACAAAAGCTCGAGAAGCTCCAAATCCTTCAACAAGGGCGGTTACCTCAGTGACGGCGACTCTCCCGAACTTATAACGAAATCAGGTAAACATGGACATGAAGCCAAGTGTGGGAAAGGAAAGGAGAGCCTGCCAAATAACAGTGGTAAAACTGAAATAGATATTGATGCTTTCAGACACTATAACTTCTCTGACCAACCCAAGTGCTCTCAGTACATCTCTGGACTCATGAGCATTCACTTCTATGGCGCTGAAGACTTAAAACCACCAAGAATAGACTCGAAAGATGTCTTTTGTGCAATACAGGTTGACTCGGTAAACAAAGCAAGAACAGCCCTGCTTACGTGTAGGACAACGTTCCTAGATATGGACCACACGTTCAACATAGAGATTGAAAATGCTCAGCACTTAAAGCTGGTGGTGTTCAGCTGGGAACCCACTCCGCGCAAAAATCGAGTGTGCTGTCATGGAACTGTGGCTCTTCCCACTCTCTTCCGAGTGACAAAGACACATCAGCTGGCTGTCAAGCTGGAACCCAGGGGGCTTATTTATGTCAAGCTGTCGCTCATGGAGCAGTGGGAGAACTCGCTTGATGGTCTCAATGTGGATCGGGAGCCCGTCATGTTCGGGGTAGAGGCTCGGAAAGTTGTAGAGAAGGAAAATACGGGCTTGATGGTGCCACTTCTGATGCAGAAATGCATTCTGGAGATAGAAAAGAGAGGCTGTCAGGTATTGTGCATCTTTTAATCTCTTTTGTTCATATTTCTGGGGGACAGCTGTTGTTGCAGAGTGTGAGCAGTGACGGGGAAATTAGAAGGGGAGAAGGGGAAATGAAAAACGCTTTTGCGTGTCACTTGTTTGCTTTGCTGCTGCTGTTTGGTGGGAAGAATAACAGGACCGTGTGAAATCAATGCTTCCAGCTCAGTCCATGTGAAGGAGGCGGTATGCTTGGTTACAGTTGTGCTTTAGGACGAGGGATCGTGAACCAAACCTGTAGTGCCCTGCATGCAGGTACCCTCAAAGCAGAGCTGAGCTGAGAACCTGAAAATATCTGATTCCTGAGGCACAGACCACTCTGCAAGGGCATGTTGTATCTGCCTGCAAAAGGCAGAGTATAATGTTCCCTTGTACTCAAGCCTAGGTTATAGAATCACAGAATGCCCTGAGCTGGAAGGGACCCACAAGGATCATCGAGTCCAACTCTCGTCCCTGCACAGGACACCCCAACATTCACACCGTGGGGCTGAGGGCATTGGCCAAATGCTTCTGGAATATTGTCAGGCTGTGACTGCTTCCCTGGGGAGCTGTTCCAGTGCTCCAACACCCACTGGGGGAAGAACCTTTTCCTGATGTCCAATCTAACCCTGCCCTGACATCTTCCTGCTGTTCCCTTGGGTCATCATTGATCAGCAGAGAGAAGAGATCAGTGCCTCCTCCTCCCCTTGTGAGGAAGCAGTGAACTGTAATGAGGTCTCCCCTCTGTCTCCTCTTCTCCAGGCTGAACAGACCAAGTGACTTCAGCCGCTCCTTGTAAGGTTTCCCCTCTGAGCCTTTCACCAACTTTGTGGTCATCGCGTGCAGTGGCACAAAGTGATGAGGACGGGTCTTTTGGCAGAACTGCGCTCAGGTGTGTGCCGGCTCAAAGACTCGTCTCTGCCATCACTTTGTGCACAGCATTAAGACAAGGAGGAGATGCTGAAGGGCTGGATCGTTTCCCCACACCACTGCTCCTTGCCTTTCCTCAGTTTGCTTTCCAGATCAGGACCAAAGGCGAATGTTGTAGAGCAGCATTGCCCAGTGTCTTCTCCTCATCCTAATACAGTTTATTGGTAACTTCATGGACAAAAATATGTGTGAGAAGTGAGGTATGGAAGCAAATCCCCAGTTACAGGTGCTAGACAAGAAGCCTGTTAGGAAGGAAGGTGCACGACCCTAAGGTCAGATGTCCCTCTTGATTTGAACCTGGTTGGAAGACTCCTGGATGCTGTTCCACATCATGAGAGCCCTCGGTTTCCTTTATGCCTGCTCTTGCTCAGGTGAAATTGAGAAACAGTCACACCTGGCACTGTTACTTTTTGAAATTGCTGACAGGTTGGATGTTGTTCCAGGTGCTGCGGGATTAACTTTACTTTTTATAACGTAGGTGACAAAATACAGACAGAAATTGTATTTCTGTGCATTTTTTTTGCTGGAAGTCACTGCTGATCACAACTGTGTGATTCTTATTGTGGGTCCTTCTCCTAACATGATGCAGAGCAGTGGAAAAGACAAGTTTTATTCTTTCCAATGTACATGTGCCATGGTTTCAGCATTTTATTTTGGGCTTATTAGCACCTAGTCATGCAAATGATATTGGGTAATCAAGGCAACACTGGTAATGAAGCGATTGGCATCTGAATTGTCTGGATGTACCTGATGCTTTTGAGCATGAAATCTAATTTGCTTATTGGCACAGGGAGAAGCAAACCTGCAAAATATACTGTTAACTTCTTGTTTTGACCATGGGCTTGTCTGACATCTTTGGCTTTCCTACAGTCTGCTGACTTCTGACATGGTACGGCATCATCTGAACTTCAGATACGGTGTTAAACGACTTCAGAGTGAAAAGAAATTGGCTTAGGCAAATACAAGATCGTACTTGGTCTTAGGAAAGAGAGTACAAATTCCACTGGGTAACATCCCATTTATTTGAGCAGGAATTCATACGGCCCAGGTTGCCCAGAGCAGCGGTGGCTGCCCCATCCCTGGAGGGGTTCCAGGCCAGGTTGGATGGGGCTTGGAGCCCCCTGACCCAGTGGGAGGTGTCCCTGCCCACGGCAGGGGGTGGCACTGGATGGGCTTTGAGGTCCCTTCCAACCCAAACCATTCCATGATTCTATGAATGATTCTATGATAAAGAACCACTCCTTTGCATAAAACTTGTCTTGCAATTTGAAACACCTGCCAGTTGGCATCTTGTCTTTTAAAACAGCATCTTAGAGATATAATAATGGAGTATTCACGATTGTCTTGAAGCCCTGGTTACTGATATCAGACTTAATTTACATTTTGTTTACTTTCTAGCTTATTTTGTATATATTTCCTAAGTTTGCATAAAAACAAAGCACTGAATGATTCTGATTTAAAATGCTTTTCTGTCAATAAAACACTGCTCTGCGTGTTCACTCTTACGGAAAACGTTACCATTATTCACTTACTGCTTAACAGTCCCAGCTGTGTCTCGTGTGAGGTGTTTGGTACCGTACGTGACCGTTTGATGTTCAGAGTTTGCACTGTTTGAGTTTCCTTAACGTGCATTTCCCAACAGTTGTTCCCGTTGCACTTCCCGGATGAGACAGGACACGATGTCAGGTGTTGACACTGACGCGTGGCTGTTGTTCTTGTTCCTAGGTGGTGGGCTTGTACCGGTTGTGTGGCTCGGCAGCCGTTAAGAAAGAGCTTCGAGAGGCGTTTGAGAGGGACAGCAAGGCTGTTACGCTCTGTGAAAGCCAATACCCAGACATTAATGTCATAACAGGTAATACATTTGTTTGCTTTGCTTGTAATACAGAATCGTGCTGTGTTCCTGAGCACCTTTTAAAGGGTGAAGTTGTGCTCCGAGCTGGTTGCTGTTGTCGTTTGACCAGCTGGTAGCTGCTGCTTTGTATGGCTGAAGGCCGGGTGGGAGCGAGCGTAGTGCCCTTGGGGATGTGTAAATATGAACCAGCACTGGTTTGGAGGGAGGAGGGCGTGGAAGGAGCTGCTTTCAGGATCTGCTCTGCCAGCCAGAGAGGGAAGTGGGTGTCTGAGAGGAGCCGAGGTCCCTGGAACAGGTTAAGCCCCTGCTGTTGGTTGGTAGTGGAGCCAATCTTGAAACACTCAGTGGTGCTCAGACACATCCACTGTGCTGGTTGCTGCACAACACATAATCCAAGGGCCATCTTGGAGCAACCCGTTGTCCTCCCTTTATGTTGGAGATGGCAGGATTTTTGGAAGCAGATATCCCTTCATATTGTACAGACTGGTTAGAGCTGCAGGAAAATGCATGTCTTTGATCATCTGCTGCTTTTAGACCATAATTAAGTAGCAACGTTCTCCTGCTTCATGGAGTGGCCCTTTACAAGCTGCTGGCAAAGGTGGGAAGGACTGGGAGTGCAGCACCAGGAGGTCATAGGAAGCTCATCTCCATCAGCTCCTTACATGAGTGTTTACACAGGAGTTGCACTGCACATCTGAAGCAAATTGTTCAGGTTTTTTTGTTTACTTAAAAATGGAACAGTTTTATAACTATTGATACTTGTTATGTAAACCAAAGTCAAGCTAATTTCAGGCATCACTGAGCAAACCAATTGCTCCAGGAAATTAAGTAGGAGCATTCATTTCCTATGTATCCAGGGATGGAAAATGCAATAACAGCGGGCAGGGTATGAACTTTCTGTTCCAAAGCCTTCTCTGTAACATCCAGCATCCAGTACGGGACAGTTCTACCCTGTTTGGGGGTTTATTTCATTTTAGTGTATTGGGAATTAATTTTGTTCATTACACTTTATAATTCCACAGAGTGGTACCAGAAAATATTACGAGGTTGTTCAGCCTGGAGAAGAGAAGGCTCTGGGGAGACCTTGGAGCAGCCTCCCAGTACTGAAAGGGGCTCCAGGAAAGCTGGGGAGGGGCTCTTGGTCAGGGAGTGCAGGGACAGGACAAGTGGAAGGGTTTTCATGTGAAAGAGGGGAGACTGAGATGAGCTCTTAAGCAGAAATGTTTTTCTGTGAGGGTGGGGAGGCCCTGTCCCAGGTTGCCCAGAGCAGCGGTGGCTGCCCCATCCCTGGAGGGGTTCCAGGCCAGGTTGGATGGGGCTTGGAGCCCCCTGACCCAGTGGGAGGTGTCCTTCCAATTCAAACCATTCTATGATTGTGTAGTGTGGGCTGAAAGGGGATCCTGCAGGTTGTGCTGACAGACCTGAGTACCCACCGTGCTCAGTGCTAGCAATAAAAGATCCCACAGAACCTCTCTGACTCGGGCTTTGGGAGTTGGATGGAGAGGGAATGTTTCCCTGGTGCGTTACTGCTATGTTCGCAGTGTTGAGGCTGATGCACTATTTATGCTTTTAGGAGCCAAAGGATGTGTTCCATAAAATATGAATCCTCAGCATAAATCTTGGCTGATTTGAAGTGCTGCCTCTTGTCCTGTTTGAAATTCGAGCAGGGCTGCTTTTCCAAGAGATTAAAAAGGTATTTTTTTTGACAACTCTCCAGAGACTAAAGAAGGAATATTTAATGATTAAATCTTGACTGAGAAACGCTCTTGGGGCTGGCACAGCCTTACACACAATTACGTGTGCTCGTGGCCCAGCCCGAAGCGTGCAGCCGTGGACCTGACCCGTGGTCAGTGTTGTTGCCTCGTGTCTGTCTGCATCCACGTGAATTCATATCTCCACATAAAGCGTGCAATGCTCTTAACAGATCAGTGGGTCTGGAAAATGAGGAATTAATGAAGTGGATGGCGGTTTCTGCTCGCTGCCCGCATTTGCTGTGTGTGGGTTTGTCAAGGGGAATGTGCTAGTGGGCCGGCAGCAGCGGGAGGCGTGGATCCATGGAGGAAAAAAACAACAGCAGCCTCTTACGGGGCTAATTTAGCTGAGTGAATAGGAAAAGGGTTTAGAAAGGTCAAGGGGCATTTGTGGCTCCCAAACCATTCTGTTGTTCGGGGGTGAAACAGAGGAAAGCTCTTTGGCAGATGATGATCCTGTGACTGTGGATGCTATTACAGAAATTCCTACTAAAATGATTATTAAGAGACATTTGTGAGTGTTTCAACTGGATAAGCTTGAGGTGATTATGGCACAGTATTTCCTACTCTAAGCTGGTTCTGATTTCAGGCTCCCCTTACAGCTGAAACAAAGGTGCTGATAAAAGGCAGCATCTCTTGCTGATGTTTTGCTCATGGAAAAAGTAAAATAGTCCTAACCTTGGTCAGTAATGGAATGGTTTGAGTTGGAAGGGACCTCAAAGCCCATCCAGTGTCACCCCCTGCCAGGGGCACAGACACCTCCCACTGGGTCAGGGGGCTCCAAGCCCCATCCAACCTGGCCTGGAACCCCTCCAGGGATGGGGCAGCCACCACTGCTCTGGGCACCCTGGGCCAGGGCCTCCCCACCCTCATAGGGAAACCGTTCTTCCCAAGATCTCATCTCAATCTCCCCTCTTTCAGCTTAAAACCATTCCCCCTCATCCTATCCCTGCATTCCCTGATCCAGAGCCCCTCCCCAGCTTTCCTGGAGCCCCTCTCAGTACTGGAAGTACTTCTCAACAAAGTATTTAAATTCAATTGTGATCTAACTATAAAGGGTAGATAGTTGTGACACAGAGAGCATTTCCTAAGAGAAATGAAGGCTACTGGAAGGCAGGCTTGTTTCCATCAAAGATTGGTGTGTCATTTATATTGGTTGTGACAGGGGTTCTGATGTCCCTCGACCTCCTGGGGACATTGCATAGATACCTCCTGCCTCTTAGCTGACCCTATGGGGAGCCCTCACATGGTTCACTGTGCCCTTTTCCTGTCATCCTCATGTTCCTTGCTGCCAAGTGTGAGGTTTGGCACTGGCACGGAGGGTTTTCTTATGGGACAGGTGAAGCCCGTGTGCCTTAGGGCTCCCAAAAATCACTGGAAAGTGAACATGAAGCTTATTAAAGTCAACTGTTGTTGTGCCTTTTGTGAAGGTGTCCTAAAGGACTATCTACGAGAGCTACCCTCTCCCCTGATAACCAAGCAGCTCTATGAAGCCGTGTTGGATGCCATGGTGAAAAATCCCTTGAAAATGACAGCAAATGGTTGCGAGAATGACCCGAGTGACTCTGAGCACACAGCATCCCTTCTGGATTGCCTGCCAGATGTTGAGAAGGTGAGCGGTGTTAACAGGTCCAAGTAGATTGTGTGTTTCAGAAAATAGAATCATGGTTTGAGTTGGAAGGGACAGTGGAAGTCATCCAGTCCAACCCCCTGCCATGGGCAGGGACACCTCTGGATCAATCAGGTTGCTTGGAGCCCCATCCAACCTGGCCTTGAACCTCTCCAGGGATGGGGCAGCCACCACCGCTCTGGGCAACCTGGGCCAGGGCCTCCCCACCCTCACAGCAAAACATTTCTTCCTAATATCCAGTCTAAACTTCTCTTTTAGTTTAAAACCATTGCCCTTTGTCCTATTTCTACAGGGCCTGCTAAAAGGTTTATTTCCATCTTTCTTATCAGCCCCCTTTAAGTACTGAAAGGCTACACAATAATGTCTCAAATAAAAGAACGTTTCCCCATGGCATATAAAGTGTGCCAAAACTGGACACCTTGTTTCCTGATTTGATGGTCCCCTTGGATTTTTGATGCTCCACATCTTTGAAAATACTTCTGCGCTTTGATTGATTGGATTCATTCTAGTTTGCATTTTATATTGTAGCTGTAAAACTGAATGAAAAGCTGTGATTGCTGTTTGTACATTCTTGGATGGAACATTATTCCTGAGTGGTGTCTTGTTCCATTTTTGTGGAGCTCTCTGATCTGTGTGTCATAATTACATGGGCAAATGCATTCCACTTTCCTAAGTGTTTATAATAAAGCCTTCATTTAGAATAATTAAAGTTGGAAAAGCTCAGCCTCACCGTGCCTACCAAACCATGTCCTGAAGTGCCACATCCAGGGATCCACCCCTCCAGGGATGGAGACTCCACCACTGCCCTGGGCAGCCTCTGCCAGGGCTTCATCACTCTGTCAGCAAAGACATTTTTCCTGATGTCTGATTTTAACGTCCCCTGGCACAACCTGAGGCCATTCCCTCTCATCCTGTCACTTTTTACTTGGGAGAAGAGCCCACCACCCACCTCACCAGAAGCTCCTTTCCAGGAGCTGCAGAGAGTGATGAGGTCTCCCCTCAATCTCCTCCAGGCTGAACAGCCCCAGGTCCCTCAGCCACTCTCAGAACTGCTGTTCTCCAGCCCCTTCCCCAGCTCCATTCCCTCCTCTGGATGCGCTCCAGCCCCCAAAGTCCCTCTTGTAGTGAGGGGCCCAAAACATCCCAAGATTTGAGGTGTGGCCTCAGTAGTGCAGAGTACAGGGGACAATCCCTTCCCTGCTCCTGCTGGCCCAGTGTTAAGGTGTCAGCACCACCTTCATGTCTTGCTTTGTTTCTTGAGCGGTGTTTTGTTCTTTTAGGCTACCCTGAAGATGCTTTTGGACCACCTGAAGCTGGTGGCTTCTTACCACGAAGTGAACAAGATGACGTGCCAGAATTTAGCCGTGTGCTTTGGGCCCGTGTTACTGAGCCAGAGGCAGGAGACCACCAACCACAACAACAGAGTCTTCACAGACTCAGAAGAGCTTGCTAGTGCCCTGGACTTCAAAAAACACATAGAGGTCCTTCACTATTTACTCCAGCTGTGGCCAGGTACTATTTCATGAATCTGATCAAGGAAGAATGTCAAACCTGTATATTCTGACTGTGTGACAGTGTACATTAATTCTCGGGGTGACTGAGCAGCACTGGAATTCTTAAAACACAAGGTATACTACAGCATCACCTCTTAATCTAAAGAAGTCGTGCCAGTTTTATAATCCGCTCTCTGTATTCGGTCACTCTGTTTAATGGGAGGTTTGTTGTTCTAATTGCTTCCGTACCAGATGGCAGAGTTTCGGTATAATGTAAGAAGCGGAGGCTGCTTTATGTGAGTAAAGGCACTAGGGGAAACAAAACCCAACAGTGAAGTTTCCACATAGGAATTAGGGGGTTTCAAGGCTGGTTTTTTTTTCCTTCTGCTGTCCTGTTTTGATTATTTGTGTGTGGAATTGATCAGTTTGGTCTCTGAGATACCTAGCGGGTTTCTTTATTTCTGCAAAGTTGGAAACATCCTTACAGCCAGAGCTGTGTGACTTCTGGTTGTGTTTGTAGAGCTTTGCATTAAAACACAACAGAAAACCCAAACCAAAATACCCAAAGTACCTTTTAGCTCCAAACTAAAGAGGTCGGCCGCTGTCGCACAATTCAGGGTCAACTTGCAATAAGAAGGAAGATGAAATTCTGCTTTTCTTAATAAACCACCGCAGGAGAAGTGAACTATTTCTGCTGGGATCTGCCTTTCAAGTGGGAAATTATTGCACAGTGTTCGCATTTCACGTGGTATTTGGAGAGATGTGAGCCAGTGGGAATAGTCAGGGTGACATCTGGGACCCTGGCTTTCAGACCATTGTGAATTCCTGTACGTTGCAAGCCCTGCCCGAAGTCCAGAGCAGACGATGAAGGTGTTGCAGGTTTTCAGTTAAACAGGGACAGTTTGAGGGTAATGGTGTGAAACAACTTAACGTTGGACCTGATGGGTTTAGTTTTGCTTTCAGATAGTTTGTGGCCAAGCAGTCGTTGGAAGCTGCCTGACTACGTGGATGGGTTGGTTGTGCTGTCCTATAGTGTCCTCCCTTTTCGCAGTGGTCTGTTTGATAACCTGGATGATTTAATATCCACTGCTCAAATGTGAGCGGTGTAAACCCTTTAATTCTCAAGGCTAAACAGCTTCTTACTTGTTCCCTTTTAGATGCAATAATTGCTGCTGAATTTCTGCACGCATTGAAACAGGAAAGGGAATTAATCAAAATGAATAATATGTCTGGGTTTGAGTTTTACATTTGTTTTATTTTTACTTGAAGAGGAGGAAGTTTGCTTTTTATGGGAGACTTGGAGTTACCTGGGAACTCTGGAGGGTTGCAAAGGGCCTGACTTGGCAATGCTGAAATTTCGGATGCTGTGGCTGTATTTGAGCCAGCCAGGCTGGCTCTGCTGCTCGTGTTCGGCATACAAAGACAGGAGCAAGAGGTGAGCTGGGTAGACATATGGTGCAGCTTCATGATAGGCTTGGAGAGGTTGAGGATGCTTCTGCTCCTTTGTCAGCTGCAGCTGAGCAGCTGCTGACCACCAGAAATGAAAAGGTGTTTTCAGTCAGGTCACTGAGCCCGTGCAGGAGAGGTGGGAAATGTGGGTGGGGGAAGAAGGGGAGACCAAGAGCTGTTTGGGCTATCCCTGGGCTTGCAAGAACTGTTGCAAGACATGGGAGGTAAAACATGATGCAAGTGAACACCGGTACGTGTAGGCAGAACAGTTGGACCCAACGGAAGGATCGCACGCTGGTCCATTACATTTAATCTCCCGTAGATTGAGACAGCTTGGTAATCAACATGTTGTGCAATACTTCAATTTCCGTATTTTTCCAACCGAAAACAGATAGTCCTTGTTCAATTAGACCGTGTAATACTGGCAAGTTATTGTTAACCCGTGCCCCTCGCCTTAACGGAGCAGAGTCTGAACAGAAGGGCTTTTGTTATAGTAAGGAGAGGGGAAAAGCAGTGATGGTTATTGCACGTTCCTGCGCAAGATGTAAAGTAAGGTTAAAGTCCCCTGGAGAGAGCTGTAATGTGGACCCAGAGGGAGACATGTTGGACACTGAAGAGTTGGGCTTGTGTGTGAGGAGTCCAGGCAGGATCTGGGCTGCACAGATTTGTGTGCACCGCGTTTCCAGTGGCAAATTGGAATAGAAGGTCTCTGCTTCTGATTCCACGAGGTAATGGGCTGACTGAAACAAAAGAAGTTTTGCAGCCCTGACATTTAATAGGCACAGGGCAGTAAAACGTGTGTGCTGTTTGCCACAGGCAGCCGGTAACAGCGGAGGCGGCTGTTGGTAACGTGTGCTGGGCCATGGCGAGCTCAGGTAACGTTGCCATCAGAGCGGTTGGCGTGCACGGCTGACACGGGGCTGCGGCTGCTTAGTAAACCAACGCAAAGGAGCTTCTTTTGATAGCGCAGAACACTGGGGCAGAAGAGTTGAGCTCTTGGTGCATCCTCAGCTTTTCCGCAGCGGTATTTTTGTTGTGGTTTAACCCCTTCTGCCCTGCCTGCTTTCTGTTTCGCCTCCAGCTTGGATGAAGCGTGTGAGCTGAGCTGATTGCTTTCCTTTAACCCAGAGCTGGATGGTGATCAGCGCCCTCAGTGAATTGAATCTGTGCTCTGGGAGGTTCTACTTTTAGACAGGCTTTTCCATTGCGATTTGAATCTGGCATGAATCTTCAAAAGTGAGCTTTTACAGTAGTTTTTCTAATTATTTTGTATCAAAAAGTTGCAGAAAATGTAATAGTGGAATGTACTGGCTGTGAGCTTGCATGTATTCATGCATGCTGTTAGCGTGTGACATCCAGTGAGGACAGTGGGCAGCATGGATTTAGTCCTGACTGGTTTAACTTCTCTTCCAGTACATCCCTCGCCTGCCAAAGAACCGGCACAGCTGAACGCATTTCCTGAGCACCCATCATCCCTGAATTACCTGAGACCCAAGAGGCAGAGACCTCAGATGCTGAATCTGAGCGGTACCGAGATGTCTGGGGTGCTCAGACCGAGGCCAGCAGGACTGGACAGCCCATCGAGCAACCGCTACGCCGGGGACTGGAGCAGCTGTGGGGAAAACTACTTCTTAAACCCAAAAGACTGCCTGAGTGAAGCAGACTACGACGATGTCCCTTTGGAAGACACGGAGAGTGAGGATGACAGCAGCAAAGCCGAGGAGTCGGATGCCCCGGTGAGCCACCCACAGCCCATCCCCAGGGAGCACACGTTTCGGAGCTATTTGACCATGCAAGCAATCGACTCCGCAGGGGATCACAGGGCGAACCTCAAGGACCTGCAGGAAAGCATTGATACTCTGATAGGAAACCTGGAAAGGGAACTCAACAAAAACAAGCTAAATATGAGTTATTAAAGCCTGTCCTGCATGACACCTCCTCGTGGTGCCTCCGTGCCCCTCACCGGGCTTCCCACAGCTGTGTGAGGTGAGACAGCACCCTTGAACGCCTCTGGTAAGGCCATGGCCCACCTTGTGTTGACAAATTTGAAGCCATTCCATTCCATTTCTCTCTTTTTGTTAGAAGAAGGAGTTGGCCTGAACCTGGTGTTGGAGACAAGGTTAGAAACTGTGAGGTGATTCCACAAAGTGGCATTTCTCCCTAAAAATACGATGCACTTAAGTGGTCTGGGCAACACCTGGCAAAAGATAGAGCAACGTCGCTGCTGGTGGTGGCAGCAGAACTCCTCATTCCTTAAATCCCAACTCTGGTACAGATGTTCCTCTTGGAAGAGGATAAACGCTGCTTGGCCGAGTTTTGCAGCACAGACTTCACATAGACTCGTTTTCCTATATATGCAATGGCTGCTATGAAAAATGCTTTATATATATATAATATTTATATATAAAGTTTTAATTGTACAAATATTAATGTATTCCTGTATTAACACTCTTCAATAATTATTTAAACAAGCAAAAATTAAATATTTTTCTAACCTTGTTTGTATATGTCTGTGTACAGACACGCACGAGTCTGTAGCCGCCTTTTGGAAAGGAGAGAGGTCTCAGAGTTACGAAACGTCGCCGTTTCTAGGAAGACGTGTTCAGTGATGGAGTTACCCCTTGAGTAACGCAGCGTTTGATTTATGCACAGAGAAGGCAGGGTGAATGATTAATGTGAATGACCTTGTGCGTTGCAGGACATCAGTTCACAGGTGCTGACTGTTCATTCTATCCCCCACAGCTCTCTCTCCGCTCTGTTTTCTCCTTTGTTAATTTTTTTTCCCCCCGATGTTTTTTTCATCTATAAAGATCATCTGGAAAGTTTTTACTTTTCAAGAAATAGTTCTGCTTTCTTCTTTTAACCTGTTACTTTATTCTTGATGTTTCAATACATTGGGTTTTTTTCTCCAGAGTTGGAGTTGCCGTTGGCTGGCTGCTGGTAGACAGATGCGTCCCAGCCCTCTCTGGAGATGCGAGACTCAGATTCTATATAAAGGCCGTTAGTTTTTAATCTGAGTTTTAAATTAATCTCCCCAAAATGGTAACCGGAATCGTTCCATGAAGTTGAATGGGTTGAGTGATGTTATTCCTGGAGAGTTTTGGGAGGGATTGCAGCTCATCTGACCTTATTAGATTCAGCTATCGCCATCTTCTCCAATCATGTTTTATCTTTAGTCATTTACGGCAACCAATTAAACATTTCATGTTACAGAAACACGTTCTTGGTTTAATTGAAAATAGTTACCAAATCACATACAGATCCAAGAATGGTTTGGGTTGGAAGGGCCCTCAAAGCCCACCCCGTGCCACCCCCTGCCAATGGGCAGGGACCCCTCCCACTGCATCAGGGAGCTCCAAACCCCATCCAACCTGGCCTGGAACCCCTCCAGGGATGGGGCAGCCACCGCTGCTCTGGGCAACCTGGGCCAGGGCCTCCCCACCCTCAGAGGAAAATGTGTCTTCCTAAAGAAGATCGAGGGTCATTCCTTGTTCCTCACAGGTCACCCCTGGTGAGGCAGGAGGGTTTTGGGCAGGTGGAGGTGAGAGGGTGTTTTGAGAGGTCAAATACTGAGTAGCTCTCAGCCAGCAGGGTAGGACTCAGTTGTCTTTATCTTTTTGGTACGAAGTTGGCATCCCGCCATGGTTTCCGTTCCCCCTGTGGATCAGTGCTGCTCTGCTGACCCGTACGTCCTCATTTTGCTTAATTGAAAAGTTATTTATTTACCAGAGCAAGGAATAAAGAATCGCTCCGACCAACTTCACTCCTCTTCTCAAAGGAATTATTTTAGCATGGTTTCAAATGGTTTATTCGATCCCATTAATTTATTTTTTATAAGTGTTAAAAGATGCAAAACAATTATTGCGATATAATGGTAATGTATGAAAATGTAAATTTAACCTGAAGCATTTATCGATAAATCAATGTATTTTTTTAAGCTTTTATACCTACAGAATGTGCGTACTTTTTAAACTATAAATTTAAATTCTAAATAAAATTTGAATTAAGAACCAAGTTTGACCAAGCCTAGTTAGTGATTTGTTTTAACCCTGTCCGAGCTGGTGCCGTATCTTTGTACTGGCTGCACGTGTGAATTAATTCTATAAAGCCATTTAGCTTTTCAGGTGTTTTGTTCTGTTGTCTTTTCTAGGTTAACCCAACATTTCAGTTACATCCTTAAAAAGGGACTCCAAGCACTACTCAATATAAATAGAAAAGGAATAATGCCCGAAAGAAGCTGTCAAACCAGTGTTGCGGCAGCGTTTCTTCTTTGATTGCAGGATGCTGATGCTGAACACAGCCTGGCTCCTGCACCAAGTGTGAGATGCTTTAGCGCTGGTTGGACCGTGTTTGCATTTAAAGTTTGATAAATGGAATATTGTTTTCCCTGTTTGTAACAACATAGATGATGTAAAAAAGCACCTTTTGAGTTAGCACAGGCTTTTTCTACAGGAAGATTCTCTAACTTAGAGCAGCAGTGCTAGCTCTAATTTAACCTTGCTACAGGGGAAATTAATGAGTATAAATTGTATTAATATCAGTTATTAATGTTAATATTATCTAATTAGTTAAGATATAGTAAAGTATTAGTATTACTCAAATGAAACATTCACTGTTAATCTAGTTGTAACAACTTGTAGAACACATTTTGTATCTTAGAAATCTTCTTTTAACAATGCATTTTTGTTTTATGTTGTCGCTTATATATATTTTTATAGTCATTATTTATATAATCTGGTCAAGCTGCCTCTTTCTTATGATTGTTGCAGATTCCTAAGGAACAGGATTAGAGTGGGAAACACTAAATTGGGAGAATAAACCAACGTGCTTCCACCAAACTCTTAATGAAGGTTTTTAATACCCAAGGGCCACCTCGGGCTGCGTGGGTGCTGCAGGGCAGAGCTCCAGTCGAACCCCATGGGCACAGCCAGAAGCTTCTCCTGTGTGGGGGCTCCTTGGTGTAACTGATTGCCACCAGGAGCAGCTCCTGCCCTGCAGGGGCTCTGCTCGCTGCTGGAAGAGGTTTAAATGCAGAGGGCAGAGCCTGCGGGTGAGTTCAGAGGGAGCAGAGTCCTTGGCGAGGAAGAACTTCCTTCAGGTGTGACCTCCGTGCTCCCAGCCAGAGAAAACAGGTGCTCTGACAGAAACGGTCACAGGACTTGCACTAAATCCTGTACAAACCAACTCCTGCCCAGGTGAGGCTGTTCTGGTGGTTTTAGATCTGGTGAGAGGTATCCATGTGCTGGGCTGGCTGGCAGCCAAGGCTCTTTGTAGTCTCCAGGGAAAAGAAGAAATGCATTTGTGGGTCTGCAGGGCTCTTTGCTGCCAAATGCTGAGGCTATGGTAGGTGGCTTCTGGAGCAGACTTAGCCCATCTGTAGAGTTTTAACCCATTGCTGTCTGTTTAAACGGGATTGTCCCAATGCTGCTTGGGCTGTGGCCGATCCAGCTGACGCTGAACCGCTTCTCCCCCACCTTTTCAGTTTCCCAAAGTGGTTTAGTAGAGCAGTGGGCAAGAGAGGGGTAGGGACTGTGTGGGATGTGGAGTAGAGGAGGTGACTTAAGCTGCTGGGGACCTACATAAACCAGATCTCTAGGTGTGTCTTCCCTAAATGCATAACGTATGTGGATGTTCATTAATGCACCTGGCAAGAAATGTAGCTGCAGCTATTCGGATGCGCTCTGAAAATAGAGGGAAACATCCCCATCAAAAGTAGATACTGAGCGTTTTTACAGAATAAATCTATAAATCTGATAAGCCAAAGGCACATCTGGTATTGCTGCTGCCAGATCTTAACCCCTTCACTTTCCTCCTCACCCCAAGGTGCAGGGTTTCAAAATATCATTAGAAATAAGTCTTTCCCTGGAATTCTGGAGCTACCACCAGGCAGAGGATGGTTATTTGGAGCGGGTGGAGGACGGGCGTTATGCTTTAGTGTCACTAGGATGCACTCATTTTAAAATGTCATCCTTTGCAATGAGTTAACTTTTTTCACCGTTGCACTTTTTCAGAGCCATGCAGGAACCCCTCTGATTTGCTGGGCAGAATCACCCGGTGGAACGGTCTGGCAGGAGGTAACGCAAAGCTGACCCTACAGGTATTTGAACTTCCATTACAGGATAAAAGACCACGTTGGGGTGTATAATCTTATATCTCTGGTGTTACTTGAGAATAAAGATGAGAAGGAAAATGGCTCTCTGGAAGGCTACTCCATTCCCATTGCGGAACTCCTGCAGCTCCCCAGCCCACTTTGCTCTTGGAGGGGAGCAGGGCTGATCCGCTGAGCCCTGATCTCGTGCCTCCTTGTCCTCACTGTTAGGAAAACCCGGCTGGAATCTGGCTGCCTTCTGCAATAATTTCTGAATCAAGATTCTGAAAAGTGTGTCTGCAGTGAGGAGCAAGGCTCGCGTTGGGGCTGCTGCCTCTTCTAAGCTGTATTTAGAGAGCTACAGTGGGGAGGGGACGGTTACGCTTTCCAGGTAATTCATGATCATAGAATCACAGAATGGTTTAGGTTGGAAGTGACCTCAAAGCCCATCCAGTGCCACCCCCTGCCATGGGCAGGGACACCTCCCACTGGATCAGGGGGCTCCAAGCCCCGTCCAACCTGGCCTGGAACCCCTCCAGGGATGGGGCAGCCACCGCTGCTCTGGGCAACCTGGGCCAGGGCCTCCCCACCCTCATTGTGAAGAATTTCTTCCTAATGTCTAATCTAAATCTCACCTCTCAGCTTAAAACCATTTCTCCTCATCCTATACCTGCACTCTCTGATCCAGAGCCCCTCCCCAGCTTTCCTGGAGCCCCTTTCAGCACTGGGAGGCTGCTCTAAGGTCTCCCCAGAGCCTTCTCTACTCCAGGCTGAACAACCCCAGCTCTCTCAGCCTGTCCCTGTACAGGAGGAGCTCCAGCCCTCGGATCATCTCCGTGGCCTCCTCTGGACTCGCTCCAACAGCTCCAAGTCCTTCCTGTGCTCAGGACTCCAGAACTGGACCCAGGGCTCCAGGTGGGATCTCCCCAGAGCAGAGCAGAGGGGCAGAATCCCCTCCCTGGCCCTGCTGGTCCCACTGCTTTGGATGCAGCCCAGGACGCGGGTGGTTTCTGGGCTGGGAGCACCCATTGCCGGCTCATGTTGAGCTTCTCCTCCCCCAGCACCCCAAGTCTCTTCAGGGCTGCTCTCAACAATCAGATTGCTGGCTTGAATTTGCAGCCCTGTTAATCAAAACTCTGTGGAAGGTGATCTGAGGTGGCGTTCTAACGATGTCCTGGCCTGATAAGAGAGCACTGGGTGATTCAAGTAGGCGGCTGTGGGGTGTTTACACATCTGCACAGAGCAGGTTGTTGGTTAAATATTGATTTAGCAGAGGAGCTGAGTTCTCTTCCTGTTGAGCTCTGACTGCACACACCATTCTGCAGGGGGGAGGGATGTGCTTGTTGAGTTTTCCTTGGGCTGAATTTTGAGGTAGTTTAATAGAGGGATAAGGAACGTTACTGTAATATTTAAACTTAAAACTAACAAACGAAAGACTGTTTTTCAAACCAACTCCTATCCAGTGGCACCAAACCTGTTTTAAATCTGACCAAACTTCAATCAGAGTGTTAAAAATACGTGCTGGGGAGATCCTGGCTGTAGAAAACTGAACAGGCACATTTTAAAACTACCTAAACTCAATTTGCAATGTTGATTTTGGGACGAGGGAGGCTCGCACCTCTCCTGTTGCGTATTTGGTTCCGCTTGGCTGTGACGATGCAGAGCACTGGGGCTGGCAATCGCTTCTCAGCCAGAGATCCTCGCTGCAAATCCCCCACGTGTCGGTTGTCTTTTGTGCTTCAGTATCTGCTGTGACCATATGGACATTTGTTTGACAGGAGGCTGTGACCCTCAAACAGTTTGGCGAGTCATGGAAAGAGTGAACTCACCCGTGTAGAGTTTAATCTGTCCTCCTCGGATAGATTTAATTTCCGCTTGAGAGGCTCTACTCAGTTACACGGTGTCTGACCTGGCCATTGAAACCAGGCAACCAGAAGAGAACAGCATACAAAAGTGTCCTCTCTCTGGATGGAGGATGAACATCAATATTTATGAGCTGTTACTCATTTACACTGGTAAATATTAAAACTTCAGTATAACGCCATTTGATCTCTCTCATGAATAATTGTCTTTTGACAGAAATGCACACGCAAAAGCTGCTGGTTCTAAATAATAGTGATTTCTTGGAGGGAACAATGTCTCCTAATGATTTTGGTTTTGCCTTTAGAAGCATCTACCAGGCTTAAGGAACAATCGTTTTCTAATCTGATGATGGCAAGTGAAAGTGGTTCAGCCTGCAAAGCCTGAAGGGTTTACGAACAGTGCGGTCAGACCTGTGCCTTTGGTCCAGCAGCCCCTGAGATGCGTTCAGAAATTAGGGCCACAAAGATGAGCCAAGGGCTGGAGCACCTCTGCTATGAGGACAGGCTGAGAGAGCTGGGGTTTGTTCAGCCTGGAGAAGAGAAGGCTCTGGGGAGACCTTAGAGCAGCCTCCCAGTGCTGAAAGGGGCTCCAGGAAAGCTGGGGAGGGGCTCTTGATCAGGGAGTGCAGGGACAGGATGAGGGGGAATGGTTTTCAGCTGAAAGAGGGGAGACTGAGATGAGATCTGAGGCAGAAATGTTTTGCTGTGAGGGTAGGGAGGCCCTGGCCCAGGTTGCCCAGAGCAGTGGTGGCTGCCCCATCCCTGGAGGTGTTGAAGGCCAGGTTGGATGGGGCTTGGAGCCCCCTGATCCAGTGGGAGGTGTCCCTGCCCATGGCAGGAGGGTTGGAACTGGATGGGCTTTGAGGGCTCTTCCAACAACAAATGTCCTGGATGTCTCAAATAACCCTACTGCTTGACCCTAAGTTGAAGAGAAGTGAAAACTTTGAAGAGGAGGTGGTTGCCGGAGCTGAGTAGCAGGATTTGGATGGTCAATGTGGATGTAATTACTGGAGCAGAATGGCTTCCCCTGTGGTGGGAGCAGGCAGGTGTAGATTGCAAGGGTGAATACTGGCACGTTGGTTGTTTGACCTGTTGAGTTGTGTTTATGATTTTTACAGCTTATGGAGCCCTGACAGAGACAGAGCTTTGAAAACTTCTTTAAGCAGACAGAACATTCATTATGACTGTATTAATGAAAGGGAGTGGAGAAAGTGTGCCCAAAATTGTGAGTAAACAAATGGATGAACTTAATGAAACTATTATTTCTAACTGCAGGGTGATTTATTGCTGAAGCCAAACACGTTATGCTGAAATAAAGAGGTCCTGAAATAAAATGCTCTGATGGGCTTTAAGCATCTGATAAGGAAAGTATTTCCTCTCCCTTTACTAGTCCTAAATTCGTAAGTATCTGCTTCTCCAGGTCCAGAAACACAGTGTAGTCTGCATTTTCTTGCTCCTCCATCTTGTCTTTTGTTTTCTGCAGAGCAGTCAGACTCTGAGGGAAAAACTCACACCAGGCAATAAGTCACCATTGAGCTTTGAAACCTGTACTGCAACCCCATGGCTTTCCCGTGGGCATTATTAGAGCTGTCATAAATTAATGAAAGTAGGCACCACCCACGGCTACGATAACTGAGTTGTTGTTTCCTTGGCTGGTTAGTTGGTGTTCTTAAACCATTTACCAAAGAATGGATAAGCAAAATCTTTATGCGAATAAAGAATAGAAGGCTGAGGTCTCTCCTTGCTTGAAGGAGCGATGTTCATAGGGAAGTTGCAAAGATGTAACTTTTTGAAAGAGCAACTCACGTAAAAAAAGAAAAGTGAATTTACAGTTATTAAACGTCCACCAGCTCTAATGGTTTTGTAGGAGTTTCACTTGAGCAACAGCTGAATTTGTGTGAACTCAGACCATCTATTCTGCTCCTACAAGTTGTAAATATGAAATAAGGAGCTGCTAAGCTGTTTTCATTATGTCCACTTTGATTTTTGAAACTATTGTGCAAAATTCTGCCTACCAAAGCAGCTGCGTTTTTAGGACCCAAAGAAACAAAGCAAGTATTCTTAGAAGCATAGAAATGTAGAATGGTTTGGGTGGGAAGGGACCTCAAAGCCCATCCAGTTCTAACCTCCTCCCATGGGCAGGGACACCTCCCACTGGATCAGGTTGCCCAAAGTCCCATCCAACCTGGCCTTGAATTCCAAGTAAAACATACTGTTTTCTCCCTTTGTGCCTCCAGCTCGATTTTAGTTCTGGTTTGACTTGGAAGTCTTTGATACTCTTGAAATTCTTGTTCCCAGTTCTTCAGATATTTGGCTTCTCTTTCGAAGTAATCAAATATGTCGGCATGCTGTAAACACAACGAGAAACAAGGATCATTACAAGCCCAAAGACACAACTACTGCTGACGATCTGAGCAGTATTATCAGTTTATATTGGGAATATAGACATATCCATTTGTAGCAAAGGAATATAAAGATGAGGATTGAAAAAGGTTGATTTTGAATACAAATATGCATGGGGTTAAATAACTTTTATCACACTGACTCAGAGTAGATTATCCTTCAGGAACCTGCACTGATACAACTACAGCATGGTATTCTTTGTGCTTGAAGTTAGGTCTGTGTGGATTTGGACTCAGACCTAACTTCAAGCACAAAGAATACCATGCTGTAGCATTACAATATGTATTTATCTGGGATTCTGTAGTTTTCATTGAATACTTCAGTTAGAACAAACGTAATCTAAATATTAGTGACTGTTCCTGGTCTAAAAATTCCGTGCCGTAAATAGCATCATTCCAAAACACAGGTAATTTGGGCAGAGGCAGTGTTTCCTTGTGTTACAGCACATAGTTAGCTCTTACCTTGCTTTGGAGAAGTTGCTTTTACTAAAATGAGGCTACTGGCCTGGTGTTACATCACTACGTGCTGTAGCTCTGCATGCAGCAAACCTTTATGGGATGGTTATAAACCGTTTAAGTGCATAAATAAACTGAACTTAAAACTGGGATAGGACAGCAGGATGATTTTATGGTGTAAAAATAAGACTATGTAGCAGGCAAGACTCCTAGATTGGATGGAATAAAAACACTGGCTTGATCTTTGGCTGGGAAGGTGTGGGAAAAGAACAGCTGAAAATGATGTGGAAATAAGAGAAATGAAGACTGTTTCCATTGTTCCCATGGCCCTTTGGTACAGATGGGCTTTATTTCAAAAGAGAAGGAATTAGTGGTGATGTTAGTAACAGTTTGCAAAATATGCTATAACCAAGCTGAAGGAGGGGAGATTGAGATGAGATCTTGGGGAGAAATGTTTTGCTGTGAGGGTGGGGAGGCCCTGGCCCAGGGTGCCCAGAGCAGTGGTGGCTGCCCCATCCCTGGAGGGGTTCCAGGCCAGGTTGGATGGGGCTTGGAGCCCCCTGATCCAGTGGGAGGTGACCCTGCCCATGGCAGGGGGTGGCACTGGATTTGAGGTCCCTTCCAGCCCAAAGCGTTCTATGATTCTATAAGGCAGAACCAGATGCTACGACGTGTAAATCAAAGTACGAATTTACAGGAAAAAAAATCGTCACAAACATGGACAAGAAGGTCAGGAGAAAGAGAAAGTCAGTATCTTTACGTTGCTGTGCTCTTTGTAGCACGGTCTTAATGCAAAATCCCAAGTGTCAATTTATGTGGCAACAAATGCTGGACTCTCTACTGGGTTTTTGTGTAGCCAGGTTGGAGCAGTGCAATTCTGCCAGTGGGCACCCAGGTGTCATTTAGGGGCCTCCTACGTGGGCAAAGCCACGTTACTCCAGCTGATCTTTGGAGAATGTGGCCATACTGATCTCTAATTAATTGCCATCCGTTTAAAGGAAAGGTTTTTTTCAGGCAGGCCTGTTTCTATGTTGGAGTTTTCATAATAAAGTGTCGTAGAGATAAATAAAAATTCTTTACCAACCTCATTCCTCGAAGGGTCTCTTAGCATCTGACAGATTTCCAAAACATGCAGTACTCCCAAATCATCAGAAACAGCCAAAAAATGCTGCTCTGCTGAAAGATATTTGACAAAAACCCATGTAAACAACGTAAATTCCAACATTAACACATACCTCCACCCAAACATGAGCTACAGAGGGTTCAGGTTTGTTAAGGTCTTTTTGTTCACTGCAGCAAAAAGGCAGCCTTCCTGCTCTCTTATCTTCTTAAAAAAATGAAATTCCTTTAAAATATACAATATATTATATTAATATTGATATATAGTAATACCTTTTCAGACTGTTTTTAAAAATTAAATGCTTTATGCCACGTTAGTACACTTAGAATTGATGGATGCATTTTTGTATATGCAGTGCAGATTTAATTTAGTGGAAAAATGGACTTATCTTTTATCTATGATTGTCTGAAATGAGATTAATGTGTCTTGGAGTCAAGGGCCATTTTACAAATAGGTTGGCAAAGTAAAGTGTGATCACAATCAACGCACGTGAAGCAATCCAGGGGCTGATGAACGTGACCGTTGCTTCGGAGACCTTCTGGAGATGAGCTGGCTCATGGGTTTTCTTCAGTAAGTCCCAAATATCTATATTTCCATCGTCTCTGCCAATGAAGAAAACTCCTGGTCTTGTTAAGGACCAGTGTCCTGCAGTGTATCTTCCCGCAGAGCAGCTTGACAGATGGATTGGTCCATTCTTAATGTTGTTTGGAAACCAAATGAAAGATAGAGCCAATAATCAAACAAAAGTACTCGTTCACTACTTCAGTTCCTCTGTCATTTGAGAACATTTGCAATTTAAACAACCCCTCCCCAGCTTTCCTGCAGCCCCTTTCAGTACTGGGAGGCTGCTCTAAGGTCTCCCTGGAGCTTTATCTTCTCCAGGCTGAACAACCCCAACTCTCCCCGCCTGTCCTCGTAGCAGAGGGGCTCCAGCCCTTGAATCATCTTCATGGCCTCCTCTGGGCCCGTTCTAACACTTCCGTGTCTTTCTTACATTGGGGATTCCAGAACTGGACACGGGACTGCAGGCAGGGTCTCATGAGAGAGGAGTAGAGGGGGAGAATCCCCTCCCTTGCCCTGCTGATGTGAAGGAAAAGGAAAACTTTTTCTTATGCCAAATTTATTTCTAAACTAGGAAGCTTTGTGACTCTGAGGCTGTTAGAGGTCTCTCTTATAAAACTATCAATTATCTTACAGCTGCATTAAAATAACCTACTGTAACCTCTTCTTTCCAAATGGCAAAATTCCGGCCTCCAACGCTTAGAATGATGTCTTTAAAAAACGGAGATCTCTGGAGAGTGTTGATGGTTTCATTGTGGACGGTGAATTTCTGGGTGTGCTTCTGATCTAAGGGAATGAAAAAGACAGTTGCTTGTAAGGAGTGCTTTAGCAATCGTCCTCACAATGCGAGTGACGCAGGAGGAAACCGGAGTGCAGCATCCAGCACAGCCTTCAAAGATAGGAGCCTCGTCTTTTTGCTTACAAGGTATAGGAATTGGAATTGCCACAAATCCAGTTACTGTGGAGCGTGACTGGCATGATTCGTGCCAACAGGTACATAGCGATGCACCTGTGATAGCAGAGAGGGCTTCTGCTCTTATGTCATGACAGCCAAACTGCTGGCAATTTTGAGGCTGTGCTGCTGAATCCTGGTGAGCAGTGACACTATCACAGCAGATGAACAAGAACCTTAATAGACGGCGTACAGGTGCAAATAGTTTAAAATTCGTAATATATTAAGTTTTAAACATGTACTGAGAAATTTGTACTTACTAACTGGTTTTGCCAAGTCACCATCCATTTTCATTTTCAAGTTAGAATAAATAATTTCTCCATCCTGTGATGCCAGAAAAATCAAGGAAATGTATTTAACATTAATATACTGACTAAATTAAGACAAATATTTGCAGCCAATGACTGAAAAAACCCTACATTTTTGGTCACCATTTTTCAGTTATGTATTGCCAACACAGCTTTACTTGCCATGATGTATCTAATCGGAATTAGGTGCAGGATTTCTACAGTTCATGTTTGCTCAGGTGTTTGGGGAACAGGTAATCAGAAGCAAAAAGGGAGTCAGAGGCAGAATTTTCATTTTTACATGAACTCAAAAGACTTTGGAATTTTTGATATGTAGCGCTATGAATAGCTGGGACTTCCTAAAGTAGAAATAACTCACGGGGGGAATTGTAGTGAAAACATTTTCAGCTGACATTTGGGGAAGCACTAAAAAATATTGCTAATTTTATATGTTCCGGAATAAGGAAATATTGTTGGGTTCCTGATGGTAGGTAGTTATGTTTAAGATTTTTTCATAGAATCACGGAATGGTTTGGGTTGGAAGGGCCCTCAAAGCCCATCCAGTGCCACCCCCTGCCATGGGCAGGGACACCTCCCACTGTATCAGGGGGCTCCAAGCCCCATCCAACCTGGCCTGGAACCCCTCCAGGGATGGGGCAGCCACCGCTGCTCTGGGCAACCTGGGCCAGGGCCTCCCCACTCTCACAGCAAAACATTTCTCCCTAAGATCTCATCTCAGTCTCCCCTCTTTCAGCTGAAAACCGTTCCCCCTCGTCCTATCCCTGCACTCCCTGATCAGGAGCCCCTCCCCAACTTTCCTGGAGCCCCTTTCAGCACTGGGAGGCTGCTCTAAGGTCTCCCCACAGCCTTCTCTTCTCCAGACCGAACAACCCCAACTCTCTCAGCCTGTCCCTGTACAGGAGGAGCTCCAGCCCTTGGATCATCTCCGTGGCCTCCTCTGGACTCGCTCCAACAGCTCCACGTCCTTCCTGTGCTCAGGACTCCAGAACTGGACCCAGGGCTCCAGGTGGGATCTCCCCAGAGCAGAGCAGAGGGGCAGAATCCCCTCCCTGGCCCTGCTGCTCCCACTGCTGTGGGTCCAGCCCAGGACACAGTTGGTTTCTGGGCTGCGAGCGCCCATTGCTCTTTGGAAATGTCTTCTAATTCTGCCCTTTGAGCAAGGGCTCACAGTCTATCAAACATTGGGGGTTTATTAATATTTTGAGCATGTAGCTAGGTGCATTAAAATGGGAACACAGTGTGGCATGTCCAGAAGGATCTCTTTAGTTAACAGCTGAAGAAGACATGCAAGTTCATACATTTGTGGAAACTCTATAATTTAATTGTTCGGTCTTTAGGATAGCTTGGATTAAGATTTTCATTAGTAATCTATTATCTTCACTTACTTCACTTCCAGCAAAAAAGCCAGTGGAGATATTCTCCAGCATTTTCAGGTTTTTGCTTGCAGTACTCCTCCCTGCATACGGGCTGCGTTTGGTGAAGGCTTCTGGTGTGTTCCACCTTTGCATCTTGCCTGGGAAACATTCCTTTATTTATTATACACTGACATTTATCAGACCAAGGACATGCTTTGTCTTACAGAGGTATTTAATGGATAAGGGGAATTTCAGGAGGAGAGGATCACAGAATCATCGAATGGGTTGGGTTGGAAGGGACAACAGAGCCCATCCAGTTCCGCCCCCTGCCATGGGCAGGGACACCTCCCACTGGATCAGGGGGCTCCAAGCCCCATCCAACCTGGCCTTGAACCCCTCCAGGGATGGGGCAGCCACCCCTGCTCTGGGCAACCTGGGCCAGGGCCTCCCCACCCTCACAGCAAAACATTTCTCCCTAAAATCTCAGCTCTTTCATCCGAAAAATTTTCCCCCTCATCCTATCCCTGCACTCCCTGACCAAGAGCCCCTCCCCAGCTTTCCTGGAGCCCCTTTCGGTACTGGGAGGCTGCTCTAAGGTCTCCCCAGAGCCTTCTTTTCTCCAGGGTGAACAACCTCAGCTCTCTCAGATGATCAAAGACTGTGAAGTAAAGCAGCAGTGTTGCAGGCTGTTTCCAGGTGGAATCTCCCCATTACTGCAGCTGTCTGAAGTCAGCTCCCTTAGCTGCTGCAGCCAGGAGCTACCACTGCTGCTCCAGGGAATGGTGGAAACTGCATTTCCAGTCTGTGGTGTGTGCTGGAGCAGCTATGCCACAGCAGCACGACTGCTAGAAAGGCATTTTCTGGCATGGTTTGCAGTCCCTGTCTCGGGTAGTGACTACCTGTGTGCCACCTTGCCAGTCTGGCAGCGGGATTATTAGTGTGTCCCCATCACAGCAAGAACTGATCTGCCACGGGATGGGAGTGCCAAGACAGCCCTGTCCCAAGCACTTCAGAAATATCTACAATATATAGTTACTCCAGGATTACTTTTTAAGAATAGTACTCTCAAAGGGCTGGAAAGGACATATTGTTTCAGGAATAAAGAGAGTGGGGGACTTGCATGGGTTGTTAAGTGAAACCCGGCAGAATTACTATGGATATGGACATGTACACCTCCTGTACACGTCACACTTTGAATACCTGTATATTTAAGAAACCGTTTTCCCCAGATGGATTAGGCTATACAACATTTTGTTACTCAGCTTTCATTGTGTCTATTATTTAATTATGCCTATTATTTATTAATTATGCCTATTATTTATTAATTATGCCTATAATTTATTAATTATGTCTATTATTTATCATTATATATATCACTATGATTCATTATGTATATATATATATTTCATTATATAAGTTATCTATATACTGAAATATAAGCTTATTAAAAACATTTTCCCCAAGAAGGTGTAATAAAAACATTACCTGAGGTTTTAGCTTGATAATGCAGTTCTCTTAAACTAATTCTGACGGGAACGTACCCTGTGTCGGTATCACACTCGTGCAGATTTATCTGTTCAGAAAAAATGCATTTGCTAACTTATTTGGCCAGATCTTTGTGATACAAGACTAAATGCTTTTCTGCTGTAATGGAACAGGTCTTCCCAGTTTGCCCTGTTGTCACGGTTTAGCCCCGGCGTGGCCAATTTCAGCGGCTAAAACTGAGTAGTTCACTTTCAGAAAATGAAATTACTTGGAGGAGACTGAGCTGAAGTTAGAAAACTGCTTTGATTTTAGCTCAAACCAGAACAGCGTGTTTGCAACACTCCATGAAGAATATCTGCTGCCTCGCATGCAAGCGTGGTTTCTCTTGTGTCATCCAACCTCTGTAAGCATTTTGTCGTGTTTCTAGAAAAAAAACAGCCTCACTGCTTGTTCTTGCTCAGCAACTGTACCGGCTGCAGCACAGATCAGCAGGTTTTTTACCTAATAGATCATTTTCATCCCCATTTTGTTCTTAAAATGCGATGTCCATTTCGTCATAGAATCATGGAATGGTTTGGGTTGGAAGAGACCTTAAAAATCATCCAGTTCCAACCCCCTGCCATGGGCAGGGCCACCTCCTGCTAGACCAGACGGACAGTTGGGTTGCCAGCAATTATGGTTCTGTTGACCACGACCGTGTTTCATGGTTTGGAACCCACCAAGATAGAGAGCACAGCGGCTGAAAAGGCTGACAGGGACTTAACACTATTGATACAACTCCTTCTGCACCTACCGCGGTTTTTAAGAGGCGGTCATGCTTTTTCTTGCGAGTTAGCTTTTCAGAATGCATTTTATTGAAGTTTCAGAGGAATGTTTAAGTCTTTCATTTAATAATTAGAAGGAAATTCACAGGGAAATCACAATTTGTTGTAAAAATTAAAGAGCTGGGAAGCAAAAGAGTATGTTCCTATGGAATGCTGGCCATATCTGGATTCTTGCATTCTATATTTACGTGCATTACCTTTACGAGAGGTTTCCAGCAGTGATCTTGATGTTTAGAAGTATCTGGAACACCAGCGGGTTTATAAAAAAAGTTCTGCTCTTTTACCTTCTCAGATGAAGAGTGTTCAGGAAGTTGAGTGGCTGGAATATCCCAAAATAGTATTGAGCTGCAAAATGATCGTATAATATTATTCCTTGGTTTTTTGTTGCAAAGTCAGATGCAGTTTTTCACACATTTTGAAGTTGGTTTTTTAGCCTTTCGTGTTCCAATTTTGCATAGCAATAGAGACTCTGAGAAGCAGACAGATGTTCGATACTTAATTGCTTGTTTTGTAAATGAAGGCATAAATTCTTTTATTCACCATTTCATCAGTTGTGAACTGCAGCAGAGCAGCCAGATAACATTCATCCACTTGGCTTACGCAAAGTTTCTGGCACTGCCTGGGTCAATTCCCGGAGGCTCGGAGAACTGGACAGACCTCTGCAGCAGGTAAGCTGGGACTTCAACTCAAACCTCATTCTCAGCCCTTGTAGGTACCAATTTATTTGCTGACATTCAAGACAAACAATCCCACTCACTCAAATCTGTTATCTCACAGGAGTTTTCAGCCCTCTGATTGTTCCTCTTGCTTTACCCTGGACACTCATTCTCAGATTTGATGCAGACAATGATCATTTTTCTCCCTGCTGACATCTCTGTCCCTCTTCTAACAGGGTTTGCTCCGAGCCTGTGCTCTTCATGGATGACATTAGAGATCCTCCTGCTCTTATTTTACGTGAATATTTTTGAAATGGAGCCCTGGTGCGTGAGTACTTTAAATGATTTCTTCCATGTGCTTTACTTGCATTACACTGCAAACTTATTAACAGTGGCATTTGCAATCATTCCTCTAACTTAATTCTCTAGTTTTCCCTGGTTTTGATTAGGAAAAATAACTTTGTATAATAATAATTTTGCTGCCTCTGACCCCCCTTTTGATGTAACTGACAACTGATCGAGCCCAGCCATGAAGCCTTAAGCCTTTTCCATTACACAAGCTAAACATTTATTTCCACTCTTTGCACTCTGCCCTCTTGCCAGTCTTTCTCACTGGATCATATTTACTCTTAGCTATCAGGACTATTTAGTCCACAAAAGAGAAGATTCACACAGAATATTTTTGCCAGCTAAGTCTCCAAGTTTAAATACAGTTTACGCTATTTCTTTGGCCTCAAAATCATTAATAGCTTTACGTGCAAGAGTGATAATCAATCTAAGTGTGGTGGCGTGGCTCTTCAGGCCAACGCATGTGTGATTAACGTGCTGCTTAAGAATATAAACACATATATGTGAGGGTTTTCAGTTAATGAACCCTTAACGCTGTTGTTGTAAAGAGCTTAAATGGCAAAGAACTTGATGCGCTTGTCTGCTGCGTACAGAATTCCAGGCTGATAGGAATCCAGAAGTGTGCTGGTTAAATCATGCTCTATAAAGCTTTCCAAAGGAAACTGGAAGATGTCTTGTAGAGTTTGTATTGTACGTACCAATCAGGGGAGCAGGTTACGAGCTGCAGGCAAGCTTCAGCCCTGTTTTCAGAAGCAGCACCCATTTGCTTGTCCTACAAATGACAGTAATAATGGTCATGGGGGGAGAAGATGATGAGAGACAACAATTATACTTTTCTAAGTATTTCAATACATAAAATGGGCTTCTAGAAAACGTCACTGTTTCTGCTTGAGTTAAGGTTTGAGAATAACGTGGAGTTATAAAGTCAACACCTTGTACCAATGTACTTCAAGTGAGCTGATATCAGTTTTGCCTGCTAGACACCTAAAATCCTAAAGGAAGTTAGCTGGATAAATCTTTGCTGGTATCACTGCAAGTCAGGCCCTTCTCAGGTTGCCACGTTTGTTATTTTTTATCCAGCTTAACTAAAGCGCAAATCATTGCGAAATTTATCTCAAACACTTAAGCGTAGTGGGAGTGAAATATCTTTGCCAAGATTACACCATAGGTCATCTCTCTTAAATTATCACTTAGCTAGACCACGCTGTGGGATCACAGTGACACCTTAAGAGTTTAGGTTGTGTCTGTGGGCTTCTGCATATTTTACAGTACTTATCGTTTACCAAGTAGTCATTGGTTCACACCAAATTAATTTTAATTTATTCATAAAAATAAAAGAAAGGAGTTGAGGGGGAACAAGTGATTACAGGCCATGCCCTGATCAAATATAATTCCAGTTGCAAAACATATTTTTTTGGCTAAAACCGTACTTATCGACCACGCAGCAAAGTTTCAGGGTGGTTTTTTGGCCAAATCCTACTCCTGTTTTCATTCATGAGTTGCTTACCTGCAGTCAAAATGGTAGTCTCACAACTGTGCAAAATTGGATTAGGTTCTGGATATAATTTGGAATACTTTTCCATTGATAGGTAACAATAAACTGGCAATTTTAGGAACTGTGCCATAAAAACTGCACAAAGGCTGACGTTCTGTGTTTACATAACAAAAAGTACATCCAAGGACACTGCCAAATATTGACAGAGTCATTCCTTTGTCAGTGTTATTAATCAAGAATGGGTTTCCTGTATCTGTTATCCCAGAGGAACATGAAAACAGCTTTCTGAGCCTAAACCCTGGCAATAAAACCCCACCCAAACAACAAAAACCACAACAGCACTCTGCTATCCAACCCCTTTCTGCACGTTCTACATCTGGTACCAATTAGTATCCATGGGGACCACTGCAGCAGAATTTAATATTGAAAAGTTGGATTGGCTTTTATGATATACGGGCACCCTTTTCCTTACTTTTCTGGCCATGTTGCTAAGGACTACAGGATCTACGAAGTCTTAAAAACTTGTGCTCAAATATTGATATATTAATTTGCATAAACTTTTTGAAGATCTCAGTTTCCTTCCTCTTGACCTGCTTTTTCCCTGTGATTATTTTGCATTTGACTACATTTACATTTCAAATTGATTTGGGCAACAACTTGCACTACTTTTGATGGTGAATGAGCATCCAATACTTCTGCAATATTGTTGAGGCCTTTAACTACATAGACCCTATGTACCATGGATCTTTAAATCTGTCACAAAAATATAAGTTTGAGTAGAGAGGCAGCACCTGGAATAATTAAAGTAACTGAGGGAGCTGGGGTTGTTTAGCCTGAAGAAGAGGAGGCTCAGGGAGACCTTATAGCTGTCTACAACTGCCTGAAAGGAGGCTGTAGTCAGGCAGGGGTTGGTCTCTTCTCTCAGGTGACCGGTGACGGAACAAGAGGACACGGTCTCAAGCTTCGCCAGGGGAGGTTTAGGCTCGACATTAGGAAGAAGTTCTTCACTGAGAGGGTGATTGGCCATTGGAATGCGCTGCCCGGGGAGGTGGTGGAGTCACCGTCCCTGGAGGTGTTTAAGGAGAGATTGGATGAGGCTCTTAGTGCCATAGTGTAGTTGACAAGTAGGAGTAGGTGTAGGTGTTGGGTCATAGGTTGGACTCGATGATCTCAAAGGTCTTTTCCAACCTTATGATACTGTGATACTGTAACTACAGTAACACCATTCTTGATATTTAGGTAATTTAGATTATCTCTCTGAATTCTTGGTGGCAGGCTGGATCGCTCATAGTAGAAATTCAAAATATTTTAGATACGAAAAGCTTGTTATAATTTTGATTTACAATTTTCAGTAAAGCTAGAGAAATTTGTTCCAGCACGAGCAGATTCAGGTTGAGAGCACAGCACAGCTGTAAAGCACAATGAACAGGACAAGCAGCACCAGATTATTTAATACTTAGAAAATGCAGTGAGAAATAATGAAGGCTGTTATAAATAACTGGATCTTTAATATTTAATCTTGAGTTTACACTGACTTCTGAGGTAGTAGTTTAGGAAAACAATAAAAAGAAGAAAAAAATAATTTTTAAACTCACCTCGAAATAATCTGACAGCCAATGTAGATCTCTTACTGGTTGTTTATGACAATACTCGATGGAAGAGACTGCACAGTTTCTCACTAAAGGTGGCTCTGAGCTGCTCTGCTGGGCTTCTGTAAGTGAAGGCTAGAAATGTTTTAAAGAGCGAGATCTTAGTACATTTCCAAAATACAACAGTGCTGTTGAAGAAAAAAGGTTACTTTGCATACTGTAAATGCTTCTTCACATATTTCAGTTTATTGAACTTTCAAGGAATCTAATACCTTCCCTTTGGAAAAAATGTAAAGCATCAAAGCAGGTCTTTGGACATGAAGCTCCAAAAAAAGGCTTCCAATGTGCCCTCACATGTCCACTTACGTGGTCAGTTCCTCCTCTGCTCTTAGGTCTCTTGTATGCTTATTCCCTTTACAGCCTCCTTCTGCTCTCATCTTCCAAGCTATCTTTTTTCTGTTCATAAACTTCCAGAATGATTTTCAGTATTTGATTGGGCACCAAATGCTGTGCACATCTGATAGGCTTCATAAGGCAGGAGTTGAGTGTGTGTTGGTGCCCGTGAAAGAACAGTCTTACTGATGCCCAAGGCTGCTCAAAATGCAGTGAAGCTATTCAGCTGGACTAATCAGGTAGACGTTGTATTGTGATAATGGGTTTATTATCCCCAACAGAAGAAAGCTATGGAACTGTTGGAATGGGTCCAGAGGAGCCATGGAAATAATCTGAGGGCTGGAGAACCTTCTGTACGAGAACAGGTTGAGAGAGTTGGGGTTGTGCAGCCTGGAGAAGAGAAGGCTGTAGGGAGACCTTAGAGCAGCCTCCCAGTGCTGAAAGGGGCTCCAGGAAAGCTGGGGAGGGGCTTTTTACAAGGGTCTGGAGTGACAGGACAAGGGGGAACAGCTTTAAATTGGAAGGGGAAAGATTGAGATCAGACATTAGGAACAAATTCAAGAAATTCTTCACAATGAGGGTGGGCCCTCTGCCCAGGTTGCCCAGAGCAGCGGTGGCTGCCCCATCCCTGGAGGGGTTCAAGGCCAGGCTGGATGGGGCTTGGAGCCCCCTGACCCAGTGGGAGGTGTCCCTGCCCATGGCAGGGGGTGGCACTGGATGGGCTTTAGGGTCCCTTCCAATCCAAACCACTCCATGTTTCTATGATTCTATTTCACAAACTCATTAGGTTTCTTATCCTTTCTAGCACCTCATTGTAAAGATTACCTACTCCTCTGGTTTGAGGCAGGACACCTTCATCCATTTTTTCTCACTAACTTGTTTTCTAACTTCGCCTTTCTTCACCCCAGACAGAGTTGTACCGCAATATGTTTAGAATAGAAGCATTCACCGTATTATCATCTGTCGTCTTGTCATCATCAACAGTATTTTCATTTTGCAGCTTTTCTTCATGTTCAGAAATATCCCACAGTACAACCTACAATAGAAAAATGAGTATGTTACGAATTATTTCATCCCTTATATTAATATGTATTTTTTCAAATATAGTTCATGAAGTTTTGGGGAAAAAGAAGAAATCAATTATGAAATCTTTTAAGTATTTCCTCTTTAGTTTGATGCAATCAGATGAAAGGCTTCACTTGTCTCAAGAGAAGAAAAGAGTCTTTACAGCTTGACCTATTTAGCAGTACCGCTACTGCAAAGAAGCATCATACAGGAGCGGCTCAGCTGTTGAATAACCAGGCTTAACTTAGGTACAGGATCAGAATTCCTGAGACTGTGATATCCATCTTGTGATGCTGTCACTATGTGACACTATGGATGTTGAGTACCTCTCTTCACTCTTATTTTTATACAGTAAGAAAATACAGAAACATCCAATTTTATTCTTAAACAAAGAATTCACACCTGTCCATTGATGCAGCCACCAGCAATGATATTTGGATCTCTTGGATTGAACTCAAAGCAGTAAATATCTTCAGGGCACTCCAATATTAACTAGAAAGAAGAAAAACAAAATAGTTGAGAAATACAGTCACGCTGATTGTTTGTTATTTAAACACTCGGCATATTTAAAAGTCTGGATTAAATACCTGAGGGTAGATAGGGTCACAAAACCTCCAAAGAATTATTACTGATGGCTGCAGAGATGATTTATCAGAAAGGGTAACTTGTTCTTCATAAGAAAGGCGCGTTCTTGCTGATACTGCTACGATCCCTGATTGAGAGAGAAAACTGATGTTCTCAGAAGGGACAATTCAAGTTTCAACGTGCTGTTAATTATTCTAAGTGACTTATATTTATATCTTCTGATTACAGTGCATAAAAAACCCCATCAAAACCATGTATTTCTATTTTCCTCAGTACAGATCAACTGAAGAAATTATTTGTTACTTAATGAGTTGTAGAACCTCAAGATCAGGATAAAATGCAACTTTTTTGCTACTGCTCCTTAATGGTGTAATCCTGCACCTGAAATGATGTGACAGGCATATAGTTCAGGCCACCCATCATGAAATCAAATCTTTGGTAGCTGAATTAATTCCCTACGCAGGCTGCAGTGTTGGCTGTTCGTATGCTGTGCAGCTGAGACATTTATATAGAACTTAATTGTGCCTTTAAGCGTGGCTGTGTAGAGCAATAATCCGCGGCTGGGAGCAGGAGGAGGCGTTTCTCGTGCCTCGTGACGCTCCCTGGCACTCAGCACAGTCACAGCCCACCGTGGCTCCAACATTCCATACAAGCATTAGGCACGCGACAAGAACCGGCCACGAGGAGAACAACGATGCTATGCAGAGCCACCAGAAGGACCTGGCACAGTTGCAGCCCCACTTAAATGAGCCTCGTAAGGCAGACATTTCCCTTTCCTGAGATCTCTGCTTATATGTCAGAGTGAGAGACTCTGCATGGCCGGTCTGAACTCTATGAAGAATTTCTCTGTCTCATTATTTCACTTCTCAACCCAACAATTCAGACATTCTAAATTCAGACATTTTAACGCAGTTGGTTTTTGTTTGTTCTTTTTTAATTTAAAGGCTGATAATTTTACAAAAGCTGCATATTTTATAGCTGTCATATAATACGTGTCATTCAAGTCTCAAATGGGTATTTTAACCACATTACCATTAAGGGTTGGCTGCCAGCAAACACCGCTGATCGTTCTGTCCTTGAGATACTGCAGATCTGTAAATGATTGGTATGCTTTAAGATAAACAGCTGGCTTGCCACCAGAACTGCTCTCATCTTCTCCTAGGGCCTTCCAGTCATCAAAAAAAGCATTCATGATTTCATTTTGCTGCAACGCAATTTTCATTCTGTTTTGTGAAAAGAAGAGTTAATACTTCCAAGCATCCAGACCCAACTACTCAGAAATCAAATCACAAATACTTCTGTAAAGAGACAGCTTCTGTTTTACACAAAATTATGACCACAGTGGGAAAAATTAATTCCTTAGTGATGCATCACTGTAAGGAAATCTTCTTCTATTTAAATATAAATAACATATTGTACAAAGAATTTAACTTATTTCTGTATGGATCAAATACAGTGTAATTGTCTGAGTCTTGTGAAAAAAGCATCAGTATCACAGAACAGAATCAGAGAAGGGTTTGAGTTGAAAGGGACCTCGAAGCCCCTCCAGTGCCACCCCCTGCCACAGGCAGGGACACCTCCCACTGGATCAGGGGGCTCCAAGCCCCATCCAACCTGGCCTGGAACCCCTCCAGGGATGGGGCAGCCACCACTGCTCTGGGCACCCTGGGCCAGGGCCTCCCCACCCTCATTGTGAAGAATTTCTTCCTAAAGTCTAATCTAAATCTTCCCCCTTCCAGTTAAAAGCCGTTTCCCTTGTTGTATCACTAAAAGCCCCTCCCCAGTTTTCTTGTAGCCCCTTCAGGAACTGGAAGGCCACTATGAAGTCCCCCTGGAGCCTTCTCTCCCCAGGCTAAACAACCCCAACTCTCAGCCTGTCCTCACAGCAGAGGTGCTCCAGCCCTCAGATCATCTTCATGGCCTCCTCTGGACCTGCTCTAGCAGTTCCATGTCCTTATGTTGGGGATTCAACAAGTATGTGGGATTTATTCTATGACTCGGGCTGTGGGACAGCACCTTTACACTTCTGCATGAGCTGCTGCTTGAGTGAGCAGCGTTTGAAAGATGTGCCACTATCGACTTTAACCACCCTAATACCTACTTAAACCAAGATGTGTCTATGGCATAGGCTTCGTGTTAATTTTCAGAAACAAACATTATGTCAATATTTGTTAATATTAAAATAATAAGCAAGATAAAAACCCAAAATGAAACAGTATATAGAAACAACAAAAAAAAATCAGTATTTGATCAGACCGGTCCACTCAGGCAAGTTCTTGCTTGTATTCTAACTATTTCAGGAAGCCTTTAATGTGTATTGCTGCAGTAATTTTACCTTAAACAGACTGATGTAAGAAAGTCTTTCAGCTTCTCAGATGACAGACTCTCTTGTCTCTCTTCATCTGACAACTGTCTAGGAAAATACTGTGTCGCTGTGTTTTTTGGATAGGTCCTAACCCGTTGGAATAAATTTGAAAGTGAGTAAGTACAGAAACAATTTCAAAGACAGAAACTCAAGCAGTGTGTAAAATTAAAAGCTAAATATATTCAGTTTTTCTAGAAACTCTTTGGAAACGAATGAAAGAAGATGCAAACAGAGCATCCAATTCTGTTATCCTAATCAGTTTGTAACTAAGTCCAGAGAAGCTGAGCTAATTTACATAACTGAGATCAGACACAGTGCATAGCTTAATAAATAAGCTGATAAATATTTTCTCACACTTACCATGTGGTCTGAGTGCCAGCTTCTCGTTCTTTTGGAACCATTTGTATGCCCACATCTTTTTCAAGCATTTTAATACTGAAAGCTTTGTCTTGATAGGCCGTGCATTCAACGTAACTGTCTTTTACGTCTGAAGCATTCCTATCCGTAAATGTAATTGGTGCGCCGAACTTCCCGCGTGCTCGAGAAATCATATACTTAACCTGGAAAAGAGACATTTCTGTAGTTAGCAGAGGAGAAAGGTTTTGGAAAGTTTGTTCTGTGCAATGGCAGCATTCATTGAATTGCAGAACTAGGTCTGTTCGTAATTTCTGTGCTGGGTTTACTTAGATATCTGCATTTTGAAATTCTGAAGCATTTCTATAAATACCCTACCTAAATAATAGAAGATAGGTTTGTATTTCCAAAACAAGAATATTTTGTATTCCTGCCAGTAAGATAAGAGAATTACATTTTCTAATTCCTGCAATATCAAAAATGCATCTTTAATTAAAGGATTAATTTGCAGGAGGTCTTATGTAATACTGGACTTCCAAGACCTAACTTTTCATCCCTTCCCTCCTGGGGCAATTCCCAGCTTTGGGTGAAGTATTTCAGCTTCACTGGCAGCGCCTATGGAGAGAGAAGTCTAGTGGGAACTAGGAAGGACGAAGGCTTGGCCTGTAGTTAATCAAACAGGTCCTTCTGTAAAGTCAGCAGGTAACAACCTGTAGTTGGTAACATTTATTCTGAGGTGAGAGCCCATACAAGCCTTACTTAAACGCCATCCATACAATGAACGAGAGTTCATTGAGCTCTGTGGAAACAGAACGAGGTCCTCAGAATATAATTGCAGTGATTCAACTTGTAATCTGGCCACAGAGTAAATTGAGCAAGAAGTGACAGAGATGCTACTGACCAGAGGATCGGGACTTTTGAACTTACAGTTCAAGTAGTTAATATGTCCAATGCAGCCTCACGTGCCTTATTTGTGGCATTTAAAGAAAACAGAGTTGTGAAAAAGCAAAAACCCACTGCAGCACTTTCAGCTTGTTAGAAGTTGAGCTATTTCTCTCTTTTCTTACTGAAAGACCCTAAGAAAAACTAGAATTGCAACTTTCAATTTCTTGAGGTTTTTTAAAGAAATTTAAAATAAATTTAATTTTTGTGATATTTCACTGATTGAGCAACATGTGTTGATTCTGACCTTTGTAACAGTGTCTTTAACAGACTCTTCTTCAACTTCCTTTTCACTGCCAAGAGAAACCCAAGGTTTGGACACAGGAGGCTTATAAGGAGTTACAGTTTCTTCTTCTTTTTCTTCTGCAGTTTCTGGAGGCTGTGACATCAAACAGTGTGAAGTAATGCTGTTTTCAAAACTTTGTTGCTGAAAAGTAAGTATGAACTAGACACCCAGTTTTTGGTCTTTATTCACACACTCTTTACTGTTGTCTCAATGCAGTAAGTCTGGCTATGCAGCGCCCCCTTCATTCATTCGTGCATTAGAATTTTCCAATAAGCCTTACATATTTAATATTTAACTACTAAAGAGAGACTTGCTGTCTTGAAAGCAAATCGTTGTTACACAAAAAGAATTGATAGTGATTTTCCACATGAGGCCCTCCTGCCTGGAATTGCAATTTGGTTTTCTATTAATTGTTACTCCTGATGCTGGGTGACAAACTCACGTTGAAAAATTATATAATCCACCCCTAAAGCTTCTCCTATGACGAAATACACAAGGGGAAATCTATGTATCTTGAGTTGGAACTCGAGAACATTTTAAAGAATGATTTGAATAATATGTACTAATGTACTGTGACAAATAGATACAAAGTTTCTTTGAGGATGACCAGTATATTATAATCTTTTATTTTTGTATCTGTCTTAGAAACCTGGGTCTTGGCAGAGAAAATTAATGCTTAGGATAAAAATCATACAATCATGGAATGGTTTGTGTCGGAAGGGACCTTAAAGATCAGCCAGTTCCCACCCCTTGCCATGGGCTGGGACACCTCCTGCTGGATCAGGGTGCTCAAAGCACCATCCAACCTGGCCTTGAACACCTCCACGCAGCAATGGGGGTTATACTGACCCTCTGAAGTAAAATACAAACATTTAATTCAGTCTTTCTTGGTATAAAAGGTATGTTTACAGTGATACGTGTATTATCCCACTATCAGAGAAACATTCTGGCATGCCAAGCACATCAGATGCTTACAAATACATTACTGTTTCTGAAGTATATATTTGAGATAAGATTCTGAAATATTCATAGGTAGAAGAATGCTGTAGTATACTTGGGATTTTCTTACCTTCAGAAGGTTTTCCTTGGCTTCCTCCGAAGCAACAAGGTAAAAGTTTTGTCCATACTGGAACGTTGTATCAAAAACTATCAAAAGTTCTTCCCCTGGATATTCCTATTTTAATTAAAACAAGTAGTGGAAAACTGAAAGCAAATAATATCCAAACCAGACGTAAGCCTGTGGCTGTCAAAGCGTAAATTCAGTATCTTTGGTTAATCTTGTGGTTTTAACGGAGAATTCCATGTGCTAATTGAAAGGAACAGATGGATTTTATCTTTTCATACAGAGAATTAAACAGAAAAGAAACTGGTTTAATGATAATAAGTAGACCATGAACGAGGGGAAGCCAAAATATGTGAAGCTCTGCCAGTTCACAGAATCAAACCCTGTAATATTTATGTTGCTTTTAACATAGTTTCAAGCTGACATTAGTAAAAAAAACGTGATGTTGATGGTGAGCCATAAGAAACTTTGAGTTGGCAGTGGTCCATGGCCTTTGGATATTACAGCATTTGTGTATTTATACAGTCAAACAAGGACAGACCTTATCACTAAAAGAATATATACTGTGAGAGCATGAACTCTGAAAGTGAGAACAAAATACGCTACATACTAGGACAACTTTTTTAAAAGGTTGGAAATCAGAAACCGCAGCTCTTGTTTTCAGGTCCTGGATAATGTCCTCTTTTTTAATAAGTTTGAAACAATTTTGTTCTGTGACATCTTCATCAACTCGGCAATTAAAAATTTCTTGGGTCTGTGTAGTCAGAACTAAAGGAAAGATTTCCGGGTGACCTATGAGAGAAAGCAAAATTGTATGATAAACAAATTCAGTGTTGTTTAAATGTATCCCTTAATAACTCTGAGTCCTACCAGAATGCCTATGAATCGCTCAGCTTAGATTTTGTTATTTCGGAAGGCACGGAATACTAATAATACTACCTTTTGTTAATCTTGGAGAAGACTCTACTCAATATTTCCTATTTAACCAATATTATTCCTAGTATGATCTTTGTTCCCCCCTCTCCATCAACGGGTGATTAAGAGCTTTCATGAAGAGTCATTAATAGGCTGCTTTTAATGCATTAACGACACAACTGGATGGCTCTTGTTTAAGACAATCCATGAATAAATATGCTCTAGTCCTTCCCTGGGGAGCAATGCCATGTTAAGTCCATGTTTAATCTAAACACGCCTTCAACACCAGCCCAAATAAGGATGCTTTTCTGATTTTGGACTTTCATCTTCCTCTCATCCAGTTCAGACTTCGGTTGAGTCTATTTCTCAACTCATAGGTGAGACTAAAGCAAGGTCACTAAGAGTCAAGCCAGATCCAAGGCTTCATCGTCACCTGTGCTGGAGAACACAGAGCCGTTGTTTTCTATGCACACGGACCTAGGTTAGGTTCATTCATATTAAATCAGAACAAGACAGCTTTTTCGTATCCTAGCTCTGGCGTCGTTACTCTCATTGGTTTTGGTGAGGCTGGGTGCAGTTGGGTGACCTGATGATTGTGCTTTGCAAGTGCTTGATCTGAAGATAATATACAGCGCTTGGCGTTAACTGTATGTCAGCTGTAGGTACAAAACACTGGTCCTTCCCAAATTACATGGCTTACACAGCAACTATAAGTGGTTAAGATCACTGTAGGCTCAGCTCATTGAATCCTGCTGCCTAAGAGACTCTTTTCTTCCTTGAACGTTCATCTTTTTGATGAACTGGAGCTTGGAAAAGATTCAGAGATATGTATATATGGGATTTTTACATGCTAAAGTGAGCTGGGATTTGTGATAAGAGCTGATATCTTCTTTGTTTCATTCCGTTTTCTTAGTTTGAGTTATTTAATATTTTATGTTGATTCCCAGGACCTGTGGTATTTTTCTCCTTGTTTGTGCCTTAAATTGAAGTTCATAGAATCCCAGAATCACAGAATGGTTTGAGTTGGAAGGGACCTTAAAGATCATCCAGTTCCAACCCTTCTGCCATGGGCAGGGACACCTCCCACTGGATGAGGGGGCTCAGTTGATATATCTAAAATGATGATAATGACCAGCTGGCTCAGCACGTTTTGAGAAGCCATCCCTAACCTAAGCCAACAAGGACTGACAAAACAATAAATCCTTCTTAATCTCTTATCATCCGGGAAGCTAAATGTCAACATAAGCCTATCACATAATACATAATGTTCGATGAATCTGACATTTATCCTTTAAAATCTTCCAGTGCTGCTCCTCCGCTGCACCTGCTCTGCTACAGCCATCACTGAAATCAATGACAGCTCTGATGCTTCTGGCACACCCTGCACTAAAGCAGGTATGATTTACTTGGCATTCTCTAGTTATTTTGCAGCATGTACAATGCACCTGTAGCATGCACAGCCCATTAGTACACTTTCTTTAAAGATTGTGTTCGATATTACATCGCTTTCCCTATTGATACCTCAGAGGTTCCTGGGATATCTGCGTGGATGCATCAAAAAAAATGCAAAATCCTAGGGACGTTGACTGGGAAAGAACCTTGGAAGTCATCTGGTCCAAACTCACTGTTGGTAACAGCGGACCAAGCCAGGACCCATTTATCTCTGAGAGACCCTGTGCTTGCCTTTTGACATCTGTTCTCTACAGCTAATGAGGCCAAGACCAAGAGTCTTCTTTTGCTTCTCAATTTGGCTGTGAGACCTGGTTCAGAAAAAGTGCTTATTCCAGGGTGGTTTGAAACATTTAATCCTTTTAAAGAACTACAAAAGTTGATCTGGAGGATCGTTCTAGCCAAGGACATGAGACGTTACCAGGAAGCAGGCTCAAACCCCAGTACAAACTGCAACAGTACAGATAGAATTTATGCTTTGATATATTTAAGAAAAAAAAATTATACATCCTTTTGCAAATTAAACTTCACGGGATAGAAACCTAGAGCTGTGCACTAAACCAAAATGCAATTTCCATCTTCTAGCATGAACAGCTGGCTCACAGGGCAGAATGGACAGGAGAGCAAAGGAACTGAAAATGTTTGCATCTCACAGTCCTTAAAGTCTGTTTGTGGCCAGGGCAATTAGGAGGGCTAGAAAAATTATAAACATAATTTGCTGGTTCTTATGGGAATTTTTCCAGAATATTATTCCCATGACTCAAATCAATTAAATTAAAACCTAACAATTAGATTTCTTTTTGATATAGCAAGAATCCTAAACAAGAGTAGCTGTTGTGTATTCAAGATATTTGTAGGATATTCTTCTTTAAAATGCTGAATTGTGCACACAGCTTTATCTACAAGAGCTAAAGAAATCTTTTTAGGGAGATACGGGTTTCTATGTCAAATGAAACAACACAATCATGCCTTAAAGTTAAGCAAAAATACAACAGACATCACTGTGAGAGGGAGCAGAGTAGGACAGACAGTCTGTTTTCTTCACGGATTTACTGCTCTAAGTCCAAGTTAAAAACAAAGTAATGATCAGAATTAAAATATTTACATCTTTTAGTCTAAAGGAATAAAATTCGATATTATAAAATTATATAACAGATGCGCTACTATAGAATCTATATTATAGATGCAATATTATAGCATAAAGAGCTGATACTGGAATTCTTACTATTATGAGCATTTTTATTGAATGCAGCTTTCCAGTAAAATGTATGTAGTATCTAATAAGAGGCTTCACACTGTGTTTTAATAAATCATACCCGTATAATTTGTAACTGTCTACAGCTCCTGGTGTTCTGAGAGCTTCACAAAAGCTCTAAGAGAAGTAAAGAACACTTGCAGGACTTACGCTGAGGAGATACCACGCAGGCAGTTTCCATCCTGCGCAGTGTCTGCATATGGCAGCATTTGTTTCGTGCTTCTAACAAGTTCAGATATTATGGTTCCTAACCTTATTTGCCACTAGGTGGAGGTAAAATTCTCTCAAAACTAAGTATCTCCAGGAACACTGTATTTACAATTTTGAAAAGAACACTTTCACCATCTGAGGGATCATTTAGTGTCCATTTTCATTAAGTGCTGCTTATCCATTTCGGTGAAACTAATTAGAGTGCAATTTTCACTTCCACCCGTGTGCTCACACGATTATGTAGGAAGACAAGTGATTTATGGTTTCTTTAAAAATTACCCGCTTTGCGTATTTGTCACATTACGTTTTAGCTTTTAGCAATAAAAGCTGAACTGTTAAAAGCCAATTAAGAAGATGACCTTTGGGGCTGTTCCTGTAAACTGTAGACAAAGTTTGCACGGATATCAATTTAAGTTCTATCCAAATATATAACCTGCAAAAATCAGGTCAGAAGAAAAACCTAGCTAGAGATGTGAAAAACCCCATTCTTGAACACCAAATAATGTAACAGAAAAGAATATATTGCAATTCAAATAATTACATGGTTTACACTTAAAAACTGCATAAAACTGCATTTTTCTTGCTCACAAGTAGAGGTGCTTGATATCTTGTAATGCTTAAATGGCAGATTTTTTTACTTCTACAAAGCAAAAAACATCAACTGGTGTCTATTGATATCTATGATTAAAAACCCAAGTGATTGCTGAAATCATCTTCTTGCCAGACTCAGTGATTTGGCAAAGATCAAAGCTTTTTTTAAAAGGATAAAAAGATTTTCTTTCAATTATTTAACTATTACTAAATGCAAACATTTTGCACCCCAGAGTTCTGTTGTAACGCTCTTTATTTCCCCTGATCCCAACTCTTCTCAACCCAAAATAAAAACATCTACAAACCCATACCCGTTTCAGCATCCTTGCTGCACTGCCAGCTCAGAGGGGTACTGGACCACTACTGTAATAAATGCATTTCTTCATAGTTTCTCATTTTTCCCATTCCTAAAAAAATACTTCCTTTTCATTCCCTGGCATTAGTAACACTGAAGCTTCAAAATGTTTAGTTTTCCAAAACTATTACTTTCAAGACCCCACAGCACTTACCTACAGCAGCCATAGAAAGATCAACTTCATCTTTTTTACCTAAAATACAACAACACGACGTTATCATTTTTCTTCCTATCAAAGTAACTATAAATATGCCATCCTTTCCTTGTTAGAGCAATTCTTAAAATCTCTCCGTTCAAAACTAAACTGAGAAGAGGAAACAACAAATAATTTCTACTCAGTTCAAACTTAACAAAAGAAATGAGTGAAACTTTTTAAAATAGGTCTCTATTTTAAGGAGATCTTGGTGTATTTTGAAACTAGGGGGGGGTTAAAATGCGTTTTTATTTTGAGCAGGTGGTCTGCACAAGCGAGGAGCCGTAAGAAATCTGTCCTCTTGTGGTGCACCCTGCAGTTCCCATGGTTGAAAACTGCACCTGCCTGGGGCAATTCCCATGTAACTCGTGTCGTGTGAAGAGATGAAGGAGGAGATGAAGAAGGAGAGGACTGGACAAGACTCGCTGACATCAGGCAGCAGCAGAACTGGGAGGTGTGCAGGTAACTGCAGACCCCTCTGACAGGTGGGGTGGGCAGGCTTGCCCTGGGTGCCAGGGTGCTGCAGGAGCTGGGCTTCCGTCAGCTCCTGAGAGAGGGTCTGCAAACCTCACAGCTGGGTGGGAGGAAAGAGAATATTCTGCATTATTAGCAGAATATTAGCAGTGATATGCAGAATATTCTTTGCAGCACAGCAGCTGTTAATCAGCTGGGAGGGAAAAGGTGATTAAAAGGCAAAGGTGGCTGACATGGCAGAAAAAGAATCCATGAAACAAATAAAACCCAAGCAAAAGTACATTCCCACCTCTTCTTAGAATGTGCATGAACCACTGGAAAAAATATTTGTATCTAGCGAAGGCTTGTTAGCCTTACACTTCATTAATTTTATACTTTATAAATGACACGAGTGAGACAGAGGACATGTCCGGAAAAAATGGAGTAAAATGCACTGCAAAATTAAATTGTGAGATTTTGGTGTATTTTCAAGGTCTATTGTTACACCTTTACAACATCCTGAGCACCTGAACTGCTGGTTCCGGGGGCACCTCTGCCTGATGCTCGTCTCCCTGGGCTGTTAGCTTTTGTGAATCGCCCCACTTAACACAAATGAAGCCTCCCAATTTCCCATTCACTACTGTTAAATCTAAACTACCAAGACAAAGCCTAAGTAGTGCAACGTAGCTTTGCTCTGGTGCATCTATCGCTTACAAAACTGTGATCGGTAATGGTAGATCTCATTTATATAAAATAGCATGGTCTTAACTTATCTCATGCTTACTTAAATGCATGAGCCCTAAATAGCTAAGGTAGCTGTCACAGAATCACAGAATGCCAGGTTGGAAGGGATCTCAGGGATCGTCTGGTCCAACCTTCTAGGTCATCTATGGTTTAAACGAGATGGCCCAGCACCCTGTCAAGCTGAGCCTCGAAAGTGTCCTGTGTAGAGGACACGTGAGACCAGATGAGTGTTTACGTCATCGCTGCTGTACCTTACATACCAGACTGCGCTCGTTTTCCTTTTGAAGATCCCTTAGCTTTGCTTTGAGCTTTCGGTTTCTTTGCCGAGGTTTTCGAACCTTTCGAGGAGGTCTTGCCGGACGCGGGATTTCCTGACATTTTTACAACTTTCTCTGGATAAAGACATGTATCATCAATGAAATTTAATGAGACAACGGAATGCACCGTGTAGGAGTGAAAATTTGGTCTGTGACTTTAAGTACTTTATCATTATAGAAATATTTTCATATGGAGCCAAAGGTAGATTCCAGATTTTGAATTGTAGACTATATTATGTGATGGGATGGGATGGGATGGGATAGGATAGGATAGGATAGGATAGGATAGGATAGGATAGGATAGGATAGGATATGACATGACATGACATGTAATATACGGAAATACTTCTGTTCCGATTGATTAAGTTTGGGAACTGATTATCCAAAACAGTGAAAGGTTCAATTAGGATAGGGGTTTCCCTTAGAGGAAGCTGAGGACCTGGGCTACAGTGGGAAGAGCGCAGGTGAAAATAATCCGACTGTAAATATTTGTCCCAATATCCTTCAGTGTAAATCAATGCTCAACTGCACAAAGCAGTGCTGTGCTTTCTGTTTCCAGTTCCTTTTTCAGGGTAGCTCTGTGGAGGACAAACTTGGAAAGAAGTTTTATGTATAATTACTTGTAGGACACAACACTATATAAAGGCTACTCATTTAATTTACTCTCCTTCTTCCCAGTATCCAGAACAAGGATGGGAACAGCAGCTCAGGAAAGGCTCAATTCCATGGGAAAGCTCGATTCCATGGCCAGCACACCACCACGATCCACCAGCCCCATCATGTGGGAGGTGCACACACAGCAGCCAATGGAACAACCGCACCGGGATAGTCCACATGCTGGCAGAAGAAGTAGTGAAAATGGTTTGATGCTATTACTGAACAGCTAGAGGTATTCAGCTGGGATAAGGGCAAAGGGACTCTCCGTTTGTGTCTCCCTCTTCCATGTTCCCATTCTTTTAAGACTGTAAATGGACTGGAGGAGGAACCTCTTTTAAAGGTCTAGAAGGTACTTAGAGTATTTGGATGCTATTATGATTTTAACCCTAACGAGAGGAAAGCAGATGCACTCATAGGACAGAGACAGCACCTTCAAGTGCCATGAGACAGCAATTTCTGATGAGCTTTTACAGGAGCCGCAGCCCGTCTGTCTGTCTGCACACGGGAACAGCCCAGGTACTGTCATGATGCTCAAGGTGAAAAGGTGTTTATAAAACACATGTTTTATCTTGAGACTTTCCCACTGGAAGGCCTAAAATAGCTTGAGGTTTAAAGCAAACACGTCATGGCCCGTGCGTTTGCAATGTCAGTGGTCGTCGTGGCTTTGGGATGGCCTTTCATTCCCAGACTGAGGAACAGTGTGTTTCTGTTCAGTAACACAGTTCTGGGATGCTCCAGGAGTGAGCAATATCATTTTAGCTTCCAAGCTGAAATTGAGTTTGGAGATGGCCACTGATGGCAAGATATACGTCACAGATTAGAGCCTGGGATTGGGATCTGTGTTAACTTCCCATGAATGCGAGGTAAATTTTCCCGTTGACTTTAACGGGAGCAGAGTCTGACACTCATTACAGTTATGGATTTTTCTTTTTCACTCCAAGCAAAACAGAAAAATAGACTCTATAAATCCTCGGGCTCTTTGCTCTGTCCTACTGGATCTTGCAGATATCACAGGTGACAAGCACATCCCTGGGACGTCAGTGCATTTCTCTGACCGTTACGGCAAACACGGCCCCCTTCATTAATCCATCTAAAGAACTGCAGCAACTTAATCTTCTGTGATTTTCCAAAAGGCAATGGTAATACCAATGCAAAACAGATTAATGGCTCAGAATATAGAAACTCCTGCCTTGCAGGGGACGTTATTTTCGGAAGATTAAAAAAACCCCACAAGTCATGTAAAATGAAAGTAAGGAGACAGGATTTTTTTCTGGCCAAAAAGATCTTTTTGGCAATACAAAATTACAAACATAGGCAATATATTTATGTCTAACATTCAATATATTTTCCCACTTATAATCTTTAAAAGGAGCCTCTACGCTGAACAACAGTTTATAGTTCTGCTAACTCAGAGCGTGTGTCAATTCAAGTGGTTAAAAGAGGCTAATTTGCCCTTATTTAAAAAAAGGTGAAAGACACAAAGCTATTTCCTATCCATCTCCTTGTATATTTTACATTAAAAATTGTGTCCCATTTTATAAATGGATTCTGTGACCACTCTAATTTGAAGGCAACCTTGATGCCTCTGGATAAAAGAGGACATGAGGAGAGGCCAGCTGGTTTAGAAATGAGTTGAAGGACAATACGAACCTTCCCATATATATTACAGTCACGTTGTCTTACTTCACCATTTGCTAATTATACACAGAAACAAAGCCAATTTGGAAATTTTGAGTTCTTTCTCCTGAGTAACCTAAGCCCTAAGTCACATGAAAAGAGGAAACACTGAGAGAGCTGAGATAATCACATGCCTATGTTTAGTACAAAAGCATGCAAGTAAAAACATCCCCTTTCTTTCAGCTGACTTCAAGTATGCTGTGCCTATAAAAAAAGTTTAAACTTTTGAAAATTATCTCCCAGTAATGCAGTTCCTCCTCCTTTATGGAATGAATCGGGTGTAGAGGTACACCCAGCACTGCACAGGCGCGGGCGAAGGCAATGTTGGTGACTGAGTGTATGTATATGTATGCATTAATACAAAAACTAGCCCTGCTTACGGGTTGCAGATGACTAAAGAACAAAGATGGTTCCATCTGGGTTGCACAGAACTTCCGCCACTGGAGAGCAGATAGGAAAATACAAAGTAATTATCTCCTTGCACAATGTCCCTAATACCTTATCGCCTCTGCCCGCTTGTCGTCCTGTGGGCAAGTGATTGCCAGCAGTTAGGGAACATGTAGAGCCTCCAAAAGTAGAACTTAAACACTGCTCTGGAAGCATAATGAAGGCTATAACTTGATTTTTTTTTGCACAGGATGATGTGACCAACCCCCAGGTGCTCCCTGCAGGAAACCAACGCACTCCGAGAACTTGCAAACAGGTACTGAAGAGCAATTTTTGCACCTCTCCTTTTCCAAAAAAAAAAAGAAATCAGAAATCCCAGTGGTTCTTAATGTGGAAGAGAAAAGGTGGTATTTTCAGAAGGTATCTCTTATTTCAAGGATCTGGGGTTTAGTTCACTCCCTAATTTTTTATATAAAATACCAAATCCTGTCAAGAAAACCATGAAAAATTTGTTGTCTGCATTAGAGCGCTGTCTGAAATTATGACAAAACAGATGATTTCTTCACTCTGTGGTTAGTTCCTGTCCTCTTAGGGATATTTCTGTTACTTATTCATCCAGAAATATACAATTGTCTTCTGCCTTTTCATTAATATTTGCATAAATTCATGATTCTACGATTGAGATGATGTTGGAAACAACATTTAAATTAACATAAACTTACAGATTTCAGAGCACAAAACCTGCAAAAAAGAACAGCTCTTGAAAATCACTGTTATAAACATTGCCATATGTTTTGTTCTTAAAAAGCAGCCCATGCAGTCTGTTAAAACGTCATTAAAAATGTTCAGTCTCATTTTTCCGCAGTTTTTCAGCAGAACACGGTTTTACATTAGTTAATTGGTAAAGTCCAAGTAAATATTTGACAAGTTTGTTTGACATTCTGTAGCCTGGTTTATTTAGAGATGGCTGTAATATTTTGAACATTAGGCTTGGGAGACAAAATAAGATCAGAGCATTCTCCTAATCGTTTAATGTACTGAAATGTTTACAGTTGTAAAGCAAATTTGTGACGTTGCCAGGTACTGCAAAAGGGGAAAGGTAATGAGCTATCGGTGCTAGAAAAGGTGCTGTCTGCATTGAGGACACAGAATGATTTATCAGTTGCCCAATTGAATGATTTAAGGTCAAGCCTGTGTGCATTACTAATTTAGCATTCTGATTTACTACAGTTTGGAATGATAGAGGAATTAAGTGCAGTTCCATTTAAGAAAAGCGCTACAAGGACATTATAAACAACATGTGCTACTTGCTTTTTTGATGTGTCACTATCAGGCTAAAATAATCACATTTCTGTCTATAAATATCTAGGAACCTGTCAAAAATACCATCTTGAGAATGGCCTCATCTCTCTAGAAATTCATAAACAATGTTCAACTTTAATGAATATTTAATATATATATAATTTAATAATTTAATATATATTATTTAATATAAACAATTAAAGTTTGTATTATTGATAATGCTTGTGCATATGTAGACACAAAGCCATTGATTAAACTCTAGGCAGTAAAGCTGAAGTTTTGGCAACTGCTAAATCATTTCAGCGTATGAACAGTTCTGTTTGAATGTCCTGATTTCACACATACTTTTCATTAAATTAACTTGAACCGGGCGTAGGTTTTGATATTTGATAGAAACCAGTAGAGGCAGCTACAGGCTCTGGGATGGTGGGTACAACACGTGTAAAATTAGGTTAAAAAAGAATAAGAAAGGCATAGAGAACAAAAGAGAAACCTTCATTAAAACATTAGAAAATAGTGTTCTGTTTCTTCCCTTTCCTCCGTTAAAAGAGAAACTATAGGATTAGAAAAGGGATAACGTGGATAATTGAAGATACGGACGATGTTTTGTGCAAGAATAAATAAGGATTGGTTTTAGGCTGGACTGAAGAGGATACGATGGAAGGCAGTAAAATCCTGAGAGGTACGGAGAAAGTGATTATTCATGGTCTTTTGTAACACAAGATCTAGCTGGCATCACATGAGCTTGCCAAAGGACAGGCTGAAACCAACCAGAAGGAGAACACAAATATTTCGTTGCACAACAGGTAGCGGAGTTATGGGGCACGCTGCCTGCAGACTGACAAAGGCGCCCCATTTCAAAACGTAACAGGACAAACTGACAGACAAAAAATTGATGATAATACCTCTGGCTATGGAAATGAAGCCATAAATCCAAGAAAAAAGGGAGCAAAGTAGAAGTATGGCTTTATTCTAATCTTGGCCAGGCCCTTACTGGGCCAGAAAGAACTTCTGGTGCGAGTCAGTATAGCTGGTCTATGTTATTAAAATGAATTAACAATTTGGTCAGTACTTCAACAGTTAATAAGTATGGTGCTTAACTTGTAACATATTTTTTTCTTTCATGCAGCCCAGAAAGCCAACCGTGTCCTGGGCTGCATCTGAAGTGTCACCAGCAGGGCAAGGGAGGGGATTCTGCCCCTCTGCTCTGCTCTCGTGAGACCTCACACAGAATCATAGAACTGTTTGGTTAGAAAAGACCTGTGAGATCATCGACTCTAATCGTACCTGTCCACTATTAAATCATCCCTGAGCACCTCATCTGTCCCTCCTTCAAATACTTCCAGGCACAGTGACTTCACTGATTCCCTGGGCAATCTCTGACAACACCCAAGAACTTTTTCAGTGAAGAAATATTTTCTAATCTCCAACTTGAACCTGTCCTGGTGCAACTTGAGGCCATTTCCTCTCATCCTATCACTTGTTACTTGGGAGCAGAGCCCAGCACTCACCTTGCTACAACCCTCAGCCTCCTCTTCTCCAGGCTGAACAACCCCAGGTCCCTCAGCCGATCCTCATAAGGTTTGTTCTCCAGCCCCTTCCCCAGCTCCGTTCCCTTCTGTGGACGCGCTCCAGCCTCTCAAGGTCCTTATTGGAGTGAGGGGCCCAAAACAACCCAGGATTTGAGGTGCAGCCTCACCTGTGCTGAGCACAGGGGGACGATCCCTTCCCTGCTCCTGCTGGCCACATCATGGCTGAGGCAAGCCAGGATGCTGGTGGCCTTCTTGGCCACCGAGGCCACTGCTGGTTCATGGTCAGCCCCTGTCAACCAGCACCCTCAGTTCCTTTTCCACCGGGCAGCTTCCCAGGTACGTTTCCCCAAGCCTGGAGCATTGCCTGGGGTTGTTGTGGCTCAAGTGCAGGACTCGGCACTGAGCCTGGTTGAACCCTATCCCATTGGTCGCAGCCCATGGGTCCAGCCTGGCCAGGTCCTTCCCTGCCCTCCAGCCCATGGGTCCAGCCTAGCCAGGTCCTTCCCTGCCCTCCAGCCCATGGGTCCAGCCTAGCCAGGTCCTTCTCTGCCCTCCAGCCCATGGGTCCAGCCTAGCCAGGTCCTTCTCTGCCCTCCAGCCCACGGGTCCAGCCTAGCCAGGTCCTTCTCTGCCCTCCAGCCCACGGGTCCAGCCTAGCCAGGTCCTTCTCTGCCCTCCAGCCCATGGGTCCAGCCTAGCCAGGTCCTTCCCTGCCCTCCAGCCCATGGGTCCAGCCTAGCCAGGTCCTTCTCTGCCCTCCAGCCCACGGGTCCAGCCTGGCCGGGTCCCTCTGTGGAGCCTCTCTGCCCTCCAGCAGATCGACACTCCCGCTCCCTCAGTCCTCATCACTGATGATGGCTCTGCCCCGCCGGCTGCTGCCCTGGGCTCTCAAGCCTGTCCTTTCCCACCACGGCGGGTCCCCCCCCAGTCCCCTTCTCTTCCCGCCCGGCTGCCATTACCTGCGCGGCACCCTCAGGCTCTAACGCGTCCCGTTGTCAGAACGACGGGTCGAGATTGACATTTCCAAGACCCAATCAGCGTTCTGCTTTTCAAGCCCGCCCCCGGGAAGGGGAGCTGCCATTGGCCGGTTCCTCGGAGCAGAGAAGGCACTTCGGGTTGAAAACTACAAGTCCCGGCATGCTCTGCGCAGCGGCTGCTGGCACGTGGGGAGCAGGGCATGACCGGGGCGGTAGGCGAGCTGCCTGCACACTCGTAGAACTTTTTGGTTGGAAAAGACCTTTGGGATCATCGAATCCAATCGTACCTGTCCACTGCTAAACCATCCGTGAGCACCTCGTCTGTCGGTCTTTTCAACCGCTCCAGGGATGGAGACTTCCCTGGGTGGCCTCTTCCAATGCTTCACCGCTCTCTCAGTAAAGAAATTTTACCTGATGTCCAAGCTAAACCTCACTGGGGCAACTTGAGGCCATTTCCTCTCACCATATCGCCTGTCACCTGGGAGAAGAGACCAGAACCCACCTTGCTACAGCCTCCATCAGGGAGCTGTGGACAGTGATAAGGGCTGCAGGCAATCCACCTGCAGCATCCCCTCGCCATGAGCTGCCAGACAGTGCCGGGGCTTCTCCAGCTGGGAAAGGAGAATTAGGTCATTCCATGAGATTTGGGAATATGAACATTTCTAGTCCACATCTGTTTTATTTTCAGCTGCATCCAAAACACTGGGACCAGCAGGGGGAGAAAGGAGATTCTGCTCCACTCGTGTGAGATTTCACCTGGAGCTCTGCGTTCAGTTCTGAAGTTCTCAGCGTAGGAAGGACTTGGAGCTGTTGGAGCGAGACCAGAGGAGGCCGTTGGAAGACTTGGGGTTGTTCAGCCTGGAGAAGAGAAGGCTCCAGGGAGACCTTAGAGCAGCTCCCAGTACTGAAAGGGGCTCCAGGAAAGCTGGGGAGGGGCTCTTGGTCAGGGAGTGCAGGGACAGGGTGAGGGGGAACGGTTTTCAGCTGGAAGAGGGGAGATTGAGATGAGATCTTAGGGAGAAATGTTTTGCTGTGAGGGTGGGGAGGCCCTGGCCCAGGTTGCCCAGAGCAGTGGTGGCTGCCCCATCCCTGGAGGGGTTCAAGGCCAGGTTGGATGGGGCTTGGAGCCCCCTGACCCAGTGGGAGGTGTCCCTGCCCATGGCAGGGGGTGGCACTGGGTGGGCTCTGAGGTCACTTCCAACCCAAACCATTCCATGATGGTTCTATGATTGTTTTAGAACTGGCAACGGTATAGACCATGGGAAGCTTTTTTCAACTGCTGTCACTGGTGGGTTGTGTGTTTTTGTGGTTTGGGCTGCTCCATCCCTGAAGGGGCTCAAGGCCAGCTTGGATGGGGCTTTGAGCAATCTGATCCAGTGGAAAGTGTCCCTGCCCGTGGCAGGGGAGCAGATGGGCTTAGAGATCCCTTCCACCCCAAACCATCTATGTTTCTTTGAAGTCCAGTTAATAACTTTAATAGCTTAATTACATGTAAGTGCAATGACTTAAGTCATTCCCTCAGCTCACTGTGCCGCTGGCTGTCCTTCATAACCACAATTCTGTGACCAGAAAGGGTTTATTTTTTTTTTTTATTACAGATGGGGAAAGCTAATTATAAGCTAAATGTTACCTTTCCTTCTCCTGATGCATCAGCCTAAGGTAGTAAAGCTGGGGCCAGCCCTGCGTCCTGTAGGAAGGGAATGTAGGGTAGGGAGCTGCTGGTCACGTCTGGCTGGAGATGGGGAGCAGGGGGGAGATGATGGGGAGCAGGGAGGCAGGAGAGTGGGGCAGGAGGTGGGGAGCAGGGGGGAGATGATGGGTAACGGGGAGGGAGGTGGGGAGCAGGAGGGCAGGAGGTGGGGAGCAGGGGGGAGATGGGGAGTAGGGAGGAAGGAGATGGATAGCAGGGGGAAGATGATGGGGGGCAGGAGATGGGGAGCAGGGGGGAGATGATGGGGAGCAGGGGGAGATGGTGGGGAGCAGGGGGAGATGGTGGGGGAGCAGGAGGGCAGGAGATGGGGAGCAGGGGGAGATGGTGGGAAGCAGGGGGAGATGGTGGGGGAGCAGGAGGGCAGGAGATGGGGAGCAGGGGGGAGATGGTGGGGAGCAGGGGGAGATGGTGGGGGAGCAGGAGGGCAGGAGATGGGGAGCAGGGGGAGATGGTGGGAAGCAGCGGGAGATGGTGGGGGAGCAGGAGGGCAGGAGATGGGGAGCAGGGGGAGACAGTGGGAAGCAAGAGGTGAGAGACCCCGTGTGTCCGCGGTGCCCAGCCCTGCCCCCGGCAGCGGGCGGTCCCGGCAGCGGCTCCGCGCCCCCAGTGCCGCCCCCGCGGCGACCGCAGCGCCGGTGCCGCCGCCCGCCCGGGCCGGGAGCAGCGGAGCCCGGTGGTAGCGGGCAGGTACGCGCGGGGGCCCGGCCCCAGCCCCGGGGAGTGAGGCGGGCACGGGAGGACGGCGGCGGCTCCTGGGGTTTGCGTTATGGAGGGGCTGGATTCGTTCCCCTGTGCCAGTCCCGAGGGATCCCGGGGGCACCCGAGCGCTGGGGAAGCTCTGCCGGGAGGCCGGGCTGGGAGAGCTGGGGTTCAGCCTGGAGGAGAGAAGGCTCCGGGGAGACCTCAGAGCAGCTCCCAGCACTGACAGGGGCTCCAGGAAAGCTGGGGAGGGGCTCCTGGTCAGGGAGTGCAGGGACGGGATAAGGGGAACAGGTTTCAGCTGAAACAGGGAGGCTGAGATGAGATCTTAGGGAGAAATATTTTGCTGTGAGGGTGGGGAGGCCCTGGGTGCCCAGAGCAGTGGTGGCTGCCCCATCCCTGGAGGGGTTCAAGGCCAGGTTGGATGGGGCTTGGAGCCCCCTGATCCAGTGGGAGGTGTCCCTGCCCACGGCAGGGGGTGGCACTGGGATGGGCTTTGAGATCCCTTCCCACTCAAACTATTCTGTGATTCCATGATTCTTTGATTTGTGAAGTGTTTGGGATTGCTGGAGAGGCTGGAAGGAGCGGTGGGAAAGGTGACACCATGTGGGAACACACCTTGTTTAGCCTGGAGAAGAGGAGGCTGAGAGGAAACTTCATCACTTTCTAAAACTCCTTGAAAGGAGGTTGTAGCGAGGTGGGTGCTGGTCTCTTCTCCCAAGTGATGGGTGATAGAACTTGAGGAAACAGCCTCAAGTTGCACCAGGAAGGGTTCAGATTAGACCTTAGGAAAAATTTCTTCACTGAAAGGGTTCTCAGGCACTGGAATGGCTGCCCAGGGATGTGGTGGAGTCGCCATCCCTGGAGGGGTTTAAAAGACGGATGGATGAGTTCCTTAGAAACGTGGTTTAGTAGGGAGACAGGCACGGTTGGACTCGATGATCTCGGAGGTCTTTTCCAACCTTAGGATTCTATGATTCTAAGATATTTAAAAGATGTTTAAAAGATGGGTAGATGAGGTGCTCAGGAATGTGGTTTAGCAGTGGACAGATACAGCTGGACTCATTGATCTCAAAGGTCTTTTCCAACTGGGTGAGTCTTTGTGTTGGGTTTGCTTGGAGCATCTTCTCAGGCCGATACCATAAGATCCAGCATGTTTATTTTTTGTTTAAAACAAGCACATCCACAGGCAGGAGCACTGCAGATTTAGAGCAGGGCTTTTCCTCCACCAGCATCCCCAAGTCCTTCTCACATCATCCCCCAGCCTGTATTGGTACCTGCTGCTCTCCGTGCGTTTGCCTTGTCCTTATTTTACTTCTTTTTTCATACCAGTGCTCACATGGGTACTCACAGCACAAATAAGGTGAGTGGATGCAGTTATCACAACCTGGGCTTTTATCCTGGGCACTCCTTCCCATCAGGCAGAGTGATCGCTCACCTGTAGGAAAGATGAATGGAAATCAGGATACTGCATCCCACAGCACAGTGGAGACTGGTAAAACAGAAGCTGAATTATTTTTTTAAGCTTTTTTATGGGCCTGTTCTTAAACTGCTGAGTCAAAACTTTTCTTCCCCTCTCAGCTGCGGGAATTGAAAGTATCTGAAAATTTCAAGGTATCTTGAATCATACCTTTAAACAGACTTGTGTGTGCAATGGCTGTTTGAGGGGCGTGGATGTGATCCATGCATTTTTAACAATTAATCTTGGTGATGATTTTTTGTTTGAGTTATGCTAGAAACTTTTCTTATGCAAATTAAAAATAATTTGTCTAATCTGGCACATCTTTAAATTTATTCACAACCTCGGCTGTCTCCTCTATTATTTATGTTAATCTTTTATCTGAAATAAATATTCCTGGCTGCCTCTTAGGTATTTTATAAAGCGTTTTTAAAATGTTTGGGAGTCACCAAAGTTAGTAATAGATTAACACGTTGAATACTATGGCGAGTAATGTCTCAAACTGTGTTTATAAGGTTCTCTTCCAATCTTTCCCCTCATACTCATCTCAGATGTGATCCTCTTTGGCTCAGAACACTGGCTGAATACAATTACCTTTTGGTCTTTTTATCTGGCTCATAATCACCACTGCTTTGCATTTAGGCTTTATGGCTGAAGAAAGAGATATAATCTTACTAAATGATGCGTTAACGCACTCAAGTAATTTATCTAAATAGCAGTTTGGCAACGCTGCGTCTGCGTCTATGTCTCCGTTTCCAAGAGTGAATGATGCTGATACTCCTATCTAAGAAAAATGCTGTCTGTCTTGAAAATTCCATTTTTTTAAAGGACTGGGCAGCAGGGCAAAATACTGGCTACGGAAGTAAATAAGTTTTCCAGAAGGCTGAATGCTCATGAGAAGCTTTTGGTGCTCTTCTGGGCACAGAAGGAAATGAGTCAGGATGTCTTGCGTTTATGATGTTGTTGGCAAGTGAGAGCAAAAGATGTTTTGAGCAAGTGACTCCATAATTCCAAAGGGACCGAAATTCCACTATTAAATAAATGTCCCGGCAGCCTATCTGGAAGTTTAAGAGCTTGTTCGAACTTTTCTTTGGGTTCTGCTGAACATGTGTGATATTTTAATGGTCTCAAGTTGCGTCAAGGCAGGTTTAGATTGGATATTAGGAAAAATTTCATTACTGAAAGAGTAGTGAAGCCCTGGCAGAGGCTGCCCAGGGCAGCAGTGGTGGATTCTCCATCCCTGATGGGGTTCAAAAAACTTGTAGGCATGGCACTTTGGGACATGGTTTAGTAGGGATGGGGGTGTTGGGCTGATGGTTGGACTGGGTGAGCTTAGAGATCTTTTCCAACCTTAATGATTCTATTATGAGGAAGCTCTGAAATTCAGTGTGATGTGCAGGTGGCTTTCACAGAAAACAAACATCATTGAAGACCAGGTTGTCAGCGCAGACTGGTCTGACGCTACTGTATTCATGCTTGCGTGTTTTCCAACTGACTTCATTTCAGAAATGGAAAGTCCTGAAGTGGCCGTGAGCAGCTGTAGCACTCCTGATGGTGACAATCTTTGCAGCTACGAACGGCGCCCGTCACAGCAGGGACTTCTGGAAGACCAGCTTCGAAGGAAGTTAAAATTCTTCTTCATGAACCCATGCGAGAAATTCTGGGCCCGGGGCAGGAAACCTTGGAAACTTGGGATTCAGCTACTCAAAATAGCTATGGTTACTATTCAGGTGAGTAACTAGCTAAGCAGAGAATTCAAAGAAGGAGTGCAGGTGACAAATGCTATTCTTGGCTTAGTACAGGGATAGGGAGAGAGCAGAATGCAAAGCTGGCTTAGTTGCATATATGTAGCTTAGATCTCAGGATGGCATAATTTTTTCCTAAAACTTTTGGGTGAAATAAACCTTTCACAGAATCATAGAATGATGGAATGGTTTCGGTTGGAAGGGATCTCAAAGCCCATCCAGTTCCAGCCCGCTTCTATGGGCAGGGACACCTCCCACTGGATCAGGGGGCTCCAAGGAGCCCCTCCAGGGATGGGGCAGCCACCACTGCTCTGGGCAACCTGGGCCAGGGCCTCCCCACCCTCACAGCGAAACATTTCTGCCTAAGATCTCATCTCAATCTCCCCTCTTTCAGCTGAAAACTCTTCCCCTCATCCCGTCCCTGCACTCCCTGATCCAGAGCCCCTCCCCAGCTTTCCTGGAGCCCCTTTCCAGACTGGAAGCTTTTTCCTGAGAGTAGAGATGAAAGGAACTGTGTTTAAGGGCTCTGCTTTAGCTCTTCCTTCTCTTTTTCTTTCCCTGCCCCTCCCAAAGGATGGCATCCTTACACATCTGTTCCCCCAGTACCTTAATCACTCTGTGTGTATTTGTGTTTGAGTGACGGACCGGTCGCTTGTGTTTCAGTATCACAGTGGTAAGAACTGACACTGGTAGCTCTTTCCTGATCTACGCTTGTGCCTTGTGTATGATATGCAAACACTTGTATTGAAAAAAAGGAGTTTTGCCCCACTTTTCCTCTCACCCAGCCTTGCACCATCGATTTCATAGAACACATTGAGCTGCTGCCTAAAATGCAACTGTTTGTCTCAGAGTTCTGTGGTTAAGGAGGAAGAAGGTCTTTCACATAAATCTTTGTAACACCTCAGATGATGATCCTTCAGAGTTGCCTGCATGTGATTACATTTATGTTGGTGTCAGTGCTGTAACAATACAACTATGGAGAAGAATGTTTTCCACAGCTGCATGAACGATGGGACAAGGTGCAGGACTCGTAATTCCTTTGCTGTACATCTGGCTGTGTGTTTGTATCCCTTACTTACCACTGTAGTTTGAAATGGATCGTCATCCACTGATTGTCATCTGCACCATTTTGCAATTAAAAATGAAATTTGATGGTGGGAGAAGCTAAATTTTAACCTTTTCAGAGAAATGGTGCCAGTAGGTAATTCAGTCTTAGCACCGTTGATGTGCTGGTGTGCTCCTGTGAGCCCAGCATGCAGAGCTTGCCCACAGAGCGCTTTACTGTCTCTGGAACTGAGTTACCCTTAGCAAAACCTACACATCCAGTTTGCATCGTGGCCATAAACCTAATCTGATTTCTGATTCAGACTTATCTCTGATGAGTTTCTTCACAATACTACTGACACTAGATTTGAAACAATAGTCACTGAAGGGAATTGTGAGCTCCCACAGACAATTATTCCTGTTCTTCCAGAAACCTTTTCCAACCTGGAGAACAGCAAGCAGAGTATTTTGCCAACTTTTCATGAACAATTGTAATTTTTTAACAGGTTATCTATCCTGTTTCATGCACAGTTTCGATCAATTATTCTCAAAGCACCTCTCACCCAAACCTGAGGGAGGGATGTTTGGGTTTTTTCTGAGCTGTCCTCCATTTGCCTTATTGCATAAGAGTAAGGACTTCAAAGAGGAGTCTGGTTAAGTCTTGTTTTGCCTTTTTGGCTGAGGTACACTGATATTCCCCAAGGCAAGTCATACCGATGTCAGGCTGAGCTAACAAAGCACATGTAACAGTATATGGGTAGCTTGAATTTGAGATGGTATCCTTAGTAAAAATGCACATCCTTTGCCAAGATGCTGCTAAATGTGTTAAAGGAACAGTCTTGAAATGCACTGTTTCCCAAAGTCAAACTTTCTTTTGACTAGCTGTGAACTGGAGTACCCTGCCTGTTAAGTGTTGCGTCTACCAGCATGAAAAAGAGGCTGTTTGAGGATTCCCGTGTTAATCCAGAAGCCAGCTTTGTGTTTGAACAGGAAATATAAATGTCTTTTTCAGCTGGTGGTTTTTGGATTGAGCAATCAAATGGTGGTTGCCTTCAAAGAAGAGAACACTGTTGCCTTCAAACACCTCTTTCTGAAAGGATATATGGACAGAATGGATGATACCTATGCTGTGTACACACAAACAGATGTCTATGACCAGATATTCTTTGCAATAAACCAGGTGAGGATTGTCGCTGCTGTGTGTACAATACAGCTCTTCTTTACCTGGGTACCTTTTCTTCCTTCACCTTCAGCGATGAAAATTGAACTGCTGTGTTGCTTAAGACTCGAATGTTGACTTGTTCAGGTTTTCTGTCATTGCCAGAGCACTCTACTGGTGGAAACATCTTTAAAACTGATCAATATACTAGTTCTGCACTAAACGCAGGCCTTGGATTTGAGCCAGAGTGGTTTGCAAATAACAAATGAGGCTTTCTAATAAGGATTGTAAAGAAAAAAAATAATAAGGAAAAGGTATTTAGATCCAAATCCTGCACTTACTGTTTTTATCAAATACCTTAGAATAATAGAATCATAGAATGGTTTGGGTTGGAAGGGACCTTAAACCCCATCCAATTCCAACCCTCTGCCATGGGCAGGGACACCTCCCACTGGATCAGGGTGCTCAAAGCTCCATCCAGCCTGGTCTTGAACACCTCACATGAGTGGTGCTCCAGCCCTCAGATCATCTTTGTGACCACCACTGGACTCACTGTAATTGAGCCACATCCTTCCTGTGCTGAGGAATCCAAAGTATTTGAGGACTTCGCTGTGGTGTGGTGTAGATTTCTGAGATCTTTAGGTGACCTTTTAAATAAAAAAGGTGGGTTATGGCACAGATCCAAACACTTCAAGGTGATTTGGGTTTTTTTCAGAGACTTAACAGCTTTGATGGTGTCTAAATTGGTTTGTCTGTTTGTTCTGAACTTTAGTACTTACAGCTGCCCAACATTTCTGTTGGAAACCATGCTTATGAGAAGAGGGGAGCAGAAGAGACAGCTCTGGCAGTGTGTCAGCAGTTCTACAAGCGAGGAACCATCTGCCCTGGCAACGACACCTTTGATATAGACCCAGAGATTGTAACTGGTAATGAACCTAATCTCTTGTATCAGTTCTTTGGGAGGAGGGACCCTACTTTTATGATGAATTCTTATAAGCATCCAGTATTGTATAGTCCTATCAAATTATCTATATTGAACTTCCTACCAGCCAAAACTGGCAAGAAAACTACTGCTTAACTAACCTGTAGCCCTCACCTCCAAGGTAGCAGTCCTTTATGTCCACTACCACAAAAGAAGTGATGAGCCGTTGGCACTGATGACCATCGATACAAGTGTTTGAGGCTAATTTCAGGAGCCTCCCCTATGAATTCATGATGAATAACTTGGCCAGGTCAGGGAAGGCAATATATTTGTCAGCTGACTTCCCAAATGACTCCTCACTTAAGCGTGCTATCTTGCCGGCTGTAGTCAACGGCTTTTTTTCCAGCCTCAGGAGTGGGAAAGGCAGATTACAGTTAAAGAGTGTGATAACCCCCGAGATGTTGTTGTCAGTGCTTATCCATTGCAGACTGCTTGTACATTGAGCCAATGCTGCCGTTAGACAACACGACAGTGGGGAAGCACAATTTGAATTTCACTCTGGATTTCCACAGGTGAGGAGGAATCGGCACCTCCTACATTGGGGTATTGGTGCATTTTCCCTCTGAAAAGCTAATACAGAGCTTTATTGCAGACTGGTGATGGTGCGGCTCATGTTCAACCTGAAGGCAATCAACCTCCAGACTGTTCGTCACCACGAGCTCCCTGACTGTTATGATTTCACTCTGACGGTATGTGAAAGAAACGAGAAATTGTTCTTGCTGGTTGACCTCGCGCAGTCAGTGCAGATGTTTTCTGAAGAGGGCTGAGCACCATTGACTGGACATATAATCATAGAATGGTTTGAGCTGGAAGAAACCTTAAAGATCATCCAGTTCCAACCCCCCAGTCATGGGCAGGGAGCCTTCCACTGGTCCCCAGTGATGTCTGGATTTCTGTGTTATGGCTTAGTTTGTCCTATAAATAACCACCAGTTGTGACTGGGAGGTGAAGCTTTGAGTGCTCATGATGTGGCCCTGAAGCACTTGCTTGGCTTACAGCCTTTTGTGCTCTAATCCATCTCAAGTGCAACGAAAGCGTAAACCTCTTCTCTTTCAAGAGATGCTTCTAGCAAAGCTTGTTTTCAGATCACAGAACAATGAGGCTGTAGGTTAAAAGAATCTCACCTAATATCTAGCTGATCAAACACTTTGTGGCAAATCCACGGTTCACCAGATTTGTCTTGCGATTTGACAGCATTTATTTGAATAAACTGGAATTACGTTAAGCTTAAGCAAGTTTTCCCCTAGGAGAATTATTCTGAATCATTAGCTTAGCAGTCCAGGGTGCTGCTTATGTGATGCTTTAACTTTAAAAAGGCATGCGCTTTCTTCTTGTTGTTAATACAGATAGTGTTTGATAACAAAGCACATAGTGGAAGAATTAAAATAAGTCTAGACAACGACATAGCGATCAGGGAATGCAAAGACTGGCATGTTTCTGGATCAAGTAAGTGCCATAAATGTGTTCAAATTTTCATGCTAATCTTCTGCCACACTCGCAAAATGTTTATTAGCCTTTGTCTTTATTAGAAGATGAGGCACTATTGATATGCATTCCCTGGTGGGTGCGCTATAAATCCTGAATTTCTAACGAATTATTGTTTTTCAGCATCTGACCTGAAATCCTTGGACACACCATAACTTTCATGAGGAGTTTTCAAACCTTGCACCCTTGATACTGTCAAACCAAACGTTTTCCACACATCACTGTGCATCCTTCTCTAGCTTTGGCTACTGAACTTGCACTGCTCAGTGTTTAAGGCAGGGCTGTGAACTGTTCTTCTTACACCAGGCAACAGAAGGACACATGATAGTGGTGGAAAGATGAACCTGATTCACTCTTATTTCAGGACTTGGCACCAGGAAAGATAAGGAAGCACTGTTGCTAAGGCGTGCTGGAGTGGAGGGGCTGGAAACACCTCTTACTGTTGCTTAAATGTTGTTTGTCGTGCGTTTGGGTGTAATTGAGACGCACAGTGTGGTTAAATAATCTTAAATAGCGACTCAAAGAGCACCCTTTGTTGGCAGCTACTGGATCAAAACATGGTCTGAGGTGTATTTTGATTAGAGCAGATAATCTTTTTGAAAGTCAGAAGCTTTCCATGGCTCTAAATTGCACTCAAGTTTTTGCTGAAGTAAGCAGTAGGATGAATTGGGTCCATTTTTCTGTTTTGCCCCTTTCCCCTTTCCTGTGCCTGCGTTAGGAAATGAAGAGTTAGCAGTGAAAAACAGAAGGTTTGTTGTTTTTCTTTAAAGATCCAGATTGGAATTAGTTTTGGGGAATGTAATGAAATGCGTCGTAGAGTACAAAACGCGGCACTTACACGAACACGTATTCCATTAAACACCCCTTAGCGAGCAGCTTTGCTGGCTGCCGTGCTGTAAATGCACAGCAGATGGCACGCTGCCTCTAAGAGATTGCAGCAATACCAGCGTTTGATACCAGGCTTCTGTAAGAATCATAAGAATGGTTTGGGTTGGAAGGTACATTAAAGATCATTCAGTTTGGCCCCACCCTGCCATGGGCAGGGACACCTCCCACTGGATCAGGGGCTCCAAGCCCCATCCAACCTGGCCTGGAACCCCTCCAGGGATGGGGCAGCCACCACTGCTCTGGGCAACCTGGGCCAGGGCCTCCCCACCCTCACAGCAAAACATTTCTGCCTAAGAGCTCATCTCAGTCTCCCCTCTTTCAGCTGAAAACTGTTCCCCTCATCCTATCCCTGCACTCCCTGACCAAGAGCCCCTCCCCAGCTTTCCTGGAGCCCTTTCAGTACTGTGAGGCTGCTCTAAGGTCTCCCCAGAGCCTTCTCTTCTCCAGGCTGAACAACCCCAGCTCGCTCAGCCTGTCCTTGTATGAGAGGTGTTCCAGCCCCCAGATAATTCTGCCTCTGTAACAGTTTTCAAAATCATATCCTGCAGTAATGTTAGTTGTATTCAGTTTTGTTTTCTAAAACCCAAGGAAAACGTACAGAGGTAATGATTGCAACTGGACAATTACAAGAGGTTGTTTTGGACTATGCTGCAAAACCAACTTAAATAGCAACAGCATGTGTTAGTGATGTGGGCATAAGCAAGAAGTAGCTGGGCTTTTTCTGGATAGTGTAGTTAGTGAAGTCAACTAGAACGTCAGCATCCCATTTGGGAGAATTGCTACATCTTCTTGCAAATCTAGCATTAATTTGTTTCAGGTTTTTTTCTCAGTGACTCTTTCAGCATTAAAAATCTTACCCTTATACTGTCGTATCTAGTTTTAGCTGTATAATAGGTATAAAAACTAAAAAGAGGTCTAGTGGTAGATTTGGTGCAAAATGTGATGTTAGTTGACCACGAATGTGAATTTGAGTAACATAAGAGATGGAGAACTCATGACTAGCTCAGTGTTAGTCTTGGCTAGCTGAGCAGCAGTGCAAATTCTCTACACTGCTGTAGGACACAAAACCTATCTGATAGTCAAATACTGATCTGGAAGAGAATATACGTACTGTAAAGTTCCTGGGATTTCTTTTTATTGGTTAGGTTCTGTCACTCCAGAGGCCAGTCCAGTGCTTGTAAAACGGACAACTCCCACCTCTGGTTCTGCAGGGCTGGAAGAAGCACTCGTACCCTGGTGTATTTTTGATGTGTAGTGCAGATGCACTTGTGTCCATCATCAAAATATGTCAGATAAACTTTTGTGGCAAAAATGCTAAGATTTTTCTTAGTTCAGTTGTATAAACATAGTTAAAATCAAAACTTGATTCTTACTTCAGTAGTCAAGATGGTGACCAAGCTGAAATGCACCTGATTATAAACACATACATTTTTGTTCTTGCAGTACAGAAGAACACTCATTACATGATGATCTTCGATGCTTTTGTTATATTGACATGTCTGGCCTCGTTGATCCTTTGCACACGGTCGGTGGTTAAAGGAATTCAACTCCAAAGGGTGGGTATAACTTTCCTTGGAAAGCCTTCATGTCTCGTGTAAGTCTGATTAACCTTTTTCTTTCCTCCTTTCCCCTAGGAATTTGTAAGCTTTTTCTTATATTATTATAAGAAAGAAGTGTCTTTCAGTGATCAAATGGAATTTGTCAATGGATGGTACATCCTCATTATGGTTAGCGATGTCTTAACTATTGCTGGATCAACTCTAAAGATGGAGATACAAGCCAAGGTAAGCTTTATATGGTGTCAGGTGGAAACAAAACTGATTGTTTCTGTCTAGGTTCAAACCTGCAGCCAAACTTTAGGCTGGCTGTTCTTGATTCTGGGTGGCATCAAATAGTAAAACTGTCTTCTCCACTGGAATTATAACCGAGATGTGTTGTTTCCGGTTACAAGATTTAAAAATTCCAACTATCACTAGATGTTAGAATTCTGATTATCTTTAGAATCATAGGATTGTTGAGGCTGGAAAACACCTCTAAGATCAACAGATCCAACCACCAACGCGATACCACCGTGCCTTCTAAACCATGTCCTGAAGCGCCACATCTACATGTGTTTTGAACACCTCCAGGGATGGTGTTCGCCCCGTTGCTCCTTTGTGGCGCCGAGGAAAACTGCATCTCTGACAATTTAAGACTGTTGACTTCCTCTATTCCCCTTTTAGGACCTCTCTTATTTAATGGATTTTAAAAAAATGTAGCGTATAACTTTGTTCCCCATTTCACAAGTGTTTAACTAGCACAGAGACTCTCTCCTTAAACATCACTTTGCTGCTTTCCCAGCACATAAATAACAGTCACCCAAATCCTTCGATTTCTAAAATAAATTGATATAGAACCCCTTTTTAAAGCATATTGTGTGCAGCCGGAATTAGGGAAGAAGAATTATTATGATATGCTATCCTGGAGCACTCTAATATTCAGATGATGTTCACTAAATTTGTAGCAGACTTTGAAGTGTGACATTGCAACATGACAAACTTTGGACAGCGGTGATGAAAGGGTGGGTCTGAAATCCGTGGGATGACAGCTTGCCTATCATAAACACCCCGTAGAAATTGCCCTGTCTTGCCTGAGGAACTATAAACTCCATTCTTAGGGGTAGAAAAAGCTATGAGGAAGTTGGCTGGGATAATTCCATTCTGCTTTGGGAGAAGCAAAGATGAGACCAAGATTGGAGTAAGACACAACATTTGGGATACCAGTACTTTATGTCTATATAAATACATGTATTTACACATTTTTTTTTCTAAGTGTATTTTACTAAAACTCTCTCCACAGGTTCATTTCACTGAATTTTGCAAGCCTTGTGGACCATAACAATTAGTTCTTGTTCCATGTTACTGTGTGAAGGTTAATGGCTCAATAACAAGTTAACATAAAGTAGCCCATATGTATTTTTCATCAAGCTGTAAATGAATTATGCCAATATAAAAAATTAGCCCACTCTTAGAGGAATAAAAGCAGAAAATAATGAACACATCTTAGTCAAGTCAGCCGTTGTGATCCATTTCAGAGTCAAGCTGCAGGTCAGGGAACAGGGTCTGTGCCAGTGTGGGTGAAAACAGGCCAGTATGTATAGGTGGAAAAAAACAGTGAAGTGCCAATAAAATATAAATGATGTTCCGGTTAGAATTAATTAGAAGCTAATTAGTCTTCTCCTTGATAACTTTATACACCTCACTGTTCCCAGCGACCTAACAAGATCCTCCTTAGTGTTTATCAGATCTCTGCTGACAAGGCATGCTATTATTTTAAATCTTCTTTTACTTGCATGCTGGAAGAACCTTCTTTGCTCTGTGGTTGTAAAGTCACATCTCCACTGTCTGTTGGGATGCAGTAGAGAGATTCCCAAGCTGCTGTGGGGGATCTGTCCATGCAGAATTCCAGAAGCGGTTGCCACAGTTCTGGAAATAGCATCAAAATGTTTGCAGGTCTGAGGGAGCCAGGTGCAGAGGGGCTGTCCCTGCGCTCCTGGCCTTGTAAATGCAGCTTCTCGTGTCAGAACGTGTTTCACAAACAGCCACGTGGAAAGGCACCTGAAATGAGTTACACGTGAAAGCACCCTTGCTCTTTGGTGGGACTTCTGCTCTCTAATGCAAACTCATTTTTAATGGGAGAGATTGCCAAGGAAAAGGTTTCTTAACACATCTTTGTAGTAATGAGAGCTGCAATTTAGAACCTGTCAGTTATAATACTTGATTTTTTTCTTTCTTTCTTTTTTCCCCCTTCTTTTTGTTTAGAGTCTGACAAGTTACGATGTCTGTAGCATACTCCTAGGAACGTCCACGATGCTCGTGTGGCTTGGAGTTATCCGCTACCTCGGCTTCTTTCAGAAGTATAATGTAAGGATCTCCTGGGATCTTCGTGTTGTTGGTATTTATTCTGTTTGTTGCTATAAGACGACTGGAAGAAACGCCTGGTTGCATTCTAACTGTTGGCATTGCTTTGTGCAGCTTCTCATCCTCACGCTGCGAGCAGCGTTACCCAACGTGATGAGGTTCTGCTGTTGTGCTGCTATGATCTACCTGGGCTATTGTTTCTGTGGATGGATTGTGCTGGGACCATACCATGTGAAGGTAACGTACTTAAGGTGAAAAAAGGCCACGTGAATAACAACACGGGTTCCAAACAAGTGAGGGATTCCTACTGTTGACTTCCAAGTTTCCGTGTCAAGGCTTCCCTTAACGTAAAAATAGTGCATCTTCACCATGATGCTGCTGTGTTTGAGGCGTCTGACTGCCGTGACTCAGTCAGGCTTTCCTTGAGTTATGAAAGCTCTGAGTCAGAAGTAGAAGCTGCTGTGACTCCCTCCCACATGCTGGTATTTTGAGAAATGATTTTCATCTTGCGGAACACGGGTGTCAGACTAAAACATGGAGACTTTCTCCTTATCCCTTTTAAACGTTGAATTGGCTTACCTGCTCCAGGAGGAATTTCCAGGTGGATGAATTGAATGTGTTTGTGTACAGGAGGTGATAAACTTTCCTCATGCCTCAAATGTTTTACTGTTTGCACCTTGTCATACCTTGGGCATCCAAAGAGATCCGAGGCAGCCAGTCACCAGCTGTCTTCTTCACATTCCACATGGTCTTTGGATCCAAATGAAGCTGTGACGGATGTCCTTGTCTTCTCCCCCCTTTCTAGTTTCGCTCTCTGAACATGGTTTCCGAATGCCTTTTTTCATTGATCAATGGAGATGACATGTTTGCCACCTTCGCAAAAATGCAGCAGAAAAGTTACTTGGTTTGGCTCTTCAGTAGGATCTACCTCTACTCCTTCATCAGTCTGTTCATCTACATGGTGCTGAGCCTCTTCATTGCACTCATTACAGACACGTATGAAACCGTCAAGGTAAGCATAGACTCTTCCTTTGGAATAAATGTAAGATGGGGGCTATCAAGACTCTCATCTCCCTCGTTATTTTGACCTGCAGTGCATGCCAATTTACAGAATAAATATAACGGCTACGTTTGAGAGTGCAGAATGATGATAAGAGGTTTTTAGTCCTTCCCTATTTCAGTTTTTCCTACAAGCTGGTTTCCTGCCCCAATGGAAGATAAACATGTACTAAAAAGCAGTAATTTCATATTCAGCTCTCTGTATCTTCCAAATTCAGGCTTAAACAGTGTCTGAGAAGTCTTCTGGGGACAATTGAGGTTCTTGTGTGGTTTTGCTCTGCTAGAGGTCTAACTAAATATTGATTTTTTAGCACTACCAGCAAGATGGCTTTCCAGAGACAGAACTTCAGAGATTTGTATCGCAGTGCAAAGACTTGCCCAACTCTGGCAGGTACCGGTTAGAGGAGGAAAGCTCTGTATCTCTCTTCTGTTGCTGTAACAGTACGTACCTACATTAAATTATACATTAATGGATATACAAAAGCAACACATACAAAATGTGATAGAATGCTTATGAAAATAAATTGAATTTTGAGGAGAAGAGAGGGAAAAAATCTCCAAAAATCCCGAACGATTTCTAATGCTTTGGAACAGGGACCTTCAGTGAAATGCCTGCAGTCAACAAACTCCTTTTAAATTAGACTCCTTTTAAATTAAGGATTACTTAACGTATAAAAAATACTCCGGAAAGTAAGATAATATATACAGTAACTGAGGAACCCCGTAGGTGTGATGCGCAAGCATTAACACTTCCTGTACGTATTGCAATAGTCAGGACCCACTGAACTCATTCAGCATCATCTTTTTAATGATACCTTGTACTGTAAGGAGTCCTTAAATAGTAGCAAGCGTGAAACTTGGGGAGAAAATCCACTTGCCGAGGTTGTAAGGTAGCATGAAGTTTAAGATATTATAGAATCATGGAATCATTAAGGCTGGACCTCTAAGCTCATCCAGTCCATCCATCAGCCCAACACTCCCATGCCTACTAAACCACGTCCCCAGGTGCCACATCTACACGTTTTTTGAACCCCTCCACATTATCCCAGCGCTTGGGAAAGCATTGCCTAACTGCCACTGGGGAGAGCTTAATGCTTCAGTTATTTGAAGTTTTGTTTCTTCAGGTTTATGTTTAACCTGGCTGGCAGCAACTCTGACCCTTGCTTGCTGAAGGGTCCCCTCTGTGGGGGAGCCTTAAAATATTTGCAGCATGATTGAAAAGACCAAAGGCATTTGCAGCTCCTGGGTCTTGGACTTTTCTGGTATGCTGTATTGTTAGGTGCCAGATCGAATGTGTTTCTGAGGAGGAGGAGAAGGGATGTATGGGAGCAGGGAGAGAACAGAGCCTGCAGTCAGACAGTTCAGAGCAGAGAGCTGCTGTTCCGACCGAGTGCCTGTCTTGAAAGTATGGGATGGCGAGAGCAGGGCATCTTGCTGCTGAGCAAAGGGCACTGTAATGTTAATATTTCCTTTTCTGCACACACCTCCCAGTTTAACCAGGCAAGAAACCCAACGTAAGGCAGGACAGGGTGGGGCTGTAATACTTCGCCCACCAACCTATAGGCAAGGAATCAAAACTCTAGAAGAGCACTCGAAGAGGAAAACTGAGTTTCTCTCAAGCCATTTGTTCATCAGGAGCGCTGGGCAGCCAGCAGTGCCCTGAACTCAAGCAGCTGTAGGCATTTTGAAGTGCCTGGTTTCAGAGCCTTGTTTCCTGAACTGATTACCTGATCTTTAATGATAGTATCCTGATCCAAAAGGCCTTGATCCACATGCCGTGCAACTAGAAATAGCATGTTTCTTTCTCTGGAAGCCAGAGCAGGGGCTGACTTTGCAGTTGCCTGCAAACATTGGACATTGCTTCTTCAGCTCAAGACTGTGGCTGTCTGGTTTTACTCTGAAACTAATGAATAAACGTAGGAATAAATAAGCATCTCGAGTGGGATACCGAGTTATCAGTTCTATGGCTCCTGCCCTACAGGACACACAAGGCTTCTCTTAATTCTTTCACATGTTCAGATTGATTCGTGGTGGTTCATAGCGGTTTCTTATCAGTGTATGTCAAATTAGTAATTAAATAGTTTGGATGTATTTTTCAGGTTCCTTGTACAATGAAACTATTATTTTGATGCATGCATCTGACAATTTTCCCCCTCTTCCTGTACAGGTCCTAGTGAACATCTTTAACAGGTTGTGGGAGCGTATCACACATTGAAGAACTGGACAGTAGAACTGGTGGAAAACTTTGTACCTAAAGCCTGAGTTTGCTTTTATCAAAAAGCAGCGTAAGCCTTGTGTCAGAAGCTTGTGATAAACTTAGAACCTTTCTGATTAGGCACTCTCACTGCTAGCTCAGGGGTTTGAGGGGCTTGATTTTTCTTAGATTTGTTCTCTTGGTTTCCTCAGTTAAATTGCGGTTGAATGCAAAGGGCATTAAAAAGCTGACTGTGCTCAGAGACTTGGCTAGATTACATGAGTAGACTTGAAATACAGTAACTTTCAGCTGTAAATAGAAATTGTGCTGGACAATACAGCTTTGAACACCAACCTTCCCTTGGTACTGCAGGCATTATCGAGCTAGGGCTGACCTGGCACCGAATGGATGAGAGCTCACTCTAGAGCCCTCCGCATTTCGTGTTTATCTACGCTCATAGTAGAAAGAAACTAAACCTATGAAACTTGACATAACTTGTTTCTGGGGGCATCACAGTGAGTTGATGCACAAGCCATTCAAATATGGCTGAGAGCATAAAGTATTTCTATAAACAGAAGCACCACTTAATGTAAGTGGTGGCCTCTGCTCAGAGATGTGCCAGGCCAGGACTGGAGTGTGGGGGGTGGCTGAGTGAAGAAATGTCCATGTTCTCCTGTATCCAGCGCTGGGTTGGATCAGTTACAGCCGTCAGACTCGCAGTGTGCTGACCTTGAGGTTTTAAAGGAAAAGTCAGACAAAAAGCACTTTCAAAATACCTATTTTTTTTAATTTGAAACCTTCCTCTGGCACACAAGTACACAAGTAAACCTGAAGTCTAAACTAAGTTAAATACATATGTATTTAATAGATGTGTCTCTGAGAGTCATATCTCGCCATGCTTTGGAAACTGGATGTTTCCTACTAACCCAAAAACCTGGTATTTTCAGCAGCTGTCTGAAACATTACATCTTATACAAGTTCAGCCTTGACAACTGACTTTAAATACTTTGTTGATTGTGGTACCGGTTAATGGATGCCTTATTTTCTATAGATGTTCTACTCAGTCTGGGAGCAGAATAGAAAATCAAAGAGAAGCTTATTGTATAAATAATTAGCATTTGTGAGCCATGATCCTGTAGGTACATGTGACAATGTAAAACATGGTCAATGTGCACAAAGGTGGAGGACACTAAACATGTTCTGTCTGAATGTTTACACGTTGTAAATCTGCTACAATAAACACTTCAGCTGCAGTAACCATTGGGTGTGTCAGTATTCATCTTAAAAGTAAATATGTTGCCAGTTTAATGGAGTGGTTTGAGTTGGAAGAAACCTCAAAGCCCATCCAGTTCCACCCCCTGCCATGGGCAGGGACACCTCCCACTGGATCAGGGGGCTCCAAGCCCCATCCAACCTGGCCTGGAACCCCTCCAGGGATGGGGCAGCCACCACTGCTCTGGGCAACCTGGGCCAGGGCCTCCCCACCCTCACAGCAAAACATTTCTCCCTCAGATCTCATCTTTCTTTCAGCTGAAAACGGTTCCCCCTGGTCCTGTCCCTGGACTCCCTGATCATGGGGCCCCTCCCCAGCCTTCCTACAGTCCCTTTCAGTACCGGGAAGCTGCTCTGTGCTAAGGGCGGAGATAGAAGGAACCGTGTTTAAGGGCTGTACTTCACTTTTCACTTTTTTTTCCCCTCCCCCTCAAAGAATGGCATCCTGACATATCTGTTCCCCCATATCTCTTCACTCTGTATGTATTTGTGTTGGAAGGCACGGTCGCTTGTGTTTCAGTATCACGGGGATAAGAACTGATATTGGTAGCTTTTTCCTGATGTCTTGATGAACGCTTGTGCCTTGTGTATGGGATACATACTCTTACATTGAAAAAAACCAGAAACTTTTTGTCCCACTCTTCCTCTCACTCAGCCTTGCATCACAGATTTCACAGACTATGCTGATCTGCTGCCTAAAATGCAACCGGTTGTCTCAAAGTTCTGTGGTTAAGGAGGAAGAAGGTCTTCCATAAAATCTGCCTGACACCTCAGATGATGATCCTTCAGAGTTGCTTGTGATTTTATGCTTCATCTGCCTGAGAATTTGGCTCACCTGAGAAGGAGCCAGGGAGTGCTGTGTTCTCTAGCCTACTGGCTGCACTGAGATGAAGCACAGCTCTGCCAGGAGATCTGTGGCTCCTGATAATGTGTGTGTGGTGGAGCTTTTTAATCTTATTTTGGGTCAGTGTCTGATGTGCTGGTTATAGCCTTACAGCGCCAAGAAGTGTAACAACCGCAGAATCATAGAATCGCTTGGTTGGAAAAGATCTTTGAGATCATCGATTCCAACCGTACCTGTCCACCGCTAAACCAGATCCCTGAGCACCTCATCTATGAATGTATGGTCATCTACAATGACCTTATTCTAAAGAAGCCCTCATGACTCCAACATTAGCCATGGTAGCGCCTCGTGCAAAGCTGCATCCTGGAGACATCGCTATCTTTATGCTGACACAATCAAGAAGGCCCAAATAGAACTGTAAAATGCAAGCGGGGAGAGCAAAGAAGCAGATAAAGCATCAGATAAACTAATTATGCTTAAAAATGCCATCCTAAGGAAAAGAGGGCTTTCGGTGCTGTTCGAAACGGTGCGGAAGGATGGGAGAGGTCCTTCGTTCTCACTCTCTGTGGGCTCTGGAAAAAGGTACCTGAAAAATAATGATAGTTGGTATTTTCTCATGAAAATAAGTTGCAGGGTGTTAATCCTGGCTCACAGCTGTTTTCATACCAACGTTCGTCGCAATGCCAATGTTTTGCATGTGCCCAGGTGGTGAGAACTTCTTGTTTTCAGCACAACTCAGATCTCTTAATAGAATGAAGGGGAAGAGAGAGGTGGGAGCCACGCTTGTTGCTAAGAACCAGTTTCCATGTTGGATGGAAGCAGATTCTCAAGTAAACAGTGTGCAAGCAAACTAGGGAGAAATAATCCAGATATGCTTATACCTTTCCAAGAAAAAAAATGTATGAAGGTATAATTTATCTCTGGCAGGTGGGGGGACAAACAGATGCTGTTGTAAAGACCAAACGTGATTGCATCTGTTGGGGGCATCTTCCTGCCTCAGGGGGTAGCTCAGAGCAGGTGCTGCAGAGGACACCTTAAGAAAACTTCCATGCACGAGCTGACACATTGGACTTGTGGGTAATTTTGAGCAACTGCACATAAATGTTTGTCTGGGCTTTTGTTCCTCCTCCTTTCAACCGTGTGACTGGAACCAAACCCAGCATCATCACGGGGAAGGGCTCTTGGTCAGGGAGTGCAGGGACAGGACGAGGGGAATGGTTTTCAGCTGAAAGAGGGGAGACTGAGATGGGATCTCAGGCAGAAATGTTTTGCTGTGAGGGTGGGGAGGCCCTGGCCCAGGGTGCCCAGAGCAGTGGTGGCCGCCCCATCCCTGGAGGGGTTCCAGGCCAGGTTGGATGGGGCTTGGAGCACCGTGGTCCAGTGGAATCATAGAATCGTTAAGGTGGGAAAAGCCCTCTAAGACTGAGTCCAACTATCAGCCCAACCCCACTGTGCCAACTAAACCAGCTCCCCAAGTGCCACATCTACACGTTTTTGGAACCCCTCCAGGGATGGAGACTCCCCCACTGCCCCCAGGGCTTCACCACTCCGTCAGTAAAGACAATTTTCCCTAATATCCAATCTAAACCTCCCCTGGTGCAACCTGAGGCCATTCCCTCTCATCCTGTCACTTGTTACTTGGGAGGCGTCCCTGCCCACGGCAGGGGGTGGCACTGGAGGGGTTTGAGGTCCCTTCCGGCCCAAACCGTTCCGTGTGTCTGTGATAATTCACCTTTCCCGCCCCGAGAGCCGCGGTGCCTCTGCTGGAGCAGGAGGTGCTGCCGGCCCGGGAGCTCCATCTGCCGCCGGGAGGGCACGTGGGCGGCCTCCCCGTCCGGGACATAAAGGCGGCGCGGCGGGCGCGGGGCTGGGCTACCGGCACAGGGTTTGGCTACCGGCACGGGGCTGCGCTGCCGCGGCGGGCAGGAGAGACACGGGGCTGCGCGGGGCTTGGGCTACTGGGACTAGGCTGGGCTACGGGGACTGGGCTTGGCTAGCAGGTTTGAGGGGGGGCTTGGCTACCGGGGCTTGGGCTACTCGGCACAAGGCTTGGTCAGCGGGCGCGGGGCTTGCTTACCGGCTCGGGGCTTGCCTGGCTAGTGGGCTCAGGGGGCTGGGCTACCGGGCTTAGGTTACCGGGTCTTGGCTAGCGGAGACAGGCGTGCTGGGCTACTGAGCTCTGGGGACTTGGCTACCGGGCTCGGGGCTTGATTGCCGGGGCAGGGCAGGGCAGGGCTCGGGGCTTGCTTGGCTAGCGGGGGCAGGGACTTGGCTACTGGGCACAGGGTTTGGCTACCGGTCTTGGGTCTTGGGCTACCGCAGCCGCGGGGGCTTGCCTGCTGGGCGCGGGGGCTTTGCTAGCGGGAGCGAGGCTTGGCTACCGGGCACAGGGTTTTGCTACTGGGACGGGGCAGGGCGCGGGGGCTTGAGGAGCTTGGCTGGCGGGCGCAAGGCTTGGCTACTGGGACGGGGCTTGGGGGTGTTTCGCTAGCGGGGCTTGGGCTACCGGGAGCGGGGCAGAGCACAGGGCTTGGCTACCAGGAACGGGGCTGCACAGCCCGGCTCTCGGCTGCCGTCCCCCCGGGGCTATCGCAGCCCCATGGAGATGCCCCTCAAGCCCCTGCCCGGCGGTCGGGCCGCCCCCAGAGGGTGAGCGGGCCGGGTCACCCTGCCCGGGGCGGGGGGGGGGCCTGGCAGCGGCGATAACGGGGGGAGGGGGGGCGGGGCAGCGGCAGCCGGTGCGCCAACACCCCGGGTGGTGTCACCCCACACCCCTGGCCGAGGTTCCCCCCCTCAAGGGCCTCCCCGGGGCGTTTTGCCCAACGTTTGTGGGAGCGGCGGGGGGGGTCGGTGTGCGGCGTTTGGTAGCGGGGCCGAGGCTGCTCCTGCAGCAGCTGGGGAAGCGTTGGCAGCTCGGCAAAAGGAGGGGTTTCTGCTTAGTTTCTTAGAGTTTGCTTTCCTGAGAGGTGCTGGGCGAGGCGGGAAAGGTCACGGAATCCTACAAACATGGAATGGTTTGGGTTGGAAGGGACATTAAAGCCCCCCCAGTCCCACCCCCTGCAGGAGCAGGGACATCTTTAACCAGATCAGGTTGCTCAGCCACCCTGACCTCGGATGTTTCCAGCAACGGGGCTCCCACCGCCTCTCTGGGCAACCTGTGCCAGAGCTTCACCGCCCTCAGTGTAGAAAATTTCAGGCTGAATCTCCTCTCCCTTAGTATAAAACCATTGCTCCTTGTCCTGTCGCAGCAGAAAAAGTCTGTCCCCATTTTTCCTGTAGCCCCTGTAGTCCTGTCAGGCTGCTGTAAGGTCTCTCCGGAGCCTTCTCTGTAGGTGTGAAGGTGAAGCTGGGGTTGCCCAGGTAGAACTCAACTTGGTGATAACAAGTAGACCCTGATCCAGCGAGAGGTGTCCCTGCCCATGGCAGGGGGTTGGAACTGGATGGGCTTTAACATCCCTGCTGACCCAAACATAGAATATGAGATGTTCCCCTCTCCCCCAACACCACATCAATCTCATTAATTCCTCTTCAAGATGTGGAGCTCAAGTAGATAAATGCTCCTGTTGTGGAGCGCTGATGGTCACTGTTAGTGGTGCTCCTGACGTGAATTACTCTGGTTTGCAGTGAATCTGTGCTCTGTAGCTCTTTAGCCACTTGACTCAATGGTGCTTTTTCTGCTGGGTGAAGAGCTACTTGTTCGAAGTCTATTTCGTAAGTAAGCAACCGTAAATTGTAGTCATTAACTGTTTAGAGCTCAGTATTTCATTCAAGAAAGAGCTTTCAAGTGCCTCACTGCAAAAGGTTATCCCAACAAGAGATTGTCCTACCAGATTGCGCGGTGGCTGTGGCAACGCAGCTTTTAGAATTGATTTAGTAACAACAATTATTTGTGACATGCAACACTTAATGGCACTTTACTGTGCATTTAAATGCACATCTGAGTGAGCCTTCATTCACAAAACTCGCTTGTATTAGCACTTTACAAAATGTGCTATGGAAACCTATTGAGTGGTGTTAATTACGCTCCTGTATCTGAATTGATTGGTTTTAGATTATTAGGCTGGTAAACATTTGGTAGAACTAGATGGTTTGTTTTAAGTTCATTAAGTCACTGTTAATCACTCAGAGCTTTTGAACTTCAGTTAAATGTTCTGGTTCTGCAGATGGAATGCAGTGTGTTTGGATGTTACTTTGAATCTGCCCCAGAAAAAAAGAAATCGGAAAACAATTGCCATTTTTCACCTATAATTTCTTAAATACTACACCAGGGATCACTGGTTCTTTATTGGAAGACAAAGCTCGACAGTAATATAGGTTTGAATCTCATCTCTTCCTCTTAAGTTGAAAAAGTATCTTGTTTTCCTTGGCTGAAATTCCTGCTCTTGATTTCTATAGCTTATTAATACAGGAAGCAATAGACATGGGTGAAAATAATCCCCAGCCAGTGGAGTTAAGCGAGGGGTTGTCTAAAAGTGAAAGTATTGCTATTAGTCAGCATCAAATTTTTAGCATAGCTGTAAGGGCTTGAAAGGCAACTTTGGAAAGTGCCACGGTGACTTCCATGCTGTGTATTTAAATATCAAAGGAAAGAAGGTTTGTTATAAAGTTTGCTGTTTAATTTTTGAGATGTGTCGCTTCTGATGTGCTTTTACCAGAAGCTTAGGGGAGGATTTTTTGCTCTTGGAGTGTTTTTTATGTCATACCTTTATGCTTTAGATCTCATCCAGATGCAGCTTAAGCTTGCTGTGTTTCCTCTCTCTTTTCCACCTACTCCTTTGACTCTTACTCTGGGTTAGGTCTTGTTCGTGTTGTACCCACGTGTTCGTGTTGTCCCGAGAAGCTGGAACAGGAGCAGCGATGTCTTTGGGTGTCAGTGCAGGGCTGAAGTGTGCGTGTACCTATTTCCTTAGGCAATACTCGCAGCTATAATCACCACATGCTTTTCTGTCAGATGTATTAAATTTTTCAAAGTTTTTATATATTAAAAATAATTAAAACTAGTCCAGTATATTTTTATTCTAAATTTAAATAAGGATGAACTCCGTGGTTTCTCTTTCTTAAACTTTCCTGTGTTTTTTCCTGCCTCAAAACCGAAATCAGCCTACCTCCCATTATCTCCATCAACAATTGATTTGAGGCTGTGCAATAAATATAACCTTTGAGCTTCTAATGTTAAAATAGATTTTTTGTTTGGTTTTTTTTTCACTTCCTCCTATGGGGACACACCACCGTGTCGACTTTACTGTGCTTTTAAAGTCTCGTTTCTCTTCTCGCAAGATAGCTGGTTCTGGCAAATCAAGTGTGTTTTGCAGTCTGCAGTTTGGGCTTAAATACTTGACGCTTCGGACAGGTGAGGATAAAAGAAGTAAGAACGTATCTGACAGCTTGGAGTCGATGCTTTTCTTTTTGCCCTCAAGAGAAAGCGTTATCGTTTATAAAATTCAGAACATGGAGGCTGTTTTTCTGCATGGTAAATGGGGCTGATAATCACCACATGCAGCCATTTCCAGATGTGATTGCTTTACCTTAACACATGGAGGGAGGAAAAACGTTACAAGTTTGGTTGTGATTTTTGTGTGAAGTAGGAAAGTTCTGACAGTTATAGTAATGGAAAAGAGGATTAAAAAGATTAGGAGAAAGGGAAGTTTTCAATGTCTCATCCTGTTGAAAGGGAGGAACTTGGAGTGATTTAAGATGCCTAAAACAAGTGTCCTCTGTGCCTGTCTTTCATGATTTTTTACTTGCCCAGATATTTAAATAAATAAGTGCCTCTGAGTTTCGCCCTTAGAGCCCTGTTTGTAACAGAAGTGTGCTGTGAACCCTGCTCTGGTTGTTTAGTCTTTATGACACCTTTTTCTAGTGGTAGAATGTGGGTTATTCAGAGAAATGTGCTCACAGTGGCCTCTCTATTTCACATATTTAGTTTTAAGAAAGAGAGAAATGTAGACTTGTTGCTACTCTTATAGAGCCTCTCATTTAACGCTTGTTTCCTGAGAAATAATTGTTTAAATGTTGTGTTTTGATGATCTAATGTGATTGAATGATTTTTAATGTGTGATCGTAGTGAAATACTTCTTGCATTTTGCTGTAAAACAAACAGAAAGCTGTTGCAGACCTTTTCTGTCAGATGGTGATCTGAGGTGAAACTGCAATAGGAGGGAACTGCCAAAGTGTTTTGTGGGTTTCTAATTAACGTGTTATTTATGGCAGAAATAGGATGGCGCAGTCTGATTTGGATCTAAAAGAAACGGCTCTGAAAGCAGATTTGAAGTTTTACTTCATGAACCCGTGTGAAAAATACAGAGCAAGACGTCAAATACCGTGGAAACTGGCTTTGCAGATTCTGAAGATACTTATGGTTACTACCCAGGTACTCCTTCCTCTGTTTTTTACACTTTGTGCAGGAGAAGCAGATCTGTGCTTCTGGGCTTTTGCCATCCCTGTGTATGTGTTACTGACTCGAACACCCTGCTTCAGCCCAGAAAGACAAAATAATATGAACGGTGTGTCGAGGGGAAAGGAGAATGTAAATTCAATTACAGAAGCTTCTCGGAGGTTTTGTGGCAGTATTTGACCAGGTATTTTGCTGGTTATGAGATAAAGCAAATTACTCTTCCTGCTGAATCCAGCGCTGGCTGCCACAGCACTGCTCTGCTCTGCTTCCCGTTACCTTCCTGCTTTGTGGTTTCAGAAGTGATATTCAAAAGTGATATTTCAAAATGAAATGTTTCAAAAGTGGTATTTCTTGAAACCTAGTCAGTAACTCAGTGTCCACGTTCATTGTGAAAATGCAACAGACTCTGGTGATGATGGGTATGTCTGGGCTACGGGGATCACATGTGCCCCTTGTTTCTATCATCAGATGCTGAATTTCAGAGGGTTGGGTGCTGAGATAGGTCGAGGCAAAGAGGGTTGTTTTTTAAACTGCACTGGTCCAGACGAGAGTCAGGAAGATGATCCAAGGGCTGGAGCACCTCCTGTACAAGGACAGGGTGAGAAAGCTGGGGTTGTTGAGACTGGAGAAGAGAAGGCTCTGGGGAGACCTTAGAGCAGCCTCCCAGTGCTGAAAGGAGCTCCAGGAAAGCTGGGGAGGGGCTCTTGATCAGGGAGTGCAGGCGTGGGGCAAACGGGAACGGTTTTCAGCTGAAAGAGGGGAGATTGAGATGAGATCTTAGAGAGAAATGTTTTCCTGTGAGGGTGGGGAGGCCCTGGCCCAGGTTGCCCAGAGCAGTGGTGGCTGCCCCATCCCTGGAGGTGTTCAAGGCCAGGTTGGATGGGGCTTGGAGCCCCCTGATCCAATGGGAGGTGTCCCTGCCCATGGCAGGGGGTGGCACTGGATGGGCTTTGAGGTCCCTTCTGATCCAAACCATTCCATGATTCTGTGATCACGGTGTAGTTGGTTAATTTGCTGTCTACTAAGAAATGGTGAGTGGAGGTTGAGGAAAGCGAAACAGGACATGTGTATAAGAAACTGTTTTTCTGGACCTTTGAAATGCAGGACTCTGCCATCTGACGCTCTGCAGGTACGGCTAAATACACAGCTCCTAAAAACATGCTGAGTTGCAGGATTCTAGGGTTGTGTTTGACTTGCCCAGGAGCATGAAGTGTAACCCTGCTTTATGTGTCCCTGTGTTATTGACCGCTCACGCTCTTCGTCTCCCTGTTCAAAGCCGTGGCTGGCTCTCTGGCCGAGCTGTGCCGGAGTCCTCCTGGAGCTCTGTCTGGAGGTGGGAGTGGGATGCACTGGTTGGTCTGTCTGGGATTAGGCTGTTTACACTGGTGCTGGTGCAATTGTTGCTCGTAGTGTAAATCATAGAATAGAATCATAGAATCAGAAGGCTGGAAGAGACCTCTGAGATCGAGTCCAACCGTGCCTGTCTCCCTACTAAGCCATATCCCTAAGAAACTCATCTACCTGTCTTTTAAACCCCTCCAGGGAGGGTGACTCCACCACCTCCCTGGGCAGCTGTGCCAATCCCTGACCACTCTCTCAGTGAAGAAGCTGTTGGAGCTGCTGGAAATAGGGAGTGTAGTAAAGCATCTGGGGGGAGGAAGGGGTGGGTGGTGCATGCACAGTGTAAGCGAAGAGAATGGGTTGCACCATTTTCACGGGGAGCTGCACCTCAGGTGAGGGATATGGCACTCACTTCGAAGGCAGTGCAGGACTCTTGGTGTTTAAGCAATGAGCCAAAATACAGCTTTGTGTGGCTCTGGAAAGGTTCAGTCCTTTCAGTCTAGCCTAACCTACTGACTTGAATTCCTGGAGGAATCGCTGGAAGTGTAATTTTCCCTGCCTGCTGTCCCAGTCTTCTGCTATCCTTTGAGTGGAAGGGCTGCTCTGCTGCTTGGCTTTCAAAGGCCACAAGTGTTTCCTCACTTGCTGCTTAAAGTTTTTCTTGTCACTCTGGGTCTTGCTCAGATACCTGGCAGGTCAGCGGCAAGAAAAGGGAAAATAGAGTTTCTGAAGGGAGATGCTGCTTTGGGATGTGGTGCTTCGGGATGCGGTTTAGTAGGCAAGTTGGCATTGTGTTGGTGGTTGGATTTGATGATCTTAGAGGTCTTTTCCAACCTGAACGATTCTATGATTCTCTGCAGGGAGATCTCAGATGTGAGGTAATAGTAAATGGTCAGGTTCAACAAGCGTCTTGCCCTTTCAGAGTGACAGCAAGACCCTTGGAGGACAACCTAGGGGTAAGTTAAGCCTCCTTCTAGCTGCTTCTGCCTGATGCCAGCCTGTTGGTGCTGTGATTGAAAAGGCTTCTGAGCCAGGTTGGGGAGTAAGTTTGTACTCCAATGCTGTGATGAAATCCCCTAGGGAGTCCCCTGAGGAAACCCTGCTGTGCTTTATTTATTTATTTATCGCAGCTGGAAGACCCCTGATTTTTTAGAGGCACCAATTAGAGTGATCAGCTGAAAACTGTTCCAGAGGCAGAATTATCTGAGGGCTGGAGCACCTCCTGTAAGAGGCCAGGCTGAGAGAGCTGGGGTTGTTCAGCCTGGAGAAGAGAAGGCTGCGGGGAGACCTTAGAGCAGCCTCCCAGTACTCCAGGAAAGCTGGGGAGGGGCTTTTAGCAAGGGCTGTTGTGACAGCACAAGGAGCAATGGTTTTAAACTAAAGGAGGTTGGATTTAGGCTGGACACGAGGGAGAAATTTTTTATGCTGAGGGTGGGGAGGCCCTGGCCCAGGTTGCCCAGGGAGGTGGTAGATGCCCTATCCCTTGGGGCATTCAAGACCAGGTTGGATGGGGCTCTGAGCAACCTGATACAGTTCAAGGAGTCCCTGCTCCTGCTCAGGGTTGGACTGGATGACCTGGAAAGGTCCCTTCCAACCCAAGGCATTCTACGATTCTCGTTGATTTAGAACTGGGCTAAAAGAATGAAGATTCAGTTTTTAATCTGAAGACGGTACATGCATGACAGAGCCAACATCCCCGTTTCTCTGTCCTGCTGTGACTTTGCAACCAAACAGCCTCACACTGAACAGCATTGCTGCCTGTAATCTTTTCAACCTCGCCCAGAGCTGAGCAGCTACTGCCTAGGACAAAACATTCCAATGAAGGGGGAAAACTAGGTGTGGATTCCAGTTTCCATTGTTTGGAATGAGGGAATTTGGATGTTAGTGAAGCCTGCCTGTTTATTTGGGGGGATTTCTAAGTTCATGGTTCTTTTTCTTGCAGTTTCTCATTCTTATTTCTTCTGTACTTCTGCCGGTTTCTTGTGGGGCTTGGAAACTCCGTGCAGTAATGAGACAGTTTCACATTTGCTGTTAGGAAGCAGTTTAAACCTAGGATGAAGGGTTAGCTGTCTGGGGCTTGGGATAGCCTCCTGCTCCTCCTGTGAAGAAGCTCTCGTTGCTTGATTTTTCAGCTTCTGGGCTCCATTTCTGTGTTTTCCTTGGTTGGTGGTGGGAATGGGAGCATCCGTATAGTAGGGTGACGCAAATCACAGAATCATTGAGGTTGGAAAAGACCTCTAAGCTCATCCAGGCCAACCGTCAGCTCAACCCCACCTTGCCTGCTAAACCATGTCCTGAAGTGCCACGTCTAGATGCTTTTTGGGCACCTCCAGGAAAGGTGACTTCATCACCCTTTTAGTGACTCTTGTTCAAATTTCCAGTCTAAACCTCCCTTGGCACATCTTGAGGCCGTTTTCTTTCATCCTATCGCTTGTTACTTGGGAGAAGAGAGCAGCACCCGCTCTGCTGCTTCATATCCCCTCTTTAACCAGCACCTGTGTTGGGCAGGCGATGCTTTTTGCTGCTGCGGGGTCCCACGTGGGTTTGCTCTAATCCCATGCCATGCCAAAGGTAGCAAGAAGGTGCAGGAATGTGTCCCATAGCAAAGCTGCCCCATTTCTGGGGCAGCAGGCTGTGCTTGTAGGTTACTACTTTTGCCATTTCCACCCTCAACACAAGTTTTGGCAAATTCCAGTTTGAGTTGTTGGTCCAGGGTGTGTGAGTGGTGGCAGTGATCTTAGCTGTCTGTGTGGTTGCTGCTCTGTAGGTTTTAAAATCAGTGGGAGTCTTTGATTTCTGTTTCTCTCGCTCTGCGTGTGGTAGCCTTGACTTCAGTTGCGTTAGTTAACAGATTCTTTGCTCCTCTTGTAGCAGCATTACAGGCACTGCTCTGGTTTGTATTTATTATCATTCAAAGCTGTTTCCAAATTGTTGCTGCTTGACCAGCACTCAAAATCTGAATTTCTCTTTTATTTTTATTTTTTTTTCCTCTCTTGTCAGCTTATTTTTTTTGGGTTGAGTAACCAGTTGGTGGTCTCATTCAAAGAGGAGAACACTGTTGCTTTTAAACACCTATTCCTGAAAGGCTATTCTGGAGTTGATGAAGATGACTACAGCTGCAGTATATACACACAACAGGATGCTTACGATAGCATTTTTTATGTTATTAATCAGGTAAGTGTGTGTGTTTATAATGAACAGTGTTAGTGCTGAAGCTTTAACTTCTACTAAGCTTTAAGCAAAACTTCTACTTCAGCTTTAAACTTCTACTAAGGGTCTTTTTTTTGTCACCATTCTTAGATTTAATTCTGATATTTCAGTAAATCAGCATAGGTTGGGTATCCTGAATTTTGTGTGTGGATTGCTACGAAACAAATCTAAATCAAAATTTGATGTAGTGCGTAGTACTGGAATCTGGGGAGTTTAAAAATCAGACGTCTTGCATGAACTGGAACCTTTGTTTAGGTCTCACCGTGAAGAGCTATGGGCCCAAATATACCTATGCATGGTATTAAAAAATAATCTGTGCTCACAGCTGTGCTGAATTGCAGCTTTGTAGTGAGTGCCGGGGCCTCGAAATGGGGAATACAGCACTTCCAGGAAAGCTGGGGTACTCGCTTTGGTTAGGGATGCTGTTGTAAAGAATAGTCTCTTTACAATGGTGTAAGGAAAGTGAATAAATCTAGGATGAAACTTCAGTAAGTGTGGTTAATATTAACGCAGTTAGTCGTCATGAGATGAAAGAATGTGCGTGTGGAAAATGAAACATCTCTTGTGTTTGGGGATCCCAGTAAGCCCAGGAACGGTTCACATGGGATGAATGGAAAGTGCTTTTAAACCACCTTGCATTTTTCTGACCTTGGAGTGTGAGCTCTGGTGCTTGATTTAAAGGGGTTTTGCTGCTCTCGACTGTTCCCAGCTGTACCTCCTCCTTCAACACACCCTTGTGTGGGGCTTGCTGCTCTTTCAAGCCTCAGCAGATCGAAGGTGCCGTCTCTGCTGGGCAAGGCCAAGACTCTCACTCCTGGCGTTTTCTATGAGTGTTGAAGTAGTTTTCTTCATTTTCCTTTGAACTCTCAATATTGCCACTATTTCTGCTATAAACTATGCTTTTTTTTATTTCCATACTCGCTTGCCTTGTCTCACTTTCCTTCTTTTGTAGGCACTAAGGCTGAGGGGAAGTCCAGATAGAAGACAGTAGAGAAATAATAGCTTTAAATCCGCAAGAATGAGCCAATGTGTGATACAGGCATCAGAAAAAGGTCACTTCATAAAGTGTCTGTGTCGTATAAATGTAAACATGTCCTTGAAGGGGACTTAAACTGGTGTAATCTGCATCCTTTAGTGTTCTGTGGTGTTCCTGAGGTGGGTTTTTTTTGCTTGTAAGCCTTAAAAAAAGTGTGCCTCCAGGTGAACGTTATGACTGATGTGTTTTGTTTTGTGACGTGTGTGTTTGTTTTTGGAGGATGCCCTCTAGAAAGAGCCAAGCTAAAAGCAATGCTTTTTTGTTTGTTTGTTTTAAGATGGGCACCTAGAAGTCATAGATTTGGGGGGTGGGGTTGAGTTTTATTTTGGAATGTGTGAAGGGCAGGGGCTGCAGAAGTGGGGCAAGCAGAAGGGTGTGGTATTATGGAAGATGGTAACAGTGCACAGCAAAACTGGGGCTGTAACAATGGAATTTTAGGTTTTTATAATGGGCCACTCTGATATTTTCCCTTTCCACACAAAAAAAGAACATGTTTTCCACTTGGAAGAGTACATAGCTTTCCTTACTCCTCTGCTGGGTCTAATTTGGTGGCTTCTGTTATGAAGAAGCCACGTGGGTTGTTATTCTTGTACCTTGCCTGTGGCAGGGTCTGGAGGACCAGGACGTTCTGCTGGCTGCTCTGTCCGAGGCCACTTAGAAAAGTGTAAATGAGAATTTTGCTTTTACTCTTCCGTAGTGGTGTTTGGAAGTGGTGTGTGAGTAGCCCAGAGCCACGTGTCGGGCTGTCAGGAGGGCAGAGCCTGGCTTGGCGTAGCTTCATCTGCTTCCACTTCTAGCCCTTGTTTGCAAGTGAGAGCACACGTGGGCAGGGCAACGGCTGTCATATGCAGTGATCTGGAGATGTCCTCAGAGGGATGAGGAGTTGTGACTAACTGCTGTTTCCACTCACTTGACCTGCCTTAGTCAGACTTGACTTCCTCAGTTTACTTCAAGGTAACGCTCTGACAGGGTACACAGAGGCCGGGCTTTTCTCCCAGGCTGTCTAAACCGATTGCAAGCTCAGTTGTGGGGAGCTGAAGCAGCACTGTGAGGCAGAGCTTTGGATGGAAATGTGGTGGGTCCTGTTACAGTTCTTTGGGACCTGGAGCATGTGGTTGTTAATGACCACTCACAGAATCACAGAACGGCCTGAGCTGGAAGGGACCCACAAGGACCATCGAGTCCAACTCCTGTCCCTGCACAGGACACCCCAACATTCACACCGTGGGGCTGAGGGCATTGACCAAATGCTGCTGGAATATTGTCAGGCTGTGACTGCTTCCCTGGGGAGCTGTTCCAGTGCTCCACCACTCCCTGGGGGAAGAACCTTCTGATGTCCAGCCTAACCCTCTGCTGGCACATCTCCCTGCCATGCCCTCGAGTCCTGTATTTGGTCACCAGAGAGAAGAGCTCAGTGCCTGCTCCTCCTCCTCCCCTTGTGAGGAAGCAGCCAACAGCTAAGAGGTCTCCCCTCAGTCTCCTCTTCTCCAGGCTGAACAGACCAAGTGACTTCAGCAGTTCCTCATACGACTTCCCCGCTAAACTCTTCACCAATTTTGTGGCCCTCTGAGACTCCGTACCCTGCGCGACGGGCTGCTGTGCCCCAGGGGTTTGCCTGGCTTGTGCAGGGCTGGAAGGTGTGAGTTCAACCATCTGAGGATCTAGCTTGCTTCCAGCAAGCACTGAGGATGTGTGGAAGGCAGGTCAGGGGAGGACTGGCCTTGCATCGATTTCCTCGGTGGTGCTCAGGGCTGATCCATGCGTGGACAGTGCTTGGCTTGGCGTAGCTTCATCTGCTTCCACTTCTAGCCCTTGTTTGCAAGTGTATTTTAACACATGATGAAGGTGGCTTGTGCTGTGTTTAGAGTAAGTGAAAAAGAAAGTGCCCTCCTCCCAGGCACGTTTTCAGTTGCTCCTGTGCTTGTGTAAAGCAGGTGCGTTGAGTTGGTTTTGGAGGCTGCCCAAGCTCTGTGGATGTTCCTCGGTTGCTTGCTCTACGGTGAACACGTGGCTTCTCTTCGGTAGTCACACGTGGAACAGCTTTGGTTTTACTCTTGGGGTGGATTTGGTAGATAAGGCTTGGATTGTTCACCAAGCAATCAAGTGGTGCAGCGACTGACACCTTCGTGAGATAAATCCATAAGATATCCCTGGAGCGGGGGTGGTCAATAGCAATGCTGCCAGGCTTCTAATTAAAAGCTGGCTGCCGGCTTCCCGCCTGGCACGTGGGTAATCGTAGCCAGAAGGGCCAGGGCTACCTGTCACCAGGATGCCAGTCACTAGTGGCCAGCAGCCCTCTTTGTTTCCCACAAGAGATCTGCTCTCAATTTCCTGACTTTATGTGGAATAAGGCTGGTTTTTAATATAAAAAGCTATCTTGAATCACATAACTGAGACTGCATTTGGTATTATCTAATGCAAATAAGACTGCTCTCTCTGACTTGGCTTCTGTTTTGTTTTTAAACTAGTACAAGCAATTAAAGAACATATCCCTGGGGACGCTTGGGTATGACCGTGAAGGATCGGGTTTAAAGATCTGTAAACAGCAGTACAAGAAAAGCACGATGCTCCCTGCCAATGATACGCTGAACATAGATATTTCTACTGAAACAGGTACTGGATTAAAAATGTCTTGCTGTGGAGCGTTTACATTCTAAATCATATTAATGTGCTTTCTGAGAGAGTTCAGCCTGGAGAAGAGAAGGCATCAGGGAGACCTTAAAGCAACCTCCCAGCACTGAAAGGGGCTCCAGGAAAGCTGGGGAGGGGCTCTAGGTCAGGGGGTGCAGGGATAGGATGAGGGGAACAGTTTTCAGCTGAAAGAGGGGAGATTGAGATGAGATCTTAGGGAGAAATGTTTTGCTGTGAGGGTGGGGAGGCCCTGGCCCAGGTTGCCCAGAGCAGTGGTGGCTGCCCCATCCCTGGAGGGGTTCCAGGTCAGGTTGGATGGGGCTTGGAGCCCCCTGATCCAGTGGGAGTGTCCCTGCCAATGGACAGGGGTGGGAATGGATGGGCTTTGAGGTCCCTTCCAACTCAAAACCTTCCATGATGGTCCTATGATTATTTGTTTTAGTACCTGCTCAGAAATGGCAGTGGTATAGACTAGGGGAAGCTTTCTTCAGCTGCTGTCACTGCTGGGTTGTGTGTTTTTGTGGTTTGGGGTTTCTCTGAGAGATGTGATGCGATGTTTTTTTTGTTTTGTTGTCTGTGCCATCATCCCCCCCCCCCCCCGTACAAAGTCCAAATTCAGAATTCTGGGCCCCGGTCAGTCCATACCTTCAGTGGGTGGATGTCCTTGCCACCTCTCAGAGCTGAGTCCTTGCTGGTGGCATCTCCAGATTTACTGAATCAACCTGCTTCTCATCCTGCTAGCTGGGGCTCCTTATGTATATTTTGGCCCCAAATTAACCTTGTGCATAATTAGGACTTGCCCTTCAGCCTGATTATCTCATTTTTATGCTTCTTTCTACGTGAAGTTTTTAAGATTACAGCTTTTCCTCTTCTCCTCCCAGAATGTATCTTTTTTAAGCCACAGGAGCTGGCTGGTAAGAAGGCTGAACTGAAGCTGAACTCCTCTTTTTTCAATCTTGAATTTTACAGGTAAAGCACTGGTGGGGATTTTTTTATTATTATTATTATTTTTAACTTGTCCTTTCCTACAGCTCTGGTGATTTCAGAGTTGTGCAGTTTTTTCTTGCTTTGTGTATGTGTGTATTTTTGTCTGTGTATATACTTTTATATATTTGTGTATATATATTGTATAGATTTGTATATATTTATTCACTTTTTAAAACATTCAGACTTATACAGGTTGAGATCTCCTTCAAGCTGAAAGGCATTGCTCTCCAGACAATCCATGCCCGTGAATTGCCTGACTGCTATGCATTTCAAAATACCGTAAGTGAATATGGGGTATGGCACCGTACATATAACTGGAGCTTAAGCGAAGGGGTAGTCATCATCCTTATATTTAGATTGCGAGGGAAAAGCAATCGAGCATATCCTGGCCCTTACCCCTCCTTCCCAAAGGTTGCTGAAATAGTGTTGCCGTGGATTATTTTATTTTATGTTCTATTCCAGCTGGTAACTTCATAACCTGAGAAGGAGATAAGTCATTCTTATTCTTCTAAAGGTTAAACTTGAAGTTTGGCTTCTTGGAATACTGCTTTTTATGCTGTACGTGACCTTCTCAAATCTACAGCAACACTTACGGTGACAGCTTTCTTAAAGCTTGCCCTCTTGATGCATATCATGTCAAAGCACTTACCAAGTGTTCTTTTTATGGAATCAAGTTTTCTGATGTATTCTTCTATTTCCAGATAACTTTCAATAATAGAGCCCACAGTGGAAAAATCAAAATCTATTTTGATAGCGACACTGATATTCAAGAATGTAAAGACTGGCATATATTTGGCTCAGGTAAGTACGGTGCACGTGTGATAGCAGCGTTACACATCTCCTGTCACTCCCTCTGCTCTGTAGTGGTCTGTCTAGCAAGACATTCCTTCCTGGGGCCTTGAGCCCCCTGATCCAGTGGGAGATGTCCCTGCCCATGGCAGGGGGTTGGAACTGCATCATCTTTAAGGTCCCTTCCAACCTAAACTACTCTGTGATTTCATGATTCCCCGTTCCTGTTCATCAATTGATATGAGTGAGCCGAGGAGAACACCTGATTTGGGTTCACATGGTGGCTTACAAACCTGTGGATGAAAAGAACACAGTGCAGAAAATCAAACAAGTTTCTGATTGCAGGTCATGGAATTAGAAATCAGGTGGGATTTTTTCTTGGGTTTGATTTAATAATGTTGATATGAGACAAAGGCTGCTTTTTTTTTTTTGTACCCTGTTTAGTTGTGACACTGTTGAAATGCAGAATGGCAGATGAACTTGGTGCAAAAAGGGGACACGTGTATTCGTATGCACATTTTTTGTTTTATTTTTAACAACTTGAACGTGCCTTTCACTCTTGTGGCTAAATCCCCATAGCTGCAGAAAGAATATTTCTTATAACCCATCTATTTATGGGGCGGGAGAGTTGAGTTTAAATGCAAAATACGTGACGTTTCTGCTCAGAGATGAAGGATTGACTGCGCTGCCTTTCCTTGGCTCTCCAGTTCTCCAGAAGAACACTCAATACATTCTGGTCTTTGATGGATTTGTCATTTTAAGTTGCGTGGCTTCTCTCATCCTCTGCACACGATCCATTGTTCTTGCCTTGAGACTACAGAAAGTAAGTACCGTGCTCATCATCTCAATACTTGCTTTGTCTTTGTCATGTTTGCTTCTAGTCTTGTCAAGTGATGTGTTCTGAAATGCTGGGTAGCCTATCTGTTGCAGGATGTTGCTTTCTTATTGTATCTCTCTCTAGAAAGGATGTGTTGATGTCTAATGAACGATTGCCATCTGAATTAATTTTTACTTCTGTTTGTGAGCTGCTGTAATACAAAGTATTTTGTTCTATCTCTTGAGAGCAAAAGGCGACTTCTTTTTGTCCGGGATTTTACTCAAAAACACCTTCTGAGTCTTTGTGCTGCTAACAGCCACCACATCCTGCACCTTCCAAACATGAATTCTGTCTTCCGTGGCTTAAGAGTAGAATTCCCATAGAGGTCCTGTCATAAATTAATGCTCTAATGAACATCTCTCAAAGCCAGCTGCATATAAATGCAAAGTATAGCGTATCGTTGAACTCTGATGGGGTTTCTTTGGTCTTTCTGGGGCTAGAACTGCCCTTTTTAGTTCTTCTTCCCTTTTCCCTCTGCAATCCCTGATCACGATCTGCTGTCACCTTCTCGCCTGCTCACCCTCCTTTGCAGACTGAGGCCAGCCCTGCCTGGTGTCATCTCAAGCTGCTTGCAGAGCTTCTTGTGAGCAGACTCGGTTTTTCTGGTCCAAGTACTGATGGAGAAACACAAGCCGGGCCCTGAGATGTGCCAGCTTATACCCATTAATTGATGCAAACTTTGCAGGCTTATGGGAGTTAGGAAAAGAGTTCAGGATAGGTAGGATATGAAAGCACAGATACTTGGTTATCTTGCTCAGCCTCTCCTTTTTGTAGCTTGCAAGCGAGACAAGGGTGACAAGGACACAATTCAGCAAAGGCATTCTCAAACTGCTGTCAGGAATGGAGACATCAGCATTTATTCCTCAGGAAAAAGAACAAGTGAGAGCAGATGGGTGGTGTTGGGTGTGGAAAACGATATTGTTGGCTCTATTGGAAATGGCAGCTCTTGCCTTACAGTTGTATTTGAGTTATCAATTCTCTTCATATTTATTTCTGTTGCTATTGAGAAAGTATTTTGTGGAATGATAGCTTAGAACTCCATAGGCAAAGGGGTTAGGTGGAACTTGAGCATTGCTGTGCTGTTGGGATATCGGTACCTATTTTTCTTCTAAGGTGACCTGTAATTAAACATCTAAATGCTTGTCCATAGAGATTTGTGAACTTCTTCTTGGAGAAATATAAGCGTCACGTCTGCCACGCTGATCGCCTGGAGTTCATAAATGGATGGTACGTCCTGGTAATTATCAGTGATGTGATGACGATCATTGGGTCAATCCTGAAAATGGAAATAAAAGCCAAGGTGAGAGTTTCATGCTTCAGATAAAACACCAGTCTGGTTATAACCACATGTTTTAACTTGATGGCAAAGGAAAGTGAGCTTTCATTGCTGCTAGTCACCTTGTTTGCTTTTGCTAGTTCTTCTTTCTTAATTTCCTAGTGCTAGTTTGACGGATAACTGGTTTCAGTCCCTTTTCCCCAAATCTTTCAGTAAGACCATGTAAGCTATTGAAACACCTTATTTCCGCAGGGCTAAGTCCTCTAATCCCTGGACAGGACCTGTAAGTAGCGAGTTCCTAACAAAAACCCCCCAACTTGAGCTGGGTTATTTCTGCAAGAAGCAGTAGCACGTATTATATAGGGAAACAGAGTCATCCCCTTGCATAAAACAGAGGTCCCAATGGCTTGAGACTGGAACCGTGGCAGTTGCAGCTTACTTTCCCGGCTTCTCCAAACTGCAGGCACAGTGTCAAAAGGTCGTCCTTGACTCCCTGGTCTGGGCTTGCTGAAATCGATGTGTGTTGTCCAGCTGGCAGCTCTTCAGGGTTTTTTTTTGGTTGTGCTTTGCTTTGGTTGGTTGGAGTTTTCTTCAGTAGAGCTGTTTGTCAGCAATTCACGTGTTCACAAAATTTTGGATTCTGGGGAAAAACCGGAGTTGGTAGCGTGCTGCTCCTGCTTTGTGTGTGCTGAGGCTCAAAGGGCAGGTGCTCAGCGTGGCCTTCAGAGGAGGCACTTGAGAACCTCCAGCTGTACAACGAGGCGGGGGATGGGAGTGGGAAATCTTAAGCTAGATTAGCAGCTTGTACTTAATGCAGCCGGTTCTAGTTTTAGAATCATTAAGGATGGAAAAGACCTCTAGGATCATCCAGTCCTACCATCAGCACCAACATGCCCACTAAACCACGTCCCAAAGTGCCATGACCACAGGCTTTTTGAATCCCTCCAGGGATGGAGACTCCACCACTGCCCTGGGCAGCCTCTCTGCCAGTGCTTCACCACTCTTTTGCTAACGAATTTTTTCATAATATCTAAACTAAATCTCCCATGGCACAACTTGAGGCCATTTCCTCTCATCCTTCTAAAGTAAAGTGCAAATAGAATTGATTATAAACCTCATCAATAGTAAAAATGATGTTCAGGCTCTGAACAGCTTGTAGCCTGTTCAGAGATGTAAATGCACGTAGCATGGAAAGGGCTCGCTTTCCATTTAAATAATTGCTCATGTTTTACTAAAAAGCAAACGAGAGCTTGTTTGCCCAGCCATAGCATATATTAACCTTTTTTAAACCAAAGCTTGGAGATATTCAATCTAATATTTGAACTGCTTCATAACCAAGGCACAGGCTTTTGTTCTTCATGCAAAGCTACAAGAATACCAGTGCTTTCACTCGCAGCACTATTGCATTTGGGTGATCTCACTAAATATCTACAGTTCCCTCTGGTCTGGTTCTTGTGATGTAGCAACATCCTTTCAGTGCTGGACTGCCCTGCTTTGTTTGAACCGCTGGGATGTGAGTGGCTGTCAGGCTGACATACCTACTGCTGTAACTTGACCACCTGCTCTGTTTGGATCCCTCAGAACCTCACGAGTTACGATGTCTGCAGCATTTTACTTGGAACATCGACTTTGTTTGTCTGGGTTGGAGTCATCAGATACCTGGGATATTTTCAAACCTACAACGTAAGGCAGGAATCAGATATTCAACAATTAAAGCATTTCTTGTCACGTTTACTCAGACCTCTCTAACTTGTGGCTTTTCCCCTGTCTCCTTTCTTCCACCCTGATGTGTAGGTGCTCATTTTAACGATGCAGGCGTCATTGCCCAAAGTGCTAAGGTTTTGCTGTTGTGCTGGGATGATTTATCTTGGCTATACTTTCTGTGGCTGGATTGTCCTGGGACCTTATCATGAAAAGGTATGTCCTCTTTTTCTGATCTAAGGATGTGTGAATATCTGCATGTGTGTGGTTCCTGGTTATAACAACAGAAATGGGTCTTAAGTTCATGTTTTTGTCTAAAAGCTGTGACATCAATCATAGAATCGTAGAATGGTTTGGGTTGGAAGGGACCTTAGAGATCATCCAGTCTCACCCCCCTGCCATGGGCAGGGACACCTCCCACTGGATCAGGGGGCTCCAAGCCCCATCCAACCTGGCCTTGAACCCCTCCAGGGATGGGGCAGCCACCGCTGCTCTGGGCAACCTGGGCCAGGGCCTCCCCACCCTCACTGCAAAACATTTCTCCCCAAGATCTCATCTCAATCTCCCCTCCCTCAGCTGAAAACCGTTCCCCACACCCTGTCCCTGCACTCCCTGATCCAGAGCCCCTCCCCAGCTTTCCTGGAGCTCCTTTCAGTCCTGGGAAGCTGCTCCAAGGTCTCCCCAGAGCCTTCTCTTCTCCAGGCTGAACAACTCCAACTCTCTCAGCCTGTCCTCATACAGGAGGTGCTCCAGCCCTTGGATCATCTCTGTGGAACACAGGGCTGTTTCTCCTTCCATATGTACCTCCTGCCACCTCCTCTGATAAACAAAATAACTGTATTCTTGCTTTCACTCTGTGCTTGACCTCAATGTAATTTCATCCACAAGGCTGTGTTTGTGAAGAGCGGATGGTTTATCCAGGCAGCGTCTCCCTGGGGACCAGAAGGAAGTTGGTCTGTGGGCTCCTTCGCCCTCTTCTGGCAATCCCTGTTCGTATGGGTTAAAGAGGCACGAGTTCACTGTTAGCATTTCATACAATCACAGAATCGTTAAGATTTGGAACAGACCTCTAAGCTCATCCAGTCCAATCGTCAGCCCAGCACCCCTGTCCTCAGGTGCCACATCTACACACTTTTTGAACCCCTCCAGGTATGGAGACTCCATCACTTCTCTGGGCAGCCAATACTTGACCACTCTTTCAGAAAAGATTTTTTTTCCTAATATCCACTTTCTGTTAATCTTAACTCTGGCTTTGTTTTTCCAAATTCTTCCAGTGCCATGGAACTTCAGTTCCTAAATCTTGGCTCATAAAAGCAGGGATGAATGCTTGTCTCTTTTACTTTGCTTTATGTGTGTGGGTGTGTTGTGGGGTTATTTTTGTTAGGTTGGTTTGTGTAGGGCCTTTCTTAAGGTGGATATCAAACTGTGTGCCTGGTATGACATCAAGCTTAGAGAAGAGGAGGCTGAGGGGATATCTCATCCCTGTCTACAACTGCCTGGCAGGAGGTTGTGACGAGGTGGGTGCTGGGCTCTTCTTGCAGGTGACAGGGATGAGAGGAAATGGCTGCAAGTCACGCCAGGGGAGGTTTAGATTGGACATCAGGAAGAATTTCTTCACTGAAAGAGTGGTCAGGGATTGGAACGGCTGCCCAGGGAGGTGGTGGAGTCGCCATCCCTGGAGGGGTTTAAAAGACGGGTGGATGAGTTCCTTAGGGACAGGGTTTAGTGGGGAGACAGGCACGGTTGGACTCAGAGGTTTCTTCCAACCTTAGGATTCTCTGATTCTATGAAATCTTGGTACAGTAGTAAAGCTTTGTCTATTTCAGAATGCAGGAATTAAAATCCTTGCAAAGCTTGTTTATTCTCTTGTTCTTGGCAGATGCTCTATGCGACAGTGTGAAAAAAGGCAGATTCCTGTTGGGATAAATTCTAGATGCCCGTTAATCAGTAACAAATTCTTGGTTTCTGGTTGCACACAGTATATATTGTAACAGAAACACACGCTGCAGTGCTTGCTCCAGCTTTTTGCACCCCTAGAGCTTGGATTCCTCTAACTTAATATAATTCCCTCCTCTAAGAAATGCAGGTATTCAATCTGCACGTGTTTTAAGTTGGTGACAAAACGTTTCTCCATGTGATGCTGGATGCTGTGGGACCCTCAGGCATACTGGAGGCTCAGTTGTTTATTACAGGCACAACAGAAACACTGTTGTAGCTTCCTTGCAGCCACAACATGAATTATCTGAGCAAAAGGAATTGTAGTCATTAATATGAAGATGTTACCTCTTGCTGACTGTCACAGATCAATGGCACGGAGAGCAGCGGTGTGGAGGTTCCCTGTTCCTGACACTGGAAGGCAGTGTGGCACCGCACAGCGCAGGCAGAGCCCAGGGCTGGCTTTGCCAGGCTCTCCAGCTGCTTGGGCTGTCCCTGGCGAGAAATGGGAAGAGCCTTAGCTCAGAAATGTGAAATATGTATCTTAATTGGGTTTTTTTTTTTTCCTTCTACCACAGCAAGAGGGAGGGAGTGGGAATCCTGCATGTTGTGTGATGCCAATCCAGGGGCTTTGAGGTGAGGTTTCTCCCTGTACCTATGCACCAGATCTTGTGGATTATTCAAGAATTAGCTGTGCCGTGCACCCCTTCTTAGAAAATCAGAGAATCCTAAGGTTGGAAGAGACCTCGGAGATCAAGTCCAACCGTACCTGTCTCCCCACTAAACACTGTCTCTAAGGAACTCATCTACCTGTTCTTTAAACCCCTCCAGGGATGGTGACTCCACCCCCTCCCTGGGCAGCCGTTCCAATTCCTGACCACCCTTTCAGTGAAGAAGTTCTTCCTGATGTCCAGTCTAAACCTCCTCTGGCGCAACTTGTGGCCATTTCCTCTCGTCCTGTCGCTGTCACTTGCAAGAAGAGCCCAGCACCCACCCCATCACAGCCTCCTTTCAGACAGTTGTAGACAGGGATGAGGTCTCCTCTCAGCCTCCTCTTCTCCAGGCTAAACAACCCCAGGTCCCTCAGTCGCTCCTTGTAGGGCTTGTTCTCCAGCCCCTCCCCAGCCTCGTTGCCCTTATGGGTCACATAGTTATTTAAAAATGAATAAAAGTGATAAAAATATAAGCCATAGGTAAGTCTAGACCTTCTGTTCCTGTGCAACAGTGTCTTCTTACAAACCTATGGCTCTTGACATCTTGTTCTCAACACAGGACTGCAATTCAAGTGACTGCGGTCATCTTACTTCATTGATAATCACTACATTTAAACTCTGTGCTTTAACACTGTGCGGGGATAGGACGAGGGGGGACGGTTTTCAGCTGAAAGAGGGAATATTTAGATGAGATCTTGGGAAGAAATGTTTTGCTGTGAGGGTGGGGAGGCCCTGGCCCGGGCTGCCCAGAGCAGTGGTGGCTGCCCCAACCCTGGAGGGGTTCAAGGCCAGGTTGGATGGGGCTTGGAGCCCCCTGATCCAGTGGGAGGTGTCCCTGCCCATGGCAGGGGGTGGCACTGGATGGGCTTTGAGGTCCTTTCCAACCCAAACCATTCTGTGATTTCTTGATAATAAATCTTCTTATTTCTGATGTCAATGTGTAATGCTTAACTAAGGTTATATTTCTATGTGATTCTATTAGTGATGTGTTTTGGTCTGAATGTACAGGAAGCATGGTAGCATTTGATTGACAGGGTTGGGTTTTTTTCTGCTGCTATGAGTAAGGCTCTAAAAAAAAAAAAAACTTCTATAATTTTTCACTTTCCCTGGGTGATTTGGAATCCTTTTTCTGGATGATTGACCTTCACATTCTTCTAATAATTTGTACTCATTTTTTTTCTAGTTTGAAGATCTGAACACGGTGGCTGAGTGTCTGTTTTCTTTGGTCAACGGTGACGATATGTTTGCAACGTTTGCTCAAATCCAGCAGAAGAGCACGCTGGTGTGGGTGTTCAGTCGGTTGTATCTGTACTCCTTCATTAGTCTGTTTATATACATGATCCTCAGCCTTTTTATTGCACTAATTACCGACTCCTATGACACAATAAAGGTAAAACAATTTTTCCCCATTACACTTCTAATCCCTTTTTTATTCATTCTTGTTAATCACTCACCAGGATCGCTGGTTATGTTGCCTGATGAGACTATTAAAACCTCCTAGCTTAGGCTGTGGTGACATTGGGTGGGTGACTGGGTAGTCATCTATGTGACTAAGCAATAATTGGTTTGGAAAATCATCTCTTCTATTTTCTACTGCTTCACCTGGCTTTGAAAAGGTAACAGTGAATGGAAACAGGATGAGTGGCGAGAGTCAGTTTTTAAGTACATTTACACAGAGCTGGATAAATCTTGTTTCGAGAGAATTTCCGAGGTCAGGAGGGGTTTGCTGGCATCTCAGACAATATCCACTTGGCAGGAGTGCAGCAGGGGCCAAGCACAGAACTCTGAACTCATTTATGTGTCTGACTTTGCTTAATGTGCTGCTTGGAAACGTGTGGTTAAAAGGAAACATCTTCCGAAAGACCCACTACTTCTTGTTCAAGTTAAAACTGCTCCATCCATTTCCAGTATAAACTGTCTGAAAGCAAAATGGAAGTTTTGGTAATTACCTTTTGTTCTTGTCCTCTGGTGCTTTCGCCTTTGTGCTCCTGGTACCTGCAGGAAGCAGTGGGAAGGCAACGCGGATCGTGCTCTTGAGCTCTCATCCTTTTCTTCTCTTAGTGTCAGGTAAACCCACAACTCCCAGACATGCAAGAGCTGCACTTTCTAAGCATCTTAAAATACCACTTTACAGTCTGTGCTTTTGAATTTACTGTTGGTCTGACCTAAAAAGAAAAAGTGCAAGAGAATCTGTGAGCAGTATGAATTTTATGTCACTTGTGCCGTTGGAACAAAGCAATCTGTGTGGTGTTTCTAGGACAGCACTGTGGTTTTTTTGCTTCCTACAGCAATACTGAACAAATGAACCAAATGGTATGTTTTGGCTATTGCATTCTAGAGAAACTTAAGAACATTTTATACCCAGTAACTTGTCACGTGTTGTAAAGAAAAGGCTTTCTCTTTCAGAAATACCAGCAAGGAGGGTTTCCAGTCACAGATCTACATGAATTCCTAAAAGACCATGGCAGTGTTGGTTATAGAAAAGAACGGACTTCTGTGCCCTTCATCTGCTGCTGTCGGAGGTCGGTAGGGTGTTTTTAACGAGTTGTGTTTCTCAGAAACACATCAGTCAGCTTCTCACTGCAAAGTGCTTTTTCACAAATGCTGGAGCATCCAGAATTCAGCCCACGGAACAGCTGGACTCTGTTGTTTCTCTTGTGCTTTATTTAGGGTTAGATCTTTAGTCTGCTGATGGTGTGGAGGTGGCAATTCCAAGCTTAAGTGCGTTCTGATCAACAGCTGGCTGGCTGTGCATGAGCCAGCGGTGACCCAGGTGGCCAAGAAGGCCACCAGCATCTTGGCTTGGCTCAGCCATGGTGTGGCCAGCAGGAGCAGGGAAGGGATTGTCCCTTTGTGCTCGGCACTGGTGATGCCACAGCTTGAATGCTCTGTTCAGTTTTGGGCCCCTCAGTACTGGAAAGATATTGAGCTGCTGAAGTGTGTCCAGAGGAAAGGAACAGAGCTGGGGAAGGGGCTGGAGCAGAAGACTTATGACAAGTAGCTGAGGGGAAATGGGGTTCTTCAGCCTGGAGAGGAGGGAGGCTGAGGGGAGATCTCACGGCTCTCTACAACTGCAAAAGGAGGTCGTAGCGAGGTGGGTGCTGGTCTCTTCTCCCAAGTGATAAGTGACAGGATGAGGGGAAATGGCCTCGAAGGAGGTTTGGATTGGATATTAGGAAGAATTTCATTACTGAAAGAGTGATGAAGCGTTGGAAGAGGCTGACCAGGGCAGTGGTGGAGCCTCCATCCCTGCAGGTGTTAAAAATAAAACGTGTAGACTTGGGAACATGGTTTAGCAGGCATGATGGGGTTGGGCTGATGGCTGGACTGGATGAGCTTGGAGGTCTTTTCCAACCGGAACGATTTTGTGTTTCTATAATTTGTTCATATGGAAACTACCATGCATAAAGCGGTGGAAGTTGGTGGGAGGTTGCACAGTATGACACGGAACTGCCAAGGAATCAGGAGTAAATGAAGTCTCTGCTTCTTAGGGTTTTGCAAGTCCCTGTTTCTAAAAAGCTGTTTTACTAGGCTGGCAGGAGTAGCAGAAAGTAAGAGAATGTGGTTCAACCAGGGACTTCATCCCAGAGCTATGCTGTGCCTGTGAAGCAAGCTGGCGATCTGTTGGAATATTGAAAACATACTTGCAGATGTCTGGTTGCCACCAAACTCAAGCCTTTGAAGGCCTTAGCAGTGGCCCTTTTTAAGCTGGTGTTGGCAAGTGACGAACATGTCACTTGGTGCTTACTGATCTGGAAGTCTGTTCTTTGAATTCAGTTTGTGGAGATACCTAACACCTCTGAATTTATTCAGAGTGGAGGGACCTTGCCACTGTCCCTGGGCAGTCCAGGAGATTTCCTGCCTGTGCACAGCATGGTTGTGGTCACCATGCAAGGAAGCCAGGCTATGGGGGAAGGAATGGAGCTGAAATTGAACACTTCTTTAATCCTATTTCAGCAGTAGGATACTTGTCTACTTCCATACTGAGGCTTTTGTGAAATGCAACTTTACACTTTTGATGCAGTCTGGCAGAGGGAAGCCTCGTAGCCAAGAAGGAGCATGTGAGATAGCGATGGGCAGGTGTCCCGGTGGCTGCTGTGGACACTTGAAAGCCAACTAGTTAATAAGAACTCCAGCCAGGTGCAGCTTCAGGTTTCACATCCAAGTCATTGTGCAGGATAAGAGGTTTTTGACTGCTTGAGCATAATAATTATGCTGTACTGTAATGCGCCGCAGGGTATCGAGGGCACGAGCTTGGTGGCCGGAGTGCAAATCCAGAGCTCTTGCTACTATAGCAGCTTCTGTTCAATTGTTGCAGTGCAGGTGTTGGAGCTTTGTGCTGAAATGGGGGAGCACAGAGCAGAAGGATCAAAACCCAGCCTGGTTTTGTGTGGGTAAAAGCTTCCTATTGCGTTTCTTGCTGAATGAAAAAGTGATTATTTTTTTTTATTTTCTTTTGCAGACGATCGAGTGATGACAACTTGATACTTATCAATTGATGATCATAGGTTGAAGTTCACCACCCATGTACGCAAGGAAAGTGTGGCTGTATGGAGAAGAGTAATTCTCCACATGGCAATGAAAACCAAGATCTGGACCTGCCTCGTTGTGAACAGACTGATCTTACTGAATTAGAGTGTCGGGGGACGAGAAGCTGCTAATGTGACATCAGCTGGTTGACCAGGAGAAGAGCCCAGAAGCTGCGTCTGGAGGATAGCTGTGAAGGACTCCGTCTTCTTGCCACAAGTTCTGACCCTTGAGCAGCATCCGTGGCAGCTGTTTGCTGATCACCTCCAGGAGGAAGGGAAGTGGCCCTGAACCAGCTGTTGTTGTCAATAAGAAAAAGAAATAAGTGAAAATAATGTTTTAAAATAATTCCACGTTAAAAAAAAATAAATAAATTGAAAAGTGGTCAAGGAGAAAGGAAGGAGTTTTTCATTTGAAGCGATGCAATTGGCATTGAGACTGTAATTTCTACTTGGCACAATTCTTTTCCTTGAAATAAATTCATATAAAACTACAGAGCTGCGCAGAAGTGCAAATTAATTGCTGTTATCCCTCTTGTTTATCATTGTAAGAGAAACCATTTATAGATCTCAATCTTCTCTTTACCAGCTTTGCTAAAAACAAAAGCGTTTTGTTGGCTTTGACTCTTTGATATTTGATGCGCGCTGTGCCCAAGTTAAACTCACTACTTTAGCTAGAGGTAAATGCTGCTTGTGCGGGGTTGGAAGCTTCCATAGCAAGCAGCACGGGAAGAGAGATGAAAAGATGATTGCTATTTTTTAGTACTGCACCGTTGTGTTGCTGTAACCTGGAGGACAAATTCAGTCAAAAACAATGCGGAGGAGTTGAGTTGCCCAATTACTTCTGGTTTGAGTGGAAGAGGATATGGAACAACTGAGTCTGGCTTTCTTCAGTTGATTGTTTAGGTGTCTTCACAGCTGACCTTTCCCCTTTGTCCTCTATAAATCTTTTTTTTTCAATGAGAACAGAGCATTTTTTGGTAGCTTTAAAGCCCTTCCAGTGGGTGTTACCATGTGCTGCTGAAGAATTTCAGTGGTACTGACTGCCCTGGGATGGGTGATCTGTTCTATTCAATGCTCCACTTTGTCTGAACGGGCTGTGTGGTTCGTGATAGCAAACTGTAGCAGATGATGTTCGTGTTGGCTAGGATTCAGTCTTGGTATGTATCCTTAACTATTCACGATGGACTCTGCTCAAGTTGTGCCTTGCTGGTGTTTCAAATTGCAAAGGCGATTTGAAACACGGCTTTGATATGAGTAAGGTTGGTAGCACATGGGTTTGGGTTAAGAAGGAAATGATGGTGGTAAAACTTGAACTTATTGAAAGCTGTTCTTGAAGAAACTCCTCAAAATACTGCATTACGTCCCCTTGGAATCCAGCGCGAAGGAGAGTTTCGGGAGTCTTTTGACAGCAGATAGGCGTAAGGTAGGGAAAGGATGGTCAGAAAGTGCTCATCTGGAGACTGCGGTCATCAGCAGTCACGGGTTGCTGGCAGAGTTTCTTGGCCCATGCAGTGTGCAGTGTTGACTTTGTTATGCGTAAGATGCTGAGATTTCTGTATTTGCTGCTGTTTTACTGGTAGCTTTCTGGAATGTCTCTTTCTAAATCAAACAGTTCCCCAGTGAACAGGACCGAAGCTCAGCATGTCCGAATGAATTGTGTTTTCTTTACTGGGTTTATCTGCCAGTACTGATGGGAATCTTAGGTTAGAGACTTGAACCTAGAAAAAGCAGATAATTAATGCTACATTAGTGGATAATTAGAGCATATAATGTGTTCCAGTATGCGTTACTCTGGGTGCAGATACGTGGAACAGTACCTGCTTCCAAGGGCTCTTGCTCGAGTGTGCGAGCTCTGCATCTTTTGGTCGTGAGATGTTGCCAATGCCTACCAACTGCCAGTCCCTGACTGAAGCGGGGCAACTCCTCGGGCTTGGATTTCTCTTTCTTTGATCTCTGCTGTTTGCACAGTGCTGCCTGAGGTAGGACAGTGGTGTTGCAGAAGTACTTTCTTGTTTATGAACAGTGCCATGGGCTCATCACCTTCTGAGGTCTGGTGCCTCTTTTCCCTAAAGCAGGTGAGGTCCATCCCGTATCCTTGGCCCTGTGAGCCACGGTGCAGGAGCCCCGAAGTTCTGACTCAAAGCTTCTTTCCAGTTTAATAGGACATTGAGTGTGACCTGCAAAAGCCATTGATCAATTGAGGAATCATTGATAAATTCCTGTTTGTGAGAGAACCCTTAGGAATTGAGGAAAAGTGTTATCAACCAAAGGAATGTAGAAAATACTGATAACTTTTACTGATTTTACAGCTTAATTTCATAATAGAATCATAACGCTTTCTTTTCCAGTATTGATTTTTGGTTTTAAATCATACGAGCTGCTTGCTTAGCTAGACTACTGCTTCAGCCCCACTGCATTAGAGCAGGTCACTAATGTGCTGTAGAAACCAATTTGTCTTCACCATCTGTTTGGTGGGGTTTTTTTCTCTTGGAAAAAAGGTGAGAGCCAATTGTTAGAGCTCTTTGTTGGCTTTCTGTTCCACAGAGGTTAAACTTAACAGGAAATCTGGCGTATGTTGACTCTTAATTCTGAGCATTAATGCAGATGTGGATACACTTGCTGGCTGATAGGTGGTCCCACCCCAACTGCTGAGGAGGTGATGCACGGTAATGGAAGCGAACTGGAGCATGAGCTTTTGCAAAGTGTTCTCTAAAGAAGCTGTTACTTCTGGTTGTCTTGTTCCCTGGGAATAAGAAACTTTTGCTAATTGCTTATAGAACTTAAAAGGAGGAAAAGAAATGATGGAAAGGCAGTAAAAGGGATTGCATTAGAAAGAAATGCAGGAAGGAGGAGAAGAAAGCTTCCTGAGCCATCTTCAAGGTGAGCATTCAAGTCAGGGGAACAGAAGACTATGACTTTGGGCACTTATTTTGAGGCCTTTGATTGATGGATAAAACAGGGAAAAGCTGTTGGAGTGGAAGCTGTTTGGCACTTCATTTATAACGTTCAGATGCAAGGCTGTACCTCATCTTTAACTATGTACCATGCTGCAATCATTACCAGGATTTCTGAGTGGAACGGAGACTTTCTGCTGAGATTTTCTTCTGTCAGCTCTCCAGTTCTGAGCAGCCCCACGAGTGGCTCTGTACGCCTTGGACATACACCTGGTCTCAGGGATTCAGGTAGGTAGCAGTGAGACAGATCTGGCTGATAGTGATCCTCAGATAAATTTGATCTTAGACCACCTTCTACATTTGAGTTTAGTTTGTCCTTCATGGCAAAGCTGTGTGTGCTCAGTCCTGCCCTTGGGACCTGACACGAGCCTCAAGGTGTTTCTGTATCGCTGTGGGGTGTGAGATGGTTCTTGTTTGCTTTTTATACCGTGTTTAAAAGAACAGGTACAGGTGATGCCGGATGGAAGTGACATGAAGGTGGTGAAGGGTCTGGAGAGCAAGTGTTATGAGGAGTGGCTGAGGGAATCGGGGTTGTTCAGCCTGGAGAAGAGGAGGCTGAGGGGAGACCTCATGGCTCTCTGCAGCTCCTGGAAAGGAGGTTGTGATGAGGGTGCGTGCTGGGCTCTTCTCCCATGTGATAAGATGAGAGGAAATGGCCTCAGGTTGCACCAAGGGAGGTTTAGATTGGATATTAGAAAAATTCCTTCACCAAAAGGGTGGTGAAGCACTGGCAGAGGCTGCCCAGAGCAGTGGTGGAGTCTCCATCCCTGGAGGGGTTAAAAAAGTGTGTAGCTGTGACACTTGGAGACATGGGTTAGTAGGCACAGGGCTGTTGGGTTGACAGTTGGACTGGATGATCCTGGAGGTGTTTTCCAACCTCAATGATGCCGCATACAGAACTGTCCTGGTCTGCTCATGGAAGCTATTGCTGTTTCACTTGGGTTTGACTTTAGCTTCCCAAAATATGGATGGGACTTCTGCCAGGCTCTCCAGGCAGCAGGAGACCTGTGAGTCGTTTGCCTCAGGGTTTCTCAAAGGGAGCCCAACCTTTGCCCGGGGGAGACACCAACCAAGTCCAAGAAGGCGGCACGGGAGGGGTTAACGCGGGGCGGGGCGGGCGGAGCTGCCGAGCTACCGGTGAGCTGGGACTGGGGGGGGACCGGGTAGAGCCCCTCAGTGATGGGAACACCTTTATCGCGGGGTTCGGGAGCTCCGGCACTCCCCGAGCGGGTTCCCGGCAGCCGCCGGGGCAGAACTTGCTGCGGTTTGGTGAAACTCGCTGCACTTTCGTGCTGGAGGCTCCACCGGGAGCTCCCGGCTCAGCCCGGGCAGGAGTAGCTGCTGCAGCTCTGCCGAGCTCCCCACATCGCTCTGAGCATCGCTCCAGTTCCCGCCGAGCCTTACAACCTTCCTTCCTCCATGCACTCGTCTTCCTACGGCTGAATTTCTCTGTATTTAAATCTCAGCTTGCGCCCCCCGGATTTGCACCCGACCCCTGTCCCGGGGCAGCGCTGCGAGTAAGTATGCACCTCCGATTCTGAAAATTGTTATAGGGCATCATCTTCATTTACGCAACACTGAAAAATAGAATCATATTTTGTATTTAGCTCTTTATTATTTATTTTCCTTAAGGAGAAAAAGTGCCCTTCTGTTCCTTTTGTGTTCCTGGAGGTCATGGGGGAAGGGTTGTTCTCCCTTCTGTCTGGAAAGGTGCTGCCCAGAAATAGGCATTACTCTGATCTGAGTCTAGAAAAAGACATTTCTTCTTACAGATTGGCCAAGTGCGTTGTTGTAGCTTTGTTTAAGCTGCGTGGTTACCAGAGTGTGCAGTTTTCTTGCATGTTCTTAGGGTCTTCTAAGAGGAGGAAGCACGTCTCAAATGGAGCTGTAGAGTGAAAAATCCGATTTCACTCGGTTTGTGTGCTGAAAATGAAGTGAAATTAAAGAAAACCACAAACCCCCCCTTGCTCAATGAGTAAAGAAGCCTCATCTCTTGCCGGCAAGTAAAGCTGGCTTTTTGCAGAATGCCAGGCTATGGTTTCAGGCAAGTGAAATGGACTGATTGGATCTTTATCCTCCTCTGCTCCCACGACCATTAACTGTTTTGAAGCGTCCTCCGGCACGGGCTCTGCGTTAGCAGATAATGAAACACAATCTCTGAAACGTAAAGTTTGGCATCGTAGAGAATGTATTCCTCTTGGCTGTTAGGTTCATGTGCATGGGATTTACTTTTGAGCCATCTGTGTGTCTAGCAAAGGTTTCTCGGAGCCCAGGGCTCAGACAGAAGCAGGAGGCTGGTTTGAAAGCACGCTGGGGTGATTTGGGTGATTTGGGTCCTCATCAGCTACGGGCTAAAAAATAAACAATTCGAGTTCGCTCGGCTGTAATTCACATTCTGTAGCGTTTGTGAAAGACAGCTGGGTTGGCGAACTGTAAAGCGAAGCTGATGGGGATCGGTGAGCGGACCTGGAAGTTGTGCAGAAATGGCAAACCCGGTCTAGAAGCAGAGCAGGTATTTTCTCCTCGGCGAGTTTCCCCACGGACAGGCTGTTTGAATGGCTTTGAAAGACTTTAAATGCCGTGTCTGTTTCCGCATTATAGGCTGACCTGCCAGCTCCTTCCAGAACCACACTTAAAGGAGACTAAATGAAAGCTTTGCAGTGAAGTTTTTAGTTTGAACTCCATATATAGCTTTAGCAAACCATAATTTCAGAAAGTCTTAAATTACCAAAGTCTGAAGTCTAAACTTGTGGTAACTAGCGAGTGACTTAGTATCCATCCCTAACAACTTTTTGTAGTGGATCAGAGCTTTAAAAAGCAATTTAGTGCAGGGATTTCAGGAGCTGGAGCCTTTGTTTGTGCCACCTTGGTGGAGGTGCCTCTATCTCCGTGCTTCCCAGCTCGACAGCCCGTGCCAGCCTGCGGAGTAGACGCACACGGTGACACTTGTGTGCCCCGACAGTGATTTTTCAGCCTCTTATCAGTCTGTGCGGAGCGCTGTGCTTCAGGGCTGGCGGTGCTACTTCCTCTCTCTGCAACTTAAATATTTAGTCTTGATGTTCAACCTTTTTTGGTAGATTTAATACTTTCCTTAAGACCTTGTGTACCTTGCGTACAATACCAAGGCTGGGAGGTAAATAATACAACCTTAGACATTTCCACCACTGATATGTGAGTTGTCAGGGGCAGCAGTGGTTCAAGGACAAATGATTCGGGTTTCTCAAAAGCAGCACACGTATAAAATCACTCTGATTCCACTTGCCCCACTCCCTTCCCTTTTCAATCCAAACGATGATGGCATTAGAACAGACTATTGCAGGAAATGACCAGAACCGTGCTGGAAATCTGAGTCTGGCTGTACTTTCCATCAAGTTAACGTTACGTAGATGAAGCAGGCTTGGAGTCGAAATGGATGTGGCATTCTGCTCTCCTTATTCTAAAAGGGCTTGAAAACCAAGATAATGGGATAATGCTGCTCGTGCCTGCTTGATTTGAGTTTGGTCAATTATCTGAAATTGGGAATACTTCAATTACAAAGGAAAAAACCAGGAGACAAACACATCCAGAAACAGACTCCTTCGCTAATGTAGATTTTCTCTGGATTAAAAACTTACTCATACAGAATTACAGTTTTTTTAATCATCATATTTTTCCAGTTGGTATAATTGAACTTAAAATATGGCTCGTAAAACGTATATTCTCAGGTTTTTAAACTGGGCCATAGAGGATGCTGTTGCCAGTACAGGCGATGCCCACAGAATTCCCTTGATAAGTACAGTGTAAAACAGTTACTTCTGAGATTGTCTCTGTAACACCCGTTAAATGAATGTTAGCTTCTGTTCCACCCTGTAATGGTACCAGATCAGAAAGTTTTAGTTCAGATGGAGATATTTGGGCATAATTTTGTGTTCTTTATGTGCTTCCTTTCAGTTTGTTTCTCTAAATTGATTTTTTTTTTTTAATACAATATCAGTTAACTACAAAAGACAATCAAAAGCCAACCAGAGTACTGACCTCATAGAACTCCTTACAGTTATATATTAACGTTTTTGGCCTCTGCTGTGTTACACACCCTTTTCTGTGCTGGTATTTCTTTCTAAGCTGAGGTAACCTGAATGGGTTTCTTGGGTTACTGTGCAAGCATTTGTCTGTTTTCCTCCGTGGCCATACATGTTCGCAGGGTGTGGAGGGGAACAAGGAACCGATTCCCTTTCTGAACTGGTACTACTTGTATGTAGAGCTTGGCTGCGCAGCGCCCTGGATTCCCTCTGCTGCCTGCGCCGTGCCCTTGGCTGTGAGGTGAGACAGCTTCTCGGTGAGAAGGAAGAGAAAAGCAGCACTGCTGACTTATCCTCCAGCACAGGAGGGACATGGATCTGTCAGAGCGAGTCCAGAGGAGGCCACGGAGATGATCCAAGGGCTGGAGCACCTCCTGTACGAGGACAGGCTGAGAGAGTTGGGGTTGTTCAGCCTGGAGAGGAGAAGGCTCTGGGGAGACCTTAGAGCAGCTCCCAGCGCTGAAAGGGGCTCCAGGAAAGCTGGGGAGGGGCTCTGGATCAGGGAGTGCAGGGACAGGACGAGGGGGAATGGTTTTCAGCTGAAAGAGGGGAGACTGAGATGAGATCTTGGGGAGAAATGTTTTGCAGTGAGGGTGGGGAGGCCCTGGCCCAGGTTGCCCAGAGCAGTGGTGGCTGCCCCATCCCTGGAGGTGTTGAAGGCCAGGTTGGATGGGGCTTGGAGCCCCCTGATCCAGTGGGAGGTGTCCCTGCCCGTGGCAGGGGGTGGCACTGGATGGGCTTTGAGGGCCCTTCTGATCCAAACCATTCCAGGATTCTGTGATCCAGAAGAGGAGGAGGGGATGAAAGGTGTTTGTGTCCACCCGTGGCACAGGTTGTGGGCAAGCAAGAGCGCTGCTGTGGGAGCCCTTGCTGAGGGCTGTGTCATCCGCAGGCCCCCGGATACTGTTCTCATCCAACTGTTTCGAGGTTCGTTGTCGGTTTGTAGGATAAGTTTTACAAGCCTTTGGCTTTTGTTGCTACTTAATATTTCTTAACCATTCGAATGCAAAGAGTGTTTTGAGTGACTTTTCTCCCTGCTCTGCCACCAGTCCCTGGGCGCAGTCGGTGTGAGAGACTCCTTCTCCAGAGTAACTCCTGGAACAGGTTTGAGTGTCTTAGAGCTCTGTATTTCATGCTGCGTCTTTGTTACTGGGCACGGGGAGGCTGCGGCTCGGGCTGGCACCCTGCCCGCTCTGCAGGCTGAGCCTGGGTGCAGCTCGCTCCTCTGTGCCGTCCCATGGCCCTGCCCGGCCTGCACCGGCTTCGCTGTCTCTCCTCTGTTCCAGAATGTTTCACCACTTCAGATGCTGAATCGCCCTGGATTTCTACGCAGAAATTCCTGTGCCAGCTCGGGGAAGCCAGCAGTGAGCAGGGCTGGGCTTCCACCTGGGCACACCTCCCTCACCTCCCGCCCAAGCTGACGTTCCCTCCTGCTGGCCCCTCTCCCTGGCTGGAGAACAAGCCCTATGAGGAGCAACTGAGGGAGCTGGGGTTGTTTAGGCTGGAGAAGAGGAGGCTGAGGGGAGACCTCATCCCTGTCTACAACTGCCTGAAAGGAGGCTGTAACGGGGTGGGGGCTGGGCTCTTCTCGACAGGCAACGAGAGGAAATGGCCACAAGTTGCGCCAGGGGAGGTTTAGACTGGACATCAGAAGAATTTATTCACTGAAAGGGTGGTCAGGGATTGGCACGGCTGCCCAGGGAGGGGGTGGAGTCGCCATCCCTGGAGGGGTTTAAAAGACGGGTGGATGAGTTCCTTAGGGACAGGGTTTAGTAGGGAGACACGTACGGTTGGACTCGATCTGAGGTCTCTTCCAACCTTAGGATTCTCCGATTCTATGATTCTATAGCACCTCATGGCTATAGGTTCCATCCATCCAGCTGCAAACTTGGTGTGAATCCTCTCGCAGGAGCTCACGGTTCTTGTCCGCACCCTCCCTTTTGCATTTACTCAAAGTCCTCCAAACCGATGTCAGCTTTTCAAGAGCTCGGTTTTTAATGGCCAGGAAAGAGGCAGAAAAGCAGCGGGGTGTGCCATGAATCACATTACGGCTTGAAGGCTAAATTCTAGAACGACCTTCTCGTTAAAATCTCCCACTAAAGCACCGTTTGAGGTTCCCTCCAGACCTGTGTGCATTAAGAACGAGTAACTCTGCTGGGAGGTGATCTATAGGCTGAATTCAACTTTGAATCAGTGACTTAAAAGGTGACTTTAAATGGTTTGAGCAAAACCCTTGATTTCAATAACTGCTATTAAATTTCATTGTAAATATACATATTTTTAGTGACTTTTCTTGAAGCAAACTGGTTTTGAATTTGGTAACAGCAATTAAAGCATATTCACTGGCACCTGGCTGAGGCTTTTGTCCAGAACATGCAATGTTTTATTTAATTACCTCTCTAAGTAGCCAGTGTAATGTATTCCTACAAAAATCAATGCAAATTCTTGACTCCCGTTTTAAGAACGGTGAGGGACATATTGTGACTTGGTACAGGTTGCACTTGCTTAGAGGAATTTCAAATCGATTCAAACACACCAAGACAACCAGAGCTCAGGATGTGGTGGTTAGGGAAGAACCCCGAATGCGCGCTGTTGCGTTTGAAAGCAGTTTAACTGAACCAACCCCTCTGAGATTTTTGGAACAGCTGATTTCTCCCGCACAAAGCTTATGTTTACGCAGAGTGGCAGAGGAAAACACGCTTCACAGTCCGTCAGTTTCTGATATTTGTAGCCACTGGTGGTTGAACTGAAGTAATTAAATGGCTTGAAATGAGGAGAACCTTTTAGCCAAGGGTGTGCTTTTGGCAGTTGTGAAGATTTGATGTGCTTGCTTGCAAGAGGCTCGTGGCAAGCTAAGAGCTCAACCCCTCTGCAGAGTATATGGCACACGGGCTGCCGGCGAGCTTTCAGAGGTCTGTGGGGAGGTCTGTAAAATCACAAATGGCACAGAGGAGGGGAATGGAGATGGTTTGCTGTCCTTTCCCCTAAAAAAGGAGAATTATCAAGCCTGTGAGAGCCACCTTTAAAACAGAAGGCGGCAATTAGAATCATAGAGTGGTTTTGGTTGGGAAAAAAACCTTTAAGATTGAGTCCAATGACTGATCCAGCCCTGCTAAGTCTGCCCCTAGACTGTGTCCCCAAGTACAACATCTACTCATCTTTTAAACCCCTCCAGGGATGGTGACTCAGCCACCTCCCTGGACATCCTATTGCAATGCGTGACAACCCTTTCAGTAAAGAAATTCCTCCTAATTATCCAGCCTAAACCTCCCTTGGTGCATCTTGAGGCCGTTTCCCTTTGTCCTGTCACTGGCTACCAGGGAGAAGAGACCAACCCCCACCTCACTACAGCCTCCTTCCAGGTGGTTGTAGAGAGCGATGAGGTCTTCTCGTGGATTGAGCAGCAGAAGTGGGCAGCTCTCTGCCGCAGACTGGAGAAGACTCAGCCTGCCATCTTTCTGAGACTGGGCCGACCACTTTAGCTGTTTTTTCTATTTCAGTTTCTATTATTTTGAAAGCTTTGGCCAAAAAAATTTGTGCTTGAATATTTAAAAAAAAAAAAAAGTTGTGCTTAATGAACAAATCTGAAATAGCTAAAAGTGATCTTTTCTTTGTCTTCTTTTTTTTTTTTTTAATTTAAGTTTGAACCTGCCCTGGTTGAGATCAACCTCTCTGATTTGGCTACGGAAGAGAAGACCTGGAGAGCAGAGCCCTGCGATGTGTTGACCTGCGACATGCAAGGAAATATGGGATATCCTGTCGGACGCCTCTCGTGCCTGGTGTGGACTGGGGAAGGACCTCTGAGGATACAGCTGCGCAGCTGTGTCACTGCCGCACGGCTCCCCTGAGGCTGGGCTGGTTCTGCTGGGAGGACTTCAAATGAAATGAAGGTGCCAAATCAAGCGCTGTCTGGAAGGACCCTGGCGTGACAGCGCTTTTTGGTGCAGGGAGCCAAGTGCTGCAGCTCTGCTCTGAAAGACTGGGATGCAAACCAGGCTACAGCTTTGATGCAGCTCTCGCTTGGACATCTCCAGAGCCTGCCCCATGACCTCGAGACCTCAGCTGGATGCTCTTCTGCTCCCTCCTGCCTTATCTCAACACCTCAAGACACCTCTTCCGAATTCATTTGTCATTTGAGCTCTGCTGCGTGACAGTAAGTGTTGGCAGTGGGATTATTTTGGTGGAGAATTACAGATGTGTGACTTTTTTTTATTTTATTTTGGTTTGGGTACTACTTCAAATGAGGATGGAATTTCAATAAGCTTCAATTTAGAATAAGCTTCAATTTAGAATGACTTCATAGTTGATAATTTGGATTTTTGTAAGCCTGATCTCCAGGTGAAATGCAAAAAGTATCTGCAGATCTCTGTAATCTCCTGCCAGTAAGAGAGATTTGCCTGCTGAGATGATTGCACGCTAAGATACATTGTGTTCAGAAAGCCTTCCCTATAATTTTCACAGATTTTTTTTGTTTTCTGCCATTCTTGCCCAAAATGCTGCTTCTATTTGCAGGCGTTTGAGTCGTTCTGTAAAAGCTTGATGTCAAGCTCTGCCTTGCGGGTGAGACCAGAGCCATATCGAGCAGGCAGGGTTCCCAGCGCTTGGCTGCAGCTCCTGAGGGATTTTTAGACACTTAGAGACTTAATTTGATGTCTGAGTAATTCCTAGGTGAGAATAGGGAATTTACTGACTGCCCAGCTCTACCACGTTGCCCTGAATGGGGAGGGGTGGGTGTTGAGCTCCACTCACCTCCTCATGGTGGATCTGAGTTGCTGAGGCTTTTCTGGCTTTAGGTGAAGGGATGTAATATTTCAGTGCAAGAAATGGTTCACTTATTTCCTTCCACTTCTTGTCCTTAAATAAATGATCTTAGTTCTGGCTATGTACTTGAATTACATAGAACCATTAAGGTTGGAAAAGATCTTTAAGCTCATCCAGTCCAACCCCACCGTGCCAATTAAACCACGTCCCCAAGTGCCACGGCCACACGCTTTTTGAACCCCTCCAGGGAAGGAGACTCCACCACTGCTCCGTGATGCTTTAAAGGGTGTATTCTTTTATAGAAGTGTTGCCTAGGTTCTTGAGGGTAATAAAACGGACAACAATGTCAAGTGGCCGGCTTTCATGTGGACTGCTAGATGTAGGGTGGGAACCAAGGGAAAGGCCAAGGGGCTGGGTTTGAAAATTGAGATAGTTTAAAAAAAAGTCACTTTGAAAATATTAATCATGGAATGATTAATATTTTCCACTGTCTGGTGTGAGGTGGCCCTGCCCATGGCAGGGGGGCTGGAACTGGGTGAGCTTTAAGCTGTCTTTTGACTGAAACCGTTACATGATGCTACAGTGGTGCGAGTTGATTTAAAATTATATAATATTGCATGAGAGAAATAAAACGAGTAGCATAACTTAAATGACAGAAGATGAACCTTTTTATCTTCAAACTCAGAAGAAACCTTTAATATAGATGTGGGTTATTAGCCAGCCCGCTGGGGATTGCTTAATTCACTTCCCAGTTCCCAGAGAGATGAGAGAGAACTGTTAAGGAACCACAGGGTAGTAACAGAGTGAGCAAACCTGATCTTTATCTGTGAGCAATTTTAGCTGCAGAGGTGAAAAGTTTGTGCCTTTTTGTATCTTTTTGCCCACAACCACTTCTTCTAGAGTGGGTTTTTGTTTTTTTTTTTTTTTCATTTTAGGAGGTTTTATGTCAGGAGGAGGTTTACTAAAGCTACTAGCACTGCTGCCTCTCCCACAGCGTTGTATCCTGATACTCCCTCCCCTCTGTCCTGAGAGTCAGGCACAGGTTTGCCACTCTATAGAATCTCTGACTCGATTAGAATCTTGTGCCGTGGTTGGGTTCCTAGGTTCTGCTAAAGCTATACGAGATCTCTTAATGAAATCATTGTTAAAACCTGAATCGGATACCGACAGCAAACGTGAGAGCTACCCATGATCAGCTCCAAACCCTTCCTGCCAGGCTGTGAGAGCCTGCACGGGGTCTGGTCGCCACGAGTAATTGCTGTCAGAGCTGCCTGGGTAAATTAGAGTTCCATTTGGTTCGTAAGAAAGGCAGAACAATTGCCAAGGCAGCTGACGTTGACCTCACCGGAGTAGCTGAGGTGTGATGTAATCTGGAACGCTGACTCCCCCTTCCATCGTGTTTAATAACCCTGCGTCCAAAATAGTGTTGAGTGGATATGAGGGGAAAAAACATCAGCACTATTGCTGTTGCTGGGGCTTGCTTTATCCTGTGGTTGGCTGAGGAGCTATAGTTTGGTTTTGAAGATAACTGGGATGTGGGATCCTTGCAGGGCTCTGGGTTGAGAGCCCAAGAGTGCAGTCAAGTATATTTTTCCCTTTTCAACACATTTGTTTAAATCCCGTAACAACAAATAACGGGCGTGCGCTCCAAATGTGTGTGCCTTTAGCACCTTATTTGCAAATGTTATTGTATTTATCAATATATAATTGGAAACCCAACATAGTAATAGACATAGTAATAGACTTCTATTGCTTAGTCAGTAAAGCAGGAGAGTTATGATTTATGCTTCACTGTCCTCTTTGGATGCATTGAAAAATGGAAATAATGATGGGGCTGTGGCTCAAGCAGGGGATTTCACAGCAAGGATGGCTTGGCTGTTGCTCACTTTTCCTTTGTGACCTCCAAAAAGTCACTTTCAACCTCCCCTTCCGCTCAGTTGCCTGCACAGTGTGACTGCTAGGACAAAGGGGCTCCGCTGGGGTTTGTGAGTAGGTAAAAGTCTCTTAAATTCCTCATTCATCAAAGCATCGTGCGCTGCACTCTTCCCGTGCATCGAATATCTCCACCTGCATTAACTGTACAAAGTGAAGGTTTACAGCAAATATATTCCCTCTCGCATCCCTGTCCCTTCTCCTTCACTCCCAGAAGAAGTTGTGAGGTGTGATGATGCGAGGACCGATAGCTGATGTTTAATCCTTCTTTCTTTTTTTCCCTTCCACCCTTCCTAGGATGCAGGGGCTTTAATCCAGGATGAATGAATGCTACTATGATAAGCGCATGGACTTTTTTTATAACAAGACAAACACTGACACAGTAGATGAGTGGACAGGGCCAAAGCTTATTGTTGTTCTGTGTTTTGGGACATTTTTCTGCCTCTTCATCTTCATTTCAAATTCGTTGGTCATAGCGGCTGTGGTCAAGAACAAGAGGTTTCATTTTCCCTTTTACTATCTCCTGGCCAACTTAGCTGCCGCAGACTTCTTTGCTGGAATTGCCTATGTCTTCTTGATGTTCAACACTGGCCCAGTCTCTAAGACATTAACCGTTAACCGCTGGTTTTTGCGTCAGGGTCTTCTGGACACCAGCCTGACAGCTTCCCTGGTGAATCTCCTCGTCATAGCTGTTGAGCGGCACATGTCAATAATGCGGATGAAGATCCACAGTAACCTGACGAAGAAGAGAGTCACCTTTTTAATTATATCAATTTGGGCCATTGCTATTTTCATGGGGGCTGTTCCTACCCTGGGCTGGAACTGCCTCTGCAACATTACCGCCTGCTCGTCCCTAGCACCCCTTTACAGCAGAAGTTATTTGGTGTTCTGGAGTGTCTTAAACCTGGTTGTCTTCTTCATTATGGTGGTGGTTTACATAAGAATCTACATGTACGTCCAGAGGAAAACTAATGTCTTGTCGTCGCACACGAGCGGATCCATTAGCCGTAGGAGAACCCCGGTCAAGCTTATGAAGACCGTCATGACTGTCTTAGGTAAGAGACTACAAATGACTGTGCGAGGCTGGCAGGACCAATCAATGAATTTGGGTGGCTTTGATTTGTTGTTTGGTTGTTTTCTAAACAAAACTGCTGGAATCTTTTGGTCTTCTGTCTGCTTTGGATAGTGAAATAAGTGTTGCAGCAAGCAGAAATGCAAAGTAGAGGAGCAGTCCATGCAAAGAGGACAAGTGTCTCTTTGATAGGCAGCTTGCTATCAATTAGGGTGGGGAGGCCCTGGCCCAGGCTGCCCAGGGAGGTTGTGTCTGCCCCATCCCTGGAGGTGTTCCAGGCCAGGTTGGATGGGGCTTGGAGCCCCCTGATCCAGTGGGAGGTGTCCCTGCCCATGGCAGGGGGTGGCATTGGATGGGCTTTGAGGTTCCTTCCAACCCAAAGCATTCTGTAACTCTATGAAAACACAAATCATCTGCAGTTTGTCAGGAAGGGGAATGGGGAGCAAACAGAACCTCTTGGGAAGAGGACTTGTAAAGATTCCCAGCTATAACACCCAGTAGAACGTTTTCAAAAGCTGAAATGGCTTTCCCTTTGTCGTGCTAAACTCCATGGGGCTACAATCCTCTCAGACTGACCTTGTGGCACAGCCCAAGCCAAGCCTTGAGTAAGTGTGCCTGCGGATGTGAGAAAATGATTTTTCAGGTGATGTGTATGTGGTAGCGCGTCTGAACTTGGCAGTGAGATTCCTGCTGAAATAGCAACTTCGGAGTGGATTTATAGTTTAATTGGTAACTTGCTGATTTAACTCGGGCGCACATGTGGCGAAGGCAACTGGAAGCTACTGCACGTTATTTTTTCCCCAGCATAGACATGCTCAGAGATGGTTTGGTGTGCAGTTTTAGGACGTGGTGCTGCCAAAGCATCAGTGGTGCTTCTAGGTAGACAGGATTTAATTTTCAAGCAGAGATTATGCAATCAACCAGAAGAACCTGTGTTTAAATCCTCAGACTGACCTTGAGGTATCGTGATACCTGGTGTCCCATGACCCAGTGGGAAGACTCAGAGCTGTTCTTCTGATTCACGTTGCAGCCAGGCTGTATTTCATGTCACTGCTTTGAATTTTAGAGAGTCTCACAAATTCAGTTCCACTGGAGTACAGCACGTTGCTAGGGAGAGGAGCCCCTATGGGATGAAAAGTCTGCAAACAGACAATTGCCCAAGACAAAGGTATATATTTACGTTCAACTGTGGTTCCATCTGAAAGCTTTGTGGTAAAACCAGCAAAATCTGAGCAAGGCTGCGAGTCTGAGAGATGGGAAGAGCAGGGTGTGAATTGCTCGTCTTGACTCCATGCTCACAAAATGTATTTTTGATGGAGTCAAAGCAACAGCCCCATGAAAGCACTTGCCAGTACCTCTGGCATTGTCACCGCATCTTTGTCTTCGGTCGTGGGACAGGGGAAATGTGCAGAGATATCATAGAATAATTTAAGTTGGAAGGAGCATTCCCAGGTCACCCAGTCCAGCCGCCCCACAGGAGCAGGGACATCTTTAGCTCAATCAGGTTGCTCAGAGCCCCATCCAACCTGGCCTTGAGTATTTCCAGGGATGAAGCCTCTACCACCTCCCTGGGCAACCTGTGCCGGTGTTTCACCACCCTCATTGTAAAAAGCTTATTCCTTATGCCCAGTGTAAATCTCCCCTCCCTTAGCTTAAGACCATTGCTCCTTGATGTAACGGGATGCCTGCAGATGTCTTTTATCTTCCCTTATGTTTGCTGCTGAACCCTTTTAGAGTTTTGCCTATATAGGCAGACAGGGATATATCTTTGGAGTTCACAACTTAATCCTGCCTGTAAGCCTGGCGTTTCCTTCGAAGGAGATTTCTGCATCTTTTGTTAAATGTGACTTTGGGGTCTGTTTCCTCCCCTGCTGATTTCCATGAAGGCAGGGTTGGACCTTGCAAGTCTTGTAGTCAAAGTGCTTTCTCTGCTTGTTCTAAGGAGGATTTGTTACCATCTTAACTTCTGCGTGAAGCTGGTGTGTTGGTGACTGCTGGTGCCCCTTGGTGGCTGGTGAAAGCTCTCAGTCCAAATACAAAGGGATTCCAGTGGACACAGCGGTGTTGCCTGGGTGGTCTGGTTCCAGTGCTCCTTACAACGGGTGGCGTTTGCTGGTGAACCCCAGGACAATAAATCAGCGCAGTGTTTTCTCCTTTCTAAACTGTAAGAGTGAGCTGGGTCACAACTGCTTGCTCAGCACGTGGGAGCCAAACCAGCGTGTAGTGTAGAGACTGACCAAAGAAAACAAGCGTTGCGGTAGCAGCTCGCAGCTCCCGATGCCAGTGGGCAATGGAGGAATGTGACTGATGTTAACCAGTATCTCGCACCATGGAATGAGTACTTAGCATCACAAAAATCTTGGAACAGCAGAGTAGAAAAGGCAGTTCCTGAAGGAGGTGGTCTGTTGCCCTCCTGGTCTGTACGATATTGCCTGGAACAGAGTAAATCATAGGATAATAGAATGGGTTGGGTTGGGTTGGAAGGGACCTCAATGTCCATCCAGTGCCACCCTCTGCCATGGGCAGGGACACCTCCCACTGGATCAGGGGGCTCCAAGCCCCATCCAACCTGGCCTGGAACCCCTCCAGGGATGGGGCAGCCACCGCTGCTCTGGGCACCCTGGGCCAGGGTGTCCCCACCCTCATCGTGAAGAATTTCTTCCTAATGACTAATCTAAATCTTCCTCTTCTGATTTAAACTATTTCCCCTCATCCCATCACTCCAGGCCCTTGTGAAAAGCCCCTTCCCCAGCTTTCCTGCAGCCCCTTTCAGTACTGGGAGGCTGCTCTAAGGTCTCCCCAGAGCCTTCTCCTCTCCAGGCTGAACAACTCCAACTCTTCCAGCCTGTCCTCGTACAGGAGGTGCTCCAGCTCTCAGATCCTTTGTAGCCTCTTCTGGATCCGTTCCAACAGTTCCATATCCTTCTTATGCTGGCCATTCAATCAGTTGGTTGAATTTGGTTGGAACCCCAGGATTACAGGCTTGCAGCAAGATCTGTGCTACATCGCTGAAAAATATACCCAGGACAGTCCTAATGCTCACTTAACGACCTAAATTCACTTTATGTACCATTACGGCCTGTGCATCGGATGGGCACAGTGTCCATTAAATTCCTCGATGGACAGAAGCTGGGACAAGCCTGTGCTGGGACGCCGAGGCGCTGCCGAGTCCTGGCTCTGGTGCTCCATCAGCCTGACTGCTCTCCCGCTGCTTCCTTGCCCAGCACAGATAAGGGAAAACCCAGTGGCTTTACAAAAATGAGCTGGACTCACTTTCCCTACCAAAACTGTTGAACGGATCCCAACGCCCCCAGGAGAGCTTTTAAGCGTGTAGCTACTATCATGCTGATTTGTTTGATTTTTGTTTTTTTCTTCTTCCCAAGTCTGAGAAGGGGGAAACTCTGCTGTTATGACTGGAATTTCCTCAGCGCGTTGTTCAAACGGGCGACTGTGGAGCAGAGTTGTAATTTTCTATTTCTGTATGTCAGACAGCAATTGTGGCTTGTGCTAAGTTGGTATTATCATGCTCCTGCCTTGGCCTCCAGGCAAGGGACGATGGGCTGCGGTGTTGGGGGATGCAGGAGAGCAGATGGGGCAGTTCAGGGCCCCTCCCAGACTTGTGGCTGTCCTGATATTCCCCACTCCCTCCCGGGCCTGTCCACCCCCTGCCTTTACGGTGGGGAAGTGCTGTAGCATGGAAAGGTGCAAACACAATATTGAACTTCCTTCAAAGCTGTGATTTCTGTGCTTGCCTCATGTTGAGGAAGGACATGGAGCTGTTGGAGCAAGCCTGGAGGAGGCCACGGAGATGATCATAGAATGTCCTGACTTGGAAGGAACCCATAATAATCATTAAAGACCATGATCTGAGGACTGGAGCACCTCCCGCATGAGGACAAGCTGGAAGAGCTGAGGTTGTCCACCCTGGAGAAGAAAGGGCTCCAGGGAGACCTTAGAGCAGCGTCCCAGAACTGAAAGGAGCTCCAGGAAAGCTGGGGAGGGGCTCTTGGTCAGGGAATGCAGGGATAGGATGAGGGGGAAGGGTTTTCAGCTGAAAGAGGGGAGACTGAGATGAGATCTTAGGGAGAAATGTTTTGCTGTGAGGGTGGGGAGGCCCTGGCCCAGGTTGCCCAGAGCAGTGGTGGCTGCCCCATCCCTGGAGGTGTTCCAGGCCAGGCTGGATGGGGCTTGGAGCCCCCTGATCCAGCGGGAGGTGTCCCTGCCCATGGCAGGGGGTGGCCCTGGATGGGCTTTAAGGACTCTTTCAACCAGACCCATCCCGTGATTCTCCCCTGTTCTTTTTATCTTTTTATCTTTTTGCGGGATTGGTGGCAGAGGAGTTTTTTTGTCTTTCTTGGCCTCTTTTAGCTTCTCTTTTTCTTTTTATTCTGTTCTTTGCTAAATTTTTGGTTCGCCTTTGCTAACTCATCTGTTTTCACTTGCAACTGAATTCGATCCCTGGGTCTGAGCCGTTGGGTCACGAGCACGTGGAACGCACAGCCAGGGAGGGAGCAGAGGCTGCTGCTCCTGCCGGGCAGCCGGCAGTGCTGGGTGTCCCAGGCAGCCGCGTGTGTCCTAGAGCAGCTGCGAGGTTTCCAGCCAGGACATGTTTAAATTATGTGACTTTTGTTTTATGCATTGGGCAGGATGCCCAGAGTTGGCTGCAGTGTGACACAAGACGTCTTTTCTTTGGATCATCTTATGGCAGTGGTTGACGGGGGCCACCTGGTATCTTCTCCTCCTGCATATGAGAGAGAGGGATGAAGAGAGGAAGTCTGTGTTCAATGCACCAGTTCTCTGCTTGTTAATGCTCCAGACCTCTTGTTTCTCTGTCAGCAGGAACAAATCGCTGTTGTGATGACCCTTCCCCGCTTGTGTTCAAGCTGATGCTGGATTCTTGCTCCCTGCAGACTTCTGAGAGCTGCCCTGCCTCGTGCTCCGGGCTTGGCAGAGAAGCTGTAGTAGATACCATTTTGCTACTGGCATTAGAATTTTTGATTTTCCTGTTGTTATTGGTTTTGTGTCGAATTTTGAATGATTTGAAGTCTTTTCTTGTTCGTCTCCTTCATTTCTAGGTGCTTTTGTTGTCTGCTGGACCCCTGGCCTGGTCGTCCTGCTGCTCGATGGTCTGAACTGCACCTACTGTGGGATTCAGGATGTTAAAAGGTGGTTTCTTCTCCTGGCCCTGCTGAACTCTGTCATGAATCCAATAATTTATTCCTACAAAGATGATGAGATGTGGGGTACCATGAAAAGGATGATTTGCTGTTCCTCAGAGGATAAGAGCCAAGACCGACGCTCCTCGCGGATCCCCTCGACAGTTCTCTGCAGGAGCACGGACACCTCGGGGAACTACCTTGAAGATGGCATTATCCAAGGGACCATTTGTGGAAAAGGAGATCTCGGTGACAAAGGCAACTCCTGAGCTGTTCAAGGGACTGACTTGGCTGCAAAAGGAGAAGGGGGAAGGGAGAGGTTTTGTAAGAGAAGATTGACTGGCAAAGCTAGCAAACAATATATCCACTTCGTTCCAGAGCCTAAACTCCAGTGTTAACAAAAGTTCTTATAAATAATTGCCTGATGGAAAAACACTTTGTGATGAAGAAAACTTTCTGTGCTGCCGTCTTTCCCTTTTTTTTTTTCCCTCTTTGATGTACTTAAAACTGGATTTTTTTTTTTGTATGAATGGAATAATAGATCTCAGACTTTTTGTGTGTGGAAACAGAATGTAAGCAACCTAGCGAGAACCTCCTTAAGCTCCCATAGGGAGAATAAACCTGCCTTACTGTGCAGGCTTGGCATTCGTTGATTATTTATGCTTTGAGCAGTTTTTGTGCAACTTGAGGAGGTTTCTCTTCCTGTGGCAGAGGGGTTGGAACTGGATGATCTTTGAGGTCCCTTCCGAACCAAACCATTTTATGATCGTAGGCTTGGTGGGACAGAATAGTGACCCACCTTTGCTTGGTTTACAAAGTTCATGAAATAGTTCATACTTGCCTTCTCTCTTCCTCCTCCTTATCTTGCTTTCAAAATAGGTAGTTTGATGGTTTATTAAAGCTATGCCAGAAACCTGGCTGTGATGGGAAGCCCAAACCAGCTACCACTGTGCGTGAGTACATCCGACCATGGATTGTCAGGTTCTCAGAGTACAGAAAGCACAAAAGCTGTTATTGTTTCCACAGGGTGAATGCTGCAAGGAGATGCATTGCGCTCCCTGCTGCTGTTGTGCAGGCAGAGGTTGAGGGTGGATTAACAGATAAGAGCAGCGTGACTGTGTTCGTTTCTTCCTTCCCCAGATAACATCGAATAGGTGTGCTCCCTCCCCTTTAACTGCTGTGCTACTGGAGAAATGCAATCCAAAACGGTGTTAAGAGAGCAAACTTTTAAGGGAAGTTTAAATATACATATAGACAGGTTCAATACCGCTATTTAAATTCTAAATTAATTTACAGGGTGGAAAAAAAGGCTGAAACCAGCCTAAACCCCTCCTTGGTTGCAGAATGCATTGATTGTCTGACCTTGTCTGGACCACATTGAAGCTCTGGTTTGCAAGCAGATCTTCCTGGAAGGTACTTGAGGAAGAGGCCATCAAACAGCAATCAATGAGGGGCTTTTAGTATTACGATTAATCAAGTCTAGTGTTGATGCAGCCCAAACACTGAATGTTTGACTTGTGGAGTATGATCATAGGTTGGAAGAGACCTCTGAGATCACTGAGTCCAACCATGCCTGTCTCCCTACTAAACCATGATCTAATGGAAGATCCAGAAATTCAAACCTTGAGGGTGAATTTTTTAAATTTAAACTTTGAAATAAAAAAATTGGAATGTAGATTTCTCAGAACTCATAAAAACCTGTCTGGTTTGGAGCGCAGTGAGCTCCCACCTCCTTGTCTTAGTTTCAAGAGGAGTGACCTGTGTTGTCATAATGAACATCTGGTCCCTGGTATTAAAGTAGGTGACCATGACCAGAAGTGACTTGGGAAAGTTTCAGAGGTTTTGACCAATTGGAATTGTCAGAGAACACCACCAAGAGCACGTTGTATGAGACTGAGAGAGGAAGATCAGCTGTGGTTTGGGCAAAGCCTTCCTTTGGTGCCGCTTGCATGGGGGTATCTGCACTGTGTTGGCCAAAGCTGCACCAGCACTTGGCTCAAAGGCCAAGTTGCAGCTTTATAGAAAGCACTGGGGGATTTCATAGCAGGCTTTTGCTTATGAACACAGCAAGCCCTGTTCACACAGCTTTCCCACATCACAAGTCACCTTGTAGGGATATGGCCTCACGTTTCAAGGTAGATGCTGTATTTGAGTAATGCTAAAAAGGTTTACACGTGGGTTTTTTGCCATTATAATGCAATGTTCTTGTGCAAATACTACTTCATTAGTTTGGTGGTTTGAAAAGTATGTAAAGGGGTGCTTTCTAGAGCCAGTGGCATTGGAAAGGCATAGCATGCGAGCGTTCCTGTCCCTACAGCTACCTGCAGTGCACGGTTCAGGTTAACTAGGCTGAAGCTCCGTATACAAAGCTACCAGAAAATAAAATGCTACTTCAAAAGAAAACACTTGTTTCGTTTCCTGTTTGAGTGGTGATTGAACATTACCCGGTGTTACAGTCAGTAGGAAAGGGCTGCTCTTTCTCTTCGTTTCCACGCATCCATCCAAGCTCAAAGTGGTCAAATTGCAGATAAAAACAAAGATGAGGAAGCTTTGTTTCCTGTTATCACAGAGGATGTGTGTGCATGTATGTTATTTAAACACAGTTTTCACGTTTACCAGCAGTGCTAAGCAGTGCAACGCTCGGTTGAATCAGGCCCTGAAGAGTGCTTGGATGAAGATCTGGAACACCTGCAGCGGTGGAGAAAAAACTAGGTCTGTCTTGCAGAGCCTGGGTTTGAGGCTGCAAAATAACCCCATGTGGATGCTTTTTGCAGGTAAACAGGAAAATTGGACTTGTGTCGCAGTAAAGGACTGCATTGTTTGTAGAGCACCTCACACAGTGGGTATCTGGGCTGGGTTAGAGGTGTAAATTATTCACACCACAAGAAAGTGGGTGGCTTTGAGGTCTGCACTCTTTCTTTGCCTTTTAAACGAGACAACAGAAACAGAACGAACCAACCCCCCCCAGGAAACAAACCAGCCCCCAAAAGCTGTATGAATATTGTTTGCAGTGTCGTGCGCTCTATTTCAGCACGATGCTGCCCTCGGAGCTGCTCTCTCCTTGTCTGCTGCTACAAATGACGATGTGACACAACTGGAACAGGGAAGTGACCCTGTATCAGACTTTCCTACAAACGGCTGCAGCAGAGACCGTGTGATGTTTCCTATGTCAGACTGGAGGTGGACATCTAAACATCCAGTTCCTCGTGAAGCCGCGGTATTCTTTTTAACTCCATAAACATTTCTCAGAATAGTTTGTCTCAAGGAAAACATTAAAGCACTATTTGCACCATGACCAAAAGCAAAGGACGGTTGATGAAGGTGAGGTAAGTTCCACAGGGTTGCTCTGTTGCCTTTTTCACCAACGTTCAAGAGTAACTGGTGTCAGGATCTGCTGACTTTGTGGCCGCTCTTAATCACGTTCACCAGTGTGCTGATCATAGAATGGCTTGGGTTGGAAGGGACCTCAAAGCCCATCCAGTGCCACCCCCTGCCACGGGCAGGGACACCTCCCACTGGGTCAGGGGGCTCCAAGCCCCATCCAACCTGGCCTGGAACACCTCCAGGGATGGGGCAGCCACTGCTGCTCTGGGCACCCTGGGCCAGGGCCTCCCCACCCTCACAGCAAAACATTTCTCCCCAAGATCTCATCTCAATCTCCCCTCTTTCAGCTGAAAACCATTCCCCCTCGTCCCGTCCCTGCACTCCCTGATCAAGAGCCCCTCCCCAGCTTTCCTGGAGCCCCTTTCAGTACTGGGAGGCTGCTCTGAGGTCTCCCCAGAGCCTTCTCTTCTCCAGGCTGAACAACCCCAACTCTCTCAGCCTGTCCTTGTACAGGAGGAGCTCCAGCCCTTGGATCATCTCTGTGGCTCCTCTGGCCTCGCTCCAACAGATCCAAGTCCTTCCCGTGCTGGGGACTTCAGAACTGGACACAGGGCTCCCTCCAGGTGGGGTCTCACCAGAGCAGAGCAGAGGAAGGCTTTAGGGCGCGCACACACAGAAACACAAGGACGTGAATTTTGAGGAGGCAGAGGAAGGCAAGGGTAGAGTTACTGTTAAGCTGAATAGTTATAAGGTGTTTCTTGCTGTTTTTCTGAGTTTGGGAGAGGCTTGGGAGCTGCTGTGTTGCAGTAAGTCGCAAGCAAATATTTCTAATACAACACCTTCACAGGAATTAATCGTAGAATCATTAAGGTTAGGAAAAAACCTCTAAGATGGTTGAGTGCAAGCATCAGCCCAACATTGGGATTACAAAACCTTTGTGCTTTTCTCCTCCTTTCCCCCTGTCCCACTGCCTGTCTCCTAAACCCAAGTGTCTCTGCCAGTTGCTCAGTGTGTCCAGGAAGGAACGCTCACGGCTTTTCCCAAGGCAAGGATGTACGGTCTGTCCTCCGTGGTTGCCTCTCCTATAGAGCCTGTGTGGTCACGATCACTAGAGATGGTTTTCAGTGAATTATTATTAAAACCTGGGAACAATGAGGTTTTATTTTACACGCCAGATCTCTTGAATCTTTCTGGATAAGCAGCTGGACTGATCTTTGTTTAATAACTGTGTGCGTGGGGGAGAAGTTTCCCTGGTGTCTGTACTGCTGGTTTGACCGGGGTGGTGTGGGTGATGAGTCCCTCCGGGAGAGCAGCCAAATTGCTGCAGCTTGAGTGGCTCTAAAGCACCGATTCTCCACTTCTTTTTGGCTGCTTTTCCCTCAGTGTAGGTGTTTTGGTTTTGTTTTTTAGTAATTACTGCAGAGCGGAGAAATACAGCTGTATTTGTGCGTGTGACAGCTTGTGAACTGCAATAATTACTGCACTGATGTGACAGGATGGAGCCTTTCTCTGATCAGAGCTATATTTCTATATATTTATACCACTGGTTTAGTGGGAGGTGTCCCTGCCCATTGCAGGAAGGTTGGAACTGGATGATTTTTGAAGTCTCTTCCTATTCAAACCATTCTATGTTTTATTTTCTTTTTATTTAATTTAAAACTCTTTTAAATTGCGGTTACCTGTAGGAGTAACCTCCTGTGATGCTTGCAGAGTTTTAGTGAACTCTGCATGAGGATTTCTAAACTACTGGTTATTAGAAGCTGATGAAACAGGGTCATTTTAAACGTGTTATGTTTCTTAAGCTCTGTTCCTACAGTTGTGGCTGTTGGCCTCTCTCGCAGCAGATGCAGCGTGGGGTCAGCCTTTGGGCTGGCCCAAAGCAACGGCTGTTTGCAAGATTAGACCTGAAAAGCGAAAATAGAGGAAAATGTAGAAAAGAAGGCAAGGAAATTGTTATTTATCCCAGCCTACGATTCTAATTAATGTTTTGGAACACTTGAAGAAGTGATCCCACTTCCCCCCTTGCACCCACTCCCTCCTTACGCCGCTGCAGCCGTTTGTGAGACCATGCTGAGCCGCGTTGGCTCCGAACAGTAACCTGGGTGATAGATGTTGCTAATAACCAGAGAAGATTTTCCACTCCTTCTGAGCTGGCCGCTGCATTATTTCGTCGATCTGCGATGTAGAGTCACGCAGATGATTTGTTTTCTAGGAATCTCCTTGCAGTGACTCTGCACGCTTCTACAAGGGAGGAAGGGACAAAAAAAATCCATCTGCAAACAAGGAATTAGGTCATGATAGTCTCCCCCCCCAAGGTCTTTTGGAAGATAAGGAATTTGGACACTCTGATGCTTCGAGCTATTCTTCAAAACATCCTGCTTATCTTTCAACTACTAATTGGTCCCTGGACTTTTTATACATCTTTTTGTAATACTGAGGGTGCCTTTTCCCTGCAGCAGCCAGAAGCAGCTGTTTTCTTCCAGCCTCCTTAGAAAAGCTATTTTGAATTGTCCTGTGTATCACAGTATCATAAGGTTGGAAAAGACCTTTGAGATCATCGAGTCCAACCTATGACCCAACACCTACACCTACTCCTACTCGTCAACTACACCACGGCACTAAGAGCCTCATCCAATCTCTCCTTAAACACCTGCAGGGATGGTGACTCCGTATGGATCTAAGCATCTTCTCCCCTGTGTGTGGAAATAAATGAACTTCCTGCCAACTAACTGCTGTGTTTACCACAGGTGAGTGTGCTAGGACCAGCTTTTTTTCTGAACTGGCCTTCACTGGTATACCCCAAGGTGCCCTCAGGGCCCTGATGTGCACAAAATCAACATGTAGAGTGAGAAAAGCACAACTCACGAATCAGTTCTTACCGATAGCTGTATTTTAACCTAAATGTTAACTTCACACACATATATATATTTTATATAAAAATATATAAGGTCTAACCTCTCTAAAAACCCCAAACAAATGAAAATTCCATTTTAAAAATCCATAACAAACCAAAAAACCCAGATCTGCACATCTGTAGAGCAGGGGTAAGTAAGCATACTTATCTTCCCTGGCCTTTGGTCTACCTGTCTTGCTTGCATATATATGAAAATAAGGAAGTCGTGTTTCTGCAAATGAGTATTTGCTTGGGGTTTTGGTAGGCAGTCTCCTGGGGATGTGCTGCTCATCTAGAGAGGTTCTTGAGCTTTCCTCTTACAGCTGCTCTAGAAGGAGTTTTGGCTTTAATTAGGTTGTTATTAGGAATATGTTCAGTTACTAATGGATGTCAAAATGCACGGGAGTGAAAAGGCTGGACCTCGAGAGACGGAAATGTTACTAATGCTCAAATGATTCTATTCAACTCCCAGTTAACGCGTCAGTTGTTATGAATGTCAGTGTATTTGTTTGTGCAGAGCACTCTGTGATTCTGGGCTGGGATTTTCCCACAGGTATAAATGAGTTAATTTAATTAGAAATATAAGGGGTTGTGCCTATAGGGATGTGCCTGTACATCGTGAACTCGCAGTTACTCACCCACGTGCTTAGCTTTAACTTGCTGCAGAGTTGCGTTGCTTTCAGGAGACCCTTTTCTACGAAAGGAGTGCTGGGTGTGTTGGCAGAGCGGGTCTGTGTGAGCCCCACGGAATTCAAAAGTCCTGCACCTGGGTCAGGGCAATCCCAAGCACAGGTCCAGGCTGAGTGGAGAACTGAGTGAGAGCAGCCCTGAGGAGAAGGACCTGGGGTGCTGAGGGATGAGAAGCTCAACATGAGCCGGCAATGGGTGCTCCCAGCCCAGAAACCACCCGTGTCCTGGGCTGCACCCAAAGCAGTGGGAGCAGCAGGGACAGGGAGGGGATTCTGCCCCTCTGCTCCGCTCTGGGGAAATCCCACCTGGAGCCCTGGGTCCAGTTCTGGAGTCCTGAGCACAGGAAGGACCTGGAGCTGTTGGAGCGAGTCCAGAGGAGGCCACGGAGATGATCCAAAGGCTGGAGCTCCTCCTGTACAGGGACAGGCTGAGAGAGTTGGGGTTGTTCAGCCTGGAGAAGAGAAGGCTCTGGGAAGACCTCAGAGCAGCCTCCCAGTGCTGAAAGGGGCTCCAGGAAAGTTGGGGAGGGGCTCTGGATCAGGGAGTGCAGGGACAGGATGAGGGGAACAGTTTTCAGCTGAAAGAGGGGAGATTGAGATGAGGTCTTAGGGAGAAATGTTTTGCTGTGAGGGTGGGGAGGCCCTGGCCCAGGTTGCCCAGAGCAGCGGTGGCTGCCGCATCCCTGGAGGGGTTCCAGGCCAGGTTGGATGAGGCTTGGAGCCCCCTGATCCAGTGGGAGGTGTCCCTGCCCATGGCAGGGGGTGGCACTGGATGGGCTCTGAGGTCCCTTCCAACCCAAGCCCTTCCATGACTCTATGACTTACTGTTGCATTTTAGACTCTTGTTTCTGCTCTATGGGACGCTGTCCCTTTCCCAAGAGGCGCAGCTGCAGCAGTCTGGGCGTCCTCACGTGCCAGTCCCTCACAGACATGACTTTTGATTTTGAAGAGGAAATATCTGGGCCTATAAGGAAAAATTCACAATGCTGGTTTATGTCCAAAGGTTGACCTATGATGTTTTGTCCTCTTTTCTCCTTTATAATTTCGTTGCACTGTCCATGTAATTTTTGGGTGTTCAGCTTTGTTTTTCAAAGCATAGATTAAACCATACTTTTCTCAGAACTGATAAATTCCAGTCGTGTTGGGTCCTCGAGCAACCCTCCAATTTCACAGACCAGAAAGCCACAAAAAGAAATAAACATGGCTGGGTAGAGATTTTTGATCTTGGGCTTTTGCAAGGTCAGAATACCAACAGTAGCCAAAAAAAGTTATGTTTGCATGTATCAGTTAAAAATGTGAGAGAATAACACTGTAACTTTGTAGATCCTAAGAGAAGTAGATCCTAAGCTTATGACTGGTATTGGCAATTAAAATGTGAGTTGGGACACCGTTAACTTGTGAGTTTTCCGAATAGCAGAACTGAGGATATCTGTTTTCTGATTGACACCTCCTTCGGACTGGAGCAAAGCTCCTGCACGCGTTTAGCTCCTTCCGGGCATGAGGGGATCCAGGCAGGAGAGTGATCTCAGCACCTTCCCCCAGCAGCACTCTGGTCTGCATTTCTGGAGCTTTGCTGACTCACAGAAACAAAACCAAGGCTGAGGATGGAGAAACATCTGCTCAACATGGCACGAGCTCTGGCTGGAGACTTCACGGCGATTGCTTGTGCCCCCTTTGTCCAGCAGCTCAGGTTGCACCATGGTCTTTCCTTCTGTGGAGGAGGAAGCAGACCTCCCTCTTCCCAAAGGCTTTTGGGGAGGGCAATACCTTTAGATCTCTTCCTCTTGATCAAGTTTTACTGAAAGGGACTGATTTCAGCAATCAAGGGACTACTCGGGTGGAAAGAAATACAGCTGCACCGTGCCTTATTCCACTTGGAAAGCAGGATAAAACTGTTTTCTGGTTCAAGCTGTGTAAGTCAGGGATGCAATTTTATGCTTGTCTGTGCCTAGATGAGGACTCTCTGCGGGAGGATGAAGGTAATCCCCAAAGCTGCTTCACAGCAAATCCCCATCACCTGGATATCCCACTACTACTGTGCCTCTCCGCTTGTCCTCTCACCCAGTCAGTGCCACGGAAATACCAGAGTCTGCCATCTTTATCTCATTTTATAACCAGCAAAATTATTAAGGAATTACTGAGGTGAAGTAGCTTTGACTCCCTCTCCGCAGGAGCAGGAATACGGCTTGTGGTTCTCCAGGAGGCAGCAGGATGACTTGCAAAGAGCAGTGAGGCCATCTGTAAGCACGCAGGTATAAATCAAGAAAAACGAGGGCCCCGTGCTCGCTCAGCTTGAGCGTGGTCTGGCTGCGCTGTGATGGCTGAGTTTCAGAGGTTCTGCAAAGCAGCCTGAGGGTTTGCTTGTGTGTGTGAATCCCGAGACCTCTGTGTCCAGTGGGAGTGGTTTGAATGAGATGGAGATGGTAGGTTGATTGAAGGGAGGGGGGAGCCCTAGGGGATGCAGAGAAGCACGGGGGATTCTCAGTGTGTAGGGCTGCTCCTCTTATTGGCTAAACCTGATGGTATTGACTTTTCATTGGGCTCTTCAGCTAACAGCTACGGTTGTAAATCACAGAATCGTTAAGGTTGGAAAAGACCTTTAAGCTCATCCAGTCCAACCATCAGCCCAACACCCCCGTGCCTACTAAACCATGTCACAAAGTGCCACATCTACCTGCTTTTTGAACCCCTCCAGGGATGGAGACTCTCCCACTGCCCTGGGCAGCCTCTGCCAGGGCTTCACCACTCTGTCAGTAAGTAATTTTTTTCTAATATCCAGTCTAAACCTCCCCTGGCACAACCTGAGGCCATTTCGTATTGTTCTATCACTTGTTACTTCGGAGAAGAGCCCAGCACCCACCTCACCACAACCTCCTTTCAGGGAGCTGTAGACAGGGATGAGGTCTCCCCTCAGCCTCCTCTTCCCCAGGCTAAACAACCCCAGGTCCCTCAGCCATTCCTCGTAAGATTTGCTCTCCAGACCCTTCACGAGCCTCGTTGCCCTCCCCTGCACGCGCTCCACAGCTCATGCCCTTTCTGTCCGACTGGGAATGGGCCATCCCAGCTGCCGTGTTCAGGGACATCAGGACCTGCGTTCAACACCCAGACACGAGAGTAGGAAGCTTAAAGGAATAGTGAGAGGTGAGACTTCGGTATCTCAAGGAATTTAAGCCCAAAGGACTTGCTGAGAGAAGCCAGGCAGGAGCGTCTGATGGATGACAGTTCTCTTGCCCTCTGTCCCTTCTCACCCTTTGCTGCTTCAGAGCTGACGTGCAAAGAGTTTTCAGTGAGCAAAGCCAAACGCTGATTAAAGAGGTGCCAGGGCTGAGATAGCGTTTGGATTTGGTGGCAGCACTCTGTCCTTCCCTGGGGCAGTCACACTGACTATTTTGACTTGCTGCAATACTTTCCTGTGGGCTGATAGCCCCTGATTTGATACAAATGGTAGCACCAGGCTCCATCAGGAGCTGCCCCGGAGGGTTGTTTATTCATTTAGTCCCACAATGAAGGCCGGGTGAGCTGTTATTTCAAAAGGCAAGCTGGATCCAGCGCGTATTTGTATCAACGCACCAAAGATCACAACTCAGCCCAGCAAAGAGAGTTTTGCTGATGCTTTATTTGGTCTCCATCTTTGGCTGGGAGAAAACGAATGCTTTTGTGATGTGTTATCTTTACGGAGAGTAAATTAAAAACATTCTCTGCGAGGGGGTGGCACCGCTGTGTTCTGCTCGTTTGAGTTCCGTGCACCTTTCCTCTGCATAGGTTGAAGTGGGAGATGTTGCTGTGAGGACAAGGACCTTGGGCTTCTCGAGGTGCTCCAGTGACGGCGCCTGTCCCCACTAAACACACCTGGAAGCTTCTTACAATTCCTGCCCCGTTTTGGAAGTGACGAGGCGAGCCGGTGGGTGGCCTCTCCGATGGAATCCTGGTGGTCCTGGGCAGTCCACGTGCAGTGGCTGGCACCCACCCGTGTGGGGGTCTTTGCAGGTTCCACATCACTGCTGCCCCTGGAGAGCCTCCAACGCATCATTTTGAGTACGGGTTTAAATTTTTGTCCCTTTAGTTTTTAAGGCACGTTTTTTGACATTGTCAAATTTGAAGCAATTGGAGCATTTTTTGATCCAGAAGTGAAGTTGACTCAGCTCTGCTTTGCCCAGTTTTATTTAAAGACCTTGACTACCACTTCTGAAATGTTACTTGTGAATGCTATATTATTACATTATCTTCTTTTCCATCTGTTAAATGCTGTGGTTCCAGCAGAAAAAACACCGCTGTCTGACAGTAGCAGCTGTCAAAGGTCTTATTTAGTCTTCTTCAAAAAGCAGTAAAATCTGATACCACTGCAGATGAGCCAAGCTTTGTTACAATAAAATTCGCTTTGAATGTGATTTTAGGAATGTTACTATTTATAGCACCTCTGGATTTTTACTGCTGCATAGGATGGAGGTTGTACACATCTAATTTTAAGTACAATCATTTGCTTATTCCTGGTTTAAAGAATGTTACGTTACTGTTTCGAACCCATGTACTAATATGTAACTCTGTGTAAAGTTGGGGTTGTTCAGCCTGGAGAAGAGAAGGCTCCAAGGAGACCTTATTGAGGTACTTAAAGGGAACTTAGATAGGGAAGAACTTTTTATCAGGGCCTGTAGCAATAGGACACAGGGTGATGGTTTTAAACTAAAGGAAGAGAGGTTTAGACTGGATATTAAGAAGAAATGTTTTCCTGTGAGGGTGATGAAACACTGGCCCAGGTTGCCCAGAGAGCTGGTGGCTGCCCCATCGCTGGAGGCATTCAAGGCCAGGTTGGATGGGGTTCTGAGCAACTTGATTGAGTTGAAGATGTCCCTGCTCACTGCAGGGGGATTGGATTGGATGACGTTCATGGTCCTTTCCAACCCAAACCACTCTATGGTTCTATTTTATGATTCTGTGTGGCTGTTCCCAACCCTGGGACGCAGCACCTGTGACCAGGCTGCTCTGCTCAGGATAAAAAAAGCATTGCTTGGGCCAACCCCATCTTCTCTGTAACACCAATGTCTTAATGACAAATCAAAAGACAAATTACAAGCACAGCTTGTGAAGCAGGAGGTGCCCTGAACCAAGTCCTGTGGATCATTTAGAAGTGAAAATTCCAGTTCTGTAGTGAACAGGGCTCTTAAAGGCGAGCGATAATTGGGTCACCAAATTAAATGAAGCATTGTTTATATTAATTGAGCACTTCTGAAGAATTCTTGAAGTCAGGTGTTCCATTAATAAGCATCGACTAATGGACTGTATTTCTCCAGGGAGCCTCGCAGCCTTGGCCAGGCACTGGGAAGCAACCAAAGAGGTTCTGCAATGCTGTGGTGCTGCACACAAAGCTGTGTGTCTGCAGGAGGCTTGGGCACCCCATCCCTGGTCCTGGCTGCTCTTACACCTCTGTAGCCGTGGGCTGAGCACCCACCCGCTGGTCCTTCATCCCACCTGGAAAACCACTGAAGAGCACAATCTCTCAAGCACAGGTACAGGGGTGATGCTGGAGTGGCCGCAAGGTGATCTTGGAGCTGGGTCTGCCTTTGTGGAGGCACAGAGGTGAGCTATGCCTCGTGGCATCTCCCACTCCTGTGCGAGCTGGAAGATACGGCGGCAGCACTGGGGACTCTCCTGGCGTCGCACGGGCATCTCTCTGCTCAAACATGTAAATAATACATTGGAGAAATGCGTGTTTTAGGGCTAAAACCAGGGGTGGAAGGCGGTTGTGCTGGGCCCGGGCTCTTCCTGGTGGTTACGACTGGGATCTATGTTGGAAAAGGTATGGTTCTGGGTGGGAGTTTTCTTTTATTTTCCTCTTTGCCCAGTAGTGCTCCAGGAGGTGGCATGGCACGTTCCTTGCACAGTACACGGTGCTCCCAGGGCCCCCCCTTGCCCAGAGCTGCCGGGACGGGCCAGCGCCTCGGTGGCATCCTTGCTGGTTGCCCACTGGCTGTGTGCCACCCCGAGGGCTCCCTCCTCACCCCGGGGGCTTTCATCTGCAGCGCTGATCCTGCCTGGCCCCTCGAAGCCCCTCACCAGGAGCTGGGCAAGGGGTGACAGGGTGGTTTAGGAGGGGAGGGCAGGCAGAGGAGTGAGAAGATGGGGCTGTTGATAAGGCTCCAACCACCAAACCAGTCTGAAAGCGTGTGATTTGGCACAGCACGGGGAGCTGTAGCTAACAACACAAAAGATGAATAATTGCAGGTCATGGCACTCATTCTCCTAATTTAAAAATGATTGAGGTGTTGGTGAGGGCAGGCAGCTGCAGGTTTGGGCTGCCTTCGTGCCCCCGGCAATGGTTAAGGCAGCACTGACGGCCGGTGGGACGGCGTGGCCCCGCTGGCGAGCAGGTACCTCCCCTCCTCCAGGACCCCCATCCGGGCTTCGCTGTGCCTGTTCCACCACCCAGTTTTAGAGGGAATTGATGCATGACATGAACACCAAGCGTCCTGCTTCTCCTGCTGCTCATTTCTTCACCCAGCGTAGCGGAGGGGATATAAAGCTGCGATGTGGGGTAAGTTACACCTCCAGGAGATGGGATTGAAGGGGGCAGGAAGGGCAAAGATCAAAGACAGGCTCAAAACATGCACATCCAGCTCAATTCCTTGATACGCTGCTGCCTCCAGTCACTTCCCAAGCCATGGGGGCAGAGCTTTAGAGGGGTTTGTGGGCTAATTGACCTGCCTAAATCCACTTTAGTTCTGTTCAAGGCAAGCTTGGATGGGGCTTGGAGCCCCCTGATCCAGTGGGAGGTGTCCCTGCCCATGGCAGGGGGTGGCACTGGATGGGATTTGAGGTCCTTTCCAACACAAACCGTTCTGTGATTCTGTATTTGAAAATACCAGGTACATTTAACTAAAATGACAGGTGGGAGAGGGGAGGATTTTATAATGTCAGCAATGGGGAAAGTGGAAATAAAGGGGCTGGTTTCCAACTAGAAACCAGTAACCTACATACAAATGTATCTTATCAGGATTAGCTTATCTAATTTTACGTCCTCCTTCAGTGCTTGTGAGGTACCACATGTGCCTACAAGGCAGCGTGTCCTTGAAAAGGAAACAGTAGCTGCTGGGAGTTACTGCACAGGGCTGGGAAAGAACAGGAAAACCCGAGGATACTGATAGAAAGGGTGGAAATGCTGACTTTGGGACCGCTGCTGTGTGGTTTAAGCTAAGGGCATGCAGGAGTCTTGCTGTCACTCCACAGGGCAATGCTTTGCTGTGGTTAATGTGGCACAGCAAAGCCTGGCTTCTACCAGCAAGAGGCTGAAGGTAAAACAAAAGGGAATGAAAAGACCTGTGTTTGATAAATGCTCCTTTCCTCTGACAGCTGAAGGTCTTTTAGTCCCTTCTGCATTGGAGTCCAAATTCCTACAAGTCCTCTCAGAGTTGCAGCATTGCTGACCTAGGAAAACTCATTCTTTTCTCTTGTCTTCCAGTTTTTTTGCTGTTCCACTGAGCCAATCCTTTGCTAACCCTCTCACTGGTTGCTTCTAATGCGTCTTTGCCGCCGAGCTTGTAGAGGTGTTTCCCTGGTTAATCTGTCACAGCAACAAAGGGTGTTGCATAGACCTTCAGCGTTGGGGATCTCCGGGCGGAGGTGAAGTCCGGGATGGTGAGCAAGGCATAGGATGGCTAAACCTGGGGGAGAAAATGCCACCTGATGGAGCAGCTGTTGCAAGTCAAGGGTGAAAGGAGTGCATTACAGCAGACCTGGAAAGGTTGGTGTTTATTTGTTGCTTCCTTTGTCTGCACGCAGGAGGAGAAGCGAGGGATGCATCACCCAACCGTGTCAGAGCAAGTCTAACCACAAGGTAGCACCCTCAAAGGCTGCATAAACTACCCAGGCAGGTGAAGTCCCTCCTCTGAAGAGCAACTCTGTGTTGCCCTGTAGTGGAGAAGTCTAAATAGTGCAAGGTGAAGGAGTACCTTCAACCTGGCTGTTCAGGGCCAAAGAGCATCTTCAAGCCTGATGGCTTCAAGCCCCCTGATCCAGTGGGAGGTGTCCCTGCCTGTGGCAGGAGGGTTGGAACTGGATGGGCTTTAAACGTCCCTTCTGACTCAAACTATTCTATGTTTCTATGATATCATAAGACGTTAATGTTGAGCTGTTGCAAGCAGAGAGAAGAGAGGCAAGTCTTGTTTTTGCGACACATTAATGGGACGATTGCAACAGCAGCATAGGGGGCAGGTTGACATTGCTTGACAGTGGGAAGCCACATGCAGGACACTGGGTTGACCTTTCTGGACAAACTGGGACGTGTCCAGAGGACAGCAGCACACCTGGCAATTGTAGAAAATATCACCGCTGCGGAAAGGCTGAAGAAATTGAGCTGGGCACTAGACCTGTCTCATTTTTTAAGGACCATGGGTTAGTTCCTTAGGGACAGGGTTTAGTGGGGAGACAGGCACGGCTGGACTCGGTGATCTCAGAGGTCTCTTCCAACCGAGTGATTCTATGATTCTATGATTAGGGAGGATAAACACCATTATTGGGTGTTTTGAAAAGAGAGGAGGTGAGCGTGAACGTGGGAACCTCCAAGAATGGGCAGGCATGTCGATTTAGGCAGAATAATCTCAGTTTCCTTCCAGTGCCGGGTTCTGGGGCTTTCCTGTGTTATTGCAGATGTCTGGTTGGGGCTGTAACACTTTTGCCCTTCTCGTTCTGCAGGAGGAGATGGGACGAAGCCAGGCTGGGCAGCTACAGCACAAATCCTCCCAACCACTGCTCCCAAACTCCACTTCTGGTTCCACTGCCAGTGCTGCTCAGTGTTATCTGCAAGTGATAAGGTAACAATTCCTGTCCTTCTTGAAAAGGTTAATTTCCTGGAGCAGGCTGAGGTCTCTGTGTGAGCAGGGCTAAAGATCTCCAAGTCATGTTACATCACTGTGAAGAAGGCATGAAAGATAAACTATCCTGGCTCACGTATAAATATTTGCAGTTACAAACAGGAGCAAGAGTAACTGGAGAAAAACATGAAGGACTCATAAAGTTTGCTTTCCTGGGATGAAATAACTTTTAAATAACTCTACAGCAACCACAGCACAACAAAGCCTGCCCCCCCTTCAACTCAGTTACCTTGACCAGCACCAAAACACAGGCTGAGTCTTTGAATCTTGATGGCTGCTGGCTTTGTAGCCAAAGCGCAGGTCTGCAGGAGCTGGGTCCTGCTTCTCTCTTTGACCAAGTCTAAAAAAAAAAACAAACAACAAAATAAAATAAAAAATGTTACAGAACTGAGTACCAGGCAGTTACAGCAGGAGAGAGACAGAAGTAACCTGTTTTATTATTCAAAGATAGCTCTGAGCATCCAATGAGTGCTAGGCCACTCATCAATTAAAAATCACTTCAGGACCATCAAGCAAGCTGCGTGCTGCACGATCCCATGGCAGGCAGAACAATTATAGAAAACAGCTTAAAACAGACACCGAAAATAGCAGACATCTGGTTAATAACCACCAGGCTGGGGTACATTAGGAAATAAGAGCTTTGCCTGTTTATTTTCAGGGTTTTTGGCATGAAGAAAGGATATAGTTCACAAGCCTCTCCTATTTGGGGCTGAGAGTGCTGCTGGTCCAAGGCTGTGCTGGAAAACCTGCAGGGATTTGTGACTGCCAGTAGCATCCGAGGAGAGGGGGGTTGTTCAGCCTGGAGAAGAGACGGCTCTGGGGAGACCTTAGAGCAGCCTCCCAGTGCTGAAAGGGGCTCCAGGAAAGCTGGGGAGGGGCTCTTGGTCAGGGAGTGCAGGGATAGGACGAGGGGGAAAAATTTTGAGCTGAAAGAGGGGAGATTGAGATGAGATCCTAGGCAGAAATGTTTTGCTGTGAGGGTAGGGAGATCCTGTCCCAGGTTGCCCAGAGCAGTGGTGGCTGCCCCATCCCTGGAGGGGTTCCAGGCCAGGTTGGATGGGGCTTGGAGCCCCCTGATCCAGTGGGAGGTGTCCCTGCCCATGGCAGGGGGTGGCACTGGATCCTTCCCCAAACCATTCCATGATTCTGTTCTATAAAATCCTGTAGAAAAAGCAAAGGCAGAATTGTTAAGGGTCACCTCCTCAGAAGCAGGACTGGGAGTGCTGGGCTCCGGGGTGCACCCCAGAGGTGGGGTGAGGTGGGATGGGATGGGATGAAGCTATAAGGAACAACCTGGAAGAAGAGGGTGCTAGGGCAGGAAACCTCTCCTGTAGCCTGGGACAGCGTGGGCACTGTGGCTCTGGTGGTGCAGGGCTGTCTCCTTGCTACTCTCCTGGCTGAGCTGGGTCTGGGTTTGCACACTGAGGGGAACACAAACGCTCTTAGAGGTGAAAATGACTAGAGGGGTGAAGAGGACACGTGGACTGCAGAGCTCTTTCCAGCAATATATTCCCAAGCACTTTGGTTGAATTTTAAATGATTCTTCTGCTGTGGCTTTCTGTGCTTCCTCCAGGAGGCTCGGTTCATTAGGTCCGTTAGTGCAATTAGGGATGAGACACAGCAGGCTGCTAGAAAAACATCAGTCCAAAGGCCATTTCCCTGACAGCTGATGTGGCTTCTATCTTACTCCCAGGAGAAGCTGCGTGTGCCAAATCTGGATGCCCAAGTGTGACATTGCCTGGAGAAACTTCCTTCTGCCATGGGAAACTAGGGGTGTTTGTGTGGAGCAGAGGTGTGATGGCAAAGCATCCCCCCAGGGTGGACTGGTTTTCAGCTGAAAGAGGGGAGACTGAGATGAGATCTTCGGGAGAAATATTTTCCTGTGAGGGTGAGGAGGCCCTGGCCCAGGGTGCCCAGAGCAGTGGTGGCTGCCCCATCCCTGGAGGTGTTCCAGGCCAGGTTGGATGGGGCTTGGAGCCCCCTGATCCAGTGGGAGGTGTCCCTGCCCATGGCAGGGGGTGGCACTGGATGGGCTTTGAGGGCCCTTCTGACCCAAACCAATCCACAATTCTGTGATTCTATGAACCAGAGGACAGTCCATACAATGAGAGCAAAATCACTTTGCAGGGAAAGAGTGATGGCACCTGCTAGAGCTGTTAGGGGAATGTTGCCTGACTTTGCAAACTAGTTTTTGTTTGATAATGTGGGATGCAATCACGATCCACTTCTAGATTTCAGTATGGAATGATATAAGACAGCGCCTCTTGACCGAATCATAGAATGGTTTGGGTTGGAAGGAACCTTAAAGATCATCCAGATCTGTCACGTGGCTCTTAATGTCAGTGGGAAATGAGCCTATTTATGCCAGACAGACTTTGGGCATGGCAAACCTGAACATCCATGTGCTGCACAGCATTGTGCCACCTTCCCCATGTGCTTTCCCAGTTAGTGCCTTATAATTCAATATGCTCAAAGCAAGGGTGGGCTGCGCTGAGCTTTTGGCACTTTCGCAAGTAGAAAATCCTGTTAGGAGCATGAAGCGTGTGCGCCTTCAGAGGGCTGTCCTGGCTCTTCAGTTAGTTGAATGTCCATGCATCTTCCAGAGGTTGGAAGATGCATAGACAGATGTCCAGATGTTTTCTCATACAAACTTAATGAAATTGAACAAATTCTTCCTTACACCATCCTACCCACCTCATCCTCAGTCTGTTCAAACTGCTTCTGCACCAGGAGGGGTTCAGATTTGACATCAGGAAAAAATTCTTCCCTCAAAGGGCTCTCAGGCACTGGAACAGCTGCCCAGGGAGGTGGTGGAATCCTCATCCCTGGAGGTGTTTATAAGATGCGTAGATGAGGTGCTCAGGGATGTGCTTTGGTAGTGGACAGGTACGGTTGGACTCGATGATCTCAAAGGTCTTTTCCAACCTAACAATACTATGATGCTGTGATTCTATCCCAGTGTATAACCCTGGCTAAACAACTGCACCTTGCACTGTGTGTGCACGGTGGTTCAGGAGCCACCATGCGCTGCCAAAGGCCGGGCTCAAGTCAGAGCTGAGGGGAGACAGAAGAGAAGAGAAAGATCACGTGAAGTTTCTGACTGCAAAGGCTTGTGCTCTAATTAAAACACAGGCAATGCAATTTCCTAATCAATAAACATTCTTCAAAAAAACTGCTTTTATGAAATCTTTAAAAAGAGAAAATATACAACAAAAAAGCCCCACAGATCATTAATATATTATTTATTTCTCTGTCTCATTTAGCTAAAAGCACTGCAGTGGAGACTGGTTCCTAAAAGTGTGTGGATTGCCACTGTTGGATTGCCAGCAGCCGTGTTCAACGCAAGAACTAAGCATCGCAGTCTTCTGACAACTTTGCATCTCCTGTTGCCATAGAAATGGACTGGAGCTCACTGCAAGCTGGGTAATGGGCTGTAAAATTGTCATTCCTTATATTTAAAAAACGCTGGGGTGACATTAGGTAGCAGTAGTAGTAGTAATAGTAATAATGATGTCAGAGCTCACGGAAGGGACACTGTTGGTTTTATTTTGTGTTATGTTCATCTTTGAATTATCTGGTTCAATATAACCCTCCCATTTGTACTGTTGTTACTGACCACGGGGTTTCAGGCTTAGATACCACCCAGATCCAGCAGAAGGAAGAACATCACTAAGAAAATGGATTTAAGGAGGAGGATTGTTTGCTTTAACTCACCAGGCATACGGACACAACTGACTGTTTTTTCCTTATGGCTGTCTGGTTGCACAACCACTTTCCATTAGTCCAGAAGTGTTTGCTTGACCCATTGCCAATGCAATACATGATAAAATTCAATATAATTACGTCCCACATGAATGTCCTTTCATTTTGCTGCATTCAGCGATCTCCAGCTTTGCCCTAGTTTCACCGGGTTCTCGCTTGTGCTGAAAATGTTTGCCTCCAGCATCATTGTAACATCTTACCAGTCCAACAATGCTGGCAAGGAAAACCATGCTATGCAGATAAACCTGACTGTGAGAGATTAAACTATAAAAAAGTCAAAAAGCTTTCAGTGAAAAACTGTGGCTCTATTCACCAGGTGAATTGCAGAGCTGCAAACAAAGAAAATAAGAGTTAGAAGCCATCTTCTCAGCCCATAATTTTGGGGAAGAACTTGTGAAAACAAGGTGCTCATAAGCCAATCTTAACCTCGGGATGTTTCAATATTATTTATAATATTCAAATTAAATTATTTAACTTTATTGAAGTTTATTGAATTAGCAAAAAGGTTAATTTTTACTCTAATATCAGCTCCTGAGAAACAGTATTGGACACTAGAAACTATTACGTTTCTATTACTGTAGCATAGTAAGATGTGATTTTGAAACGCCTCTGGATGTGAGCAGTGAGTCTATCAATACAATACAGCAAAATGAGATACATGCTTTTAAAAAAAATTACCTGGCCCTTACAGAGGACTTGCAAACATCTTACACTGTAATAATGCTGAGTTTATCAGTGTGTAGGTAACTCTCTACCTTAATTTGAATACTCATGGTGCGCTTATTTCTATTTACGGATCAGCTGGTTTGTGGGCAGATAAATGGTTTTTGAGGTTATGTACTTCCAACGTGTCCTTGCTCAATCCTCTGTCCAGTTAAAGACAAAATTCTGACAACATTTTAATCCATTTCCCAAAACTGACTTGCTGCCTTATAGTGCCTAACAGCATTACCTGGAATTATTTCCAAGCCTATGCAGAAAGTCTGTAGAATCGCAGGATGGTTTGGGTTGGAAGGGACCTCAAAGCCCGCCCAGTGCCACCCCTTGCCATGGGCAGGGACACCTCCCGCTGGATCAGGGGGCTCCAAGCCCCATCCAACCTGGCCTGGAACACCTCCAGGGATGGGGCAGCCACCGCTGCTCTGGGCACCCTGGGACAGGGCCTCCCCACCCTCACAGCAAAACATTTATTTCTAACTCTCAATTTTCCCCTCTTTCAGCTGAAAATGGGTCCCCTCATCCTGTCCCTGCACTCCCTGATCCAGAGCCCCTCCCCAGCTTTCCTGGAGCCCCTTTCAGTGCTGGGAGGCTGCTCTGAGGTCTCCACAGAGCCTTCTCTTCTCCAGGCTGAACAACCCCAACTTTCAACTTGTCTTTGGATGGGAGGTGTTCCAGCCCTTGGATCATTTTCGTGGCCTCCTCTGGACTCGCTCCAACAGCTCCATGTCCTTCCTGTGCTGAGGACTCCAGAACTGAACACAGGACTCCAGCTGGGTTCTCACCAGAGCAGAGTGGCAGAATCTCCTCCCTGGCCCTTCTGGTGCCACTGCTTTGGATGCAGCCCAGGACACGGTTGGTTTCTGGGCTGCAGGAGCACATTGTTGACTCCTGTTGAGCTGTTCATCCCTCAGCACTCCAGGTCTTTCTCTTCAGGGAGACTCCCAATCTATTCTCCACCCAGCCTGTTTTTGTGCTTGGGATTGCCCCGACCCAGGTGCAGGACCTTGCCCTTGGCCTTGTTGAACTCCATGAATTTCTCACAGGTCCACCTCTCAAGTCTGCAAGCTCCCTCTGGATGGCATCCCTTCCCTTCCTTGTGTTGACCGTGCCACACATTCAGCTTCTGCTATATTTATTTTAAAAGCTGCCTAAACTTTGTCGGTTGTACTCAGAAGGAGCACTGCAGCGGAGATGGGGTTTGCACATCCAGAGAGGATGCTGGCAATGACAGAAGTTAGAGCTTCTGTAGCGAAAGTCATTAGGCATGCAGCCAAATTCAGATCTTAGAGTCTTTCTCCAGGCCACTCTTGTGAGACTAGAGGTTATTTCAGTTATATTGTTTCTTTCAAGCAGATTTTATAGGAAGAGGATTGTACTGTTATTCTTCAGTGACTTCTTTTTTTCAGTCTCAGAGGCCAAGTAAAGTATCTCTGACGGTTAATTAATTTCTGTAGAGCTTTCTCACACTCACTTTTGTATGGGGTATTGTATTTCAGAGCCAGGATTACGACTGAGAGAGCTGAGCTGGTGCACACTGCCACTTGCAGAATAGGGTTCAAGTTCTCCAACCCACTGTTGAAGCAGCACGTCGCCAAACTAACACGTGGTCTTCTGATGCCCGGGAGATGCTGAGGACCGGAGTGGTCAGGGTAAGCGTGATCTGCAGAAGAGGCAGCTAGTCCAAGGCTCTAGGAAGAGTCTTCCACAAGACTTGTCTGTCTTTCAGAATGATCTGAAACCTGCAGCCCCTTTTCCTCATCTCAGCTCCCAGTTTCAGCTCAAATTAAATCCCTGGCAGATCTCCCACTGACTTCAAAGCAGCAAAGTTTTGGCGTTTAGAGGAAAATCACTGCAAAGAATGATGATGCAATATAAACACTTCTGTTATAAATGCAGAATGTAAATAATGTTCTTTTATAGCATCTATTTAAATCCCCAGGCACTGGTGGAAAATAGGTCTCCAAATAACCTAAATAGTTTGGCACATTAAACTCCCAGCCTTTACAAATATTGGTAGTGTTTCAAAGAATGCATTTTTAAGTGAGCAGTAAAAAGCAATTAGGCATGTAATTGTTGTTTTAGAGATTTAATCCAATTCCCACTGCAGGCAGTGGGAGGTTTTACATATCTTTCCATGGGGACTGAGTTGGGACCTTCCATGTATGAAGAGAGGGAGGGAAATAGAAGAGGGGAAAGGGGTGGGGGGCAAACCTGTAGAAAATCCATGTTGGCGATTTCATAAGTCTACATAAAATGCACACAAGGTTTGAGACAGCAGATTATCTTCTGTTAGGCAGAAAGCATTTTCTAACCATAAAAGAACAGAGTCTCCCCTCCCTTCCATATGATGCCCCCTTCTGCCACTCAGAAGTCATATAATTCATTTAAAAGGTGGTAAACTTTTCTGAGCTTCCCAAAGATCTCTCTGTTTCCTTCTGTCAGAAGTCACAACACATAATTTTAACTCATTGTATTTTTGTAGTTGATGAGTAGCACAAATGTTGCCATAAAGTCAATATATAAAACTTTACCAGGCTAAGCCCTATAGAACTTATATTTAAGTTCTGTTTAGGCCAGACATGAACGCTATCCAAACAGGCACGTGGAAAGCTTTGAATATAAAATTTACAATCCTACTTGGATTGAAAGTTAAAACTATATTCACTTTTTAAGGTGGAAATTGGAAAGAGACTATTTTGAGCATTCGCAATGCCTTGTGAGACTCGTGGACTGTGTATCAACATCTGCACTGCAGAGGTCTGGGTCCAGCATGATCAGTATTTAGGTTTCCCCTTGGCTGATATACGTCTTCACAGTCGTTATATATTTGTATAACTCAAACCCAAGTGCCCTGGATGAATCTTTAAAATTTTAAGTTGTCAGGAGCAAATCTGAGGGGAGAAAATATCATGTTCATAATTTAGATTGTGAAATTTATGCTTGTAGAATAGATTTTAGTGTCATTTCATCACATTTCTTTCTTGAGCTATTGCAGATACTTTTGTCACTACCAAGTCAGGTTTAGATTCATTGCTTCCACCTGAAATCTAAGCGGAAGAGCAGAAGGTGGATGTAAATGAGCTGGGAGGCCTGGTGGAGCAGACGCTCCCTTTTTTTTCAGTGCACAAGGAGGGGTGATGAGCATCAAGGTGACCAGCCTGGTGCGAATGGAAGCTCTCCAACCACAACTGAAAGGGGAGACTCTAAAACCAAATACGACAAATGATTCTCCTCTTAAAACTTGCATCCACAGTATCATAAGGTTGGAAAAGACCTTTGAGATCATCGAGTCCAACCTATGACCCAACACCCACTCCCACTTGTCACCTACACCATGGCACTAAGTGCCTCATCCAATCTCTCCTTAAACACCTCCAGGGACGGTGACTCCACCACCGCCCCGGGCAGCGCATTCCAATGGCCAATCACCCTCTCAGTGAAGAATTCTTTCCTAATATCAAGCCTAAACCTCCCCTGGTGAAGCTTGAGACCGTGTCCTCTTGTTCTGTCACCGGTCACCTGAGAGAAGAGACCAACCCCTGCCTGACTACAACCTCCTTTCAGGCAGTTGTAGAGAGTTGTAGAGAGTAGGAGTTGTAGAGAGTCCAGTATAGGAAGAAATTATATAAAGCGACACAAAGCGATGATATAAATAACATAAATAGCAGCAAGTGAGGAGAAATGATGCAACTCTCTTCAGTGACGTGGCCAAAATAAGTTTGCAAGGATTTACAGCAACCGAAGAATTACTTCTGGTGATTTATAAAGCCATGCACAGCTCTTCCTCCAGGCAATCAGAGGAACTAAACAGAACACGGCGGCAATGATGTATTACAGCTTGTTTGGTCTCATTCATCACAAGAACAGAGCCCTTAAATCAAATGTGTTTGCACCAAGGCTGGCTCTGCCCTCCCTACAATCACTTGCCAGCTGCTTTAGGGCCCCAGAAAATTAACTTTTTAATTATCGGACTTCAGAAAATCTATTTTGCAATTTTTCAATGAGGTGAAAATTCATCCCATTTTCAAGGATAAACATTATTTCCCACAACCCCCCTAAAAAAAAAGCACTGCAGGACAGAATACGAGGTGCCCCTGCTGACCACAGTGTCCCAGGGAAACCCTGGGAAGAAGTATTTTGAGTTTTGCTTCTTGACCACTGGATGCCACTATTGTTCCACTGAAATAAAATGAAGTCTCCTCAGCGGTTTTACTGCCCCTGAACGGGGGAGCTGAAATAGCACCGGTATGTACGATTTTCTGCAGAAAATAAGTGGTTAGATCTGAAATTGTTAGAGGCTTTTACTGTGCTCAGACCTTTGACTTTCCTCCTCGCGCAGAGCCTCTTCTCACCGGGAAGCACAGCACCAGTCCCTTCCTTCGAAGGCAGGATACCTCCATGTTTTGACTCAAGAAAAGTGATTTCAAATCCACCTTCTGGTCATGCAGAATATCTTAGAATAACAGACTACAGGAAAGCTGGGGAGGGGCTCTGGATCAGGGAGTGCAGGGATAGGATAAGGGGAACGGTTTTCAGCTGAAAGAGGGGAGATTGAGATGAGATCTTAGAAGAAATGTTTTGCTGTGAGGGTGGGGAGGCCCTGGCCCAGGTTGCCCAGAGCAGTGGTGGCTGCTGCCCCATCCCTGGAGGTGCTCAAGGCCAGGTTGGATGGGGCTTGGAGCCCCCTGATCCAGTGGGAGGTGTCCCTGCCCGTGGCAGGGGGTGGAACTGGATGGGCTTTGAGGTCCCTTCCAACCCAACCCATTCCATGATTCTGTGATCCCATGACACCGGATCTGCACATAATTTCACACTGGTGCTTTCTATGATTAAATTCCTGCCTGGGGCTGGCACTGAGCCTTGCTCTGGTAACAGAAAGGGTGAGCAATGGTGCCGCTTGCAAGACCCTCTGCTCCCCACTTTTTTCCAGGCATTCTCCTGCGTAAGCTCTCTACACACCAACACTGTTTATCCCTCCCTGTCTGTGCCGTGCAGCCATCCCATATTTTTCCCCTTTCCAGGAGACAACACTCCTAATGGTTGTGTCAGGAAGGAATAGATGTTCTCCTCTTAGCTGCTCTAGTTGATATTCCACACGCAGTGACCTCCAGCAAGAGGTGAAGATGACAACTGCAGGTAGCAATGTCTTAAATCCTCCACTCTAATATTTTGCACTAAATCAAATAATTATTTTAGATACTGGTACTCAACTGGGCCACTAAAAAGACATTTTCCCCTTTCCTATAGATAGGGGAAGAGGGAAATACAGGCACTTTTTTCTTACGAAACACACACACATTCCCTCCATTGGCAATTTCACACACACACATAAAATACCTGATGTTTTGAATTAAAATCAAGATTGCTTTGTCCTAGCTGAGGGATCTCTAACCTCATTTTGTGACTGCCTTTCAAAACCCAGCAAGCGTTCTTCAGTCACGAGGGAAAGGTAACTGTCATCTATGTGCATATGGAGACAAAAATGCCAGTATAATTTACGATCGAGCCTGAAACAAATCTTCTCCACGGCTCATATTTTTTCTTTTGCAATTTTCAGCAGTTGAAGTGATTTCAGTATGACAAGAAACCTTTCCACCCTGTTTCCTGGTACTTTTTCTTTGAAAAAGAAGCCTCCTTTTTACTTTTTTTTTTTTTACTGTGGGTTCCTTTTCTGCTCCACCCCAGCTGTTTAAAAAGATTTCTTTGGCTTCCTTTCAAAAGAGCACTCTTTTACTTCTTTGAAATCCAGTGTAGAATATCAGTGTTCGTTTAAAAGGGACCTGATATTTTAACAATCTATATGGCTCAGTAGCACACGTCACAGCCTAAACAGTGACTGAAGAGGTAACACAGTTGTTATTGTGCCCACAATGTTCAACATTAGATGTTGCTTCTACAGACATTCAAAGGAAGAACCTAAGTTTAGAGTGGGATGTTCAGATGTTTGCTGGAAGGCAACCCCTGATACCAATTTTTATAACAATTATTTCACTTGGGGGCATTTTTAAAGACACATTTGTTGGCCTCGATCTGTTCTTAAAGCAGCTCGCTTTATTTCTTCAAATAACAGGAAACCTTCCTGAAACAATTACCCTAGAGAGGAGTAAAAAGAAGTCACTCATCGCTGCCTTTCCAGCTCTGGACAGAGAGCTATTGTGCTGGCTGTATTTGTCATGTTTAAACCATGTACGCAAGTGAATGAGGAGTTTCTTTGTGCAGGTTTCGGATTAAGAACTAAGGAGAAAAAAACTCACGTTAACAAGATTTCCTCATTATCTTAAAACACTTCGATTTTAAAATATTTCCTTCTTTTTTGGTTTTGTCTCTGCTTTTCAGCTGGAGGCGCAGTGTGCAGGAGGCACGCCAGGTATCTGCAGAGACAGCACGTCTTGGCAGAGCTGGGAGATGCTGCTCGCTGCTATATCGTCGCCCATAAAGTTTAGTTTAAACAGTAAGCATTTGATTTTATTTTTGAAATACTAAAGGTATTATTAAGATATTGCATTTTTGCAAAATACTTTCAGCTTGGATTTTTTTTCCCTAACAGGTCATGGTACTCGTGCAAGTTGTGTGTAGACACTTCTGCACCAGCACATGCCAGATTGAGGGGTGATACAGAATCGCAGCTCTTTCCTTGTGCTTTTGCCGAGCTTATCACAGAATCACAGAATGGTTTTGGTTGGAAGAGACCTTTAAGATCATCAAGTCCAACCATCAATTCAGCTCTAAGTCCACCACGAGACCGTGTCCCCAAGTACAACATCTACTCATCTTTTAAACCCCTTCAGGGATAGTGACTCAGCCACCTCCCTGGGCAGCCTCTTCCAATGCTTGATAAGCCTTTCAGTAAAGAAATTCCTCCTAATATCCAGCCTAAATCTCCCCTGGTGCATCTTGAGGCCGTTTCCCCTTGTCCTGTCACTGGCTACCAGGGAGAAGAGACCAACCCCCACCACATTACAAACTCCTTTCAGGGAGTTGTAAAGAGTGATGAGGTCTCCCTTCAATCTCCTTTTCTCCAAAATAACTCCAGCTGCCCCTCATAACACTTGTGCTCTAAACCTAAAACAAAGCAACCCCCCCCCCCCCCCCTAAAACTCATAAACCTAGAACAAAAAAAAATTTAAGGATTTCAATTTTAGTGCCTTTAAGCATCAGACTCACCCTAGCTCAGACTGTGCCAGGGGCCTGACACTAAGCACCTCCCTTGGGAGAGGCATCATTTGAAACTAGTTGCAGCTAAGCTTGCTTAAAAATCAGAGTACCAGCTGTGTTCACTGTGGATAACTGTAGTTTAATTGCTCTGCAAGCTCCTCACAGACCAGAAAAAGAGAAACAGGATTGAAATCTTTACGTTGCGTTGCATTTCTGACAGCAGTAGTTTGTGGGGCTCAGACTGAAAGGACTTCATTGTGGTAAAAAATGATTCTAGAAATTTTGTTTTCCTGAATATTTCACTGTATGGTTGATAGTGGCACTGGGTGAAGGCTTTAATTATTCTCTTCTCTCACTTGTATAATTATTTTTGCAATCAATAAATGATGCTGCAGTAAAGTCTCTCATGGCAGGCAAACGTGAGCGTCACTCTCGGTAGCTCCTAGGCGCATGCTGCTGCATAGGAGTGCGCAATGAATAGCAAACTCATGTCAGGGTGTCAGCTGCATATTTCTATCGGAATTTAATGTCCTAATGATTTGAAAGTGGAGCTAAGAAAATAAATAACAGCCCTGGGTTGTGGGATGGGCTTTCCTGAAAACACACTTAATGCTTTGGTGCTTCGGTTCCTATGTGTTTGAAATTATAACCCCACTTCTGCTCCTTTTTATCTGATAAGCCCTAGGAGTTTGGGATTCTGTGTGTTATTTTAGGGTGCTGAAGAATGACATAGATGTGTTTATTTGTTGACAATTAAAAAAAGATCTTGTTTTCGTGACTGGGGAGAGGTCAGATCAACCAGAGAGTGTTTCTGTGGGCACCGCACTAACAGTCTTCACTCACTGCTTTCCCCTGAAATGCTGTTTTGCTGCTTTTTTCCATTTCCTTGATGCTACTTTTGCTCTTCCTCCTTTACAAACACATTACAGCAATTTCAAGTGCTTCTGAGTGCCTTAGTGTTTGGAAATGACATTTGCCCAACTATCTCAGCAGCTGTCTGAATGAAGGAGAGCAGTTAAACGTGCGTGATTCTGTGACATTTAGCCCTGCCTATAGTGATAGCTCCTGCGTGTGAGATGTTCGACAAATGTTTGTGAAGCTTTTTCAGTTGGAGATTGAAACAGACGTGCAAAATATTGTGCGTATTCTCTGAAGATGATGTATGTGTAGCACAGGACAGGGTGGGAAGAACAACTCTTCCATGGCACGAGTTGCTATAGCTACTAAGATCAAAATTTTCCATGAAGTGTTTGCATCACTGAAGCCCTTCAACGCGGTTGGATTAAATGGCACTGTCTGTGCCGCTCCTTCTCTCATACAAGTAGTCCCTTGAACTAGAAATAGTCTGAAAGATTTCAGAAGTGACCTGAGTTGCTGCAGGCTTTGTAGCCATCTGGTATTTTATCCTCTCCTAAAAGGACTTTGGAGTAAATCCAATAAAAGCTTACTTGCTCCCTGCCTCCCAGAATGGAAAGGAAAATTTGGGTGCCCATGGAGCCTGTATCATGCGTGGAGACAGTTAAATGAGGTAAATGTCCGCACCCATCTTTAACCAGAAACAAGGTTGCAGAGACACAAATGTGAGGGTGTATCTCCATGAAAGGGATGAGGGATCTAACGCCTCATTGACACTAAAATGCCACGAAGCCGGTGAAGGGTCTAGAGGAGAAATCATGTGAGGAGAGACTGAAGTCACTTGGTCTGTTCAGCCTGGAGAAGAGGAGGCTGAGAGGGGATCTCATAGTCATTTACTGCTTCCTCACAAGGGAAGGAGGAGCAGGCGCTGAGCTCTTCTCTAGTGACAAATGATAGGACTCGAGGGCATGGCAGGAAGATGCCAGGGCAGGGTTAGGCTGGACATTAGGAAAAGGTTCTTCCCCCAGGGAAGCAGTCACAGCCTGACAATATTCCAGCAGCATTTGGCCAACACCCTCAGACACACAGTGTGAATGTTGGAGTGTCCTGTGCAGGGACAGGAGTCGGAATCGATGACCCTTGTGGGTCCCTTTCAACTCAGGTCATTCTATGAATCTACAAAAATTGGGAAGTCCTGTTCCTCTCCTCGTTCCTTCTTTCCCCTCTCTTCTCTCCTGGATTATCTTGTACTGGCTTTACCCTACGTGGAACCCTCTGAGAGACAATTCACTTGCTAAGCTGCTGGAGCCCAGCAGAAAAAAAAAAAAAAGGTAGAATTAAAGAGCTGAACTAACTCAGCTGAGGGTGCAATAAAAACCAGGGCCAGTGCAAAAGCACAACAGTGAGGACAAGCTTGGGGAGAAGGAGTGGAAGAGTGGTAGCACATTGATTTAGCTGGCATCTTGTCACTCACCCCATGGCACTGTAGGTCAAAAGTTTTGCCTGCGGTTTCTTTGCTGCGGAGTCTGCATCATCTTTGCTGCGGAGTCTGCATCATCGTGGACTCCTGATGCTCAGTTTGCTTTCTGTGGCCCTGCTTCGGCACAAAGACTTGGGGTGGGGGATTCTCTGAGCAGGCAGCAGCACCATTGTATCCCAGGGGTCTCATCCCATCTCATCCATTCACCGAATGGTGAATGCTGGTGTGCTTGGTCCACGTCTGGGGAATGATAAGCATCCGCTTTTCTACTTTTTGTTACCTAACAGGAATTAGCCTGAAACGTTTCCCTCATTTAATGCCTTTTAGACATTGAGCCAAGTGACTCTCACATAACGGGGCAGGGGTAGAGAGGAGGGACTGGATCACTCAGGTGAGTTTATGCATGTAAAATCCATCTAAATTATGCTGTACCTCCCTGCATCTCTGGAGCCTCCAACAGGCTCTGCACAGGCAGAGGTACCTGGTAAGATCGAGGTATCTGTTAAACTCAGGGCATGACTGGAACTTCTCCAGTGTGAGCTGGAACTGAGCACAGGAGTTCAGGCGCTGACCAGTGCACAGCACAACCCCCAGACTGGCTTTGGAGGTTATTTTTATGCGTCGCCACAAAGAGACGTGAAAGCCCTGTGAGCTGGGCTTTGTCGAGACGCGGTTCTTCCATGGAGAGACAATAAAGGAGTCAGAGGCTGCCACTGGCCTATTGCATAACAGGATCAGACATTTTAATGAGCTTCTGCTAGCCCATGGGTCATCAGCACTGATGATTTGTAATGAAGCAGGACACGGCTATAGAAACCACTCCAGCAAACAGCATTTTTGAATGTACTTAAGGACATGAGTTTGAATTGAAATGCAAACAAACTCTGGATCAGTCCTTCTCTTTCTGAATTACAGGAGCCTGTTTGCCCTCCTGTATGCGTTACAGTTTAATCCAGTATGAATTTAACTTTTTAGAGGTATTTTGTATATTTCATTTCCCAAAATATCCATTTTCCTCCGGTTCTTTAACATAATTCCCCTTATAATCATTAATTGCACTTTTTAGCAAAGGATTTTAAAGAATAAAGGATAAACAGGCTGCCCAGGGAGGTGGTGGAGTCACCATCCCTGGAGGGGTTTAAAGACGGGTGGATGAGTTCCTTAGGGACAGGGTTTAGTAGGGAGACAGGTACGGTTGGACTCGATCTCAGAGGTCTCTTCCAACCTTAGGATTCTCTGATTCTAAATACAACTCCAAAATGTCTCTAATAATTTATTCTGTAAAATAAATGGGGCTAAAATGAATTTTAAGGGTAATGGTCTATCACAGAGAGGGAAGGCTATGAAATAACAATGATTTTTTTCTAAATTGCTGAATTATGAAGCAAAATAAAGTGAGTCTCTAGATAATTCCATCAACTAGATGACTAGATGCAAGCAAATCCAAGTAAAAAAAAAAAAGGAAAAAACTGTTTAAGGAGTTGTACTTTTAAAATGCGGGTTTCTGCCAAAGACCTGACATCTATTACAGGATATTTATGATGTTATTCAAGAAAGCACGAGAAATACTTGATGTTATCCCCTACTGTATCCCTTAGGAACCAAACCCTCCAATGACACTGCCCTTTTCCTACACCAAAATCCTGCCTATCTACCACTCATTATGAACCATTTTAGGAAGCTTTTACTTCTCACTGCAGTTTGTGAATTTTGTTGTAACAAATCAGTGAATTATCAATACTGCGAGGCGCTGCAGGTTTTAATAATTTCCTTTTGACTCTCTTGCCTGAAAGCATCCCACAAAGACTTCTCCTTTCCTCACCAGCCCTTTTAAAAAAACATAACCCACAGCAACCCATGATGCACAGCAAAGTGCTCGGGGAGTTCTCTCTTTTGAATAGCATCAACTGCAGGAACAGCTGCTAAGTTCAAACGGACAAAGGGAATTCAGCACCACCCACCCACGTATTATCTTTTAAATCTCCAGGAGCTTAATCCTGCCCATGAACAAAGTCTGTTGTCTCACTCGCCATTCCTGCTAACGCATTCGAGTCTGTGTAAGAGTGCACCTGCAGCAAAGCTACCGTGTAAAGGTCCAAAGTCTCTGCAATTAACCCAAGTCACAAAATGAAATGTTTTTTCTGCACTGCACGGAATGACCTAAATAACTCCATAAAGAATGTATCGTTATTAAAAATATTTATTACTGTTATTGCAAGGGTACTAAAAGCCAAACTAATACTCAGTATTTCTGCAAGCTGCAGGAGTGTGCTTCCTACTTGGCCAATTTACTAGTCCTGTATAATTCTTTTTCATCTGCCTGCAGAAGAAATTATGGTCTGCTCAGAAAAAAAAAAAAAAAGATAAATAGCCTTACTTCCAGTCTTGATGACAGCAAGGTATTTCCTTGCTGAGAGTTAAATTTTGGTGAGAATTTTGAAAGGCTGATTTGTGAGCTTATTCAGCATTTTTCCATTCTCAGGCTGACCTTTTAAAAACCAGAAATGTTGAATGAAAAGGGATCTCGAAGCAGAGCGAGCAGTGTGTAAGAGATGGAAGGAGGTTTATCACAGCTATGTTTCTAACAGAAATGCCTCGAAGACATATCTTCTTATTTCCCACAGATCATGATTACCCAATTAATTTTACTAAGCTCCATTGGGCAATTTTATTAAAAGCCTCACATGTTTAGAGAGGCAACAAAGATGAAGAAGGATCTGGAAAACAAGTCTTCTGAGGAGTGGCTGTGGGAACTGTGGTTGTTTAGCCTGGAGGAGGCTGAGAGGAGACCTCATGGATCTCTGCAGCTCCCTGAAAGGAGGTTGTGGTGAGGTGGGTGCTGGGCTCTTCTCCCAAACAACAAGTGACAGGATGAGAGGGAATGGCCTCAAGTTGCACTGGGGGAGGTTCAGTTTGGATATTAGGGAAAAAGTCTTTACTGAAAGTGTTATCAAGCATTGAAACAGGCTGCCCAGGGAAGTGGCAGTACCATCCCTTGAGGGTATTTATAAGACAGGTAGATGAGGTGCTTAGGGACGTGGTTCAGTGGTGGACTTGGCAGAGTTAGGTTTATCATAGAATCACGGAATGGTTTGAGTTGGAAGGGACCTTGAAGCCCGCCCAGTGCCACCCCTTGCCATGGGCAGGGACACCTCCCACTGGATCAGGGGGCTGCAAGCCCCATCCAGCCTGGCCTGGAACCCCTCCAGGGATGGGGCAGCCACCGCTGCTCTGGGCAACCTGGGCCAGGGCCTCCCCACCCTCACAGCAAAACATTTCTCCCTAAGATCTCATCTCAATCTCCCCTCTCTCAGCTGAAAACCTTTCCCCTCATCCTATCCCTGCACTCCCGGATCCAGAGCCCCTCCCCAGCTTTCCTGGAGCCCCTTTCAGTGCTGGGAGCCTGCTTTAAGGTCTCCCCAGAGCCTTCTTTTCTCCAGGCTGAACAACCCCAACTCTCCCAGCCTGTTCTTGTATGGGAGGATCTCCAGCCCTTGGATCATCTCCATGGCTCCTCTGGACTCGCTCCAACAGCTCCATGTCCTTCCTGTGCTCAGGACTCCAGAACTGGACACAGGGCTCCAGGTCAGGTCTCCCCAGAGCAGAGCAGAGGGGCAGAATCCCCTCCCTGCCCTGCTGGTCCCACTGCTGTGGGTGCAGCCCAGGACAAGGGGGTTTCTGGGCTGGAAGTGCATGTTCCTGGCTCATGTTGAGCTGCTTATTAAGCAGCACCACAGGTACAATGTATTTAGCGACAGGACAGGGAGAATGGCTTCAAATTGTAAATGAGAAGACTAAATCAGACATTAGGACGAAATTCTTCACACTGAGGGTGGGGAGGCCCTGGCCCAGGTTGCCCAGAGCAGTGGTGGCTGCCCCATCCCTGGAGGGGTTCAAGGCCAGGTTGGATCGGGCTTGGAGCCCCCTGACCCAGTGGGAGGTGTCCCTGCCCATGGCAGGGGGTGGCACTGGGTGGGTCTGAGGTCACTCCCACCCCAAACCAGTCCCTGATTTCCGCTATCCAGCTGCCACCTGCGCCGCCGCGGGGCGGGCCCTCCCGAGCGGTCTCTTAGCAACTTCCCGGCCAGTGGGAGCGGCGCTGGGGCGCCCCGCGCGGCGCTAAAGCGGCGCCTCCTCCTCCTCCTTCTGTTCCTCCTCCTCCTCACCGGCGGGGCTGGGGGAGGGCTCCTGCGGCGGGGAACGGCCGGTGAGGCCGCTGCGGGCTGGGGAGGGCGGTGTGTGCGCGGGGGGCGCCGCGCTGGGGATGCTGACATGTGCTGCTTCTTGCCAGGCTCCGGCGCACCCCTGGGGACGAGCAGAGCTTGGATTCGCTGGTTGCAACCCCCCATTCCCCCCCCCCCCCCCGCAAGGCCCAGCGTCTCTTTCGTGTCTGTGAAGCTGCGAGCCGTGGGTGCTGCAAGAGGTGAGGTGTGAAAGCTTTCTCTGGAGTCAGGGAATCGGTCATGGAGTCTTGGAATGGTTTGGGTTGGAAGGGACCTTAAAGCCAGGCAGGGTTCCCATAGCAGCTGTAGTGTGTGCTGTCCCTGCTTCTGCTGAAAACTGACTGTGCTCTCATTGCATGGGCTGTCCTCTGATCCACAGAGTCGTGGAATGGTTTGGGTTGGAAGGGACCTCAAAGCCCATCCAGCACCACCTCCTGCCATGGGCAGGGACACCTCCCACTGGATCAGGGGGCTCCAAGCCCCATCCAACCTGGCCTTGAACCCCTCCAGGGATGGGGCAGCCGCCGCTGCTCTGGGCAACCTGGGCCAGGGCCTCCCCACCCTCACAGCAAAACATTTCTTCCCGATACCTCATCTCAGTCTTCCCTCTTTCAGCTTAAAAAATGTTTAGGGTAAGAGGAAATGGCCTCAAGTTGTGGCAAGGCAGGTTCACATTAGACAGGAGGAAAAATTTCTTCACCCAGAGGGTTCTCAGGCACTGCAACAGCTGCCCAGGGAAGTGATGGAGTCCCTGGAGGTGTTTAAAAGCCGGGTAGGTGAGGTGCTCGGCGTGGTTTAGCAGTGAACAGGTAGAGTTGGACTCCATGATGTCAAGGGTCTTTTCCAAGCAAGCGATTCTGTGATACCGTCCCTGGAGGTGTTGAAGGAGAGCTTGGATGAGGCTCTTAGTGCCGTGGTGTAGTTGACGAGTGGGAGTAGGTGTTGGGTCATAGGTTGGACTCGATGATCGTAAAGGTGTTTTCCAACCTTATGATACTGTGATTCTCTTCTGTGATTCTATCCCTCTAGTCCCTGATAAAAAAGTCCCTCCCCAGACTCTCCATGCTCGTGTTTAGCTTGGGTTTCCACATGATAAAAGAATAGAGGTTCCATTAAAAAAAAAAAATATGCTTTTTTGCTTTGTTTAAAAATATTATTCTTTGCTTTGCCACAAAACCAGTTTCAATTTGAAGCCCAGATTGTAATGTGGGATCAGTTTTTGGTATTACTGCATCCCCCTGTTTATGTAGAACGCTGCTGTCAGTGAAATAGTTACACGGGGCTCCATATGCTATCAAGGTATGGTAGGAATTTCTGGATAATGACTTAAAATAGGTGCCATGCAAAGTAAAATGTGAATGTGCCAGGTAAATTTTAGTAGTAAACTTGGAAGGGAAGCCTACCATTCATACAGGTTTTGGATTATAAGTATTCAGAGGGAGAAATGTTCTTTCTAGGTTGTTTTTTCTGGGGGGGGGGGGGGGGGGTGGAGGGGAGGCTGTAGTGCTAATATCACTTATTATTTGGGCTGGAGAGAGCGTAGGAGCAGGTAATACCAGGCTCACTGAGGTCAGTAGCTTTTCTCTGAAGGTGGCTGGCAGCAGATGCGAAGGAAAACGTTGTGAGTATTGGTTGTTAGTACAGCAATGCTTTTATCTGTGTATCCTCCCAGCATACTGCAGTCTGGAGCTGAAGTCTTTCTGAGCAGAGCTTGTATCTCTCCATATTTAATAGCTGCTCATGGATGTTTTTCACTGAATCAGAGCCAATTTGTATTGAACCTTCACAGCACCTTAAGGTGATCCGAGTCCACAATTTGGTTGCGTTTTATACGGAAAAAATGTGCTTATTTGCTACTTCTTGTGCTGAATGTTTCATTTCTTTCTGTATTCTTCTGTTAAGAGAAACAATGAGTAATTATTTTCTGTATGCTTGTCCTGTTTCTTTAGCTGTTGCCTCTTCTAGGTGAAAAGTCATGGCTTATTAGTTTCTTGCAGAAAGTGTTGGTTGACCTTGTTGCACTACTTTCAGGTCTGTTCTGTCTTTTATACAGGGAGGGTTGTACCTGCATTTTGTACCTGATGTTTATGCAGGGGAAGCTGTTCATACAGAGACATCATGATGATCTCTCCTCTGTCTTCTGCCCCAGCATTCTGTTAACGGCCTGTGATGAGCTGTTATTTTCAGAGGACTGATAATAGTAACCCTGGGATCTTTTCCTGCCTGCTAATACCTAACTGGAGGCTGTTGGTTTAAGTATGTAGCTGAGTTGTCTTTTTCATTGTGTTAGTTTGCGGTTATGCACATGCAATCTGAGCTGCTGATTTTTGTCATCCATTTGCTTAGGGTGAGGGTAACCTTCTGCAGTTCTTGTCATTCGGTCTGGTTGTTTATTTTTGTGAGTAACTCTGTGCAGTGCGTGAGCTTTCTCACTTACCGACTCATCACTTTAAATTCACTGAACAACACTAGTGCCTGCACAGACCCCTTTGGGACTGTTTTTGTCTCTTTGGGTCTTTCACGTGTCATACCATCTCCTCACCCTTCTCTCACTTATTCCCACACTTTGCCCTTCCCCATCTATAATCAGTCATTAATAAATCCCCTGACATCTTAGCTTAAGAGCTTTTGGTAGGAAACATCATGAAAAGCTTTTTGGAAATCCAATTATGCTGTGTTGTCAGGGTATATTGGCTCATTCCTTCTTCCAGAGCGCTGTAGCAGACTTCCTTCCTTCCACAGAAGGTATGTTGACATTTCACCAGTCCTATTTCTTTGCAATTACCAAGTCTGTTCTGTGACACTTGTTTTGCTCAATAGAAACCTGGAATTTAGAGGAGAACCATTCCTTGAATTCCTTGGCAGTCTTCAGAAAAACTAGTTACCGTCTCCCATTGCATGCCTGATTTAACTTAATGGGTTGGATGCTAATAAACTTGTGTTTCTTCATTTCTAACACCTGGAGTGCTAGTTTTGGCTTTGCCCGGTAAATATTACCATCTTTAGGAACTAGCAAAGTTTTGGGTTGAGTTTGGTTTTTTTCCAATCTATGAAGTTTGACTAAAGTTGGTTGGAAAAGGAGGAGGAAGGCAGAAGACAGTTCCTGAGGTTTTCCTCTTTGTGTATCTCTGGGGTGAAAAGGGTTGGTAGCAGAATGTCCTGCTTCAGCTGCATGTAGTAAGTGGTTTGTTAATGCAAACAGAGGAATGCAATTCTGAAGATTAACATAATTAGTGCTATTGTTTAGTAACAGGAGAATGCAAATGTGAAGATCTATGGTGTTAGTTCAACCTGAGGTAGGAATTCGGGAGCCAGATGAAAAATTTTCATGTGTTTCAGTTTTTTCAGTGATTGCATTAACAGAATTTCAGTCATTTGTGTATGTAAAAAGGTAAAGTTGAATCTTGAGGTAGTGGATCAGGTTCTGTTCCTTGTAACCTGAGTGTTTGAGGTGAAGGCCTTGACAGAACAGTCACCAAACTTTGAATTTTATGAGATGTAAGGCTATATGCCTATATGTGTTAAGAAGATTAAAAAAAAAAACCCAATTATTTTCTTTACTCTTGATTTTTTTTAAAAAAATATTTCTTTGTTTGTTTGGGTTTTTTTGTTTTTGTTTTTTTTTTAAGTAAAATCAAACAGAGAAATGTAGTTGGGATTTTCTGAATATGTTAAAGTGGAGACTCAATACCCCCAGGCTGGGTTGTTTTAACTTGCCTTTCCACATCACTTTTAACACTACTGAGAAGTTTAGCTGAAATTTGATATTAAAGTTCCCATAGAATGTGGATAAGTGGAAGGGTTCCCCTACTCCCCCATTTTGCAGTTAATTAAGTAACGATTAAATTGCCATAATCTTGTACACGTGGGAGGAAATATCTGGGGTCTGCTTTGATAGTGAGACCTGCCATTAAAATTACAATATTAAATAAAGGTCAGTAAAACTGTAATAGATTTTTAGAGGAAGACGTTCTTTCAAGCATGCAGTTAGCGCTGGGTGTGATGAGCGTGTTTTAGCGCTGATTGTGAACTGTGTTATTAAAACAGCTGTAGAGAGAGAATAACTGCAGGAACTCTAGGGAGGAAGCACATGGACTTCTATAGTGATTACATGAAGTTAAACAAATAGGTGTTCTGATTTTCAGGGATGTGTTTGTAAACCTACAATGTCATGGCCGGAGGGTACCCTCAATTTACGTAGTGATGTGCCTTTGTTATATCCGGTTAAAAGCCATCTGTGTGGCATCTGTGGATTAGTAGACAAGTGTAAAAGCTTTAAGCGGATCCGCAGCTCCTTTTGAGGTGTAATTTAGTAGAAGAAAGTGCGTTGCTCTTCTAAGAAAGTGCAACCAGTGCCCCACTCCAGTTTTACAAGTTGAAATACATACACGTCACAACTTGCAGTAGTATTTGAAATACACAGAGAAGCAATGTTTGACAGTTTCTGGTTCATACTGGCTTTTTAAACTTTTCTAAGACGTTGTGGTATTGGGAGCAGGTAGAAATCACCTCTCCAAAAATTCTTTCCCCCCATCCTCTCTGCCTTGGGTGGGGGAAAAAGTTTTCTGGGTTACCAGATAATGCATTTCCCGCTTGTGTCACACCCTGGGTAGGTTAGCGATGGCCAGGTGGTGTAATACGATCACAGCACAGCGCTCTGACAGGCGAGTCTCTTCTGATTTCCTGAGTGAGTTTTACAAAGCCAGTCACAGCTATTCCTTTCCAAGTTTGCGCATGATACGAAGAAATCCTAAGCATGCTGCACTGGGTGACGTTTATAATCCGACTTCTTACTGCTCGTGACCTTCAAGTTGTGATGAGGTCTGAACTCGGGCTTGCTTAATCAGCTTTCTGTCTTGAACCTTGGCGCTTTCATTGTCAATCCTTCCATGTTTCCCAAAACAGTGATTTTAGGAACTCCTCAGCTCTGTGGGTTTGTGAAAAGTACTACTTGTGAAATTTAGATTGAACTTGCTCTGGAAAAGAAACATGTATTTGTTAGTGAATTATGTAGGAGTTGTGGAACTATTGCTGGAGATTTTTGCTAGAATGGCACCTGTGGAATTTTTGAAGAATCAAGTTTTGATGTGTTATTATCATGACAGCTTTTTTAAGTTCTCTGGGTTTTGGTTTCTTTTTTTTACTTCACTTGCCCCGACAGGCACTTGAATGCCTTGGTTTCATTGCAGCTTCCTTGCAATTAATTAAGCTGTCTGTGGTTTTAGTGTAAGTATTTTGGGGAGAGGGTGTGTTTGGGGTTTTGTTTGTTGGGTTTTATATTCCTGTTTGCAGGAGATGGCTCTGCTGTTCTGTTCACGCCTTTGAAACTGGGTCCCAGAGGCTCATTTTCTGACAATCTGCTTAGGTCTTTTCCACTCCAGGAATTTCTTGCTTGGAACAGGCAGTGACACTGCCAAATGGCAGAATTGCATCTGGCAAGCACTGAGTTGCTACAGGTTTTGGAGCAAAGTCACTGAACCTGTGGGTGAAGTAATTGCAACAAGTCCCTGTGTACAGAGAACAGGCACAGAAGGAAAATCCTTTGGTAATTAACAGCAGGTTTAGCTGTTCAGTGGTTCTTTTCTCCCCTAACTCACAGTTAGATTTTTGATTTTAGTGTGAAATGCTTGGAAACATCAAAATTTGATTTTTTTGCTTCCTACCATGTGTTTTCCCAACTAGGATTTGGAGGGGGGGGAAAAACCCCACCCACAAAAAAACGAACCAAAAGGCAAGACATTCTCACTCCTTCTGTTTGGTTAAAGCCTTTATGTGTTAACTAGGAGGGCCTGGGGAGGTCCCTAAAGTACTTTTCAATCTTATTATTTTATTCTTCCATAATTACACAAAGTGCTGCTTTGGAGTTGTGCGTTTTCCTCCTCTTTATTAATACATCCCTTGCTACGGTGTGGTGAAGCACTGTAGCTACTGAAGGTGAAGAGTCCCTTCGGAATACAGCTTATCTAAGTTGCATCCACACTGTCTTCATCAGGAATGCTTATCTCTCTCTTGCATATCTCGACGAGGCTATTTTGAGCCATGGTGCTCCAGAGGAACTGCTTGGACTGGGAAGGAAATGCATCTGAGGGATCTTAATCACTAGATAGCTTTAGAGTTCGTGACTGAGGTCCTGAACCGGCAGTGGAAGCCACGTGGAACCGAAGAGATGATCTTTGCATGGGGCTAAAGGCTCACAGCATTCCCTCCTGCAGCTGACGTGGGATCGTCTCGTTCTGCGTAACTGGGTTTAATTGTAGATACAGTATGCAAAGATGATTCAACTATGAAATGCTGACAGCTCTGCAATGATGCTTCAACTCTGCAGCTGCTTCAAAGCTTGTTTGGCACACGAACCGCTACCCGAAAGCATCTGAAATTGTTAATAGTTGAAGGAAGTTTGAGTTTGGCATTTGCAAAATCTTGAAATTGCTGAGGGTGGCTTTTTGATGTGACGTATTAAGCGGTGTGCAGTGGCCTTTCCAAAACCAAAGGCTCTGGAGTCTTCAAGCTTGGTTAAGTGTGAGAATAATATAGTTGCATTTTCTGGACTTTATTGGACTGCCCTTGTGTTCATCCGTTCTGTCTTCGCTGGATGTAGACATTTAGACTGGACATCAGGAAGAATTTCTTCACTGAAAGGGTAGGCAGGGATTGGCACGGCTGCCCAGGGAGGTGGTGGAGTCACCGTCCCTGGAGGGGTTTAACAGACGGGTGGATGAGTTCCTTAGGGACAGGGTTTAGTGGGGAGACAGGTACGGTTGGACTCGATGATCTCAGAGGTCTCTTCCAGCCTTAGGATTCTATGATTCTAGACATCATTCTGAGCCTGAGTTTGTGCCTTAATTTTCTTTGTATCCTCTTGGTGTCCCTAGAGACAGTGTGTCACTCATTTAATTTTCATAGAGCGTTTCCACTGAGTGAATCTGCACACAGAGTGCAGGGCTACAACTCAGACAATCATTACCTTCAAGCACCTGGACCGGTCCTGTTCTGCTTCCAGTTGAATATTTGTTTGGGGTGATTGATGCTGTGTCAGAAAGGTATTGTAGGTATAGAGAGACCAATGGGCTGCAACTACTGCACGGTGTGGGAATTTGGGTGATAAGATCTCACAATGGCTGTGCAGCCTCTTAAAGAATAAAAGCCAGTTTGTTTGAAAGTAACGGCATATCTGAAATGTGAGTAGTATTTTTTTGTGTGCTTTCTGCCAGTCCTTAATGGAATTTGTGTCTTGACTTTCTTAACCTTTTGAAATACCTTATTAGAATGCAGGGTTGCGAGGCCAGTAATGAGAATAAACTTGTAGCTTAATTTATGTCTTTTTTTTTTTTTTCCCTTACGTTTGCAGGCTTCTCTGTCTGATGGATCCAACAGAAACAAAGCTAACATGTAAGAAGTGTCTTCTTAATCTTTAGTCTGTTTTTGAATTCCATTTTTAAAAGCACAGTTGTTTTGGATGGGTAGAAAAAAGGAAAGATTGCCTTGCAGATTTCTGCTAATGAAGTCAGCGCTTGTCTTTAATATCTTGTTCATTTCTGGACATCTTGATTTTATAGGAGAGAAAAACTGAAAAATGTGTGTAAATGAATATAAGCAGAGAGCAGAAAAACCACTTTCTTACATAAGAGTGGCTGTTGCACTGACTGTTTTCTTGCTGCCTTATGTGTGCGTTCTGATACGTAATTTAATAGTTCCTGCAAGCTTTCAGCTCATCTGAGGAGTAACTGTTAACCTTTTTTCCAAGTACATGTATGAACCTGGAGAACTATTTCTCCAGCTGGACGCTTTATTTTCTAGTGCTGAGCATTCTGTAACGTGGCTGTGCACCAGTACGAGCTCTTAAAAACCTGGTGTTAAGTTTAGGCTGCACTTTGAAATGTCAGTAAGGATTCTCACTGTCTGTGTTCTCAAGAGACCTTGTGGATAACAGAGCACACTTTTTTTTTTTTTTTTCCTCTTCCCTTCTTTTTTTCACCCAAATGATAACTTTTTTTTCCACAGCAATTAAAAAACAAAACTAAGGTTTTGGTGTCAAACGTAGAAATTGTTTATTGGAACAGTGGGCTGGGGGGAGAAAGGGGTTGAGGGAAAACATCTCGGTGCTCTGAAACTCTCCAAACAGACCCGAGGTTTTGTTCCGAAGCGTTAAATGAAAAACAGAGGTCACCTTGTTTGCTTCCCTGAAGTGTCATTGCTCACTGAAGAGATGTGGGGTTAAGCTCTCCATACCTTAAGCATCCACGCTGGTTTAAGTCTCCAGCAGTGTGGTAACTCTCGTGCTATTATGTACCCTCTTGCTGGACGGTGGGGGTGGATTGAAGGGACAATTGGTTTGTTCTTATGTGTGTGTGATTTTTTTCCTTTGGTTTCCAGAGGGCCCGTGCCGTCCTGAGTGGCTGTGCCAACAGGGTAAGGTTTTTCCTATTTGTGCCCTTCAATTTGAGAGCGGGGAAAGGCAATAATAACTAAATATATAGGTTAAGATAAATTTAAATGGTGAAATATCAACTCCAAGTTCCTTCACCTTCTCTCTGCCAATGTGTCTTCTCTAGAAACATTATTATCCTTCTCTTTAATAATCCCACTCAGACAGATTTATGTTAAAACTGCATGTAAGTTTATCCTAATAAAATAGTTAGATGACAGGAAAATATTTAATATTTGGCTTGCTGTGTTTTCTCTGCGTATCAACAGAAACAGCTGAGTTACCTTTACTGTAAATCTTTATTATTTTCATGTGTGTGTGGCATTTTAGCTTAGTTAAGTTTTGCAAACCATTAACTAAGTTTGAGTACAGACTGATGCGTCATTTTTATGGTGTAGTGTTTGCTACACTCGGTGTTTCAAATGCTGTTTAAAGAAGCAGAAAAACTTCACGTGGCTCAAGTCCAATAGTCACTCCCCTGTGCCTGCTTTAATCTCCTAACTGTATTAACTGCTATTGTTAATCCAAAATGCTCTTGCTATTTTAGGAGATGCCTACGTAACACACGTTGCCAGCGATTGTACTCAGTACTTCACTGCTGAACCAGTTGCTCAGGTACCCTGTGTTGCTATGGGAGACTGGAAGACTGTTACTGTGCCAGTGCTGCCATCAGGTAAACTGGTAGTATTTGGAATTTAGTGGATTTGCTAACTTCACCAGTGATGTTATAATTACTAAAGAGAGAGAGTGGAGTTTTGTGCATGGTGGATTTGACTAAGCAGAATTTTAAATAATGTGTAGTACGTAGAGGGCTTTGTTTTGGTTTGAGTCCTTTCAGAAACGCTGCTGTAAAATACTGTCCTTTCCCATATATGTAAAGGTCCGAAGACTTTTCAGCCACACTTGTCTTTTTTAATCACACGTTTAAGGATATCTTGTATTTTCAGAGATTTCTGTACTTGTTCTATGATCTTTCACCTCATAAATTGATTACGAATTTATTAAAGGAATAAATATTTTCTTCCCTGCTTCTGCCTAGTGGAAGAGTAAATTACAACATACACTTAATATGAATAAGATTATCATACGTTCTATAAGAATTCTTAATAAATGCAGAGCTTTTGCACCTGTGTAATGAAAAAAACCAAATTGTGTGGAGCAAGGCAGTTGGGAGGAAAGACTCAGCAGATTTTTTTTCTTGGTGGACAAGTGAAATATGAGATAATACCTTAGTGTTATTGAATCTTTAAATCTTCAGTGGAAGCTTATCCGTTTCTTTTTACATTGTGAGTTGTTTCATGGGTCATTCTAGATAAAATTCTAAGCTGTAAACTGTAAATTTCTGTAAATAACAACTTGAGTAGTAAGGGATTTGATTTTATTTTGTATGTGATGTGTCCTAAACTATCAGCCATGGGTTGTTTCTTTGTGTCTTTTAACTTCTAGATGGCAAAAATATTTTTCAGTATACCTCAGAGAAAAGGATATCTTCCCCAAGCATGAACTCACAAGTGCTACGCTTGCCACTGCCTTCATCCAAAAGCATGCACAGCTTTTTCAGTGCCTTCTGCACAGAAGAGAATATTGAACAGAGTGTATCCTATCTTGACAGGGTAAGCCAGATCCTCTTGTTTATTGGAGGTTGCACGAAGGTGACATTAAATCAATTGGGGTACTAAAGATTCACTGGATTAAGAAGGCTTTTTTCTCATTGCTTAGAAGCCAAAGTTGATGAGGTCTATTTTTTTTCTCCATATAGGATTTAACCTCATATTCTTTCTCTCCTTTTGGAGACTTGAGAGATTGATCCAGTTATTTATTCCCCACTCCCCCGCCTTGTATTTTACCAGGAATTGACAACGTTGGGATTTCCTTCTATTTATGCGGAGTCCAAAGGAAAAGAATTAAATTTAATATCTATCATAAATTGCATGAATGAATTGCTTGCACTGCAGCACAAGAACCTTCGAGCTCAGGAAGAAGTCGAAATGCGGCATCTGAAACTGCGTAGCGATATGGATCACTTACAGAACTGCTATGCTAAATTAAAGGTAGAAAACAAGATCATTCCACCAATATTATGCAGTGCTTAGGTTTCACAGATTGTATATTCATAAGTGAGGGCTTTTTTTCTAATCTGCAATTGTGCACCCGCGATCATCCCCCAAACCACCCACGATCAAATGTGTAGGCAAACGTACCGTGAGTCAGGTGGTTTGGCTGTTCGGTTTGGTCTTTAATCCTTCACTATTAATTCTTACTGATTCTGAACTATTGCCACTTTTTTCTAGGAGCAACTGGAATTATCTAAAAGGGAAATAGTTGGACTTCAGGAAAGAGACAGACAACTACAAAGCAAGAACAGAAATTTGCACCAGTTGCTTAAAAACGAAAAGGATGAAGTGAGTTGTCTTTTACACTATCACAAGTCATTCCCTAGATATTCAGTAACGTGATGATTTTATGAATGAATAGTTTCTGTAAAGGATGGGTCCAAAGTTGTTGTAATGGTAGAGAGTACTCTGGAAGCACACCGAGGGTTTCTGTACTTTTGAGTATAGCTTCGTTATCTTAACGAAGTAGGAGGAGGCAACAGGGTTCAGCCACTCTCTCAAACCTACATGAGTAGGAGCTTTTTTTGGCGATACTGTAGAGGACTGCGAAAGACTGAAAAGGAACCAGTGGGGAATCCCAGCCCAAAAGCATAGTCTCATTGAGCTTGGGAGTCTTGGAATAAACCAGATCACGTAACAGTTTGAAATCCAAGACTGCTTAGTTTGGGATTTTCCAGTCTGCTGCTTCCCTCCCTTGCTGTACTTTACGCGGCTCCTGAGTTTCTGTAAGTATTCTGTGTTCATAAACACATTCATACAGTTTGTAATCACAGTGCTGTTTGTATGTAGGAACATCCTAAATTTCCAGCTTACAAACTTACAGCGCGTTGAATATTTCAGGATTAAAACTGATGATTCAAAAAAAAACCCCAGGTATTTGACAGTACAGGCTAAGAATGTGCCTTATGATCCATAGTTTTAATGTTCTTTTAGACTGAATAGAACAGGCTGTCTTCCAGCATCCTGCTGCCCAAAAGAAGAATTTAGTTTTTGATTGTAAAAAAACCAAGCTTATTTTAAAGTGGATCCTGAGCATTAATTACTGAAGCCAAAAGTATCTTTCTCTGCTCTGTTTGTTAAAGGCATCAAAGAAGGGTGCGAGAATTCCTAGAACATGAGTTCAGTTGTACTTCAGAGCTGTAGTACTATAAGATGTTGCTTAGCGTTGGTTTCTGCAGAAAAACTGGATTATTGCAGAAGTTTGAGGTCAGAATCCACAGGTTAGGAGAGTTCAGGTCCCTTTTGTCACTTCCTTTCACTAGAAATGCAGTTTGGTAGAAGCATCATTTCACTTGCCTTATTTGTTTTGGTTTTCTGAATAACTAAAGAAATACATTTTTTTATGGGCTTGTTCTTAGGTACAAAAGCTGCAGAACATAATTTCAAGTAGGGCTACGCAATACAATCATGATATGAAGAGGAAGGAGAGAGAATATAACAAACTGAAAGAACGCTTACATCAATTAGTCATGAACAAAAAGGACAAAAAGATAGGTAAGTAGCTTTGAATTTCACTGCAGCAAACCAGCATATTCTGTATGTTAAGTGTGTTTAAGTTTGGTTGTGGGTATTGTTGAAGTTGATACAGCCCCCTTTTGTAGATTTATATTAAAATGTTACATAAGAGATGAAATATTTCATGTCAGCTGAATATGTAAGGGAATACTTTCATATTGAAGGTCGTAAAACTGTTAACCAAGCCCAAACCAGATTGACATCTTTACAAAATAAGGGGGTTTTATGAGGGGTAATTACTTGGAATCAATACCTAAGCTGGAGCCATGTCTCTTAGTTTCTTGCTACTGCTGCCATCGCAGGGCTGTGGATAGTGTTGGAAACACTGTATTGTACCCACCGGCTACAGTGGGAAAGGAACACTGCACGAGCTTTTTTCCCTTTGAGATACTGCAGTCTGCTTGGGTTAACGATGACATGAGAAGTTTTAGAGAGGAAGAAATGTCAGATAGACAGAACATCTAGTTCTGTGAAATGAGGACAAAAGAAGTCTCATTTATCATGTGAATACTCCTGTGTCGTGCTGCACCCCAAAAATGGTGTTAAAGACATTCATCAGCGCTGTTTAATGTGAGTGTAGGGTTTTTTTGCAGTGTTTGGCTGAAAATAACTTCAGTATTTTGTAACTGAAAACAATACCTGCAATTTTTGGTACATATATCTGACCTTCTGGTGGTTTCTCTCCAGTGGAAGGCAAGTCCTGCTCTTCCTTTCTTATCCCTCATGCACCCTCAATTATTTGCCAGCTGGAGTTCACTTTATATTTCAGTAAGCTGGTTTAGTGAACCAAACCTGAAGAACTCTTCATGTTATTGCCAAGTTCAGGTTTCTGCTGATTTAGTTTTCTGGAACTGCCAAAGCAGTTTAGGAACAGCTGGTTTGGCTGCTGAAGATCTTTGGGTATCAGCTGGGTGATCTCTAGAAGCCTCCCCTTGAGGTCAGCAAAAGGTATTTGTGGCACGCTCTTGGCTCTGGTTGGCTAATGCTATTTCAAGTATCAGTGAGGTCAAAAGAACAGGATTTTAAGCGTGGTTACTGTTTGTCTGATAGCTGACTAGCATTAAACTTGGGCAGCAAAGCTGTAATGACAGTGTTTTGCTTATTTTTATTTGTTTATTCCCAGAAGCAGGTAGAAGTTTCTTTGTTTCAAAGAACATGATGTGAAACATGAGGATATTGCTTACTCTAAATTGGAGATAAAACTGCTGTTACTGCCAGAGGAGAGGTTAGAGTTGATACATGTGTTATAAAAGCTGAAACAGGGATGCAGCTGACATTAAGAAATGTATAAAAAAAGGATGAGAAGGGATGAGAATTCATCATTCAATGAGTTTTCAAACACGATTTCTCTTCTTTCCTTCATTATCTTACTCTTAACTTTGTTAAGCCGGGCCATGTGCTCTAATGTGGGTTGAGAGGGATATTTGGGTAATGGTCTCTTGACAATAACTACATGTAAATGCAATTTCATCTGGATATTTATGTATTTGCATGTTGTTTCATGTTTTGAAATATCCTTTTCATTTGTAGCTATGGAAGTTCTAAATTATGTTGGTAGAGCTGATGGGAAGAGAGGTGCATGGAGGACTGATAAGACAGAAGCCAGGTAGTTGTTTTAGAACAACATTAATTGAAGCAGATGTTATTGCTGTCATGTTGTTACTGTAAGATTTCTGCTTCCAGAAACGAAGAGGAAATGTACAAAGTTCTGTTAAGCGATTACGAACAGCGCCAAAAACAACTTTTAATGGAAAATGCCGAGCTGAAAAAAGTTCTTCAGCAAATGAAGAAAGAGATTATTTCGCTTCTCCCACCTCAGAAACAGAAACCTAAAGAAAGGTCTGAAGATGGGCCAGTGAGTATTCTTCAGTTCAGATGAAATCTGTGGGGTGGTTTGGTACAGTGCTGGAGTATTTGAATTATTAGGGAAAAAGGGAACTTGTTGCAACCCTGGTAGTGAATTGCACATCCTGTGTTGTGCTTGGAATCCATCCGTGTTTAACTGTTCTGCTGCCTGTGAACAACACTCAGTGTGTTCTTCCCAGCCAGTCAATGAAGGTGTAGGTAATTCTGGATAACAATGCGATTTGGATTTTTGTCTGCCTTCCATACTAAGATGTTAAGCTCGCTTTCAAAGTGCTTATGCAAGGAAACCAGGCTTCCTGGAGAATCCATGGGGATGGAGGTAATGTCTGTGCATTAGATGAGCTTTTAGCTCCTTTTGCAGAGCTGCTGGTCAAGGAACTGGTCTTATTTCCAACTAAAATGGTCTGTGGTTTTGGTTAGTTTGTTTCCAGGTTTTAAGTATTTGTTTGTTTACGCAGGATATTTAATTTCTGGGGAACAACACGCTGCACATTCATTGTTCATCAGAGTTTATTCTTGCTGATTCCCTGCTAGAAGTTGCAGTTCTGCTTTGATTTCAGAGTATAAGCATCATCTAGAAGGTTAACTGAGCTTTCTCAATAATAGAAAGCGCGTCCCTGGGCATAAGGAAGAGCTGAAATACAGAAACCACGCATAAAGGCTGGATTCTGGGAGTCATTCAAGATGAGTGCTGTACTTGTGATAGGCTATGAAGGGAATCTGGATACTCTACGGAACAAAGTATGAAGCATTTTCTAGTACAGTAAATAGTAGGTGTTGGTATGTAAGAATACGCGTAGATGGAGCCCGACAGGGTGCTGTTTCATGGAATCTAGTGCTTGCTATTTCAGAATGGCCCCTGTCCTGCTCAAGTTGCTGTGCCACAGCCTGTGTTTCTGAGCCATCTTGGGAGCATTTGTCCAGCCCCAGAGTGATTACGACAGCTCAGCAACTTGATCTTCAGTAATGGGTGTCGGGTAGCATTTATTCCGTAAAGCAGAATGAGGTCCCAGTTCTGTAAATGGCCCTTCTGCTTTTAGAGCTCCACTGAGACCCAGGAGGGTTTGGCACAGACTTGAGTACACGAGGGGAAAACCCAGCGGTGGGAATGGGGGCTCCGTGGACTTGTGCATTGAAACAAACTCGAGGGAAAACCTGGGACTTCAGAACAGTGAATTGCAGAGCATGGAGGGATCGCACAAGTATTTGTGAACTCTTCTAACACGAAGAGACTGCTAAGGGAATGTTAAAAGCCTGCACTGGTCCTTCTGATGTAATAGTAGTAATGAATCAAATGAAGCAGAACAGCTACTGACTAGACAGTGGTAATTCCTAGTAGGACAGTAATAACAGAAATGCTTACTAGATGTGGGCCTCAAGTTGGAGTTATTTCACCAGGGTTGTAGGGTTTGGGGTTTGCTGCTGCTGTTTTAGTTTGTGTTTTCTCCATTTGCTTCATTTCATGCTATCTCTAATTTCACACTACTCTAGAACTGGAGAGGGGTTTTGTCACGGTAGGAGCATGGCTTAGTGTTTTTAGATTTGGCAAATTAATAGGAACAGAAAATGTTGCCAAAAATGGTGGCTTTTGCAGAAATAAGTTATGTATTTTAGACGTTGCCTATCCCACAACATCTGGTTTAGGTGGATTGTTTTTTTCTTAGAAATACTGGTTTGATTTGTGAATGTCTGAACCTGAGTGTCAAACTCCCTGGATGGAAAAGTCTTTCCTATACATAAGAATTTTCCTTCTCTTTGGTAAATTAAATCCATATAGATATTTAGAAGAACAAATACACTTATTTGGAGTGGTGTGGTGGTTTGCAGCTTCTTGTTTCTGCTTCCACAGGTGCTGTCAGACCCAGAGGAAGATATTGGAGAGTTAAATAAAGAGAACATGTGGGAACTGTCTTGTGAAACTGTGCGAGAGCAGCTTACCAACAGCATTAGAAAACAATGGAGAATGCTGAAAAACCACGTTGAAAAGCTGGATAACCAAGGTGACATTTATTACACGTACAATAAAATGCTACTGGTAATTCCATTTGGTGCCCTGCTCTTAGGATTTACTTTACTGACTACGTAAGCTGAAAGGAAGCTGCTGTGACCTCATAGACTTTGGGAAAGGGCTTGTAATTGGCATTTTTCTGTGTGAGTTTTAACTGTAGGCAGTTAGGGAAGCAATTGCACACCAAGCTTGTTATCATGAGCAAGGACACAATTAGTGTGACACTAAGCAGCAACTTCCTGAAGAAATAGTTTATTTTCTTTTGAAAGAGCATGCCCCGTAGTAATATTTTTGGGTGTTTTTTTTTCCCCACCTTTTTGAGGTGTTCTGGTAACAGAGAAGTAACTGTTCGAAGTCAATTGTTGTGAAATATATAAGTCCTTCTCAAGAGTCCACGCTTGCCACATCCATGCCTCTGAGGCTTCTTGTGGCATTCTAGAGCTGATGGGATGGTGCTGGACTCTCCTCATTTCCAGCTGTTATACAGCATTAGAAGACAGCTAAAAATATATAAAAATTCTTTCCTAGTATTATTTACCCATGCAAGCAAATGCTGCTGCTGCTGCAGGGATGTCTGCAGTCAAGAATAAGACGTGTGTGATTGCACATAAAAGAGCAGATGGTCTCTGAGAACACATTTATACCATAGAAGGGATTTTAGGAACACTTTTGCAGAGTAATGCTTGATTTGGTGTAACTGACTGCAAAAATAGTTGTAAGCGTCAGGAAAAATGTTTCAAGTACTTGGTTTTTTGAGTCACCTTTGATTTTTATTTATTTATTTTATTTTTTGATTTAGAGAGATGACCTAGTCCTTGAGGATTCAATTAATATTCAAAAGCTGGCATCAGGGGATCAAAAGTTGGCTCATTACAATCACTGTGATAGCTATGCATGAAGTTAAATAAAGCAATATGTAATTACACAAAATACATTTTATTCCCTACTAATTCATTCCCTTACTGAGGTGAAAATACGCACACAGTGTTTGTTAGTTCCATTTCTCCTTCGTGGGACTTGAAGGGAAAGGCTTTCTTTTTATATCTGTGATAAATATAGTTACTGTCATATTTTTATGAACACACGAGCCCTTGAAAAATGGTCTCAGAAGAATTGGCTGACAGCATGTGAGAGAAAAGAAGCCTTCAGTTGTCTTGATTTTCCTTTTAAATCACTGCTGAAATAAGCGGGGTTTTGTGTGACGCTTGTTGGAGTGCAGACGCTTGATTTACCTTGGGGAATGTGAAACAGCTATGTTCTCGTTGCCTTTTTTCTGCACTGGATTTTGTGCATAATTGCACGTGTAGCACCAATTCTGGACCTCTTGTGTCTAAAAAGTGCTTTTGAATACAGTGTGTGTCTGTCTTTCAGTATGAAACAAACGGTCTAAATCTTTTGCTATTGCTGTGAGTCCCCGATGAGAGGGATTTTGTTTGTTAAATAGTTTTTGGTTTGGGTTTTTTTTTTCCCCTCCCTCTTAGTGTCACGTGTACATTCAGGAGCTTTGAATGACAAAGATGTCATTTCAAGAGAAGACCATGAGCTGGAAACTGAAAAGCTGGAGTTAGAAATTCAGCAATGTAAAGAAATGATCAAAACTCAGCAACAGCTTTTACAGGTAGTAGGCTTTAATTTTTATTTTCCTCAACTGAATCTAAGCTTTTTGGGTTTATAATGTGCTGCTTTTCTCACCTCTGGGCCTTTTTCTATTCTTTGATAATGCTTTTTAGATTAAATACCTTCATGGTTGGAGCCAGTGTTGGTGTGCTAGGGGTTGGTTAGTTCTTTAATGGGTTTGTAATCCTGGTAGGAATAATTTTGAGGGATAAACAAAGCTGAGGAAGGCTGAGGTCAGCTGCCTGAGCAGGGACAGACTTCTTGCAGTCTGAAACTCTGCCTCCACCAACTTGAAACTTATTAGATTGTTTTCATATTTAACTTCATTTTTCTGATACAACTGAACCTGTGGAAATACTGCACTTGTGAACCCTCAGTCCCAAATTACTGTTTGTCTTTTTGTGGCTTTGTATCTGCAGCAGCAGCTTATGTCTCCATGTGACGATGACACCACACTGTTACTACAGGACTGCTATTTGTTGGAAGAAAAGGAGCGTCTTCAGGAAGAATGGAGGCTGTTCCGAGAGCAAAAAAAGAATTTTGAGAAAGAACGAAGAAGTTTTACGGAAGCTGCTATTAGATTAGGACTTGAGGTATTAGAAAAGTGGAAAGGTATTAGAGATAGGAACTCCTGTGGAAGATGAGTTATGATTAAGTGGTTTTACTGTTACACTGAATTGCGGCCACCCAACAATATCTGTTTGACATCTATAGAGACAGATCATTTCCACGCTGTATAAAACATCTTTGGTCATTGTAAGAGAGAATTCTGTTGGCATGTCAAAAATCCAAGTTTATGTATTGGAAAATACAGTTGCTGCCACTAGAACAACCCAGTTCTGTTTCAGCTCTTGAAATTTCTAAGTACTTCCAAAAATCAGTCTTAAATTCACTAAATCCTGTATTAGATGCTGCTTAAGTTTGGTTTCCTACGAAAGGAAGATCTGTGTGGTTAGCAGTCACATTTGGCTGCAGGCTTGACTTCTCAAAGGTACTCGGACTCCTGAACTCTCATGAAAACGAGTAATTCTTGCAGAAACAAAACTCATTGCTGCCTTTGTAGGGACGTTTTCTGTTCTGGTAGTTAAGCTGGCCAGTAACCATGTGTACTGGAAGGCGGTCAGGGTAGATGTGTCGTCTAAATGAGCTCTAGCATTGTGTGTCTTTTGGTCTGGCCAATAATTTGGACCAGGAACATGAAGGGCCTTAGGAGTTTAGCAGACAAGGCAGGTCATGATCATGTGGTTGTGAAACTACTGATGGTACAGATATGACAGGAAAAAAGAAACGGACTTCAGATTTATTGCTTACCGAACTGCTCGCTTTGACACGCGGAGGAGGAAGTTGGAGTGGGATGTGATTAAAATTCATGAAACTGTGGCTTCAGTTGGTTGGACAAAAGCAGTGCTGTTGTTCAGCAAATGTCTCAAGATTAGGGCTAGAGAGAACTCGGAGACTACTTGAAATTAAGTCTAAAACGTATCCAAAAAGGGTACATGTTCATGTATCCAGTAGTTGACTTCTGGATTTTACTCTCAAGGGAGATTGTGAAGGCACTCAATACCAGCAGGTTCGAAAAGCAGTTTCCTGGGCTCATGACCAGCACAGCCACAGATGGGTACTGAAAGCAGGGGACAAGAGGGTGCCTTCCAGCATCTCTAATCAAATGACTGTGGGGCTGGGAACCTCTGGAATGCACTGCAGGAGGTGGCCAGGTTCATCTGATCTCATTGCATCTCTTGTGACTGTTGTTGGAGATGGAATACTGAGCTAGATGGGAGACTTGTCTGACTCAAGACAGCTTTTATTTTTAGTATTATGCTGTAAAAAATTACTGTAAAGAACATAAAATACTTGAGGCTTTACTTGAGGTCCTGGCACAACAGTAGTTGACGTGGTGACAAACACTAACTCAGACATACAGACGTTCTTCAGCTTTTTCGTTTAACTTGACATTTTAATGAGTTTGGGTATTTAATGTTGGACTCTGAATTCAGCTTTAAAAGTCTTGAGTGATAATAAATGATAATTGTTTGTCCAGAAATGTTTAGGACCACATTGCAACATAGGAGTAACCACCATGCTTCTGCTTGTTAAAATGCTTAAGTGTGAAAAGAGAAACAATGCTGGAAGCTTTGTGGGCGTTTGGAAGCTTATGTCAGAGTTCAGCTTGCTCTGTTTTCCACTGACATAGTAGGAACAATTTTATATAATGGGGATATCCTGTTTCACTGATTGGTTTTTGGAAATGAAATAACATGATTCCAGAGCCATCGGGTCTTTTGGAGGTTGTCTTTTAGCCACTATTTTCCTTTTCTGTGCTCAGAGAAATTAGAAAATGAAACAACCCCTTTCTTTCTGCCCCATTTTTGGATGGAAATAATCGGTGCTATTTTCAGTGTCATTTTTATTTGTTTAGGAGAAGGCTCCGGGCTGAGTTTTAGGCAGTAATCCCTGCTGCTATCTGCCCAGGAATGAGGGCTACCTCCAAGAGGTGGCGCTGCACCGAGGGGGAAGGGGAGCATAGGAGGCAGCGGTAGGAGATTGTGTCACTGGAATGCAGAAGAGTAAAATGAAAGGATTAGTCAGACCTCTGTGAGACAAACAGTGGGGTCTGGCTTGTAAATAAATACCTCCTCAGCTAATCCTTGTTGGATTCAAAAGCTTGCTTGCATGACTTTTCCAACCTTGTGATACTGTGATGACTAATTCTCTGTTAAACCACTGGCTCTCCTTACTGACGTGGGCATGTTACAGCTTCTGCTTTCTTGGGATAGCATCGATTTAACCTGGACTATGCTTGTACCTGTGGTCGTGAGTGTAAACTGGTCTTTCTTTTCCCAGAGAAAGGCATTTGAAGAAGATAGAGGAGCGTGGTTGAAGCAACAGTTCTTAAGTATTTCTACTGATTACAAGCACTCTGAAAATGTGACAACTTCAAGTGCCTTCTTAGGAAGCAAGTATTGGTTCAAACTCTGTTACTGTAATGTCTTTCCCCTCCCTGTTAACTAGAAGGTGCAAATATGAACAGAATTATTAAACCCAACCAAACAAAAGAAACAAAACTTACCCAGACTTACGCATTTGGAGGCCAGTCACAAGTGGTCTTCCCAAGGCTCAGTATTTATCCGTGATCTGGATGAAAGAATTGAGTCCACCCTTAGCTAGTTTGTGGATGACACCAAGCTGGGTGGTAGTGTCAGCATGCTTGAGGGAGGGTAGGGAGGCTCTGCAGAGGGATCTGGACAGGCTGGATCGATGGGCTGAGACCAGCGGGATGAGGTTCAACAAGGCCAAGTGCAGAGTCCTGCACTGGGGACACAACAACCCCGTGCAGCATTACAGGCCTGGGGAGGAGTGGCTGGAGAGCTGCCTGGCAGAGAAGGACCTAGGGGTGTTGGTTGACAGCCGGCTGAATGTGAGCCAGCAGTGGCCAAGAGAGCCAATGGCATCTTGGCCTGTGTCAGATACAGCACAGCCAGCAGGAGCAGGGAGGTGGTTGTGCCCCTGTGCTCAGCACTGGTGAGGCTGCCCCTGGAGCGCTGGGTTCTGTTTTGGGCCCCTCACTCCAAGGATAATGAGGGCCTGGAGCGCGTCCAGAGAAGGGCAACGAGTCTGGGGAGGGGCTGGAAAACAAGTCCTGTGAGGAGAGACTGAGGGGAACTGGGGTTGTTTAGCCTGGAGAAGAGGATGCTGAGAGGAGACCTCATCACTGTCTACAACAGCCTGAAAGGAGGCTGTGATGGAGTGGGTGCTGACAGGTGACAGGTTGAGAGGAAACGGCCTTAATTTACACCACAGGAAAGTTCAGATTAGATATTGGGAAAAATTTCTTCACCAAAAGGGTTCTCAGGCACTGGAACGGCTGCCCAGGGAGGTGGTGGAGTCACCATCCCTGGAAGTGTTTAAAAGATGGATGGATGAGATGCTCAGGGATGTTTTAGTAGTGGACAGATATGGTTGGATTTGATGATCTCAAAGGTCTTTTCCAACCAAGCGATTCTATAATTCTATAAAAAAAACCCAACAAACTCTACCGAGCCCACTCTTTTTCCTGATTAATTTGAACCTCCCTGGTGCGGGTTTTAAAAGGGGGGCTTTAAAGCGGGATTAAAGCAGAAGACACAAAGAAGTGAGTCCTTCAGATGTTTTGCTTGCGCTGTAGTTAAACTGATCATCTGTATCTCTTTCAGGTCCTGACCAAGACAATTGGTTAGTGAAATCTACATCTCAGCAAAGGAAACCTCACTGTCTGAGTGGTTCTATTTCAGCAGAATCTTGCCAGACACCTCAGTATATTACACGGAACAGGTATCTGAAATGATGTTGCAGGTGCTTCTTTTTACAGTGCTAAACTCTATAAAGAGCACGGATAACTTCCAGAACACCTGACTGGAAGTTTATGATTGATATAAAACGTAATGTCATATCCCAAACCCAGTATCACGATTCAATTTGAAGCACGATTTGTAAGTGAATATGTGGTGACTTGCGTTGTAACGTTCTCTTTTTCCCGGTTCCAGTCTTGCATCAAAACCCTCTGCTAGAGACAGCAAGCCCAGTCAGTGGGGGGAAAGCGACGGAGAAGAGACGGAGTATTGCACAAAGTCCTGGGAAGACTCTGGAGCCAGCACTCTGCTATGTAGAAACTTGCACCTAGAACAAATGCCTTAGACTTCTAGGGTCAGCTGCTGGGTTTGCTGTTAGAGATTTGTTCTTAAACTCATGACTAAAGTGAAACAGAATGCTGTGAGTTGGACCAGTCTTCAGATCACCACGTATCCTCTAGAATTGTGGTGTGTATGTGTGTGCACAGGGCTTTTATTTTTTAGGTGATTTTTTTTTTGCCTCTTTTTCCTGCGACTCTTGAAAGAAGATAATTTAAAAATATATAAAAACTTTTGATATTTTTCTAGTAACAGAAACTCTGATTCTGTGGATGAGGCAATGGTCTGAAACTTTGACTGTAATGAAATACTAGATCCTAACGTCACTTTTCATCACAGACAGAGATAGCACTTTTAGAAATCATTTAATTATTGGAAGCATTTAATTATTGGAAGTTTGTCTGAAGTGTAGCTGGCATTAAAACTTCTTTTGCCTCAACTTGAATGTACAGTATAATGTAGATTTTTAACAGAACAGGTTCTATATTTATTGTGTGATTTGAAAATACCTCTTTGATATTTCAGATTAAAAGTGCAAAGTCTTTATATATTTGTAAATAGCCAACGTGGTTATGTTAAGAAACAGTGAAATGAAACACATGCATACATAGTACTATTTTACATGACATTTTAAATTGTTTTATAGTGATATTTAGTTTACAGATGCATTAGAACTTGGAGTGGTTCAGTCGGGAACCAAATTATTTCAAACGTGAACAAATGTGCAAGTCTATTCTAAGAAATCCTCGTTCTGTGTTTTATGTGCACTAAACTTTTAAACTACTGTGCCTGTAGGGCCAAGGTTCACCAAGTCAATAAATCTGATGCTGGTTTTGTATTTTCTTATTTTTTCCTTTTAATGGACTCAGTCTTTTTTTTTTGGTGCAGCCTTTGGGAAATCTGATTTGTTTATAGTGGAATAAAAGTAGCCAAGTAGAGGTAAGGTGTTTCAAAATCTCCTTCACCTGCATCAAAGGGTGTGCTCTTCCTTGCCCATTACTGATCTATCTCATCTTTTGTCGCATCTGTGAATGCGTGTGTGTAGCTTCACACCTCTAAATGGACTTTTTGGAAGGCACCTGTGAAACCTGTGCCTTTCTCGGTCATTGGAAGGAAATTAACTCTGAAGCTCAGAATCTGTCACTGAAAAAGCACTTCTGCTCTGCTCTTTCTCTTCTGAATTGGGTATAAGGAAATGATTGGGACTACCTGGAAAAATAGCTTCTTGGAGAACTCCAGTTTCCTGTCTTTCCTCTGTTATTCTATTGCTGCAACAGAAAAGCTGCAATCTGTTCAGTGCACGGAGTTACAGCTCGAGATGAGGCAGTCGCCCACGCAAGCCGCAGAGGTTATTTGGGGTTGGTTCTTACACAGCATCCTTGGGCAGCTTTCTGCTGCACAAGTCATGGGGATCCTTACTTCCAAACGAGTGGGTTACTCCAGGTGTGTAAACCTGTACTTGAGGCAGTAGCAATGTGCCACTAGGGGCTGCTGCTGCTCCAAAGGGATTGTGCTCTGCTCCCGGGTGCTTTATCGGGACACTCAATCACATACTTGTTGGGTAGCTCAGTTGGGCTTTCTTACTAGGCAAGTTTTTCTTCGTTACAGTCAAATAATGCCTTTGGAGAATTAAATTTACGTATTTGATCTTGTGTGCCTATTGAATGGATAAATATTTTGTACTCATTTTTTGCTTTAACGTTGTAATCCATGTTAGAGAAATGGAAATTCGTTTCAGAGCCTCTGTAGAAGGAACAGCGGTGCTGGAAGTGTGTGTGCAGGTGAGTCCTGAGCTGACCTCTCAGATTTGTGGGACTCTGGGATATAAACTGGGTCCTGTCCCTCAAAAGAGAGAAATCCTGCTGCGAGGTTTTGGATTGCTCTATACGCAGTGATGGAGAAGCTTTTAAATCTTGAAGGTGGTGCTAATGATGGTATGAATGCTGCTGGTGGGCTGGTTGCTGGTATGGTGCTGTTACAATGCTTTGTGTTGGAAATGACTCAGGATCTTTCTTATTTGGGGACTGCAGGCAGGAAGGTGCTGCAGGTGTGTCCTACACACAGGTGCAGGGCTGGGATGGCAGTGCAAGTGACCTGCCTGAGCAGGAATAAGGAGTGCTCGCTGCCAGTGACTCAATAATGTGCAGTTATCGTTAGCTCAGCATCATATGGAGGAGGTGAGTGGTTCTCTTAAACAAGGCTGGTTTATTCCACAGAATCGGTCAGTGCAGTCTGCACTGCTGCTTTTTCAGTTTAAATGATGAGTGCTTTTACCGTAAGTATCAGCCTGGTGAGGTAGGAGAACTTACTCTCCAGGGTTAGATTACAGCTGTTATTTTATCTCTTCCCCTTTCACCCCTAGTGCCTGAGGATGATAGAATCTGGCTTTTACAAAACAGACTGTAGAGCAAAAAATTAATAAATGAAAACTTTTCTTAAGTAAGCTTTCTTCCTACAAACCAGCCCTCTTGTGAAATTGAAGAACTGCTTGCACCAGCTTCTTCAGCGTTGCTTGGTTTCAATTGCAGCAGGACAGAAGTATTCCTGTGTGTAGGGAAAGAATCCTAGCTCCTTGTAGGGGTTAATTCTATGTGCACTTTACCTGGGCCAAGGTAACAATTCATACATCATTAATATCAATTTAAACAGGTTATTCTTGAAAATAAGTAATTACAGGGTAATGTCAATTCTGTGTATGTTAAATTTACTCAGCTACTCCTTAGTGCTTTTTTTTTACCCCCTTTTTATGTAATTTGCAGTTACTACAAAGCTTTTGTGTGTGAAGACATGCAGGACACTTTGCTTTTTACCTTTTTTTTTTTTTTTTTCTCCTTCCACCCTCACCTAATTTATGAGAGAAGTAGATCATAGAATTATAGAATCATAAGGTTGGAAGAGACCTCCAAGCTCGAGTCCAACCGTACCTGTCTCCAAACTCAACCGTGTCACTAAGGAACTCATCTACCCATCTAAGATGACAAGATACAAAAAGTTGATAAGAGTTGGATCCAAAAGCTGATCCCAAAAGAAATGTTCGCATCGTCTGTTTTACTTGTTACTTTCAGACAATACACCTGACTTCCAGTGTTCACTATGCCCAGCACTTTATTCAAAAAAATAAAGAAACAGTTAAAAAAGGAATTCTCATGGCACAGATATGTTGTAGTTTTCACACTAACATGGTGCTCGTGTTCCTTTATTCAAGTTTTGAATTGTACAAGACTTACAACTACCTGGAATGCATAAAAAGTAAGTTTGTTTTAAGAAATGTTCAATGATAAAATCATTACAATTGTACGGAAGAGCTTGCCAACATCCTAGTGAAAAGCTGGTCACCTGCGGCACAAAACATCCTTGTTGCCTTGATCATAATAGGTTAGTAATCATGAAAAAGGAGGCAGGTGGTGAAGCCCTGGCAGAGGCTGCCCAGGGCAATGGTGGAGTCTCCGTCCCTGAAGGGGTTCAGAAAGTGTGTAGCTGTGGCACTTGGGGACGTGGGTTAGCAGGCACAGTGGGGTGGGGCTGATGGTTGGACTGGATGAGCTTAGCAGTCTTTTCCAACCTTCATGATTCCATGGTTCTGTTTCTTCCCCCTCTCTCCCTGGATGTAGTTTCATGCTGTGAGCTGGATGGCATTTCCCAAAGCAGAGGCTGCACGACCCCAGGTGGATTCACAGCCCAGGTGAAATCTGTGTGGTCCTGACAGGCCAAGAACAGCAGTTGCCAGTGGGATACTGTAAACACTGCTGGAAGAGTAAATAAATGATCATTTGTGGTTGTTAAAAATGTGTTTGCCCCAAATCACACTGTTGTGGTTAATCTTAAGACCATAGGTACTGTGGGAGCAGAAATAAAGTGGCTGAAAAAGCAGTACTTTGTAAATGTTGAATTAGAGTTGGGTTCACGTTTTCCGTGTGACTTAAAGCCCACAGTTTATTGCATTGCCTGGAGTTACCCCTCCAGCAACATCCTCCAACTCGGAAGCCCCCTTGCGTTTTTCTTGCTGTTATTTGTTGATTCAACCTTGCAACTCTGGAAGACGCAACCCTATGGAAGGATTGACCAGAACTCCCTCCTCCATTTTTGTGATTCTCAGTCTATTACCGTGCTCCAAATGCCAAGCGTGTTCTGTGCATCCCTGCTCGGTGTTTCTAGAAAGGACCCCTTGTGTGAACGTGCTCCTGGGCTGTCGCCATAAATCAGCGATGAAGCTGGCTGACAGCTTACATCAGTGCAGGTACTTGGTTGCATATTTGGCCTCTTAGGAAACGTAGAAGTTCTAGCTGACCTGCACTCCCGTTCCCCCTGCTTTGCTGCGAAGAGCCTCTGTGGGTTTTAATTGTTCACATTTAGCCGTCATTTACCTTGGAAGATAAAATATTTACAGATTGCTTATGAAATCTTTGTTCATTTAAAAAGTATTCCTGGTCAGTGTGACCGGAGCTGACGGGACACACTGAGCCTCTGATTTATTTAAATAAATATACGTATTCCATACACACAGGTTTTCAGTAGGATGTTAAATGTACTTTGGTGCACTTAGGAATATCAGAACAGCAAGGGTTTATCTGCCGTCGCCTCCTCTCTACGGGGATGGCCATAAAGCAGTGCTGAGAGAAGAGAAAGAACACCGCTAACGTGTGTGACACTGAGACTGTTTTGTTAATTGGGCCACTTTCAGTTAGATAACAGTTTGGGTCAGATGCCAGGTCAGCATAACCTGGGTAAAATCAACCTAGGCTGTGGCAGGACCGAGTACCAGCAGCCAGCAGTAACACAATCTGGGGAATTAGGTAATGTGTTTATGTAAATATATCATAAACAGCATAGTAAAAATGTTTTTCTGGGATAAGTAGCAATTTTTAAGCACTTCAGCAAACCGTGTCTATGAGAAAATCAATGGGATTCCAAAGGATGACTTGATTTCCTTTATTCCACCTGGAGAGAAAGTATGATTGCAAAAAGGGAAGTGTTTACATAAACTGATAACAAACTTGAGAATTCAGCAGAACGTGGCCACGTGTTCCTGAGCTTTCTTCCATAAAAGTCTCGCCATGTCCGGCTGAGCCCCATTCGCCTTCACTATGAGGGGAATCATACTCGCCCTGGCGCTCACCCTTGTAGGTAAGACTGTGATCCCTTCTTTATCTCTTTTTCCCCAGACTTCTTGAAGTTCAATTGTTTCCACTGATCTAGACCCAACGTTACATACCTGCTTTTCCATCTCTTTTTGCAGGTAGCCAGAAGCTTGACATCGGTAAGTAAATTTTCTTCTATAACCTTATTACAGTGACTTTGCCGATGTCCTTTTATCAGAACATGCTCATAGTGTTGCATAAATGGTTGTCATCATTCCCTACAGATCCCGGATTCAGTAGCAGGAAGAGCCACTTCTACAGCTATGAAGCCTGGATGTTGAACGGGCTTCAAGAGAAGAGTTTAGCCAAAGCCGGGCTGCGCTTGAGCAGCAAACTAGAGATCAGCGGGCTGTCCGAGAATGTTTACGTCCTCAAGGTATTGTGCCTTCTTCCAAACATGCAATAGGATAACGAGCTATAAATCACAGTCGTGTAATCGCACCGGGTTAATTTGGGGTTTAGGAGAGTTGTAGGGAAAAAAACCCTGCAGTGTCGGTGCTGTAGATGGCAGAGAAAGCTCTGCAAGTGAAGATTTCGGCAGTGATGAATGTTTTGGCATCCAGTGCCTTGGAGGTGTCTTTGGAAAGGGTTCGTTGCAGGTGTTCCTCAAGAATTTGCAGAGGTGCCAAAATTAGGGGTTTGCTTCTAACTCAAGGCATTCAAGTGTGATCTGATTTTAAGATTTGATTCCATTCTCAACAAGCATTTCCCAACGCTTCTTGGGGAGACTGAGAGGAGATCTTAGGAAGAAATATAGCAACTAGTTTAGTAAAAAAGTATTTTGGAAGGGAACCTGTTAAAACGAAACACTCTAAAGTAGTGGGTTTATACATTTAGTGCAATAGAAACTTTCTAAATGCTAAAGCATTTCACCTAAAGCAGAATAATTATTTTAAGGCTGAAAAAAATAGAGAGAATTTTGTTGGAATTTTTAATATTAATTTTTGCGTTAGCCTTTCTCCCTATGTTTAAAATGTCCCTGGGAGATAACAGGGATGTTTTCTGCATCCGTAGAACGCTGCTGAGCCCACAGGTTTATACTTGTTTTACAGCAGTGAAAGCAAGAGACAAAAGGATGAACTGCCGTATGGATTTCTAAGCCTATCAAATTAGTAATTGTGTGAACTTCTTCCAATCTGTTTGCATATTTAGTCCCAAAGTAATTTCGTTCCCATAAGGATCTTTTCTTTATTCCCCTCCCCCAGATCCGCTCTCCACAAGTCGAGGAATATAATGGCATCTGGCCCAGGGACCCGTTTACTCCGTCTTCCAAAATCACCCAGATGGTTTCTTCGTGTTTTACCCGGCCCTTCAAGTTTGAATACAGTAGCGGGCGGGTTGGAACCATCTATGGCCCAGAAGATTGCCCCGAGATGTGCGTCAACCTGGTGCGAGGAATACTGAACATGGTGCAGATCACCATTAAGAAGTCACAGAATGTGTATGAATTGCAAGAGGTTTGTTCTTTCCTCTCTAAAACCACTTTACTGAAAGGATGTGTCTCTTCAGGTGCTCTTTCTTCCAGTTTCTTTTTGTTTGCATCCGCTTTCAAATATTTATCATTGTAAAAAGTCAGTTTTCATTCATGTAGGAGAAAGCATCTCCATATGTGTTGGATGAACTATCTGTGCTGGATTGTTTCAAGATCTCTATTTTAAGTTTTAAAATGCAATCCTTTAAAGAAAAAGGAATTATTTGCTATGAGTGTATTCATTCTATTAACTAGGAAATATTCACTCTTCATCCATTCTGTTTGCTCATTGTTGTTGTTAATTAATTGGTTACTTTTTGATTTTAAACTCCATCCCCTGACTGAGTATTGCTCACGTGTCTATTTTTTAAGTCCAGTGGGTTTAGTTGGGTGTAACGGTAACAGGTTTTAAAACATAACTAAGACTGTTCAGTAGGTCCTTGCCTTCCTACTGGTCTTTCAGAATCTTTGTTCAGTACAACTTCATCTCATGCAGTAAAATCCTGATCAAATTGGGAAGTCTCGTTATCTCTATTGATCTGCCAGGCTGGAATTGGAGGTGTTTGCCACACGAGGTACATCATCCAGGAAGACAGGAAGAACAGCCGAGTCTCTGTCACCAAAACCGTAGACCAAAATAATTGCCAGGAAAAGGTGAAGAAGAGTGTTGGAATGGCTTACATCTATCCTTGTCCTGTCGACATGATGGTATGTGAGATGTGGAGAGATCTTCCTACTTAAGATCTTCTACTGAAAGATCTTCCCACTAGAAGGCCTTCTGACGAGGCGTGCCCATTCTCTTCCAAATCACTTCTTGGGTCTCTCTGTCCTCCTCCAGAAAGAAAGGCTCGTAAAAGGGACGGCGGCTTTCTCCTACAAGCTGAAGCAGTCTGACAGTGGCATCCTGATCACAGAAGTGACGTCGCAGCAGGTCTATCAGATCTCACCCTTCAGTGAACCCACTGGTGTTGCCATCATGGAAGCCAGGTGGGTGGTGAGAATAATAGATTCCAGCTGGCCCTTTCACCCCCAGCTGAATGAGAACTGAACCCCACAGCTGTTGGGTATTAGCTGCAAGCACTCATACTTGGAGTTTCCACATTCCTAAAAATTCAATGAACTGTTCTTTATTTTGTACCCTGGTGTACCTGGCACGGAAAATACATGGAAGAAAAGGAGAAAACTCTTTTGCTCACTTCTACCGTAGGAATGCAACGTTACTGCTCTGAATACTCCTCAGAGCAGTGGTGGCTGCCCCGTCTCTGGAGGTGTCCAAGGCCAGGCTGGATGAGATCTGAGCAACCTGATCCAGTGGGAGGTGTCCCTGCCCGTGGCAGGGAGGTTGGAACTGGATGGGCTTTAAGGTCCCTTCCAACCCAAACCATTCCATGATTTTATAAATAACCTAAAATAGGGATAATTTATGGTGTCAGGAAGAAGATGATGCACATAGAAATAATTGATCGCACTGAGTGGGTAGGTCTCATTCAGAAGACGGCAGTTTGGCTCCTCCTTGGAAATAATTTCGTTGTAGATAACTCTAACACCGTTTTGTTGCAATTAAAAGGTTTTATCCATTAACAAACTGTAAGCGTTTACAGTGATAAGAAAAATGAAATACCTTCCTGGTGTCACTGAACCAACAAACAGCCAAGAGAGCCAATTCATTCCTTCCACGACGCTTGTCTCTTGGCAGGCAACAACTCACCTTGCTTGAAGTGCGAAGTGAACGGGTAAGTGCCCCGGACTTCTCCATGCAGAGCTACGGAGGCCTTCGATACCAGTTCCCATCGGTATCATCGCAGATGCCACTGCAGCTCATCAAGACAAAAAATCCTGAGCAGCGGGTATGGTGCTTTTAGGTCTTCAAATTGCTTTCCTAAAAAAAAAAATTAGTAAAAGAGATCATCAATTCTAAGGGATTTAATTATGTATTCCCTCTCTCTCTTGTGTTTTGTAACAGATAGTAGAAACCCTCCAACACATCATCCTGAACAACCAACAAGATTTCCATGATGACGTTCCATACAGATTCTTGGAGCTTGTCCAGCTCTGCCGGATAGCAAGTGCTGATACTCTAGAGTCTATCTGGAGGCAATTTTCAGATAAAGCCCGCTACAGGTATTCCGTTGCATCAACTTATAAGAAACGTCTCCATTTTTGGAGAAATGAAAGCTAAAATTCAGGATTATTTTTACCTTGCAGGCGATGGCTGATGACTGCGGTTTCGGCTTCAGGCACCGCAGAAGCACTGAAATTCATTAAGACGAGAATTCGCAATGATGACCTTAACTACCTTCAGACTCTTCTAAGCGTGTCTTTTGCTCTCCATTTATTGAAAGCTGATGAACACGCTGTTCCGATAGCAGCCGTGAGTAAATCCCTGTGACTCCTTCCCATCTGATAACGAAAGGAATGGTGACAACCTTTGATTATTAAGTACATTCGAGACTGGATTCTCCTCTCGTGTGCACCAATTTCGTGCAAATGTTGAACCACGAATTTCTTCTGGCATTACATATTGAGAGGAGAGTTCAGACCTGTGTTTTCATGTCGCTACAAGGGTATAAAAGCCCTTCTCCCAAAACAGCTTCTGAGGATAAATCCCATTTGTGTTTGCTGGTATCGCATCACGACTTCTATAGACAAAACTCTGGTCACTTTAATCCCTTCCTTCTGAAACAAATGATGATGGTGTGTTACGTCCTTTGAGTAACTATTCCTATGAACTGGAAAATGCTGCGAGTGAAAACATGAGTTCAAATAGCCAATATTTTAACCCTATAATGAATCATATATTCTGAATAGCATTTTTTCCCATCTCTAGTCAATATTATTCTTAAATAGGAAAAAAGCAAATGATGTGAGAATGCAGCATTAATAGAATTGAGTTGCACATTGTTCTAAGGATATTCCGTTTATAGATTGCTGTTTACCCGTAATCTTTGTATTTTCAGTGTTATGCTCAGTCAAGGAAAATCAAAACTGAGCCAAATAAGCTTAGAAATATCAAAACTAGCAGGGAATTAAGCTCCTAAAAGAAGCTTGCAAATAAAATACCTGCAAGTCGATTTAATTTGTTCGGATGTGAACCATAATCACTCTGAAAATGCTCACTTTGCATAGGTTCTGATTATTTTTCTGCTCTGAAGGGTATGTAAAGCACTGTATTAAATACCAAATTATTTTCTTTCCCTTTTTTCCCCCCCAGGATTTAACGACAAGTTCTCGAATACAGAAAAATCCCATTCTTCAGCAAGTTGCCTTCTTGGGATACAGTTCTGTGGTCAATAGATACTGTTCTCAGACCTTGGCTTGTCCTAAAGAAGCTCTTCAGGTGGGTGGCTTTTTGTTGGGTTGTTCTCCATAGCTTAGTAATGTTAATTATAGAATTATGGAATGGTTTGGGTTGGAAGGGAAATTAAAGCTCATCCAATTCCACTCCCCCTGCCCTGGGCAGGGACACCTCCCACTGGATCGGGGGCTCCAAACCCCGTTCAACCTGGCCTTGAACCCCTCCAGGGATGGGGCAGCCACCACTGCTCTGGGCAACTTGGGCCAGGGCCTCCCCACCCTCATTGTGAAGAATTTCTTCCTAATGTCTCATCTAAATCTTCCTCCTTCCATTTTAAGCCATTCCCTACAGGCTCTTCTAAAAAGTCCGTCCCCAGCTCTCTTGTATCCCCGCTTTGAGTACCAGAAGGCCACTGTAAGGTCACCTTGGAGTCTTCTCCAGTCTGAACTACCCCAGCTCTCCCAGCCTGCCCTTATAGCAGAGATGCTCCAGCCCTTGGATCATCTTCATTTTCATTGCATTAGCTTAATTCTTCTAATATAGGACATAAAAATGGCAGTTGGACTTAAAACCACACATTTCATAGGTCTTCGCTAAGAAAGGCAGTGAATCATTTTATTAACGTAGATGTTTGCTTAATTGTTGAAAACCCAGTTTTCACATCGTAAGGTAAAATCCGGAGAGCAGCCGTAGCTGAGTGATTTTATTAAACCCAGTTGCTTTATTGGGATAGACCTTTCAGTGGGAGAGGGGAACGCTATGGACAACCTAGGCATTAGGAAGAAAACACCTGCCTTGCTTTGTCTGTAGCCCATCCACGACCTGGCAGATGAAGCCATCAGCAAGGGCCGTGAAGACAAAATGAAATTAGCCCTGAAGTGCATCGGGAATATGGGAGAACCAGCCAGCATCAAGCGCATCCTGAAGCTCCTTCCCATAGCGACACCCAGTGCTTCTGATATCCCCATCCACATCCAGATCGATGCCATTATGGCCTTGAGAAAAATAGCTTGGAAGGACCCCAAAACAGTAAGTAGGATCCATCAGGATGTCTCTGCTTAGTGAGTTAGAGGATACATATTGTAAGTGTAATGAATTTAATGGGATCATGTGTGGATTCTGCGTGTCTGGGGAAACAAAAGGGATTATTTTTAAGAACACAATACTGTTTTATATTTCAGTTGATGTTTTCTGCTAAGCTATAATCACTAGTCAGCAGGAAGCTTCCAGAAGGACATCAACAGTGTTTCTTTAGTTGCCTGTCACAATCAATTAAGTGCTGTGCCAGTTATACATGGTGGAATTCAGCTGCCTAAAAGTCAGGCATGTAATTTAACCGCCTCAATAGTCAAGAGGAGAGAGACACACACTTTCTATTGACCTCCTAGGCAAAATGTCAGCGTTGTTCTGCCTTTTACAGACCCTTCCCTTCAGGTTGGATGAGTCACCATTGACTCCCTGCTGGGGTTGCTGGCATGGTCACCGTAGGCAAGGCTCCTGCCTTTCAGACTGTTTAGATGTAGGAGCTATTGAGACAAGGTCCACTCAGACTGTCTTTGGTGAGCTGCTGAATCTCCCATGGTCAAAACCAGTGCTCTCCGAGGCAGCAGAGTTACTCCAAAGAATGAACCTATATTGCCTATCGTTGTTTCTTATGGAGACACTCAGCAATCTTTGAAGGTCAACAATGCAAAACGTTATGTTCATTATAGTGGCTTGACCCAATACATTGACATAGGGACATTTATTTCGGATTCAGTGCCAGCCCTTCTCCGTGATGCTGTTCCTCTACAGTCCCTTCAGTTGATCTGGAACCATGAAGTAAAAAGATCAAGAAGCCTTTCTGCAGGGATAATCACAGACTCGTAGAATCATAAGGTTGGAAGAGACCTCTGAAATCCTAGAGTCCAGCTGTGCCTGTCTCCCCACTAAACCATCTCCCATATTTCTGGGGTGTTACGTGTAGATCCAGTCTGCAACAAAAGTCTCCCCTACTGGTCATTCCAGACACTGTTTTCTTTCTGCAGGTGCAGGGATATCTCATCCAGATCCTTGCCGAGCAGTCGCTTCCCCCCGAGGTGCGAATGATGGCTTGTGTCGTTATCTTTGAGACGAGGCCTGCCCTTCCTTTAATAACGACGATAGCAAACGTGGTGATGAAGGAGAGCAATTTGCAAGTGGCCAGTTTTGTTTATTCCCACATGAAGGCTTTGTCGAAGAGCAGGGTGCCGTACACGTACAACATGTAAGCCGGGAAAGGAATGAAGTGGGGGATCATCCGTTATCAGCACTGGGTGTGCTGTCAGCTGAATTCAGCTGAATTCTGATGGGGTGCAGCTTATTTCTGTATATTGTTGTGCTTCTCCTTTTGTCAGCTCTTCAGCCTGCAATATTGCCCTTAAGCTGCTGGCCCCCAAACTGGACTGGCTGAGCTATCGGTACAGCAAGGTCACGCATCTTGGTGGTTACTTCGGTGAGTAAAAGCATTTCAGTGACCAGGAAACTTTCCCTTCCAAATTCCATTCTTAAGAGACGTTAAATCCTTTATGGAAATACGATATTGGGTTTTTCAATGAGAAATTGAATTAAATGTGACAGTCGTATTTAAAAGTGCATGAGTAATCATTTATTAATTAAACAGCTAAAATTAATCTAATGATATATCTTAGAGTCAGTAATGCAAGCAGCTGCAGAAATATGATCTTGAGGTGGAATGATTAGAAAACAACCCTATCTTTTGTTTACTTCTGTCACAGATAACTATAAAGTCGGTGCTGCTGGAGATGTCTTTGTTATGAACAGCCCGGAAACAATGTTCCCATCAGCGATCATTTCCAAGCTGATGGCATATTCTGCAGGATCGGTGGCTGATTTGATAGAGGTAAATATTCACCTAAATTAATACTAAAGCTAATTAAAATTAAAATCGACCACAAAGTTTCTTCGCTGTAAGTATATTTCAGACTGCTTCTTGTGCTCTTCCGGTAGGTCGGTGTCCGCGTGGAAGGCCTCACCGACGTCATCATGAAACGGAATATCCCGTTTGCTGAATACCCCACATACAAAAAGATAAAGGAGATTGGAAAAGCTGTAGGTATTTCCGTAAGGCAGTGTGGGGGCTGTACGGAAGAGTATTTAGCGAGGATCCTCAGAACTAGTTAAGCCCTGTCTCAGAAGGTAAACTGCTTGCCTAGCAGTCAGCTCGAGTATTTCAGTGAGAGAGACACGTCTGCAGGGTACATCACGCCTGTGATGGCTGAGATGATAGAGATCCCCACTCTTGGCCCTGCCTCCTCCCTGTCTCCTTTATGGTTGGAGAAGGAGCAAGGGAGGACAGGGGAAAGCATTGTGGCACGGTGTGTGTCTCGCACCTGGCAGGCTTTTCCCTCTCACCATTTATCTGCTTCACTTTGTTCACAAGAACACACCTTTGTCTTCAAGAGAAAGGTGGTTTGTTGCTGTGCTTTCGGGTTGGAGTTAGTGGTACAAACGGCCCAGGTCTTCTGTGTAAATGGTATTGTAGCAGAATAAAACACCCTGGGCAGGAGGTTGTTCATGGGGACAGGCTGAGAGAGTTGGGGTTGTTCAGCCTGGAGAGGAGAAGGCTCTGGGTAGACCTTAGAGCAGCCTCCCAGGACCGAAAGGGGCTCCAGGAAAGCTGGGGAGGGGCTCTGGATCAGGGAGTGCAGGAATGGGATGAGGGGAAAGGTTTTCAGCTGAAAGAGGGGAGACTGAGGTGAGATCTGAGGCAGAAATGTTTTCCTGTGAGGGTGGGGAGGCCCTGGCCCAGGTTGCCCAGAGCAGCGGTGGCTGCCCCATCCCTGGAGGGGTTCCAGGCCAGGTTGGATGGGGCTTGGAGCCCCCTGATCCAGTGGGAGGTGTCCCTGCCCATGGCAGGGGGTGGCACTGGGTGGGCTTTGAGGTCCTTTCCCTCCCAAAAGGTTCTGTGATTCTGTGACAGGGAGGAAGTCCGAATTAGTGGCACTGTCCTAATTACAGAGCAGCAAAGACACGCAAGCAGCAATGGAAGGCTGCAGCTTGGTCAGCGGTGGGTTGCATCCCCCTCAATTACCGTTTTTAAAGCGATGCATTCAGGAACTTTGCTTGTTTCTTTATCTGTTCCCCAGCTGCTGGGATGGAAGGAGCTGCCAACAGAAACTCCCTTGGCATCAGCCTACGTGAAACTCTTCGGCCATGAGCTGGCCTACGCCACTGTCAATAAGGAAGTCATGCACCAGGCTGTGAAGGTACCAAGGGCCCTTTCGTGTCTTTGCAAGATTTGACACCGTTGTACTTTTCAATCCTTAACACTTGGATCTCTGTTTTACGACAGGCTGTACTAGAACCTGCTGACAAGAACATAGTGAAGAGAATCGCCAGCCAAATCCGCAGTGGCATTGCAGGACAGTGGACGCAGCCGGTGTGGATGGGCGAGCTGCAGTACACCGTTCCGACCTGCACCGGTCTGCCCCTGCAGTATGGCTCGTACACGACTGCCGTGGCGCGTGCAGCTGTCAGTGGTGAGTTGGGAAGCATGACGTGAGCTGTAGGAGCTCTGAACAACAGGCAAAGAAAGAAGTGGAAAAACTGGAAGTTAGAAAAAGAACTACTTTTTGGACGTAGTGAAGATGTTGGGAGAGAAGCTGGGCACAGCAGATCTCTGCTTCATCTTTGAGTGTATTGAAGACAGAGGAGGTGAGGTGTGAATCTGGGAAACCCAAGAGAGGAAAGTCACGGCATTCAAGGCCAGGAAAAAATAAGGTGTGCATGGGGAGCCGAGTGCCAGACATGGGCAGAGGGGGCGGCTCCTGAAAGGTGCACACACGCACTGAGCAGGATTCAGTGGTGATTTAAATAGAGGAGAAAACAGAAGACAATCAAAGGAGAACTACCAGTAGCATTAGAGAAGGCAGGAAGAGAAGAGGGCTTGTGAAAAAAGACAGGGAGTTCTGTTTTGAAAGGATAAAGAAATAGTAAATATGCAAGTATGAAGAAGTATCAAGAAGTTAATTCAGTGATCGTACTGTTTGTTGTGCAGATTTTTAGTTTAGGCAAAACTGACTCTTCCTAATGAGGAGCAGCTGAAGTCACTTGTTCTGTTCAGCCTGGAGGAGACGGAGGGGAGACCTCATTGCAGCCTCCACGCTTCCTCACAAGGGGAGGAGGAACAGGCACTGAGCTCTTCTCTCTGGTGACCAATGACAGGGCCCAAGGGAAGGGCAGGAAGATGTGCCATGGAAGGTTTAGGCTGGATATTAGAGAGGGTTCTTCCCCCAGAGGGTGATGGAGCACTGGAACAGCTCCCCAGGGAAGCAGTCAGGGTGCCAAACCTGAAAGTATTCCAGCAGCATTGGCCCTCAGCCCCACGGTGTGAGTGTTGGGGTGTCCTGTGCAGGGACAGGAGCTGGACTCGATGGTCCTTGTGGGTCCCTTCCAACTCAGGGCGTTCTGTGATTCTGTGACTCTGCATTGAACTGGTGGGAGCAGCCCCTGCACTGAGAGGTCAGGTTGCCACCAGAGGGGACCCTGGAGGGGATGGCCTCATGGAAGTGGGATGAAATTTGACAAAGGCAATGTAAATTCCTTCGCCTGGGATGGAGAAACCAGAGCAAGTGCATAGGCTGGGCACCACCCAGACAGGGAGCATCTTTGCAGAAAAGGGCCAGGGAGGGTGAGCCGGTTCCGTGAACCCACAGTGTGCTCTTGTGGTGATGAGGGCCAACTGCACCATGGGCAGGGACAGCTCCCACTGGGTCAGGGGGCTCCAAGCCCCATCCAACCTGGCCTGGAACCCCTCCAGGGATGGGGCAGCCACCACTGCTCTGGGCACCCTGGGCCAGGGCCTCCCCACCCTCACAGCAAAACATTTCTTCCTGAGATCTCATCTCAGTCTCCCCTCTTTCAGCTTAAAATCATTCCCTTCACCCAATCCCTGCAATCCCTGACCAAGAACCCCTCCCCAGCTTTCCTGGAGCCCCTTTCAGTACTGGGAGGCTGCTCTAAGGTCTCCCTGGAACCTTCTCTTCTCCAGGCTGAACAACCCCAGCTCTCTCAGCTTGGCCTTTCAAGTCCTTTCTTTCATTTTTTTTTACCATTTTGAAATCTTCTTCTGTCCTTTACAGTTGATGGAAAGGTGACCCCCCCTATAACTGGAGAATTCAGACCTTCCCAGCTGCTTGACTCCACCGTGCAGATTCGGGCTGACATAAACCCAAGGTATGACAGGTTTCTAAGGCTTTAGATATGATCAAAGATTTTGTGAAAAGGCAGAAAAGCCCCTTTCTCACGTCTGATGGCTTCGCCTTTTTTCAGCTTGTACGTACACACAGTCGCCACGATGGGGGTCAACACCGAGTACTTTCAACACGCTGTCGAAATTCAAGGCAAGGTCCTGACCAGAGTGCCAGTGAAGTTTGATGCCAAGATAGACATGAAGCTGAAAAATATCAAGATTGAAACAAATCCATGCCGTGAGGAAACTGAGATAGTGGTTGGAAGGTACAGTGGTGATACTTTAGAATAATTTCTGTTGCTGAAATCTTACGAAGTTCTCTATCGCTGACTTTTTAGGGACGCTTCTAGAGAAGGCAGGGTGACTTTTCAGTGAGTAGCAGAGCCTTTAGGCTAAAGAGCAAGGAAGAGAAACGGGGGAGTTAAAAGTCAAGATACCTAAACTATTTAGGTCTTTAGTTTTTAAATTTGTTTATTATATTATAATTATTTTGTGGTTTTGATTTCTGTATGTTTATTATTTTATTTGAGTTTTAGAGGTTTTAATTTTAATTCTTAAATTAATGCCTTTCCTGGTTTGGAAATTCAGGGAAGTGGTGGATTCCTCTCCACTGGACACTTTTAAGGCTCAGCTTGACAGGGTGCTGGGCCATCTCATTTAAACTATCCATCTTCACCTAAAAGTTTGGACCAGATGATCTTTGAGGTCCCTTCCAACCTGACATCGTGCGATTCTATGATCCAGATGTGAAATCTTCCTGTGACAGAAGGAACTGATGGCCGTCCTGAACTCTTACTTGTCTTTAATAATATTTATACTTATAGTTGTATATACAATCCATGTGTTCAAACGTTCCTCCGTGCTGTCCCATGACAAGGATATATTTCATTTTCTCCAAAGACAAGGGATTGCAATAATTGACCGTTTTCTGTGCGTATCTCAACAGACACAAGGCTTTTGCTGTATCAAGAAATATCGGAGAACTAGGTGTCGAAAAGAGAACCTCGATTCTCCCAGAAGATGTTTCATCAAATATTGTGGAAGAACCTTTCAAACCATCAGAGAAAGCTTCCAGTGAAGATTTTGCAACGGTAACCTATTCCTTTTTGCTGATCTAGTAATATTTACCCTCTCCATGCTGCACATGCCTACGGTTTTATGCTCCCAGTGGTATTCACGTGCTCATCTCCAATGCAGCAAGGAGCTGAGAGAACGCCAAGCAAACATGCCCATAGCTCTCAAGAAGATCTTCACCATGGTACAGGAAGAAAAACTCAGAAACAAGACATTTGCATCAAGCTGCATCATCTTGGCTGTCAGCTCTGCTTTTCCAGAAGGTCACGAGATGCCAGTTTCCTGAAAAATACCTATTTGCACAGATTCATTGGAGAACATGAAGCTAAATTAACGTTGATGCCAGGTAAGATATTAAGAAGAAGCTTTGTCATCTTGGGTTTGTCGGTGCCGTCTGAAGCAGTACAAACTTCTAACATGAGCGATCGGTGTGTAGTTCAAACAGATGCTGAGCTTGACAAAATTCAGCTGGAGATTCAGGCAGGATCTAAAGCAGCTTCCAAAATAATCCATGTGGTGAACTCGGAGTCTGGGGAAGAGGGTGAGTCATCTCCATACGAGGACATTCAGGCTAAACTGAAGAAGATTCTGGGCATTGAAAATGTGTTCAAGGTAAGAGACTTTGAGCAGGGGAGGGGGGAATGTTTTCTAACAAAGGAAGCTCCGGGTTTGAAGTTCAGTGTGGAAAGCTGGCAAGGGAATCAAGGACGGGGGAGGGGGAGGGCAGTTTGAGAGGTGCCAGTGCCAGGCCTGTCAGGCAGTGCCACATCTGGAGGGACTGATCCTACAAGATGCATCCAGCTGGGGCTGCTCCTCCGTGCTGGAATAGACCTCAGCTGGGCAGAGTGGATCTAAGGGAGTTCTGCAGCTTCTGCAGTGAGTGTGGCACGGAAGTTTTTGTTCCTTGAAAGGCTGAAGCGAGCAGCTTCTCTGACACCCAGAGGAGTTTTACTTTTTAAAAACAGAACCAGATTCATCCCCTCTCTTGCGTTTCTCTTTCAACTGTTTTTGCAGGTTGCAAATAAAACACGACACCAGAAGAAGCAGCCTTCTAGGACAGGAACCACTAAGCTAACAGAGCTTGGGGCAGACCCCAGTGCAAAAAAGCCCTCCAGCGCATCTTCTGTCTCCTCTGCTTCCTCATCATCTGCTGCTTCTCCTGATCGTAAAAAGGCTGTGGATGAAGATGAGAAGGGTCAAGTAAAGCAAGCGAGAAACAAGGAAGCAAGCAGCAAGAGCAGCAGCAGTGACAAGAGCAGCAGCAAAAGCAGCAGCAGCAGCAGTGACAAGAGCAGCAGCAAAAGCAGCAGCAGCAGCAGCAGCAAAAGCAGCAGCAGCAGCAGTGACAAGAGCAGCAGCAAAAGCAGCAGCAGTAGCAGTGACAAGAGCAGCAGTAAAAGCAGCAGCAGCAGCAGTGACAAGAGCAGCAGTAAAAGCAGCAGCAGCAGTAGTAGCAAAAGCAGCAGCAGTAGCAGCAGCAGCAAGTCCTCACATCACCATAGCCATGGGCATCACTCAAGGCATCTTAATGATAGCAGTAGCAGCAGCAGCCAGTCATCGAGTCACCACAGCCATGGGCATCATTCAAGACATCTGGAAGGTGACAGCAGCAGCAGCAGCAGTTCATATTCCAAAATATGGGTAATTTGTCAGTAAATTTACTAATGTTCATAAATCACATTCCTGATGGCAGATGGCTTTGCAGGAAATGATGAGTCGACACAGCAAATTTTAGCATCAAAAATTTGTGACGTATTCTGCAAGCACACCTGCAGTCGTCGGCGGAGATGTCTGCTTCAAAGCATCTCAAAAGTTTTGACAAGTTTGAAACTTTTGTTATAGGCAGGGAATAATATTTTTTTTGCAAATTTGCTACTTTCTATCAATATACATGGCATGTTTCTGTCTTAATTTTGCAGTAGGATGATTTAGGCTTTATATAACTACTTCAAGTCTTGCGTTATGTGGTTGTGATGAAGCATACAGAACTATGCACGAATGAGAATTAGTAAAATCCTTACTTAATTCCCAGTGCTCAGGTTTCAATGTAATTGCAGCATTTCTGTTCTTGTGAGGCTTTTAATCTTCTTGTTTTTATCATTTTCAAAGGATGAACGTGAGATTTATCAGTATCGCTTTAGATCAGCGCATAGACAAGAGGTGAGTTTTCCTTTTCTCAGTGAATTAAGTAGGGAATCTGTTATGAGCCAAATGGGAACCTTGGAGGCATCTTCTTGTCTTTGTTGAGAAAAATTACAGTACTGATAACATCTAGAACGGCAAATCAACCGTAGTGGTTCTTCTGTAAAGACAGCTGCGCTCTCTTTTGTGTTGTGCATACAATGCACATTTGTGGTTCTGCAATGTAGATGCAAAGCAGTGTGAGGGACTGAGGGTGCACACTTTGGAGGAGCAAAGATCCTACCATGAAGAGCCTGCGCCGTTTGACTGGCTTTGATCCGTTGGTTTCTTGGGTTGGAATCACTGTTTCAGCTGTGTGTGTCTCCGTTCAGTTGATCCTTTCCATCCAGTTCGTCCATTCCATGTGTCCTCCAGTTGGTCAGGTCCTTCTAGAAGTAACATGAATAAGTTCTGATCTTTTGTATGATAATGAGAACTCTGTACAATTTGGCTTCTTCCGGTTCACTGTTTTTTTTCAGACAGGGAATTCTCATCTAGACATGTTCTGTATTTATCTGTTCTGAGGGGTTGGATATATTTGGACAAACAAGATTTTTAAGGGCTAGATCGTATAGGATGAGAGGAAGAGGCTTCAAGTTGTGCCAAAAGAGGCTTCCATTGCATATTAGGAAAGATTTATTTACCAAAAGAGTGGTGGAGCCCTGGCAGAGGCTGCCCTGGACAGTGGTGGAGTCTCCATCCCTGGAGGGGTTCAAAAAGCATGTAGAGGTGGCACTTGAGGACATGGTTTTGTGGGCATGGTAGTGTTGGGCTGACGGTTGGAGCAGATGATCTTAGAAGTCTTTTTCCAACCTTAATGATTCTATGATTCTATGTTCTAAGCAGGACAAAGCATATTTCAAATAATTGAGCTGCTCAGGGTTGGAATCCAAGTGCCGTGACAGCGTATTCTACAGCACTGCCTCATGCAGTTTCTTCAAGCGTGCTTTTAAGTTACCGTCCTGAGCACAATGCGTTTTCTTCTTGCAGTTCCCAAAAACGACACTACCAGTTGACCAAGTTAGCAGCACGTCCTCCTCTGCCCGATCCAGTCGTGCCTCATCTCGAGCTGCTTCCCGGGTTAGTGCATGATTTTTAGTGAGTTTTGACAGCTTGGAAGAATACCAGGCTTTTGGCCATAATAATGGGAAGACAGAAATACCAGCCTCTCAAGTTTCAAGTATCAATCGAGAGTGAGATACACACCGTAGTTCCCACACACGCTTTCCTCTGCAGTGGAAACCGTGACCCTTCACTCATGGCAATCTCACCCAACAGATGCCCTCAGAGATTAATCTTGTGATCTCTGCAGTGGGGAGGGAAGTTGAGGTATGAGGGTGTGGGTGGTGGAGACCAAGGCTGAGAGCAACCTCAGCAGGAAGGCAAACTCCAGAGGTGACATGTAGCACCCTGGCTCCTCACCACCGCCCTGTCTGATGTGCGTGGGCTTGCTCTCTGTGATAGCGAAGTCTAATGATGGAGCGAAGGAACGGGTTGTAGTGTGCTTGAGTCCCTGCTGTCACAGAGGGAGGTGATATTGAAGGGGTTTGTGACATTGAAGACAATATCCTGGATTATATTTTGTGTTAAGGTGCTGTGCAAACACTAAACCTGCCTGCGCCAACGCGTGAAGCGTAAAAGCCAAGAGAGCAACCAAACAGATAAACAGGAGGACACTAGCTGGGGGATTTTCTTGGTGTGAGAATGAGGGATGAGTACAACCGACAGCTGATGCTCGTAGTCAAATTGAGCCGCTTTCTTCCATTCACAGGCAAATATATGGGTACTAACAATGAAGCCCAAATCATAGAGCCATTCCTGTATCCTAATGATGTTTCCTTGGTATCGGCTCTAGCTCAGGAAATGACACACATTTTCACTCGTATTCAATGCAGCGATAAAACCCATCTGTGCACGCAGAGGCACATGGAAGCAGCGAGCAGTGAAGCTGGTGAAGGGTCTGGATCACAAGTCTTATCAATTGCACCAGGGGACATTTAGGTTGGACACGAGGAAAAATTTCTTTACTGAAGGAGTGGTGAAGCCCTGGCAGAGGCTGCCCAGGGCAGTGGTGGAGTCTCCATCCCCGGAGATGTTCAAAAAAGCATGTAGAGGTGGCACTCGAGGACGTGGTTTTGTGGGCATGGTGGTGTTGGGCTGATGGTTGTACTTGATGATCTTAGAGGTCTTTTCCAACCTTAATTCTATGAGTCTGTATGCGTGGGAGTTCACAGGCATGTGTGATACCTATGCTAGTATGTATTTGCAGTTCAGTTGCTTATTTTCCATGTATCCATCTAGATTTTGCATCTAAAATGTTCCATGGTAACTCTTCTATAACAATATTCTTTGCGTACTTTTCCCCTTTCCTCTTAGCTTAAGTTTTTGGGAGATGTTAAAGCACCAGTACTGGCTGCTTTCCTTCATGGCATCCGTAACGATAAGAAGATAACAGGGCTCCAGCTCGTGGTATACGCTGATGTTGACTCCATCAAGCCCCGGGTGCAGGTGTTTGTGTCAAACCTCACAGATTCAAGCAAGTGGAAGCTCTGCGTGGATGCTGCGATCCTCAATGCTCACAAGGCAGCGGTAAGGCTCAAAAATAGTTGTGTACAGCTGTATGTGTCACAAGAAAACCACGGGCATTTAAAGATGGACCATTTCTCTCTCCATTACAGGCTTATCTCAGATGGGGCCAGAATTGCCAGGACTACAAGGTTTCGACTGAGCTGGTAACGGGGCGGTTTGCTGACCACCCTGCTGTACAAGTGAAGCTGGAGTGGCCTAAAGTTCCTTCAAGTGTCAGATCCATAGTAGACTGGTAGGCTTGATATTAGGAAAAAATTCTTCACTGAGAGGGTGATTGACCGTTGGAATGCGCTGCCCGGGGAGGTGGTGGAGTCACCGTCCCTGGAGGTGTTTAAGGAGAGATTGGATGAGACACTTAGTGCCGTGGTGTAGTTGACAAGTAGGAGTAGGTGTTGGGTCGTAGGCTGGACTCGATGATCTCAAAGGTCTTTTCCAGCCTTGTGATACTGTGGTAAGCTTTTAGTCTTTAGTGGCACTTGTTCACGATATTGGTCAACTGGGTAAGACCAGCATCCACCCATGAGGTTCTGGTTGGAATGCGTGCTGCTTTTTGCTTCTTTCGACGGATAGATGAGTTTCTGAGGGCTATGGTTTAGTAAGTGAGCAGGTACAGTTGCACTCGATCATATCGGAGTTCTTTTCCAACCAGATGTTTCTATGATTCTATGATTTATTTCACCACATCCTTCTGATTTGAATTTCTGAAGGTTTTACAAGTTGGTGCCTGGAGCTGCATTTATGCTGGGGTTCTCTGAAAAAACGGACAAGAATCCTTCTCGACAAGCCAAGGTGATAGTGGCTCTAACTTCTCCAAGGACGTGCGATGTTGTTATCAAGGTTCCTGATGTAAGTATGAAATACTGTCGCTCTCCTATTTTTTCCTAGTAGAGAAGAGAAGCTGTTGCATTTTAATTACAGAGGGTAAATTTTGCGAAAGGAAAATTAAGTAAGCATCGCTTTGGGTATGAGCGATGAAAAAAAGTTTATTTTCAATCTTTTTATATTACATCCAAGAAAATTCCCAGAATGATTTGTTCATGGAAATAGTGATGTGGGTCCTCATAACGACATGTATTTCCATCTGTAGTAGCACTGTAAGCTGGGAGTAATTAATTCTCCCAGGCAACAGCTGAATGATGCCCTACACCATGAACGAAAACTGCAAGCAGAACCCAAAGTCTCACGGCCAGTGAGTCAAATGAGTTGTGTTCATATAAAGTCTTTGTTAACCAGATTAGATGAAATTGAAATCAAATTCCAAATAGGAGTAAAACTGATCTCGGCTGTTTCCTGGGAATACCTGGCACAAGTGCCTTTTGAATGTGCTTTTGAATTCCTTTTCAGGTGACCCTCTATGAAAAAGCCTTGAGGCTTCCCCTGTCACTCCCTGTGGGTCCGAGGATACCGGCTTCACAGCTGCAGCCTCCCATCTGGAACATCTTTGCTGAAGCCCCTTCGGCAGTGCTGGAGAATCTGAAAGGTCAGAGTCTTATCAGCTTTAGAAGGACAAAATCCTCAGTTTCCCAAATTACTGGAGCACCTTCTGAGTTTTTGCGGGATTATTTATCTCCAGTTAATTAGGAAATGTGCCATAATAATGTGAGGGTGGTCCAATGGGAGAGAATATAGTGCATATGGTACAGAAATCATCCGCATTTCAGGGATCAAGATACCAGTTATCTGAACTGATAACATTTAAATGTTGTGGCAATTATTTTTTGTTATAGAGGAGAATATTTTCCATGCCTTTTTTTAGAATCGATGGGTACTTAGTAGCCCAAATCCCCTGCAACCCCTACAAAAATAGCACGTAGTGGAAAAAATATAAAGCTAAAATGACATAAAACAGAGCACTAAAAATAAAATATGCCATTTAGTGACTTTCTTTTATGGAAAAGCAACCGCTCACTGGCTTTTTATTGAACCAGCTTCCTGCTCAGTTTCCCGCAACAAGATCACAACCTTTAACGAAGTTAAGTTTAACTACACAATGCCAGCAAACTGCTACCACATCCTGGCTCAGGATTGCAGCTCTGACCTTAAGTTCATAGTGATGATGAGGAAAGCTGATGAAGCTACGGACCTGAAAGCAATCAACATCAAGCTTGGCAGTCAGTAAGTACCTCCTGCTGGATGCTGGGAGCACAGAACCATGGAATCACAGAACAGTGTGGGTTGGAAGGGACCTCAGAGCCCATCCAGTGCCACCCCCTGCCATGGGCAGGGACACCTCCCACTGGATCAGGGGGCTCCAAGCCCCATCCAACCTGGCTTTCAACACCGCCAGGGATGGGGCAGCCACCACTGCTCTGGGCAACCTGGGCCAGTGTCTCTCTACCTTTCTTCCTAATGTAAATCTTCCCCTTCCAAATTAAAACTGTTCCCCCTCGTCCCGTCCCTGCACTCCCTGATCAAGAGCCCCTCCCCAGCTTTCCTGGAGCCCCTTTCAGTGCTGGGAGGCTGCTCTAAGGTCTCCCCAGAGCCTTCTCTTCTCCAGGCTGAACAACCCCAACTCTCCCAGCCTGTCCCCGTACAGGAGGTGCTCCAGCCCTCGGATCATCTCTGTGGGCTCCTCTGGACTTGCTCCAACAGATCCATGTTCTTCCTTTGCTGAGGACTCCAGAAATGAATGCAGGGCTCCATGAGTCCCCACTAGCCTGAGGGACAGTATTGTCCACGTTTAACATGAGAGGAGCTTAGATCTGAGTTTACTGCAATCGTTAGAAGCCCGTGGAATACCAGCGTTTCCCTTATTGACTTTCCATGCATATTGAACGGGATGCTGCTGATGTTGTCCTGCATCTTAGGTGACAGGAATACCCCTAATGTAATTTAAGTAGTTTAAACGAGCTTATGCTGTGCCCAGTGATATTTAATGAGCAGGAAAACGCCTTTGTCGCCGTGTGAATACAAACAGGGTGTGACCACTCTTCTCCTTAACAGTGAAATCGATATGCGCCCTGCGAACGGACGGGTGAAACTGCTGGTAGATGGGGTTGAAAGCCCCACGACGAACGTTTCATACATGTCTGATGGTAAGTGGTGCAGCAGCTGCTGCTTCCTTTTCATGTATATCTTTGGAGAGGGAAGAACGAAAGAAAAAGCTGTATTAAAGATATTCCACCACTTTGTATTCAATAAGTATTTCTACCTTTGGTTCTAAGGTTAATATTCAAGAACGTGTGTTTTACTCACTTGCATAGGAACATGTAGAGAGACCGATTAGAGTGCGAAACCCTTGAGGTGGCCAAACTAAGCAAGATATAGCTGACACGACAATCCCTCCTTTTCCTACATTACTGCAGCTCCCGCTGGAGTTCCAGATTTGAGAAGTGTTTTAGTTAAACCATAAAAATCTTGCTTGATTACAGCTTTCTGAAGTAGGGCTTTTCTAAAATTCACCACGCTTGTGCATCAATGATTTCCCTAATTTGATTTATAGGTGTAAATTTGGCTGGCATTAGAAGGCTGCTAGGTGACAGTCACGGTGTTCCTTGTATTTCCTTACTCCGTTATAGTGTAGTCAGGAGCTGGTATAGCTGCACTACTGTACAGATATTATAGACAGCTCTGTAATTGTTTCTAGAAATAAATAGGGATGTTAATAACCCAAAGAAAAATAACCCAGAGAGAAATAAGTAAATCTGTGATTGTTAAAATTGGTTTTCAGCTTTTTATAAACATCTGTTTTCTCTATATACACATTTCTACATTGTTTTGCTGCGTGTTTTGTTTTTTGAATAGAGCAGTTAAGGAATTTCAAGGGAAAAGGTGATTTTAGAAATACGACACTTGCTTTTTCTTTCTTTAAGAAGATAGTTTGTGCGTGCTTTGCTTTTGCTTTGTTTTATTTTTTCTTCTAGGTGCTGCTCTGTGGATCCACGGTGAAAAGCAAGGGCTTGTACTTGCTGCCCCAGCCTATGGCATTGACAAATTGTACTTTGATGGATACACATTCAAGGTATCGCTCTTCTTCTTCGTAAGCTTGGGTGTTGAGAGATTTTGATAGGATTCCCTTAAATCTGTGTGTCTGAGAGCATACAAAGCACAGAAGAGTGGCAGAGCCCCCCAAAACCCCGAAGGGAAGGTGGCACTACAGGGTTGCCCAGTCCTGCTCCTGATTTCTGAGTAGGAGGAGTGAGGATCTTTCACTGACAGTAGAGGTGTGTGTTGGGAAATGGGCCTGGGAGAACAGGAACACTGAGCCAGCAGCGCAGCTGCAAGAAAAACGAGTTTTTGGTTCCCGTGGATTGTTCTTACAGAATTCTTCAAATCAGCAAAACCACAGCCATTCTTTAAGAGCTGGTGAAGGGTTTAGAGGGGAAGTCGTATGAGGAACTGCTCAAGTCACTTGTTCTGTTCAGCCTGGAGGAGACGGAGGGGAGACCTCATTGCAGCCTCCACGCTTCCTCACACAGGGAGGAGGCTCTGAGCTCTTCTCTCTGGTGACCAATGACAGGACCCGAGGGAAGGGCAGGAAGATGCCAGGGCAGGGTTAGGTTGGACATCAGGAAAAGGTTCTTCCCCCAGCGGGTGTTGGAGCACTGGAACAGCTCCCCAGGGAAGCAGTCACAGCCTGACAATATTCCAGCAGCATTTGGCCAACGCCCTCAGCCCCACGGTGTGAGTGTTGGGGTGTCCTGTGCAGGGACAGGAGCTGGACTCGATGGTCCTTGTGGGTCCCCTCCAACTCAGGACATTCTGAGATTCTATAAGATGAACGGATGCTTTAAAAGCTGCACTAAAAATAATGTGAAACAGGAAAGTAAGAAATCAGTAAAACATACTGTATTTATCACCTGTGCTATAGAACCATGGAATGGTTTAGGGGTTGGAAGTGACCTCAAAGCCCATCCAGTGCCACCCCCTGCCATGGGCAGGGACACCTCCCACTGGATCAGGGGGCTCCAAGCCCCATCCAACCTGGCCTGGAACCCCTCCAGGGATGGGGCAGCCACCGCTGCTCTGGGCACCCTGGGCCAGGGCCTCCCCACCCTCACAGCAAAACATTTCTGCCTGTGTTAAGTGTTTGTGCGTTAACTTACACTGGAAGGGACCTACATAGCAAAACTCTGCTCCACAGGTATTACTTTTTTAACTTGAAATGATTTTGTCTTTTCTTTTTTTTCCTCAAAGATTCAAGTCGCTTTATGGATGTCAGGGAAAACCTGTGGAATATGTGGAAAATACGATGCAGAATGCGAACAGGAATATCGGATGCCCAACGGGTATCTAGCTAAAGGTGCAAGAAGCTTTGGGCATTCTTGGATTTTGGAAGAAAAACCCTGTACAGGAGGTATGTAAACTCTAATCAATCTAATATATTGTTACTGCAGTTTTTTTGAAAACGTAGAATCTGTTTGGAAAATTTTAAATCCATAAACATTTGGGGGAGGCAAAGGAAAGTGTTTTAAAAGAATTCATTATTAAAGAAACTACAAGTTAAACAAACAAGGCAAAATGAACAAGACAGTTGAAATTAAATAACCACACTAAAACAAAATCTTTGTTTCAGTTTTGAAGTGTTTTAGAATATCAGAAAATTAGTAAAGGGATAAACTCACACAGATGCTTTGATTGAAGCACAACAGCATTTTCCAGTGTTGCGATAGACGAGGATTTTATGGTGTGCTTGGTGCTCTCAGCTGGGGCTGTGATACAACAGCACAGCACAGTGCCCGGAGACAAACATTGCCTTTGGAAAGCCTTGTCCTGGTGGGAAGGACTTTCTTGGTCCCTGGACATGGCTTCTACATGTTTAGCTGTACATCAGCTGTTTTATTGTGTCTCTGTAAAGGATATTGGGCATCAGCCTTGCTTTAGATTTGTACGGAGCCCACTTGCACACACGCAGTGATATTCACACGGCTGGCAGTCACCTCGCGTTGTGTTTCCATTTGACGTGTGGTGGAAATGGCTGGGATGTGAGAAAATAAAACTTGTATTTAGGAATAAATTGCGGTCTGCTTGGCTTCCCACACACTTGTAGCTGGGAATTCAAAACAAGGTCAATATTACTGGGCAAAGCAATGACTTTGGAAGTTTCTGCAGCAATTTGGAGTCTGAATGACAGGGTAACAGTGTAATTCTTCCGTGATTGTTCTTGTTTGTTAAGAAATTCCCCCTTTCTTTCCTCTGCTGAATATTCAAAGCTTTCAAAGGTGGGTTTGTAGCTGTTCTGTGAGCCAGTTCACTTTGCAGATGTTTATTACAAAGTCTACCAGTCCATGTTCCTACATGGTGATCTGGAAACAAACGGGTTGCATTTGGAATTAACTTTCCCTAGCTCCATACCTCATCAGCTGATTTGAGAAGTGTATCAGTCAACGATGCCGCTTTACGTAGGATAGTTTAGTTTTCGTAGAGGAAAGTTGTTTGCAGGTTGGCAGATGGGTCAGTCTGGGGAGATGTCCTGGAACGGCTGCCCAGGGAGGTGGTGGAATCCCCATCCCTGGAGGGGTTTAAAAGACGGGTGGATGAGTTCCTTAGGGACAGGGTTTAGCGGGGAGACAGGCACGGTTGGACTCGATGATCTCCAAGGTCTCTTCCAACCTGATGATTCTGTGTGGAGATTTTGCACACAAAAGCGTAAACCCTCACTGCTGATTGTGTTCCAGCCTGCAAACTGCGGCGCTCGTTTGTGAAGCTTGATAAGACAGTCCAGCTTGCAGGGGTAGCGTCCAAGTGCTACTCTACAGAGCCCGTGCTGCGCTGTGCGAAAGGATGCTCCGCCACCAAGACTACTCCAGTCACTGTTGGTTTCCACTGCCTCCCAGCTGGTAAGCGAGCAAAAACCCTACCGCACAGGAGCTGCAACAAAATCTAAGTAGATTGTGTTTGACTCAGTTATTCCACTTGGAATAGATGAATAATTTAGCATACGGGTAGGGATGGACTTAGAGCGATACTGAGTGAAGACCTTTCCCTGTTTTCATTAATGTGTGAAAATTCCTTTAGCAAGAGAGGGGGTTTTCTGTTGTAATTTTACTATGTTTTTCATTAAACCAGAATTTAAAATCTAGGCTGAACTCCCCTTCGAGGCAGCTTGAACTGACAGGGTAACAGCACATCCACATTGATACTCAGCTGAAAAGCTGTGTATTGCAGCCTGTGAGGATTCGGCCCCGTGTGATGATGCACAGCGCCCTCGAAAAGGGATCCCCGCCTTGTGTATTTTTCGCTGCCTTTGGGTGTCATCCTATCTCCCTGAGCTGATTTAGGCAGTAGGAGGGCAGGTGTGGACGGGACTCCTGCACACGGTTGCAGTGATATAGGAGGATGTCTTTTTTATAGGTGTATCGGTGATAGGAGATTAGATAAAATAAACATAATTATACAGTGGGAGGTGTCCCAGCCCATGTCAGGGGGGTTGTAACTGGATGATCTTGAAGTTTCCTTCCAACCCAAACCATTCTATGATTCTAATTTAAAAGACAGGTGGATGAGTTCCTTAGGGACAGGGTTTAGTAGGGAGACGGGCACGGTTGGACTCGGTGATCTCAGAGGTCTCTTCCAACCTTAGGATTCTATGATTCCCAGTTTGCGTTTCCTTGAAGACCACACTATCCTTTTGTAAATATGTTACTAATAAAAATCCACACAGAAGTAGTAGTTTTCAATGTAGAACAGGCTTATTAATTAAGTGGCTTTCCTGGAACATCTCTGTATGACTCGGACAAATATAAATAGACGAGCCAGCGAGGAGAAGCCAAGCGTGCTGTAATTAATGACTGGTACAAGGTAAATGCTATACTTTGCAAAACTGCTCCTGAAATATACTGTTTGCTTTTCATTTCTTGTTCCCCGTCAGATTCAGCTACCAGCCTGATGGACAAACAGACAAAGTTCGACCAGAAGTCAGAGGACATGCAGGACACTGTTGATGCACACATAGCATGTTCCTGTGAGAACGAAGACTGCAGTGCGTGAAGCTGTACATTGCAGGAGAAAACACACACTTTTAATGTTTTTATTTTGTGGTGTAAGAAAACTCATCTTAAGGAATAATAGAGATGCTGCATTAAGTGTTTAAGGACGTAGGGAAGCTTCCCAAGTAATTTAAAGTATTAAAGTTTATTATTGTAGAAACTGTTATGATTGTCCATAAATATCTGATTTCGTAATAAATCCATGCATGGAATAATTGATGAAGCCTTCCTTATTTCACTAGTTATGGAAAAAGGAGGTTTGTGTTGCTTCTCACCCCCAGTTTCCTAGACTTCTTGAGTCTGTGAATCTCCTGTGCACCAGGCACGTGTCTACGTCGGGCCCCATCGGGGACGTGTGTTGGGCTGCTGTGCTACCGGGCTGCTGTGCTACCAGGCTGCTGCTTGTTTCTCCCAGGGCTTCCTTTCCTGGTGCTGGGATCCTGTGCACCTGGAGCAGGGAGTGATCTGCTCTGCGTGATGCAGCTCCCTGCACAGCAGCAACGCAGCCGAGGTGCTCTACTAACTACGCGATGTGCCAGTGCTGCTGTAAAGAATAGCGAGATCAGGGAATAAACATGGATCTCCAGTGGGATGGGGCTGCTCTGACGGAGTCAAGAGCGCGTTATGTTCCTGGTGCACCACATGCAGAAGTCGGTGTGAATCAGAAGTCTTTGAACAGGACACAGTGCATTTACCCCAACACACCACTTGCCAAAGAGTCTGAAGCAGATCCAGACCTTGGCACGTTGGGCGAGATGCCCCAGCCTCCGTGCCCAGCATGAGCCGGTGGGCTCTGTCTCCTGCGACCTGCTAGGGGTCCACAGGGCCAAGGCAGGGATGTGCTTATCTGCCATCAATGCTGGAGCCCAAATGATTCCAGCAGATGGGGAAGATGTTTTCTGCTTGCAGGGCGAGTACGCATGCTGGGTCAAGGTCTTTATTCAGACAGTTGCCTTAGGAGATGGTGTAGACATAACCATAAACGTCAACGAGATTGTTGGCAGCTGAAGTCATCAGCTGCTTTCCATATATTTTAATAGAGGTGGTACTGTACTTTATCTGCCCTAACCCATCCGTGTTCTCCCAGCTAATGAACACACCCAGCCATTTTTATTCCTGAGCACACATTCATTTTTGATATTGAAATTTGTCAGTGCACAGCAGACTGTGATCCTACCGAACTGTTAAACATTTAGATCTTCAGTAAATTAATTAAAAGAGAAGCAAGTTACTGGGTTCTTAAAATCAATAGAAACCAATGAAGAAAAATAGCCCTTATCTCGGACCCCGTGGGCTGGAAAGGACATCATGGGCTGTGTTTTGAAAACACCTGAGAACATCCTGTAAAAATGGTGTTGTTATGCTTTCCTTAGCAGTTTGGGTACCCTCAGTGGATGCACATAAGTGAGTTTTATTGTTTGGATGTGAGACAGGCGTAACCGTGGAGTTTTCCACAGTTTAGATGCTGTCACGTTTCCTTGCACTGCAAAGTGATGGGGAGCTGGGAGCAGGCAGGGTTTGGGGACCACACAGCAGCACCAGTAAAGTGTTGAACTGCTGGGTTTGCTGCTTGCCTGGAAAACACACGGAGCAGTGGTGGAAAGCAAGGATTTCCCATGTGACAGCTGAGACTGGATCCAGCAGAAGCTGGGGCATCGCACAACCCCTAGGGCTGGGGTCCACAGGGGACTCTGGCGTGAGCCTCCAGCCCACAGGGTTCCTCTCTTCCCAGCTGCTGAGCCCAGAGCATGGCTTTGGGTATCTCTTGTCTTCTCAGGAGCAATGGGCATGATGAGCAGGTGACTCACAGGTGAGCATCACCCAAGCACCGTGGCAGCTGGAGCACCCATGGGACTGTGAGGGGGTGTAAGCTGTGGGCGTCCACCTTGTGACGGGCTGTGGGGAGGCCTCAGGCAGCCTCTCCCCCACTACCGTTGCAGAGACAGCCAAGCAGAGCTCAAAAGAAATGCGGTCCTGGGCACAGCAAGGTTGTTCATCACCTTCACAGTCTTCTTAGGATTTATTTTTATCCTTCTCTTTTTGATTCAGGTTGTATCCTTTGGAGAAACACGAAGTGTGAAAAGGCTGTGAGTACACGGGGCCACAAGCTGGGAGTGGAAATGGTTCTTGACATACTGGGTAAACAATCTAGAAGATAAGAGGGTTCAGTTCTATAAGGAAACTCCCAAAGGCAAAGCCCTCACCCAGAGGTTTTGCCTGCACCTGGAGCAGAAGCACAGCTGGGGTCACCGGGGATGCAGTGTTTGCTGCCCAAAGCAGGAGGTGGGGTGGGATGTGGGCAAGAATATGCAAACCTCGTGCTGGGGAGACCCTGCCCTTGTAGCTGAGCACAGCCCGTACAGCCCCCAGGGAGAACCCTCCTTTTGAGAAGCGTTACGGTTTGTGATGTCATTTTTGTTGTGTGTGGTCTTAGTGATATCAGTGAATCATAGAGCGGTTTGGGTCAGAAGGGACCTCAAAGCCCACCCAGTGCCACCCCCTGCCATGGGCAGGGACACCTCCCACTGGATCAGGGGGCTCCAAGCCCCATCCAACCTGGCCTTCAACACCTCCAGGGATGGGGCAGCCACCACTGCTCTGGGCAACCTGGGCCAGGGCCTCCCCACCCTCACAGCAAAACATTTCTGCCCAAGATCTTACCTCAATCTCCTCTCTTTCAGCTGAAAACCACCACCCCCAAATCCTATCCCTGCACTCCCTGATCCAGAGCCCCTCCCCAGCTTTCCTGGAGCCCCTTTCAGTACTGGGAGGCTGCTCTGAGGTCTCCCCAGAGCCTTCTCTTCTCCAGGCTGAACAACCCCAACTCTCTCAGCCTGTCCTTGTACAGGAGGAGCTCCAGCCCTTGGATCATCTCTGTGGCTCCTCTGGACTCGCTCCAACAGCTCCAGGTCCTTCCTGCGCTGGGGACTCCAGAACCGGACCCAGGGCTCCAGGTGGGGTCTCCCCAGAGTGGAGCAGAGGGGCAGAATCCCCTCCCTGGCCCTCTGGTCCCACTGCTGTGGATGCAGCCCGGGATTTAGAGATTACAGTTACTATAATATATTAGCTTTTGAGTATCAATTACCAGCCACCAGTAGGTCTGTACTCAACTCCTTTAGCTACGTTTACTATTTACCAAATCTCCAAAGATGTGACACAACCCGCTGGTGAACGGCTTGACTTTTCTATTGTGTGCCTTCACCTTTACAGGGGAAGGGGTTGAAACAAATGGGACCAGAATACAGTGCTGGTAAAAGCACGGTGAAATATTTGCCATGATTCCAAATTATTCTTTTTTTTTTTTTTTTTTTTAAGCTTACAGATGCAATCCTTGATCTAGGAATGAAATCCACAGTTTATCCTACGTTATAAGTAATATCCCAAGTGCCAATCATAAAAACCCACCCGCTGAAGAGCCTTATGAAAAATAAGCTGCCTTGGATATGAGCCACCTATTTGTTGATGGGAAACTGAATCCAGTCCGTTTCAACAGGGAGCTGGGCAGAAGCTTCTGTTCCCCACACAGAGGAGAAGGTTGTTGAGCCAATGGCTGCTGCGTGGTGCCAACGTGAACCCCCTCAGTCTGTAACTCTCTGTGTGCAGGTTCCCGATGGAAGCGGTGCGACTCTGGGACGGTCGCATGTCCCAGAGAACTGGACGACCCAGGGACCTGGCCAAACCCTGGAGCCAAGAGTTGTCTGTAAGGACCTGTGAGGCTGCTCCAAAGGGACAGGGAGAATGCCTGCTGACGGCAGAAGGAAGCTCCACCACGGGGTGAAGACGCCATTTGTTGTGTGATATCAAATGCGTCCAGGTGAACCACACTTTGAACCCCTTTGTAAACCAAGTGGTTTGTGTTCGTAACACCCCCAGCCTCACCCGCTCCACCTCGTGTGGGCAACCCTCACCGATGCCCCTCCGTGGCTAATCCCACCGGTTGATGTGTTAGCCCTGTAAGAGAAGGTGAGTGAGGGAAGCCCGAACGTCAGTGGCGTTTAGCAATGGCCTTTGCGACAATGATGGGCGGTTGGTGTTACTGGGTGACGTCCCCATCCCCAGAAAGCGGTGCTGTGAGTGACAGCCTGTCCCTCTCCCAGCAGGGCGGGTACCGGCACGGTGTCACAGGAGGCTACCTGGGATTTTGCACAATCCTGCTGGGGCGCTATCAGTTAGATAAGCTGTGCGCCGTATGGTCAGGTCAGGATAACCTGGGCACACTCAGCAAAGACTGCAATAACACCAGGTGCTTCCTGTGTTTGTGTTATTCTTACACAATAAATATTTGGGCTTTAACCATATTTTAATACTACATTTAAATACATTAATACTACATTGAATACTTTATTTAATGCTACATTTTAATACACTTGCTTCAAAAGGTACTTTCGGCATACTCGGATGGTGGAGTGAGAACAAAAGTGCTTGTGATGGTTTTGGCATCCAGCGCCTTGTCCCCAGCCCCCTCTCCCTTTGGGCTGAGTGGTTGATAAAAAGTTAATAACTCAACAAAATTCACTCTGCCTGTTAATAATTCTTCTATAAAAGCTGCACGGTTTCCCCTGCAGTTGTCAGTCGCTTTTGGCATGAAGGGACTCCTCCTGGCCCTGGTGCTCGCCCTCGTGGGTAAGTTGAAGCTTTATCAGACTTGCTGAGCTGTGATGGTCACTGAGGTCCTGAGCAAATGGCATCTCCTCACGGCATTTCAGGGGTATTTACAGCTTCATTTGCTGAAGCCCTTTCATGACTTCAGCTGTAAAGCTATTAGATTTCTGTGCCTAAGCTTAACAGCAGGGGAAAAGCCAAGCAAGCAGCAGCTAGCGAGAGGTGATGGCATGGGCTTGGTGTTCTCAGAGGTTTGGGGTGGGTGCACCTTGGGAGCCCTTTACTGGTTGTTAGCACAGAATAAATGAATAATAAATAAAAGGATCCACAGAGACAGGGGGTTTCTCATGCATCCTTTTCTTTCCTTCCACACAGGGGGCCAGAAGCAAGACTTTGGTAAGTGTGATCCCACTGCCAGCGAGCAGCTTCCACGTTGCCCTTCCCTATGGCCATGCCTTGCCCACTGTTTGCACCTATTTTTCATAGAATCACAAGGTTGGAAGAGACCTCTGAGATCACCGAGTCCAACCGTGCCTGTCTCCCCGCTAAACCCTGTCCCTAAGGAACTCATCCACCCATTTTTTAAACCCCTCCAGGGATGGGGATTCCACCCCCTCCCTGGGCAGCCGTTCCAATCCCTGACCACCCTTTCAGTGAAGAAATTCTTCCTAATGAAAATTCTTTTCAGCAGTAGCAGCCCCACCCTTCTTTGCTGGGATGGTTCTTGTGAGTAACATCACAAGAGTCACCGTGAAGGAGATCTTTCTGTTATATTTTTTGAATAGAGCCTGTTTTTCACACTGGCCAGACCTACATGTATGGCTATGAGAGCTACATCCTCCACGGGCTGCCTGGCACAGACCTGGCGATGGCAGGGGTGAAGCTGACCTGCAAGCTGGAGATCAGCCACGTGTCTCACAGCGACCACCTTCTCCAGGTAAATCACTATGGGCGTGGGAACCCACCCACCCGACTGCATCATGGGGCTACGGACATTTGGTTCACTCTTCTAGACTGGTAAAATAAATGACAGGAAGAAGGACAGCTCACACAAAAGCTTAGTGACCTTCCTGGTGCCAAAAATCACAGAATCTTAGAATGGTTTGAGTTGGAAGGGACCTTCAAAGTGAGCAACCTCTTAAGCCCAGTGTCGGATCAAGGCAGTGCTGATTTCCCCAGCGTGGGCAGAGGTGCGGGCACGGGCACTGAGCTTTGCACCCTGTACCCCCGAGCTGTGCTGGGAGAGAGCAGCTGCAGCCAAACTGCTTTGGGTAATGGGTAGCAACCTAGGGACAGCACCACAGGCTTCCTCGCAGCCCGCACCTCTGCGGGAGGGAGCCAGAGCTGCTCCATCACTACCTGAGCCCCCTTGACCTTAGGTTCATCTCCGTGTGGGAGAAATGTCCTTAAGGCAGTTTCACTGGGGCAGCGTTAAGCTTGAGTACAAAAAGGAGAATTCAAGCATGAAATATCCATGGTTTTCAACCTGGTCCCTAGCCTGAGAAAACCTCAGTGCTCGGTATTCAGTTGTGATGTGAGAAAGTCCCATCTGTCTCCATTATCTCCCTTTTGATATTGGTCACATAGGCATTAAATTCAAATGTGAAGGAAACGGAAACGTTTGTGCTTGGCATAACGATATCAGACCTAGGAGCACTGTTGTCGGAAAGATTCACTCAAACAGCTTAAAATACAGGCATGCAATGAATGAGCACAGGCAAGGGATCTAGAAGACAACACGTGGGGAGAAAGCTGTAAGAGGGGACTTTGTGTTTGTCCTAGGAGTTCACTCAGCCTGCAACCCTGTGAGTGTATTACTGAAACCATGTGAAAGAAGAACAATTCTAAACCTTCACACACTGCTGCAATCGCCCGCTCTGTGTAGCCTCGCTGGAGTTCCTGTAACTTTAGCAATTGCAGACAACAACCTTGAGTAGGGTTTCATTGGAGAAAACGTGACAAGAGGCAAACCACCCTTGCTAGCATCGATTATAAATGCCTAAAATAGAGCACAACAAGCACACTGTTCCCTTCTTTTCGCTTTTATGTACAGGGGTGGGAGGTGCGTGCGTATGGGATCACATAGGTGTGTGCGTGCAGGCACACCTTTCCCACTAGGTAGCAGCCAAGGACTTGTGTGCAAGCTTTACAGCTTGATGAACTCAAAATGATGATGGTCACTTTCAGAGAGAGATGTCGGCTCCCACAGGGCCATCTCCCTTGTGAGGTCCTGCCGTCACCTCCGCTTCCCCATCAGCTGTGCCAAGGCTTTGGCACTCCAGGATGCGCTGTACGTGGAGCAGCAGCTGAACTATTTTGTGAAGAAATGCCTCACGATGAGGGTGGGGAGGCCCTGGCCCAGGGTGCCCAGAGCAGCGGTGGCTGCCCCATCCCTGGAGATGTTCAAGGCCAGGTTGGATGGGGCTTGGAGCCCCCTGATCCAGTGGGAGGTGTCCCTGCCCATGGCAGGGAGATGGAACTGGGTGGGCTTTGAGGTCCCTTCCAACCCAAACAATTTCACGATTCTATGAAATAGTCCCCATGTGTTTAGGCAGCAGCTTTAGCGAAGACCTGGCTGCCTTGCAGACTGAAGGAAGGTCTCACTGGACATCTGGGGAAACTGGGCAAGTATCCTTTCCATACAGATTGCTGGCAGCCGGTGTTTCTCTCACCCAGCAAGCTTCACCAGACTTGCTGAAGTTTAAAATGCTGCTTGCATGATCTTACTTTTCTGACAGAAACCCCTTGTGGAAACTGTGGCTTTGAGGTCTCTTCCTAGGCCCAGCACAAGACTCCGAGGAGGACATGTTTCCTGCAGTGTTGAACGAGTGGCTTATGTCCAGCCATGGACTAGAAGTGCTGCATTTTCCTGTTACTGAACTATTTCAAACTACTGGTGGACAAGATTCATGTTCATCCGATTTTGTTCACAGATTCGGTCACCAAAACTGGAAGAACACAACGGCTTCTGGCCCATGGACCCCTTCACGCCGTCTCCGAGGGTCACCGAGACCATCACGGCATGTCTAAGCCAAGCCTTTAAGTTTGAATACACCAAGGGAAGGGTTGGAAGTATTTTTGCTCCTGAGGACTGTCCCATCCTGTGCACTAACCTAGTGAGAGGGATTCTGAACATGATGCAGATGACTATCAAAAAGTCACAAAATGTGTATGAACTGCAGGAGGTTTGTTTTTTCATTCTGATTTCACTTTCTTTCTCATTTTATTGTCATCTAGTAACCAGCCTGAACACACACTTGACCCATTTATTGCTGTTTCGAGTGGAAAGTCCATTGTGTCTAAATCAATATTCACAGGCTGGGATCGAAGGCATGTGCCAAACCAGATACGTTATCCAGGATGACATCAAGAATAGCCGTGCCACCATTTCCAAAAGCAAGGACCTGACGGACTGCCAGGACAAAGCGGTGGTGAACATGGGAATGGCTTACATCCGCCCCTGCCCCACCTGCCCCCTGGTACGAGCAGCGTGGAACCCCGCTGCCACCCTCGGGCATAAGGCACTGCCAAACACTCAGGCAGGGAGGTCGACTCTTCTGTGCTAATTACCTACCACCTGCTCATATTTCTCTTTGCACTTCTAGAAAGTCAGAAACGTGAAGGGCACGGTGATATTCACGTACAAGATGAAGTATGATGACAGCGGAACCTTGATGACATCTGCTACATCCGAGCAGCTGTACCAGATCTCTCCCTTCAACGAACCCAACGGGGTAGCAGTCATGGGGGCAAGGTAGGCGCCGTGTGTGTTCTCAGCTGTGATGATCAGAACCAGGGGGTGCCTAAAACGTATCTACTGTTGATTTGTGAATTAACACGAAGCATCTGGCCTGTGGGCTGTGACGGGCCAAGGCACTCTACATTCCTTGGGATGCCCAAGTCCTGGGCCCTGCAATGTGGGGCTTGAGCTGAGACATTTTCCCAGCACCTCAGAGACTTTGGCAAACTCTAATGAAAGCTCTCGCCAGTCCTATGACATTCCCAGATAATCCTGAGCAACACATAAACGGAGAGGTGCACAATCTGTTTGTGGTCAGTGCTGTGGTCCCGCTGGGTAGCCCTCAGTCTGCTCCCGCCGCTCTATGTGTCCTCCACGCACACCAAGGAGTTAAAGACTACTGATGTGTTTATGTGTTTCTTTGTCTCCTTTGAAGACAAGAATTGTCTTTGGTTGGCATTAAGAAGACTTCTGTCAACGTACCAAAAGTTCAGCTGCAAAACCAAGGGAGTCTTCGTTATCAATTCTCAGCAGAGCTCCTCCAGATGCCAATTCCTCTACGAAGGATTAAAAATCCAGATTTACGGGTATTACAGGTTTTCTTGTCACACTTTTTCATTGTTTATAAGGTTAACATGTGACCATATAATTATCTTCTCATTATCAGGGAGTGTAGGGATAGGATGAGGGGGAACGGTTTGAAGCTGAAGGAGCAGAGATTGAGATGAGATCTTGGGCAGGAATGTTTTGCTGTGAGGGTGGGGAGGCCCTGGCCCAGGGTGCCCAGAGCAGCGGTGGCTGCCCCATCCCTGGAGGTGTTCCAGGCCAGGCTGGATGGGGCTTGGAGCCCCCTGATCCAGTGGGAGGTATCCCTGCCCATGGCAGGGGGTGGAACTGGATGGGCTTTAAGGTCCCTTCTGATCCAAACCATTCCATGATTCTATGATTCTAGACATGGATCCTTACAAACATCTGCTTTTCCCCACAGTTAACAGAAACACTGCAGCAATTAGTTCAGAATAACGAGGAAGGAGCCACTAAAGAAGCTTCAGCCAAGTTCTTACAACTGGTCCAGCTTTTTCGTGTAGTGACCCTTGATCGCATTGAGTCTTTGTGGGTGCAGTTGGCCAGCGACCCTCCCTACAGGTAATGGCCTTGCCTTCAGCCCAGATTTCCAACCAGAAGCATGCTGGGCAATAGGGATAACGAATCCTGCTCTCCCTGGCAGACACTGGTTCCTGAGCGCCATCTGTGCCGCCGGAGCCACCAACACATTCCGATTCCTGAAGCAAAAAATTCATGATAAGAAGTTGAACATCTGGGAAGCAGCTGTGGCCCTCCCTCTCGCCTTCCATTTCGTTACACCCAACAAGCAAACCCTGGAAGTTGCCTCAGTGAGTGCAGCTCATTCCTCTTTCTGTTTCCCTCTCCCTCCTTTTAAAAGGTGAATTCACAGGATTGTAAGTGAAAAATGCAAGGTATTTACTTCCACACTTGTCAAATGCAAGGCATTATCAAAAATGTACTGTGTCCAGTTCTGGGCCCCCGGTTTAAGAAAGACGTTGAGATGCTGGAGTGCGTCCAGAGGAGAGCGACGAGGATGGGGAAGGGGCTGGAGCACAAGCCCTGTGAGGAGCGACTGAGGGAGCTGGGGGTGTTTAGACTGGAGAAGAGGAGGCTCAGGGGAGACCTTATTGCTCTCTACAACTGCCTGAAAGGAGGCTGTAGTCAGGCAGGGGTTGGTCTCTTCTCTCAGGTGACCGGTGACAGAACAAGAGGACACGGTCTCAGGCTTCGTCAGGGGAGGTTTAGGCTTGATATTAGGAAAGAATTCTTCACTGAGAGGGTGATTGGCCATTGGAATGCGCTGCCCGGGGAGGTGGTGGAGTCACCGTGCCTGGAGGTGTTTAAGGAGAGATTGGATGAGGCACTTAGTGCCATAGTGTAGTTGACAAGTAGGAGTAGGTGTAGGTGTTGGGTCATAGGTTGGACTCGATGATCTCAGAGGTCTTTTCCAACCTTAGGATACTGTGATACTGTGTGAAATAAGCAAGGCTTTAGAAAAATGCTTGTTGCCAAAATTTTTTTATGACTTTGATATTTGATGTTAAAACCCACAAATCCTAGGAAAACTGCAATGGACTTCTTTTTGCCAAAATATTTCTTTAAAAAAAGAGAAAGAATAACCAAGAAAATAATATTAAGTAACCAAAATCTAAAGTACCTACAGTGTAAGTGGAGCAAGTCTATTTACTGTTATTGTAGCTGAATGAAAAGCATTTGATTTAACTTCTGTAAATATTTAGTAAAAATCCAAACTAATTTTATCTATTTATTTCTCAAAAGTAATTTTAACAAAATGCCAGTTTTAACTACTAGAAAAATTAACGACTGCTCCTTCTTTCTTCTGCAGACCTTCCTCACCTGTCCCGAAATCCAGAAAGCGCCAATGCTTCGAATACTCGTTTACCTGGGATACGGTAGCATCGTAAACAAATACTGTGCTCAGTCTTCGCTCTGTCCAAATGAACTTCTTCAGGTGGGTGTCTCACCTTTCTTGTTCTGTAATAGGTTAAGAAATATTTTAAATGCCCCTAATTTCGCTCTCATGATGCTGGCAGTTGGGTAACCGGCTGCTTGTACACCTCGCTCTTAGCTGTGTTTGCTGGAAAAATAGCAAAGACAAAATGAAACACTGAATCGATGCCTTTGAAAAATCTGGTCTTAACAGTTCAGCCGTTGCCAACAGGTCAAAGGAGGGGTTTCTGCCCCCTTACTCATCTCTAGTGAGACCTCACCTGGAGGGAGCCCTGTGTTCAGTTCTGGAGTCCCCACCACAGGAAGGACATGGAGCTGTGGGGGCGAGTCCAGAGGAGGCCACGGAGATGATTCAAGGGCTGGAGCTCCTCCTGTACGGGGCCAGGCTGGGAGAGTTGGGGTTGTTCAGCCTGGAGAAGGGAAGGCTCTGGGGAGACCTTGCAACATCCTTCCAGTGCCTACAGGGCCTGCGGGAAAGATGGGGACAGACTTTTTAGCAAGGCCTGTTGTGATGGGATAAAGAGCAATGGTTTTAAACTGAGGGAGGGGAGAGACAGACTGGATATAAGGAAGAAGTTTTTTACCCTGAGGCTGGTGAAACACTGGCACAGGTTTCCCAGGGAGGTAGTGGAGGCCTCATCCCTGGAAACATCCACGGTCAGGTTGGATGGGGCTCTGAGCAACCTGATCTGGTTAAAGATGTCCCAACTCCTGCAGGGGGGTTGGACCAGATGACCTGTAAAGGTCCCTTCCAAAACAAAGCATTCTATGATTCTAAGATGCATTTCACATGTAAGTGGCAGAAGCCCGTGGGGACAATGGATCCTGTAACCAACCTGGAACTGAGTTTAGGTATGAAAAATTTCATTTAATTATGGCTCTTCCCTTTACTTCTAGGTAAAGCATACTTTAAAAATGTATTTAAAAGGCACTAAAGTGTGAATATAAGCAAAGCTCCAGATACCTCTTAGATGAGGGCTCCCAAGCAGGCCCTGACACGTAATTACATATCACCACCAGCAATACGCAGGACATCGTCCTTGGACAACGAAGCTCTGGCTCCTTACTCAGAAGGACCACAGCTGGTGTTTGGCATGCTGGGAAATATTCCAAAACAAGAATTAAACAAAGGCAATTAGTTGTCTCAGAACTGTTTAACACCTCCATCCCTGGAGGTGTTTAAGGAGAGATTGGATGAGGCACTTAGTGCCGTGGTGTAGTTGACAAGTAGGAGTAGGTGTAGGTGTTGGGTCATAGGTTGGACTTGATGATCTCAAAGGTCTTCTCCAACCCTGTGATACTGTGTGAAGTAAACTTGCTGTTGCTATAGGAAGTGAAAAGTCAGGACATGCAATCCTGCAGCTGCGCAGAGCTCGGGGGTTGCAGGCAGGCAGGGCTGACCAGGTGCCCCAGGGAACGACTGAACCTGGCATCAGCTTGGAGCTGCTCTTCAACTTGCAAGAGACTCTTTGGTGCAGGCATCCACCCAGGAGTATCTCCTGTGCTCAGGTCCAGGCACAATTTAAAATCAGTTCACAGAATCATAGAACAATAGAATTGTTTGGTTGGCAAAGACCTTTGAGATCATTGAGTCCAATCGTACCTGTTCACCACTAAACCACAACCTTAAGCACCTCGTCTGCCTGTCTTTTGAACACCTCCAGGGATAGGGACGCAACCACTTCCCTGGGCAGCCTCTGCCAGTGCCTTATAAGCCTTTAGGTTAATTTTCTCTAATATCTAATCTGCGCTTGCCCTGGCGCAACTTGAGGCGATAGTTACAACGCTGTCTAAGAAGAAAACCAAGTTTGCTTCTATGTTCCACATCTGGCATCCTGACAAAGACGGTGAGATTTTTCCTGGGAGACAAATCTAAACAGCTTTATTTGGGGTTTTGCACCAGCGGGTGTTTTGTTTGCCACGCTAATGCATATTTTTATGCATTATGACAAGTTCGGTACCCGGTAAGATTATCACCGCCCGCTCTGTTTTCAGCCACTCCACGACCTTGCTACCGAAGCCACCAGCAAAGGCAATGCCAAGGACATGGCTTTGGCCCTGAAAGCCCTAGGCAACGCGGGACAGCTGGCCAGTATGAAACGCATCCTGAAGTTTTTGCCAACGTTTTCACCTGCTGCAGCTTCGTTACCGAGCAGAATCCATGCTGATGCTGTGCTGGCCATGAGGAAAATTGCCAGAAAGGACCCTGTAAAAGTAACTGAATTTATGATTTAAACAAATGCTTTGTAGGGTACGGTTTGGATTGAATAAGTGATGCAGGGATAGTAAAGCCATCAGGTAATGGTTACAACTCTGGCCAGACTATTCAGTTACTAAGAAAGTCTTCTTTTCCATACTGCAAATTCCTGACATCACCCCATCCTTGCTGATAGCCTGGGAAAAGGGTTGCGTTTAGTCAGGTAACACTTGGCCCATTAGTGATGGTTGTTTCTTCTGTGTCCTCAGCAGTATCTTCATTTTCAGTGACAGGTCCCACGCTCAAGTCTCTGTTCAGGGTTTTGTTCACCATTCACTGCAGATCACATGCACGGTTTAGGAACCACTTCTCACTGAGAAGTTATAGGATGCTCACGGGTTGTTTCTTCCTCCTCTAGGTAAGGGAGGTCTCCCTCCAGGTCTTTATGGACAACACACTCGCTCCTAACGTCCGGATGGTGGCTTGTGTTGTCCTCTTCGAAACCAAGCCTGCTCTTCCAATCGTGACAGCTATGGCCAGCACGCTGCTGACAGAGCCCAGCTTACAAGTAGCCAGTTTCACATATTCACACATGAAGGCTCTGGCAGTCGGCAGGGTCCCACAGCTCTACAATCTGTGAGTAGCGCAAGAACCACATTTCTGATTGCAAATGGTGACGTTTTTCTCGCAGTTTGCTAAGAATTCCGTCACAGTTGACTATCTTCATATAACTTTAACTCTTTGTTACTTAGATCTGCTGCTTGCAATATTGCCATCAAACTACTGAGCCCCAGACTCGACAGACTGAACTATCGCTACAGCAAGGTCGTTCACGTCGGCGGTTATTCCTGTGAGTACCATGTGCCCTCTTCACAGCATTGGCTTATGTAGCCAAATCCCTCTGTTGTGTTCCATGATGGTCACGTGGTGCGATGGTGTTTGCCACATGGTGGACTTGGCGTGGCTGGATCAATCGTTGGACGCAATGATCTTAAAGATCTTTTCCAACCGAAACCACTCTGTGATTCTGTGATTTTCACCTAAAATCCTATCACAGGCTGCGAGTTTAGTGTGTTCACAAAGTAACAAAGGCACAAGACCTTCCTAACATGCAACACCTCCCCTCTCAAGCACGTTCTACAGCTCTCTGGGTATCTACTGAGGAAAGCGGCGAATGCTCATGGATTTAGGCCTCCTTCTTCAGTCACTGCCCTACAACAATTTTCTCCTTTTGAGGTTGCCAACTTGAGGACCTGCGGGACTGAATCGTTGCAGAACCCCTTGTGCCCTGCTACAGCAGGTACCTTACCTGCACCAGACACTACGGAGAACCTAACCAAAATCTCTGCTGCTTTTTATTTCCATGACAGCTGAATATCAGGCTGGTGCCATTTGGAGGGTCTACCTAATGAACAGTCCCAGCACCTTGTTTCTATCCGATATAATCACAAAAGTAAGAGGATATTATGCAAATACTGCAGCAGATATCATTGAGGTAAGTATTTCATAAAAAATAGCCATCTAGATGCAAGCCAGCAACTTGCTAAGCCATTTGGACTGTGTTGTAGTGTTTAACTCCATCTCTGGCTGTGAGAGTGCATGTAGAAAAGAAAATTTTTATATTATTATGATCTTACTTAGGCTTCTTTTATTTGGGCTTATTCCCACATGCATTCATCAATGAGAACACATCCAATGCGGGCATGAAAATCTAGGAAAACAGGAACGCTTACAGAGCAGAACATTCATCTGCATTACCTAAAGTCACAGAGGATATTTTGCATAAGTACAGGGATGCTATTGCACCTGAAATTAAATTGCAGCCAGCAGTGCAGCCAGGGCAGCATGAAGCTCCATTTAACAGCATGCAGGCATTTCCTCAGCTTCTCGGGCAAGCTTTGCAGCCTGGGCTGAGCTCTGCGCTGCCCTAAAATTATCCCTGCTGACTAATTCAAAGCTGGCTCAGCACACCCTCAGCACCTGCAGCCGTGGCCTGCAGTCATCTGCCAGGTAGACGGAGCCTTGTAAGCGCAAGTGCTTTATGAAGCATGGCTTTAGGGAGGCATCGGTGAGTCTAACACCATGTACAAAAGTGTTCCTGGGCTCTCTTTTGGGCTGTGACACCCGACTCTGTTTCCTACAGGTGGCTCTCCGGTCACAAAGCCTGACTGAGCTTATCAGGAAGCAGAACATTCCCTTTGCTGAGTACGATACATACAAGACACTGGAGGAACTCAGTAAAACAGTACGTCTCTACGGACCCTTCTGCTCTGTTTGCAGTACGGTTGCATCACCAACCCACCGAGCTGTCCCTTTGATGTTCCAGTGAGAAAGGAGTCAGTCATCCTGTTTGCTCACGGAAAGATGCTCTTACGGCGTATTTATGCTGCCAACAAACACCACCTTTTCACTCAACGAGTGTCAGCCCTTAATATACAGTACAAAAGGTTACGAACGTGCTGGTAGCAAAATTCATGTGTTTCAAGTGTATGTTAAAACACAGTAGGTGGTTGCTCTTCTCTTTTAAACTGATTACTGAATAAGATTTTTGTCCATGAGTCCTTGGGTGTCACCCACTACTTACAGCAGCAGAAATTACCAAGTCCTTATCTTATCATTATATGGGGAAACTCTCACTGAAGTCAGTTACGCAACACCAGAAGGGCCACATTGGTTCAGACCCGCAAGATGTCCATTAGTTTTTTGGCTGAGGAACCACGGTTAGCATCCTTCAGGTGGGAGCCGCTCTCTGCTAAACTGCTGTATGTTAAATGACATCATTGGCTTCTTTTATTTCTTTCCATCTCTCCTTAACACCACAGCTTCTGGGATGGAAAAAACTGCCTCCTGAACACACTCTGGTGTCTACTTACATCAAAGTATTGGGCCAAGAGATCACCTTTGCTGACATGGATACAGATGCCGTCCAGCAGACCATGACGGTACTGACAAGGCTGTTGCCTTTGTCTGCGATGTTGAATTATTTTCCTTCCCATTTCTTCTTACCTGCTCACCCACCCTATTGCTCTGCTTTCAGAGTCTAAGTGGACCGGTACTGAAAAAAGTGCTGGACGTGGTTCAGCGAGGCATTTCAGGGCGATGGACCCTGCCGGTGATGGTGGGCGAGCTGAGATACGTTGTCCCCACGGTGGTCGGCGTGCCGCTGGAGCTCAGTCTGTGCGGTGTCGCACTGGCCCAGGCTGCGGCCGACGGTGAGCTTGGGACACCACACTGAGCACTTTCCCCACCATAATTGTAGGTCCAGTCCCTGTGCTGAAAAGAAATCACTCTATAACCTTTAAAAATACTGTTGTAATGTGAAAACCTTAGCGTTCAGCTACCTCCAAAGGGTCTGAGAAGTAATTAGTTTGTTTCACCGAGGACATATTTGTGTAACTCTGGTTTATAGTAGCAATCTTTAAATAACAAAGTATTTAAAAATGTGAAAGCACAACCCATTTGTCAACAACTACACTTGTTGAAAACGTTCTATCTCACATTTATTATTTCTCTGCTTATATAATTCCTGTCTATCTTTTGCAGTGGATATTCAGATATCACCACCACTACCTGACAACTTCAGACCTTCACAGCTGCTGGAAACCAACATGGATATTCATGCTGACATCAAGCCAAGGTAAAAATGTCATATTTTCACATATACAAGTTTTTGTATTTATACCTGAAATAGATACGGGATTGCATGTTGGTATAAAGGAGTTGTACCTGACCCAGGTTTGGGAGGCTGAGCTAGTCCAGAGCTGTGAAGTTGTGAGAAAGCCATTAAGATACGCTTTACCGCTGCAGTTAACTGATGCTTTATCTGATGTAGTTAAGTGATGCTTTATGACCCTGCAGACGTAGCGACGCGCAGCGTACCCCACCGGGGGCTGTGCTGTTCTGTCATGGCTGAAAACGCTCACATCTGCACCAGCTCAGGGACTAAAGACACAAAGCTGTAAAGATATATTTGCTTACGCATGGATGGGTTTTCACAAGTTCAACATGGAATTGTTTCACCACCTGGCACAAACTGGGGGCATTTCAGGGGGAAATAGCACCTCAGATGCCGTGTTCAGTTTTGGGCCCCTGAGTACACAAAGGACTCTGAGGGGCTGGAGAGCATCCAGAGGAGGGAACGGAGCTGGGGAAGGGGCTGGAGCACAAGCCTTACGGGAGGCAGTGAGGGACCTGGGGCTGTTCAGCCTGACAAGAGGAGGCTCAGGGGAGACCTCATCGCTCTCTGTAGCTCCCTGAAAGGAGGTTGTGGTGAGGTGGGTGCTGGGCTCTGCTCCCAAGTACCAAGTGATAGAACAATAGGAAATGGCCTCAGGTTGTGCCAGGGGAGGTTTAGACTGGCCATCAGGAAAAATTTCTTCACTGAAAGGGTTCTCAGGCACTGGAGAACAGCTGCCCAGGGAGGAGGTGGAGTTCCCATCCCTGGGGGTGTTTAAAAGTTGGGTAGATGAGGTGCTCAGGTGGATGGTTTAGTAGTGGACAGGTACGGTTGGACTCGATGATCTCAGGGGTCTTTTCCAACCAAGCATTTCTATGATACTACGGATCCACAAAACTAAAAGCAAAAGCACTAATAACGATAATAGTGATAATTATAATAATAATAAACTAGGCACAATCTGAAGCTAGAAGATTCTAGTGTTAGCTTGCCCTCAAGCAATATATCAGTGACAAAGCAGCGAGAGAACCCTGTTAGCTTTGTTCATCAGATAAATCCCTTCCCCTTTTCCAGGGGCACTTCAGCTCTTTTGCATCCTGTTGTGATACATCTCTTCACCCATCAGCAGTGGCCCTTAGAAGAGACAGAACAGCATGAAAATGCAATTTTGCATTTCAAAGTTCAATGTGTGCATATTAATCCATAATTACGCATGGTTTTTATTCCCATTCTTTCAGGGCATATCTTCATACGATCGCAACAATGGGGATTAATACTCAATACTTTCAGAGCGGTCTTGAATTTCATGCAGAGTTCAGCGCCAACACTACAATGAGATTTGATGCCGGGATAAATATGAAAGAGAAAAACTTGAAGCTTGAAACTCCTCCCTGCTGTCAGGAGGCCGAGCTCACAGCCTTGAGGTACAGAAGAGCTTGTTGCATTTTGGTAACATGCTGATGAAAACATGGAAAAGTACAGTATTGCCCACATCTCTCCAGTATTAAAGACTGGGGCGGTAAGCAAAATCTAATGTTATTTGTGTGCCATTTATCTCCTCCACAGGAGTGAAGTTTATGCTATTTCAAGGAACATGGAAGAAGTAGATTCTGAAAAAAAATCTCATATTGTCCCCAAAGGAGAAGTACCGAGTATCTCGGACCAGCCATTCCAACCATCAGACAGATCTTCAGGAGCTGAAAGCTGGAAGGTAAGGAGGCCTCTTTCCACGTGTACTGCAGGCAGGTGGAGAATTGGTTGCTCCTCTGTGAGGCTGAGCAACCCTAAGGCAGCAGCTGGCTCACCAGACCACAAACACAGGAACCGTGAGATTCCACAGGAACCTAACGTATCCCAAAGCAAACATAAGTCTTGGTGGGTTCAAGACACTCCCTTTCATGCTCTTCTCACTCTTGCCATCTCGTGCAGATAGGGCTGTTTGAAAGCATGCCTTCCTATTTCTTTACAGTCATAGGCAAGGTGTGTGAAATTCATACCCTTCGTAAAATATTCCCTTTTTTCCAATGTGGAAAAGATGGCTCTCGGGCAGGATATACATTTTTCTCCCTAAACCCTGAGGGAATTCCTGCAGCGGGTTGCAGAAGCCCATTCTCTTATGTGCTGTTCAGCTTCTGAGGACGTGTTAAATTGCAACAGGAGGGGGAGCAGCCCGAAACTGATGCAGAGAAATAGCCTCCAAAGAGCCCTGCAGGCTCCCCTCGGGAAGTGTGTTTGTTAAACACTGCCTGGGAAAGGCTGGGCAGGAAACCCATCCTCTTCCACAGAGGAATTTGGAGGAACCCCCACTGCTTCCAGCGCTTGGGTCTCTAATTTTAAGCAGTGCTTCCTTACTTGGGCAAGGCTGTCATCATTCTCTTCATTAATAGAAATAAAGGAAAGATTTTAGAAGTCATGACAGTATTTTTTGTACAAAATGTCTTTATTTGCCATGATATTTTTTTATACAGCAAAGAAATATTCCTAGTGTGCTATCCAAAGGATACCAGCAAGGTTCAGAGGAGGCACCACACCACAGCGTAGGAGGAAGATATTACGCACACAGCATCTGTAGAAAAGTTGAGAGTTTGGGATGTTCAGCTTGTCTCAGCCTAAAGTCACGAAATTCTGCTTCCTTAAGAAATACCTACCTGCACAAATTAGTTGGAGAACCTGAAGCCAAAATATATTTGAAGCCAGGTACAGTCATGACAACAAGCTTTTCTGTCAATGTCTAAGAACGCTGCTCAAGCAGCACAATCCTGGAATGTAAGTATCTTGACTTCAGTTCATACAGATGCTGATATTGAAAAAATCCAGCTGGAGATTCAGGCAGGATCCAAAGCAGCTTCCAAAATAATTGATGTAGCAAGCTCAGGGTCTAAGGAAGAGGGTGAGACATCTCTATACGAGGACATTAAAGCTAAACTGAAGAAGATTCTGGGCATTGGAAATGTGTTTAAGGTAAGAAACTTTGAGCATGGGAGGGGACTATTTTCCCAGACATGAAGCCAGAGGTTTCCAGTTGGAAAACTGGCACAAGAAAGCAAGGATGGGATTGGGAGGAATGGGTCTAGGCGAGTTCTGGTGCAGCTTCTCCAGTGTGGAGGGCCTTGAAGTTTTATTTCCTTGAAAGCCTGTGGTGAGCAGCTTGTCTGACACCCAGAGCAATTCACAGAATGAGCTATAAATTCATAACCCTTTGAACTGTTTTTGGAGGTCACAAATAAAACACAGCACCATAGGAAACGGGTTCACAGAACAGACAAGACTGCAGCTGCAGAGCCCAGTGAAAACCCCCTCTCTGGTTCATCGTCTTCTTCCGCCGCTGCTTCTGCTGCCGGTGAAGAGCCTGCAAATGAACACAAGAAACATGAAATAAGGAAATCTAGGACGAAGCGTGGCAGCAGCAGCAGGAGCAGCATTAGCTCCACTAGCAGCAAAATCTGCAGTGACAGTGGAGAAGACCAGTCTGGAGACAAGCACTGCAGTGGGGACAGTGAATATTCCAAGCAACAGGTAATTTATCCGTGCTGGACCTTTTTATGTCTTACAGTGAAAGTTTTTGCACGTCAGAAAATTGTGTCTATTATAGAGTATGGACCAAAGCAAGAGAAAACAGAACCCTGAGGGTAGCTGCTTCCTGCAGGATGAAACTTGGGGATGTTGGTGGATACACAACATCAACACGAGCCTGCAATGCACTCCTGCAGCCCAGAAACCAACCGTGTCCTGGGCTGCACCCACAGCAGTGGGACCAGCAGGGACAGGGAGGGGATTCTGCCCCTCTGCTCTGCTCTGGGGAGACCCCACCTGGAGCCCTGGGTCCAGTTCTGGAGTCCTGAGCACAGGAAGGACATGGAGCTGTTGGAGCGAGTCCAGAGGAGCCACAGAGATGATCCAAGGGCTGGAGCATCTCCTGTATGAGAACAAGCTGAGAGAGTTGGGGTTGTTCAGCCTGGAAAAGGCTGTGGGGAGACCTTAGAGCAGCCTCCCAGTACTGAAAGGGGCTCCAGGAAAGCTGGGGAGGGGCTCTGGATCAGGGAGTGCAAGGACAGGATGAGGGGAAATGGTTTGAAGTTGAAAGAGGGGAGATCGAGATGAGATCTGAGGCAGAAATGTTTTGCTGTGAGGGTGGGGAGGCCCTGGCCCAGGTTGCCCAGAGCAGTGGTGGCTGCCCCATCCCTGGAGGTGTTGAAGGCCAGGTTGGATGGGGCTTGGAGCCCCCTGATCCAGTGGGAGGTGTCCCTGCCCATGGCAGGGGGTGGGACTGGATGGGCTTTGAAGTCCCTTATGACTCAAACTTTTTTAAAATTCTATAATAAACACTCAGCAGAGCTTTTCCCTGCTTTGAATGTCTCTGGTTCTCTGAAACATTTCAGTTCACAAATTTCACATTTCACAGAGGATTTCAGTTTAAAATGTTAAAAAATAGTAATTCCACTTTTCTTCCATACTCAGTACCGAACCTTTAATACTTTTGTCAAAAGTTAGTTCTTGGCCTTCTCTTAGATCTTCTTACATAATATCTGTTTTCACAGGCAAGTCTACCCGTTTACCGGTTTGTGTTCAAGCCCACAGATGAACAGGTACATTTACTGCATACACCGTGAGCAGGGCCTTACAACTGCTCTCACTGTCTTTGCTGCAATGAGAGCTTAGTTCTTTGAGAATAAAACCAGGAGAAATCAATTCTACAATGAATTCCAGTGGTAAACACCTTGCTTCAAGGCGATTCTGTTTTTACAGGACCCAGGAAGGGAAGCTCTGAACAGCAGCATCACCTCCTCCTCTTCTTCAGTCAGTGATGAAGGCACCTCTAGAGCCATATCTCAGGTAAGTGTGTTCATCTACCAGAAATAAAAACATTTACTTTGGATTTCCAGTTATTCTATAACGGAATAGGAAAACTATGATGCTTTAGCATATCAGATAATAAATAGAAATTAAATGAATTGTTTCCTGTTTTATAAAGGTGGGCTCATTCAATAACCATTGTACGTTGTTTAATATTCATTAATACAGGCAACATTGTTAAATGAAACTGCAATGTATTGCTGTGTATGTTGAAATCTGTGTTACTCAGTAAATAATTCACTACAGAATAAGAACTCTTTAGAAGTGCTGTCCCATACACTGCATAAAAAGACTTATTGGATGAAGCTTTTCCTTTAAAAATACTTTTTATCTGTGGGGGTTTAATGTAGTAATTTTAATGCTTTGTTCATAACTTTGGTCTCTATGTCCTCTCACCTGACTTAAGCCTAAATTCCTGGGAGACCGCAAGCCACCAGTACTGGCTGCGCTCCTTCGTGCCATCCACAGAAACGCCCAGCCAACGGGATTACAGCTGGTCCTGTACACCGACACACAACCCACGAGATCGAGCATACAGGCGATTGTTTCGAGCATCACAGGACCAAGCAGATGGAAACTCTGTGCTGATGCTTCCCTAATAAATTCCCATAAAGTATCCGTAAGTTTAAAATATTGATCAGCTCTAATGTAAATGAAATATAATGATCTTACTACATTTTATACAAGTATATATGTTCCTCTCTATTAGGGTTCTTTTAAATGGGGTAAAGATTGCCAGGACTACCAGATTGCTACTCAGATTGCAACAGGGCAATTTGCTGCTTATCCAGCTACACAGATCAAGCTGGAGTGGCCAAGAGTACCTTCAACAGTCCGAAGAACTGCACGATGGTGAGATTTTAACTTTAGTTTTTGAAAAATTCACCTGTGTTGATGCTCCAGATACTTATAGATTCAGTACTGCAATTTCTGAGCTGAAAAAATTGCCCTTAATCAGTAGGATACTATGAAATCAGATTACGTGTGTGTGGTTGTTTTCTCTGTATTCATCCCCTCAAAGCATAGTGCATTTTTGAATCATAGAATCATTAAGGTTGGAAAAGACCTCTAAGATCATCCAGTCCAACCGCCAGCCCAACCCCACCATGCCTGCAGGAAAACCACTTCAAACAAAGGGGATGATGGCATTCACCTAATCTATCGTAGACTTTTAAGTTAAAGTGCCTGAATTTGGAAATTGGTCTCCTGATGCTTCCTGACTGATGGTGGCTCAGAGTAGAAGCCTGGCTTTGGCTGTGATAGTCATTATAAGAAAACTGTCCTGCATGATTCAGTTCACCTATGTCTTTATCCATAGTATCTACTATATATCTATGTATTCTTTTTATATATCTGCATGTAGTATTGTTTTCATTCATGTTATCAAAACCGAATCTCTTTTCATAGTGCTACCAAAATATAGACACATACAACTACCTAAATTATCTAAATATGCATGCAACACCAGCTTTCACATGCAGGGATTTGTTAACAAATGTCTACCGAAGAGGATAATTTTTATATTAGGTTGAATTACCTGAAGTGCTGTTTTCTGCTCTCATTAGAGGGGCTGAAACCACCCAGTTTGCTATCCTGGAGCAAAGCCACAGAAGTCAGCTTTTTTCTGCTCTGAGACGATGCCTTGTTTTAAAGGAACGTTGTCTGTAATTCTCTAGTTGAGTCCCTGTAAAGGAACCCACTTGTAGAGATCCCTCTACCACCTCACTGACCATCTCAGTGGGTAAAGGATGCTTGCTAAGAGCTACCGCTGCGAGACTGACACGTTACTACGAGGTCATCTATCTTTTAGCATGTTAGTATTTTAGCTTTTATGCAATCGGTGCCCATTTTTATTTAAAACAGGTTGGTTAGTTTTCTTCTTGCATCACTCTGCCATCCAGTCTCTTGAAGATTGTTTCACTCATTAACAGTTAAAACCTGCCTGCCCCTCCTCCCACACGAAACACCACGTCAAACCAAACCCTGACACAAAACTTGTCTCACACAGAACGCACAGTGTTTTATGGCTGAACAAATTTTTTCAAAGACAGATAATTTTAATCGCTTCCTTTTTCAGGTTCTACTCATTTATTCCAGGAGCCGCACATCTGCTTGGGTATTCCCAAAAGGAACAGCGTGGTCCCTCTCACCAGGCAACCCTGGTTATGGCTCTGACATCTCCAAGAACCTGCGATATGGTCCTCAAGCTACCTGAGGTAATTATTTCCTCTATCTCGCTCGCAGCCCAGAAAGCCAACCGTATCCTGGGCTGCGTCAAGAGAAGCAGGACCAGGGAGGGGATTCTGCCCCTCTGCTTTGCTCTGGGGAGACCCCACCTGGAGCCCTGTGTGCAGTTCTGGAGCCCCAGCACAGGAAGGACACGGAGCTGTTGGAGCGAGTCCAGAGGAGGCCACGGAGATGATCCAAGGGCTGGAGCAGCTCCTGTATGAGGCCAGGCTGAGAGAGTTGGTGTTGCTCAGCCTGGAGAAGAGAAGGCTCCAGAGAGACCTTACAGATGTGTCAAACTGCTCAGCTATTTCACACTGTAGACAGAGGACCTGATTTCTTTTAGGTCTGACCTAAACGCAGATTCTATTTGAGCTTTCAATCAGTATGGACCTCTTTGAACATTATCGGACAATGCCATCTCATCTCTACACCATATTTTGCATTTATGTTCATGTTTGTTTTCTGACTGCTTTTCAGCTCACACTTTACGAAAGAGCCATCAGGCTTCCCCTGCCTTTCCCTTTGGGTCCAGGTTCTCCGATTTCCACGCTACCACCCACTGACCAGAATGTGTTGTCCCAGGCAGCATTTTCAGTCCTTGAAAGCCTTAAAGGTCAGCAATTAACCTTCTGCACACTGACTTGGCAATTTTGTAAACATGATTTATACTTTTCACATGACTTGAAATCATTTTACATTCACTTGAATCAGTCAGACTTCAGATAGAAATAAACGCATCTGTATGAAAATCCACCAGGCTGCAAAGATGTAAAGAGAAGGAAACTATCACCACGATTGACCATTCAGCTGCGTGCCAAACAGTGATCCCAAGTGCATCCATTCTTAAACGCATCCTTTTCCAAATGCATCCGCCTCGGCCACACTGCAGAGATTGCTCGTGAAGAAAAGAACTTTACAAACTTTATGAGAGGGACATCTAAGTGTTTTCAGCTTTGAGGGGCTTTGCTTAATTAGTGCTGTTACGTAGAAGCAAAAATAGCTTCAAATGTTTACTCCTAATTTCCCCTCTTGCACTTGATTTTAAAGGGACAGTTGTTTCATTAATGCTGTATTAAGAGCTAATCACATTCTAGTTACTTAGGGTACATTTTAAATGGGAAAGCTCTATGTAATCCTGAGATAAGGAGTCAGATTTTGCTTGAAATCAGTGGGCTAATATCGCATGTATGTGTATTTCTTTGGTAAACACCAAGACTAGGCCATATTAATTAAAACTGCTGTATAAGAATTTCTATTCAGAGCTGGTAGGATTTCCAACAAAATATCACTATAATGAAAAAGGGAGAATTGTACTCTAGAGTGGCTTTTACTTTTCCTCTCATCTTCTGAACTTGATCGCATTGAAGATGTCCCTGCTCACAGTGGGGGGGGTGGAGTGGATGACCTTCATGGTCTCTTCCAGCCCAGAGCGTTCTATGATTCTGTTTCTAGTCCTGGTTATAACTCAATAAAGGCAGCAGCATTTTAGTGAGTTCCCTCTAGCGTTAATGGTACGTGGATCATTAACAACATTTGAGGAATTCTCTTGATGATGACAACAAAGCTATAAAGGCAAAAAGGCCACAAAGAGAGAGTCGCACCAGCTGTGAGAAAGGATTTATCTCAAGACAGTGATTAACTCATGAGTGGGTTGCATTGCTCTCTGGGGACTGGCAAAGTTTTGCTTTCCTATTACTATAAATCAAATATTTTATCTGAAGGAATAATATTGCTTTTACATGGGAATAGATAAAACTAGAAAATGGTCTTTTTAAAAAAATAACAAATTTTAAAATAGAATAACTCATATAAACTTTAAAAACCTTGATTTTGACTCATCTTTTTTTTACCAGCTCGTTGTTCAGTTTTCCAAAACACCATCACAACCTTCAATGGAGTCGAATTTAACTATTCAATGCCTGCAAATTGCTACCACGTCTTGGTGCAGGACTGTAGTCCAGAACTGAAATTCCTGGTGATGATGAGAAGACTTGAAGAGTCTGCAGACCGTACAGCAATAAACGTCAGACTCGCCAGCCAGTAAGTAATTGCAAACTTAATGTCAAATAGATGTTGAGCTGAAAATGCAATGAACGTGAAGAGCAGATTGTTAGGGCAGATTGGTGCAAAAAAATTACTGATATCAATGGAAACATTTCTAGGAGTGTCACTGGGATTTCAGATCTTGTCTTTCAAAAGTGCTTTTGAAATATATCTGAGGTTCATAGTAGTCTGAAGTCTTTACTGCTCAAAATTCTTCATTAATTTGTTAGCATGTAACCATCTCATTTCAGTTCTTAGTAATTAAGTAGACACGTAAACAGTAAATCCAAAAGGGACTATTGTAATTATTTAGTCTGGCCTCCCACACTAAGCTAATAATTACAACTAATTAGCATCCCACAATCACATCAGCAGAGATGTTGAGAAGTGGACAGAGCTAAAAAGGGAATTACTTACCCCAGATTAGAGGCATTCCTTTTAGGTCATCCCTTAGCTGGTGCGTAATGTTCTAATCTATTTGAAATTAACTTAAAATACATTTCGTTTAATCTTGGAGCAATCAACTCTGCCATCATAGGTTCTTCTTTAAAAGTGCAGTCTGATACTCCAGGCTGTGCGGGATTATGCATAACAAAATCATTGTGGGGAGTATTCTTCAAAGGGCACAAATAGGCTTTGATCTGTAAGGTTTCATTACAAGTAATTATTTATTTATGAAACTTGTGCCACAATGTTTGAGAAACAGAGAGAACCTGGTATTCCCTGCACCTGTTTTGTGGAAGAACAGAAGGATGCTTGTTTTATAGGCTGTATCTTTTGTGATAAAGACATGCCCTGTCACTGCATTATTCCTAGTTCTTTCATACAACAGATGAGCTTTTGATGTGCTTGAGCTTCATATTTCTTCATTAGAGAAAATTCTGCTCTGAAAAAAAATACTACAATACACAGCCTGTTCAGGCTGTAAGAGAACCACCGCAGGGAATTGGATCTTCCTTTGAAATGTAAAGCACCTTCAGTTTATGCAAATGTAACAGCAATCACACCGCCCCACAGCAAGGTCTCCTATAGCCTCATATCTTTCTGCCTGAATCGAGGCCACAACCAGACACTCGGAGATGAGTGAAGCCAGGGACAAGCACATTGGGAGGACTCCTCCTGGCATGCTTTCCTGGGCTCTCAATCCTCCTCCCAAAGGGCAGCAGGTGATTCATGCCAGGATGATACAAGCATCTTGCAGTGGTGGTTCCACCACGACTAGAAATTGTGAGCTGAGTAGGGTGAACAAGAAGCATTTGTTTATGCTCCTTTTCTTTCCTTAAAGTGAGGTGGACATGTATGTTTCCAATGGACTCACCCAGCTGAAGATTAATGGTGTTCAAGCCCCGACAGGCGTTCCATACACATCTAATTCTGGTAAGAGACTCAGCTTTTTATTTTGTTTAATCTTTTCTGATCTTTTGAAGAAGAGAGGATGTGATCCTGCGAGCACCTCTCAAGATAAAGATCAGCCTAATCTGAGAAACAATTAGGTGATTTTAACATACCTTCATGCTAGCACACCTTCACGCTACCTTCAGGAGTTGGACTCGGTGATCCTTGTGAATCCCTTTCTACTTAGGACATTCAAGATGTCCTAAGCAAGAAAGATGAACAAAGAAAGAGATGCTGATCCTGTGTATCTTTTCACAAACCAAATGATGTAGGGCTGTGGTACCTTGTGCTGATCACAGAGACTCACAGAACGAGCATCTCAATGTCCCTTGACCACAGCCACCCTTGTCACAGGGTGTCGTCTTCCTCTAGAGCAAGGAGCAGTATGGTCTTTCTCTTACTCCCGTCTTTTTCAAAATACATGAGAGCAGCACAAAGTCCCCAGGAATTTAACAGGTGGTTCAGGTTGGATCCCAAAACAATCCCTTTTAAAAGAAATCCCTTTTTACTTCTTTGCTGCAGATGCAAACATGCTGATCAGCAGTGAAAACGAAGGCCTGTCACTAAAAGCCCCGGACTACGGCATAGATAAACTGTACTACAATGGGCATAGACTTGAGGTATTTTCTTCATCACTTTCAGTGGTTTTATTTTCTGAAGAAAAAACATTTTAGTGCATCTTTTCTTTATTTCCTCAAAGATTCAAGTTGCCTTCTGGATGGCTGGAAAAACATGTGGTATTTGTGGAAAATACGATGCTGAGAAGGAAAGGGAATATCGAATGCCCAGTGGATATTTAGCTAAAGACGCAATGAGTTTTGGTCAGTCCTGGATCATCTCAGAAGATCCCTGTGCTGGAGGTACTAAGATTCTAACATATATTAATATTGTCTTTGACTAATTAATTAGCCACAGTAAAGAAATTTTTCCTAATATCCAATCTAAACCTCTTAATTCTACAAATTAAATCCAAACAGATATTTATATAAATTCTGCAGGTGCTTTAAGACAATTCATGTTTTACAGCTTGTAAGCTGCGGCGCAAATTCATCAAAATTGAGAAACCAGTTGCATTTGAGAATAAGGCAGCAAAATGCTTCTCTGTGGAGCCAGTTCTAAGCTGCATAGAAGGCTGCTCGGCAACCAGGACTGTTCCTGTCTCCGTGGGCTTCCACTGCGTACCAGCTGGTGAGTCTGCAGCGCGGGTACTTGTGCACAACGCAACCAGAACATCCAACTGTGATTCCGTGAAGAACTATGAGGCTGACCCTACCGACACCAGTACCTCGATATATCAGACTGCCCTCACATGACCTCTTTTTCCTCCTTTCTCACTTACAGGCTCCACTCTCAGCCTGGAAGGACAGACTAGGCTAGACCAGAAGTCTGAGGACATTGTAAGCACGGTTTCTGCTCACACGGCGTGTTCCTGTCAACAGCAGTCGTGCCCAGCGTGAGGCCCCACTTCGCAGGATTCACTCATTTCTGGGTGTCTTGTCAGTCCTGACAGCCTGTGACCCTGTGGACACAGCTGGTTTGGACAGTGAGGATAAGGCTGTGTTCCCTCCAGGATATCCTTTTTCTTCAGTTATTTTGAGATCTAGAAAATAATTCTGGATATCTTTGCCGGGTTTGATCTTTTAATAAACTGTTGCTCCGTGAACATGGTCAGTCGAGGTCGTTTCTCTTTGAACAAGTTGATCTGCTTGAGAGTAGGAAGGCTCTGCTGAGGGACCTGGACCAGCTGGATTGATGAGCCAAGGCCAACTTGGGGTTCAGCGAGGCCAAGTGCCAGATTCTGCACTTGAGCCACAACAACCCCATGCAGCGCTCCAGGCTTGGGGATGAATGGCTGGAAAGCTGCCTGGTGAAAAAGGACGTTGTTTGACAGGGGCTGACCATCAACCAGCAGTGGCCCAGGGGGCCAAGAAGGCCACCAGCATCCTGGCTTGTCTCTGCCATGGTGTGGCCAGCAGGAGCAGGGAAGGGATCGTCCCCCTGTGCTCAGCACGGGTGAGGTTGCACCTCAAATCCTGGGTTCAGGTTTTGGCCCCTCAGTAGAAGGAAGACCTTGAGGGGCTGGAGCGCGCCCAGAGGAGGGAACGGAGCTGGGGAAGGTGATGGAGCGCAGGGGTTCTGGAAACATCTGAGGGCGCTGGGGCTGCTCAGTCTGGAGAAGAGGCTGAGGGGAGACCTCATGGCTCTCTGCAGCTCCTGGAAGGAAGGTTGTGGTGAGGTGGGTGCTGGGCTCCGCTCCCATGTAACAAGACAAGAGGAAATGGCCTCGAGTTGCACCAGGGAGATTTAGATCGCAACCTCCTCACCGCAAGGGTTCTCAGGCACGGGAACTGCTGCCCAGGGAGCGTCCCCTGCCCTCGGCTCTGTGCAAGCGCCGCCGCCCCCTGGAGTCACCAACGCCCCCCCTGGTTCTTGCCCGGCTCGGGGCCGCCTCCCGGGGCGGGGCCGCCTCCCGGGGCGGGGCCGGGCGGGGCGGAAGCGGCCGCTCGGCCTGGGGCCACTCGCCATGGGGCAGGTGGCCATGGGGGGCCCGTGGGGACGGTGGCTGCTGCCGCTCGCCCTCCTGCAGCTGCTGGCCGGCCCCGCCGGCGGCTGCCCCTGCCGAGACCCGCGGCTCTGCCACCCCAGCGCGGGCACCGCTCGCTCAGAGGTGCGCGACCCCCGGGGACACCAGCCCGTCCCAGCTCGGGGGCTCCGGGACCCCCATTGCAGCCCAGCCTAGCGGTGCCAGGACCCTCGGGACCCCCAGCCCAGTGGCTCCGGGACCCCCATTCTAGCCCGTTCCAGCCCAGCAGCTCCAGGACCTCCAGCCTGGAGGCTCTGGGACACCAGAGCACCCAGGACCCCCAGCCCAGCCCAGGAGAGTACCCGGTCAGTGCACCCCGCGCTGCTGCCTTCGTTGCTTTAGAGACGAAGATGTTTACAAGGAATGGGTTTATGCGGTGCAGAAGGGGCTGTCAGCGCTGTGGAGAGCCCGGGTGGGACTGCGGTAGAGACTGGCAGCCCTTGTACCCCACTATTCTTCCCATCCCAGGGAAAGAGCAACCAGGCTCGCTGCTTCCAGCAGGTTGTGTGGCAAAGACAATCGTCCTGCTGAGAGGTGTTCGGAGCTAATGTCGTTGCTCTTTATCCCTTTTCCAGGTCTTCGTGTTCGACGTGGGAAAGGAAAGCTGGAAATCGTACGACTGGTCAAAGATTACAACTGTGGCAGCTTTCGGGACATACGATCCCGAGCTCATGTGCTACGCGCACGCCAAAGGCGCCAGGGTAGTGCTGAAAGGTTGGTCACCTGGTGGGAACAGGGATGTTTATGTGATACAGGAATAAAAACGTAATGTACACAGGGCTATAACACTTCCACAATTCACACTCTCTTGTAAGAGGATTAATTACTACAGGAAAGCTGGAGAGGGGCTCTTGATCAGGGAGTGCAGGGATAGGACAAGGGGGAATGGTTTTCTGCTGAGAGAGAGGAGATTGGGATGAGATCTTAGGGAGAAACATTTTCCTGTGAGTGTGGGGAGGCCCTGGCCCAGGTTGCCCAGAGCAGTGGTGGCTGCCCCATCCCTGGAGGGGTTCCAGGCCAGGTTGGATGGGGCTTGGAGCCCCCTGACCCAGTGAGAGGTGTCCTTGCCCATGGCAGGGGGTGGCACTGGATGGGCTTTGAGGTCTCTTCCAACCCAAACCATTCTGTGATTCGATGAGTCTATGTTATGCGCAGTACCCAGAAGACAGGGTAAGGGAAGGGACTGCAAGTAATTTTTAGTATTTTTCACTTAAATCTATCCCTTAATATTAGGAAGTGGTTGAGTTTTGAAACATGAATAGTTGGGAACTGTGTGTAGGTACAAATGCTGATTATAAAGACAAAGTCCATCTTGTCAATCTGTGCTTGCGTGCTGTAATCAAGTTTTGGCTCTGCTGAGGCAAAACCATTATCCAAGATCAGAACGTGGAAAAGAAAGATTAAATGTAAAAGTATTTTTATTGAAACAGTAAGACACAGTCCTGGAAAAACTGGAAGTAAATTGGCTTCAAGAAATGAAGTTTACAGGGGCTAAAAAAATATTAAGCAGAAGTAAGGAGATTAAAATGATAGGGAAAAAAAACCCAAAGGAACTCAATTTTAAAGACTGCTGTCTCAAAGAATGGTAGGCTTGGTAGGCTCATCTGGTGTAGGTTCTCAAAATTATGCTTGGGTAAAAAAGTGAATCCCTTTGTATTTTACCTCTGTGTGTGTGGTAACTGGTGTTTTGTGGTTGTGTTGGTTGGTTTAGTAAAGACAAATCTTTCTGCCTTGCTCTTCCTGTGGTGCAAATTCATGTTAACTCTTGAAGGCCTCTTGTCTAGGTGATGTGCCCCTGAAGGAAATTGTGGATCCTGCTAAGAGAGCAGCGTGGATATCCCAACAGGTGGACCTTGCAAAGAGGCAGTATATGGATGGAATTAACCTGGATATAGAGCAAGAAGTTAATGAAACCTCCCCTGAGTATTACGCATTGACAGAACTTGTTAAAGAAACTACAGATGCTTTTCACAGAGAAATTCCAGGATCACAGGTAATAATGATGTTCTATATATAAACATTATATTTAACATTTTGAAATACGAAAAAAAAATCATACCCATTTGCTAAACATCATTCTCAAAACTCTATAGAGAACAGATGTTTAGAGAATGATGAGAATGATGTTCAGCAAGTGGATATGAAAATAATTATGCAGATCTAAGGCATGATAGTCTCATGAATGGTTAATTATGATCTGCTGTCGTACGAATCGCTCTTTTTGACCTGTACGAATTTAAATGGAAGAAGGGTTTCACCAAGAGTTGTAGATGCAGTGTTATTGCCGCCTGTGAGCTGGCAGGTCTTGGTATGGCTAATGAGTCTTTGAAGGTAGGGCAAATAGAGGTGCAAAAGCTTGACGATGTTTCGGTAACCATCACTAAAGTTTTAAGGATTTGTGTCATGCTTCATTTTTTTTGATCAGATGATTTTCACGTTGTGTTTTAATTTCTTTAGAATTTCTTTTGGAATTCACTAATAGGGGCACTCACTGTTTATTATCTAATGTTTGTTTTATCAGCTGAGCAGCCTCTACAGTTCATTAGCATCACTGTGTGTTAAACACTGCAATGTAACACTGCAATCTTTGGGAAATACTGTCTTTGGAAGTTACAGCTCTTTTTAAAAGACAAAACAGGAGCACCTAAGTGCCATACTTACTTGTGCAATTTTCCCTCAGGTAACATTTGATGTGGCTTGGTCTCCAGCCTGCATAGATAGAAGGTGCTACAACTACACTGGGATTGCAGATGCCTGTGACTTCTTATTTGTGATGTCGTACGACGAACAGAGCCAGATCTGGACTGACTGTATTGCAAAAGCCAATGCTCCTTACCTGCAGACTTTAGTTGGTGAGGACAAAACACCTCCCCAGGAGTCAGAACGTGTCCATTTGCTCACATGAATGGATAGAAAAGGTTGCTGTACCTTAGACAAGTGTTTGGCTTTTGAGTGTGTTCAAATATGCGTTGTCCTGATGTGAAGATAGCATCTCAGATCCTTATGACACTACGGATAGACCTTTAGCAGCTGGGTTTTGTTACTTGGGAAGGAACTGTCTTCTCGATTGTGAAGAACAGTTTTAGAATGACAAAGAGTAGACAAAGCAATGGTGTCTGCCTGGGCTTGCAAAAACATTTGTGTCTCGTCCTTGTGAACTGCTCTGGGCAGCTGGTTTTCGTTGTGAGACACTGGAGCGGTTCCTAGGGTCTGAATGGAGCAAGTGTACGAGTGCACAGGTGGGAGGTGAAGAAAGAGCTGGCACCTTAGCCTCTGGGGCTCATGCAGTGTATTGGCTCTGGCTGTAGATCTAAGAATAAAAAGCGTGGGAAATGCAATAATGCATCTTAATTTTTATGTCCTTCAAAACTAGGATATGAAGAGTACATTTCTATGGGCATTGATCCAAAGAAGCTTGTGATGGGCGTCCCCTGGTATGGCTATGACTACGTCTGCCAAAACCTATCCGAGGTAAGATGAAGATTTTCATCTGCAATCGTACTATTTTTTCCCTTGGAAAGAGGTGTCTAGACTCTGGTAATCCTGGTTTTGGATTAGGAAATGCTGTGGCCTGATGGGTAAGAGCATAAAGCTGAGTCAATGATCTCAAAGGTCTTTTCCAGTCTTGTGATACCGTGATACTGAGACTCAAGACATGGCCGATGGCTGATAACTGATCGGCACAGTGTTACCAACAAGGCATTTTCTCTCTCCCTGGGCAACCTGAACCCCATGATACCCAAGAACTATGTTTGATGAAGGAGCTATAAATGTTACCTGCACGAAAAGAGATGATGTCCAAAGGCACTAAAACACTTAAATCTGTCTTCTCAACAGTCACCAAGCTCACTGCTTAAAGCCTAGGAGCAACAACCCATAGCAAACCCATGGCTGTTGAAGCAGAGCAGTCTATGGGTAAACCATGGTGTCTCAGACAACATTATACTTACAAAAAATGTTAGAGCAAATTAAAAGTGGAAAAGATAAGACCACTGTGTAAGCTGAATGATGTCCATACAGTTGAGTGGTGTCCATGCAATCCTGTATTACTAGAGAGTAAACAAAATTTAACTGTTTTAATTTATGTCGGTGTACAAATAGTATGTCTGGCACAGATAATTGAAGATTCGGGATTTTTGAGACCCCAATGCCTTTTGTGGCTTTGTTCTTGGCTGTGCTGCTATTTTGGATTTCAGTAAATCTACGTCACACGAAACTCACACCTTCTGCTTTTTTTTCCAGGATCATGTTTGTTCCCTTTCCAAAGTACCTTTCCGTGGGGCTCCTTGCAGTGATGCTGCAGGGCGCCAGGTTACGTACAGAGCAATTATGAAGCAGGTGAACAGTTCTCTTTCAGGGGTGCTCTGGGATGACATACAGAAGGCTCCATTTTATGAATACAAGGTAAGTGTCTCTTTATAAGGCACTGTGTTGTGGATTCATGAACCATAGTTCTTTGAGTATAAAGTTTGCAGGGTTAGAATCTACCATTGATGTTTCTACTTTTATTTCCTGTTGTAAAGAATGGCTGGATCTCCATATCTTGAATTTCTAGTCTGAAAGAGGAGTGCAGACATTGAAGACTATGGGAGTAATAAAGATCTTTGTTGCTTTTCAGTTTTCTCGAGAGATTTTTTCATGTCAAAAAGGACATTTTGGCACAAAGAAATCCCATAGCTCCATCCACTGTTAGAGTTAGTTTTATGAGTTGATGATTGATTTAAGCTAAAACAGCTTCTGAGATGCTCTTTAGTTTTTCTAACCCACTGATCTGCATTCATCATCTCTTCTGCACATGGTTTGCACATAGATGTAGTGAAAGGGTCCATTCCTTACATGAACAACACAGCATATGCATTTCGCTTTATTTCTTTAGACATTAATTTAAGTTTCATAGAATCACAGAATCACAAAATGGTTTGGGTTGGAAGAGACCTCAAAGCCCATCCAGTGCCACCCCCTGCCATGGGCAGGGACCCCTCCCACTGGATCAGGGGGCTCCAAGCCCCATCCAACCTGGCCTTGAGCACCTCCAGGGATGGGGCAGCCACCACTGCTCTGGGCAACCTGGGCCAGGGCTTCCCCACCCTCACAGGAAAACATTTCTCCCTAAGATCTCATCTCAATCTCCCAGCTTTCAGCTTAAAACCATTTCCCCTTGTCCTGTCAATGTACTCTCTAATAAAGAGCCCCTCCCCAGCTTTCCTGGAGCCCCTTTCAGCACTGGGAGGCTGCTTTAAGGTCTCCCCAGTGCCTTCTCTTCTCCAGGCTGGACAACCCCAACTCTCTCAGCCTGTCTTGTAGATGATTAAAAGGCGCTGTAAGTAATGACCAGATCAAAGCAACATAACTTTAGCAAAGTTTTAGAACCTCTTCTAAACCTGCTTCTTGCTGAAAAAAACACTTAATCTTTAACTATATTCACCTGTTAGATTAGAAGGCGTATTTGAGTTTTTAGCTGTATTTTTTAAAGTTATTTAAGTGCAAATTAGCTAAGTCTTTTCATGTGACTTCAGTTAAAACGTCTCACTGTTTTATAACTTAGATTCTACGAGTAAGTTTTTAATTGTACTTCCCACTGCATTCGATAGAAACTATAGTCAATGAACTTTAATGTGTTATGTTTATATCAAAAGATACTGACCCTAGTGTTCAAATGTTTTCCTAGGATTCTCTTGGTCACTTCCACCAGGTATGGTATGACAGCCCTCGCAGCATCTCTCTAAAAGCAGCATATGTGAAGAATCGAGGTTTGAGGGGCATTGGCATGTGGAATGGAAATTGTCTTGACTATTCCAGGAAAGCTGCAGCAGAACAACAAACTGAAGCCATGTGGCAAGCCCTGACACCATAAGAACCACGTGAACCCTTTATTTCTAATAGAATAATGAAAATTGGTGATTTTTTTATTATGGCTTATACAATCATAGATTTTGACTCTATACTGTATTTACAAAAACTTTGAGAACTTGCCAAATTCCTTTTTTTTTTGTATACAATGCCATGCTTTCATTCTTTCTTTCTTCCAATGATGCTTTAGCAGCATTTTTTTTAAAAGGATGTTCATCTTTTTTGTTTTTCACAACTACCATAAGTTGGTTAAATCTTGAACCCAGCATGTATCTCGTAACCAGGAAGACCAAGAGGTGGGTTTGGAGGGGCAATCTCATAACGCTCCTTTGCCAAGGCTGCCTGGTGCAGCAAGCATTCATTCCAGGGTCACACAGTGCAGTCTCAGCTCTTTGTCTTCCCACCCCATACCAGTATTTTAGCTAATTCACTCTTGAATCGGATCAAGCGCTGAATATTGGAGAGACAGATTGTTGCTTTCATGCAACATGGTGAAACTCGTGCTTGTACTTGATTACTCTTGTAGAGATTAAAAGATTTAATAGAGTGAAGAAATTGCGTAACCTGAAGTAGTTGCCATTAAGATTTTTATCAGACTTGTTGTTAGAAAGGATTATTTGATATACTCCAGTTTCACCATGTAACCTTTAAATTCCTTAAATTCCAAAATCGCGGTACTTCTCTAGGTGATGTTTTCTTCCATTTCAAACTTCTTTACTTGCTGAAAACTGGAATTCAAACCTTATTTAATGAACCACATAGGTATTTTTCCACACACTTTAAGATTCATTCAGCAGCCTGCTGTTTGGTTTTTATGTGCTTCTGCCTCTGAGATAATACAAGGTTATATTTTCTTTCTAGTTTATATTTTTAATAAAATAATTTGCCTAGAGAAATTGTGTAACTTTTTACAATTGCATAATTTTTTAAAGTATCTGTAGCGATGCAGTGACTGGTGTTTACAGAATTGGTTTTGTTACATAAAATGCTGTCTTCACTCAGGTTGGTAAACGCTGTTGTCTGTTTATGCTTTACTTGTTCTACAGCTTACGGCCCACACTGCTTCTCAGAGCTGTTTCACAACCAGGTTAAAGTGCAACTGTATCCTGTTTAAGGTTCTCTATTAATGAAGCAATTTATTTAATTAGATAGATGTAGTCAGTTTGGGGGGAGTTGTTTGGTTTGGGTTTTCCTTTTCTAAATAGTTACTGGGAAAATACAGGATAGCAGGAAGGCTTCATACAAGTGTCAACACTACAGGTGATGGAAAGAAGAAGGTGAAGCCTCCTGCTCTCACATAAAGAAAACAACTCCTTTGCAAAATTAGAGGGCTCTTCACTAGAACTCTGGTCTGTAGGTTTGAGGAGAAACTGATATTTTTATTTGACTACGTCAAATAAAGACTTCAGAATGAATTCTGTGAATTTGTGTTACTGTGTATATTCATGTCTAAAATACTGTAAGAGAGAGTTTTATAAAACTTCAGGTGTCTCTGAAGCAGCTGATCAGACCTACAAAGTCCTACCTGAAGGGCAAATGACTTTTAATAAAACTCTCTCTCCTGTAGCAGACAAGAATCATGAGTTGATTTAGGTTTTTAACTGAGGATCAGATTTTTCCAGTAGCTGGCTTGCCTGCTCTTGTGTTAAAATAAGACACAGTTCTGAAATACAGATGTACAATTTGATCCTGAATTGAGCAAAAGTGGTGGCAGCTTTAATAATTAATTTAATACGTTACCACCAAAATCTTTGTTAAATCCTATCTTTAAGAAAATAAATTGGCTAATGAGTGGTTTGACTCAAGACGTTTGCAAGTGAGTCCTTTGGAGAGTTGCATAATTTTCTTAGTATTACTGATTTCCCATGAGTGTTTCACTTCCAGTAATAAATACAGTCTTGTCAGCTTTTAGCTGACATTAATTCCTAGCATTTTATTGTTCTGTTTAAATTTATAACATCTGGTGCTGCAAAGAGGGAACCGGACAGCTAGGAAAAGATCACTATCAGGAGGAGGTTTCTGATTACTCTTTCAGAGAATTGTTATCTAAGCACATGCATGAGGTTGAACTTAAAAGAAAAACAGAGTACGCAATACTGTAAAGCTGGACCAGGATCATCATCGCCACTTATTCCAGACAAAGCTTGCCTCTTCCACTAACTACAGAATGCTAATGTGGCTTTCCTAATAAGAGGGGGAATAAAATCAGCTACATAGGAAATAAGGTGAGATTACCTAATATATTGTTTATAATAATATGGTAATGCAGCAGTAATTTATAGATAGGCATAATGACAAAACTATACTTCAATACGTAGACAAATAAAGCATTACTGTTGTTCTACAGAAGATGCATTTTAATCATTTGCCAAAAATTCACTGTCTGAAAATAAGAACGGGAGGTTACAGATTACAGGTTTATTTGCTTGGTAGGTGTTTTGTTAATGAAAGAACATCAGCCTACCCATGTGATGTTGCACAATTCACTAATTTGCACTTTTAAAATAACTTCTCTTCGGTTTAGATGTGTTACTAGGTGAAGCTATGCTTAAGTGGCTGACTGATCTTACAGTAAGAGTGAGATTTAAAACATGAGCTGCGGTACCTCAGTAGCACAATATGCACATTCCACGATATAGCTGATGTCTTTTTGCAAGATAACTTCAGGAACATGCAAACAGATGCTCTGAAACTCAGTTTCTCTATACTTCACAGCTGCTAAAGGCATGCCGTCCTCTTAAATACCTGATTTTCTGGTCTGGAGAATTAAAACTGAATAAATCTTCTGGGTCAGTTCTATGCTCAATGCTTGTAAATCAAATGCTGCCTGCTTTCTTACCTGCAGAAGAACCAGTAATTCAAGGAATTGCAATTTAAGGAGGTTTTTGGAGGTGACATGCATATCGCTTTATAAAATTAAGACTGACTTTTATAAAGGATACACCTTTCATCTTTAAAATTTCACACATCTAATTAGATAGCTTAGTTATAGAACTATTTCCCTCTGTAATTCACCTTGGTGTTTTTAAAATTCAAGCGTGAAATTAATTGCTTTTTCCACTCCTTGTTATACAACAGAGGAGGCATAATGAGTGCATCCACCCCAGACTGGTCAGTAAACCAGGGCGTGGGCAATCCTTTGGGCCTCCTTTTTCATAGAATCATGGAATGGTTTGGGCTTGAAGGGCCCTCAAAGCCCATCCAGTGCCACCCCCTGCCATGGGCAGGGACACCTCCCACTGGATCAGGGGGCTCCAAGCCCCATCCAACCTGGCCTTGAACCCCTCCAGGGATGGGGCAGCCACCACTGCTCTGGGCAACCTGGGCCAGGGCCTCCCCACCCTCACAGGGAAATATTTCTTCCTCAGATCTCCTCTCCATCTCCCCTCTTTCAGCTGAAAACCATTCACCCCTCATCCCATTCCTGCACTCCCTGATCCAGAGTCCCTCCCCAGCTTTCCTGGAGCCCCTTTCAGCACTGGGAGGCTGCTCTAAGGTCTCCCCAGAGCCTTCTCTTCTCCAGGCTGAACAACCCCAACTCTCTGCCTGTCCTCGTACAGGAGGTGCTCCAGCCCTCAGATCATCTTCCTGACCCTCCTCTGGACTTGCTCCAACAGCTCCATATCCAGTTCCCCTGCTTTGATGTGTGCTGGGCTGTCTCTTGGCTGTGGGCAGTCTGTAAGCTCCCTTCTGCCACCAGCCCTTCAGCTGGGTGCAGAGGTTCTTCCAACTCCCTATTGCTTTGGGAAGTTAGATCCAGATCACATCTCCTGAGTAACAGCACACTGGTTTGCAATTATATTTTATAGCTTCACATCATTTATAATAAAAAGGCATGCTTAATTTTTTTCCTCTCCCAAGCTTAGCATCACTCTGTCACTGTACGTTTACTGATGAGATTGCTACATTCAGACGATGTTTAGTGCAGATAAACCCCTGGTTACACAGCTCGTACTTCAGCGGTAGCTGTGGGTGGGCTTATCTTTGAATTAGCCTGTAAAACTTCATGTTTTCAAAATGCAGGGTCTGGTATTCAGCTCCTGTAAGACACCGTGAAGCCTTGAAGTCAGCAACAGAGGGGTGAGGGTGTGTATGTGGTGATCGCTTGATGATCCAAGCCTTTAAAAAACACTATTAAAGTGACAGCTGAAGCAAATGTGGTAAAGTTGTCAATAAAGGAGCCATTAAGTGGTACCTGCAGCCTCTCATCCCTGAGCTCCTGATCTGAGCTTCTCCCCACCCAAGGGTGCAGCTGCCTGTGTGCAAGGGTCGAAGGTCCTGCTCTGTAACCCTGGCTCAGAGCACTTGAGAAAGCATGAAAGGTACGCGGTCGTGCAGGAGAAAAACAGGCACGGCTGTCAGACCAGTTGGGGGCTCCTGAGGAATCACTGTGGTGTTGGGCTGAGCCACCAGGGAGGACAACGCCGCTGGAAGAGGGGAAACCAGCTGGTCAAAGCACACAGTAATACATGGCTATAAGTTTCTTTGGAAAAAGCAGTGAGTGAAAAACCTTCATTAAAATGCCATTCACGGAATGCAACTGAATTTTCACACAATCACCTGCAACAAAAGGCTCTGTCTAAGACAGAACACAAGGTCTAAACCCCAAATCCCACTCGACTTGGCTGTTTTGAGGTTTCAGCTGCGCAGTAAGTTCTCCAGACCTGTGGAGACTGGTATGCCCGTCTGCTTTACTGCAGCAGAATATTTAGCACTGTAGATTTATGCAAAATTTGAGCTCTACAGGGCCAGAGATTTTGAACAGCTTAGTTTTGTACTGAAGATTATGGAAAACAGTTCTTTACCTTTACACTGAGCTGCGATTCCCCCCATGTTGTTAATGTGCTGTCGACAGCTGGCACATATATCCCTCCATATCTGGTGCAGCCGTCTTATGGCCACAGATGGCCACTTACCTGCTAAGTGTCTTAAATGAGTCCTTCCTTCTTCAAGGCATTTTTGAGGATATCAGGACAACTGCTTCTCAGAAACTTAGAGGAAAGAACCCAGCTGCTGGAGGCCTATATGGGATGTAACTGAGAGCGACTGTCATCACGGCAATCCTAGGAGGATATTAAACACAGACTGGATTGTTCCTACAGAGTATGCTCTTCCGTTCGTACCTTGTGACAAAACATGTTTGCAAGTCCACTTACTTAGGAAACTCTACAGGTCTGATAGGACGAGAGGAAACAGCCTCAAGTTCTGCCAGGGGACGTTTACACTGGATATCAGGAAAAATTTCTTTACCAAAAGAGCAGTGAAGCCCTGGCAGAGGCTGCCCAGGGCAGTGGGGGAGTCTCCATCCCTGGAGGGGTTCAAAAAGTGTGCAGATGTGGCATTCTGGGAAATCATTTAGTAAGAACTGTGGTGTTGGACTGAAGGTTGGACTGGTTGATCTTAGAGGTTATTTCCAATGATTCTATGATTCTAGAGCCAATAAAAATAATTCAGAAGTAGAGATGCTTCTTAAAGAACCTGCAGAATCTGTTTGAATCCTTGTGAAATAACCTTCATTTTACCTAACTGGCCAACATAATTTAAGACAATGCAGGAGGCATGTCGCGCTTATCTCAGCAGGGTAAATTTGCTTGCCTTGCAGCTCCTCACTACTACAGATTCACTGCTTCAGGTACTCAAGTTTGGTTTCTTAAAATACAACTTCACCACGTTGTAGAGCGCAGTGTAGCCGTGCCCTTAGAGAATAAAGAATTGGCTTGTCTTCTCCTTTCAACAAAGCTACAAGTAATAGTTGAGACACCCAGTGATTTAGCTCTATATAAGTACAAAGAGAATGCTCACAAAAACATCAAAGCAATTAAACCTCACCTCTATAAATGTGGAATGTGACTTAGGGAGGAGAGTTTTAGTATAAGCTTGAAAATAATTGTACACAGGGTGGGATATCAATGAGATTTTCAACAAGGCTTGTCAAGCTTGTCACGACAGGCTGGTAACTTCCACGCCTAAGCTGAATACCATGGGACAGGAGGAACAGAAATGATTATACCTGCAATTTAACGAGAAGCCCTGTCAACACAGTAAAAACCTCTGTGAGCACCAGCTAAACGCCATGCTCTACAAACAGCCCGTGCGGTTATAAATGCCTGGAATTTTCCAGCCACAAATTAAAATTTGTAACAATAGTGTGAATGAAAATTCATTCATTTAAAGTAGGTACCTCTGTCTTTGTTAACTACACGGTCTTGATTAAATGTTTTAGGAATTCCTGAATCCCATGTTGTGTCTCTTCTTAGTTTGATCTCTTTTTGGTGGTCATTATTTCACATGTTTGCAATGAGCAGTTTGCTGCTTAGTTCTGTGACAGGATAACAACGACCAAAATATATAGCTTATACTCACAAAATTTGAGGTTTTTTTTTTAGCTGTCAAAGCCTGGACTTTCCGACCTGTATTAGAAATTCAGTGAATCTAACCAATAAATAATCTTATCTCTAGGATATGGAATAGAAGAAAAAATAAAGGTATTTTTGTTTTGAGAATGTGTATCTAACTAATTCTGGTAACTAGTACTGGAAAGATTACCACAGATGAACCAAGTTACTATTTCACCTTTGCTAACCTAGTGCTGTATCTAAAACCTTCTGCCTTTCAAAGCCTCAAGATCCCCTACAAACTGGAGCCAGCAAAGAAAAGGCAACAAAACACTTTGCATTTAAATGTTAATTAATAAAAACTACCTATCTGCTTTAAAATATATACAATAACTATTTAAAGACAAAATTGCTGACAGACATTACCTTTACTTCATGCTACAAAATCCTACATCCTTCATCATACAAGAAGTAGTTTTGGAAAGCTTTTCAGTCATATCTATATGCGCACATACATATGTGGATATACATATATATTTGTATAGTAAGTGGTCTGAATACTTACTATCGGTTAACTTGATGGTGGAGGGACAAAGCTATTTTTGACAGCTTGTGATTTGAAACTGACATTACTGAAGTCATCCACAAAAGCTTTTTCTAAAACACTCTCCAGACACGTCCCAAAGAAGACAATACACAATTTTTTGTTTCCTTATTCAAAGCACTGGACAGCCAGAAAATCATTCATGTCCATACCTAGAAAAAGATTGCTTCATTTAATAATTATTCATTAATAACTGCAACAGAATAATGTTCACCTTTTTTACATTAACCAAAAAATTCTACCCAAATTAAAATTGTCTTTCAAAAAGCGTTTCTTCAAAACAAATTTGTTATAATTTTGATATTAATATAAGAGTGAAAATGAAGAGCAAATGACAACAGGTGTCATTTATGTTTCATTTTCATTTGAAGACACTTGTAAGTAGGGCACGGCTCTTAGTACTGCTCACATTGTTATTGTTGTGAAACAGAAGACCAGGGGGTAAAAAAACAATTCAACAAATATTGGATCACCGAGATGTAATTGAATGAGGTTACCATGACCCTAAACAACAAATAAACCAGTCAGCTGGGTTTTCTTGCTTCACACTTTGTTGTAAAGTTAAACAACAAGCAACAGCAAACAACCCAAACTGAAATTATGTCTTTAATTATTTGTCACTAAAAATCTTCATCTACCAATATCTTTAATTCTCTATTAAATTAAAATACTTCAATAAATTCCTGATATTCTAAATGAAGCTGGAAAATTTCTCCATTTATGCCAGAAGTGGGGAAGAAACTATACCATCTCCCTTATTATTACGCACTTAAAAACACCTCAGTTCTTGAAGGCATTTTCAGATTCAGGTTGTGTCAGGGCCTTTGAGTTTCTCTTCAGATTTTTCCACCTAGTTTTTGCATATTACTTAGTATTTATTCTCGTTTTCCACGTGGGTAATTTTAGTAATAACTCACCTACAAACAAAAATTTCCAGCACCAAATTTCCAGCTTGCGATTAACTTCCAAATCTGTGAGAAACAGCTGAAATGAGAAGTGAGAAAAATATTCTACTTCATGTAAGTGCATCACTTAAGTCTTGAACATGAACAAACTTTCAGTTGGACTGATTTTCAAGTTTATTTAACCTTTAGATACAGTTTGTAATATATAAATATAGAACCATAGAATTGTTTGGTTGGAAAAGACCTTTGAGATCATCGAGTCCAAGACTCCATCACCTCCCTGGGCAGCCTCTGCCAGTGCCCCAAAACCCTTTCAGTGAAGAAATATTTCCTGATAGCCAATCTGAACCTCCTCTGGTGCATCTTGAGGCTATTTCTTCTCATCCTATGACTTCTCATTCGGGAGAAGAGCCCAGCACCCATCTCACCACAGCCTCCTTTCAGGGAGCTGCCAAGAGCGATGAGGTCTCCCAACCTTGTACTGGTAATAATGATCTTAAGGGGATTTGATTTAAATGCAACCAGACTTGTTGCATATTTAATCCATTGACTTATCAAAATTAGCGCATCAAAACTAGCACTGGACGGCAACTAATTACATCTGGTAATTTAAAGGATGATTCTAATACACCTGTCCAGCTGTGCCTTTGTATTTGGGGACATAGATGTGCTCTGACAAGACCTGATGTTCCAGCATGTTTAAAAACAACTGCTAACAGTGCTCCTAAAGATATCTCTGTTTTCCTGTAATATTATCTAATCTGTAGGAACGAAATCTGTGGTTTACCTTATAAAGCAGAAGAGCACTAATGAAAGAAAGATAATAACTTACCACTGCTTTCTCCAATGTATTTTAAAAACTCGATTTTACCTGCAGCCGCAGCTCCTCCCAGGTAATCTCCAAGCTTCTCCCACAGCACTCTTACTGCGATGTGAGGAGACACGCTAGACTGGTTTTATCCATTAATACATCTGTAAGATCAAATAATGATGGTTACTCAGTAAGAAGGGGAAAGACAATGCTATATACACACATTTGGACAGAATGACCAAAAATGGGCACTACATCCCAGAACTGAACCTAATTACAGAGCATTTTGGTGTGGTAGAGTCAAAACACTGTACTCTGTTATGGTAGATGGTATTACAAGGGTTGTCATCACATTAACTAGCAATATTCATATTTTAGGAACCCCATACAAAGGGAAAATATGGAAGTAGCTGAAATTTGAGAACGACTCTTCCAGAATGCTCTTGCTCATCTGCAAGTGAACAACAAAACCACTGGAAATTAGAGTCATGGAAATAGTCATGCAGACATTAGAAAGAATTTCTTCACTGAAAGAGTGGTCAGGGACTGGAACGGCTGCTCAGGGAGGTGGTGGAGTCACCATCCCTGGAGGGGTTTAAAAGATGGGTAGATGGGTTCCTTAGGGACAGGGTTTAGCGGGGAGACAGGCACGGTTGGACTCGATGATCTCAGAGGTCTCTTCCAACCTTGTGATTCTATGATTCTTCATAGATTACAAAGTTTCATGGACTGTAGAATGTTGGGCTGTAAGAGCTAGAAGCAACTTCATCACTGCTCACTTTAAACAGCAGGTGCATTCCTTTGATTTTGTCTTCTCTAACACAAATTTACAGTTGGGTGTGTGCATGTGTACATGCAAATATATTTTAAATAAAAGTCAACATTGCACTGTGAACATTTCCACCACAGAGCAAGGGAGCTGACACAAATATGAATTGCATCATTTAATGTACTGCTTGAAACTAGGCAAATACTAAAGTAATGATCTCACTATAAATATCACTACACTGAATAAAAAGCATCCCCACAGAATAAAACCAAACGTGCGAGAGGCACGCAAAAGCTCTCCAGCACAACATAAGCCATTCTAATTGCTTCTATGCTGCCACATGAAACAAAACAGGGAACAAAGTCAGGCCTGAGACTGTTAATCACCCATGCTGATTAAGTGTTAGCATAATGCCTGGCATGCTTTGAGCCCAGGCAGTTATCACTCTTCAAGCAATGCACAGACATTGCCTGGGGGGACAGCACACACCACTCTCAGTAAATGTGCCATCCCTTCAACATGGACAGGTCTTCAACACTGACTTGTCAATGGGCTGTTTCAAACACCCCATTTCACACCCTAGATATGTAAAACCCCTCCCAGTTTCATCCCATAAACACAGTACTTCAGTGGGCTACAACGCTTCCCTTGCATTATCTCAAACACCTTGGTCTTAGAGGACCCTCGTCAAGATCAAAAATCTGCCTTGGAGCACCCACAAGCAGCAGAGGAGACAAGTCTGCCGAGTGGACACATCTAGGCCACACTGCTTGGTCCCTGTCCATTTACCTCCTGTTAATTTCTTCCCTGGCCATTTTTTGCCCACATTTAATGCAGTTATTAACCCAAATGTCACTTATTTCAAATGCATAAAGATATATGTGAAAGATGGATGCATAATTCACTACACACGCTTCCAAGGTCTTACGTGAGAACACAGATGATCTACAATTCAAATATCTCTGCGCTGCATCAAAAGAAATGTGACCAGCAGGTCAAGGGAGGGGATTCTGCCCCTCTGCTCTGCTGAGACCTCACCTGGAGCCCTGTGCCCAGCTCTGGAGCCCTCAGTATAGGAAGGACGTGGAGCTGTTGGAGAGAGACCAGAGGAGGCCACAGAAATGATCAAAGTCCTGCAACACCTGCCCTATGAAGAGAGGCTGAGAGAGTTGGGGTGGTTCAGCTTGGAGAAGAGAAGGCTCTAAGGAGACCTTATTGTGGCCTTTCAAAACTTAAAGGGGGCTTAGAAGAAAGGTGGGGAAAAACTTCTTAGCAGGGCGTGTAGCAATAGGACACAGGGTAACAGTTTTAAACTAAAAGAGGAGAGGTTTAGATTAGATATAAGAAAGAAAGCTTTTACGCTGAGGGTGGGGAGGCCCTGGCACAGGTTGCCCAGAGAGGTAGTGGCTGCCCCACTCCTGGAAACATTCAAGGTCAGGTTGGATGGGATTCTGAGCAACCTGATGGAGTTGAAGATGTCCCTGCTCACTGGGTGACTGGATGACCTTCACCGTCCCTTCCACCCCAAACCATGCTATGATTCTACAATTTCTCATTTGATATCATTTCTTCAAGTTGCTGTCTCTCTGCCCCTTCAACGACCTTCTGAAACCCAAGACATGCAAGCTCTTTCAGATGCGATTCTAGCGCTGCACATCCTTCACTGATAATGCCCATAAAAACCAGCAAGGAAATCTAAATCTAAGTCATTTATGAACAGTAAGGAGAACATCTAAGTAACCACACTGTATCATGGAGGAAAATCATGTAGGTAAACAGAACCTGAGATATAGGGCAGAAATTTATCTGAAAATAACTTGTGTGTAGCTGCTAGGAATATAGGATTATGTATTCCTTACTTGCTGCCACTGGGTAGCAGAAGGCGAGCCACATCCGAGTCATTTGCTCCAGGCGGTTCCTTTTAAAAGCAACGCAAACGAGAGTTCACTGCAGCCATCTCAGCCAGAATGAACAAAAGTACAGCTTCTATAGCGAGGAATGAGGAATAAATAAAAGATCACAGAGGCTGAGAAAACAAGTTCGTGGGAACGAGAACTCAGGGCCAGAGCCAATTACACAGTTAAAATACTCCTCTAATTTCACTCTTAATGAAAGTGGCTTGTACTAAGACCCAGGATTCCTTTGTTAAGCTGACTCACACAGCACCAGGATCGTCAAGCTGGCTGGGCAGCGCTATCAACAACGTCCCAACAGCACCAAGACCAGCGAGGCTGCTGTTGCCTCTCCCAAGCTATACTAAGAAAAGCTTTTTAAAATATTGTTTTGCATTTTAAAAAGACAGCGATACACTGGCCAGGGGCTATTGCTAATGTTAATGCACTGCAGCACCACATAATACCCGCAGAATAATTAATTAGCAATTACCTCAGACTCATTAGCTAGCAACTGATACCCAGACAGAGAGAAATCCCCAATTTAAATTGATGCCTTAGTGAAACTAATTCACAGTAGAGAGTAGAGAGCAGTGAGAGATGTCCAGTCACAGTATCACAGTATTTACAAGGTTGGAAAAGACCTTTGGGATCATCGAGTCCAACCTATGACCCAACACCAACACCAACTCATCATCTGCACCACGGCACTAAATGCCTCATCCAATCTCTCCTTAAACACCTCCAGGGACGGTGACTCCACCACCTTCCCGGGCAGCGCATTTCAACGGCCAATCACCCTCCCAGTGAAGAATTTTTTCCACATGAAATGATTTGAAGTGACCACTCCAGCCAGCTATTCCGCACCAGACCAGCAAACAAAATGGGTACAAACACTGATTTCCTCTGGTTTTGAGCAGTCTTTCAACAAAAGAAGCTGTGAGGATGAATATATTTGGCCCTATATTCCCACCGCTGCCATCTTTTTAGCTACCCAGAATATTGTCTGAAGTGGACAACACAAGCCTAAACTGAAAATAATTAAAGCCCCGTTTCCCTGCAGTTTAAGCTGATGTGATGGGTTTTGCTCAGGAGCAGGCGAGGTCCTGTCAAAGCTTTGTTTCAAGACACAGCTCTGCCTTATTTGATCTCTACAAGGTTCAGTGTCCACCCCTCGGTGTTGGTGCTGGCACCAGTGCCAACGCTCCTGCCCAGAGCCAGTCTCACTGCCTGCCCATCAGTGTCAGTACCTGTGACATCCCCAGCACCCGCGCATCGGTGCCAGTATCAGTTCTGGTGCCAGCCCTGCCGCCCATCGGTACCAGTCCAGTGCCAGCCTCGCTGTCCCATCTCTCACTGCAAGTGCTAGCCCTGCTCCTTGGTGCCAGGACTGATGCCAGATCCACTGCCCGCCCCTCGGTGCTGGTGCCGGTACCTGTGCCATCCCCTTTCCCCGCCCCTCGGTGCCGGTACCGGACCTGCTGCCCACCCCTTGATGCCGGTGCCAACCCCACTGCTCAGCACCTCGGTGTCAGTACTGGTGCCAACCCCACAGCCCATCCCTCGGTGTCTCTACCAGTGCCCGTGCCCGCCCCCCGGCGCCGGTGGCCGCGCAGGCGCCCCGCCCGGGGCTCGCGGCCGCGCCGGGAAGTGGTGTGTGGGCGCGGCGCCGCCAGCCATGTCGGGCTCCTCCAGCGTGGCGGCCATGAAGAAGGTGGTGCAGCAGCTGCGCCTGGAGGCGGGCGTGACCCGCGTGAAGGTGAGCGGCACCGACACCGGGACCGGGCAGAGCGGGATGGCACGGGGCGAGCGCCATTTTACCACTAGAACCCGGGATTCAGGGTGAGGGAGGGGATTCTGCCCCTCTGCTCTGCTGAGACCTCACCTGGAGCCCTGGGTCCGGTTCTGGAGTCCCCAGCGCAGGAAGGACATGGAGCTGTTGGAGCGAGTCCAGAGGAGCCACAGAGATGATCCAAGGGCTGGAGCTCCTCCTGTACAGGGACAGGCTGAGAGAGCTGGGGTTGTTCAGCCTGGAGAAGAGAAGGCTCTGGGGAGACCTCAGAGCAGCCTCCCAGTACTGAAAGGGGCTCCAGGAAAGCTGGGGAGGGGCTCTTGATCAGGGAGTGCAGGGATAGGATGAGGGGGAATGGTTTTCAGCTGAAAGAGAGGAGATTGAGATGAGATCTGAGGCAGAAATGTTTTGCTGTGAGGGTGGGGAGGCCCTGGCCCAGGTTGCCCAGAGCAGTGGTGGCTGCCCCATCCCTGGAGGGGTTCCAGGCCAGGTTGGATGGGGCTTGGAGCCCCCTGATCCAGGGGGAGGTGTCCCTGCCCATGGCAGGGGGTGGCACTGGATGGGCTTCAAGGTCCCTTCCGACTCAAACCATTCCATGATTCCCTAAGGCACTTCACATGAAACGAAACATGACAAGCCACTGGTTTAACGCATCACGTAACAGCAGTCCAAGTTTACTGTATCACTTTGTGTTTACTGCTTGCACTAAGTGAGCACAGGAGAAACATGCTTTATCATACAGCAATTCAACTGTAGCCTTTCATGTTTTGCAAAGTAAAAATATAGTTTATTAAACTGCTTCTCTTATAAGTAGTTAGAATGCATAATGTTAAATTATGCATTTAATACATGGCTTAATTAAATACTCTTTGCAGATCTTTAAAAGTAAACCAAAAATATTTTTAATTTGGGGAGAAAATGTTTGTCATTTGCAGCTTTTTTTACCCCTGTGCAGCTAAAGCAGCAGCAGAAATTGCAATGTATCTACTACAAATTCTCTGCACTAGATTTTTTAGAGCTAATTAAGTCTTAGTCCTGAATTTTGTAAAAGGTCTTAAGGTCTTTAATGTCCCTTCTGACCGAAACTACTCTATGATTCAGCCCACAGCTCCCGCGCTGCTGTGCCCCTCCCGCCGCACCCTCTTGCTTCCTGCAGCTGCACTGGGCAAAGCAGATGCACCCCACTCTCCCATTTCCTAATTCCGAGGAGCAACTTCTTCCATCAGTCCCTGCTGACAAGGTCAGCCAGAGCTGGGGTTTGCCACAGGTGCCTGGCTGGCCCAGTCCCATCACTAAAATGGAGCTGCAGAACACCCCATGTGCCCTGAATTTGTGCGTTTGGGGTGAGACCGGGCTCTGGGCGATCAGGGAAACTCAAATTGCAGATACAGGATGGCAGTGAGGAAGCTGCTTCCTGAAACTGCAATCCTTCAGCAACCTGATCCAGTGGAAGGTGTCCCTGCTCACTGCGGGGGGGTTGGACTGGATGACGTGTAAAGGTCCCTTCCAACCCAAACCATTCTATGATTCTATCATTTTTTTATGAGTTCAGAGTTACAGCAAAGAAAAGCAGGACAAAGCATTCCATCACTGTTCTGTGTTTAGGGAGGTGCAGCCTACCAGACCCCCACACGCTGTCCCATCACAAGGATGGCTTCCCAAGGGAAGAAAAAATGCCAGTGCAGTTGAGCAGAGATACTTTAAACTACAGCCTGCACCTTTAAACAATTTATGCTAGAACAAGTATCTTCCTCTGTTCAACAAAGCCATCTCCAAGCTGTTGCTCATCTTTCACCCTTCAGGCTTAGAAGTTTAACATGAAACTTTTCCCAATTAACTTCTAATATTACACAACTTCTTGTCTTTGAGAAACCAAAAAATTACAACGAAACCGTTGTGTAAAATCTACGTGAGCTGTATTGCAAAACCGTGTAGCACTACTCTCTACTTTTTGATGTAGTTACACATTCAGTTGAGAGCGCTCCGTGAATTCTAATGCCAATTTTTACTGTTAACTAGGTTTCTCAGGCTGCAGCGGACTTGAAGCAGTTCTGCCTGCAGAACGCACAACACGATCCCCTACTGACGGGAGTATCGTCAAGCACAAATCCCTTCAGGCCCCAGAAAGTCTGTTCGTTTTTGTAATGATGTAAACTACTTCGGTGTCTTTCAGTGGTAAGTTCGTGAATTACAACTCAGAAACTGTTCTGGCATTAAAAATAGCTGCCTTTAAATGAGATTGCCTGTATTAAAAGTATTCAGAAGGGACATCTGGCTTCCACAGCTGGTGTTGGCCTGGATCCCCATTTTGGGCCCCTCCTCTGTTCTGGTGGCAGCTCCGTACTGGGCAGATGCTGTTCATAAGTACAATGAGCAGCATTCAGCTGTTGCAGAGCTTCCACTGGTTTCTGTTCTGCAGCAAAGCAGTAGTGGAGCCAGCAACTACCAAGCTGCTACTTGGACTAACCTGGTTGTACAGTAAGGGTGTTATTTCCCTTTTTTCACATAGGATTACTCACCTGACAGCATACGTGGCGAATTCTGATAGTGGCACATAAAGCAGACTTTAGTTCTTAAAACTTAAAGAGCACTGTCCTCGATAGGACATGCCCTCAAAACAAAAAGAAAAATGGTCCAGGAATTTTACCCATACTCCACTTAAATATTTAACTAGAAACAGTTGAATACTTACGTGGATTTTCATTCCAAACCATTTATAAGTTCATTAGCACTACTGGTGTCACTATGAAGAGAACTAATCTAGCATTCATTGAGAATTCTGGTGATTAGATTTTAGACTAACCTGTTTAGAAAGATGAGGTTTAGATCCACAGTAGTCTCACCAAGACTCTGAGAGTCACAATAATTAGATGGTTTGCCCACAGTAATGATAATTTTACAGGTCACTCATCCCCGTTGCCCCTTGACTTGGATCTGTTGGGGGTTAGAGCACATATAATACATTATTTCTAAGCACACAGTTAACCATAGTTCACAATCCTTAAAAACAGCAAGTCTTAACCTTGAAGAATTTGGGGTTTTGTAGCTGACTTAGATCACCAAAAGCATTGTAGTTTGCTAGATTTAAGTTGTGGTTTTAGGTAGCTTATAGAAAGGTGAACTGTCAGACTGAGTTGTTAAAATTGTTCTCCCCTCAAGCAGAGTGTAGCAAGTTTCCAGAAAGTTTGTATATAAACAAGGCGGTTCCTATAGTGAAGACCAGAGTAGTAACAGTAGAGAGGTTGATGCTTAACTATTTAACAAACCCAAAAGCACTTCCCCATTGTTTTGAGCAATGAGTTACACCAGCATAACTGGAATGTGCTTCACTGTAGCTTTTAAAGTGATTTCTATAGTGAAATTTATCACCCATTCACATTTAAAAGATTATATTCTCGGACAGTGACTTGTGTTCACATTCCCTGTAGCTTCAGCTTTAAGCAGTAATTCAAGGAAGGAATCAGATCATCTCTAACCTTATAGACTGATAACCTATGCAAAGCCAAATAAACTGTACTTTAATCAGCGACGCATATGGTTCCCCAGTGACCTTTGCCAAGGTTTAGTAATTTCAGGATGTGGATGTCCAGAAATAATGTTTCTTTTGTCTCACACACGTGTATGTACCCAGGGCATAAAAGGCTCAATGCTTGCTTTCTCAATGACAGTTTCAGTTACACTACCTATATGGAAAACTCCTTTCTTTTCTGTATCCCTTCCTCAAAAACAGGCACTTTCTTAGTTGTGATCCTGGTGTTTTCACAGCGAGGCAATCCAGCTCGTGCTTGCAGAGCCAGCAGAGGAAGTGTATTTTAGTTAGAGACTTCCCCTGCTCTTTGGAGGCAGTGCCCGGAGACACCAAGCTTCAGTTCTTCTCTAACAGCTTTGATTATCTTCTTGTACCCTTGGGGATGGGTTTTAAAGTTTATTTTATAGTAGTTTTATAGGAAAGCTGTGGGAAAAGAGGGTTGTTTTTTTTTTATAAATACCTGTCACTGGCATACTCGGAAGGTACCTCAGACATAGAATTGCTTCATTCAGCACTGATACTTTTCTAACTACATTTTGTTCTTGTTTTTCAGACCTTCTAGCATCTTCTTGCCGCTGATGTATGTATGGGCAGTGCCTCAAGGAGTGGCCTTGTTTGAAGTCTGTACAAAAGCTTAGCTTTAATGTGCCAAATCTAACTGTAAAACTGCTACTGTCGTCAAACTTCTTACCACCTACCTCTCCAAATGAACTGTATGCTAGTTCCAATACTTCTCTTTCATACGGGAATCAGTTTTATACGCCAAGCAAAAAATAAAAGTGTCTTGACTTAGTCTGGTCTGGAAATTACTGTAACAAGTTGATTTAACTTCTGAATATGTGGACAGCCCACCAGTTACTGCATCACTGCAGCAGCTGCAGAGCACGTACAGGAGTCTGTCTTTAAATATTCTGTGCTGCTGCAGGCATAGCTGGGATTCAGAGTCTTACAGAACAAGGAGGCTTCATCAGTACTGTACTTTGAAGCATAATAGAAATAGAATAGAAAAAAATAGCTGTTGGCCATTAGTTTATAATTCAACCATACAGCTGTCCTATATCGTGGACATTAAATACAGACAAAGAGTAACTCCATTATTCTTAAAGAATATTTCTACCTTAATAGATGACCTGCTTTATAAGCCATCTTAAATGCTTTTTCACATTTACCTAAAATTATAGCTGCCTATGAAAGGAAAGTAATTGAAAGAAAACTTAGCTTTTTAGCTGCCAGTGAACGTGTAAAATTAAGACTGAACAGTAGCTTATTCTACAGGGAATACCAACCTGAATAAAGCTGTGGGGCTAATGGAGCATTCTGAAGATTTTAAAGGGAAAAACCCCAAGACCTCACATGTTCAACTGAACAGCATTTTTAGACGATAGCTTTATGGAGTTCCTGAAAGCTGGCCTTACGATTTCCTTCCCAGTGGTGTTTATTTCTTTTTACATTCAAGAGAATCAACTGCTTTGGGTATAGATCTCTTCTAAAAATGACATTTACAGAAGAGATACATGCAGGGAGTCAAGCATGTAACTTCAGCAACGTGGCTCTTTTATGCAAGATGTTGATGAAATAAAATACCACAGACTTCCTGGATTGCATAGAGCTGGCTCAGTGTTCTCTAGATAGGAGACCATGTGCTAAAAACTATCACCATACTGTCAGTGAACAATATACTCTTAAGTCACAGAAAGGCTTAAAATACTTCTGTCTTACCTGATTAATGGAAGACGTCTCGTTTTACCTGCTTAACAACAAAAAAAAAGTTGTATAACTAGAAATACTTTATTATTAGGATATCTTTAAGCAAAAATATTTACTGTCTCTGATGTTGCAAACTGTAATTTATTTCTACAGCGCAGCAGCCGTCATGGCAGATCTTCAGTGACAGCTAAATTACAGGCTGCTCTGACATTGCCATAGTTTTTCCTGCTAAATTGGAAAAAGAGTTGCTGTCCTTGTCACGCCGGATTTAGGTACACAGTACACAGGAAGATAGTCCTGCACGATCTGCTCCTGTAGCTGTAATGCTTGCAGCTTGACTTTCTGGAGACAGATACTGTTCAGTATCATTTTCATTAGGTAGGAGTCTGAGATAATCCATAGTTCAAAGCAGTTGTGTTTCTGTCACCAGCAATTAGCAGATAGCTATCCCTTATAAGTGAAATTTTCTTCTGTTCATGTCCATTTCTCGGCGCTGAAATTTAAAAGAAAAAGTAAATTTGTGCCACAGGATACAAACAAGGATGACCACTCCTGTTTCTAGTAGGGTAGGCAGTAAAATGTGTCAGTTACAGTGAGGCTGAGTGTTTATAGTCAGCTTTTCAAGACTAACAAGGGACAAGAATTAGAGATCAGTGATTTAGAACCTCAGAACATGTAGCAGTTCTGTGTTCACTGAAAGCAGACAAAGTGTCTTTAAAACAAAATTACCCATTTCACAGACCATACCAGAGTATCAGAGTTTTCCTTCTGCTGTAGCTTGGATAACTTTTAATTTTTGCCAGTCAACTGCAATTCCATGGTAAAAATGACTGGAAAAGTAATACACCATCACCTAGAGTAATACCTCCATTTCACTTGAAGATGTGCAGAGGTCACTGCTCCTTCCCATTCACTACTAAGAAGTGTTATTTCTGTAAATAGCTTAATCAGTCTTACATTACGATTCTCACACTCACCTTGCACAAATAGTCGAGTTTACCAGGGTTCCAATAAAAGCTTACACTGGGGGAGCATCTTTCACATTTGCTTATGTCTGTGTATGTTAAAGACACTGCATTCTGCAAATAAGTACTCATGGTGATACACATCACCCTTACTATTTTTATTTTCCACTTGCAACATAGCAAAATGCTTCTACTTTGTGTATTTCTCAAAATGTATCTCTAGATATTTCAGTTAAACACTTCCATATTGAGAACTGCATTTGTACTGCTTTCTTAGGCTAAGATTTGTGGCTACATTTCATGGGGGTCAGATTTAGTCTCCCTTTGCAAGCAGGGCTGTTACCATTACTTAGACATACCTTATGAATCCATTCATATTCTCCAAATTTGGAATCAAAGGTTCCTTTTTGAAGAGACCTCAGCTTTAATGTAAAACGTGGCCCGAGTTCTTGAATTCCCACTTTCTTTTCACTCTTGAAGATATATCTTGGGGAAGAAAAATATCAAAAGTTAGGAAGCAAGTTACAAGAACATTCTGTCTCCTTTGGGAGTTTTGTGGAATACATCACCTGTGGAATCTGAAAAATATGTAGTCTCGCTGGTTGTGAAAAGTAGCCACTTGTCTTCCAATGAACTGAGGATCATGTGGGAAGAGAGAGGCAAACATGCGACCAACAGAATGGCCAAGTCGCGTTGTAAAATTGTTCAGGATGACTTCAGGTACATGTTCTGTGGGCTCCTTCCCCTTTCGCTGAAATGAAAATAACAGACAAGAATGCAAAGACGAAAGCAAAAGGATTTTAATACATTCATAGAATGGTTTGGGTTGGAAGGGACCTCAAAGCCCATCTGGTTCCACCCCCCTGCCATGGGCAGGGACACCTCCCACCGGATCAGGGTACTCAAAGAAAATGGAAACATGCTGAATGTGTGCATGGAGTAGAATATAGTCCTTGGCCTCGTTAGCTTATGGCAAAACACCTTTACAAGACCAGCGAAATCATACGAAAGTGCAGCCGGTTTTGGCAGTTAAAGTGGAGTAAAATTAGCATGAAACAACAGTCTACCCACTTATTCATTTTGTTGGAGTCTCACCTTTATTTCTTTACGCAAACGGACACTACTCATCCTAAAATGAGCAGTGGGACCATCAGGCAGGTGACTTAAAACGAGACCATCTGTTCACCAAGTTAAAAAAAAGGCTGGTAAAATTCAACATGTAATTTACAAAGGGACATTTTCTGCCAAATGCAGTATTATATTGAGTATTATATCCATAATCTATGCTTGATATACAAGGTTTCATTATATTTGTGTACACACATTCATAAAGTAGTTACCTAGTGTTCCGAAGGATGTCCATTAAATTTGGTTTCAATAGCTGACCAGGGTTATCTTCTATCACTTATTCACTTAGTAATATTTTATCTACTCAGCAAAACTAAATGGGAATCCCTGGTCAGAAAAACTTGTTAATCAAACTGTTACATCTACTGAAATAACGTTGTTTATCCATCCATGCATTACAAACCAAAAAAAAGCCAACATGCTTTAATAATTCTATTACCCATCAGATATTCCGCGTTGGCACAGTGATTTTTAACTCTAGTTATGTTGTAAGCTGCACAGTGAGGAGAAAAAATCCAGACTAACGGAGATCTTTGATGTACTACACAGAGCTGTTCTTTCCCCAGCAGGCCCAGAGCTAGTGGATCTGTTTCAATAAATACACAAAAGGATACTCGGTATTTTGCGGTCTTCATTAATGACAATTAGATCTGTGAAGTCCCTTGCAATGCACTGTGGAATAATTCTTTTCAGAGCCAGCCCTCTGCGATAGTAGACGTGCGAGTTGGGTATAACAGTGGACAGTTGTTCACAGAACCTCACCGTTCTCTGCAGAACAGACGAGATGAGTTGAGTTGCTATGTGGTAAATACGGCACCAAATTCAAATGTTTGGGGAATGGAGGGTTGCTCATTCCAACTGTTCTCTCTCATGATCCATTACTTCCAGTATCTCTATAAATATTTGATGTCAAACTATTGAATTACTTCATTCAGTCAGTGGAAAAACACTTTGTTTGCCCTTTACTTGCACACCTGGGACCTGCTTTTTTTTAAAGGATTTTTTCCTCCCTCAGTCGTAACCTCCAAACTCATTATTTATTAAGTACATTGGTTTACAAACAGTTCATAACATTTAAAAATACAACATAACTATTGCTTCAGGTACTAACATCTGAGTTACCAAATAAACTGTCTGAGGTGTACTTTTTCCCATTTTCAAAACAACTTCTTTCATGGTTTTCACAAATGTCATTAAATTAGGTAATGCAGATCATTCGGACACAAGAACATACACGAGATTGTCTTTTGTGAAGAAGGAAGCACGCAGTGCTTGAGAAACTAACAGATTACACGCATATACAAGGTCACTGACAAACACTAAATGAAACAGCAAAAAAATGCATGTGAACGCTATTATTTTCAGCTTTAATTTACCAATCAGACGACAAAAACTTTGGTACCTTATAAGCAGTTGACTGCTCAGAAGTTACCAAGTAAAATGTACGTACCCCACGAGGTCTGTCCGATGTTGTAATAAGAATCTTGGGAACTGTCTGTCTGTTGAAGTACGGTGCAAATTCATCAGTTGCTTCATCAAAAGCAACCTGGAAGAACAGAAGTCTTTTTTAATCCACGATATACCGAATAATTAAAGAACAACTGTCCAATCTGATCTAAATTCTGATGAAACTGAATTTAGTACAAATAATTTCAATTCACAAGATCTATCCTATAATTAATCATCACAAGGCACTTGGTTTTTAAATTTTTAAGACCCCAGTGTGATGAACACAGGCAGATTTTACTATCAATAATGGCAATTATCTAATATAGATAATGAAAGAATGACATTACCTCTTAGCAAACCCATCACATGTAAAAAGTAATCCACCAACACCTTAACAGGAGAGTGGTGAACATGAAGTTTCATCAACCCATTTTATGTCCCTTCTTGGAAAAAAATGGTTAACTTAACCGCATACACAGAAATTAACTAGTTACCTCTTCATCGTTGGGGTCCACAGTTGTTTCATCATACACTCTCTGATTTTCAATAGTCTTTGGTACGGCTTTTGGAGGTGCCTAAAAGAAATGTGTTTATTAACACAACAAATATAATTGCACATGTAGTTTTAAAGTGTATTGCAAAAAACACATTCATACACTACCACGGTTTTGCATATATAGCTACATAGAATTAGGATTATTATTTATTTTATACCAGCTTTTAAAAGAGAAGTTACAACATCACTTTGATTAAAAAATGCACAGGTATTGGAAGCATGACATGGAGGAGAAGCACCACTAGAAAAGCGACACTGCAAGCACCCATTGCTGGCTCCTGTTGAGCTTCTCATGCCCCAGCACCCCAAGTCCTTCTCCTCAGGGCTGCTCTCAGTCAATTCTCTGCCCAGCCTGGATTTGTACTTGGGATGCCCCATCCCAGGTGCAGGACCTTGCATTTGGGCTTGAACTTCATGAGGTTCACACAGGCTTGCGAGGTGGTCCTGTCCAGGTCCCTCTGGATGCATCCCTTCCCTCCAGCGTCTCAACTGCTCCAAACAGCTTGGCATCACCGGCAAACTTGCTGAAGGTGCACTCAATCCCACTGTCATGCTGTTATTAGTTTACAGCCCACCTTGACCGATTAGGGCATCGCTTAACTCTGTTTTCCTCAGCCGTTTGGTGTACCAAATGCTACACAACGTGGTGCCCTCAGAGGTGCCAGACAGCACCGAGATCCCTGCTCCCATTCCCTGTGTTCTGCAGGGAACCTCACTCCTGGCCACACTGCAGGCTGCAGCCATCACTCTTATTTGCCACTTCACAGCCTTTACCTTGTCTCCGAGGGCTTCCCGCTCCTTCCTCCGCTTCTTCTTGGCAGCGATTTTCTCCTATGCAGAAAGGGAGATCACCAAGTTAGCTGGTCCCACCACCGGGCCAGGGCCATCCCATCACCCCCAGTTCGCACTCCCACTTGCTCCCTCCCCACTCCTAGCTTTCGCCCTCCACCAGCTGCCCCCTTTCCACTAATACGGGAAGTGGTTACTATTACAATAATTGGAATATTTTTTTAAGCTAAAGTAGTGTCAAGTTTAATTTAAATAACTGGGTTTTTTTCAAAAAAAAGCACGTTTTCTAGATAGCATTTTTTTTCAAATAGTATTTTTCCAGACGCAGCTTAAAGAAAAATGATAATATCTTGTATTAAGTATGGTATGTGCTGAACAGGTGTGTGTGTCCCTGTTTGCAGTATTTCTCTATCTAAAATGCAACATCAGACAGACAGCTCGCTCTAATTCGCAGAGATTTGGCTGTGGCAAAGTTCATAATGAAACTAAAATTAGTCCTTGGAAAGCACCAGAATATGCACAAGTTTGGGGGGAAAATTTATACATATATAAGTGGGAAACATATTCTGTCTCCAGCCCTCATGAATGATGGGAATCATAGAATGGTTTGAGTTGGAAAGTACCTGTGCCAGTGTCTTGCCACTCTCATCGTGAAGGATTTCTTCCTAATGTCTAATGTAAATCTCCCCCCTTTAAATTTGAAGTCATTCCCCTTTATCCTGTCCCTGCACTCCTTGACCAAGAGCCCCTCCCCAACTTTCCTGGAGCCCCTTTCAGTCCTGGAAGGCTGCTCTGAAATCTCCCTGTAGCCTTCACTGAAAAAACCCATTCATTCCCTTGTGTGCCCAGCACGGAAAGAAAGACGTTTGGCTGTAAAACTCCAAAACAAGTCTTAGAGGAACAAGTTGCCCAGAGCAGCGGTGGCTGCCCCATCCCTGGAGGGGTTCAAGGCCAGGTTGGATGGGGCTTGGAGCCCCCTGATCCAGTGGGAGGTGTCCCTGCCCATGGCAGGGGGTGGCACTGGATGGGCTTTGAGGTCCCTTCCAACCCAAACCACTCTGTGATTCTGTGATTTGCTGGCATTTTCGGTATCACCACCAGCTCACTCTCCTTCCTCCCCAGCACTGGCTCCCCCCAACCTCCCCGCCCCCCCACCTTCCTCTGCTGCTGCTTCCAGCGCAGGAACATGAAGTGCCGCCGCTGCTTGTTCTTGATCTCGGACACGCTGAAGGTCGGCGGGAAGAGGACGCGCTGCGGGGCTGCGGGCGACCCCCCGCCATCCTGCTGCTGCTGCGCGGGGCTGCCGCCACGGCCGGCCATGCTGCTGCCGGCAGGAACTCGGAGCTCACCCCTCACCCCTGACCCCTCACCCCGTCCCGCCCGCCGGCCCCGCGGCCGCTGCGCCTGCGCCGGACACCGCGCTGGCGGGGGGGGGGGGGGGCTGGCACTGCGCATGCGCGCAGGGTGCGGGCGGGAAGTGGGGGGCTCGTGTGATACCGAAAATCATGAAATCATAGAATCGTAAGGTTGGAAGAGACCTCAGAGATCACCGAGTCCAACCGTACCTGTTCCCTTACTAAAACATGTCCCTAAGGAACTCATCTACCCGTCTTTTAAACCCCTCCAGGGATGGCGACTCCACCCCCTCCCTGGGCAGCCGTGCCAATCCCTGACTACTCTTTCAGTGAAGAAATTCTTTCTAATGTCCAGTCTAAACCTCCCCTGGTGCAACCGGTGGCCATTTCTTCTCGTCCTATTGCTTGTTGAGCAGAGCCCAGCACCCACCCCGTTACACCCTCCTTTCAGGCTGTTGTAGACAGGGATGAGGTCTCCCCTCAGCCTCCTCTGAGCTAAACACCCCCAGCTCCCTCAGTCTCTCCTTGCAGGACTTGTTCTCCAGCCCCTCCCCAGCCCCGTTCCCCTTCTCTGCACACGCTCCAGCCCCTCAATGTCCTTCTTGGACTGAGAGGCCCAAACAGAACCCAGCACTCGAGGTGCGGCCTCACCAGCGCTGAGCACGGGCACAATCACCTCCCTGCTCCTGCTGGCCGTGCTGTATCTGACACAAATGCCTCGGTTTGGAGTTTTAGAACCAAGCGTCCTTTATTTCAGCACTGGGCTTGTGAGGAAATGATTTCCATCAATCATGCGTAATTGGACAAGAGCTGGGACAGAAGATGTTTCCCACTTATGCCCATATGTATAAATTTTCCCAGGAAACTTAAGCGTATTCTATTGCTTTCTAAGGACCGATTTTAATCAGAGAGTCATGGAATCACTTGGTTGGAAAAGACCTTTGAGATCATTGGGTCCAACCGTACCCTTCCACTACTAAACCATGCCTGAACACCTCATCTACCCATCTTTTAAACACCTGCAGGGATGGAGACATCATCACCTCCCTGGGCAGCCTCGGCCAGTGCCTGACAACATAATGTCATTATGAACTTCACAACGGCCCAATCTCTGCTAACTGGAGCTGAAACCGAAAATGCTGGCAAATAAACTTTAAGAATCCTTTGGAGTTTTAGAACGCAGGCATCCTTTTTTTCACTGCTGGACGCATGAGGGAATCGTTTCCATCAATCCTGCATAACGACACAAATGCTGGGGACAGAATAGATATCCAACTTACATGCATATGTAGAAATTCTCCCAGAAATCTTATATATGTTCTATTGCTTTACAAGGACCAATTTTAATCATACAATCATAGAATCACTTGATTAGAAAAGACCTTTGAGATAAAGTCCAATTGTAACTGTCCACTTCTACACCATCCCTGAGCACCTCATCTACCCGACTTTTAGATACACCCAAGGATGGAGACTCCATGACCTCCTTGGTGCCTTTGGCACTGCCTGACCACATAATGTCATTGGGAACTTCACAACACCCAGCTCTCTGCTAATTGGAGCTTTGGAGCTGTTTGAGCTTGTAATTTAAACAGGGAAAGGCTGCAAAGGTGACCATAGGAGCAGACGTATCTGGTCAGCACAGCCCATACTCAACACAAGATGTTATCATTTCTCTGCGAAGAGTCTGGAAAAACACTGGTTTAAAAAAAACCCAAAACATGCTATCAAAAAAACATGCTGTGAGAGGGACATTCTGTCTAACTTTCAAAAAAACACAGTTACTCAGATAAAACGTGACTCTACTTTCGCTTAAATCGAAATATTCCACTGTTGGTAACAGTAACCACTGCTTGTGACCCGGCCGCGCATGCGCGGGGGGCGGCGCGGGGGGCGGTGCGGGGGGCGGTGCGGGAGGCGGCGCGGGAGCCGGCGCAGGGCGCGCAGGGGCCGGGAGAGAAACGGAGGTGAAGGGAGGCAGCGAGGAGAATGTGGGGCGCGCGTGCGCACAAAGGGAGGAGAGGGACGCCGCGCATGCGCACAGGAAGTGGGCGGTGGAGAGAGGAGCTGGGGCGAGGGGAGTGCGCTGCGCATGCGCATAGAGGGCGAGCGGGAGGGGGGACGGGACGCGCAGCTCGCGCCGCGCATGCGCAAGAGCCATGCGGGGAGGTGGGGCGCGCGGGAGAGGACACGGCTAGCGCTGGGCACGCGCTTGGCGCCACTCTGAGGGGCCGGCTCTGAGGGGACCCGCTTGGGTTGGAACCTCGGCCCAGGGGACCAGGCTGGGCTGTGGGGGCAGCGGGCGTACAGATGAGCGACGCCTCGTCTGTGACAGCACTGAGGCAGTGTGGAAACCTGCGGGGCCCCCGTGTCCGGGTGCTTTGCTGCACCTACAGTGAAATGGCCTCACAGATTGCTCAGCAGGGACCAAACCGCGAGATAAACCTGGGGAAGAACTGGAGCTGTTCAGCCTGAGGGAGAGGAGGCTCAGAGGAGAGCTTAAAGCAGCCTCCCAGTACTGAAAGGGCCCCAGGAAACCTGGGGAGAGGCGCTTGATCGGGGAGTGCAGGGATAGGATGAGAGGAAACAGCTTTTAACTGAAAGAGGGAGATTGAGATGAGATCCTAGGAAGAAATGTTTTGCTGTGAGGGTGGGGAGGCCCTGGCCCAGGTTGCCCAGAGCAGCACTGGCTGCCCCATCCCTGGAGGTGTTGAAGGCCAAGTTAGATGGGACTTGGAGCCCCCTGACCCAGTTGGAGGTGTCCCTGCCCATGGCAGGGGGTGGCACTGCATGATATTTAAGACCTTCCAACCCAAAATGTTCAATTATGAGAGTACTTAATGCACACAAGAACCCTAATGCACTGCTCCAAGCTTGGGGATGAATTTCTGGAAAGCTGCCTGGTGGAGAAGGACCTGGCTATGCTGATTGACAGTGGGTGAACATGAACCATCAATGGCCTGGGTGGCCAAGAAGGCCAGCAGCATTCTGGCTTGGATTGGCCATGGTGTGGCCAGCAGGAGCAGGGAAGACTTCATCCCCTTGTACTTGGTGCTGCTGAGGCTGCAGCTTGAATCCTGGGTTCAGTTTCGGGCCCCTCACTACAAGAAGGACCTTGAGGGGCTGAAGCGCATCCAGAGGAGGGGAACAGAGCTGGGGAAGGGGCTGGAGCACATGAGTTATGGGAGGTAGCTGTGGGAATTGGGGTTGTTTAGCCTGGAGAAGAGGAGGCTGAGGGGAGACCTTATCACTGTCTACAACTACTCAAAAGGAGATTGTAGAGAGATGGCTGCTGGTCTGTTCTCCCAAGTGACGGGTGATAGAGTGAGAGGAAATGGCCTCAAGTTGCTTCAGGGGAGGTTTAGATTGGATATCAGGAAAAATTTCTTCACTGAAAGGGTTCTCAGGCAGTGGAATGGCTGCCCAGGGAGGTGGTTGAGTCACCATCCCTTAGTTTTGTGCAAGTGTTGCTGCACGGTAAAGACTGTTCTATAAAAACTGAATGCACAGGATTTTTTGGGGGGTGGGCGATGCACTTAATTAGAGGCATTTTTAATCTCAGGCTGCAAATTCTGAGCCTCAGTGGGACTGATTACTTCAGTTTGTCCCAAGAATTGTCTCAAAGCTTGAAATATGTCTACTAATTTTATGATTTTACCTAACTTAATTTCTCTTACTGGAAAAGTGAAAAAGAAGTCTGTTAAAATAAAAACTTGAAGGCAGTGGAAGAAGGTCTAGAAATACCCTGAACTAAACAGTTTCAAACCTACTTCTGTCCTACAAATGAATTTAACTCTGTCACTCATCTTACTTTGCTGAGGTTATTTCTACTTGACACAGATATAAGTGAAAGATCAAAGGCTTCATTATGCACAATCCCATTTTTTATGAGCCTCATTCCCATTTTTGTCAAGTGAAACTATTTTGGCTGTCTTTAGTGCCTTAAGGATAAGTAGTTTCCATGGTAATTAAGGTTTGGGGGATTTAATTGAGAATACGTTAACCAAAGACTTTCTGTCATTTACGAGCTGATTCAGTCAGAGTTTGCAAAGGTATATCTAGGAATCATTAGTAAGATTTTCATCGCTGGTGCTAGCAAAGCTAATGGGGAATTCCGAGTTATTTGTAGCTCCAGTTTGCAATTGTGTTTTTGTTGGAATCATTGCAAACTGGTGTGGAGCGTAGTTGTGTGAAGCTCAGTGAGTGCTTATGCATGGGAAAGAAACATTATTGTTCTACCTCCCAGCAAGAGGGAAGACAACCTCCTAGTATTATTCAAAGGCTTTTCGTCTAAGGGCTCTCTAGAACAAAATGGTGATGCACAATAATACAAGGACTTCCTAGGGCAGGGGATGGGCAATAAAAAGACACCAGAAGCACCTTGTGGACTCTAACACTCACTAACAAGGTACAATTATACCTTCAATAGAAAGCCCAACTAATAAATGCATGCATAGTATTTAATACCTTCATAGGTTCCAGGGTCTTTTGATTACTTTAGCTATGAATTCTGTTTTGTGTAAGGAACAGTTTAGCCAGGATACTCTTGTTTTATAACTAATGTAGCATTGCCAGGAAACCATCTTTTGGAAGAAGCTGCTTGGTTAAAAAAAAACCCAAACAAACAACAAAACAAACAAAAAAACAACCAGAAAGCACCAGTAACTTTGATTTGTGTGAACCAACAAGTAAGTTCTCCAGTGGAGAGTGAAGAATGAAGCCATTTGAAAAAGCTGGTGCTTTGTATTGGTACTCAGGCTAAGGCAAAGAGGCTCATACAGGATGATGATCATCCAGGTGCAGACTGGATGGCCTTACAAGTCTTTTCCAACCTTAATGATTCTGTGATTTAAACTGCACAAGGCAACATGGAGCAGAGACACGAGCTGGGGTCTTGCAGCATGGTTACATGCTGTTGCAGCAGGCATCCTTTGTTCAGTTAGCCCCCAGGAGGGCTAACTGGTAGGAGCAGACACTGAAGTAAGACAACTGACTCTTCTTATTTTTGCGTTCTCCCATCCCTTCGTGGTGCTGTGTGGGTGATGAAGTTGTACCCCAAAGGTCTCTTTTTTTGCTACGCCTGCAAGCATCTCAGCCTTGAGACTGCAGTAGTAAGTAGTAGTTTCCGTTAACAAGTTACACAGAAAAGCAGAAACAAGCTGTAGAGAATGGATTGTAATCAGGTTCAGTCTCCAGGTATATGCCCTTACCACTGGGCTTAAGAGTCTGGTTCCTTTTACACTGCTGGCCTGATGCTCTGTTGGGCTTTTTGCACAGTGAAGAAAGGGTGATGTGGTATCACCTGGGTGGAATAGTCAGAGAGAGGTTGGGGACGCTCTGTGGGGCAAGGGAATCTGGGTTTGAGTCCATGTCTCTTTAACTGAGGAAGAAGCTGAACGTGAGTGCACCACAATCTGCTATTGTATGAAAGATGGACATCTATAACATCACTTTCTCAGAGAAAGCCTGCATTGTGTTTTGTAAAGAGCCTGGGCCTGTGATGCTTGTTACGTGTTATCGTACCAAGCCATCTGGCATCTCTGCTGTAGAAAAGCCTCTTGTTCATCCAGCCAGCCATAAGCACAAAATAAATGCTAAATTGCTTAGCGCTTCCCAGACTGTTCCCAGACTTGGGCAGCCCCAGAGCTGTTTCTCCAGGAGAGCATTACACAGGGGAGCAAAGTAAAATGACAAGGTGCCTATGTGGGAACTGCGTGGGTAGCTTTCAAGATCATCTGTTTAGGACTTACAGGCTTACATTCCTTCGCAGATGCTGTTTACAGTCTTTAATTTCAGTATTTTCAGTCACCCAGGGCAATCTCTCTAATGGATAAAATGGGCATCATGCTCAATAAAGCTGGGTATTATTTAACATTTCTGGATGAACTCTAGATCTTATTATGTTCTCCTGATGCCTGTCCTCATCCCATCACTCAATATGAAAATTAATTGTTTCCATATGTTTTTCTGGGTTACTTTTTACAGTATCTGAGCTGTGCACAAAGGTTAAGGTGCTTGTTGTGTCCATTATACAGATGAGAAAATTAAACAAGTTTGCCAAATGAAACTTTATCAAATGTGTCCATGAATGTAGAATGCCCAGTGTAAGAAACCCAAAGCTGGTTATTTTGAGAATACTTAACACCATACGTTCAAACCACAACTATGTTCACTTAGGTTCTCAATTAACTTCACCACGCTCAAGATTGTTCTATATGTCAGATTCCAGATATCTCAAGTGCAGCCCCCAGCAAGCGAGGAATGCAGACATAGTGTCTGTCCCTAAAATTAAATTAAAGTTTCTTGTACTATGAGTGAATAAGGAGACCAAATGCCATTTTAGTCAGTTTTCGTTCTATATTACCCTTGCTCATTCTATATTACCCTTGCGTTTGGGAGCGTCTTTAGGATCTTGGGGCTTTTTATAGCTTTTGTGTCCTAGGTTTAACAAAGTGAACAATAGTGAAAAAAGAGCAGGCTGCTCTGAAGAGCAGCTTTCAATTCCAGCGTATTGACAGCCCCACCCCCAGTAGGTTTCACACCAGCACTTTCTGGGAGCGTATGCTGTTTAAATGATCTGTCTGATATCTGAGAACATGCGTATGTGTGCGCGTGAGAGGGAAAAAGATGCCAAGCATTCAGAAGCCTGAGAGAGCAAAACTTAAGTAGTCTAAGGAAAAAATGAAGCAAAGGAGATAATTTTCAAAATAAGGTATTTTACACAATCATAGAATAGTTTGGGTTGGAAGGGACTTTAAAGCCCTTCCAGTTCCAACCCCTCTGCCATGGGCAGGGACACCTCTCAGGCGATCAGGGTGCTCAAGGCACCTCCAGGGATGGGGCAGCCGCCACTTCTCTGGGCAACCTATACTAGGGCCTCACCACCCTCATTTTGAAGAATTTCTTCCTAATGCCTAATCTAAATCTTCCCATTCCAATTTAAAGCCATTCCCCCTCATCCTGTCACTCCATGCCCTTGTAAAAAGTCCATCTCCAGATTTCCTATAGGCCCCCAATATGAGGTATTCTCGAAAAAAACAGGCAAATGTATTATTTAAAAACTACAGCAATTCCACGGTCTGCTGCATGCAAGTCTCCAGTTCAAAAGCTCATTAGAATTTAAAGAAAATACTTTACAGCTTCTTTATGCATAGATGTTAAGATGTAAATCTTAAACGTGTAGCTATAACTGACATTACAAGAATTCCTTCCCACAGGACCTATCAAGATGGCATAGCTGGCCATTATCCTACTCTGGGCAGATCAGCCTGATGAATACCGGGTGTTTGATTTCCTACATGACCGTCAGCACTTCTGGTTAGCTGGTAGATTAAAACTACCAGATAATACATTAATTGTATGCAAGCCAAAAACCAAAAGATAAAGGAGATTGCTGTAGCTCCAAGTGCCTAAGGCACAAAACTGGAATACATCTCCAAATAGAAATCCTATAAACACAATAATTGTAGTCTGATATGTTTAGGCTTTTTGAGTAGTTTATCCAGCAGCTGTCATCGGCAAAGCACTGAAGCACCTACTGCTGCCAACCTGATATTTTGCTGAATTAATGTTGCTGCTTCTGGAGATTGCTGTCCTCTTCTAAAGAGTTGTCCTGTACAGGTGATAGAGTTGATGGTGGCATCTCATCGGCTTTGTGGGCTGTAGAAAGACTCGTGTTTCTTGGGGGTTGTGGTCCTCCTTTTAAGAAGAAATGCCGGTATCTTTCTTCTATTGGTAATTACACAGAGCTTGGGCTACCTTAATAAAACATTCTTCTATGTATTGAAGAAGAAAGATTATCCAGCATTAGGGTATGACTCATTTCTAGCCAGATATTTTTCAGAATGTGCTAGCTTTTTTTTTCGTTTTATTTGTTGACTTCCTGTTATGTTATATTGAGGCATATTTGTGCTGTAGGGGAATAATTTCTCTGTAATAAATAGAACTTGGCAGAGCAAATAATTTGCTTCTTTTTCTGCTTGCAGGTTGCCCACAGATATCTAAGAATTTTCTTCTTGTTCAATGTAGTTTGCAGATGTTACTATAGAAATAAGGTAACTATTTGGTTCCAAATTAAGCAATTAAGAGTGCACAAAAATGCTATCCTTGTGGATAAATGTGAGCAGCACACTGTCACAATAGGGATTTCAGTGGTGGAATGGTGTGTCTTGGCCTGATACTGAGACGAAAATTCAGAAAGTGGTTCTGCAGAACTAGTTGATTTGGGCTCTAGAAACTCTTCTTATTGAAAAGGCTTTAATCTCTTTATCCCATTAATGAATCACCTAAGAGCTAACTTACCTGGAATTACACAAATAAAGAGAATAATTATTATCACAGAAATCTGCAGTCAGCAGACAAATCTTTTAAAAGATGTGTTTGAAAGCTGAGCCAGGGGACGGTTTTTTTGTTAAAAAACCCCAAATCCCAGACCAAAGAAACCAACCCCTTAGACAAACTAAGCCTTGGGAAAAAAATTAGCTACATAGGCCCCTGGTTGTCCTTGTTGCCTAAGTCTTTAAAACAAGATTTTTTTCCAAAGGAAGTGTTCTAGCTCCACCAGAAATTATATAGACATTGGTTGATGTAATTGTCACCAGTACTGTGCAAAAGGTCAGGCTGGAGAATCATGGTGCTTTCTTCTGGCCTGAAAATCTATGATGCTTGAGAGAACAAAATGGAGCAAAAAAACCCCTTCAAGATGTTTTATAGGAATTTTAGAATATCTGCCATACTACTCAGATAATACCTGGCTAGAGACTGCAATGAATGGCATTTTTTTAATAATTTAGATTAACAGACATTTTTAGCTACGTTATAGGTGTTTTTACCATTTATATTGCTAAATTTTCACAAATAGTCACTAGAATTGCAGTTATCTCTTATCTAAGGCTGCCCCACCTCTTTCCCTTGATATGATTCTGTTTCCTTTCTCTATTGGTGTATCAAATCTTTTAAGGTTGGTATTTCCGTGCCAGGTGTTCAACTCAGGATAACTGTCTGGAAAGCAGATTTCTGTATTTGGTAGTTATCATGAACAATATCAGAAGCAAATTGGCTGAGGTTAATAAAAACAAATGCTAAGACAAGAAATAGTTCCAAAAGATTAGACAGACTGGTGGGATAATTCAGAGATTTACCAGAAGGTTTCCTTCTTTTATACGTTATAAACTCTCAGTGGCGGAACTTTTTTCTTATGTGTTGGTAAATCGTGAACATGCTGAGGACATTTATAAGTGCTAATCACGAAATGACAAAGGTAATGAACATTGTGAGAGAGTTAGCTGGCAACATGTAATAATCCCAGTGTCAGATAAACTCTTTTTCCAGTATGCATATGTAGCACTTATTAATGAAACTCAAGCTACATCTAATTAGTAGTAACAGAAAGTCCCTGGCATTTACTTCACATATACAGAGCCACACCTTGCCCTCCAGGAAATCCAGAGAGCTTCCCAAGAACTATCCCTTGCTCTGGCCTAGATTTCCGCCTCTCTTACAGCATTTTACAGTAGAAGCTTGTCAGAGCCAACCGTGACTGGTGCGCAGGGTTTGACTGAATGAACAAGGGAAATTCACCATCAAATGTGGTCTAAAGTTAGACTTATATTACAGTATCTCTTTTGCTTGGTCTGCAAGATTCAGAAAGTTTGTTGCTCTACCCAAAACAAACTGATGCTGAATACAATCTGTGTTCCCTACAGTAGGAGATTGAGGACAGAATCAAAAAGCACCATTTCAGTAAAATTTACCATACAAGACAACAAGGAGGAATTATCTAAGATAATATTTTCCTTTGTCTGTATTTCCAATTTTATCATATTTTCCTCCTGCCTGGGAAAACATTTTATTTCCTAAGTTTGTGTAGCATCATTTATCAAAGAGAACGTATGGCATGGTTACATAGGGAGAGGGCTGGGCAAAATGGTGCTTGTACTTCACCAGGAGAGTTTAAATGCATATGAAAAGAAATTACAACATTCAGTCTGATACTGGAATTGTTTCCATCACCTGACAGTGCATCTGGTCGTGGCCTCTGCAATTCAACTTGCAATGTAAATGTGCAGTACTGCTGCCAGTCGATTCGGAAGACCTGTCCTCTGTCATCACCTTCCTCCTTCACAAATACTTCACGGTAACCTCTGAGAAGTCCTTTTGTGCCTTATGCTTCTACAAAATTAGTGTGAAAGCGTTTTTGCCTTATAATGATAAATAACATAACACATTCTAGAAAGAAGAGCAAGGACACAGCAAATCTCATAGGGAGTCCTCTCCTGGGAAGCAGAGAAGAGAAAAGGAGTTGGAGACTAATAGATCACCACTACTGCTTCTCTGACGTGGTGACTAGAACAGGGAATCTAACTCTCGATTGCTCAAGCAAGTAAATACTGAGAAAGAATAGAGCGGTTTATACTTCCTCTGTATCTGGCACCTAAGCAAGGCCAACTGGAATGTTGTACGTGGGGTTTGTGTCCTAAATTCAAAAATAGTGATGAAAAATTAGAGGGATTTCATAGAATAGACATCAGACATGATTAAAGGACAAGGATACTGTCCTCCTAATGTGGAGCTCAAGGAGTTCCACCTATCTAGCTTATCAAAGAGAATGTCAATGGGGGCCCTTTATGTACCTTTCTATGTAGTAAATATCCATTTAAATATACATGGCTTGGCAGACAAAGATCCAAGACCTGCAATCTTAATTTATAGTTACTCATAATTAACCACTGAGAGGGTTATGCTAGCTTTTCTGTTGATATTTGTATCAAGATTTGATGTTCCTCCTTAAAATGATAGTTCAGGCAGGAACTAGTTCAGGGAATTCTTCTTTCCATTATACACTGGAAGATCACAGAGATCACTTCATGCTTCCTAATCTGTTAATTAAACAGTTTATAAAAATTTAGCTTAATTGTTTCTGTGATTGTTAATAAAGAAGTTCTTTGATGTTTCATGTCTGACTGCAGCCTCACCTAATCTCAATTATTTCATACTGTATGTGGGTGGTGGGGCTTTATCATCCTACCAGCACCTCCACCTTCATCCCTAAGGGTTGCATCATTACCTCGTTACACAACCTGCAGGGCTGTTATTGTTGATACAACACCAGCCATAGAATCACTGAGAGATGGAGTGATGGTGTTGCTGGAGATCCCAAAAACCTGCTCTAGAACCTGCACACAATAAGACCAAGTTCTGCTCTACTTTTTTAAAGCTTAGCTAGAATGTACCACTCAGCTGATTGTAGTTGAGGATTTTTAGCATGTTATTCAAGATTTTTTTACAACTAAATGTATAATTTTCTGGGCTTTTATCCAGGCTGATATTTAAGATTTTGTTCTGGCTTGTTTGTTCAGCTGCATTTTGCTTGGTAGTCCTTGGGAACAAACTGCCACCCTGACAAACACGAACATCACCGCATCCACTGGCCATGTTGTGGTTTCTCAGGGCACCCCTCCAGCTTTGCATGGAGAGCAGCCTGTCCTTAGCACCATTTCATGATGTCCACCTTTTGGGGGAGACAATGATTAGCTTTCCTTTCGCTTCCATAGCTTTCATGCCATTATGCCTGTTGGCAGAAATTAAATAAAGTAGTTTTATTGTTTGAGGCAAGATGTCAGACTGGTACCCTCACCTACTGGCAGTATTTCTAGGTGTTATCCTGCCTTAGGAAGAGGCAGGTGCTCCACAGCTCTCCACAGTTCTAAACTCTTTGAGAATTGCTGTCCTCTTCATGCTTGCGTTCGTAAATTGTTTCCATTTTTCTCACGTAAAAAACCAAGCTGCAGCAGATAACCCTCTTCACTTTTTGTTGCCCGTCATTTTGGTGCCAGTTAATCTCCTGTTATTTCCTGAACCATGTGGCCTTTAAATACTTCTTACATTTCCAAGAATTTTTAACAACCACTACCTAAAACATCAATGCTACTGGATTTTTTCAGTGTATTCTGGAAGAGTGGGACCTTGAGCAGCCTGGTATGGTGGGAGGTGTCCCTGCCCATGGCATAGGGGTTGGAACTTGATGATCTTTTAAGCTCCCTTCTAATTCAAACCATTCTATGATTCTGTGATTCTCAAACCAAGCTTCCACCTGCTGTGATTTGGAAAACAGTGCTTTATATATGTACAGTGCCAGCAGAGTGTAGCAGAAACCAAACTCTGTACATAGGGGAAAAAGCATTTCATTGGGTTTTAATAAGGGCTTTGTTACCAGGTAAAGGCTTAGCATGAAGCCAGGCTAATCTCTTGACTAATAATATATTAAAGTCAGAAATTTGTTCAGGAGCAGAACTTGCCACAGTGTACCAGAAGGGAACCCACAGAAGGAAGGAAATGAATGGTTTCGGTCTTTTAATAGTAAATGCTCTATATCCCCCCACCCACAGGGATACATACATAGGTTGGACTCGATGATCTCAGAGGTCTTTTCCAACCTTATGATACCGTGATACTGTGATCTTACTTGTGCCACTACTGCATTTCCTAGAGCAAACGTGAGAGTTGTAACACTCCAGGAAGCTGAACTTATAAAATTGCTGTGACAATTAGTTTCTGGGACAGCACAGGGTAATGAGCAATAAATAATACCAGAACACTATACACTTGCTAAAAAGGATTGAAAACCAGCAAAAAAATAACCTTTATCTGAGAAAACTGTACATTTTTTACACAAAACAAAAGATGGTCCAGTTGTAAAGGACAGCCATACGCAGGCTAAATCAAAGCTACGCAGGCTAAATCAAAGCTGCTCAGGCAAATGTAGTTCAATATTGCCTCACTTTTGAATGCTTTACTTCTTGAGTTTTAAACTGAAAGAGAGGAGATTTAGATGAGACCTTAGGGAGAAATGTTTTCCTGTGAGGGTGGGGAGGCCCTGGCCCACGTTGCCCAGAGAAGTGGTGGCTGCCCCATCCCTGGAGGTGTTCAAGGCCAGGTTGGTTGGGGCTTGGAGCCCCCTGATCCAGTGGGAGGTGTCCCATGTTGTAACAATGATCTTTAAGCTTCATTCCAACCCAAACCAGTCTATAATTCTATGTTCATACATCCATATATAAGACTTACCAGGCTCCTTTTCAGTATTAAGTCATCTGGGACATGGTGCTATGGGAGTTTGGAGTGAAAGGAATCCAAATACCTGTTCCGGTAGAAGGGCTTTCTTTTCATCCAAGAGCTGTTTTTTAGTAAGCCTAAAGAAGAAAAAAAAACAGGAGTTGGAGTTATGTGAAGTAAGTTGGGGCATCCAATACCTGCCATGGAGGGAAATGGCTGAGCTGCATTTGGCAGACTCTGGGGCGTCTGCGGGGACAGCCTCTTTCTGATAGTGATTAAGAAAGAAATTTCAAAGCAGTAACAGATGCAAAACTGTATCAGCAATGATAGAAATTGGTTTTATTGTTCAAGAACAAAAAATGTGAGTTCTGATTGAGAACACTGGCCAAAAGTGTCTCTGTGTGAAATACTGTAAAGGCTTACGCCTTTGAATGCATCAGGTCCAATTTCCAAAGTTGTTGAGAATTTGCCAGTTGCGTCATTTTCGGTTCTAATTATGAGAGATCACTGTCAGAAATGCTGACTTTCATTTTTTAAGCCAAATCCTGAGAAGATACTGGAAAACCAGGACTCACCCTCAGTATTTCTGATCATCCTTTAATAACTTCTTCTGATGGAGTAATACCGGTAGCATAATAGCTTTGCTAGAGAGCTTTGGGAAACTGGTCTCTCAAGCTTAGAAAATCTGTGTGAAGAAAGTAATAGTTATCGTTCAAACTTGACGCCAGACTCTAATTATTACTTCAAACACAACAAGAACACAGCATCAACAGGCTTTTTTTTTTTAATCTACACTGTAGCAGCCACACCTACATCCTCTTAGAAGAAACATTTCTCTTATTCTGACTGCCTTGCACAAATATGTATTAATTTCTCCATAGTTTAGCTCTTCTAGTTTTTAACTTAGTTAATCTTATGCTCATGCTTCGGACAATACTACGTTTAAATTACTCTGGACATTTCCCTTGCTTAGGAAAGATACAATGCTTATGGTACACGTGCTAAGGGCCACGAAGCTGCTCGGTTTCACTTTGCCTTTACCACATTGTTTAACTGATCTAATCACATTGGTTGTGCTTAATAGCATTAGGTTTAAGAGTATCACTTGATCCCTGGGCTCATAAACCCAGAGAAGATGGGGACCATGGAATAAAGATAAGTTTATCTGTTGTACTGCGTTTCACCTTTATTGCGCTGGCAGTCAGTTTAGTTAGACTACCAAGCTAAGCCCACAGACTTAAATAGCATTATGATATGATTCTCAAAGCAGTCAAGCCATGTGCTTCGTGCCTTGTTTCTTTGCCTGGCTTTATAAATGTTGATTGTTAAAAATGAGGACACTGGAGCACAAAGGAATTCAGCATTAAAAAAAAAATATTGAAACCATAAGTTCTTGGTTACTGTAGGATCTTTAGCAATGCTCTTTCTCTCTCAAATACAACCAACCCCAAACCAACCAAACTCCAACTGTGTATTTTGACGTACAATAGAGGCCTGAATTGCAAAAAGCACAAGGTTTGAAATTTCCCTATGGTTTTCCAGTAGAGGCACAGGCTTCCTTAAGAAATTTAATGTATGGAAAATATATGTGAACTTGTATTTTGTAGTGATAGTTGTAGCATTCTTAAAGGTTGCCCATGGACTACTCTACATTGAAATGAGGGACTGAAAATCATTGCTGTGTAGTATACAGATGTGTTAGTGTATGATAAATATATTTCTTTTATAGGGGCTTTTCTGAAAATATTTGTCATGTTTTTCTTGGTGTGCCCTGCAGTGGCTTTGTAGTGTAGATCCCATATGAGATATTCCTGAAATATCTACCTTTGTTTAGGATTTGTTTTATTTGTACTGGTCTGTGTTGTCAGACTAATTTTGGTGACCAATATCGAAGAAGAGAGGGGGACTTTTGCTTAACAAGCTGAAGTAGAATTGTGAGGAACTGTGTGTTTGTGAGGCAGCTGAACTCGCCCATCAAGACTATAACGACCTCTCCAGGTTGTACATTACACACATTATCCCAGAGTGACTTGATACTTACTGTGTCTCATGCAGTTCTGGGACTGGAAGAAGAATAAGGAGTTGTCCAAAGGAAAGAACAGGAAACTGATTCTGCTGTTAGAATGGTACCTCTGTTCTTTTAAATCTACTTTGCTGTGTGCTGCAAACACCAAAACAAGACCTACAGAGATGCTGGGGATTGAGTTCCCTCATCTTGGCTTTCCCACATTGGTTTTTCACAGCATTTAGAGGGCAAAGCGCACTCAAGATGCGTTCTTAGTCCTCAAGGGGGCTTTTGAATCTCCCTAGAGAAGAAAAGATTTTTCCTGTCCACACCACTTATCTTCCTCAGTGCTAACAACCCAAGGCAGGATGGGGCAGATACAGCTTTCAGTTTCCGTTCTGCCAGAGACTTTAAAAGAACCTCTTAAATTACTGAGATGTAAAACCAAATACCTCTAAAGGTGGGATATCACTTCTTTCTGATTTGGGCCTTGAAAGTAAAACCAGAGAGACAGTGTTGACCCAGAGGAGGTTCATCTTTGCCCAGCTCCTGCTTGATCCTGCCTCAGAGAGGTTCTTCTGTCAAAGAAACTGCCCCTACACATCACCTTTCTGATGTCCATCCTAACAGCCACCCTGGCAGTGCCAGGGACAAGGAGCTGGTCAAGGCAAGGATATGAAATTCCTGTAGGGCACATTTCCACCATGTCTGGGCTACACTACCATCCTCTAAACACGGTTTGTGTCGTAGACCATGAAAGGTTCAGATTTTATCCTTTGGGTAATTCCTGTGTCTTTGAAGTTCTATTCCCACTAAAGATGAAGGCAAACTCCCATCGATATTAATGGAGTTAGGATGTATCCTTGTCACTGTTTGTGCTGTTGTCCCCTTTGTTGCAGTAAACCTATTACTTTATTAGAGCTTTTGCCCTGAGGAAAAAGAAAAGCCATGTTACTAAATAAATTATGAAATATTTATATTTGTGAAGCCAACCCCTTATGCCTAGCTCCTCCTCCAATATAAGATGACACTTTTTATAGAGCTACAGCTTCTACGCTGCCATTATTCCTCTGCGGGTTCCACGACTGCGAGGCGACAAACCAGCAGGCCACCATGAGCCAAGTGACAGTAAGTAATTCCTTGGAACACTCAGTGAGAAACAACTGTATTAGACCGCTGGTGTTTTCTTTAGTGCTGAAGAGCAAACTAGGATCAAGAGATGAATCCAAAGCACATCTGAAATTGGGGAGGTTTCTGAACTAAGCTTGATTTTTACCTGAGAATAAAAGGCCGTATGTTGTCGAGATACCTGTAATAATAATGCCAAGAGCAAAGTGTTAAAGGCATCAGTTTGTTATCACTATTTATGTGCTCTTTATATGTGTTCTTTTGTATTTGTATTTCCTTTTTTTGCCTGCAGTTCTCTCAGTGCCACAAGAATGAATGAAGTATCACAATCCATAATGAAATGATCTGCAGTTACTCTCGTGAATGTTTTTCATCCCTTGTTTTCATTGGCTTTTCTTTTTTATTGGCTTTAAACTTTAATAGTAGCTTCCTTCTTTAAAGAAAAATGGTCTAGCATGTTCACATCTGTGTGGTTCAAACTGTTTCGCTTATGAATTTCTCCCTCCTACTTTTCCACATTTAATGCTTTTGACTTCGCCTTGCCCCACCTTTTGTAGGTTTTGTAACAGACAGTAGTGACTTTCTGTATGGGTGTTGGTTTGTTGATGGTTTTTTTTTAATACTTGGCTAAGTCACTTCAGGTTTTGTCTTTTATTTTTATCTCCCTGTGGTGTAGCGTATGGAGGCTATAAGAGTAAAATGGAGAAATGCTAATCATAGTGAATGAATCGTCCTGTTCACTGCATCTCTGTACAGTTAATTCCGAATGGTTCTGTGTCACCAAACTCATGGTCTCTGATCTCCCTGGTGTTACCCATCCTGTTGTTATTACTGCTCTTCCCTTGTTTTTTCTCTCTTGCTTACCTTCAGCTGTCATCTTGCGTCTTCTGAGTTTTCTTCTCCCTTTCTTCTGCAAGCTCTCCTTGCTCCCGTCTCTCTGGTTCTTCATGTCTCCTGGCAGTAAAGAGCCAGGCAGGTTGGTGGGTGACTGGGAATACAACTGTATTAATTGTCCTCGTTTGCTGTGCAGCATTTCTTCCATGGTCTTTCCTTGCAAAATGTCCCAATCAAAATTGTTGGTTCTCTCATTCCCACCTTGACTTTCCTGAAATAAGTGTTTAGAGCAGTTAGAAAGCACAAGAGGAAAAGATGCACAATGCCTAGGATTTACAAGGTCAATATTTGAATTGGAGCAGCTTCCAGTGAAGGGAAGGAAGCAATTTCTGAAATGTGTACTGAGCTGGGTATTTTTAATTCTGAACATGAAGTGGTAGACAGTGGTGCTGAACATACTCAGCAGTGCAAAAATACATTTTAAAAACTGCACTATAGCAAGAGAAATACCGATTTTTGGCTGGCAGAATCTTATCCAAAAATGGGAACCTGAAAAAAAGACAGACATAAAAGCTAAATACTCTCACGCTTCAGAAAGTCAGAAGTAAGGAATAAAAAGAAAACACTTGATGATAGAGCTTTTGGAATACAATGAGGAAACCGTGTACTGCTGTAATGGGACATGCCTATTTGTAGGCATTAATACATGTGAAGACAGATTTTTGGATTATTGTATTAGGATTCACATCTGTGTGAATTTACATTTAAAATTGCCATGATTAATAAATTAGGCAATACTAGTACAAGTGCACTGGAGTGAAGCACTGCAGCAAATGCCAGCAGTGCAGCAGGCAACGTGAAATACTGTGCTCCGCTCCAGTAAAGCTTTGATTTTTGAATATCAGTTTGCAGTTTCCAAGCTGCAAAGCGATCAAAGGAGGGAAAGAATGTTCCTTACTTTTATCGCTCTTACAGGGGAATCAGAGTAGTGTAGAACTGTCAAACCCAACCATAGAAAATAAAATCAAGAGGATTGACTAAAATAATTTCAGTCAAAGTATAACACAGCTGTTTATAAAAAGCAAGATATATTTTCTCAAGTCCTAATGTTTTGTATTTAACAGTTTGACTGAGATGAACTTATCAAATATGCATAGAACAGTATACTCTTAATACTGAGAAAAAGAAATTTAAAACCATAAAGTTAAGTACACAAAAGGCCTGCATTAAAAAATGACATGAGCTATCTCCTTTCTGAGGACAAGATCTGAAGGTACTACAGCTGATTTCTGAGTTCATATGCAGCTTCTTTTACTGCACTCGCGCCAAATTCATAAGGTTTAGGAGTGAATTCAGCAGATCAGGCCTTTAATCTGATATCTCCACTCTAAAGAGAACAGTGTCAGGTATGGTTAAGCTACTCAGGCTTTCTAGAAAACACTGATATCCTGGCTTGAAATTTCAGATCGGGCTCCTGCAGAGTATTCCCTGCTCCAGAGGGCATTTCTGACACTTTGTCTACCAGAAATGTCTATTGATATCCATTCTCATTTTTAAATTCCTGTCTTTTTAAGAAATCTGTTGTGAAATTCAAGAGGCGCATCAGGTTATTGCATCACGTTGTGAGCACAGTTAGGGTCTGGCTTACACTGAGCTTTCAGAAGACACTGCCAGCGCTGCTCTGTTTCCCCATCATTTCACCCAGGGTATAGGCATCTCACACCTTCTGAATCAAGTACTGAACCAAGTACCCAGTGATGTGTCTTTCCCAGAGATTGAAAAATAAAGGTATAAAAGAGATTCACACAATAATTTATGGGCGTTAACACATGGGTGTAAGTTTCTCTGGGGATAATTATGTGACTGTGCTAATAATGCCAAGGATGCTTTGATACATTAAAGTGAATTTTCACAATGATGTTCTTCAGCATTGAGTCAGGATTGCATATATTTAAATAGGAGAGAGGTCCTTTCTGAAACAAACCATTCTGTGATGCATTGCATCCTGAGCCCCTTTCACAGGGCAGTCTTTATCACAGAATCATAGCATGGTTTGGGTTGGAAGGGACCTCAAAGCCCATCCAGTTCCACCCCCTGCCATGGGCAGGGACACCTCCCACTGGATCAGGGGGCTCCAAGCCCCATCCAACCTGGCCTGGAACACCTCCAGGGATGGGGCAGCCACCACTGCTCTGGGTAATCTGTGCCAGGGCCTCCCCACCCTCAAAGCAAAACATTTCTTCCTAGATCTCATCTAAATCTCCCCTCCACTAGTATTGTAATTGCCCAGTTGTAATTGAACTTCACACATTTTAAGTTTTTATGACTTCAATTTTGGCTTTTCTTCTAGAGAGGCCAATGTCTGATCCTTCAACCTCTTCAATTAAGTCTCTGTAAAATTGCACCTTTCCAACACAAACCACTACCCTAATGATCCACAGTTACCAGGGTTATGGAAGCATCCTCAGAGATACAGGGGTTAATAGAAAAATCACCAGGGGGCTTTTGGAGCAGTGACAGATCCAGGGTTCTGCCCTTGCCCTGAGAAGGCAGTCACCTCGCTGAGGGTAGGACCTGTCCTGGGGGCTGAGTGAGTGGCAGGCTTTCAAGAGGCTTTTCAAGAGGCTGTATTTGCATTTCCTGCCCCTCTCGAGCTTGTCAGGTGTGCTGGGACCAAGTCTCGGCTTGTGGAAATGATTACAGGGCAATACATACCAAACAATAATCCCTACTGTTGTGTTTGTTACAAACTTGGCTGCAGTACAGTAATGTTTAGTGGAATGATAATGTCAGCTTTTGGCCTCTCCTTCTCCCTTGGCAAACAATTTTCATGTATAATAAATGTTTTCACTTAGCCTAACTACAACTGAGCCCAACGGTCAGAATAGCCGTACCTGCACGCTGAGGAGCTCTGGCTTCCCATACGACTCCAGTTTTCTCCCCTCTCCAAACCAGGGTCCAAGGCTTCTGCCCCTTTTGCAGGATAGCTTTGCTGAGCACGTCCCCCTGAGATGGCAGATGTCCCCTTCCAACAGGAGAAGTTCCGTTCAGTCAAACTGGTCACAGTGGGCACCAAAGGCAGCACAGAGTCATTGGGACAGGCAGACATTGGTTGAGCGTTTGGCATTTTGAAAAAGAATAGCATGTTTTAAAATTGAAAACTCTATGAATATATATATATGGAAATATATATAAGAATATAATATATTATATGAATATAAAATATGGAAAAATAAGTACTTCACACCAATGACTGATCACAGTGCGTGCCGTGAGGGCATATGAGATGAGTATGTGGAATATGGTCTTGTGTTTGCATAAGAAGCCTGAGAGTTACAAGCCCTTAAAAAAATCTGTAGGGTTTGTCTTGTTGATTATCAGTCTCTTTTGGGAAACAAAGAATCTGCCCGTATTTCATAATGTGTGTAGTAGAAGTACCAGGATATGCAAATGTGGAAGTTACACAACAAAAGCAAAACTCAATCAAAGCTGTTTACAGTCAAAAATTGAGAGAACCAGAACTGCAGCCTTTTTATTGCTCCACCACTGGAATGAGTGTGTGTGCACAACCCAGCTATTTAAGTGCTCATAATGCTGTGTTGGACAACTGTTTCTCCCCATCTTCCCACTGTTGTTGGTGCCTTCTCACTAAAAGCTAAAATTGAGGCTGCCAGTCTTGGGAATAATGAAAGAGGAATGATGTAAGTAGTCTTGTGAAGCTTTAAGACAGCTATCAATTGATCAAATAATTAAGAATAGCAATCAGCACTTAAAGTCAAGTAATGGACTGTTGACTTTTAGCCTGGGGAGCAGGGCCGTGGCAACGTTGTTGTGACAGCTGGCGGATAGACACTTATTGCTAGTGAAAACTGTGACTCAAATGCTGTGGCTGAGCATCTGCCGTAAGCACACAGGTTGTGTCACAGGTCCAGGCGTGCTCAGACGCACCATGGTGAACCTCACCAGCACTATCTCATACAGTCATGGAATGGGTTGGAAGGAACCTCAAAGCCCACCCAGTGCCACCCCCTGCCATGGGCAGGGACACCTCCCACTGGATCAGGGGGCTCCAAGCCCCATCCAGCCTGGCCTGGAACACCTCCAGGGATGGGGCAGCCACCGCTGCTCTGGGCAACCTGGGCCAGGGCCTCCCCACCCTCACAGGGAAACATTTTTTTCCAAGATCTCATCTCAATCTCCTCTGTTTCAACTGAAAACTATTCCCCCTCGTCCTATCCCTGCACTCCCTGACCAAGAGCCCCTCCCCAGCTTTCCTGGAGCCCCTTTCAGTACTGGGAGGCTGCTCTAAGGTCTCGCCAGAGCCTTCTCTTCTCCACGCTGAGCTAGTGAAGGATTTCTTGCTGTTCCTGTACACTGAGGTCATGCATATGCAAAGCTGTGGGCAACATAAAAGAGTTCCGACTGGTCTGTTGGGTCGATGCCTGCCATGGACAGGTGGACCAGAGACATGAATTTTATCTTGGCTTATTGGAATGATCCCCTGCCATCCTACTGCTCAGCATTCCCTGTCATTGGCAATTTCCACTGCCACAAGCAGGTGTTGCCAGACCACAGCTGTTAAAACAACAAAAAATATACATGCAAAACAACCTGACGAGCACCAGAGAAAAAACATCATCAAGCAAATTATTATCAAATGTGATTTGGTCACATGTAGGGAAACTAAGACTACCTATTTTGTGCAGAATATCTAAGCTATCTACATTATTTGCACTGAGCTATTGGACTTGGGTTTCTCTTTGAGCCAGATTGACTACAAAATCTCTTCCTGCACAATTTTCCCCTCATTAAGCAGGCCAGATATATTATTTTATGTCTTTAAGAAATAGGCACAAATGTTTTCTGAAATTCATGTTTGGTACTTCATACACTTTGTTGAGTTTTTTTCTGGTTGAAAAGGGAAGGAAATCTTTGACAACTTCTTGTGGCTGTGGGGCATCTGATAGAATCATAGCTATTTCTTCATATCTATTTCCTTTTAAGACACTGTTGTGGAGAATCAGTGGTGTGGACTATGGACACAGTGAAGCAAGAATGCTAGAGGGACAGCCAGCTCTTCTGACTGGAGTTTATATTATTCATTATATTATGGAGTTTATATTCAGAAAAAAAAAAAGTGAGCTATAATCCCATAAATATATTTTAAAACATATTAAATACAGATACGCTTTTGAAATCTGAAGCCAAGAGCGGATCAGGGGTTTGCAAATTAGGTTTGTCTTTATAGCAAGTTCATGCACACTTCAGGTCCTGAGCCTGAGACTGGAGGAACTGAAAATTAATGGCCAGAGTTGTTGGAGTGCAAAAATGGAGGTGAAATGACATCTTCCTTCACATATTTTCTTCTCTTTTCTTTTTAATGTTTTTTCCTAATGGTCTCCATTTCTCCTTGGGCAGCTGTAACACATTGTAACCAAGCACAAATAACTACAAAGATGGAAGAGGGAGACTGTAAACAAGCCATTTCCACTCCTAATTTATTTTGCTTATTCATATTTGGACATGTTTATTTGTTTACAAGACTGCTGTACATGAATAAAAGCACTAGAAATACTCCCCAGCTATTGGTTACAGATTTCTTCTCTAAAAATTAATCATGTATAAATGAAGCTTTCCTGGCCACAGACCTACTCGTCTCCCTGTCTGTATCCAATTATAGCAGCGCTTTAAGAGATTCAGCCCAAACTGAAATGCAGCGCTGGAACATGGGGTGATTTTGGAGCATTTTGGGGTGGGAGTCTTGGACCCTGGCATGGAGAGGGGAGAAAGCTGTTTGTCTCATCTGGAAACCCAGAGTTCCTCAGCGTGCAGGTATGGCTATTCTGAACCAGGAAATGGTTCATTATACCCATGTGGAAGCATCAGTGCAACCTTCGTAGTGGATTATCAAATGCCTGAAGGCTTTGTAGATGTTTTCGTTCTGTGTACAGATGAACCCACCGCTTCTCCAGGCTTGCTCAGCAGCACGGTTTAAGTCCCCAATACAGGTCCACTGATCTTCGTATTTCCTTGAAACAGCCCATTTGGAATGATCGTTAATGGAATAAAAGGTGGAATTCAATGGCATCCCTATTAGGTTTATGTTGTAGACGTGGTAGTCAAGAGAGCAATTGGAGGGAAGTTTTTGGCCAGAATGCTGCCAAGATTCAGCCAACAAATCGGTCTTCAGCTCCTGAGCCATCCAGGCTGCATAGATATCTGTGGAATAAAACAGGGTGTGGGACATTAGTCTGTTATTTAAGAGGGGACTGAAAAGTATCACCTGAACTGGGCTTGTTTCGCCCCAATGCATAAAAGTGAGCCAGAGGGGACTTCACCCCCTCCCCTTATATAAGAAAATACAAATTGCTTATTTCTTGCTTGAGAATGCGTGCCAGACAGAGCAACGGGTTCTCTTACCATCTATGAACAAGTGTGACTTTGCAAAGTGGAGAAGGGTTTCCCCCTGAGCTGACTGGAGCTTGGAGAGGTGGCGCAAGGGGACCGAGGGCAGCCTGGAGCCCGCACAGAGCTTCTGCAGGTTTGGGAGGTCAGCCTGGAAGCGCTCAGGGATGGAACAGCTGTACACTCCTGGGTTATAACTCAGCATCTGTTGGTCTGAGAAAAACCCCCCAAAATCAACACGTGTAGGATTAAAATGGGTTAAAATAAAGCAATCAAGAGAGTAAAGTTCTGCCTTGGGGAGGAAACCGAAATCCTTAATTTTCACACTCCTCTGCTGGAGGAGTTCAGTGTCCAAGTATCTTCTTTTAGCAACCAAGACCACGTTTAATTGCTTTGTATTCCGACTGGCCTTACGGCACATAGGCTGGCTGCGAGACTACACTCAGCTTTTCCACTTACACCACAATATTCATACAGAATGCTAACTAGTGGTCTCGGTCCACTGCCACTTCCACCCATGCTCATCTTCAGGCCTCTCAGCAGTCACACAGCGCTCAGAGGGGATGTGTAAATCCAAGCCTGCCTGTATTTACAGTAGTAGTTTCCAAGCAGTGACAGTTACCAAGCCAAATGCAAACAGAAGAGCTGCCAAAGGGTTTAGTTTGGTTTCGGGAGAACAGAGCTTGACTTTCAGAATTTGGACTGAATTCGCAGAAGAAATTTACTTTCCATACGGTGTGTGGGGTAATCCTTGCCATGGATACCGTAAGGAGCAAAGGAACAAATGGGATCATTAGGAAGTTCATGGAAGACCAGTCCATCAGGAATTTTCCAGTCTTTTCAGCTCAGGAAATCCCTGAATCAAAGATTGCCAGAAGCTGGGAGGACAGAGCAGGAAGAGCATTAGTGGATGCATGTCATTTTTTGTCCCCTTTCCCTAAGCACACGCATAGATGTGCTTCCACAATCAGGAACCTGGTTTAGATACCTCTAGGGTGAGGCCAGCCAGGCTGTTTGCAGTGTTCGCATTTCATTAATACTATTTGAGGTTTGTAACTGAGAAAAGAGTGGAAACCGATGAGTAAAGGGTTAAGGAGCATGCTTGTATGACTTCTTGCAATACCTTTGGATAGTCCTTTTTCATTATTTCAGTACCAGATTTCACTGATAGATCGTTCTGAATCTTATGGGTATAGACTTAGCCGGGGGGGGCGGGATTTTTATTATTGGCATTTTATGTGGCAAAAGGTACCCAGGGAAATTCTAGATGATCTTTTTTTCATACTTCATATTTCTCACAGGTCAGGGTGACCTTTCAGTACCTGAAGGGGGCCTACAAGAAAGCTGAGGAGGGACTTTTTACAAGGGCATGGAGTGATAGGACAAAGGGGAACGGCTTTTAATTGGAAAGGGGAAGATTTAGATCAGACATTAGGAAGAAATTCTTCACAATGAGGGTGGGGAGGCCCTGGCCCAGGTTGCCCAGAGCAGTGGTGGCTGCCCCATCCCTGGAGGGGTTCAAGGCCAGGTTGGATGGGGTTTGGAACCCCCTGACCCAGTGGGAGGGGTCCCTGCCCATGGCAGGGGGTGGAACTGGATGATTTTTAAGGTTCTTTCCACCGCAAACCATTCCATGATTCTATGGATCGTACTATTCCAGCTGGAGCAGTGGTTGCCTTACATGTTTAGAACTGCAGACAATTGCAGCTGAATGAGCTATTACTGTTAAAAATGACTAATTGTTCTACTTGAACTTCCAAAGCATTTTGTATGCATGGACTGAGATAACCCTCTCTGTGTACTTGTGGCTGTTATTATCCCAGTATTCCCCATAGGGAGATGGAGACAGTGGAAAAGTGAATTTCCCACATTCCCACAGGAAAACATTGGATAAACATAACTGAAGCCAAGAGCACTGTTTCCAAGCCCCAGTCCAAAAACAAAGACAAGAACAAACAATTTTTGAGGTAAAGCCTCAAGGAAAGCAGTCAGAGAGGTGCAGCAGGGGAAAGTCTTTCTTAGGGAGAAGCTTTTCATACCTATTTCTGTGAACTGGTCATATTTGAAGGTTACACACATGGCCGTCTGTCCGTAGGACTCCCCAGTGGTTGGATACCCGTAACCATCCTCAGGGATGGGAGGGAACAGGGGCACGCTGTGAATCACCCAGAAGCCTTGGGATTTGTCCAAGAGAAGAAAACCTGTCAAAAAAGAAGAGTTATTGCAAATGAATCAAGGAGGGAAAAGCTCTGAGATGATAGAGCTGTGTCCTGCTTTGGATTGGTGCTGCAGACACTGCACTTCAGCGTGTTAATGTCTACAGTAAGCTGGCTCTGGAGTAGATTAATGGATTATATGAGACACTAATATGGTATTAAAATTGCGTTCTGTCCCGCATAGCACAACTCAGCCTGTCACTGGGTTTCTTTTGAGAAAAATAACTTTTCAAAACCTCTCTCTTTTTCTGCTCAAATTTTGTCTTCAAAAATGATAGAATGGTTTGTGTTGCCTCAAAGGGACGTTTAAGCCTCCACTGAAAGCTTATTTAAAGTCTTGGTTTACTTTAACTGCAGACTTTAGTGCTTCCATGATCTTGGCAGCAGTCTCTTGACCTAGAGGGAGTTTGGAGGGGTTTATGCTTAGGGGTCCCTTTCCCTTCACATCTTGTACAGCTGTTGCCATTGGGCTCAGTATGATGTGGTCTGTCCTCGCTGAAATGAGATACGTGAGGTTCAGCTCTTGAAACCAAAGGGTCCATAAGCCCCAAGAGCTCTTCAACCCAGCACATGCATAGCAGAACCAAACCAGAAACTGCAGCGTATTCAGCTACACAACAAACCACACCATGTAAATCATTCCCCAGTTTTGCTTTAGGCAGGAATTTGAGATATGCCGATAGACAAACAGACAACTGGATGCTCTCCACAGCTTTAGAAAGGAGAAAACAGCAGCTTGGGACTTTCCCTGTACCTTTGGTATGTCCTCTTTTCCACCCGTCAGACTCCGATTCAGGGACCTCATCGTTGTATATCGCATATGCAATGTTGTTCTTCTGCAGGGAAACACACAGCTCTGAAACAGGACATTCAGTAAAAGGAAGGCATTTAAGCAAACATCTGCTGCTGGGATCAGAAGAAAGAATTCAGGACTTCTCTGTGTGAACATCACGAGCCGATTCCTTCTCCCAGTTTGGCTGACACAGTCTCTGCAGCAGTTATAGTAAATTAAACTTGGAGATTCAGCATTAGAGTCCTGGTTAATATAAAGCAGTTCTCCCAGTCATTGCAGCAGCCCTTCCTCAAGAGGGCTCACCAGGACAATCCGCATGGGTTTATTGGGCACTCTTTTCTTTTTTTTGCCTCTCTGATTAGGAACCAGATCCAGGGTAAATAGACATGGCAAGCGTTCTTATGAAGGACAAGCAAGATATTTGCATATGGCTGCACCTTATGTCCCCTGACTTCAAAGGAGTTGGGCTGTGCTTCCCTTCCCGACATACTTTGAGTTTGCAGACTGTTTATTACAATTACAGTGAGACCTGGAATAGGAGAATTGACCCCATTGCCAATATTTGACTGACTCTTGGGAATCTCTTCTACATATAAATTAATGACACCTTGCCACTAACCCACAGTGAGAATACACAGACACACCCAGCCACCCAAGAATATTATGTAGATGGTAAAAAAATAACCATAGGCAGATCTTGTGGTAAAATAAATGAGATGTTAGGCCTTTTCCCCCCTGCAGTCAGACAAGTACGTCAGGGACAGCACAGACTGGGCATCAGGAAAAGGTTCTTCACTGAAAGGGTGGTCAGTCACCAGAACAGGCTCCCCAGGGCAGTGGTCTTGGCCCCAGCACTGTCAGAGTTCAAGGAGCATCTGGACGATGCTCTTAGTCATATGGTTTAGTTTTAGGCCGTCCTGCGAGGAGCAGGGAGTTGGACTCAGTGATCCTTATGGGTCTCTTCCAATGTGAGGTCTTCTGTGAATCTCTGTCACTGCCTTAGCAATCAATCACAGCGATTAGGGGGAAGGGGAAAACCCAGATTTCACAGAATTAAAGAATGGGTTGGGTTGGAAAGGACTTCAAAGCCCATCCAGTTCCACCCCCTGCCATGGGCAGGGACACCTCCCACTGGATCAGGGGGCTCCAAGCCCCATCCAACCTGGCCTTGAACCCCTCCAGGGATGGGGCAGCCACCACTGCTCTGGGCAAGCTGGGCCAGGGCCTTCCCACCCTCACAGCAAAACATTTCTTCCTAAGATCTCATGTCAATCTCCCCTCTTTCAGCTGAAAACCATTCCCCCTCGTCCTGTCCCTGCACTCCCTGACCAAGAGCCCAACCCCAGCCTTGCTGGAGCCCCTTTCAGTACTGGGAAGTCTCCCCAGAGCCTTCTCTTCTCCAGGCTGAACCACCCCAAATCTGTCAGCCTGTCCTCATACGGGAGGTGCTCCAGCCCTTGGATCATCTTTGTGGCCTCCTCTGGACTTGCTCCAATAGATCCTTCCTGTGCTGATCTGAGATTTGATTTGAGACAGTGTGAAACCCCTGTACATAGGAGGGCCTGGGACAAGTCTCTGAAATAGTCACCACTGGCCCTGGCTGAGCTCATGGCCGGCTCACAGCTCCAGACGTTGCTCAACATGAACTGCAGAGAAGCAACCAAAGGCACCGGGTACCAACACTCATTTTTATGGTGGGCAATACTTTATGTGTGTGAAAGGCTTGACTAGAAATTAGAAGTTAGAGGATAATTTCTAAGTGTAGCCAAAACTGCAAATAATCTTCCCGCCTGTCAAGATGCTCCCCTTGACGTGTTTGCGTAGATCTAGTTGGTCAGGTCTGGCCGTAGCTCTACGTGCTCATTTGGACTGGTTTAATTTCATTTGCATGTAATGTCAAGCAAGCACACTAACAGAATGCTAATTAAATGTCACTTGCCTCAGATTCATACGTCTCGTAGAGCTGCTTCAGGGTTTGTCCCAGAGCACCCTGGGTCATGTTGATGAGGTATTTACTGATCTGCCACTCCGGAGCCAGGGTGTCCATGTACACGTATTCCAGCCCCAGCATGGGAATCTCTCCTTTCGTGTGTTTCGGCAACTTGTAAAGCACAAACCTGCAACAGTGAAGAGAGGTTGGTTTTTTACAACTCTCCTTTTTTTTTTTTTTACAACCATCTGCTCCGCACTGGTGCGGCCCCACCTTGAGCACTGAGGGCAGTTTTGGGCACCACAGTATAAAAAGCATCTAAAGCTACTGGAGAGCATCCAGAGGAGGCCACAAAACTGGTGAAGGGCCTGGAAGGGACGTCACATGAGGAGAAGTCACTTGGTCTGTTCAGCCTGGAGAAGAGGAGACTCAGAGGGGTCTCATAGCTGTTTGCTGCCTTCTCACAAGCGAGGGAGGTGAAAGAGGTGCTGAGCTCTTCTCTCTGTTGACCAATGATAGGACTGGAGGTGATGGCAGGAAGATGCCAGGGAGGGCTGGATTGGGTATTAGGAAGAGGTTCTTCCCCCAGCGGGTGGTGGAGCACTGGAACAGCTCCCCAGGGAAGCAGTCACAGCCTGACAATATTCCAGCAGTGTTTGGCCAATGCCCTGAGCCCCACGGTGTGAATGTTTGGGGTGTCCTGTGGAGGGGCAGGAGTTGGATTCGATGATCCTTTTGGATCCTTTTGGATCCCTTCCAACTCAGGTAATTCTATGATTCTATGATCCTGTTTGAATATGGAAATCAGTAACTCCTATAACTCCTTCCCACCTGAGGATTTAAGAGAAGGGTGACTCTGGGGATGCTGCATTGGAGGGGGACCACTGCCACCAGCGTGCAGTGTGGATGTCTCAGCCTCGAGGAGGTGACCCAGTGCAGGGACCAGCAGCACAGTACCTGCTGCAGGCAAATCCGTTCTGCTTCTCAGCAAGAAAAAGAGGCAGATAGGACACCAAACTCCTGTTGCTGTGGCCAGACTGCTGTACCCCAGAAGAGTCCTGTTTAGCCACCAAATTCCTATTGCTCCTGGTTCTGGTACAGAACCTCCAGTCCTGAACTCGGTACGGACATGCTCCTGGTCACTCTGGTTACCTCTTAATAATACATTTTCAATAAAATTGTGTATTAAAATTATAAAAAACAGAATCATGGAATGGTTTGGGTTGGAAGGGACCTCAAAGCCCACCCAGTTCCATCCCCTGCCATGGGCAGGGACACCTCCCACTGGATCAGGGGGCTCCAAGCCCCATCCAACCTGGCCTGGAACCCCTCCAGGGATGGGGCAGCCACCACTGCTCTGGGCACCCTGGGCCAGGGCCTCCCCACCCTCACAGCAAAACATTTCTTCCTCAGATCTCATCTCAATCTCCTCTCTTTCAGCTGAAAACCATCCCTCCTTGTCCTGTCTCTGCACTCCCTGATCCAGAGGCCCTCCCCAGCTTTCCTGGAGCCCCTTTCAGTGCTGGGAGGCTGCTCCGAGTTCTCTCCAGAGCTCAGCCTGTCCTTGTATGGGAGGTGCTCCAGCCCTTGGATCATCTTTGTGGCATATTAAGACCACAGAATAAGTATAAAGCCATGTGATAATTCTGTTCCAATCCTACTTTTCCTAACAGACTTGCACTCTGCTGAACTCTTGCAGACCGAGTATTTGCAAATCATCAGCCAGAAACACAAACCTTTTCAAAACTGCAGAGTCCTTGATATTGCCAGCAAAGGGCTCATCTGAACGTTCCTGATGAAATAAATAGGTTTTCCCAGTGCACAAGTCCACAGGAATGTGATATAATTAATTGAGCCGCTTTCTTTGAGTGCCCTACTGCAGTGATTTGTTATTTATGTCAACCGTTAAGAAATGAGTGGCCTTATTTTCAATCCTATACTATTTACCCAAATTGCAGCCTGACTGTGCTTAACCCTTCAAGCACATCAGGAGGAGGGAGCCTTGCCCAGATGATTTACAGTCTCACGTTGGTCAAGAAAGGCCTCTCTGAAAGCAAGTGAGAAGCAGCAGGAAAGCATTTTGCCAGAGGAACATTTAATCCTTGGGAAATGCACATGTACAGGCAGCAGAGAAGCACACACCACTGGTGATCCCGGTAAGCCACCTGCATCGCTGACTCAGTGATGAGCCTTAAATACCTCAGGAGGTGTTGCTGCTGACAGATCCTAGAGAAGAGAAGGAAGTGTTTTCTATAGCAAGGCTGGGAAGAGCTGTCCATGCATGGGGAGTCATTACAGAAGTAGGAACTGATCCAGGAATCAGCTTTGAAATGTATGGGAAGACTGATGCTCTTGGGGTGTTCACGGCCTCACAGTGACAAATCCAGGTTAGCAGGATTGCTTACAGAGTTGAGCTGTCAGGAAATTGTTTGCCAGTTCCCAGCAGCTATTTGTTGTTGCTAACTGGCTTTCTGGAAAGGGCTATCACAGTTGTGTAAAAGTCCTCTCTGCTCTTTGGACTCAGGAAGTTTCTCAGGAGCTTGGGCATTTGTGGGAGCAGACTGAGAGTTATTTTCAAGAGAACCAAGGGAAAGCAAGTCCACTTATACCCGATCAGCATCCTCACATCGCTTGCTAGTGACCAAACACAAACGACAAATAATCCCATCTTTACTTCTTCATCACCTTTTAACTTCTCCCCCTGCCCCGCGAAAAACCCAAACAAAGTGCATCGGTGTCTTGAGTCCTTGACTCAACACTTCATAATTTTTGCTTTTATTTGCATTAAAAACTTCCCACAGAATACAGTGAGTTTGGATAAATAATGGAGAGACTTTCTGCCCTGCTTCGAGAGCCAGTCCTGTGGGCATTTGCTCTGGGAGCCCCTGCGTGAGGTGCAGTGAAGGCGGCGGGACGAGCTCCTATGGAATGAAAACATGGGGTGGGGACTTGTGCCAGCCCAGGCGCTGCGTGGGCGTAGGAACTGCAGGCGGGCGATCAGGTCAGAGGAGCTGAGTGATCCCTCCGGTTTAGTGGCAAATGAAAGACTGTGTGAGCATTAATAATGAGTAATTATGGAATATTGCAGGATGAAACCACTGAACAGTAGAAGCTTACATAAAGCTCTTGCTGACTGAATCTAAAACCTGCAGTGCTGTGTTTGAAAGAGCACTGACATCTTTTGCTTAAGAGGAAGCTTCTCTCAGCAGTTTCAGTTCTGCTTCTCCTATCAGCTTCATAGCAACCAAATCCAGAATCAGGCAAAAGTTGACTATTTCTCGTTGATAAACTAGGATGACGCCTGTTGACAGGCAAGTTTCTCTTTCAGTTGACCATGGGTCATTGGCAAGGAAAGTCCCCGTGTCCTCCCCGCTGAACTTGGCAGAAGAGAACATGGTTTTACCTGTGCAGTTCCCCTGCTCCCATCTGGAAGGGGTCCCACATCCCTGGTGTTCAATCCCATTACTCCTAGTCACGGCTTTCAAACAGTTTCTCAGAGAATCTGGATTAAAACCTGTGCTGAGGAGCCCCTGCAGTTACCTCTGTGGGACATTCAAGAACAGCACCTACTGCTTTATGGCTTGTGTGCAAACTAATCATTCCGTGAGAAAGATACCTTTCTGTTTTAATCCATTGATGTTTATCTCTGCGAGGCTTCCGTGCTCTTTTTAAAGAGCCCTCATTTCACTTTTCAAACCTGGGTTGGATATTATGTTATTATACTCCACGTCTTTCATCTTCAAAGCATATTAATCCAATTAATCATTTCATACCCAAACTGGGGCTCGCTGCTGGCAGTGGGACGGTGTCAGCTCTAACGCGTCGGCAGCTCAGGCAGCAGGAACAACCTTTCCCACACTGCTGCCCTCACCCCGTGCCTCTGCTCCCCCTCGGCGATGGCAGCAAGGGACGAGTTTGGGTACGAAGGACAAGGCTAAGGGTGAGATAAGGATGTTTTCACTTCTCAGCTCAGTCCCCTCAGCCAAATAAGCCGTGTGCCGGAGCCCTGGCTCGGGCCGAGCACCTCCGGGGCTGCCGCCGGCGAGCGCAGCCTTGGCACCGGAACACAGGTTACGCTCCCTTTGATGATGAGACAGGAACGCTGTGCAAACCCATGATTATTTTGCACTTAGTCATAATGCAGCAGGGTGGTTGGTTCAGTGACGTGAAATCACATTTCAGTAACTTACCCTACGTTTTCCAAATGCAAAACGCAGCTACTACTCGCAGGCAAACAGGATTAAAGCAACGGCTGCTGGGCATCACTTCCCAGAGATCCACCTACTCCACATGGTTTAATCTCAAGCCTTACTTGGCCCCCGGAATCCTCCCCGCACGGCATTTACTCACCAATCGACTGCCTCCCCGTCTTCATTCCTACAGGAAATCTCAGCTGCCCACAGGGACGCGGAGGAGAGAAGCAATAGCAAAGCAGGCTGACACCAGGCAGATCCCACGGGCATTTTGGTTTCTCGGCTGCGCAGGGCGAGCACTGAGTAGGCTCTAAAAGGAGAAGTTGTGTTGCATGAGCTGTCGGCTCCTGCCGAACGATGCAGGGAGCACGCCCGGGCGGCCACCCAGGATGGCAAAGTCAGCTTGGAAGTGGGGCTCCTGTGCTTCCAGGAGCCGCTGGAAACTCCCAGGAGTTCCCTGAGCAATAAAATGGCAAAACAAGTTGTCAAGTTATGTTTCTGAGAGCATTTGCCTTTGTATTTTAGGAGGTAGCATTTTAACTATTTTAAATATTCAGGTCATGCTGCTGTAAAAAACAAGTTGCAGATACCAAACCCATTTTTGGTTTCATTTCAGTGCTGTGTGACTGAAGGATGCATTTTTTTTCAGCTATCTGTATAAAACTTGGTGTTCAGGCAAGCAAAACAAAATCATTTCCATCTCACTGCTTCTTCATGGAGCCTTTGCAGTGCAGCCTTTGCACCGTTCCTGCAGGGAGGGGTTCTGGGAAGCGCTGAGCCTGGCCCAGTTCTTGCTCTGTAGGTGAGGGCCCTTCATTTGTCCGTGGGGATTGAGCCACCAGGACCAATAGAGAAAACACCCTGATCTCTGAGCCACAGGAATTTACTTACAATTAGTTAGGGTTTTTTTTTAATTCTTAATTTCCTTTCATTTTTAATTCTTAATTAAAGCTGGGGGGGAGGGTGTCTTTATCAGGGAGTGCAGGGATAGAATGAGGGGGAACAGTTTTAGGCTCGATATTAGGAAAAAATTCTTCACTGAGAGGGTGATTGGCCGTTGGAATGCGCTGCCCGGGGAGGTGGTGGAGTCACCGTCCCTGGAGGTGTTTAAAGAGAGATTGGATGAGGCACTTAGGGACATGGTGCAGATGATGAGTAGGTGTTGGGTCATAGGCTGGACTCAATGATCTCAAAGGTCTTTTCCAGCCTTGTGATACTGTGGTTTTCAGCTGAAAGAGGGGAGATTGACATGAGATCTTAGGAAGAAATGTTTTCCTGTGAGGGTGGGGAGGCCCCGTCCCAGGTTGCCCAGAGCAGCGGTGGCTGCCCCATCCCTGGAGGTGTTCAAGGCCAGGTTGGATGGGGCTTGGAGCCCCCTGATCCAGTGGGATTTTTCCCTACCATGGCAGGGGTGGGACTGGCTTTGAGGTGCCTTTCAAACCATTCTGTGATTCTATGAAGTCTCTACAATCACGACTAATCTAAAGATGATGAACCGGAGAGACTACTTCACCATTCCTCATGTTAAATGATCTGCTCCCCATAAAATTTTAAATTCCTATCATAGCTGCTACGTAGTAATAAAAAAAGGTATTTTTTCTTCCCTTCAGGACTTTGCAATTTATAACAGAAATATTTTCATCACATGTAACCACAGAAATAAAGGTGATAAACATTGCTTATCTTTCATTGACTGAGCATAATCCAGACGTGTTTTCTCTGCAGATCAAGGATGTCGAAGTCCTCAACTGTGAATATGGCAAGAACACAATTAAGTTCCTTCGCCTTCATAAAGAAGGGAAGAAGCACATCGTTAAAGAAGTGGAAGTGTGCACGCATCTCCGGCTCATTTCTGCTCAGGAGTACCTGGAGGGAAATAACTCTCTTGTGATACCTACCGACACCATGAAGAATATTGTCCTTGTGTTGGCCAAAAAAAATGGGGTATTTTTCATTTTTTTACTAGCCTTGCTGTTTTTTATGACTTCATTTGGAAGCATTTGTTAAGCGAACTTCATATTTTCAAAATGCATCAAGAGAATCTCTCCCCCATCAGCACTAAAGTCACCTTCAGTGATCTGGGAGCGAATTTCTCCTCCTCCAGCGCCTATCCTGTAGATTCCTCTTTAGTTTTAAAGAGCTTTTTTTTCTCACAGAGCTAGGAGTACTTTTTGTAGATTTCTCGTATAAGATCCATACTTTTAAAAATTTAATAGCCCATATTGCTACATTATTCAATACAGCACTGTTAAACAGAAGGTCTCAAAGTCACGTGAGACTCCTCTTAATTCTGTTAACTGTGCTCTTCCCTCCCTCGGTTGCGTCTATCGTAATGACAACCTGTAGCGCAAATCCTCTGTCTCAGTAATAAAATCCCGTCTTTAGCCAGAATCTCACTATGATTATTTCCGCGTTATATCCTCAAAGTGTCAGGCTTCTGTAGCAGTTTCTCTCAGTCTGAGGGCTGCAGCTCGCTGTACCATGCTATGGGAGATTTTTGACATGAGTGTAACCTCTATTTGCAGCATACGCACAGTGCACAAAACCAGAACTGAGAAAAATCTGTATTTTTAACAACTTCAATCCTTCCCAAATATTTACAACAATCAGAACAATCTGCTTTTGTACGCAAAATAATTGCTTCTTTCTAATAATACCACTTGCTGTCTTAGATCGCAACTATAGAACAATTTGCTATAGATATCTGCAATCTCTTCATGACAACATATTGCCAAGTGGCGTACGTCAAAACCTACGTTCAAGAAGTCCCATGGCAACGTCTGCACGAGGTATCTCAAATATTAACACATCCAGCTTGTTTATGCTGGAGCCATTTGTCACAATCTTAGTCCCCTTTTTCAAGTTAAGATGTTATTTACTGCATTTTTACTTGCTTGTATGCTCTGAATTGCAGAATGGCGTTCCCCACGTCCACTCCTTTATCTGCGTTCCTGATGGGATTCGCTTTTGTGAAGCTGAACAGTGCCGGAACGGTGAGAAACAAATTTACAACTTCCCCTACTTCTCTGTAAAAATTTCTGCCAATGAGAGATGAAGATGGCTTTAGAGACATCTTCAAGTGTTACAGGGCTTCCAGCTCCGACAAACTGCTCCAGGGGTCTGGAACAAAGAATTGTCTAATTTTGCTCTCCTTGACCTCTGAAACGTGGCTCCAGAACTAACGTAGCTCACAACTGTACGCACAGCCTAAGCCTATAGTCTTTATAAGAGCACATCCAAAAGAACTGCTATATATTGTCACAGGATTTAATAGCCCTCTGAGAACAGCCTGCTTTCTTCTTTACATTACACTCTGTTCTCCAGGCTCACCATCAGCATTACCCTATAGATAACGCATCATGAAATCACATTGCCGTAGGCCAGTTGCCTAGTTGGCAGTTATTTTCAAAGCCCTGTCAACATGCCTCGGTTTTATTTCTGTCAGATGCAATTTCACTGCTGCAAGTCTGGCTTGAACTTCCTGAGCACTCAGGTCTACATGCAAATAATTTTTCTGATGAGAATACTTTAGAGTGTGCTTACTATGTTTGCATGTCATGCATAAACAAAACATCATTTGGCTTCACTAAGAGTTTTGTGGTACTTAAAAAATGTAGGCTTCCAGCTCAACTCTGCCTGTAAACTGGCATTCCAAAGGGAGCACAGAAATTACCTCTTCTTGCTATGACTCACGCCAAGAACGTTAGGTCAGACTCACGGTGCTGGTGAGTTTGACCCATCTCTCAAGACTGCTGATCTGAAGGAACCAAACTGAGTGGGTTGAGAGGGTTTAGGCAATAGTTCAGTATTGATCTAGTACTGTCCTAATGTAACTCGGAACTATTTCCCACCCTGCTTTCTCTCCCTGTTTTCCTAACATGGCAACGTTAGGACCAGTGGCACAACTGGTTTCACTTGCAGACAGGACACAGGTGCTGGAAGGGTCATTTAAGCTTTGTCCTTGTGGTCCTGCTGAAAGAAAAGAGGGAGCCCTTACAAGTCTCCAGTGCCTCTTCACCTAATTTTTTTAATGCTCTGAGTAACGTTAAACTATTACTTTATTTTTGGCAGCCTCAATAGTATTGACTTCGGTTTCTGGAAAATGTTAAGAAAGAAACCTGAATTTTTTTTTTTTTTTAAAAAGAAAAAGTTAAAGCTTTCTTGAAAAGCTGCTGCTCTTGATGTATAGATTGAATCTAAATATTTCCTCATCTTGGAAATTCAGCATGAAATTTTGCACTTTCACATTCTACCCAAAGAAGCCTTTAAGGCTTGCTGACAAAAATGCTTTTCCTTCTTTTTCTTCCCTTCATGAAGCCCTTTAGCTGTTTCTTTAGTATTCCCTGCCCAGGTGAACAATAAACTAAGAGAAGAATTTCAAATTCCTTTTATTTTCCTTATAAGAGAACCTTCTCTATCTTTAGCATCCTCCTATGCAGCTCTCAGCCAGGCACAGAAATTTGATTTTCATTTAATCCTATCTTTTAACACTTTTCTCATCGTTAAAAGAAACCTAGTGAAGCTTAATAGAATTATAGGCTTATTTTTTTTCCATTATCTTGGCTGATAAAAGGCTCAGACTCTTGGAAACTGAAAATATCACAAGTAACTTAACACAGTCAACACTTGACAAGTGAAAAGATGGCACAAAACATATTGGAAGCACAAAACGTCCTGAAAGCACAAAACTTAGCGAAAGCCCAGCACGGGCCGTTCACCTCATAAAGTTTGCCTGAGTGTTATATTATTCTTCAGTGGGAGTTTGAGGTCAATTGCTACAAAGCCAACATTTCAGTAAATCACCGATTGCAAGGAGCTCTTTCGAACAAGGCTGTGCATTTAAATAGGACATAAATTTATCGCTGGGTTCACTGATAGCATCTGCACTACATTAATACCTGTGTATTACAATCTTATACCCAAGCAATGAATTCATCAAGATCTGAACACACACCAGGATTTTCCTGCCCAAGGACAGTCTCTTGTTTAGATTTTGTTTAAAGCTTTCATAAATAACAGGGGGCTGTAGCCAAAATTGTAGATACACCTCCTCAGATCCATTCAAAACCAATAATGAAAGTAAACAAGAGAAGAAAAAGATAAAATGAAGTTTGGATAATTTCCAGTGACAGAGCAGTTTAAAAAAAACCCTACAACCCTCTAAACAATCACTTCATTTGGAAATAACCATCACAGTGGAATTATTTCCAGTACAAATTCCTGCAAAGACACAGTTTAAAGACCAAGCCTACCCGTCTCCCCGGTCAAAGGCAGGATTACTGTGCACCAGCATTATTGAAGGACTAGTTTTGAACTTGGTAGCGTGAGCACCAAGAGCAGCTTGGGTTTCAGCCACTGACCAGGCTCTGGATAAGCCTGTGTGCCATGAAGTTTTTCTTGTCTGAATCTGATTTTTTTGGCAGCTCTGGCCCGTGAAATTTTCAGTTATTGGGTTCATGTGCTCTAAATGATTGAATGAAGGTTTTTAGCCAGCACCCAAAAGGTTTGCTAGAAAAAAAGTTCAGGAAACGACTGTTTGGTCTTTAGAAAGTGGTAATTCAGCCACGCAACAGTGATCCACAACAGCACATTTCATAAACGGTGCCTAAGAGCAAACCCACTGGCAGTTTGAACCTGTGGGTGGCATCTGTGTCAGTGCCAGCTCCTGCTCGTCGCCTGAACTACAGGGATTTGCATTGGCTCCTCGCCCTCTGGCTCTCACAGCTGCAAAACTCACAGCAGGATTGGTACTTAAAGTGGATTTCTGACTGAGGCTCCAAGTCTTTGCACAGGGAGTTTCTGCGCTCACCTGTGTTGTTGCAAAAGGCTCACCTCACCTCTCCTGTACCTTGTAGCACCAGGAGCCTGTTTCACTTCCCCTTAGAACCGGTAGGAGTCCCAGGACAGCAGTGAGAGCCAACCCAATACACATCCCAGCTCCAAGGAGGTGACAGAGTGTCCTCAGCTCTCCTTGACTGCAGGTCACTTGATGGGATTCTCAGTTTCCTAGACTGACCTCTGATTTCAGTTGTTTCGTCTTGTTTTCTAACCTTTCTGCTAACATCATCAGTGTCCAGAAAGTAATGTGTAAAAGCATCTAGGCTTGCAGAAGCCCATGAGCGAGTCCTCAAGAGACTGTTTCATGCAAGGCCAGGCTGGATGGGGCTTGGAGCCCCCTGATTCAGTGGGAGGTGTCCCTGCCCATGGCAGGGGGTGGCACTGGCTGGGCTTTGAGGTCCCTTCCAATGCAAACCATTCTATGAGTCTATGATTCCATGGCTCTCGAGCTGTCACTGCAAGGATACACCTAGAGGTTTCTTTCTCTCTGGCTGAGAAGGGGCTCATGCTGTCTCATATTTTTGGATCACAGGTCCTCTGGTTCTTTTTGCTGGAATTAAAGATCTGAAACTTATGAAGACAACGCAATCTGGATTCGAAGGCTTCCATAAGGACCAATACACCACGCTTCCCGAAAGGCACGACAGAATTTTATGTGGAGAGCTCTTCTGCAAATGGTCCTACGGCGAATGCAGAGATTTTGACTTTGATTGCATATGGTATGCGTCAAATCAAATAATATTTATGATCCCACAGCCCCTCTCTACGGTACAGCAGGTGTAAGGGCCAGCTCTGCAGTTGTGCACCAGCCACACTCACAGAGCTCTGGCACTGGTTACAAGCGGTGAGAGGCCGGGCTTTGGGGTTACTCCTCTCTCTAACGGTGCATCAAGGGGCAGTATTAAAAGGATAGTTCGGTGCTCAGTACAGAACACTTAGGGAGAACAAAACAACAAGTAATGTGTCAAATACTTTTAGCAAAACACCTGAATTATAACGCTGGGGGGTAGGAATTCAGAGCTGACAGCACAAAGAAATTGTTCCCCCATGAGATCCCACGTGCCCTGTATTTGTCAGAAAAGACAAAACTAAAAAAATACACAGTAAACCAATATGGATCTTGATAGAAACAACTGACACAAGGTTTTCTAAGAACCCGTGTTACCCCTAGGAACAAAATCCGTGAATGTATCCTGGAAGCCTTTGCTGGGCCACCCGATTGTGGGGAGTATTCAATCTCCTACCAGAAGACTGTCAACACCATCCAGATGCTCGTCCTTTCCAGAGTGTCCCAGGTATCTTCTTTCCTCCTGTCGATGTTTTACTTAAGCAATGGCGAATGTTAATCAGACCACTGAGTAGACCAAACCGAGCCCATTATTTCCCTCTGACAGTTCTAAGACTGGAAACTGTTTGCTGGTACAGATAGATGGTCTGAAAAAACCACAAACACGCTGAGAATTTCATACGCTGCTCCCTGTCTGTGAATACAACAGGGGGAGGACAGCACTCAGTGCTTGGTAGGACGTGAGTAGAGGTGCTACAACATTGTCTATATGTTCAACAGACTGCACCTTACCGACTGTACATACCGGGAGGAGGGAGAGACAGGCATTGCTTTACTTTCCAGTGAATGAAAAGACTGTCAGGCTGTTGGCTGAGAAGGTGCCCTCACTCATGGTCTCATCTGTTTTTATGGTTTCAGGTACAGGTCATAGAAGCCATCTTGAACAACATCTTTTATAACGTTGTAGACATGAAGAATCTAGGCTTGACCAATGACAAAGAAGTAAGTAAATGCTCCAAACGCAACTTACCTTGACTCTAGGAGTACTCAGCCATAAAGCACAGCAGCAGTTCCGCACAGAATAGTTACAGGGAGCAAACTTTCTCCCCCAGTCCCAGTGAAAGCTCCACCTCACCTCAAAAAAAAGATTCACACTGATTTCAGAAGAAGGGTAAACTGCTTTCTTGTGTTGTTGATAAAAGCTGAAGCAGCACGTGGCACACTCTGGAGATCAAAGGGATTGGTATCAGACCACTTCTGAAAAATCATGCTTGTTTTTTCCACTGAATTTGACTTTTAGTGATGTCAACCTGTGCAGTTTTAACCAAGCAGAAGGTCTCACAGCATCCTCTTGCACAGATAGTGTGAAAAGCCAGCCCACTGTAGCTCCCCTTTCTCCTCCCCTGGCAGCACCCCTGAGGCCAGGGAGCATCCTTGGCACAGTGGAGTTCCAAGCAGGTTAGTGAGGCCGTGGGCTCTCAGGGAGCAGGGAAGCCAAAGCTGGTCCACCAGTGGACAAGGTACAAGCCTGGGATGGGGCAGAGGGTGAGAGATGGAGGGGATGAGATAGATTTGCTCCTCCCTCCAGAGCTGCTCTAGCTGACAGCCTGTTACATTATTATGTTTGTGCTCACCCCCCTCAGGTTCTGGTTCCAGTGGAAGCTCCCTATGGCTCCTGCACTTGCACGCTTGGCAGGAAGAAGTTCTTAGAAGCACAAAGCCACATGCTAAAAGAAGAGAGGCAAAGTCACTGTGGACTGGCAGCTGCCCAGAGAAACTAAACCTCTTGGCTACACTCACGCCTTCCTGAAACACTTAACAGTATGGCTTTACTATCAACACATATTCCTTATCGGCCTCTTCTGTTGCTGACTGTGTTTCGTTTCCCTCTATGAACTCCTGAGGCTGGGTTTTCTGAAGGACCCTCAGGAATTCAGAAATCAAAGGCTGTCCCTGAATCTCAGTGTGATTTGCAGATTGACATCCCCCCACGCTTTTTTGGAAATCCCAGCCAGAAAAATTATAGTCAATTTAAACCAGCTATTCCCAGACCTCTTAATGAAACAATGAATTCGGTAATGTCTATAACACGCTTTTGCCATGAAAAATCAGCAAATCTGTATATTCTAATCTGTAATATTCCTTCAGAAAAATTAATGTACAGGCACAATGTTCCATTGACGTAATCTGTCATAACCCCTTAATGCCACACTGATCTATGGAGCTGAGGTTCTGCCCCAGGAACCGAAGGGAATCAATCAGACCCTGATTTCTTTGTGAAGGAAATTCTCTCTCCTCTGTGGTGTGAAGTTCCAGCTGCTGTCTAATCTCTCTGCATGTATCCTGGCTGCTGCTACTCATCAGACTATGCAGTTACTATATAATTACTTTCATATTAATCACTGAGGTGTCTGAGGTTTGGGGTTATCTCTGTTAGTGTAATTAAATAGGTTTTTTGGTCTAGCACTCTCATCATGACTTCTGAGCAGGCAGGAGTCAACCTAAGCAACCCTATGAGTTCTGGAGGGGCAGGGAGAAAGCCAGACAGACAAACAATGCATATCTCGCTTCAGTGACCTGAGGCGAGAGCTTTGAATGCTGAGATAAAACTACACAGCCAACACCTCTCATGTCACAAACTGCGGTACCACACTGGCAACAGGAATCCTGCTTGACTTCACTTCTAACCACTGCTCTCCTTTTCTCCGGGCGTCATTTTCACAGACTCCACGTGACAGAGTCCAAAGCCAATGGGGAGCGCCCAGAGGCGGTTCCCAAAACTGTGATTCTGTTGCCTTTGTGCCTTCCCAGTTTAGGCAGACCTGCAGCATTCCTCTGGGTACAACCATGACATTCACAAGCGCTGAAAAGCGTGGTGCGTCCTGCACCACGTGGTGTTTTGAGGTGTTTTGCTACATAGGAACTTGCCTTGGTGAGCAGGACAAGATGCAAAGGGAAAGCGCTGTTCATAAGCCTGAGCTATCTCCTCAAAAGCAACAGGACAAACGATACTGCAGTCAGTCTGTCCCAGTTACGCTGTCCTCTGGTCACCAATTCTGGAAGTCTTATTTACAATACTTTTAGCTTCTGCGAGGACATCGTCTCTTACCTTGTTAGATTGTGTCGTATCATAGTGGTGGGCTTGCATCTTGCTATTTCTGCTATTTTTTGGTGCTTGTAATTTATTAACATATCTTTTAAGGGTAAATAAAAAGCAATGTCAAAAACAAAACTAGTATTTGTCTGTTCACCAAATAAGTAATGAAACCATTTACTGCAAATATATAAATGCAGATATTGTAAGTTGAAAGGAATATGTTTTAGTTCAGCTAATTTAACCTGAAAAAGCAACCAGTTCTGTTCCAAGTGACAGTTCAGTGCCAACTGTTAAACATAGATGAAAAAGGATCTTACTAAACATTTCAATATTTACTTAGAATTATAGAATGTCCTGAGCTGGAAGGGACCCACAAGGATCATCGAGTCCAACTCCTGTCCCTGCACAGGACACCCCAACACTCACACCGTGGGGCTGAGGGTGTTGGCCAAATGCTGCTGGAATATTGTCAGGCTGTGACTGCTTCCCTGGGGAGCTGTTCCAGTGCTCCATCACCCACTGGGGGAAGAACCTGTCCCCAGTATCCAACCTAACCCTCCCCTGGCATCTTCCTGCCATCTCCTCAGGTGACGTCATTGGTCACCAGAGAGTTTCTAAACAAGGCAGATCTTCACAGTCCACTTCCTTCCACCTTATGAGAAATTCACTGCATTAGGTGGAAGGTCTCCTATTGTTGCTGCACGTGCTTTATTCAAGGGCTGGTAAGGTAGCAGTGGACTAACCTTCCTGGCAGGATGAGGATACAAAGCAGCAATTGGCTGTTCATTTGGACTGTCCTGTGGCAACAAGCGCACACATACACTCATACGATGCGGTTTCTATAAACCTCCAGCCATGCAGACATTCAGCAAATCTTTCGAGGCCTCTCGGCACAGCACTGCAAACCTGAGTCACTGACATGGGCAGAGTGCTCCTAGAGAAAGGACTCGGGCAATCGGAACGAGTCTAAATTTTTCATATGGCAATTACATTCAGATAACAATGGCATAAATCATTCTTGACCATGGGATTTGGCCAGCCTTACCTGGGCCTGAAACCTGACCAAATTCCCATGGGCTTCATTAGCTTCAGGCTCCTCAGTGGACTCACATTATTGCAACTGAGGGAGATTTATTTTTCAGTTCCTGTCCTGAGCAGCTATTCAAGTTGCTCACTGTGCTGCACTCAAGAGGCAGCTGTGATGCTTTGCTGATGAAACCCCACTTGATGAAAATGAGCAGCAGCCAGTAAAAATGCCATTTAAAATACACCTTCTTGCTGATAACACGGACCTTGCTGGTCCTGGGCTACATCCCAGTAGTTTATAAGGCCTGGAGCCTCCTACCAAGAAATGGGGTATTTCAAGTGCACAAACATTTTATTATGATTTTAGCATACAATTCTTTCACATCCTGTTTCTGTTCAACTCTGATAGCTGCCCAGGACAGCCACAATCATCCTCAGTTGCTGGTCACGCTCCACACACAACCAATGTCACACAGATAAAATGCAGCAGCCAAACTCATTAGCCAACAGCTAAAATAAAGATGAAATGTCACGTTCAGCGTCGGCACAATTGATCTGTCTTTGCTGGCTGTATTATTCTATAGATAATCAGGCTACCTGATTCTAAGCTGAACAGAGCTGGCTTAAAGTGACAACAAATTCCCTTTCTGGCTAGAAATCTCAACATAAATACTTTTGAAGTTAGAATCCAACTGTTTGTATACATACAAAAGCCAGTCATCTTCGTCCTGGAAAGCACACAGCTGTACCCAGAAAAGAAACCTATTAAATGTCTCCAGCCATAAGATCAAAATGTTAACTCATACCTCAGGTATGATTAGGGTAAAAATTGTTCTGTGATTCTGAGATTGAGCCTTCCCATTCACAGCAGGATGAGAAAGAAAAGACACACATGTGTACTTGAATGCATGCACACACCCCTGTTCCCATACACATCTGTGCATCACTGGCACTGGATCAGCTGGCGTACGACTGATCGATGGCAATCAAATACAAAGCAGCATGAGTTGGGCTTAGTCATTACATAGTTTTATTACAGACTTGCAAACTCTGAGCTGCCTTGAGTCAAAGCCTGCCACGCTCCCTTCAAGAGCCAGCCCAGACTCCACACCAGGTTCACAAAACGCAACCGGTGGAGAGAACCAGGGAAGGGGCAGCCACCCCAGTGCTGCCTGCCAGAGAGAGCTGGAGGAGCACTGCATGGAACTGGGGGACAGACACAAAGATAAGCACTCGGTCCTGTTAGCTGAGCACAGCGGGCTGGGAACAGCTGCAAGTAAATGCTTGCCTGTGGGGACAGGCAATTGTAACCCCGGTGCTGATGAACGGATGTGCACGGAGGGGCTCCCAGGAATTGGAACATAAGGCAACAGAGGCAAGAGATACTAGAAGATAAGGAGGAAAGATGGGGGTGAGGAGAGGAGGGCCAAATACAGTCACAGCAAAAAATGTCAGGCAAATCAAAGAAGGGAGAGAACAGAAAAAAAAAAATATCAGTGAGGACAAGCATCTCTCCTAGCTGGCTACTTTAGAAATTCAACCCAAACAATACTGGAGGGACTCAAAACTATAAAAGGAAGGGGGCAAAGAAATCTTTGGCACAGAGGGAAACTTAACAGCAGAAACCTGACTCTCTGAGTAGAAAGGGGGGCTTCTGCCACCTCTCAAGATTGGCACTAGGCATCAATTCCCACATTAGCACCAACATCCGACTGGAAGAGAAAAGAGCTCAAGTTTTAATGGCCTCGTACTCTTGCAAAGTTTCCAAATCTTCTGGATTACAGGCATTCCCAGGGAGAGAAGCCCTGCAAACTGGCACATGGTATTTACAGAGAAAGGAGGAGGGAGCAGAAGATGAGCATCCTTGTGACACAGGGCTGTTACACCCAGGCACACGCCCGCTTCCACACTTCTCCCTGCGGTTTTACCACCAGCTGGGGAGGCAAACCCGGCTACAAGTTCCTTACTCTTTACTTCCTCCCTCCTGCTGCAGCTCACCAGTACCAGACAGAGCAGTGTTACGCTCAGATCAGAGACTGGTGCAAATGCTGAGCCTTTCCTCTCTGTTCTGGTACAATTTAGCTGCTACAAAGTCAGGGGCATCCTCTCCACAGCAAGCACTGCAGTGTTTATAGAGGGGCAGCTGGATTACAGCAATCATCTAAAAAGGGGAAGGGAACATCCTGAGATGAGTGCAAGCCTGCCACTGCCAAGACATTTGTTGTTGCCTTATCAGCAGATGAGCTGATGATGCAGCAGCTATAACTGCTGACAGTTCCTTTAGCAAAGATGCTCATGAGCACAGCGGATAAATACAATAGTGCTCAGCAACAGCAATGAACCTCCCACACGGAGAGCAAGGACCACTTACAGTCTTCATGGTGCTCCCCTTGGGCTCTTCAGGTGTTTGAGGTTACAGCTGCATTTCCCAAATTTAAAGCATCTACCAGCGGATGTTATTCTGGGAGTAAGCTGAATACACATCTGGATCCAAAGGACCATCAATAAATCAAACAAAATCCTAATTATAGGGGATAAGCAAAAAATAAATTCTTGACCTTGCTGAATTATCATATTAAACAGAATCACAGAATGGTTTGGGTTGGAAGGGACCTCAAAGCCCATCCAGTTCCATCCCCTGCCATGGGCAGGGACACCTCCCACTGGATTAGGGGGCCCCATCCAACCTGGCCTTGAACACCTCCAGGGATGGGGCAGCCACCACTGCTCTGGGCAACCTGGGCCAGGGCCTCCCCACCCTCATCATGGAGAATTTGTTCCTAATGTCTTATCTAAATCTTCCCCTTTCCAATCTAAAGCCGTTCCCCCTTGTCCTGTCATTCCAGGCCCTTGCAAAAAGCCCCTCCCCAGCTTTCCCGGAGCCCCTTTCAGTGCTGGGAGGCTGCTCTAAGGTCTCCCCAGAGCCTTCTCCTCTCCAGGCTGAACAACCCCAGCTCTCCCAGCCTGGCCTCTTACGGGAGCTGCTCCAGCAGAGAGCAGAGCCTTTCCCAACAGGAATGAAAGTTACTTATTAAATCAGTCTGCCCATCATTCCAATGGAGTCTGTGGCCACTAAGGACAGTCACTGCCCTCTGCACCTCCCCCAGGGGATGGTGCTGCCAAAACTGAGCACTGTAGAGGTAAAGGCACGTGGAGGCCTTTGGTGTGATGGAAGGGGACGTGGACTGTAAGGGTTTCGAATCAAATTAAAAGAGCTATGAAAGATTCGGATCGACGTGCACTAGTGGTGTTATGGAAAGGGTAAGAGGAGGGACAGGGAAGAAGACGGAGAGGGAACAGGAGGACCTTGGCGCTGTTCCTGTGCTGGTCAGTAGCCGGGCAGGGCAGTTGACACCTGCTTTGCTGCCTCTAGGAGACCTGCAGCACTGAGACCATCGTCACTCTCACAGCCAGCTGAGCACTTGGACACCTGGCAGCGTCACCACCACGCAAAGCACAGGGTGGGCTTTTACGGAAGAGAGACTCTCGTAGCTGCAGGCACATTAAGGGTGTGATATAAACCGGATTCCTGCACAGCTCTGCGGCTCTCGGAACCGCAGTATTGACATGGTATCCAGTCATGCCCATCAGTCGTTTCCTCATCTCAACAGCAGCTGTGTTTTCTGCAAAAGGAATGGTAGCTAAGAATAATTTGGCTCTGACTTCCTCTTTCAAAGCCTCCAGCCTCTTTTCAAAAGGTTTTTTTTGTTCTCCTAGAAACAGCAAGGACAACGTAACAGACAAACCAGAGCGGTCACCTGCACAAAGAGAACAGCAGCATCAGAAAGCTCAGAGAACAGAAGGGAACTATAATAAAGATCAAGGACAGTAAAAAAATAGTTACAGTTCTGAGCAACATCCTCCGAATTCCCTGTCATGCTTGCAGCGAGCTCTCTGTAAGGCGTCTCCTCAAATGAACCAGCTAGCAGTGCTCATCAAAACAGGAATACAATCTGAATGCTTCTGAATCCAATTCATTACACATATTAAAAGAAAGAACAGTGCTCAGTAATCACCAAATGCACTCTCACGGCTGCAGAGTACAGATTTTTACTCCATCATGGAATAAATATGTTTTACTTTTGTGTCATCTATTGATCTACAAAGTGTCTCAAACCCACACTAAATGTGCAAATGGAGAAGAGAATATTCAATTCATCCTTCAGTAACGTAGCACTGTGTTCTCCAACAATAATTCTACAAATACGGAGCTGGTGGACATCTCCTGACTGCTATGTATGGCTGCTTCACAAAATCCTTCCCATAAACATACCTAATTCTATATTAAAATATTTAGGAGTTTCATATATAATTTTTCAGTTGCAGCCTGTAATTAGCCAGACGTAAACTCTACCTGAAAACTCCCCAGTGGAGGGCCGATGCTCTCTGTTTAAATCTAGTATTCCAGAAGATCCCTATTGCTTGGAGGTACCTCTGGAAACTACCAAATTATAAATAAAAACATAAGCAGAACTCAGACTGTGGCTTACAAACCTGCTGCTAACAGACCGATACCCGAAGTGAGCACAGTTCGAGGGACAAAAAGAAGTGAAGACATCCCCGTCCCTTACGTGTCTCAAATTCCAAATAAAGATGCTGTACCATGTAAAGGTTAGATACTATATATGAAAACACGCTGCTGTATGCAGTTTAGGTACCATATCCCATGAGCTTTACCTACAGCACAGCTGTAACGTGGCTTTATCCCCTCTCAGATCTCATCTTCATAAATAACTCTTATCAACAGCCACCTGGCATTCGGCCAAGTCAGAAGTGAAGGCAGGAGGCAACAGGAGCTTCTCCTTCCTCTCCCTGAATCCTGTCCGCCCTTGGCAGAAAACACCCTTCTCCCTTCTGAGCTGCACCTCCTCACCATTTCCAGTGTCACCACGTTCTCCTCCTCGTTTCCTGTGTCCCGGTTCTTTCGCTCAGCCTCACTGATGCAGCCCCACATCCCAATTTCTGCCTGGGCCAGAGAAGACGGTGAGCCCAGACCACGGCGAGCACCATCCCTGGGCTCTCTCCCAGGCATTCTGGGATAAATCACCCTGCTGCACCACTAGCAGCTCTAGAAAGGGATAACAGAAGCACAGGTGTTACTGGTGAACTGTGACCAGGGCTTCTCTCCTTCAGCAAAACACAACACTAGACAAGAAGAAAGCAAAAACAATTACATCTTGGTAGCTGGTGTTAAAAGTAATCACAAGAACATAAAATATTAAGTAGGTTGTGATACCTTTTTAATGGGAAAAGGGAGAGAAACATCAGCTCCGATACAGCACGACAAAGAAATAAAGAAAGGAAAAGATCTGTAAAGTAAACTGAATCCAAACATAAGCAGTGCTTTATTGGGATATAGCAAGCAACCTATCAAATAAGGAACTGGTACAAACAGATTGAACAAGACTCTCTTTTAACAGAGATGTATGGTGACGAGCCAGCTTCTTTCAGTTTTTAAAACAAGTACTCAAACCGTTAAGAAAAGCATTGGAAAAGAAAATCAACCACTACAACAGCAATAACAGACAATATTAAAAATGTGCAGAGTTTTACTCTTTTTACAAATTTCTGTATAATGTTAGAAAACAAGTTATCATAAATTAAAAAAAGGAATAAAATGAAGCTTTGTTTTGTTTTGTTTTGCAAAGCAACACAAACTTTTAAAAACCAACCATACTTTACAGAGAACTACTATTAAAAACAGGTGAAAACAAGCTGAAAATTTAAAGGACAGCAAAAAATACACAACTCAGTTTCACCTGTCGGCAACGCCTTCTGATATCGAAGGGGTTATGGTAGGTGTATGTACAGCTTTAAACATTGCAGCATACCATGGGTAAACCTTAATAAGGTCAAAATAGGACCCTCTGCAAAAAAGGGTGAGTTGGCAAGCGTCAGTCTCATCCTAAAATTATAAGTAGTAAGAATTTTAGGTCTTTAATGTAAATCAAAACCTACTTTAATTGGTTTCTCGCTGTAAACTTTATTTGGGGTTTTTTTTGGTATTTTAATTCATGAAATCAAGAATACGTCTGGCTCAAAAATGAGAATGAGATACCTCCCTTTTGTTCTGCATACAGTGATGTAGCTATCTCAACATGCTCACTGACAATTCCTAAAAGAAAAAATTGTAATATGTAAAAAATGCACCCCACCTCTCTCAGTCTAGGCTCAGTATATAGTATATTGCCAACTCTATCCAATAGGATATATATTGTCATTTGGTTTAAATTCTTAATAGATATATTCTCTCTTTACAAAGTTCCATCACATGAAACCAAATTGCTTATTTTTTGTTTGAGGCACAACATGGCCCCAATTAGACAGTTCGCTATAAAGAGTTGTTCTTTAGATGTCGTGTCTGTAGAGGTTTTACGTGATATTCATAGATTTTCAGCGCAGGCCCCAGTTTTAATGAAAGTCCAGTCAGTACATCATTTCTTGTCATCAACAGTAGTGATTTGCCATCAATTTCCTATAAGAAGAATTAAAGAGTAGATAAAGACAAATGTACAAAGAAAACAGTCATGCAACAAATGCAAGACACTACAGAGGGTCAACGAGAAAAGAGATGTAGCCTTCCTTGTCCTGTTTACAGTCGCTAAATCCTGCTGTCTGCTTTTGAAGCGCTTCTCTGTGCTGACTAAGCTATGAATAACGATTTAGCCAGGCATAAAACCCCAAATGAGCTTCACTTCAAAATTCCCTCCTTGTAAATCTGTTTGAAATTAAAGGGTACATGTGCAGATTGCCTCACGAGCAGCCATTAAGGAAAGGTTGCTCTTAAGAAGGCAGCTTACGAAGTGCATTTCAGAATTACCAAGCGATACGCAAGTCTGGACTAGAAAGTATCTGCTAATAACGTCAGGTGCCTTCTTTAGAAGGGGAACCTTCCCATGCTTCCTGCAAAATTCTCCTGCAATCAGAAATTTTAGTCAGGCCTAACTGCACAGCTCAACACTCCAAGGATCTTCTCTTCCCCCACTTATAATGGAAGAGGCTAAAAGCAGCAACCTCCCAATTTAGGTCTCAACAATCCCTATCTGTTTCTGCTTAAAATTCCCACTTTTAAATCACAAATAGGGGGTTTTTTTCTCTCAAATCTTAGTCTTCTGGCCAATTTAGATTAGAAAGCTTTAAGGCTTTTTTTCCACCTCAAATCTCTGTATGCTTGAAAACTGCCTTTAAATTTTTCAAAGGGCAAAATGGAAGAGAAAGAACCCACATCTCTCAGCTCCCAACTCCATTTTAGACACGGGACCATCCTTTTTTACACATTCCTACAGTTCAGTTATTGCACTACTCAGCAAACTGGAGCTACACCTACACTCCAATGCACTGTCTGGTGCCTCACAACACAGCCAGACCTCCCAAGGTCATCGTAGCTCAAAGAAGTATGTACCCTTATGGCATTCTCCTGCACTGGACTCCACTCTGCTGTTGCATTCTTCTTTACTTTTAAGAAAAAAACACTATTAAATGTTGAATTTTTTATCAATAGCCAACAATCAGTTCAAGTGCTTACATATATCATTGTTGTCCATAATATATTGCCAAAAGTTTGTATTTCTATAAATATTATAAACTCCACAACATCAATTTATCCCACTGCAGCACCTTCCTTATAAATATTAAATGCTGCTTTGGCAATGTCAGAGAGCCCGTCCTTGGTTACAACTCAATGTGAAAAAAGTTCAGCATGCATTTGTCTATCTCTTATTTGATAATGTTTATTAATACAAAATACCCGGACAAACCACAACACAGTTAAAGATCAGCTAAGAGTGGAATTTCATTAACATGTCCCCAACAGATATCACTGCCAAGTCTCTTTTCCTGCTAGCAGGTGCCTCTTCCCAATTACTGCTGAGAATGTTAATGGTTAAAACCAGTTTCTATTCTCTCTTTTCCATTTGTCACAATTCTTTCTACAGCAATTTTGACACCAGTAAGAATTTTGCTTATTGCTGTGGCTGATCCAAAGTTGCCTTTTCGGCTGCTGTTCAACAATGCTACAGAAGTGCAGCCTCCAGCTTGGTAGGATCCAAATGGAGTAAACCCAGTACCTGGAACAGAAGAAACTCCAAGAACAGGAAAAGAGCATCTATTCTTTTCCCTTCCTCCACAGGTTTCCCCACGGATTCTAGAAATGTTAGTATCTACTAAGGCTTTCACTAAATAGAAAACTGATTCTCTAAACATATGTGGGTAGAAACGAGTGATTATGTATTCAGAATTCGAGAGTTTTATATCTTTGTGTCTATCATCATCTTTATCTCTTTCACTTCTTTTTAGTTTGCCACTTAAACCTGCTCCTGTGGATTTGTCACAGTCATTCCATATTTTTGGCACCAGGAAGGATTTTTCTATGCTTTGGGGACTTCTCTGATTTTTTTTCTCTGCTACTTCTCACACCCTCATCCTGCATCTGGTCACCTCTCACTTCAGTTATCCTGTGCCTCCAGCTTGTCCGATTTGCTTGCTGATGTTATGGATTTTGGTTACTGGGCAGCATCTTTCAGTTGAATCTGTTTTTATCAGTGAGCTCTTCTGTCCTGCTGCCATCAGTTCAAGAAGGAATACTGCACAATCATCACACAATCGTCCCTTCTTATCAGCACTTAAACTATTGTTTTAATAAAGCATTCCGCAGTCCTTAAAATGTCTTCTTTTTCCTTAAAATGCAAGAAAAACTCAGGTCTTAAAAAGTCTTTGACTCACTTGCTTTGGGTGAGCCCACATATATTCAGATTCACCAAAAGAAAATGTAGACTCAGCTACTGGTGTGTAAAAGCTGAATGTAAGAATAGATCTCACGAGTACATTCTGGGCTATGGATGCTTTGTAAGGAAATCATTGTGCTACCCCTACTGAGGCAGTTCAGCGGAAAACAGTTTCCCCGTGTTGCAGGTGAAATGGAATACTTTCCTTTGCCATTCATAACCTCCTTCCCCTTCCAGTAGGTATTCAGGGCAGTGGCAGATCAAAGGAATTTCGGTTTCTGGGGCCCAGACAAGCTGCAGTACAACTGGCAGAGAAAAATGGAGCTGGCCACAGCTTCAGCTGCACACCTGGTCACTGCAGGGACAGAGGAAGGTGAAGGGTTCAAAGTGAACCTGACTGCACTGCCTTACCTGGCAGGTAAGTTAGCGGTGGTGAACATTACAGAGGAAATGGACCACCACCACTGGTAAGAGGTTAGGGACAGGGTTGCTCCTGGGAATGGGCTGGCAGAGCTGGCACGGAGAACCAGGCACTTGCTGGTCCTCATGCCACTAAGGGAATGGAGGAAGAAGGAAGTGGCAATGACTTCTGCTGTGAGCGTCCATCCTGTACCTCCTGGCTGCATCTTGGTGGCAGCTGTCAAGCCTCCCTCTCCAAGGCTTTGGCATAAAGTGAAGCTGGCAGCAGAACCACAGCCACATTTCTGTCCATGGCTACCCCAGCAGAGCCCAGGCAACACAGGGCTAAAAAGCAGCTTACTTCAGCTCCCCTCCTGAAGCCCCTTACCCTCGCTGCAGAATACTAATAAAACCTTTACATTCTGCTTTATGCTGCTTTCCATCAGGCTGTTGCAAATTGTTTTGCCAAAACTCATGAGTTGGCCTCACCTTGCTACTGCAAGATCAGTAGTAATTACTGCAGTACTATTGACAAGCCAGCTGAGGGGCAGAGAGGTGAGGATATTTGATGAAAGTCAGAGGTATCTGTCAGTAAAAGGAAAAAACCCAGAGGCGGCAATTACTTCGCCTCTGTTTATTTTTAAGCCCCATTTGCAGGGCTGTTGAGGACACGTGGACGCTGGTGTTAAGGAATGGATACACTTAATTTTTTTGCCTGTTTATCCATCTTCAATTTGTGAAAAATTAGAAGCAACTGCAGAAAGAGTCTCTCTCCGCACCCTGCCAGAGAATTACCCATCCACCAGGCTTCTCACCCCCAGGGAACAAAGAGCTAAATGTAGATACTCTGCTATCAATTACAACCCGATGGGATTTCACTGTGCAGGTGCTGAAGGTCAGCAAGATTAACCTGACCAACAGTATCAATATTTCACATTAGCTGCGCGATTTCCTTGCAAAGCTGCAAACAGCTCTTGCACTAGCTCAGTGCCTTGGGAAGCCAAGCCTTCATTTTGATATCAAATACAACTGCTGGCAACTAATCTCCTGGTAGTCCCATGCAGACCCATAGATTTATCAGGGAAGGTGATCAGATGGTCAGGGGACTGGGAAACCCACAAGGCTGAGAGAACTGGGTTTGTTCAGCCTTGAGAGAAGAAGGCTGAGGGGAGCCCTTACTGCTGTGTACCAAGAGGATGGAGACTCCCTTTTTAGGAAGAGTCACATGGAAAAGACATGGGGTAATGAGTATGAGTGGCTCCTGGGGAGATTCCGGTTGGACTCTTCAAAAATTGTTCCCCATGAGAAGAGTTAAACATTGGAATAATCTCCCTAGGAAGTGGCGAATTCCTCTACACCGGACACTTTTAAGGCTCGGGTTGACAGGGTGCTGGGCCATCTCATTTAAACCATAGACACATAAAGATTGGATCAGATGATCCCCGAGGTCTCTTCCAACCTGGCATTCTGTGATTCTATGATAAGGTGCAGAACTGACAAGCTGGAGGTACAAGTTCCTTCTCCATGGAACACAGGGTCTGTATGCCAAGTAAGCCGACTTACCCTGCCCCAGCAACACACCTCACCCGTGTGTTGAGGTACAAGGGGCCGCATGACTGTGAAGCTCCTCGCTGATCAAAACTACCAAAAGCAGCCCTCTGCCAGCATCAGCAGTTACAAAGGCCAAGAAACAAAGACTGAACTTTCTCAGACTGAGTCCTACAAACATGCTACTCCTGTCCCTGAAAAGATTCTTTGCCTTTATTGTCCTTTCCCTGTTCCCTTGCGCTGCCAAGTTCAGTGCAACACAGCAGCCTCTTTTTCACCCAAGGTCTTCAAAAGCAACTTGATTCTTTAGATTTAAAAATACTCACGAGTGTTTATGCACAATACACTAAGGAAGAATGGCATCGCTATTCATGTTTTAAATAACAAGAGCAAAATCAAGTGGGTTTTATGGGGACACTCATCCCAAGCCATGAAATTTGTTGAGATTCCTCATCTTTCAGGTGACAGATTTAAACAAACTCCAACCCATTATCCACATCTTGTAGAACAATATTATTACTCAAAGATCGGAGTCCCATGGATTCTCACCCAATAACAGGCTCAAATCCCCCCAATTAATGCAGGATTTTCATTCCTGTTTAACAGCATATATGCAGGTCCACGGCAAAAATGCGCAATGTGAGAAACTGGTGGCGGTCAAAATGTGTTTCCTAACGGATTTACCTGTTCTTGAAAAACATTGGCTTGTTCTTCAAATCCAGCTGTTCTGAAATAATTCACAACATCGATAACAGCCCAGTCAGCAGGATCCGGAGGTCTCCCGTTCTCTACTGAACTGCAAAGTGCAAATCCAGACAAGTAATCACTAAGTGTGTTCTTCTTTGTTCACACCCCAAGTACAACCCCTCCTTTCTTCTTCCTCCAGGAAAGGCGTCCTCAGACACACCTCCCCCTGCTCTGATACAGAGCAGTCACTCCTGTTCTCTTCCACTACAAAGACCTGGTGCTGGGGACAACTGAGGTACCTCTCCCTTCTGGAAAGAAGAAAGACTATGAATCTTCACATCAGCCAAAGGTAATCAGTCAGGATCTTTGCCTGCAAGTGTGCTGCCTTTGCAGTTGGAGAACAAAGACTACCATGACTGAGGTACCAAAACCATGTCTTTCAAGACTGCAGTTTGTTTTCAGCTACCCTGTACTTATTAAGAATTGCAATATATGGGTTACTCTTTTCCCCGATGAGACTGTGCTTCCTTGTAACATGGGTAGAAACTACTGGAAAACCATCTTTACCTTACAAAGCAAAAAAATGAGAGAGGCATCAATGATTGCACTAATTGCTCAATATAGAAAATTTCCCAAAATTGCTTTTGGATTCACCTTTAGACAAATAGCTGTGAACCTGAGAAAACATCTGTTAAACACAATCAGAATTAATTCCTTCTGTGATTGACCTCAGGCAATTGCTTTCCACAGCTGCAAAACCAACCAATCAGTCATATTACTTGCATTTCTTCCCCTCAACCTGCCATCACCCTATCTCGGATAACCTTTGTGTATCTGCTAATGCTTGGTAAAAAAGACCCACAGTGAGCTTGATTGCCTTTCCCAGAGCAATTTAGGAAGTGCAAGACGTCAAAAGAAAGAACTTCTTTAACACATTTCTCCAACTAGAAGTCCCAAAGTTCATGCCAGACATTCTCCGCTGTTCTGCATGCTTAACCATGACGCTAATGAAGAAATATCAAAAATGTACAGATCAGGGCAGATGTCAGAATCCTGTCCATTTCAGGTCCTGAAGCTTAGAGGCAGGGCTTTGATTTTCAACAGCACCAGCTGGAAAAGAAACACAGATTATACTCTCCTGACAGCATTTTAGTTCTGTCCTTCAGATTTTTCTATTCCAACCACCTCTGCCTTGCCTAGATTTGCATGTCTTGCAGCAGAATAGCAGAGTGAATCAAGGGCTAATCTTGATTAGAGAAGCAAACAGATTCACATGTAATGTCTCCTACCTCTGTGCAGCATCCCAGTTTCTACAACCAGCTGAATCCTGGGAAAGAGGACTTACGAACACAATGATTTTTGCTTCTCCCCTACCTTTTGGAACGTACCTGTCCATATGACGACAAAACTCTGGCCAGAGAGACTCCCACTGCAGCCTTGGTATCACACTTTATGCTGCACTTGGCCTTGTAAAAGCAGTTTATTTCACTTATGACATGGAATATACACGTATCTTGGAGCAAAAGAACCGGTGCCTTACTTTCACTCATCGAGTAACGACTTCCTTTATGAATTGCTTCACCGGTTGTGATTACACAGAAAGGCAACACTCAGCAAAACTGAAAATGAGACTAACTGGCCTTATCAGAGCTTTTTTTTTAAGTCAAAGAATGCCTTTCAATTACGATTTTTGGTGTTGGGCACATTCTGAGACCTAAGTAAAATGTGAAAAGCACCGCACAAAGCCTTCATGTATTTGTAAAAGCAGCACTTGAAGAATTATATCCAAATCTTTGCACTTACACTAAGACATAGACTACCACTCTCAATGACTCATCTTCTACTTAAAATTAAAAACAAACGAAGCCCAAACAACTCAGTGTTTTAATGAACACATAATAAATCCTAAAAGATATGGAATTTAATTCTTCCTAAACAGCAAATAAAAGACTGAATGAGTAAAAATACCTCCTAACTAGTTTTGCTTACTTCCCAAAACACTTCAATTTCAAACTAAATATGGTCCCAAACCCTTCATCTCTCAATTTTGTATTTCAGTCCAGGCGCATCAGTTCTTCGTGTAGCTGCTCTTTTACCGCGTGGGAACCACAGCCTGGTCCAGCCCCATCCCGGGCCCAAGTGCAATGTCTTCAGGGGCTCTACCTCATTAAATAATTGCAGGTAACAACCTCAAGTTCCTGCCACAAGGAATAGCATCATGCTTGGACCAAAAGTAGAGCCAATTTCCACAGCTACAGCTGCAGAAGACTCAAAGGCACGTGGCAGGCTGCTGGAGGCTGGCTAGATTTTAACCCATCTACCCAGCACCGATGCTCATTTGGCTTCTACACTTTAACAGCATCCTCCTTGCCCTGCTGTTGCACATGGCTCTGTCCTTTAGAACATGTAATAGCCACAGCTCAGCCGTACACCAGTTCATGTTGTAAAATCTTAAGAGGACTGGCATTTTATGCTTTGTAACAAGACACTAGATGCACTGATAATGAATAAAGACTAGGCTGGTGTGCTTTTCACTGCCGTCCCCTGTGCCTCTATTGCCATCGTGTGGCAGAAGCAGCAAAATCTGAAAGGATACAGCCATGAACAAACAGATTTTATCCAAGCTATTTATAACCACTCCTGAAAAGTGCCAAATACTTGCTCTGTAGATATGCTTGCATACGTACTGTATACGATCATTTAGAGACCACAGCTCCGGATGAATTTAATTGCAATCCTTTTGAAAAGCCACCTTCACAATTAATAGCGGAGCCTTTATCACCCAAGCCTCAGGGGAAAAATGATCAAATGCAAACTACCCTTGCTTTGACTGCCCCCCTTCTCTCCCCCACCGCGGAGTTCTCGTAGAAGCGAGACCGCCAGCGGAAGGCAGCTTCTGAGGGACACACACACTATAATCTATTCGTAGTCACTGAACAGGGAAATGCATTTTATGCTGGCGTGGTGTAACCAGTGTCTCCAGAGAAGGGGGAGCGTGCTGATTTTAATGGCTGCCATCAGATCATTTGATGCTGTGTCATAATTAGGTGTTTTATCATAAATAGGTGTTTATTTTATGGTGAAGTGACCATTATTATTATTGATATTACTCCAGTGCCTGGGAGCATAAGTACTGTCAAGTTTTCTTGGAAAGCTCATAGAAAACAGGTATGAAGGAGAAAAACAAGGTGCAGCTTTGGAAAAATGTTGCAGTTGAGAGAACAGACTAAGAACTCTCTCTAGTAATTTATGTGGAGTTTTTTATATCCATATATGTATATATCTATCTCAGAACAGCTTCTATAACCCTAAAACAGCAAGGCTAATTTTTCCACATAGAACTCAATCTCTCTAATCATAACTTCATTCAGAATTACTACTCCTAATCTAAGGATTGCTGACCTTTAAGGATATGGAAATGCCTCCAAAACCAATTCCTATCCCTTAGCCTGCACTGTACTACACTAAAGAAAACTGTAGAGCGGTGCACACCATGTCTCCATCTTATTCCCACCCTAGGTCTGGAGTGAAAACCCAGCAGCATTGGAGCTTCTTCAGCAACCAGCTTAAAACATCTGTTTGAGAAGAGAACTGACATCAAAGATACACTGCTGCTGCTACTTCTCAGCTATAAACAGCTGGATAGTCAGCGGAGAAGGGCGTACGTCTCGCTGAAAAGACAAGAGACTTCCACACAGGACACAGGCACCAGACCTGCAAAAGGCACTAGCAGACAAGTGAGCAGAGGCAGAATATTAGTTACAACACTACCACTTGCTTTAGTCTCTGGTTGAGAGGAGAAAGCCATGAAGAAAGGTGTACCCCTAACTCAAGTTACTGGCTTCTGCATCTCTCCATCGCTATGTTGTCCTCCCACATATCACTTTTAATCAATTCAGTGCCCAAGACTTCTATTTCAAAGTTGAAATACAATAATAGTAACTGAGCATGGGGAAGATTTAAATGAGCAAAGATGGAGGTGCTCACTCTTTGCCAACCACGTTAAGTCACAGGAAAGCTACAATCCAAATCCACGTGCTGTTTACATAAACTGAACATTATGGATTCACTTACTTTTTGACATCCAGAGAACCATTTTCCTTGTTTTCCATGTCAACAGTTAGCATGGGGAGGATAGAGGTTTCTTTTACTCCAGCAACTGATCAATAGGGGGGGAAAAAAGCTGTATTTAATTATTGGTAGCACAAAAAGAGCAGCGTAATTATAACAGAAACAAACATCCTACAGGAACACAATAATGTTTCCACCTGAGAGCAAAGGTACTTTCCTCAAAAGTCTGGCAAAGCTGATAATAGCTAGTGAACTAGAGGAAGGTGATGTGTGCTTCAAACACAAAAGGTATCTCACGTCTGAAAAAATCGAGATGTTTCGTGTCTGAAAAATCCGAGATGTTTCGTGTCTGAAAAATCCACAGGGTAATGTTACATTTGATCTGTTTTCAAACTAATAATATTTTGCTCAAACCATATATTAATTGAAAGAGAGATTGACCTGCACTATGCAGCTAGATATCAAGAGAGCTAATTGCACCTTCTGTCACCCTACATATAGAGGGATATAGAGATACAGAGGAGCCAAACAGCGCTATGATGCTTATCCTTAGCAAGGTTTGGAAATCCGCTGCCTTGTTTTTCAAACAAGGAGTCTGGGATACTGAGGAGCACAAAGCGACTTGTACCCAAGTCACACCTAATGCTGCTAAGCAGAGTTATTAATTGTGAGCCCAGCTCCTAAGGCCTAAATGAGTGTCTTACCCCTAAGAGCATCGCTTCTGTGCTACTACAGCTGCTTCCATAGGTACGGAACACTCAACTCTGAAAAGGGAAGGTGCACGCAAAGGACACCGGAGAAAATCCAGGTTTCTTCCCTGGGGTGCTTTCACCACCCAGCTCTTCCCATTGCTCCACGCAGGGATGCCCCGAGCCTTCCCTTTCTGCTCTCCAGCGAGACACTGCTTTTCAGGGAGCACCCAAGAACCGGCAAGGGCTCGGGGTGCTCGTGCTGTGGCGTTAATGGATGCCAGCCGAATGTCAGAGGGCTCTGGGAAGTACGGAATGGGGAAAGCACCCTCTTGAGCTGAAACTTTAGAGGGAGGAGGAGAAAATAGAAGGTAGCAATTAATACTGATGTTAAATAAAAGACAGACCCTTTAGCACAGAGTACGCAAAGCGCCAACAGAACAGCAGAAACTCAATGGGAAGATGCTCCTTCCTGCACCGCTGACCCAGTAACTCCTCGCATCCTCTCGGGTCGCCCCTGGGCTCGCCCGAGGTGGCCGCGGGTCGCCAGCCCCCAGCCCCCCGCCCAGGGCACCTCCTCCCCCGCCCCGAGGCTGTGGGGTCCCGGTTCCCCCGTGTGTGACACGCGCTGAGCCGCCCGCGAGCCGCTCCGAGCGCGCTCGCCCGGCAGCACCGCAGCACCTGACGTGTTGTGGGTGGCAGGGGGGGAAATGGGGGGGAAGCAAGGCATAAAAACGTACCTAGGAGCTACTAAAGCAAAGCATTGCTACGGGCGGCTGGGGAGCGGCGGAGCCCCGGCTCCCGCCCCCGCGGGGAGGCGGCTGGGCCGGCACCGGGCAGCAGCCCCGCCCGGCCTCGCGCGTCACGGGCGCCATGGCCGCCATCTTAAAGGGGCAGCGCGGCTGCTGGCGCCCCCCAGCACCGCCCGGGCGGGGCTGAGCTCCACGGGCTGGGCTGGAAGGGAGCTCACTGCACGGCCAGTCCCACCCGCTGCCACGGGCAGGGACACCTCCCGCTGGATCAGAGCTGTGTCAAAACCCCATCCAACCTGGCCTGGAACCCTTCCAGGGATGGGGCAGCCACCACTGCTCTGGGCACCCTGGGCCAGGGCCTCCCCACCCTCAGCGTGAAGAATTTCTTTCTGATTTCTAATCTAAATCTCTAAATCTTCCCCCTTGCCATTGAAAGCCGTTTCCCCTCATCCTGTCACTCCATGCCCTTGTAAAAAGTCCCGCCCCAGCTTTCCTGGAGCCCCTTTCAGCGCTGGGAGGCTGCGCTAAGGTCTCCCTGGAACCTTCTTTCCAGGCTGAACAACCCCAACTTCTTCGCAGCAGAGGGGCTCAGACAAGGTTCTTCCTCCAGAGGCTGCTGGAGCACTGGAGCAGCTCCCCAGGGAAGCAGTCACAGCCTGACAACATTCCAGAAGCATTTGGACAGCGCACTCAGACACACGGTGTCAATGTTGGAGGGTCCTGTGCAGGGACAGGAGTTGGACTCGATGATCCTTGTGGGTCCTTTCCAACTCAGGTGACACTGTGACGATGTTCGTGGCCTCCTCTGGACCTGTTCGAATAGTTCAATACCCTTCTTAGGTTGGTGATTCCAGAACTGGACTCAGGGCTCCAGGTGGGGTCTCAAGAGCAGAGCAGAGGGGCAGAATCCCCTCCCTTGCCCTGCTGGCCACGCTTCTTTTGATGCGGCCCAAGATATGGTTGGCCACCTGGGCTGCAAGGGCACATTGCTGGCTCATGTCATGCTGCTTATGGGGTCCCCGTTCTGGGGTCATCCCGCCTGCTGCCTCCTCTCCCCCTGTCCCTTGAGGTACAACTCAATGTGTCTATGAATGCCTAAATCTGGCCCAGTGGCAAGAAAATCTCACCCACAGGGTTTAATACAAATGTTGGCAAGTTTCTCCAGCAACTGCAAATTATTTTTCTTTAATACTCTAATTTTTCATGTCTTCTTCCAAATCTCCCTTGGTTCAGTGTGTTTTCTAATGGCTTAGAAGCGTGATATGGTTGACACACTGTCATCTGCAAAATTAAGCAAGCAATACCAACCAACAACCAACCAACATGCCCTTCCTTCCCCACATGTGGGCTTTGCAGACTTCCCCTCAGCACCAGGGCTGTATCCCAAGAGCAACTCGGATGCTGTAGACAATCCCTACAGTACAAATTTGTGGAATGTTTTACTTTCAGAATTTCCTTCGGAGTCAAACCTCTCCCCTTGCTGTTCCCTGCAAGGCAAGGGGGACATCACAAGCTACCTGGGGGTTCATATGGAATGAACCGGATGACTTCAGCCAGATGTCTGCAGAGCAAGTCACAGCTCCATGACTCAAGTGTCCCAGAGTCTGCTGGGCAGCAGAGCTGGTACTCAGGGATGTCCTAGGCACTGTGCAGCAATCTCGCTCCCAGAAGTGAGTTACTGTGTCCTGGGTGCACTGGTGAACAGAGATCCAAGTTACCTAACTGATAACTGGACACACTTAGAATCATAGAACCATTTGGTTGGAAAAGACCTATGAGATCAAGTCCAGCTGTACCTGTCCTCTACTAAACCACATCCCTGAGCGCCTCATCTACCCGTCTTTTAAACAGCTCCAAGGACAGAGACTCAGCCACTTCCCTGGGCAATGTTACAAGCACTGAAATCACAAGAAAACTGCACTTTTGCGCAAAGGACTGCAGACATGGCTTTCCCAACCATTTCATTTTGCCTGATTTACATGCTACCAAGTAAATAACAAAAGCTTGTAAAAACTATGCAAGCAGTAGGAGTACTGATAGAAGTTTTGAGAATAAGGAGCGGTGGGAGTTCTCGCTGCTTTGGATGTTAAATAATGCAGATAAATGAGTTAAATAGATTATTAAACTTGCTGTACCCTAAAGAACACTCTCTTTACTTCACATTCAAAGCATACTGTAAAATGTGACACATTTGTGTTGGACAAGTAAGTGGTGCAAGGCAATTCTTTTCTGTCTCTCAAGAAATAAGCACTCTAAATGAGGCCATAATGAGTTTTCTGCATCAGCTGGTTTCTAACTTTGGTGATGAACTGACATTTGAGAATACAAATATAAACCAACTATTTTACTCACACTCTCCCCTTCCTTCCATCATATTCTTCAATGAATCCTTGGAGTATTTGAAGTGATGCTCACACAGCAGCACATGTGTTCCATCTAAAAGACCTTGAATAGCAGAGAGGAATTAAGAAAACAGGCTGTGGAAAAATTCATTGAGGAATATGATCTGGGGTTTGCATTTTATTCATTGGGGTAAAATCATTTAATTAAATCAAGATTATGACTGGAGGGATACAAAGCGGGAAAGTCAATTAGACTTTTGCTTGACTATTTGCATCTGGCTTCTGGCAAAAAAAAAGTTTCCAGGCCACACAGGGTACCGAGAGAGACTGGGGTTGGTAGATCCAGATAAAGGTATCAGCCTCGGCTGTTTCTGAACTTCATAGAATCGTAGAATGGTTTAGGTTGGAAGGTACATTAAAAATCATCCAGTTCCAACATTCCAGGGACACCTCCCACTGGATCAGGGGGCTCAGAGCCCCATCCAACCTGGCCTTGAACCCCTCCAGGGATGGGGCAGCCACCACTGCTCTGGGCAACCTGGGCCAGGGCCTCTCCACCCTCACAGCAAAGCATTTCTTGCTAAGATCTCACCTAAATCTCCCCTCTTTCAGTATAAAACCGTTCCCCTTGTCCTATCCCTCCACTCCCTGATCAAGAGCCCCTCCATAGCCTTCCTGGACCTCCCTTTCAGTACTGAATCTAAACATGGTTAGTGACCAAATCATCAACTGCTCCCCCAGCACAGGAGAGACATGGACCTGTTGGAGCACATCCAGGGGAGGCCAGAAGAACAATCAAATGCCTGGAACACCTGCCCTATGAAGAGAGGCTGAGAGATTTGGGGTTGTTCAGCCTGCAGAAGGAGGCTCTAAGGAGACCTTATTGTGGCCTTTCAATACTTAAAGGGGGCTCAGAAGAAAGATGGGAATAAACCTTTTAGCAGGGCCTGTAGCAATAGGACACAGGGTGGTGGTTTTACACTAAACGAGAAGTTTAGATCAGATATTAGGAGGAAATCTTTTATGCTGAAAGTGGTGAAACACTGGCATAGGTTGCCCAGAGAGGTGGTGGGTGCCCCATGCCTGGAAACATTCAAGGTCATCCTCTGAGCAACCTGATCAAGTTGATGTCCCTGCTCACTGCAGAGGAGTTGGACCAGATGGTCCCTTCCAACCCAAACCATTCTATGATTCTATGATTCTTAATGCACAGCACTGGGGGCAGGGGAATCAGAGAGAGAACACAGGCAGGTTTTAAGTAAATCTTGTTGCAGATGTTGAGTGACACAGGTTTAAGATGACTGTTTGCTGCCCAAACGGCATTAATTTGTCATTTCCAGTCTATTAATAACAGTAGTCTAAAACTCTCTTTTGCATCATTTCCTTCCCAGCTCTACAGAACTAAAAACGGACCTTCCAAGCCATGGATCCGATCTCTGGCCACCACACGCAGAGCCTCACAGAACCACATCTCCATCTAGTGCTGGGTTTGAGCTGCTAAGGAGCCTCACCCTACTTTGCCAGTTAGAACGCCTGTGCCAAGTTCCCCTTTACTGGTGGTTAAGAAATTTAATTTACAACTTGAAGAATACACAGGTAGTTTATACCTATTGGTTCCTGTAGTAATATTGTTTAGTTATTAGCAGAGTGCTCCGTTGCTCTTGATGTTTACTTGCTTGTATAGACTCAGCTGTCTGAATAACCATAGCCCTTTTTGACTCACTCTGCGATAAGCTCTGCAGTTTATGAGCTTGTTCCCCTCTCCTCTTTGTGTACGTTCACCTTCCAGGAGCAGACACTTGGAGCTGCACCTTGAGGTGTGGTAGGGTCACAGCAGCACCTGCCCTGTCTGCTCTGAATAGCCCATAACTCCACACTGCACTTAGAGATCTTGTATCACACCTGTATGGCACTGATGGTTTTAGGTATCCCAGACCTCAAGATCTTTTCCACAGTCCCTGGCACTTACTGTACACCCAGAAAGAAGCAAAATTCCTGTTACTGATCCAGGTTGCACCTTTCCAATTTCTTTGAAATTTGTCTTTCCTCAGTCTTTTCCACTCCTGTCCGTATTCTTTCTAGCTTGCTTGGATGGAATTGCGTCACTTACCTTGCGCCACAGCATCGATAGCTTAATACCGGTGGTCCTGTTTTCCCTTCTCTACTCCAGCATTGCAGAGAAATGAGGAACAGTTCCCAGCCAGGTCCTTCAGTCTGTCCATGGAGTCCAGCAATGAATCTCCCCTCTTTGATCCCTGCCTTGGCCAGAAAGGCCATCCAAAAGCTGTGCTGTCTTCACAGTTCCCTTCTGACCTGCCAGGGATTTCTGCATGGCTGAGCATTGCCGTGTTGCTCTGAATTTCTGCATAAAGCGTAGACAAAAGGCCAAAGATAGCATTGGTGTAAAACAGGTGTGGAGAAAAGCCATGGCACAAATATAGCAAAGACACCTGTACCAACCTGGTGTTCATTTCTAAGGCAATTAAGTTGAAGTGCATGTTTAAGTACTAGGTCAGAGCACAAAAGCCGGCCAGTCTCGATTTATATTCCATGCACTTCCTGGGTACCCTCTTATAAAGCAAAAAAACAGGATCCACAGATGTGCAAAAACTTTTGTCAGACTGGCTTTCAGGATCAGCAGGGTTAAGGGCTCTGCAGGTGCCCAGTGCCGAATCAGCGACACAGCTTCCGGCTGCAAGCCTGGAGGGGAGGAGTGCCGCTCACATCCACGGACTGGCAGGAATGAACAGGAGGGCAGAGCCCCTCTGCTTAAGTCTTTGCTTTAATATGCAACGGTCCCTTTTACACAAGAAGCATGATCCACTCTTTTTTGGTAATCAGATGAATCTCCAATAAGTTGATGAGCGTTGCACCCTCTACACCCCAGGCTGAAAATGAACGTGTGCAGCGGCTGACTGCAATGCAAGGCCAGCAGTACCTTTCTGCTTTTGCTTCCTCTGCTTTCCAAGACTGAATCTCTCAAATAAATCTTCCTGCACATGAATTATATCCACTTCACTGAGAATTTCCTGCCCTACTTATTTTGTTGTGCTCCTTCTTATTCTGGTAGTTGTTCATATTTAATAAAGCTTAAACCCTTGGTTTTTTAAAGCTTTTATATATAAAAAAAATCATTGTCTAAACCACAACTCATTCTGCTCATACAGCAGTAGAGCCTCTCACATATTTGCCTGGCTTGTTATAATGGAGCGAGAAGCTTATAAAAATATTCACATATCAACATTGTAAAAGAGAATGCAGCCTAATAACAATATTTTAGATAAGTATGGTTCAGACACTGCAGTGAAATAGTTGTTAAATCTCTGGGAAATCTGAAAGGTAGCACTTTGGTTGTATGAAAAAAAGCAAATGAGAAAGCACAAGCTGATGCACACAAGGATGGGAAAATACAGACAGAAAAATGTCAATAAACACAAGCAGAACTCTCGCCCGCATTTCAAACGCTATGTTAAGAAATCAGTCCTCATTTTTTTCCCACTTTGCTGGAAAGCTTTTTTCCTCTAACAGCGAAGAACCTGCCTGTCACTGAAAAACCATCAAAAGCCTGTTCTTGGCACCTTGGTGACCCAGTAACCTGCTTGGTCCCTCGTGATAGCAGTGCCATGCCCGGGTGCTTTTGCTGCAGGGGAGGCAGGAACCGGTCTCGTGCCGGACAGTTTCCCCTGCCCTGGTCTCCAGGTTGGTGCTGGATATTTCTGCATCTCCTCATCCTTCTCCAGGCAGTGTTTATAGGGATGAGGCTGTCAGCTTTTCCTTCCCCAAACGCTGTGTCTGCCAGCCTACCTACGAGGATTTAAATCCACTAACACACAAAGAACAAACACCAACGGCCGGTATTACACATATTACCCAACACATTACGTCACTGGTACAGTCCAAGCTTCGCATTCCCTTAATGACAATATATTTATGCTTATTTAATGCTCTTAAGTATTTTCTAAGCCTCTTGTCCTTACTAATATTCTGCAGCTGACATTTCTTGCTCACGATGTTTCCCACCATGTCAACGTGCCATCTGCTGGCCAATGGATGCAACTGGAGCTTTTTGTTCCAGAGAATCCAGAAGGTGGAATCGCGATACATTTCAGTTCACATGTTTGTGTAGTAAACTGGAACATATGAATCTTAATCATCTGTTTGCTGAATCCCGTTGTTTTACTCATCCAAGGTATCATTAACAGAATCCTGATGTGTAGATCCCTGCTTTATGCAAACATAATGATGGTAAAGATGGAAGAAATTGAGAAGACATGCCAACAAGCACTTATTTTGTTGAGCTATCACTTAGGTAATTATACAGACATTCAAAGCAGCAATGTGGGCACACAGTAAAGAACTACACTTCCAGTAGTACTTCTTGTGACATTGCTGTGTAGACCAAAGCACTGACAGGCCACAAAAGGTTAATGAGATGGTACTGGATTTTTTTCTTTTATTTAAACAAATCATCTTGATGGTGGAAGGATTTCAGTGCTAATCAAACCTTTCCAGCACTCCTGTTTTCTCTTTATTGCACTGATCACCAGTATTTCATCCTGGATGCACTCAGAACTCACTGCTGCTGAGACCCTGCTCCATTTGAGCCAATATAGCTACAGCTGTGTCCTTTCCCGTCTTCCACAGCACCTTGGAAGCAAAGACAAAGGAAGGAAACTCTGACCTCTGTCTCCCAGCAAAGCAAAACATCTATTACTGTGGTTATGTACGTATGGAAGAGATCATTGACCTCCGTTCTCAGACTCCTTCCAAACAGAATGACCTTTCCATCCTGAAGAGCTTTTGTGCCGCAACCATGCCCACACGCCAGGCAAAGTGTTTTCTCTATCTCGTCCTTAGCAAAGGTGCCTCACCCTCAGACAAGCTGCTTCTCAACACAAAGAGCAGAACTTGCAATTAGAGACTCGACTGCTACTGTGCAACCAGCAGAACCTAAACTTCATCAGCTGAGCACTAATCAGGAATGTGCAAGTTGGTCACTGGCTCTTTCGTACCTGCTTCACTGACTACGAGCTAAGGCAAATGAGCACCACAAAGATGTTACTTTTAAAATCTAAAGAGCAGAGCCATGTAAACACAATTTTTAGAAATACATTTTTTTTAAAGAACATTTGTATTTGACCCTCAGAAAGGGAACGGGACAACCAGGCTGTAAGGATTCTGAAGGAAATTTTAACAGCTTTGAAACAGACTTAGGAACTCATCTCAGTGATTTCATGGAAACCCCAAGCTGCTGTTATCCCACTGAGGCAGGCACTTTTTTACTAATGAAAAATAAGAACAAACTACATGCTCAATACATGCATTTTTCCTTCAGGCAGGCACCCCTTTTTGTCTACTAAAAATAAAAAGCAACAACAAAAAGTCAAAATGTGACTAGACCTCAGATTCAATTCAAATTTTACTCATCTTCAAATTGAAAAATTAGGAAGGGAAGCCATCTCGAGATCCTATCTTGCCCCAAGATACCCATCTTATCCTTCTAAAAGCCCAACACTTTAAATAATTCCTACAAGAAGGAAGACAAATATTTACTATCAGTGAAGTGGTGGAGTGTTCATCCCTGAAGGTGTTTAAGACAGGTAGATGAGGTGCTCAGGGATGTGGTTTAGCAGTGGACAGGTATGGTTGGAATCGATAATCTCAAAGGTCTTTTCCAAACAAATGATTCTATGACTCTACTGCCTATAATAAACATCCTTGTGGAACTCTAAACCTTTTACTGGAAATAAAATGCCCAGCCTGGCATTAGACAGGTTTTACACCTTCTGTCAGAGGTCTCACATTGATTCCTTAAGCTGCCAATTAAAAGCATTTTTAAAACACATGCAAGACCCACACTTGTAAAACCACGGTGGTCACACAACTGTTTTTTTGTTCAAACACATCCAGATCAGTCATACACACCCCACCTGGGGAACAGAATCCCCTTTTTACTAGTCTCTTACAGAATGGCTCTCAAATTCCTACCTGGGATAAGCCCTCCTCATGCACAGCCAATGAGAACAGATTTGAGTGACACCTTCAAATCTGCTGCTCGACAAGCCCTGTTGCTGTAGTAAAAGCAGGAGACAAGCTTTTTGCAGTTTGTTAGCTCAGAACAAGTACAAAGGTCTTTACGATGGAACCAAGGGGAACACAAAACCACAGCCAGCAGGCAAACAGCAGCAGAAGCGAGGCCAAAGCTCCGCTCAGAAAGCATTGGAGAGCAGATCCCAGCACCTCTCCCAACACCACTTGCAGAAAAAGCTTCAGGACAGACAACGCCAAGACCATGAAGAGCCTTTACTTCCATCAGTTGTTTCACAGCACAATGAAACACAGCACAAAGTTTGTACAGTGGGATCTGCAGACAGTTTAAAAACAGGCAATTATCTTTAGTAGAAAGCATCAAGTCTGAAGGTGAAAATATGAAGACAAACAATACTGCAGCTAACGATCACCCTGCTTGCCTCTGATTGTCCAAGAAGTCCAACTCAGTGACTTCTCACAGTACCCTTAAAGTTCTCCACACCACCTTCTCCAACCACCCTAGTTAGTGGAAAGCTTAGTGGGTCCCAACTAATATGTGCAGTACGGTTCAAAACCTTCTCGTCTCGCTCTCAAACCAATGTGTGGGGAGATGCAGCGACTCTCATCATCCAACATTCTGATTCACAAAGAAGCAGCACAAGTGTTGTACAGAATTTAATTCGCACTTCCGTATATAAATGTTTACTATATTGCACACTAATCGCAGCACTTAAAAACATCTAATTATTTGCAAAAATTAGTAAAATACTTTAAAGGATTTAAAAATAAGGGTTTTAATGCAACTGACAAGATAATAAAAAAGCAATTTACTTCATGAGATACAATCCTTTATGTTGGAAATGAAAGTTACATACAACTAGAGTACAATTAAAATATACCATATAGTTCAACACTTAATTCCTCAAATGTGTAAAATTAACAAGCTTCTACTGTCATAGATATACAATTTTTCCATATTGTGAAAAGGATTTTTCAAATTAAATACAGGTAACAATATTCTGCAGTTCTAGTTCATGACTGTGTTTAAATGAGAGGGTTGTATAATACTCACATTGTCAAATGTACTCGCTAATGCCTTGGAGATTGCACACTTCCCCTCCTTTTCCAAAATAGAATCTCATTTCCGTACTGAAGTCTATTATGCCATACTGGAAAAGTATTTGACTTTCTAACAGGATTTTAATAAAATTAAAAAACAGCATAATATCATGGCATTAAGATGACTTTTCCACTTATGCCCACGTAGCTTTTAATCTGGGTATCAGCCAGACATGTCAGAACCAATTTCCTAGACTTTTGTCTTACTGTACACGCAAGATGAATGATTACAGTATTTTACAAAACAAACATCTCTGAGCCTCGCTAGAATTATAAAGGTAATAATTAAAAATTAAAATAACAGAATCAAATTGTGATCTCCAACATTTATTAAAATCTTTTAAAGTTCATAAACGACAACAAAGTTACTGTAGAATTTATCGCATACAGCTAGCGTACAGCAGCATGTCCTTGGTCTAAATGAAATACAAAAGATTTGAACATTTTCATACAAAGGATTTCTTTAAATTTATTAATGTGACGATATATCTTTGTTACATAAAATTTGCTACAGCAAAGTATCTTATACTTTTCTTGCACGTATGTAAATATGGGTGGACAAAGACTGCGTTCGGTGTCAGCCTCCTAATGACGTTGTGCAAAAAATGCTCAACAACCTAAACATACAGAACGCTGGATGGTACGGTTCGTACTCTCTTGTAAAACGTCTACAAAGGCTTTTCTTAAAGGAGTGCCATACAGATTAAAAGGAGGGAACGCCAGCAGTTTATTTGCACTGGCATTCAAACAGATACAATGGCTACGGATCAATAGAGTCCGTTGTTGTTTTTTCTTTAAAAACAATTCATCCTTGTATGCATGTAAATTGATCGTAAAACAGGAGTCTAGTCGAAACTGTTTAGATGTGCTGTTTCAAGACAGGTCACCGAGACAGCCAGAACCAAGTGTACAAATAAAACTACTATGAATAAGTTTAAAAGCACCCCCCCCCAAAAAAAGTGCTGAGCCACTGATTATTAACATTGAAATAAAACGTGTCAAAGTGCCCCAAGCTAGCACATGGTAGCAGTATCTTTTAAGTCAGTTGGTGAGAGTATACAAAATATGATTAAGCCCAAATACTTCTATCTGTGTGACCATACATTCTTTTTGATTGAAAGAAAGTCTGTTAGAAATGAAGACACAACACAACTAAAACAAACCCAGCTGTTGCAGTTTTGAAACTTTTGTCTCTTTTCTTCGTGAATGAAGTGCTGGCATTAAAAAGAATGATTGTAGCAGTACTCCATCCTCAGTTTACTAATATAGTATACCAGAATAAAAACTTGGCAATAACCTCTTATTCTTAACAGCTAACAAAAAAAATAACTGTGTTCATCCAGCGATGCATCTAGAACGTTATTTTGCATTTGCTAAACCTTTTGTTTTTCACAGCGAACGGCAGAGCGCATTTTGCTTTCTGTGGTGGGGTTTATCTTAATGGATGCCTTTTTCAACCAAAAAAAAGGCTCAAACCAAGGAATACTTTGGGAGCCCAAACATTTGCTTTCTTTTTAAGAAAAACAACACAAAAATGTGAATCAAAATGAATCTCTACAATACTGACCAAAACTTCCTTTAAGAGTTTAGGGGGTCATATTCTTAAAAAAAACAAAACAAAAAAAAAAAAAAAAAAAAAGCCGCCATTTCATACCTGCCAACTGAAATGCTGGTAAGTTGACTCGCTTAAATATGGTCCAAACTCCAGACCAGGTGGAATTACTCCCTCTCACGAGACCGTAAGCTTTCCGTGGTACAGCCTGGTTATGGCAATTTACCTACTGCCTAGGTGGGAAATACGAAGGAAGGAGGCAGTGACGAAAACCACAGGGATGTAGAAAACCAAGGCACGGGGTCTACCTACTGTCCCCTACCTAAGCCATCCGATTGATTCTACTTAAGTTTGGTCAGTCTCCAGGAAGAAATGTTTTTAAGTTAATTTAGCAGACATTTATATGGCGATAAATACTACCTTCAAAAATGCTAAAATGTTGGCTAGGTTTAGTCTGAGCTACTAAAAAAAAAAATTATTATAAATTGTAGCATCAGACACAAGACAGACAAGAATTATTGGCTGGCACAGACTAGAAGCAACATTTATCTTTCACTTCAGTCTAATCACACTAGCCGCAACACCTTCCATTTCACTCACACAAATAATACATTATTGAAAATAAAATGGAGCATTCTTGGGTAAAAAACTACTTCATTTTAAAGGGGGGAAATGAACAATACACAGAAACAAAGAACGACAGAAACCGAAGTTAAGTAGGAAAGTGGTCTATTATTCTGTGTTACTGCACAAACAGTGCTTGCTTAATTGTGCCTAGTTAGAAGGGTTGGTGCAAACCGCACACATGGAAGATGGCAATAAAGACCTCAGTCAGCTTTGTGGAATGAAGTAACTAGGTAACTGTTTTGACATATGATGGTCTCAGCTCCACCTCATCTGTTAACAGAGTGCAAAGATCCCAATGTGAGCCCTGATGTCATCTTGTCCTCTTACTCCTACTAAAAATCAGCAAATTCTTTTGCACATTTTTCTGTTAGGGACGCACGAATATCTTCTTCTTCATAGTCATCAAAGTTGCTGGTATCTCCAGGGCCTCTGCACTTTGGTATGAACGGAGCTTCTACCTGTACGGGGGGTAGAAAAAAGCAGCACATTAGATGTTATTGGCCTAATCCCTGCAGATTTAACACTGTGATAATGGGCACAACAAAACACAGTTTAATGCTCTTCTGGCAGAAGAGACCCTGCTCCCTCAGCTCATCAGCTGCGTGGCGCGGCTCCCAGCGTGGCAAGGGCTGCATGCAACAGTCACACGGTCAGGGCAAAAAGCAGCTTGATGGCCATCGACACTATTCCAGTCTCAGAGCTGGTGGGAACCCCTGTCCTCCTGCTTACCAACAATCCTGCATTCCAAATAAAAATTAACCTCATGCAAGTTTAAAACAATTTGTTGTCCATCTCCTACCTACAAAGTTCTTCTTAGGACCTAACTGCGACAAGTGAGAGCCTTCCTAAAAATAAGCTACAACTGAGAGACAAACAATGACTTGAAAGGGGTCACTAAAAGATTGTACAGACCAGCTCCAATTAATGATGCAAAACCCCTTCTGGAAAGACTGCCTGCACGTCCTCTCAAATCCACTCCGCTACTCCTTAGCCTTGGGATGCAGCACATCCCACGTCAGCTGGGTGGCCATAAGCACTTCGTGCTCGAGTATTGGAACCAGCTACTCTCTCCAGGACGTTTTCCACTGCTGCTTCTTAAAATCAAGGGAACCTGCAGCTTTTTGAGGTTGACCTTAAAAATAAAGTCCTTGGATCTGGCTACAACTTCACAGTCTTTCTGTCCCAATGAGTGCACTTCAGCCTCTTACTCATCTTGTAAGTTAAACTAAAGATGACCTTAAGTGAAGATACAGGTCCAAAACAGGGACATTTTTCCAGCTTATGCTCTCCCAACACAGTCGAGAGAAGGGGAAAATAGAGCAGTTGTTCCCAACTTGCAGACACTTCAATGTTATTTTAGGGAACAGATTCTTAAACTCCACCTTCACTCAGCTAATATTAATTCAAATCCTAATCCTCCTAGTCTATCACACCTCACGAAGTTCAAAATTAAGCTTAGTTACTTTTTAAAATAACCTAAATTTCAGAATTAATTGCATGCTGAGAGTAGGAATGTGCAGGTTTTGGGGTTGATGGGAGGAGAACAGATGGAAAGCAAGAGACCAGAGAAAATGGAAGACCAGGAAGAAGGAGAGAATACTCCACTGAAACTGGCCACGGACAAACTGCAGTCGGAGGTATGGATTACCAGTACCGCATTCCTCCTCCTCAAATTTGACAGGTGCTGATTTATTCACCTTCACTGTAAGCAAAATTATAGCAGTGATGCAAATTTAAACCTGGAAATGCAAAGTAATCAGAGAAGTCTCTCTCTCTGGGACATCCCAAGGAGCACGCGTGCCAGGGGCAGGGGATCCGATCCCCCTGTGCAAGCATGGAACGGCTCAGTGCCCCACATAGGACACCGCCGGCAGGGGGGGGTGTGGCAATCAGAAATTAAAGATGTACAGCACAGAGTAATACAAATGAAACTGCTGACTTTGGGCGACAACACTACACACCCCCAAGAAACACATACTTCCTTCATTTATAGCCTGTGCTGCAACTGCCACGCGTACATCCTGTTGTTCCAAACACAACACCCGTGTTGAGGTGATTTATCCTGTGGGAGTACACAGTCTGGGTACATGCTGAGCCTACAAAGCCACGCATCTACCACTACCTGAATTCTGCTTCTGTGTCTTATCAAATTGATTTTCAATTACTTCCTCAAAACAAAGCTCAGAGCACAAGGAACACCTTATTTACTGCAACAAGTTCTGATGAGATGCCTCAGACTTTTCCCTATTATCTTCACTAAGGAAACTGCTAAAAAGAGATTGCAGGAGGTAACACTGCTCGGCCCTAAGCACAACCATATTACGAGGCAGCATTTTAACAAACAGCTACACAAACACAAAGAAAACAAGACTCGATCTCATCTGAAATATGAAGTCACTGACTGGTTCACTTATGACAGTACAAACCAAATCATTCCTGTTACCTTCGCTGCCAAGGAACACCACGTTTGTTCAGGAAAATACTCGCTGCTACTGGGAAAAGGTTTACTGCTGTATTTCTACAACTGCTTAAATGATGTTACAGTCCATGCTGTTGTTTCAGACCCTTATTTATTCCTTCTAATGATAAGGTCCAAACGTATTCAGCAGCAGTTTTCACAAGCCTTTACCACAAGTAACAGCTATTTTGACTGTACTGCTGGTTCACACTTGAAAATATTTCTTCTTTCTGTGAAAGTAATTCTCTATACTGACAATACTGGCAATGCTAAGAATATTTAGCAGACTATTAAAACATCTGATGCACTATTACAGGGCCTGGGTATCCCCAAAGGGCGTAGTGGGGAATGAAACCCAGTGCACGTAAATCTGCCTTGTAAACAGGCACTAAAATCAAAGAACAGGTAACTACAATTCTGCAGTGGGGAATCTTTTATTAAATCACCTCTACTTAATCAAAAGAACACAAGATGTGTTAATTGTACCCTGTCTTCCAGTAATTAATACATTAGTGAACACTACAACAACTGCACTGTCAGTTTGTGTGGCCAAATAACCAGCTTCTTTTTAGGAACTATTGTTAGTGTTTAGGTTTGGCCTTTAAAATAATTGCTGTTAGAGCAGCGAGTTCAGGCCTCTGTAATCAACACTGTTTGCACATCAACTATGCAAACCAAGGCCTTGAAATGTTACTGCTTGACTCAAACCTTTATACTGATATTGACACACAAAATTATTTCTCCACCTGAGTCTCCTGGACAACGCCAATGAGTTAATTTAGGCTTTTATTGTTGTCTTTTGAAAAACCAAGAATTCATAGGTTGCCCTTAAGAGAACAAGTAATTTCTTAGGAATCTGTTTTTAGAAGCTCACTAATCTACAGATATTTAACTTTGATGCTACTTTGAAGAGGAGAGGGAGCTTTAGAGCTACTGGAAGATAGACTTACACTGAATTATTGCCATCCCTGTCCCTTTCCCCAGTTTCCTTTCCCAGCTCCACTTCACTCATCCTGGCAGCCACTAACATGCTCCTCTCAAATCCATATGTTAACGATTGCTCATGCTCTGAAAATATTCTCAGTTCTCTCTGGTGCTTTCATTGTTACACAGGGCTGAAGTTCTCAGTGCAAACTGGGCACAGACTTCCCAAAAAGTCATGTTGGGCAGGCAGGGTTAAAAAACCATTCTAAAAAAAGCCAAAAATCAGCACTGAGGGGCTCTCTCCAGCACTGCAGCTTATGAGACCGCAGATTAAGAAGGCAAAACCTCCTTGCTGAGGACTGGACAGACTCTCTACAACTGATCTTGTCCCAGATTAAGAAGAGCAAGAAGGAGGGAGCACATTTCTTAGGCAGAAAAAGAAAAGCTCCAGCTTTGGCTGGAGCTCCTCCACACCGAAGCACAGCCTGACTGCTAGGAACCAGCTGGAAAGGAAAAGAGATTCCTCTCTGCTGTGGAGGAGTATTTATAGATGCCACTATAGCAGGGGTTAAATAAAAAGTGAGAGAGGCAGGAGATGGCTCATTCTGAGATACTCCAGAAATAGACTAAAGCACAACAGTGCTGAGAGAACACGAATGTACACAGAGGTCCAGGATAAAATACCATCAAGAAATGAACATAATTCAGTCAACTCTTCAGAGCGTTAAACCACTTCCACTTATTTTTTTTTAGTTTACTTAAAAGGGACAGATTTAGGAAGGCAAAGTAATTAGAGATTTTATTTCAACCCTTTAAAGATCTGTAACAGTTTGAATCAGGAAGGGTCTTACCTTTCTCTGATAAATGGCAATCCAATCTGTAGTTGCAAACCACTTGTGATTCTTTATGTCATTTACCCCATTCTTGAGATTTCCATATCGTTTGGTCAAATCTACCTGGAGTAAATTTCTTAGAAGATCCTTTAGGTCTGAACTGAAGTGTGATGGGAACCTTACCTAAAAACACACATCCACGTTAAAAACAATATACAATTTGGATTCTTGCCCCTGTAAAGTAAAACATTCGCATAAAGGGAAACACTGGGGCCACCGTCTGTTCTTGCTCTAAAATAAATCAAGTATGAGTGCACCAAAAGATTATTACTGTTGCACAGGCACTTCGGTTTCACAGAGCCTTTATCAAGAGCAAGCACCACCTCGTGCACCGACCATTTTAGATACGACTGCGTTGAGGAAAAATACTAATTTAATGTAATAATCATACAAAAGCCAAATGTAACTTGGTGTCTCACCAGCACATCTTTATCTCAAGGCATTTCCAGCTGTTTTCTAGGCACAAATGTTTGGATTACATATATACACACGCAACAGGAGATCCAGGATATTACAAATATATCCTATAGGTGATATCCTATATAGATAATATCCTGCATATAGGATATCCATTATATGCTGTATAGATTACAAATATGCTCTGAAATAACTGAAGTTTAGAAGATAAACATTTCTTTACAAAATTATCTTCCTAAATGAATTCCCATATATGAACAGAGACAGCTGAAGGGTCACAGTACTGCAGTCTTTTCAAGAGCATCCACCTTGATTTCAATAAGGTGCTGGACAGGAATTTGTCTCATTTGAAATACACCATGGGGTCTACTGAGGCACCTCCCTTGACTGACAGAAGTGAGAAAGATGTGATTTTTTGAGTGAACGTGGACTTTTAATATTACTATAACAATGTCTGTATTTAAGAAGTAAACATTACAGACTTCTCCCATATTCTTTCCAACTCGCTCACTGCCTACAAGCCAGTGAATTCTGCATCCACTCCACACAAATTACAAGTTCTGCAAAGACAAACAGCTGTATGTGACAATACACAGTGCCTTTGCTCACCTTGCCAGACACAATCTTCTCATAAATCTGAATGGGCTGATCTGCAAAGAATGGGGGGTACCCAGCTGCCATTTCATAGATTAACACTCCTAACGCCCACCAATCCACTGCCTTGTTGTAACCCTGCATAAAACAAGAAATAAAACTATTAGTGCCATTTCTAACAGAGTTCAAGATTTTCAGTACAGCTCTATGGAAAATAAAGAACATAAATGCATTACAGCTTACTTAAAAACTAATTCAACCTGAAGCTCACATTTGCACACATTTCGGCCATGTCTTTACCCTGACGTGACAGAACCTCATAAGTGACAGAAATGGGCACTATTTACTTAAAATCAAAGAGATCTTGTTACAGAAAGTCTGAAAATTCATTCAAAGCCTAGGTTAATTTCATTCAATACAACCATTGTTTATTATCAGTTTTTTGCTTGATTATCCACCTTTCAGAACATTCATTTTCATATTTAGCAAACTAGCTACAAGATCTTAGAGTATCAGTTAATTAGCTGCTACAGTCTTTTTTAAGCTGAAAGAAGGGAGATTTAGATGAGCTCTTAGGAAGAAATGTTTTCCTGTGAGGGTGGGGAGGCCCTGGCCCAGGTTGCCCAGAGCAGTGGTGGCTGCCCCATCCCTGGAGGGGTTCAAGGCCAGGTTGGATGAGGCTTGGAGCCCCCTGATCCATGGCAGGGGGTGGAACTGGATGGGCTTGAGCTCCCTTCCAACCCAAATCATTCTATGATATGATTCTATGATCTGATCTTTACAGCCTGAACATAAAATCATTACTAAATCCTGTTTAATATTAAGAAAAGACAGAAAACAGCATCGATTTTTTATGTATTGTCTGAGACCTTTTACAAAGCTCAGGGCTAAGACTTAAGTCTTCCCTGAAAAATCTGCTACAGAGAATTTGCAGTAGATGCACTGCAATTTCTGCTGAGGAAATTTTTTCTTGGAGCTAATTGGTTTTTAATATCTAATCTAAATCTACCCTCTAAACCTGAAACGCTCTGCAACTATTCTTTAATGGCGACTGATTCATTCAATATGCAGTTCTTGTCCCCTCTGGTTCTCCCGTTCTGGTCTGTTAAGTACTTCAGATCACAATCACTCAGATCTGCAGTTCTGAGCAGGATCCCAGTTAAATAACTTAACTACTTATTCCTTAAATCTCATTTTCCCTACAAGTTATGTAGAAAGTTCTGTACAGTTATGAGACAATCCCCACTTTGGAGTAGGTTTTAGCACTCTAAAAAAACATTTACAATGCACCGATTGCATTTTGTGCGATTCAACGCCTTGACTCGTCAAGATTCAGTTTTGGGAAGTACCAGCAATTGTTTATCCCTCCGTGTTTAGTAACTCTGTGGTAAGTTTTAACTGCATCAAATCATGGTTCAATAATGTGACAAAGTACCTTGCTGAGAATTATTTCAGGCGCCAGGTATTCTGGAGTCCCACATAACGTCCAAGTTCTTCCTTTTACTCTTTTTGCAAAGCCGAAGTCCGTGACCTGTCATCAGAAGAAAGGAACTGACTGTTAAGTTTCTTTGTACAAATGCACTATTAAGTACTAATTTTAAATTGCTTTCCAGAATATTTTATACAGAGGAATAATCTGTTTCTCAGATCCCATGGTATTAGGTAGGCTCATGTACCTTTAGTAGCCAGCTTTTCCAATACTTCTAATTCAGATAGCAATGAAATCAACAAATAGCATCAAACAGCTACTTCCCCCCTCACACAAACTTCTACTGATAATGTCAGATATCAGCAGGAACTACGGCTCACTGATCTCCCACGTGTACTGCAATCCCATTAATAATTTCTCTTATACATCTCACACCGGATTGTTTATACTACTGGAAATGATTATGAACACTATATTTATCTTTTCCTTCAGTTAACAAATAAATGAAATCACAACAGGGTCACCATATCCGCCAGTCTTGGAAATTGAGAAGTTCATAAGTGTATAAAGGTTACATGTAAAATTAGTGTGGGAATAAGACAACATAAGAGGTTTTCCAGTAACTTCTGAGTATCATGGAAAGCATCAAATATGTTCAGCTGAGGGCTGGGAAGCGCGATGCAGCAGTAATTGTGTTTACAAAATGGAAAGTTCTCGGCCATTACAGGTTCTTCATTCCACTTGCCATGTTTTCTGCATTGTTCCCAGAACTCTGAATGTAGTACCACCCTCGCTAGGATTTTTCCTGGACTGTACTGTTGAATACACACGGAAGCCAGGGAGTTACATGAGAAATTCTGGGATGGGTTTCAAGTTATCAAGTCTGTTCTTGTTTGGGGATTTGTTTCTTCTGCTCCTTCCTTGGTATCATTTTCTATCCATTCCCTGAGCAAACATACTGTACCAAAACGATAATCCTTGCTAATTAGACAACAGCTTGTGCTGATGTTTCTGATACACTGCTGTCACAATTCAACAAGCCAAACTTTGAAGGCAGCTTTTGTTTCATTTTTGGTCGGAACAGCAGCAATCACAGCTGGAACTGAGCGAGAGGGTGATGTGCTGACCTGCTTTAGACAGCGCAGAATCATTTCAGTGTCTGCGAATGCACATCAGTCTGTCTAAGAAGAACCCACTGCAGGCATGGGACAAACAGTAATGACTCTACAATTCAAAAAGGAAATGAATGCAGTAGCCAAACAAAAACTAGCTGGACCTGCAGTATCAGTATAAGAACACAAACCCCTTCTCTGTTCAGAAACAGAAGTGACCCCAGCCTCACGTTACCATTTACTGTTTCCCCACTGTCTCATGCACAGTTTCATAGAGATATTTGCCAATTCTGGAGCGAGCCATTCATAGCTTTACAGTAACGGTGCTACTTAACCCCATTAATAGAGCTTGTATTTCTCTTCACCCTACAGTGTTGTTTCACACTCCATACAAAATCATTTTACAGTTATAAACAACATAAGATACAAATAATTTCCACTTCTGTCAAATATTTTTATTATGCGCTTTCCTGCTGAATTCTGTTCTGGAGTCCTCTGGAGTCCTCAGCACAGAACGGACACAGATCTCTAGAACTGAATGCAGAGGAGGCATGAAGCCAAAACTGAAGTCGTAGAAACTTGAAAAATGTGTGACGTTCAATTCCAACTGGGCAATTGCAATACTGGAAGCGGGGAGATTGAGATGAGATCTTAGGGAGAAATGTTTTGCTGCGATGAGGGGGAGGCCCTGGCCCAGGGTGCCCAGAGCAGTGGTGGCTGCCCCATCCCTGGAGGGGTTCAAGGCCAAGCTGGATGGGGCTTGGATCCCCCTGATCCAGTGGGAGGTGTCCCTGCCCATGGCAGGGGGGTTGAAACTGGATCCCTTCCAACCCAAACCATTCTGTGACTTAATGATTCTGCTACGGCAAAAGGTGACACAATGAGGAAAGACAAGCTCCTCCAGCTTAAGGACTGCACAGCGTTGCAAAGTGCTTGTTGCTCTGTACCACCTTCCTATTTGCCGTTCAGGTCAAAAACTTAACAGCTAAAAGGAAGGTGAGAAGGTGCTGTGAAAGGCTGTTGTAAAACCAAAGCCATCGTTTGTAGCACTGCAATTCTGATCCCAACTCAACTCAGCTCGAACTCCAGATATGCCAAGGAGGTCAGGACTGTCCAAGGGTGGGATTCATCTGACTGAAATTAAGTACTGTACTGTCGATTTTGACATCTGAGCTGGTTATCCAAAACTGTTTATACAGACAGAGGAGAAGCAGACGTTTTCGAGCATCTTTCATCTTGTTTCAGGGCAGACGTATAAAATGGGTCAGATGAACAGAGCCATGTAATCACCACCTTCTCAGCACAGACCCCGAGGGAAATCCTGACAACTCGCTCAACTGCCGACAGCTCCATTGTGCATACTTAATTTTAGTCAGAGCAAGTACAATCCAATGGGTTTAAACCATTTCTAAGCAGAAGGGCATTTTAATGCTCCTCAAACACATGCTACGACGCCAACCAGATTCATTTATTCTAAACCCATTTGCCGGAGTTACCTAACCCTACACTGTAAGACAAGAGACTATTCCCTAAATAGAAGAAGAATATCATACCTGGATATATCCTTGCTGATCAATTAAAAGATTTTCAGGCTTTAGATCTCTGTAGATGAGGTCTAATGAATGGAGGTACTCAAATGTTAGCACTATCTGAGCTGCATAAAACCGTGCATGTGGTTCACTGTGAAAAATTAGAACAATATTAAAGTACCTCAATGCTATGCTAGGATACTGAAACAACCACGTAACTGCTGGGGATAGACAAATAAAGTATCTTTTAACTGGTTCTTTTAGTGCTTAACAAGAAAATAAAGCTAACAGCACACATTTTTGAACTGATACACTCATTCCCTGAATTGAGTTTAAGCCTTGCAGTTAAAATACACATGCAAAATCAAGAGGAATGTAGCCCACAATGCAGAGCTTAGACTTTAAATTTTACTTTTTGAAACTATCATCAATTTTGGTGACAATATGCATAGGAATTCTGAGATTCTATCATGCACAGATCATAAATACCTACATTAACTCACTGAAAAATAATAATGACAAGTTTTTCGTTGCCTGACTAGTTTCAGCTCACTGAAAGGGGCAAATTAAATGCTCTTACCCCTTAAGAATTTTTTCTTCAATAATAACAACAAATTTTACAAAACCCTCTTCCCAAATGAGCAACATAAGCCTTTTGAAAGGAATAATGACATTAACACTCTTACCTGAACCTTCCGATTCTTCTTAGATGTGAAAACATTTCACCACCAGGAACATACTCCATTACCATGTATAAATTAGAATTGTCCTACGGGAGCAAGTAAACACACACAATTACACTTGATGCACAAATTCCTAGATACAGAATGTTTAAAGAATGAAAAAGAAAAACTGTAGCCATCCAATGAGCTTAAATATAAAGCAACACAGGTAGAAATGATCACAAAGTGCAGACATGTGAGGAAAGGAGCATCATATACCTCAAGAAATCTATTTTAATAAGCGAGTTCCTGACACCAAATGGTGTCTAAGTGACCTGAAGGAAGAGAGGGTAAGATGCCCACTGCAAGACAAGAACTTGCACAAGAGTTCAGAATTGACAACCTCAGTTGTTCTCATCCCCAACAGCCCCAGCCCCAAACCTCCAAACTCTAACGATTTAGGTAGAACGTTTGTGTTCGTTTAAATGGTATGAAAAAAAAGAGTTAAAAAAAACAAAGTAGAGGACACACCAAACTATAAATTGGGAAAATACCCAATTCCTTTACAGACTGACTAGAACACGCTGTCCTGGAATTAGATGCTCATCCCAAAGTTTCCTCCTTCACAGGTAAAACTGTCAACAAGACCTGTCTTGGATGTAAATCCCAGCCAAAAACTCTGCAGGCAGTTACAAACTTACCATTGAATATATTGGTACTGAAATACATCGTTCGGTTTCCCTCAAAGACAGAATGATGCCCAAAAGCTCCTTGCTCTACAAAAGCCAGTTCCCTCCAAACCACGGGAAATCTGAGTTTTATTTAATTTTTATATATTTATTAGCACATATCCCTTCCATCATCATCTGGTGCACTGGGGTGCGTCCAAGTGTGCACATGAGAAGAACTCCTGCTCAAGACCTGACAAGAACACCAAGTGAAGCATCTCTGAAAATAAAAATACCTGAACTATTGCATTCTAAAAGTTAAAAAGGTTTTATTATCCGAAACCTGAGCATGTGCTTCCCTTAAAGCCAGTCAAAAAAACTTTCAGAATTACCATAACCATTACCTTAAAAGAATACTCCAGTTTTACAAGGAAAGGAAAGTTCACTGCTTGTAATATTCTCTTCTCATTCAATGTGTGTTCTATTTGCTTCAGTTTGACAACCTAGGAGAGACAAAACAATCTTCAGGTTAAGTTTGACATTTCATAGCTGTTGGTAAGTTTTCCAGCGTAAAACGATTAGTTTAAAGCAAGCTTGTTAACTTCACAGACAATTAAACCCCCATGGATTTCTGGTACAATAACAGTGCTGAGAAAGCATTAAAAAGTCAAACAACATTTTAAAGAGTAATACAGTTTGCAGATAATTCATAGAATCATGGAATGGGTTGGGTTGGAAGGGCCCTCAAAGCCCATCCAGTTCCAACTCTCTGCCATGGGCAGGGACACCTCCCACTGGATCAGGATGCTCAAAGCCTCTAATTCTAGATACAGTGCTCTTTACTACACGCTCAGAATCAGCAAGGAAAATATTTCTATATTTCCTTAAGAACCACTTGCATTTTTAACAGAGATGCTTCTGCAGTGAAAGGACACTTCAATAAAATCCACTTGATCTTTGGGCCCTTAGCTAAGAAAGGTAGGAAACTGTGTCAGACATTTAATTCTGAATTCTGTTAGGTGTGAAGAGGAGTAAATGGACTTATTTTACATGGCTTACGCATTAGTGAGCAGAAGACAAATTCATAATTTCCATTCTTATAAACAACAGTAACTTCTGCCAGACCTTTCAGTGGATTTTGCTTTTCTGCTTAGCAAACCACTTAGCAAAAGCTTTAAAAAAATTAAATGCTACTTTCTTAGAATCTATTTGAACGTTAAGCTGCCAACACAGCAGCCAGCGGCTGATTTCTGATCGTTGTTCTCTCTCAGTGATTAACAATTGGTTTCCTTGTCTTAAACTTCAACACTGCATAATAAGTTATTCGCATTTCACTTAATCCCTATTGCACTGCTTATCTATATCTTGAGAATGGAAGGATTTGCAAGTAAAGTTACTCCTATGCATAGGAAACAAGGAGAAAAGGTACAAGAGGGATCAAAATGAATCTGGTTTCACGTGATTTTCAGAAATCAAATTTAACTCCTATAAATAACAGATAATAGAGAGATTCCAAACCTGATTGAAACCGTGTTTAAATTTAACATTTCAGATGCGAAAGGTAGTAGCTATAAAAAAGCACTGCTATTTTAAAGCAAATGTGATACAAAAGAAATAGTGAGTTAGAAACATTAAATGTCTTTTGAATCACAGATCTTCAGGGACTAAATACAAGTTTTGCTCACATGAGCTCATTTGTGAGAAGCGTTCCCCTCATTCCTAAGAAGCCGCGGCACTGGCACTATCTTGACCATCAAAGCAAGCGAGCCAAGGTTTCAGTTTGATATTGTGAAGCGTTCAGCTGCAACGCTGGACAAGACTTGACCACTCTTCCTGCTGGTGAGATATCGGAGGGTGATGGCAGTGATGCCACGGGCTGAAGCCGCTCTTTAACACTCTGCGATATCAAACCGGAGCCTCAGATATCGCAGCTTTGCTCACAGCCAGGCTCAGGGCACAGCCCGTGACAGCTTCCTGTGATCAAATGATACCTGGTCAGGGTGGGTTCTCCAACAGCCTGGTTGAGTCGGAGCTCCTGTTAACAACAGCTTCTTCCCAAACCCAGTTACATAATGGACTGGCCGAGCAATGTGATGTTACAGCCTTCCTAAATCCAGGCGGACAAAGGAATAACAACCCTACACACAAACCTACTGGCTACATCAACACGTGGACATTTAGTTGATGAACCAAGCACCAGATTGGATTAAAGAGGGACACACGATGTGTTTCTCTTGGCTCAAGTAAAACGTAAATGAAAAATCATAGGCAGCCTGGCCAGTGTTTGATTTCAGACACCTCTAGAGTTTTTTATTATATATAGAAATATATATATTTATTTTCTTTCTGTAAGTGAGAAACGTGCTCTCCCTAAACCATCTCCTGTATTTGATCAATTAACAGAAGTTATTAAAATATATATTTCTAATAAAGCACAGAAATATATAATTATACATGCCAAGTTGAAAAGTCACGTATTTCATAAAGCAACACTTCAGACACCTGATCACAGACAAAACCCTCTAATTTTCTAACAAAAGCTGGATTTAAACAAATTCAAAAATCTTGTGAATATTTTACTGCAAGTCCCCTGCAATACTTAAACATATTAATTTTTGCTTTTAGCAGATAATTTTATAGCTCTTTCCAATTTATTTCAGACTGAGAGGCAGCAATAAGTTTAATTATCATTATTTTTTTAAAGCCTCAGACTATTTTTATGGGAGCTTTCTGAAGCAAGGTGTAATCTCCTAAACTGCTCCAGTGATGACGGCTCAGCTACTCACGAAAAAGGTTTCTAAGAAAAAAAAAAAAAGCAGCTGAAAATGTGCAATTTGATGCTGGGATCCCAGCAGCGAGGCATCACACCTCATGTCACAGCAATGTTCCCACCAGCCAGAGTGAGGTAACAATGGGTAACAAGGGTGGAAATGCTCTGGGTGGTCTATGTTGGAATGACTTTTGAATTGAACTGGGTATTTTTTAAAATGAAAGTTACAAACCATTGTCATAGGAGAATGCTGAAGTTGCAAAAAAATGAGCTTCTCCAAGTTAAAAAAAAAAAAAACCACCAAAAGAATTGACATTAAAACTCAATTTTACTTTAGTTTCTTCTTGTCTGATCATTGCAAAGCAATCTTTAATTAAATGACACATTACTCACAGCCCAGGATTCCAAATTCCATATAAAGAATACTGGAATTGCAACTCAGGGAAAAGAGTTTTGTCACGTCCCTTCCATAGTTCCACTATATGGAACCACTCAGGCATGGAATAATCCCTAACTGCAAGAGTCAATGCTGACTTCCATTTTGTCATTTGCTGATTATTAAGTTCTCTTTGCCAGATTAATATTTTCTTAATATAATTTTTGTTATATAGAAGTTATGTGTAGCGCTTTACAAAATCAGAAGAGCTCTTACGTTGAGGATCTGAGAGTCTACTAAGTAATGTACTGCTGAAAAGCTTGTCAAAACCATTAAAAACAAAATCACATGGATCAATTTCTTAAAAATATATATATTGAGAGATATCCCTGTTCTCTCTACGCAGTTACTATAGATGCAACAGGATCATCATGTAATTATGCATATAAAAAGTAATAAGGCATGGGATCAGGAACGGGAAAGAAAGGATTTGTGCAAACAATTTATTAAATTATGGTTCACAAGTGAAAATTGAGAATTTCTGGCTCAAGAGTCTCCAAAATGTTGAGCTACCCTGCAAAAGTGTGTTTATTTATTTTAAATCCAGCAGCACGTTTTGCTTTTGCTGAAGAACACATGAGCAAGCAAAGAAATCAACTTACAAGGTTTTTTTAACACTTTGGATACCATTTAGGGCCTCTTCAGCCTTGGCTATTACTTAGAGCCTCCTTCTGCTGGCTGAAAAAGAAACTCAAGTGCCTGAAGTATCATCAGTACCCAAGTGCAAAGAACAAAAGCCCAGGGAGTGCAGCACAGCTCAGCCACAGTTACCAGGTCTTTGTCTACATACAACTCTCCGGTACCACAAAACCAGGACAGATGACGCTCACCTTCTGTTTGTCCAGTATCTTCATAGCGTAATACTGTTCTGTGGCTTTATGTTTCACCATCATAACTCTCCCAAATGATCCTGTTCCAAGGGTTTTTTGCCTCTCAAAATCATCTAGGCCAGCAGTATTCTACATGGACAAGGATATAAGAACTTCATTTACAACCTAATACCCAGAGACAATTTCATCTGTATTAATGGAAATCATTTAAGAAAATGGAATAAAATCACATTTATCAAAGACAACTATAGCCAACTATACTGTTGTTAGCATTTCATGCCTGCCAAATTTTAATAAGATTTTACATTGCACTCATTAAAACAGAAAGACTTAATCGAATTGTATGACGATTTCTATCGTTTGTCCATACAGATGACACACGCTCAGTAAGAAACATTGAGCAGTAAAAAGCACATGAATTTAACAAAAGAACATTAATTTAACACGCAAATAAATAACCCTCTCACATTTCACCAACAGGAATATTAAAACATGCAAAACCCCCCAAGCTCTAGAGATAGTGTCACGTGAGGGTTCTCTGGAGAGGGCATCACTGAGTAGTACTTCTCAGATATTCATTACCATGGCAATTCAAACGCTGCTTTAACAACAAGGACCCTTCTCCAAAACCCCCAGTTCAACTTTTAAAACATTTCTCTCCTTAAGCCGCCCCCAAGCCCCGTGCAGCAGACTTAATATCATGGGGCAAATTATTACGGGGTAAGTGGCAGATGTGCCAACGCTTAGGGTTATAAAATGCCAACTGGAACATGCCAATAGACTCCAAGTCTTGTCATGCTGATGGTGGACATCATTCTCAGCAAGGGAAAGCTGCTGCTCAGCATCACCATTTCATCAGCTCAGAGCTGAAGACCCAAGAGGATTTATTGATGAACTTCAATGACAAAATTGATATTAAAAACGGAACTTCCTTTAAAAACTGTATCAAATGCATTTGTTTTCTGTGCTGCTCATTACAGACTGATAACACCCTGATAATATTATTCAAAATACGCAATTACTGAATGCTTAAATGACAGATACCTGAGGGGGACTCTCCCATTTTCTTAAAAAGTCTTCTTTGGCTTTGGCTAGGAACTCTTTCACTGAAAATACACATAAAAAGAACATTTTAATTAATGTCATTCCTTGTGGACACAATGGAGATGCTTCATTAACAAAATATTTAAACTTGATTATTAACTTTGTTCAACTCATTTTCACCATGTATGAAAGCAAGCACCAATGCCTCTAATTTCTACAGTATCTCCAGGTGACCTCTAAGCTTTCTGGAGTAGCTACATCATTCTACACAAATTAAACTACACCAGCTCTAATAACTCACAATACCATATAGGCAAGCAGGCTTTAAGGTGATGTAAGATGTTCTTTAAGTCAACTGGGGAAAAAACCTACAAACACCCGACGTTTATAAATAGCCATTCCACACACAGACAGACTTGTAATCTATTTTTGTTAAATAAAAGTTACATTTTCTTTCAACTGATTGAGCGTAACGTCAATCTCGTTGCTTTTTTCCCCCCATCACCTTCATGTAAAGGCTGTTTGCAAGCTCAAGTATCAAATGGACAGCATTATTGCAAGCAATGACAAAGCACAGGGCAACAACGACACTGCACGTTAGGCGTGCCCACAGTCAGAGAATATGTGGGGTTAATACTGATTTTTCCATTGGAATTGAAGGAATTGGATGATAGCAAAGTTCCAGATGACTTTTTAAAATGTGCACCAACATATTTTGGTCAGATCATCTTTCAGCTGTTCTATTTTTTGAATATCAATTATCAGACAGATCAGTGCCAATCACTTAATGCACATAAATGAGAGCTGGTTCAGACACCGCTGAGGTTCTGAAAGAGTCACAGAATCAACAGGAAAATATCAGACTGGTTTTGTGTTCTCTGAATCATTTCACATAATGTAACGTTAATAACAGTGGGTTTTCTGCACTGACGTTCTGCCAGGAGCAGTTTCTAAAAATACTCAGCAACGTGGCAAGACTATTTTGGTCAATACCTAGAAGTAAGTGTTTTAGCAACTGTATTTACCTTCTGGTGGTCATAAAATATTAGGTTTATAAGGAGTTGTAAACAATTGTCTGATTAATCAGAACTTCTTTGTAGTTTTCTTTCCAGAGAATCCTGGAGTCTACACAGAACTACTCAAAAGTTCTCTTTTTACTCATCAGTTACTGGTACAGTTGCAGCAGCAGCAAAATCAACGGCAGCCCTGGAGAACGCTTGTCCTGAATCTTTTTGGTTTCCTTTTTCCCCTCTCTTAAGTGAGCTATGGGACTCGATACTCAAGGGATTTTTATGGCTCTCATGGAGCAGCATCAATATAATGTGAATTTCAGAATAATCGTCCAAAGTTCTGGCTAACCTCAAGGTTGGAAGAGTGGCTTAAGCACGATATGCACTCAATAGTTTTATTTTAAGAGAAAGAAGTAATAACACTGAGGAGGGACACATTGACTGCCCTGAACGTATGGTTAAGTGAGTACGAAAAACATAAGTTTCCACCAGAGGAACTATTTTAAACTGCCGTGAAAACTCACTAAGAGGTGAAAATATTTTAGTAGGTGATCAGTAAAACATTTGAAATATTTATCCTTGGGGGGGAAGAATATTCCCATAGTGTTTAAATTTGTGAGGTTACTCATGTAATGACTTTTAATGATTCTGAGAAAAGGACAGGATTTCCTGTGGCATGAAATAATTTCTCAAAACAAAAAAGGGAAGCTAATGATCCCCAAATTCATGCCTGATGATCGTTCTTCCAATAAGAGAACAGAGATAAAGTGATGACTACTGATAGCTTTTAAAATGGCAATTTATGTCAAAGCAGCAGGAACATTGTTTTCTCTTAATGAAAATAAAACACCATCACGAAAATACATCACTAAAAAGTGAAGCCTTCAAACTTGAGTAGCTGTAGCTTAGAAATGAACATTAACTCTAGCCCTACATAGCACAACCAAAACATGAAATAATTGGGTTTTGTTTTGGTTTTTCTTTATGTTATTACAATACCTGTGTCTTAAATATCCCTCGTGGAATGGTTTGGGTTGGAAGGGACGTTAAAGCCCATCCAGTTCCAACCACCCTGCCATGGGCAGGGACACCTCCCACTGGATCAGGGGGCTCAAAGCCTTGTTCATATAATTAAATATTTAAAGTTTCCACATACTTTGAAGAGAAACATAATTACTCAGTATTGATAATAAAACCATACAATGACATTTACACGGAGCCACCTTTGTCTCTGTTCCACTTATGGAATAAAGAATTCTGTTTATGAGAAAAAATGAGATCCACCTGGAAATATCCAAATTGTGGAAGTGTGAGAAAAATCTCTCATTTCTACAATACCAATAGGCTACAAGCTCTCCTTCAACAAAACTTCTACTTTCTATTTGATTTTCATTCTCTTTCCATGGAGAGCAGCATGAGTTTTCAGAACAAAGCTACCTAATGGCGCTTGTGCACCTAAAGATTGCTGTTTAAAAATTATTTCATATTCTGTGGTGGTTTTTATTAGAACTACATATTCTCCTGAATGAGAAAGTGTGTCAAATTGTGCCTGACTCTTGTTTTCAGAAGTCACCTGAGCTCCTGCACCACAACACAACCCAGCAGATGGCTTCAAATAGAATTTAGGGAACTTAGGGGCATACACTTCAGTCGCTCCTGAAAACAGGACTTAGGATTTGAAATAGGCTAAGTGTTTCTGAAATTCATATATCGATATCAAAACACTCGCTCTTGCTACAAGAGAACACATTTCACTCCTACTTTTCAAGTGCTGAATCAAAATTTATGCCAACTGGATAGGAGTGGCCATTGGAATTACTATGTTGATGCAAATAAATAAGTTTATTAGATGATGGCTCAAAAGTTTTCCTCAGGTGCACATTTTTAGCCACTTTATATTGTTACACTGTGACTCTCATTTGCTTTTCTGGCCTTTAAACCATTCCTAGCATCTATGACTTTGGGCACGAATGAAGGAATGAGCATACCAAAAGTCTCTATAGGTTCCCCAAGGGTTTGCAGGAACATTCACCCACACAGATGAGATGATGAAGAGAGGAAAGAAAGAGAAGAAAAAAAAAAAAAACAAACGTTTTATGCATTTCCACAACAAACACAGAGAAAACACAAGTATCATTCCACCCTTTCCCCTCCCCGCTCAAGAGCGGACCCTGGAATAAACCAGCCCTTTCCCACACAGACGAGTGACTCATGCTAAACCACAGAATGCTGGAGCAAAGAAAAGAGGAAAAAAACCCAAAGGCAGCTAAATTCAGTATGAAAAAGAGATGATGCATCACAGAAATGAGCACAGCTTACAAAACTTCAGGAGATAAAGTTGGCATCTTTAACTATTAATCTATTCCAAGACACACACATCCAAGGAGCTGTTGCTAACAAAAGCACCTCTACCTTCATCCGGATCACAATAAAACCTGTAACTGGGTGAGCTTCCCAGTACTTAACATGTTGTTCCAAAAGACACCATGTGTGAATTGCACGGCGTGTGGTAGAGAGTGAAGAAATGGCAAGCAGCCTCCAAAAAATACCACAATGGAATTTCAGTCCTGTTCCCCAACAACGGCAACAAAACTACATGAGAAGGCTGAACCGCACAGTATGGAAATGGGAACACATATGGGAATCCTGTACCGTCACCACACAAGTTTGGTTTAATTTTTTGACTGTCAAAAAGAAAACAGAAACCAGGAAGGAGATGCTGATCTACAGGTTCCCATAAGCACTGAAGAGCAAGGAGTGCTCCTACATGGCTGAGCAAAGGCTAGATGAGGATGCAGGGATGCAGCAAGCACACCCTATTCATACTGGTACAGCAGAAACTGGCACAAAGGAAGCTGAAACCAAAGGAGGAGAAGCCGCTGCTTGAGAAAGGAAGGTGCTGGAAGGAGAGGGCAAAAAAGCATTGGCACAACGCAAGCCACAGAAGCCATCAAAACAACTGGAAGCATCAGGCAGGACACCAGCTGAAACTGGAGAGGATGCACAAGCATTCCAGAGATTAGGTAAGCACAAGCACACAGCGTAAGCCCAGCTTGTCGTGACCAGCAAGAGCGACCACAAGCAGGAGAAGCAAGTTTTATGCAATGCAAACACCCCAAGCGCATGGTGGGAGATTGAGAGAGATCCTAGAAAGACAGTAAGAAATGGGGCAATGGCCAAGGAATCGCAACTGAGAGAACTGAAGCAGTTTGAGAACTTCTTCCTGCTTCAGTTCAAACCCTGGTCAGAAGAAACGCTCCAGTTGCGCACACAGTGGGACAAGATATGAGCCATTCCCTTGGGTATCACTGCTGGTGTGAGACGGGGCTGGCAGAGGTGTAGGTGGTGGTCAGTCTGCTGGACGAGATTGCTAAGGGCAGTGGAATTCAGGATCAAGAGGTTCCCAGGTAACACTGGTGTAAAAGGAGGTATTTACAAAAAACAAACAAATGAAAAAACCCTACCACCCACAACCCCCAAATCCCTAAAGAGCAAGAGATCTGTTACCTAATGGTAATTTCACACTGATTAACTTTTGCATGCAAAGTTGGAAAACTTATATACCAAGTGTTAACAAATGAAATCTGAGTACTGTGAGGAGTAAAATACAGTTTAAGAGTGAGTGAATCAGAGGAAAGCTCCTAAAAAACATGAAAAGGTTGAAGAACTCTCAGTTACAGGGTTGCAGCGGCAGCAGAGTTATGTCCTGAAGAGTTACCATGGATTGCTCTGCCTTTCTCCCACCTCCCACGTGCACTGGATTTGCTGTTCTCAAGCCCATCTCCCACAAGAGCCAGCAAGCCAGGAATTTTTTGGGGGAAAAAAAGGCAAGTATTTGGATAGGATTCACGGCAAGAAAGCAAGAACCAAACTGATTAAGACTAAACATCAGGCACTACTACAATCGCCCATCTGCTGCACTAAATGCCAATCTCTGCTTGGTATTTAAAATGCCTTTTATCAAAACACAATTCAATTTCTTTTCCAAAACTGCAATATAATCACTTAACTTTGGAATTAAATGGGTTATTTAATTAAATCTCCAAATTTCATTTAATGGAAAAAAATTAAATACATATGTAAAGGTTCTGGTAAATGTATGTGTAAATTTCATTTTTATAACAATATTTATAATCTTAAACATTATTGAGATGTACATAGATGCTTCAGTGAGTCCTGTGATTATGATACCACATTTCAGAAGTAAGAAGCGTACGATTCCAGTTCTAAGTCCCACTGTCACCTATGGTCTTAAATATGTTTAAATTTCTCTTTCAATTAGTAGGAAAAATATCACAAGGCTTTCAGTAAGTCTTGCACCCCGGTACGTCTTTGGAAATAAACACTACTAAGTGTTAATACACTCCTCGGAAGCAGCACGAGCAACAATTAATGTTTTAATAGCTGAGAAACTCTTCGAAACACAAATGGTATCATTGAAATAGAGCAACAACAAGAACAAAGTGCTTTGTTTCTCCCAGTATGAAAACAGTGGTGAAAAGAGTCCTGGTAGAGGGCAAGGGACTCTTGTCTGAATGCTGCAGTGAGACACATGCACAGGCTCTCTGGTGAAAAACCAACCAGCCAACGTTTGGTCTTGTGTCCACCCTGAGAGATACAAAGTCACAGAGGCTAGGTTAATAAATTCTGCATCAACTTAACATCTCATTTATCCAATGTTTTACTTTAAGAAGAAGGTTTTGATCTCCTATTTCTGTTTCAGCGGTAATTACGTTCAAAACTGATGCTGCAGAACAAACGAACTCACCCAGCTGCAGTGGGTAGGAACCTTAGGCATAAAAAGAACCCCAAACACACAAAGCGGCTTGGAAAGACCTTGCTTGCTGGAATACAAAACCTAGAAGTTCTTAGAAAATGAAGGATCACATAGGAATAAACTGTGTGTAAGTTTCCTACTAAAAAGGAAGTGTTATTAATTAATCTAACTGCACGCTAAACATCTCTGTGGAATACTGGGAGGGTCTGGTAAGAGAAGGGCATGGGAAAACCGTGGGCAAAAAGGGAAAGGAACAGGATAAACGGTAAATTAAAGCAAATACAGCTGCAGTGCCTAAAGGGTAGAGCAGAATCCGGGAATTTCATTTTTGGGGAAATACATTCAGGAATTAATTTACAACATAAAACCCAAGTTGTTCTCGCCTATTACAACTCGAAGTCTGGAAGACAAGCAAAATGTTACTTTAATCTTGTCCGTGACTTTGAAGTCTTGGACAAAACAGTAGTCAGCCTTATTGAAGCACATTTGCCGCAGTCAAAAGCTCTATAAAGAGCCCAACTTTTCTTCCTTTTTTTTTTTTTTTTTCCTTCCTTAATTTTCAGTGTTACCAGCTATAACTTTAAGCTGCAAATTAAACAAAGTTGAAGTCTTACTTAATTTTCACCTCTTTATTTGGCTGGCTGGACAGCAACAGCCTAAGAGATGTGACAGATCCAAACCAAATCAGGAGCTGGGTTACCAGAGAGAATCCCCACCTTTGATAGATTTTGAGCCGTAGATACTCTAGCAGGCACAACTGCCCCAGTCAAACTGACTTCTTTCTTCTATTTTTATTCGTGATAATAAAATAAATTTTCTTTCCAAATTCAAGTGTCAGTCTTTCCCCTTTATTCTTTTCCTTAAAACATGAAGTACTGGTCCAAACAGAGGCAACGGACACTGCTAATGTCACAAGTACAGCAGAACAGAGACTGCTCTGGGGACACAGCACCAAATTCCACCAACATCAAGTCACTTAAAATGGGAATCCCTGAAATTTTGATTAAAAAAACCCAGATGTACAATGTAAATCAGTAAATTCATTCCATCACAACCAAGTCCTACACTAGCTCTGCTGTACATGCATATATATGCCAATTCAATCATTTTCAAATAAAAAATAGATGAGAAAAGCTCTTTCTTAATTGAAGAGAACCCAAATACAATGCTCAGAGTTTATAAATTAATATACATAATTAAAAAGGCGACTCATCCTTCAAGACACCCTTGCCCTCTCCAGCTACACCAAAGCTTCTCTTCCTCTCTGCCAAACCCCCTGAAACAGTAATAGAATGGTTTAAGTCAGAAGGGACCTCAAAGCCCATGAAGTCCCAACCCCTGCCAGGGGCAGGGACACCTCCCACTGGGTCAGGGGGCTCCAAGCCCCATCCAACCTGGCCTTGAACCCCTCCAGGGATGGGGCAGCCACCACTGCTCTGGGAAACCTGGGCCAGGGCCTCCCCACCCTCACTGTGAAGAATTTCTTCCTAATGTTTAATCTAAATCTCATACTATCACTACAAATCACTACTATCACTACAAATCCTTGTAAAAAGCCCCTCCCCAGCTTTCCTGGAGCCCCTTTCAGTACTGGAAGGCCGCTATTAGGTCCCCCCCAGAACCTTCTCTTCTCCAGGCTAAACAAGCCCAGCTCTCTCAGCCTTGTCTCAGTTAACCAAAACCTATGAAACCTGCTGGGATTTATTATTCAAGCCCTAAATTATTGATTAGATGCAAGACTTCCTCAGCACAGACAAGCAGAAAGGCTTCATCTGAACATCCAAGCATGGACCATGACCTTTGGGTCTTTTGGTCCTTCAGGGTGGCACCTTTCCTCCTTGCCTCAGCTTTCCTTTCAAATAAAAACATTATTAGCAACCTTTTGCTGAGTGATTAGAGTTGATTTTCTGTTCCAGTTCTCTAAAATGACCAGTTAGAACTTTGAAGGGAAATATTCTAGGCTGCTGGAGACGACACATTCATAAATCTGCTTCCTCTGCTGCAACAATCCACGCACTTTGATGCTTAAAAAGTTCAAGACATAGCAGTTTGGTTTGTTAGGCTGCAGCACAGTGTTCAGTGTGGGCTGGTAGAAATAAACCCCAGTCCTGCCCTTCACAGCCACTGCATCTCTCATGGCCTTCCTTGAAAGAGCAAAAGCATCCTGGCTGACAGCCAAGCCAGGTCAGGGAGTGAGGCTGGATTAAAAAGTAATGGATAGAAGGCAGGACAGGACAAGAGAAGCTAATTTCAATCCAAAGCAGCTCCCAGTTGTTTTCATCACGTAAATGCTCCTCTTGGGGTGAGAGTGAATATGGGCAAAGATGAGGGGCAGATAGAACTTTTCCTTTCCCGGAGGAACGCTGGGTTGTTCTAGTGTACCACGAGCATGAAAGCACAGCATCAGATAACTGAAAACGTTCCTGAGCAATAATTCTAATTTTAAGTTATTAATCTTCAATTATTCTATTAGATAATTTAATTCTATGAAATTAAAATTTTAAATGAATACTTACAAGTTTAATACAATTACTTCGAAACGGAGTACTTAACACTCCCTCCATATAAAATTAGTTCATACATAAAAGATTACGTGAAGAAGTGTTAACACGTAAAATCCTCAATTATCATGCCCTGATGTGCTTTGTGAGCAATTAGGAATGAAGCTTCATCTGGGCACTACCACCCTCTGTGCTCATAGCTGAACTTTATCCAGCAAGTTGCAACTGCCACAGGATCTATAGGGTAAAAGATCCCTTCCTGGGTGAAATGTGTTACTTCACCCAGGAAAGTGAGAGCTGCAACAAAACTGTGACAATTTAAGCACTTCTGTTTCCGCAGTGCATGTATTGCCATGGTTACCATGGGGGGGGGGGGAAATTAAGAATGAGTTCCAAGAACAAAATTTTCTAGGGCATTGGCATAAAATATCTTGTAAATGTATCACAGAATCATGAAATCATTGAGGTTGGAAAAGAACTCTAAGCTTATCCAGTCCAACCATCAGCCCAACCCCGCCGTGTCTACTAAACCATGTCCCCAGGTGCCACAGCCACACAGTTTTTTAACACCTCCAGCAATGGGAGACTCCACCACTGCCCTGGGCAGCCTCTGCCAGGGCTTCACCATTCTTTCAGTAAACAATTTCTTTCCAATATCCAGTCTAAACCTCCCCTGGCACAACTTGAGGCTGCTTCCTCTCATCCTGTCCCTTGTTACTTGGGAGAAGAGCCCAGCACCCACCTCACCACAACCTCCTTTCCAGGAGCTGCAGAGAGGAATGAGGTCTCCCCTCAATCTCCTCTTCTCCAGGCTAAACAACCACAGGTTTCTCAGCCACTTCCAGAACCCCTGTTCTCCATCCCCTTCCCCAGCTCCGTTCCACTCCTCTGGATGCAATCCAGCCCCTCAATGTCCTTGTTGGAGCAAAGGGCCCAAAACTGAACACAGGATTTGAGGTGCAGCCTCACCAACACCGAGTCCAGGGGTACGATCCTTTCCCTGCTCCTGCTGGCCACACCATGGCTGAGCCAAGCCAGGATGCTGGTAGCTTTTTTGCTCACCTGGGTCAGCTGCTGTCAACCAGCACGTTCGAGTAAAAGTTGTTAGGAAATTCTAATAGTTAAATGCAACTAACCAAAATAATCAGATTTTCCTCTTCCAGTCAAACCCATGTATCAAGCAAAATATTCAGAGCACCTGCTGCAGTTTTCCTCTGGTTAAGCTGACATTTCCTCTGCACTGTAAGAACCTTGGTACTTGCCCAGCACCACCTCCCCTCTCGACGTTAATGCCCCACATTCCCTCTCTGTAAAAGAGGATAACATATTCTGGGCAGTTATCTCTGTGAGTATGTTTTATGGTGAGATTATTAGAAACAGCAAGCATAAACCTGCAGGTAGTTGACCTGACCAATAAATTCCCTGCACACAGTCGACGTCTCTCTCAATATTGGACCCATTCAGGCACAAGTATCCTCCTTTTTAGAAATAACCCAAGTTTTACTAAATTTGTTTCTTCTTTATACTACAAACCCAACAAATGCTGGGGCTGTTCACTGTGTGGATGCATTTTACAGGTTACCCAAAAAGAGCAGCTCTTGTGTTGCTTTTCCTTGTATTTCATACAAGGCAACAAAACACAGGTTGGTGGCTGCCCCATCCTTGGAGGTTTTCAAGGCCAGGTTGGATGAGGCTTGGAGCCCCCTGATTCAGTAGGAGGTGTCCCTGCCTATGGCAGGAGGTAGAACTGGATGATCTTTAAGGTCCCTTCTGACCCAAACCACTCTATGCTTCTGTGCTTCAGTGTGCTTTCCAGAAGGCTACTTTATCACAGACCTTGCATTAACAATGACACCAGTTCTCACACACGGGCTCTGGGATCATTAAGACCCACCTTCACAGGGTAACTCAGCAAAACAGCTCTCCATCTCTTTGCAAGATTTTAGTTCCTGACACAGCGCCCACAGAATCCACTTTCAGTATTTACAGGAAAGGGCTGCCTGCAGCAACCAGCCAAGCAGGAGACATTCATTTATAACCTTAAATAGCAGAGACCAACTTCCTGCAAAAGGAAGTCTTATGTAAATAAAAGACATTTCACAATTCAACACATTGAGTGAACAACAAGATGTTGTTGGCCTTGTGATTAGGGCAGACAGAACACAGGTAAGAGCATTTACCATCCATTCTCATAAAGAATGGACCTGAAGAGAGAAGGTGGTTCAAGTCAGCGCTTATTTGGATAACAGGTGGGCATAAAGCTTGCTCAGAATTAAGCTGCAAAGCCTGCAATAAAATTTAAATGAAAAAACCAAAACCTCATGAATTATTAATGGCTGGGGCATCTGTCAGCAACTGGAATGGATAAAGGAAAACACCAAAATGTGATGCTAGTTACAAAACTGTTTGTAATGGCCTCAATAATTATAGCTGGGAAGCTTCTGGTGTGCCCTTTGGGATGTGAGAGCAGGACCTCCAGCAGCTTCAAGAAGAAACAGCAGCAAAACTGGAGATTTAAACTGAAAACCAAGGCAAGCAGAAACTCTTTCTGGTAACAAAAGATACAGAAAAAATGTAACAGCAGGAACTGAAGTAAGTCACAGTTTGAGAGCTGCAAGATCACAACACACCAAATTCCCTTTCTTTTGGAAGAAATCTCAATTTTAAACTGATTTTTTGCTTCTATCCCAGACCGAGCACGCTGAGGGACTGCTCACTGTAAAGATTATTTTTAAGAACAGTGTCAACGCAGCAACTCTTGTGTTGCCTTTTCTTTCTTCAAATATTGTGTACAAGAATCAGAAGAAAACAGGTCAGCACCTCAGAAATCACCCAGTCTGCTGTCAGAGGGTGCTGGGTAACACTGGGGAGGTTTGAAAGAAAGAAACCATCAGTCCCACAAGATGCATACAGGAAGATATAAGGGATGGAACTCCTCACACACAGCTGGACACTCAGCAGAGTCCATCAGCACTGCTCAGGTGCTTTCCTCACTCTGCTCCATCTATCTCCACATTTGGTAACTACAATCTCACAAGTGGAAATGCCTGGGTCAGCAATTACCTCCTTGTGGTATTTGAAAGTAGAAGCGCAAACATACTGGGTGACACTTGGGAGTGTTCAGCTTATTCTCAGTGACACAACATCAGGCAGAGGAGCACCTTTCAGGACTGGGAACTAAGGCTATTCCAGTTACTTGTATCCGCCACTTTTATCTGTTCAAGAATATTCTGCTGTTCAAAATCTAAACTCTAAACCAAAGAGAAAACCACTTCTTCCTTCATGTCTTTCCAGTGGGGGGGGGGGGGGGGGGGGGGGGGGGGAATCATAAAGAATCACAGAATGGGTTGGGTTGGAAGGAACCTCAAAGCCCATCCAGCATCACCTCCTGCCATGGGCAGGGACAACTCCCACTGGATCAGGGGGCTCCAAGCCCCATCCAACCTGGCCTTCAACACCTCCAGGGATGGGGCAGCCACCACTGCTCTGGGCAACCTGGGCCAGGGCCTCCCCCCCCTCACAGCAAAACATTTCTTCCTAAGATCTCACCTCAGTCTCCCCTCTTTCAGCTGAAAACCATTCCCCCTCGTCCTGTCCCTGCACTCCCTGATCAAGAGCCCCTCCCCAGCTTTCCTGGAGCCCCTTTCAGTACTGGGAGGCTGCTCTAAGGTCTCCCTGGAAGAGAGAGAGGATACAAATAGATATACATATAAATAACTGGAACACGTATCTGTATATTTATAGATTACGTAGGTATATTTATATCTAGATATAAAAATGGAGGTCTCCTGAAAAAAGAAACAGTAAGCCAATTGTACTTGCAACTGAACAAAATATATCCATTTTTAACCAAGGTTTCACTTGCATCTTGTCAGTCTTTCACAAGGACAGCATCTGATTTTATCCCCCACTGGGGTGGAAGGCACTGCTGCAGTGAGTGTGCAAAGGGGCACTGGAAAGCAGAAGTGGTTTAAATGGGGAAACATTTACAGTGAAGACTTAATGTAATCCTCACTTGATGGAGCCGGAGATGGTTGCCTTTCCCTTATCCAAAGGAGATTTCTGATTACAGATCTTTGTGATTGGGAAGTAACACCTGGTAAATCTTGCAGCTATTTATTTCCGTTTCCAGTGGAACCGGGAGCCTGGGTGTCAGGATGAATGAAACCTACGGATGCCAACTGCAGAACAAAGCCCCAGGGCAGAGTAAGCAAAACCACCTCCCCAAAGAGCCCCCAAACAACCAAAAACCATAATACCTGTAACCTAACTTGTACAAAATCTATTCCCTTAAAATGAAGGGACACCGAGGGAACACCAGCCACACCGCTCATTCCAGGGAAGCTGACCTCGACACATTTGTAGGAGACAGGTATGGATAAGCAGATGAGAGCAGGCACCGGGATGGCTCCACCCACTCTTTATCTCACCCCACGTACAAAAGTGAAACCCTGCTAAAAATGGTCCTTTAAATTTGCAGGATAAAGCAAAATCACACACCCAGCCACACAGAGACCCTGGATACATGATTAACTGGGTTTTTTCTTTTCAAGCAATCTCTAAGCCTCTTAAGTCATCTTCCAAAGCTTCTGACTATCTGCTTGAAACAAAAAGGCATCGTTTCAGAAATGAATATATTTGGGCTTTATGCAAACAATTTTCCAAGGATACCTGTTTCTAAGGAAACAAGTGTCCAGAATTTATATAATTAAATACGATTTTCAATAATATTCTAAGTAAGAATGAAGTACTTAATAATGCCATTAAATTCAAATAACCTTCCTAAAAATGATCCTCTAAATTTGCAGGATAAACAAGGAGTCACAGTGGGCTTGGAAGGCAAAACCTGCCTGAGAAGTTCATTGGATCTATTATAATATCTCATTTCCAATGAGACTCCCCTCCTCACCTCTCATGAATGACCTCAACTATTCTGCTCTCCCATCATTTAGAAAGAAATAAACCACAGAAGAATAAGCTGGTTTGGATGAAAAATAACAAAAGCCACTGTAGAATTTTTAGTTGATGATTAAAATAATTTCTGAAGGCCTCTGTATTTGTATCAATTCAGATAAAATAATTTATTATGACTGGCACAGGAAATAAAGTGAACTGACAGAATTCCATTATATATTTTTCCAAAGCAGATTCTGTGCCCTATTTAATGATGAGAAACAGTTATTCCTAAAAGAAAGCTTTAAAATAAAATTTCAAACGCCAAATATCAGTTATGCAAAGCAAAATGTTTGATAAAAACTGCAAATCTTTAGTGATTTTTCAGAGAAGAGCACAGCAAGTCCATTACAAAAACAAAGGGACCTGTAGTCGATGCAGCTCTGCAGACAAGAAAGGGAAACCTTCCTGATTGTGAAGATGGAACAAAAAAACAGTGTCAGAGGTAATAGAAAAGACTTACCATTCATGCTGAAAAGCCAGTTTGCAGAAACATATTGCTCCTAATATTAATCCAACAGTTGAAGAAGTCTATTAATCTCTATAAAATCAGCGCTTCAATCTCTAAACACACTTAAACACAGATTGGAAAGAGAGAGCACAAGGAATCCAGAGCTGCTCTTCCTTACACGCTCCTTGCGATGCAAAAAAAAAAAAAACCAACAAAACCCCACAAAGCACAAGGTACCAGTAGTAAACCAAAAATCAATATTCAGGACACGGACATTCTGTTTTGCTCATTAACTACTTCTGTTCTGACCAGCGCTACCTATTCATGCCTAAAGCAACTCAAAATGGCAGGGGGAGAAAAGCATGCAAACACCAGGAGGTTTTAAGATGTTCTCAATTATATCAAGCACTGGCTGTTTCCATGGCAACCTTAGACCAGAATTATCTGTTGACTTGTACCCAACTAGTAGTTATTCTGAGCCTTTAACCAATTCACACAATAAACTCTGCACATCATTTCCTATTTCACATGTATTTTTCTCTACATGTATCCAGTGATTATTCAGCTCAATCTCTCTAAGACATCCCACGATATCTGAACGTATATTAATGCTATTTTGAATCAGTTAGAGACCAGATAATATTCCTTTGACTATTCATCACCCATCCATTTGCAATTCAGAGACCATGAAGATGACAGAAAGGTGTAATAGTGGCGACTCTCCGGGCCATTTCAGTGACCTGTTAATATCTTATTATGCAGAATTGGGAAATATCAGTTCAAGAATAAGATTCACACGGATCTCGCTGTCTCTACATTCAAAACCAAGCAACCTCATCCTGCTTTCCTTCCCCATTTCAACCTATAAGCAACAAGAATCTAAGAAAACAAAACACAAATCCAAACAGGTTCCATGTAGTTGCAAGTCACAGTCGTGATGTGTACACTTGGAATGGAATGCATCATTCTGACGACACCATCGCTCCCTTTCATCCTTTGGCTTTGCTGCACAACTGACCTGGTTACCAGTTCAGGCTCTACAACCCCACGTGCACTCAAGTCTGCTTTTTAAAAGCCACCTCCGCCCTGCTGGGTTCTGTGGGTTCTACAAAACACTTGTTCCATGCTTCTATCAAGTATCCAAGGCATGTTAAAAATCAAACTGCTTGTTTTACGTATCCAAATAACAAAGGAAAGATATTAAATTTCAAAATTGACCACTGCAAAGCCCCAGGGCCACAGACCATCTGGCAAATGACTCCAGCACACATGGCCAGCTGGCTGACAACGCAAAGTCCACCCAACAAGCGGCAGTTCCTTCCCCTTCAGCAAACCCACAGCTTTGGCAGTAACAGCTGGTAAAAGGACACGCAGACTCGTTACAGTATTTCAGAAGGTACAGATATATTAACTTTCTTTTCAAATGGATTCTGCCTCAAACATAAACCAAGAAATAAATTCCAAGAAGTCACTTCTTCAGGAATCAAAGACTGCTTTTGCCTGGACCTTCCAAAGTAATTCCCGCTGTCTGCTCTGGAGCTTCACCCAGGACCCAACACCAGCATTTTATGAGTTGCAGAACAGTTGGGAATATTCAAATATCCCTACAAGACAGATGCCAGGATGTTTCTAAACCACTTTGATTCATTAAACTGTTGGTGAAATTAATCCACTCCCCAAATCCAGCGACCCTAAGTGATTCTATGACACTGAACATTCAGGAACAAAAAACCCCAAACCCAACAACAATCGAAAAACTCCGTTTCTCTTTCACTTTTCGCAAAGAATTTTCCCATATTGTGTATTTGTAAATATCCAACTAGGAGTCAGGAGTGGACAGAAACAGTCCCTCCACTGTACTCCTGGATCTTCCTCACGGAGAGTGGTCAGGGATTGGAACGGCTGCCCAGGGAGGTGGTGGAATCCCCATCCCTGGAGGGGTTTAAAAGATGGGTAGATGAGTTTCTTAGGGATATGGTTTAGTATGGAGACAGGCACGGTTGGACTTGATCTCGGAGGTTTCTTCCAACCTCATGATTCTATGATTCCGTATGGCTCCTTTGGCTACAGGGGTAGCAGAACGAGAATCCTGAAACACAGACCAAGTCCATGTGTACCTATACTATTTTCATTTATTATTCTTTAAAAATAACCTACAAACTGAATGCAAAGGTTTTGGATAAAGATTGAGAATTTCACCCAAGCCACATAATCAATGACCATGCCTCTCCCAGCTCAGTTACTTTGCCTCTGAAGAGCCACATGCAACCACTGTGCTTAATTATGCCTTAAAATAGCATTTGCAGAACAGCCATTTTCACCGTGTTTATCACCAAGAGACACGATAGGCCATTTCCTCATCGAGCGTGGCAGACGAGGAAACCTGCCTTAAATAGAGGGGGGAAAAAACAGTAGTGACTTGTACACAAACAGGTCACAGCTCCTAAGTGTCAGTAGGTCGATACCATTTTTCCTTCACATTATATAAACCAAAATGCTTCAGTGTTATTTTTTCCAACTAGCTATTTACATAAAAAAAGAGCTTTGACACAAACACAGGGGTTCCTGGATTTTAACCGAGCTGAAAATGTTTTGGAGAAGTGGAAGCTCAGAATTTATGCGCTTTCATCATTTATCTGCCCAACGAACGCAGCCGACTCGTTCCCATCTTGCTTGGAAGACCTAGATTTAATCTATTTTAGGTCAATGCTTTAACACCTCTTTGTTTCCATGTTTACTGCTCAGCCTCTCAGAACACATTCACTCCCTACTCTCATAATATTTTAAATTGCAAGCAGGGAGATGTAGAAACAGTGATTTTCTTCATGGTAACGCTGCAATGCCAAGCATTTCCAATAAGGCCTATTTTCAACTGAAATAATTGCACTCAAATCTCAAATCCATCAATGAATCTGAAATCTGGAACAAAATTATCATCAATTACTATATTGTAACATTTTTAAATGAGTATTCAACTGCAGAGACAATAATTGCTTTGCAAAACAAGGCAGGGCTTTACAAGAAGAAAGAGAGGAAAATCAAACGTCAATTTACTTAAATTGTGATGTTTTTTGAAATCTTTCACTTTTATCACCCAAAATGCAATCATGAAAACTTTGAATCTGTACAAATGACACAGTAAACTGTTCACTAATTAAGAAAATAAAGCTAATGATAGTCAGCATTCTCAAAGTAAATTAATACTTAATAGTTAAAACCAAACACAATTTTATAGTTCACCACTGGATAGAGCTTTCTGATGAACAAAGTAAAAGGATAAATAATAAAAAGCCCTGTTTAATCTCAGCAGCAATGTCTGCCTGTGCCAAAGTTTAAACATCACAATCTTTAATGAGTTTTCTATTTTCCTAAACAAGCTGACTTAATTTGAGAATAAAGGAAGTATTTTAGTAGTAAAAATGGGGGTGGGGGCTTGCTTGCCAGAAGGTAAGAAGAAAGAAGGGAGGGATAAATTCTGCTGCTCGTCACTGGTTCCTGGAGCTGTCCTCCATCTTCCCTGCCTGATGCAAGGTTTTATTCCTCAAATTTATGCCTTCAGGTCACGAATTGTACCATCTCCCCCAGAATGCATCACGGATTACAACCACCTTCAGTTCCCAAGCAAACTGAAAAGCGAATCTCTCCAACCAACCAAAACCCCCCTACTTACTCGATTTGTCCCATAGGACAGCGAGTTCTGAGTAATGCTGGTTCTCGTTATCCAGAGCCGCTCTCTGTTCATGAGCGCCACTCTTGGAATGCCTATGGAAGAGGCGGTTAGCAAACCCTTCCAGCCTCTGGAGCGCGGTGGCCGTCCCTGTGCACTGGTTACAAGGTCCCTCCTTCGGAGCTGCCATCTACGCACACAGACAACTTCACAAAAGCAAAAGAGAAAACACCGAAAGGGAGCGGGACACCCCAGAGCCAAGAGCACTGCATGTGTCAGGCTTCCTGTGTGCACTGTTCTCTAACCACTGCTCCCTTCTACTTCCTGTTAAGAAAAGCTCTATAATGTCCTGGTTTACACAGCTAAAAGGCTCTTTTCACGTCCATCGAAAAGTGTTTGTGGTTTTTTAACATACGCGATAATTGCTCTGGCATTGTTTCTTCACAGCTTTTTAATGCATTACATTTTATATTTAGATACACATTTTATGTTGAAACACTACAAACAACTTGTTCAGAGGTAAAGATCAAAAGGCAGATATATTTTTTTAATTTACCACAACCACATATGAAAAAAGAAAAGTGGCAACTCCGCTGTTCTTCCCCTGTTATTGAGATGGAGTGCAACTATCAGCACAGCAACCACCGCCAGCTGTAGACTAATCATCAAGAATCTCATGTTTTCAACTCAAAAAATTTCTAAGTAAGTAGGTTACTTGCAAAAACTACCGGAGAAACTATTGTCTTATTATTGAGAAGGAATATCATTGCCCTCCTCCGGAAAATAATCAGACTGAAGTAGCTCAATCTGAGATGGGGAAGCCCTGGCCCAGGTTGCCCAGTGAAGTCATGGCTACCCCATCCCTGGAGACGTTCAAGGCCAGGTTGGATGGGCCTTTGAGCCCCCTGATCCAGTGGGAGGTGTCCCTGCCCCTGGCAGGGGGTAGAACTGGATGGGCTTTGAGGTTCCTTCCAACCCAAACGATTCTTTGATTCTATGATACTTATAAAGAGTTCCACTTACTCCAAGAGTGAACCACACCTAACTTCTTCAGGAACGGAGTACCAGAACGCCCAGCCCTGGCAGATCCTGATCTAGTAGCACACGCACTCTCCTGGCCACAAAGGCAGCTGGAGGGAGAGTTGCAAAGTCATGGACACCAGCTCCTGACAATGCTTATGCAAAAGCTTTGCATGCAAGTCTCCGGAATTGTGTAAAAAAAGGGTTTTCATTCACAAGAAATTCAAGTATTTTTAACTGTACAGTAAGTCTAGAAAGTATCATTTTTAATAGTGCAAAACATGGGGAAAATAAATTGGAAGCTGCATTTCATATTAATTTGCAAATTCTGTAATTTTGCATGCTTACAATAGGTAACACTAAATATTCATACAGGTTTCCCAGTGTATCCTCTGCACAAGTAGGATGTAGCTGCTTCTTTGCCACAATGTGTCTCCTGTCTTGCAGTGAATGCCCATTAAAGCCATCTCTCTTTCAAGTTTCACCACCATACTTCTCACCGAATAGTTTTCTAACCTCAGCAAATCTCCATCCTTGGACATTATGCAACTATTTCATAACAGCTCTGTGCTCCGGAAAAAACCCAATGCTGACAAACTGCCCGTGATAACGATCAAAGAATAAAATGCCGAGGGACAGACCTGGCTACGTTCCTCCTAATGGGCACTTCCAGAGTTGATGTCCCTGGCCTCAGTCAACACAAGAGATTTCATTTCTAGTGTCTACTCAAAGCACGGAAACACCCTCTGCTTTCAGGCTCCAGATACACTCCAGAATGTAATTTCTTTCTCCAGCATCTCTTCAAAATTTGAACCCAAATGTTTAAGCATTGACATTTTACATATTGGTCTGCAAAGCTGGATGAGCACTTGCTCTCTTGTTGGCAAGTCAGTAAGGGTGAGGTGCTGCAGCCTTCCCTGAATCCCATTCCAGGTCCTTTTCCACCTTACTCCCTCCAAAGCTTTTGTTATAGGATCAATGAATGCTGACTTCCATGACACCCTGTCAGTTCAAGGCGCTGTTGCCAGAAACAAGAGGTAGTGAAGACCACGGGGATCTGCATGCCTTATCAGGACCACAAACCGGCAGAGGGAATACATTCATGTGCCATACAGAACCGAACACTTCGACAGAGTAAAGCTTTGCCACCTTCCTACAGCAGTATAAGCAATACTTAAAACAACAACACAATACTTTTTCCCCTGTCCAGTAAACATTTGGGGCTGAAAAAGCCCCTCTGGAGCTGTGCAGCTGAGTTTCCCTGTAGCTCACTGCAAGTCTCTGGGCATCTAGGGAATCCGTCAAGAGACTTCTCTCACCTTGGTTTCCACCAGCAAACAAAGCCCCTGATATCATGCTGTGCTCGGCTTGTCTCCCTCCTCTCCCATGGCTCTGAGCCTTTACTCTGCTGGGTTGCCCTACCTTTCACACAAATCTTCAACAAATATTTTGCTTCCCTGAGCTCAGAACAATTTACAAGATCCACTATGTGGACTTGAGCCTGCCAGCCCTCTAGAATCAATGGAGAGATGAAGGAACCGCCAGAGAGCAGCTCTGCCCACCAAAACTCAAAGATCTGAATGCACTCAGGTGACTTAACCTGGACACTTGAGTTAGGTGCTAGAAATAAGAAACAGAAATACCCACCCTCTGAGACCACATAAGTGATTTAAGTGAAAGCAGGGTAAAAGATATCTTAAAAGAAAACCTGGATTTGCCAGAATTTCACAAACTACTGCCAGTGAACTCTGCTATACAAGTTCTTCACATGCAAAACGTGAAAAGAAAGTTCTGGTCACACTTCCGCAGTAATACACTTGCATTATCTCTGAAATTTTTGGCATTAATTGGCATTATGGAATGATGATAGAAAAATCCGCCACACTGACTTACTGTGAAGCCCACATACCACGTGGACTTCAATGTCTTCATATGAAATCCACGATTTTTAAAGGTGTAATCTCCTATTTCTTATTACCTAATCCTTCACCTTACTGACATACAAGTCCTCCAAAACAATGCAACATCGCCCCAGCCCAGCTTGATTGACAGCTGAACAAAAGCAGCTGGGCTCCCAATTCCCTTTCCCCAGTCCCAGGGAAAAGGAAATGAGAGAAAGACTTGTGGGTTGGACTCTAAAACTAAAATTACTTTAATTAAACAATAATATTAATAAAGTACTATTAATAAAGAAATAATTATATATATACACGTATACAAAGTTGTCCCTCCCCTCAGTGACTGTGTCACTACTGATGCTGCAGAGTGGGCACAGGGAAAGGTCCCTGGGCAGGACTCAGCAGGAGGAGGGAGCTGGACTCAGGAATATGCGGATTCGGGACCAGGGCAGACAGACAGACGAGGTCCTCGCTGGACATCAGTCACCAAAGAAGAAAGAGTGACCCTGGTGATCTCCAGTGTGACGTATATGGGACGGAATGCTCTGCTGCTCAGTTTGGGATCACCTCTCCTGTCTGCGGGTACCACCCTACAGCTCCACCAGCTCCAGGATGGCCTTGGTTTCTACAGGGATAAGCACAGGCCTTTCTGCACCCCAGTGCCCTGAGTGATCACTGCTGGAGAGAAACCCTGCCTGAAAAACGTGCAGCTCTCCTCCAGGAAATGAAGTTACCAAGACAAGGCTTGGTTGAAGTCAGAAACTGATTCTACCTTGGCTCAAGCCAGAGCATTTACCTGTGAAGCTGAGTCTCAATCTGCCTGGTTATGCATGTTCTACTTCTTGTTGAGAGCTAAATAAAAATATTCTTTTCTACCTTCTTATTTTAAATATTTAAAAATCCTATTTCTCCTTTTCAGCACTGGCTTTCATCCACAAGGAAAAATGACACACTGTCACATCTTCGGCATAGCTATTTTATTTGCAATCTATGGAAAAATAACTTAATAATAAAGAACTCTTTTGTAGAGGTTAAAGAAAGTTTATTTGCTCTAAAAACTGGTGGCTGATAAAGCACATCTTGTCATTTATGCATCAGTTATTCCAGCAACAAAGTCCAACTTTAGTATTTATTATTTATTAGAAAAGGAGTGAGCAATTATTTCATATGAAGTGTTAGTGAGGACTCCATCTTTAAGAGCTTGAGTATCTTGCTGAATTCAGCAGGTCTCCACTGACCAATAAAATATTTATAAGTTGAAAAATGCAGCCAGCACATTTAAATAAATTAATTGTCTAACTTTGAATTAGAAAACACAGAGTTTATAAGCATTTAATAACTGTAAAATTCATTAAATAATACACCTTTAAGGACTGTGCTGTAAGCTTAAGAAATATATATATTTTCTAGTTGTTATATAAAGCTTGAGTAAAAAGGACTTAAAACACGGTACACTGACAGACAGTTCATTACTAAAAAAATAAACATTTTCATCAGAAATTATGTAATTAAACACACTTTTGAGCCTTGCCAGGCATGCATATTGCAGAAAGAATTATGGGTAGAAACAGAGGCAGAAAAAGGCTTCTTGAAGAAGCAGATGTATTTGGTTTTCGCTATACATCCAGCACCACACCACTAGCTCGCATCTCTTTTTAACCACACGGAAGGAAGAGCAGTATTTGCTAATTTCTTACAGATTTAATGGCTTTCCATTCTGAAACAAAGATTTTTTCAAAAGGTATATAAACAAAATAAACACAACCAATAACTGTACTGTTCAATGGAACACAAGAAAGCAAACCCACGCAGTTTTGGTGCGCCTTTCTGTGTATATTTTTTCTATAAAGGTTAACCCTTACAAGAGAGCCCTCTGGGAGCAGTGCTAAGGCTGGGACTGCAGCACTTCTATAAATAGAACTGCCAAGAGGAAGTTGTTGCTATGGAAATGCTGGTCATGTTTCTATTTTGGCTCAGTAGACCTCTACTGGCATCTACTGTACACGAGCCTAATTGCAGTAGACATCCAATTCCTTCATCTCTCATCAGGAAGCATTAATTAAGGCTCACATGGTCCAACAGCATTGTTTATTCCTTATCCATGATGATACAAAAGGAATGAAAAAATAACTAAGAGCCTGGAGGGGGAAAGTCCAATTCAGCATCTGATTTTTTAAATGCAAGTGAAAAGCTCTCACTCTTCCCATCGGTTCTATTGTCAAAATTGGACAAATTCATCATCAAAGATGATGTGATTTTCGATGTACAGATACCAGGCCATCAGACCAAGCTTCCTCATTGCTATCAACACTTTAACTGGCTATTTTGAGGTCAAACAGCTTTCAATCACAGTCCCAAATCTAGTGTTGAGAAGAAGGGGACAGAGAACTCTTTCGTTACCAGCCAAATCTTTCACACAACTATCCACCTTGCCAGAGAACTGCATTCCTCTCCTTTCTAACACAGCTCCTTCCTCCTTGCTTTTCCTACGGCTTCCTTCAAGGCGATGTGCTCGCCCGTGCTTATGGTCTGGATTCCCACATGGCAGGACAGAATTTTTCAGAATGTGAGTAAAGATTACATAATAGCTCAATAATAATACAAACTTTAGCACAGTTACATCTTTGAAATAGCTGCTTTCACATAACAAAAAGAAATCTTCTGAAAATACCTCTAGATATCTACATGGTCCATGCCCTTCTATATCACAGCTACTTCGATGGGTAAAAAACTGGCTGGGTGGCCGGGCCCAAAGGGTTGCGGTAAATGGGAGGTTAAATCCAGTTGGAAACCGGTCACGAGTGGTGGTGTGTGTTGGAGGGTTCAGTGCTGGGTCCAGTCCTGTTTAACATCTTTATCAACAATCTGGATGAAGGGATTGAGTGCACCCTTGGTGGATAACACTAAGCTGGGTGGTAGTGTCAATCTGCCTGAAAGAATGGAGGCTCTGCAGAGGGATCTGGACAGGCTGGATCGATGGGCTGAGACCAGCGGGATGAGGTTCAACAAGGCCAAGTGCAGAGTCCTGCACTGGGGACACAACAACCCCGTGCAGCATTACAGGCCTGGGGAGGAGTGGCTGGAGAGCTGCCTGGCAGAGAAGGAGCTGGGGCTGTTGGTTGACAGCCGGCTGAATGTGATCCAGCAGTGGCCCATGTGGCCAAGAGAGCCAATGGCATCTTGGCCTGTGTCAGACACAGCGTGGGCAGCAGGAGCAGGGAGGTGGTTGTGCCCCTGTGCTCAGCACTGGTGAGGCCACACCTCAAGTGCTGGGTTCTGTTTTGGGCCCCTCACTCCAAGGACAATGAGGGTCTGGAGTGCGTCCAGAGAAGGGCAACAAGGCTGGTGAGAGGCTGGAGAACAAGTCCTGTGAGGAGAGACTGAGGGAATTGGAGTTGTTTAAGCCTGGAGAAGAGGATGCTGAGGGGAGACCTCATCACTGTCTACAACTTCCTGAAAGCAGGTTGTGATGGGTGGGTGCTGGGCTCTTCTCAACAAGTGACAGGGCGAGAGGAAATGGCCACAAGTTGCGCCGGGGAGGTTTAGACTGGACATTGGGAAGAATTTCTTCACTGAAAGAGTGGTCAGGGATTGGAACAGCTTCCCAGGGAGGGGGTGGAGTCGCCATCTCTGAAGGGGTTTAAAAGATGGGTAGATGAGTTTTTTAGGGACAGGGTTTAGTAGGGAGACAGGTACAGTTGGACTCGATCTCAAGAGGTCTCTTCCAACCAGATGATTCTATGAAATCACCCCCCATAGTTACTTCATGGAACTAATTAGGACAGTTTGCCATAAAATCACAAATTTTGTGCAAACCTTGTTAGTTCTCAGCAAACGAGAATGTACCCTAAGGCCTGTGTAAGTGTGAATTGCCTTGTAGATAAAAATTCTGCTTCCAGGAAAGCTGGGGAGTGCAGGGATAGGATGAAGTGGAACAGTTTTCAGCTGAAAGAGGGGACATTGAGATGAGATCTGAGGAAGAAATATTTTCCTGTGAGGGTGGGGAGGCCCTGGCCCAGGTTGCCCAGAGCAGTGGTGGATGCCCCATCCCTGGAGGGGTTCAAGGCCAGGTTGGATCGGGCTTGGAGCAACCTGTACCTGGCAGAAGGGCTGGAACTGGGCTTCAAGGAGCCTTCCAACCCAAATCATTCGATGTTTCTAAGAAAAATTCTTTCCTACAGTAGCAGTTACACTCCAATATCAAATTCTGTATCTTATGGTAAAAGACCAGAATGATAAACTAGAGTAACTAGAATCTTTTAGTATCTCTTTTATGAAGCCTGTCTGCATTTTAGATCACCAGCACATTTCCTGTATTTTCCAAAAATACAACTCACTCCACTTTGAGCTAAATATTTTAAATTGTCACTTTCCTTCAAAACTGGAGTGCTACTTGATTATATGACATTTAGGTTCTATTAGGAAAATATGCAAACGAGAAAGAAAGCAAGCCCAAAGTTTCCTCATCGGAAGGGACAGGGCTCTTGCATAGAAGGAAAGAGAACAAAGTACAAAGTAGAATACAGTCACGGCTTTCTTGAAGTATGGTCTAAAGTACAAAACAGTTGGTCATGTGGAGATGTGCATGCCTCTACTTGCATCAGGAACAGATCCTGTATTCCTGTGCTTACCACTAGACTACAGACTGCCCTGAAGTGTCCCAGTCCATCCATTCCTACCAGCCTGCTCAGCTTCAGGCACTCTACAAAACAGGGGAAAGACTGAATTAGTAGTGATCTGACAGTGTCCCTCACGGCAGCTAGAGTGGAAAACTGGCATTAAATCCCTGGAAAGCAGAGAAGCTGCTGCTGGCCCCAAGACAAGAGGCTGTGGGTGTGTAAGAGGGTATTTCAAAGTTTGTTGAATGCTCCTTGTACATATTGTGCCAAGTCAGCAGCATCCCAGTTCCAGGAACTTGCGTTAACACAGAGGTAGCAGAAGTACAGCTCAGAGAATAGGATTTCTCCATACACTGAACTTAACTACATTGGGTTTACAGAATTTATGAGTCTTGCACTTAAATGGAATAACATCTGCTGGTTTAAGACCAAACAAAGTGTGAGGTACAAAAACTGTAATACCGAACAGTAAGTTTTAAAAGTACTCGCTCATTCATCTGTAATATGTTCTATAAACACAACTAAACAGCTCAGGTTTTATAGAGAGGAAATAATTCACACACCAGCTTTCTCATTACTGACCATTTCCTTAGTAATAAAGTGCACAGATGTGATTTTCTTTCTCTATCTGTGATGGGTTTTCACTTATAAATTATAATTAACTGTTTCATGCAAGGTGAATTTATTTATTAGCAGTCTGGACAGATTCTAAAATAACATCTGCACTTGGATGAAACAAAAATCCTTTACCAAGTCAGAAAAAATACTGAAAATGAAACATTCCCCTTCTGCTATTTATGAAAGTGTTTTCCAGCCACCGGTGAGCAAACAAGCCCTTGACTTCTGAGTCCATGGCATCCTTTGGCATTCCCAAACACTACTTCACAATAAAAGCCAAATGCCTCAAGCTCAGATGGGTATCTTGGAACTGCAAAAACTTTTACTGCAAATCTAACTGCCAGTAGGCAGAATGTCAGGCGATCCGTGTTCCACTCTTACACTTAGAGAAATACATGACTACAAATACATTTCATTTATTCTAGAACTTGTTTAAAGCACAGGAAAGCAGAAAGCCCTTTCCAAGATAGAAAAGGAACAGCTGGTAATGTTCCTTTCTTTTTGTTAATGTAAGATGCTGTTTCACTTGGTATTTATTGGTACAAGTAAAGCTAATTTTAAAAATAATAAATAAGAACTCATAAACCAAACTTCTGAATGTTGTTGTAGGTAATGTCTGTCTTCATCCACAACACAGAACTCTGGCAAAAGTCGTACAAGCAAGTATGGGTAAAACACACCAGTGTTTGCGATTCCCTGAACCACCTCCACCAATCCACGTGGTGCATCAGCTCAGCGTGAAGGATGAATGACAGCAGAGAAGATCCAATTCCTTAATACGGTACCCTGGAACAGTCACAACCCTGCAAATGCATTTTCACTCTCAAAGCAAAATGCTAAAAGATTTTTTTTCATAAGATCAAAAGAAACCAGTGATGTCCTTCACCAGCAAACACAGAATAAGTTACAAATTCTGCTGAACACACACATTTATTATTTCTAGTGCAAAATCAGTGCTTGATAAGCATTATTGACTTTATTCCAAACAGCTTGGCAATTGTGCATACCGTTTAAAACTCAAAGATCTCCTTTCTCATCACAGGTACTTATGATGCTGCCCAGCTCTACCACAGCTCACACTATCAGCCTGCACAAAGAATAAACTCTTCCATAGTTCAACAATATCAGAATTAATTTTCAAACAGTTCTTTCCTTAAGTGTAACACAAATTTTTAACTGACAGAAACAACACTAGATATTCCTGAACGTTATTTTTTAATTAGCTACAAGAACATCCATTAGTTGTATTTATCTTTAATTTGCTTTGAAGCAAAATAGGAGCAAACAATAATTTAAAACGCATCCTGAATATCGCTGTATTTCATGCTGTGAAACGTCACTAAGAACAGCTTCTCACAGTAGCTCACCTCAAAGCACTGACACTCAACCCTGTATCGTCCTCAACAAGGATACTGACAGACTCTCCTATCCCACTCTTACCCAAAGAAAGAACTCCCCAAACTCATATTCAAGTAGAATTTTACCATGCAGTTATCTTTCTCTTTGCCTGCTGAGCTAATGAACACTCCAACAGGTAAAGAAATTTTTGCAGCATAGGTCGAGTACATTTGATAGTGAACAATGTTAAATACCGAAGATGTCTAATCTAAATCTTCCCCTTCCCAATCTAAAGCCATTCCCCATTGTCCTATCACTCCAGGCCCTTGCAAAAAGCCCCTCCCCAGCTTTCCTGGAGCCCCTTTCAGCACTGGGAGCTGCTCTAAGGTCTCCCCGCAGCCTTTTCTTCTCCAGTCTGAACAACCCCAACTCTCTGCCTGCCCTCGTATGTGAGGTGCTCCAGCCCTTGGACCATCTTCGTGGCCTCCACTGGACTCACAGATGTTATCTCAACACATACACACCTTTAACTCTATTCTCACCTTGTTTCAAAAGCCAAGAGACTGACCTGATAAGGAACAAGGAACGGCTGTCATGGAACCAGAAGCAAAGAACTCCCAGGCAAAGAGCTTTCAGAGCCTTGCTCTGCAGATTAATTAGAAATTGCTTAGGCTTATTACGTGATGCCTGTATGTACGAAAGCAGGCCAAGAAAAACAAGTAACTGTTCAAAGACAGGTTTTCTGTTTGGGAGGCCACTGGTATGGCTTTTGATTTGTCCTGATCAGCAGAAACCTCGTAACAAAAACCCACCCCAAACCTCACACAGGAAACCTACGCCGGTCAGGATTTTAGAATAGTGACAAATGACAAATATCCAAATATTTTCATCCTTAAAAGAGAGATCTCTGCCAAAAAGCTTGGAGTGACAGAAATGTGTGTGCCTGAAATAACCAACAGCTTCGCCACACATTTCCACTGTAGACTGCACACAAGGAGAACAGGATTGGAGTGCACAAACTAAGAGTGATTCCTGCTAATAACTGGGAATATTATCCTTAATCTTGCAGTGATTACGGGCATCCCATTCATGATTTCTACTCAAAGAAAGTTTTGAATATTTGAATAGGTAAAGCCTACCTCATGATAGCATCACACAGGCCCTTCTTACTTCTGGGAAGCAAAAATCCCTCTAACTTGGCAGAGCTGGAAAACACGTTCTCTCCTGAATTTATTACTGGAATTTACTTGAATCACTTTGAGGAAAATGTCTAAAATTTTGTAAGTACCAGAAGCTTCTTTCCTTCCTCACAGAAGAACAAAGATGTTTTGCTTAGAGTTGCACTCAGATGCTCGTAACTTTTCCTAACAACCCCAATACAGAGTCGTTATTTCTGGGAGTCACATGGCACGTAGGAAGATTCTGGTTTTATTCCAATTCCTCTCAAGTTAAACCATACCCAAGGAAACTGCCAAAATGAGGTATTGGTTGCAACACACTGGGTGAATTTTTAAACTAATTTCCAATATAAGATCCACCTTTCTCCACTCTTAGAAGGGGGTGGGTGGGAGGAAACACATGGCATCCCATTTCAATGAAATATCAAAATAATGAACTTTGTAATTGCAGTTACTGAGCCCTCTCCTCACCCTTTTTATGTGACAGAAAAAAACCAATATGTAAAATACACAGAAACAAAAGCCTAAATGAACACTGACCTGAAGTGAAAAGGACTGCTTATGTATTACTAGGTTACCTCCTTTGACATTTCCTTTCCTTTGCCTCTGTGGAGATGACACTTCCAGAGGAAAATATCAACTGATTTAGCAGCCAAATAAGGCAAACGATGCACTGTTATAATTTTAAAAATGCTGCTGGTACCTTATCTTGCTGAAAAGTTGTGCAAGGTTAACAACGCTCACACACTGTCTAATGGAATACATGCTCTCCAGAAGGTTTGATCGGTGTTCAGCACAACAAATGTGGCCAAGTTCTTCAGATGAATGGCTTTTCAGACTCCATGTATTATTTGTAAGCTCTACTCAGTTGGAAATGTACGTTTATATTACCTTTGCAGCTATTCCCTAAATCTGTGCAATCCCTACTACTTGAGCACACTGAGTACAGTTTCAAAGAGAACTTTCAGGAGGGCATATTGAATAGACAGATCCTAGAAAACACATTAGAATGGGAATATATGACTTTAGTCCTTACTGATCCAATTCTGAACCTAACAAGGTGCTAAGGATGTTGCAGGGCTAAAACGCAGATAGGGAAAGATAAGTAGAAAGAGAAAGGAGGAAATGGGCAGAAGGCAATCATGAAGGAAATTATTTGAATTAACTCAAATTGTGCTGCTCTTTCCTTATTTAGAACAAAAGCAGTGCTATAAGATTCATTGCTCAGCTGGACTGCTAACAGTTCAGAACCTGCTCAATTTTTGTTATTTCTAGAGATTCACTTGTCACAATAACTGAATTAACTACAACTCTGCACCCTCCTTATTACCTTCAGGTATGTGCTCATTAGATACAACGGGAGTCCACACTCCACTAACAATGACTGCTCCAGTAACGCTGATGTCTACCAGCAACTGGACTGATGTGCATGCAGCACCAGCTCCTGTGGAGAACAGTATTCCAACAGTAAGAACATACCATACGAATGTCAAGCTCTGAAGGTATCTTATCTCCTCCTTTTGTGTAGGAGAACTCAACTCACGAAGTCTAGGAACGGAGCAGCAGACTCTCCTCTCGTAATTGAAAAGTTACACCGCTTGTTCAGGCTTAAGAACAGTCTTTATTTAAAGCACCTCATTAATGTTCATCACCACCTCCTACCAAGACTGTAGCACTCAAATTGTACATAGTTCATCAATCTGTTATTTCACAGAATTAACAAAGCAGACTTGGCTGATTGTCCAAAACCAAATTTGCTTCCACCTTCTCATATGCTTGCTTCACACGCGTTCACTTGGCTGTAGCCTACTGAGCTCCTTCCTAACACTCCATCTAGCCTACACTTGAAAAGATTTCTAAATCTAACCTAAAAATCATTCTTACTCCTTAATAACAACAATTTCAGTCAGGAGATCAAAGCTTTATACTTCGCTGGAAAACTTGCAGCCCCATAGCAGTTCATGTTGAAACACAAAGTTTCTATTCCTTCCTCCACGGAAAAACGTGTATGGATGTACTCACCCGAAAAAAAGGAAAGAAAAGCTGATACCCCGGGTAACAATTTTGTTCTACTGAAAGCAGCCAGCTCAAAGAATACAGATAAGAAAAGCACACTTCCAGTAGAACTCCAAATAAACCCACAACTAACCACCCTGATAATAAAATACCGGAACTAACCTAGAATAGATATGAAAACGTAGGGAAAAAAACTCAGACTGAACCTTTAAATCTTTCCCTGTCTACAAAACCAAAAACTCTTCTCAATGCTATAAAAAAAAAATGCAACTCTTGTTTCTTGGTAAATATCTTAATTCTGAACATCACAGATGAGCATGATTACACAAATATGTATGTTACACAGCGTTTCTGAAAACCTGAATCTCTCTCCCTCCCTCTCATTAGGACAGGTTTTAGTGAAATGATTTGTTTCACTCCCTTAGAGGAGGAATCCCAATGTAGGGACACCTGACGGGGACACAGCTGTCTGGAGAACAAGAGGCCACATCCTCACACTCTCTACAGCACGGCCAAGCTCAGGTGTTCTCTCTGCCTTTCTTCAAAGCATCCTTTTGCACCCTTAGTTTTGTAATCAAATAGCTCTTTGATATCACTTCGTCCCGCGTATTATACATTCAAATATTTTTCAGTTCAGACTAACTGCTCGATATTCCAAAATTTCTAATCATACACTGCATCTGTTTTCATTACTTTACAAGCGTAGTCTTAAAGTAATTGGTAGCCTGAAATTTAATCTAAAACTAAGGTCTAACTGTGGAAACAATTTCAAATAAAACTGACTACTTTTGTTTAAATAAAACTTATTTTAGCATTTCATATTCTTAAATTGGCATCCTCATGTTCAAACATTGTTGGTAATTTGTTTTTTGAATCAGCCAAGAAAATGGATTAACATCAGCCTTCTGACAGTAACTGAATTAAACTAGTTGACATACTACCAATTAAGAGAATAAAAAACTTAGACAGAAACAAAAGCCATGTTTAATGTCCGATTTTTGTCCTTAGTCAAATAAACCCCAAATTAGGCCTTCTAAGAAAATAGATTGATTTAAAGAGTGAAACAGATCTTTTAAAGGTAGGTCAGTAATATTTATACCAGCCACCTTTGAGATTAATTATTGATACAACAGGTCGAAATACAAAAGATAAAGGAAACTATCCTATATGCTTTGCTTACAAATAATTAGTAAGCTGTTAATACACAGCTTAAAATCAAAACACTGTCCTCTTCTCTGCCATTATGTGTCTGCTCCAGGAACAACCATGACATGAACACTGGGGACCATATGATATTGGAATTCACCAGAAAGAGTCTGACACTCAGTCCAAAATAAAAATTTCACAACAGAACTGGGTGAAAAGCAAAAGAAAGGGGGGAAAAAAAAAAAAAAAAGCAGAGGAAGGGCTAAAAGGGAAGGAATAGAGTCTGGAGGCAAAGCTGCACTAGGGAATTGACACAGGACAGAGGTAAAAGTGAAACATGGAGCTAATTAATGAAGGGCATGGTGAGGGCTCTGTATCCAAAACCATTACTGTGAGCAGAGGCAAAACCTGAGTTTGAGTATAAGGTATGGAACAAGAAGAGGCATCTTAACCAGTATTTGCCCAAACAATTACAAAAGTTTTATTCTACGTTTAAAAAGGTAGGTGCCAACTATGGCCTCATTAAAAAAAAAGTAGAAGAATGCAAGAAGCTGTATGGTGCAAGTTCCCAAGAGGATAGGCAAAATATCTCTAGATGAACAGAGGTTTGCATGGAGAATAAGAAAAAAGCCTGACCTTTCACTACCCTCATTTTTCAGCCACTTAAACTTAGAGGACAACACTCCACGTCTTTATACAATTCCACCCTTCATTCTGTTGCAGAATATACTTTAATGGTCGAAGGCCAAAACTGATTCAATCCAATCTCCTTAACTCCCTTCATTCCAGTTCTGGAATGAAAACTGACTACAGTTACTAACTGCCAGCCGTGCATAAATCAAAGATGAAACATCCACTTTAATGTATCTACAACTTCTGACCCAGCAATAGCTGACTCGGGATAACAATAACAAACTGCGGATACACTCTGGGCATGCTGAGAAAAAGAATGCCTCCGACACTGGTGTTTGTTAAATATGTTTCGCTGTCCTCCTTAATCTGGATCTAATGTTGCTATAGATACTGAGAAGTTTGTTGTGCAACTTGGTGGTTGCAGCATCAGTAACATGGTGATGTCTTCATACAAAACAATAAACCCCAAATCTGGCCCTGTGGTGCCACCTCTTCAGCCAGAGCCAAGGCTGCAGCATGAGGCTTGAGTTCAGAACCCCCAGCACGACCGCTGTCTGGCTTGCAGGTTCCACAATGAAAACATCCGCAGGCTATTGGGGATTGTGTTTGTCATCTAAGAGCAGCCTCTGGGATCCCAAATTATGATGCAATTCAGACAGCAAAGATAATTAAAGTTCCTTTATCACGTTACGCTAAATACTGACATCGTCTCTGTGGTGCTCCCTGTCACTGGTAGTTTTTTCTTTCCGACTCTCAGGCTGAGCTATTAGAAATGGCAATTACACACATTTACACTCAAAAGCCAAACTACAATTCACACACAACACAACTGCATACTTGGATGCAACCACAGAACCAACCAGCTCAGTTAAATTGCATCTGCTTTTAGGTTTATCTGTCTTATTTTTACAGCTGCCTTCAACCTAGAAAATACTGAAATCCTTCCCCGTCTTGCAGGTTCTCTCTTGCTTTATTAATTTTCGCGACTATGATAATTTAGTGAGGTGAGATCCTGCTAGGAAAGCCCTAACATTGAACTTGGACCACATGCAGTGGAGATAAGAGATTTCAATTGAGCCTTACAAAAGAAATATTCACTTATTATAACTTCTAGGCCACAACTCCACCACGATTACAGAAATATGAAGACTGACTGCTTTTACTTTAGTTAATACCTTTTTATTAAGAGCATTTAATATGTTTTGAAAAGCTTATAACATACACACTGGGAAATAATACTTATTTCTTTGGTGTTGAATTTAAGTTCACAGAGAAAATGCTTACAAAACACAACACAACCCTGAGCTTCCGACTTAAACCACACATCTCATTCTCCTTCACAACATCAGAATGTTTTCAGGACTGAAATGAAGATGACTGAGTCTCCCCAGCCTGCTCATTTTGAAAAAAGAATCTACACAACCCACTTGAGTTGCAATTCAGGGTTTTTTATTAACAAACACAAATGCCTTGAAACACGGTCAGAATGGACCACACAGGACCCTATTGGGAGGCACTTTACCCAGAAATACATAGAAAACCAGCCCTGCGAGAGAAGCCAAAAGTTTGCAAAGTACTTTCCCAGAGTCCATTTAGATTTAAAAATAGATAAGTAGTATTATGATACAGCAGTCACATGTGGTACATTTGATCTATTTTGAGCTAAAATTAATAAGCACTTCGAGAACGTGAAGTAAATTGATATACTAATTGCCATAAAATAAGGTATAGTTTTCTCTCTGTAACAGACCAGCCAATTTAAATCCATGACTGGTGAAAAACAAAGACGCACATTAATTTAAGTTACTCAAAATGTTACTATGCCTGTGGGAATTATAAGTCACTTCACTGTATTGCTGTGTGCCTAAGTCTCTAAAACATTAATAATTTAGTAAATACTTGCAGTTAGTTGCCAGTTTTCAGATGAAAGGCACTTAAGAGAGTCAAGTAATTTAAAAAAGGCAATAACTTTCTTAAAAGCTGTACCTTCCCTAAGAGCAATTCAGAAATGGTTAAAAGCAATCACACTGGTAAGCCTGATTGCATTGCCTCTGCCTTGTTTTTCTGGAACATCGCAACGGACAAGTAAGGATTTAGACAATCATATGACTCTCAAGTTTAACAACCCAGATTTTCAGTGCATCAAACCTAAGTAGGAAGGTCACTACTGTGGTTTGACCTCGGGTAAGAGCTAAATCATATCTACAAACCATTTTCACACTGTGACGCCATGGGCTGACACAGTTCTGTTGTTCTTACAAAACACAGAAGGGGGACTTTTACTGGGGGGATTGGAATACTACAGAGTTCAGGAAAAGAACTTCCTAACAATTCCAGCAGGCAAAAGCTTTTCACCAGGCCCTATTCCCCTCTCACGATCCTAAGTGTTCTATTTTAAACTTGAGGTAATATCTATAAAAATTGATGTCTTCTCAAAATTAATAAATTCCTCCAACTTAAGCATAAAAATAGACAAGCTACAAACGTCGCCACTGAAAAAGCTGCTGTATTACCCCTTTGCTTTGTCGTATGGTCAAAAAATAATAAGCAGAAATTCAACCTGACAGTGGATAAGGTGAACGATCTGCTATGAAGCTACTGTCATACTAATTATGGATATTGATGAATACAGACAATATCTGACCAGTAAAAGTTACTGCCTTTTATAGGAAGACATTAACAAATAGAACTGCATAAACAAGTATTTGTCCACATAACTTATTTCTAACAGAAAACTGTTTTTAAAACATTATTTATATTTTGCTATTCAAAAGTATAAAAAAAAAAAGTCGGGTGGGACTAGGTGGTGAAGGAAATATATCTGTAGGGATCTTTTGTATATGGTGGAAAGATCTACACCACTCTGGGAAGCAGCAGGACCCGCAGATGATGAGGGCTACTGGATGCCATCCTCAAGGCACGGACACTATCCCTGCTCTGTGACCAGTTCCTTACACCACACCATTCCCATCTCCATGCTGCTGCTTTGCTACCCCCCAAGGTGAACAAATGGCATTTGGGACTCCGTTTCACAAACAACCATAACTGCCACAGAAATCTATTTGAAAAGCACCTGAATACCTCAGAGGATTTCCTGTATTATGTGCCCCAAGAAATAAAGCTTTTACTACATCCAACAGGGCCCCTGAAATAAAGGGAAACATTTCACCTTCATCTCTCTGTGCCTCAGTTCCCTGTTCACAAAGCGGGAAAAAGCAATCCTCCTCATTTAGCAGGATGTTGTAAAGGCACGTTCCATGTTTGCAAAACAGTTGGATGGTAATTATTCCTGTAAACAGCACCCAAGAATAATGCGCAGTAAATAAAGCAGTCAGACATCCACACATAACAATAAAAATTTAAATAAAACATGCTTAATGTGTACCGCTTCGTGTCCTGTGCCCTAAGAGCAGCAAGATCCCTTCAGGTGGGGCGAAGGAGCAAAACATAATCACAGAGCTTTCTCTTACAACACACATCTGCAAGAGAGCTCAAATACAGTCACGCAGGTACTTTTAACTCTGCATTTTTTATCGTTTTGTGACATAACTATTTTTTCTTTCTTTCTCATTATGATTATGGAAACTTAAATGTTTTTAAAAAAGAAACCTAAAAGCCCAGTATCATCTTGTGGCATCATTGAGATCAGGAGAAAGTTCAGCAGCAGACCCCCAAAAACCTTTATCACATCAGGTATGAAAATCTCTCTCCCAGAAACTATTTCAAAAAGAAATTTTGGTAAAACCTGGGTTCCTTTCATATTTCTGATGATAAACAGTTCTGTTGATCTCTTTGTCTTCCTTTCAGATTCCTTCCTAATCTTTACATTCACTTTACCTGCACCATTGTTCTGGAGGGTACCCAGTGCCTCTATTGTCAGATACAGAATCTCATGATTCCCTAACTTGTGACAAACAAGATTGTAGCGTCCCAGCGTCCCAAAGACCTCTGTAACTTCAAAACTGTTAAGACTTCAAGCATTTCACTTTAGAATACAATGGAGAAAGTTGGTACAATGCTGCACTGAAGAATTATTTTTTGTTCTATAAAGTGATTAGAATGGCAAGAACATAAGTGGGGAAGAAACCATGGTTTCACTTTATTCTCTATCTATTGTATCACTAAACTTGTGGTAATGTATCAAATCAAATAACTTTCACACAGTACTTCACCAGGAAGTAGTTTGAAGTGATGCTTCTGTGTTACTGTATAAACTTCAATATGTACAAAACCATAACGGAGATATAAAGCTGAGCTGTCCAAACCAGACCCGGATAGAAAGGCAGCTTGAAAAAAGGAATAACAAGAAAAAAAAAAAAAGGGGGGGGGGGGGGGGGGGCAAGGCTGTACACTCATTACATCCAAAAGATTCAGAAGAAAACATAGAAATAAGAGGAATTTGTTCAATTCCTTGATAAAAACCTCCCCCTCTTCCCACAATTTTAATTTGCCCAAGCAAGAAATCCTCCAGTTGTTAGAGCTCTATGACCATAAAAGTTCATTTTTAAGCTGACTTTTTACTCATGAACAATACAAGTCCTACAGAAGTAGAACTGCACCAAAATTTTTTAAAGCTTATAAATTAAGACTTGCAAACTTTCTTAGCAGCAAGAAAGCATCAGTTCTGCAAAACAAACTGACATACTGCATATGTGGTGGCATGTGATCACAATCTTGAAGAAGCAGTTTCTATAGACCAAGTCTATATAGTCATTTAACAGCCCGGAAAGGCAACTGATCTATCAGTTGCCAATTAATGTTTTAGCTTGTTTATATAAATAATCAACCAGAAATCAAATGCAAATAAATATGACCACATAGTACAGCAAGATAATCTTCAGGACAGCACACCTCATTACAGCTGTAAGCCAGTCAAAGAAAGAAGCCACACTGCGAACACAAATGCATGCTGCTGCCTCCTTGACCTGGGCTGGTTACCCATTTCCATCATCCACCCACTGCTCGAATAGAAATAAGTGAGATGCTGCTCTCTGCAGGTTATCTTGACTCAATCTGGGGGATGCAGAAAAGCATCCCTCTACAAAGAGATTAATCTGAGAAGCCTGTAACGAGGCTCCTTTAGCCATGCTCAGCCACAAACATATCTTGCTACATTTTTCACAAACGGTGTTCTGCTGTTTATGTTAAACTGTATCTGGGGCTTTCTTGCTGTGTCTTTGATTCCCCTCTCCCAAACACACCTATCTACCAAATGATACCCATGCACATGCGTCAAGTGCTACAGATCTGCTTCCTGAAATATTTCACCAGTGCTGCTGGGTTTGTTTTATTTGAAAATATTTGATTGGTTTGGGTTTTGGTGGAGTTTTGTTTTGTTTTCTTTACCACGCACGGGAAAGCTGCATTTCTACCCTTCACTTTCACTAAAAACTTATTCAACCTATAACATCACACACGAGAGCAAGAAAGGCAAGTAAAAGAACCACATCTCTAAATGGTCTGAATAATCCTATTCTTAACAGGGAAAGTAAGACATCGAAACTCACACTGAAATAATGTAGCCTTTAAGCAAAGTAAGTTTTAAGTAACATGCAGTTAAAAATACTAAAATGCAAAGTTTTTAATCTGAAACAGACACCAGTGCTCACTATTTAAACCATCTCTGCTATCCTACAGTACAAGATTAAAAACACTTCCTTGAAATACAAAAAGTCCCCTATGACATCTTGTTTCAACAAGTAGAAGTGTCTTCCTGATTACATGAATGGGTGCAGGATTTGAGGAGCACAGTTCATGGAGAGGCACATTCTTGACAGGCTGTGGTAATTTATCTATATTAGATTTTGGAAGACAAAAGACAGGCTAGAAAAAGGCAGGCACACAGCGTTTAAACACCCGTTAGCAGGAAAGATAAATCCCAAATTCAACGTATTATCTTTTAGTGAGAAAAGTAATAGTGCTTGTGATTAAAATCTCTGAATGCACAGAGCTTAACAGAAAATCTTCAATAAATAAGATATTCACATTTTTGATGTTGTTACATGTACTAAAACAGCAACACTGAATTAAGACAAACTCTCAATGCTCATAAAATAATTTGTCCCTAAGCTAGACTCCTTGTTAATAAATCACCAATATTGCATCACGCAACATGAGTTAATGGAAATGTACTTACACTGTCTAACAAAATACCAGAATAACTGAATTCTTTGTAAAAAGTTTTTCAATTTTTTAAAGTGAAAATTACTTTTTACAAATCCTTTTATTACAAGGTTAAAAAATTCATTGAAGTAAGAAAAAAAAATTAATTGCACCATGCTAGTTCCAACAGAAGAAAAGCATATCCCTTACCCATTAATGATTTCATTTAAACAAATCAACTTTGATCATAAAGATCCATTTTTTTTCCTGCCCTTAACCAGATACCCAAATTAGAAAACATAACCATGCCACCAGACTGCCAATGACTTACAGTGTGGTTATGTGTATATTGCCATCTTCTGATCTCTGCAACACTATGACCCATACAGTCCGAGATTCAAATGAAAACATACCACATTTCTAGAAGAGCATAAATATTTCAAATACACTTTTATTTCCTTTTATATAAATGAATAAAATGTATCTGATTAGAACAAACCATAACGTATCGAAAGACTTTCCCTTGCAACAAGCTTATTAGCAATTGGGGTACTTCGGCAAAAACAACGAAGATGTGAAGAGATTACTAATTGGCCACCATCTCCACTCTTTTGTGCCTTCCCTTGAAAAAAGGTAAACTGATCTCAGATTTCCTCACAGAACTGTATAGAATATTAACATAAACTCTAAATTGCTAATGCACAAATGCTTCAAGCTGTAGCTGTTGATATACTAACTACCAGTTCTTCCCATTTTTCTAAGTAAACCAACACTGTATTTGTCAAAGTACAATAAAATATTTACAGACAGTATCTTGCCTAGAGCATAATTATTTTGGTTGTAATGAAACTGCTATCCTTCTCCTCACTTTCCCTAACCTGAGAAATTAAGAGGGTGAAAAGGATTTCCTCTTCCCCTTGTTCAGAGATTTTCCTTCAGGTAAGCGAATTCCATTTCTACATACAGTATATGCACACTATAAAGAAGCTATAAATATTAGGCTGCTGTTATGGCTACATTTTTACCTTCTTAAACTGTAACAGCTTGAAGGACCAGATTTATATCTGCTTGTAGGTCAGCTTTCAAAACCATTCTAATTTTGTAGTCCCTTCTTCAATACTATCAGAGAAAGTACTTGAGAAGAACAATTAGCTGGAAACACTTTTTTAACAGCAACAACGTCTAATTCTCAGCACAGCTTTTCAGCACTTCATGTCCTTGAAAGTTCAGTTCTAAACTATCCACGGCTGTGACAATTAAGCTGTGTTGAGACCACAAAACCACACCAGTAAGAACAGACATCTATAAAAATGAAGTATTGTTTTCGTTTGTGGTTCCACATTGTCTCCTGTCAAAGGATACTCCAAAGTTGCTGCTGCAGCAGCAGATATGTAATTATGATTTGGATAACGCTCCTTCAAACACACATAGAAACAAGAAGATTCCCAGCAGTAACAGATGTCAGCAGCATCTGCAATTTACTCTTTTGTGAGAGAATATGCTCTGCCACGTGACAATATACCAGAAAAAAAAAAAATAATGCTACCTTTTATTCATTAGTTCTTGTAACCACAAATGCAGAGACTTCCTGTTTCATCATGTTCTTGGAGCACGGGTAAACGTCCAGGAAGGAGGAGGAACGTCAAGAGATTTGTTTTATGGAAGATGGACGATCACATCTTTTAAAGATGTTTTAAAAAACCATCAAGTCTATGTTCCTTACTTATAAATAAAGAAAAACTGAGCTTTCACGTGCGTTAAAAGGTTTTGGGGGTTGGGTTTTGGTTCGGGGTATTTTTGGGTGCTTTTTTTGTGCGTGGTTTGTTTGGGGTTTTCTAACACATAGCAGTAGTCTACTTCTGTATGTTGGAAGATGAAAAACATTCCTCACACTTTAATGCTTTTGCTGGTATCTATATCATTAGTAAATACTTAATAAGGACCAAGAATACTATTTCTTTATTCTCTTGCATCTTCCTTCTTCAGTATTTGCTACTGTTTTGACTCTCAAAAACCTGTTGATATTGTGTCTAATGCCTGTAACACTGAATATATTCCATCTTTTGCAACCGCAGCATACATTTGTCTCAAACTTACTAAATGTCTTTTTTTTTTCCACGATTAAATGTACATTCAACAGGAAATCAAAGATGTTTTCCATAATCCTTGCCCTCTTCAGGCTACTCACCCACCACCAGGCTAGAAATCCAACTTCATACCACTGCTCTGTTTCTAATCAATGTACCCTATCTCTATTCTTTCCTCCCCAACTCGCAGCCACTTTTTATAAACCCCTTCCAGGAGTCACACAAGTAACAAATGATCTCAAACTCAACAGCCTTGCTTTGCTACTTGGGTTCTCCATAACACATCCAAAGGGACTGCATGGGAAAGGCTTGCGTTTGTGCTTTCCATAATGAACATCTACTGCTCTGTTTCCTCAGTCACTGTGTTTTGGGCTAGTCCTCCTAACCATAAGACTGGCCACGGAACAAATAAGTTTGTATGTATTAGTGGAAATGAATGACTCAATTTAGTTGCTGGAGAAAATTACAATGTTCTGAACAGACCCACAGAAAAGCAGCTAACTACTATTTTCTGCTTGGGCATGTTTTCACAAAAAGAAAGGCAGAACTACCACAAGTTATCTTTCAAAAGAAACTGCAGTAAAGCTTCAAACTTTATTTTCACTTTAAATGAAAAAGATCTACTGCAGAAAATTGAGACCTTCACCATTAAATGGAAAGCTCAGTCAAACCTCAGGAAAGGCAGATGCCAGAGATGCCTCCATTTTTCTTGTCAAAGACTAGACTAAATTTGCAGTGCTTTTTATCTCTTGCTTTACTGCATCATTCATGCTGTCTTTGATACCAGGTCCCTTCACACCTCACTGTGCTACAGCACAAATCTACACATCTCTTCTTCCTCCTGTTACTCCCTACTCACGTGCTATATCTGAAAGGGTTGTGTACGTATTAGCTTCCAGTTTTATTTGTCCTGACAAATAATTGAGTACGTTCTGGAGTAATTAAAAACATGAAGAGGAAGGCTAGTGATCCTTACGATACCTTTGTCCAAATGAATTTTGCGCCAATGACTGTGAGGGCAATCCCATCTAAAAGGGCTAAACTGTAACAGCTACAGTAGTCAGCAAATATGGGACAACCTTTGCTGGTAATATGGCATTAATAATAGCATGTTGATGCATATAATTACAAAAGCCAGAGAGCAGTATCTCTCATTGAAGGGAAGGCTCCAAAAATCCCCTCAAATTAACTGTTTAAAAAGCTTAGATCACTACTGTGCAACACTAGCAGTTTCTGCTTCCCTTTAGTAAAAAGCTTATGAGCTTTTCTTCAGTGGCAAAATCTGCTCAGGTTTAGCCCTGTCTTTCACCTTTTGTATCTGAGCAACACAAGGTGGGGACATATTTTAAGAAAGATCCATGACATTAAGGGGGTTAAATCAGTAAAGCTGAGAAGCAAGGGCTTTAAACACTTTCGTGACACTTGAGAGTAGTCCTCACACCACTGTATCAGCACAGGAGAAGCAAACTGTAGCTTCGAGCAGAGCAGCAAGGGAAGGAATTTTTCAAGCCAGCTTTACTGCCAAAGAAAATTGGTCACGTAACTACTCCACAAGCTGAAGAAAGTTTCATAATTATAAGCCTCAAACCTCAAGCTGGAGACAATACAATCATATTTTGGGTTGGGGTTTTTTTTTTTCCAAAACCCATTATACCAGCAAAAAAATCAAATTCTGCTCTGAGAACACAGCTCTTGCCAGGAGAAACTGTAGAACTGCTCCTGAAAGAGGTCTTGAAAAACCATTCTAACACTAACAAGCAACTGTGACTATAACTGCTTTAGAAATTCAACCAAATCATCACACAACACTGTCCTATGTTGAAAAGCACATCAGTTATTTGGCCTAATTATGTTCTATATTTCCTATGTCAATTACTTTTCTTAAATAAATGGCGTGGTTTCAAGCAACTGCTTACAGACAGAACAAAACGAAATCCCAACCCCACCAAACAACTCCCAATTCTTCTGAAGGGAACAACTTCATAACATCAGTTTAGCTCCTGAAAACTGCAAACTTCTAAAGAGCCACCACCCACTAAAAAAAACAACCAACAGCCTGTTTGAAAGTATACAAGTAACACCTACAATCATTGTAATAAAAACATCAGTCAGAAAGTATCACTTCAGTACGGAAAACAATGGCCTTCTTTGGTGCAACGTAGAACTGCCTTATGCCAAACTACAGGAAAACAGGTGAGGACTGTTATGAACACAGTTAAGTGTAAAATAAGATGACGGCTGAAGGCAAATAGGAGACTCACTGTAACAGGTATCAAAGGAAAATGCTAACAATAGCTGAACCGATACAACACAACAAGTATCCCTGGCAGAACCAAATACTGAATGTGGCTTTTGGTATCTGGCATGAAGCCAGGCACCACAGTGCCTGGTTACAGGATTGATGGAACCATAATATCAGCAGAAGACTGCTGTCCCTGTGATACACACAGGCCTCTTCACACAGTATTTCAGTGGGCTTCAGGACATAGAACCATGGAATGGTTTGGGTTGGAAGGGACCTCAAAGCCCATACAGTTCCAACCCTCCTGCCATGGGCAGGGACACCTCCCACTGGATCAGGGTGCTCAAAGCCCCATCCAACCTGGCCTTGAGCACCTCCAGGGATGGGGCAGCCACCACCTCATCTTCACACCTTGTCTTGGAAAATTCCACTATGCACTCATCCTTCCGTTCCTCTCCTTTTGCCCAGCCTGCAGGAGACAGGACAGTTCAGCTCCCGCTACGATAATGTGGAACACACACATGTGCCATGACCCAAGTGGGATAAGTTGCTGTCCCTCCTTCAGGTTCTCCAAAACCTGATACTAAGATACTCTCCTCTCAACTTTATATCTACACACTTCCCCTTTAAGGTTCTACCTGACACGGGATCTCTTCTGGCTCTCACCAAGCTGCAACTAGGAGAAAAAAGCTTCACAGAACAACAAACACCCATGGCATCTTCTGCCACTTCCTCAGGTAGAGCATCTCTGGCCAGCATTCACCAGCTCCTTCTTCCAAGATGGGAGAATGTAGACAAGACATAAACCAGACTCTGCTTTGTGCTCCTTTTGCCTCCCTATTTTTACATTTCTTGATCCACACTTGCTCCACCTTTTACCAGCTTTTGACTGGTTTCTCTCCATTTTCTTTTCCTGTAGCTCCTCACTCGCAAGGAGGGCTCTAAGGTTTTATTAGGAATAAATTGGTGTCTGTCCCCAAAGAGAAAGTCAACAGAAGCAGTGACTCAAAGTGGCTGCTTAAGAACAGAGCAAGCACAGGATGTGTCTCACCATGCCACACACAGTTGATCACACTCTCCATCTATGCTAGAGAGACAAGACTCTTGCTTATGTAGTAACTCCACATGGAAATCATTCAGTACCTCTTGCCATCCCTGCCAACCTCTTCCTGAGGGTTCACCTTAGATGAAACATTTCATATTTGTTACCTACAAATGTTACTCAGCAACAAACAGGAGAAAACAACCCCTGCAGACACATTCACCTGAAGTTCAAGAATGTTGAAGAGTTCAATATAAAACCCCTTAAGTTCATATGCAAATGAAATAAATTCTGCATCTGAACTCTAAACGAGCAGTTCTATAACGATGTAGGTAGAACCAAAAGAGCAAATGCAGAAAGCATGTCATAACAATAGACAAAATTTTGATAGAAATTGAAGTGTTCGTGGGTATTAGAGCAATCTGCGAAAAACTGCAGCTAATTTTCTTTTCATGGCAGTTTTGCATCTGATCATTTGCCCTCAAGACACTCATAGAAGAAAAAAGAAATCTGCTGATTAGCAAAAGAACCAGCAGACACCTCAGGAACCATCACAAAGCACCACACACTCTGAACTATTCCACTTCCCATGATGCCGCTGTAGACTTAGATTGCAAACCAAGGAAGTTTTGCAATGAGTGTAATAGCCATTAAGTTAAGATACACTATTTAGCACCTTATTTCACTCTGAAGTTCAGTTCACATAAAGAAGTACCACTAAAATGTAGATTTTTAAGCCAATGGAGAGAATCAGCTTGACGATGGAATGCCTTGTTACTGTCTATTGCTTTGGGATGTTTAACCCCTAATTCCCGAAGCTGAGGATCAGTCCTGGATCTGCAGTGCATGCAGAGTCCTGGATTTCAATGAAATCCCCCCCTCCTCATTGCACCAGTTTTCACAAGGATCAAATGTCTGAAATAAACATTGAATTTTTAAAACCCGCCCAATGTAAAATAGTCCTTGACAAGTCAATGAAAACACTCCCTCCTTCCATCCTAATGACACTTACTAGAAGGAAATACCATGGTCTTTAATACCATGGCTTGGCATGATTTTACCCATGTAATGCTTTCAATCTCTCTCACCCACTACCCTGTTTTTCAATGAGAAATCCTGATTAAATCCTCCAGGCTCTACATTTATCTATGGTTAATAAAATGTCTTGATACAGGTAATTTGCATTAAAAACTACCTCAATGCTAGACTTTAGAGCAGTTAGGTCACATTTTTCCCCAGTGCAAAGTAAGGCCAGATTATCATATGCTTAACAATTAGAATTTAAATATACAATACACAAACCTAATAGCAGTAACTGCTACAGGACAATTTCAAGCTGTCTGTCTATTATCACAGTAATCAAAACTAACACTAATTGCTATAACAACACACCTGCTGATGTATCCCAGTCCATACACCTTTAATTATGTCATTTCATGAGTGAAGATATTCTCGGCACAGATAAAATAACCATCTTTAAAGTTTCCTTCTTTGTGCCAGAATTGTAGTTTCCTTTGTTTTAATTTCTCAAAGCACCCTGCAGCTGTGGGAGTCTCTGGGTTTACAGACGAATGCCAACAGCAAATGCAGCAGGTTAACAAGTACATGTGTGCTGGAAGCAGCTTGACTTGAATGGAATAAACAAAACATTCCTGATGGCCTCTGTTTAAACGTTACACTACTATAACAAAACGATAAAAGTTAACAAGAGGCAGATGGGTAACACAACTAACATTTATCTTTACAAATCACCCAGTATATTAGATATTCATTCATCTAATGATTTGATGAAGGAGGATTTTCTATGCTTCTTGTTTTAACACCACAGGTAAGATACCTTACTGTTTCAGCATTAGCCTACCACATCTCTCAGTTCTCTTGGCCCAAAATGCTCACCAGGCTTTCTCAGTAGGAAACAGCTATGTCATGGCAAAGATTTTGCTTTCTCAGTCTGCAGGCCCATTTGTTCCTAACATACTCAGTGTATTTATACAACTCCATGATTTTTTGAAAGATTTGCTAAAATCCTCAAACCTATGGCTCAAAACTGTAGACAGATGACATCCCAATGTAAAGAAACACAAAAACTAAATTGGTTGTTTAATCTGAAGGCATAAAAATTGTGACTTCAAAAAAAACCACAAAGTAGTGAACCCAAAACAAAAACAAGGTGTTTCCACACCTTTACTGCAGGCTAAAGTGTTAAGCAACCCACGCAGTTTGCCCTCACCCTTACTACGCATATATCTAGGAATAAATACCAGGACTCATTATATCACAAGCTGGCAAGCCTTCTCTGATTACAGATGAACACTTCTGGGCAGGGAATAGCAAAGAAGAGTTTAATGAATGAGAAAAGGAATGAATGAAATAAAAACTTTGGTACATTTCTTAGTTTGAATAACAAATTGGAAAAAAGAGAATTGAAACAAAACAGAAAAGGAAAAAGCTAAACAAAAACCTCTAAAATACTGCCTGGAGGATCCACTTGGCAAGTGGAAAGAAGCAATGTTTTGCTCTATTTTTCCTCTACCTTCATATAACTCTAAAAGCTTGAAAGGCAAAGTCCAACAGCTAGGTGCTAATGTCTCACAAAAAACTTCAAGCTTTGAAGTAATTAATGATACAAACAAAGGCAGACGGAAAGGGCAGTTCAGAGTAATCATCTTTCCAAGAAGTTAGGAGGGTGAGGCCCGAGGAAACTGTTGATTTAATCTCAGAGTTCAATGCCAAGAAAAGAGACTCCTTTTTCTTGCCACTTCACCATTTAATTGCCTACAGTGCTTTCCTCCCTTTCCTCTTGCCATCTGACACTTTGGTGAATTGATTTGGCATGCAAAATAATTATAGGTAATCCAAAGGGTTAAAACCCATTGTTTTCTCCCTATGTAAACCAGCTTATCAATGGATCAGAAAACCACTAGAACTGTGACCCACAAAGGGTCTAGAAATAAAGCCTTGCTTTTCAACAGTACAAGCCACCAGATGGGCTCAGCTGTTCTGCTCAACCTTGCTGTTAGCGGACATTACTGTGCTGTGACGCTGAAGATACAGCCAGCAGGATGCCAAAGAGACAGGCTCAGCCGATCACCAGAGAGACTGCTGTCTAGCGGTGCAGAGCCCAAACACCACAGGCAGGATCTTCCTTCCAGGTCCCTGCACAGTAATGTCTACAAACGTACCTTCAAACTGCTTTATCCCATTTCTCCTGTGACACAGACTAACAGTCTCACTTTCATCTCCAATTTCCCATCTGTCTTGCACTCACCTTATTATCCAAAACACAACATGAAGGCTATGGAAAATAATCTGTCTGGTTTGTGTTTGAACAAACAAAATGGGGTCCTAATTCATGACCAGCCCTCCTCAACACTAGGATAACACAAATAAATAAAATCACACAGAAGAATGCGTACAATCCTTTTCCAACCACACTAGAAGGTGAGAAAGAAGAAAAACAGAAAATAGAAGGCTGATTTTATCTTTTAGTTTTGCATCTCCTAAGATGACACAATTCTCACTTCACTTACCTCCTCATAGCTCTACTGCTGCTTTGTCCTCTCCCCCATTCCCCAGAAGCATTTCTATCTCAAAAAGCAGGAACTGTGTATGGTAGGTTGCAATACAGCCAGAGCCCACAGCAGGAGGTCAGGCAGCCCTTGTTTTGTGCCTGCTATCCAGTCCCACCTCTGTGTCCTGCCCCACCTGCACGGGTACAACTGTCAGCATAGCTGCAGTGAACTGCATCAGGAAGCCAATTCAGGTTAAAGTCCCTCCTGCTTTCCCTTTTCTGTAGAGTTATTTTTAACCTAGATCAATCTCAAATTCGGTTCACCTTGTTGTCTCATAAATAGTTGCTCCAGCACACTGGAGAGCACAGAGGCATGAAAAAAAACCCGACAGGGGATAGGAAAAGCAGAACTACAACTGAAAGAAATGCTTCTGGAATAAACACCTTCCACTTGTAACACAGGCAAAACTTGGGAGCAGCACTGCAGGGCAGAGTCCTTGCCAAGTTCTAGCCCTAAGTTTCATAAGTCTGAGAAAAATCCCCACCGACTCAAGGTTCCCAACACTGCAAACTCCACAAGCTTAAATGACAAGCACTGATTAAAAAAGCACCCTCTGCTTGGTTCTGATGCGGAACCCACCTGCAGCCCAGCGGAGACAATATCCTTTATTAAACCAACTGCTGTACTTTAAAAACAAAAAAGCTTCTGGGCAAACAAGCCCTTTACAATGCCTAAGGTAAGGATGCAAAACATACACCATCTGACAGTCATCCGAAGGCCTTTGCAGAGCTCTGTCTGAAGGAGAGATGTGTCGGTTATGGAAGGATTTAACTGGGGAAGACTCCCTGACAGCCTCACTTGGAGCAGTGAGCAGAGCCCTCTGCTCGGCAGGGCAGCCAACAGCACTGTAACTTGTAGTGTTGTACCCGTACAGTTTTTCCAGTTACTCTTCTGTCCACATTCTGCTCCCTCTCCCAATAAGATGGTTCATATTTTCAGCACAGACAAAGCCTTAATCAAACTAAGCAACAATGTGACTGTTGCCAAAAATATGAGAAATCTGGGTATTTTGAAGATATTACTTTTGATGGTGTCACTTCTACGAATGTGGATCTATGGGTAAATGAACATACATTAAAGAAATCCAGCAACAAGGGAATGTCAAATATTCTGTCTTTAAAGCAGTCTGAGCCTGCAATAAAGGCCTAACTACAACATCTAAGTACATAAACTAATTTATCACTTGGGGGTCCTTCTGACCTTTTGTTAGCTACCAGGTGGCTATTATTCAACAGAGCAACAGCCTCTCTCTTTGCTAGGCCAAGCTGTGAATAAGCATTTCTGTTTTAATTAAAGCAGAATTTTCAGGTGGTGCATACCAGTAGCCTTGCATTGGTGATTAGAGCAAAGGGATTTTTAAGTATTTCTTCACTAATTACAACTACTTCCAATTTACAGATGACCAAGTTCCACATTGCTGAAGCCAAACTAAACTGATCAACAGTGAGATAATACAAGCCCAGAAACACAGGGAAAGAAGGTTTAAGTACATTGTTTAGAGATGTTATCCATATAATCCACTCCAGTACCACTGAAATATATATTACTCTTTATACAATACACACTATATCTGATGTTCCAAAATGTGTAAACAAGATTCCAAGAGCCATCCACTGCAAAATCAGAGAGCATAAACACAATGAGCAGAATAAAAAAAAAGACAACGGCTGTTGAACAAAGATCCCTCAGATCAAAGACACTGAAGCAAGGGTCTCTGGAAAAGTGACCGGGAGTCAGCAAGCTTAGAAGAGTAATGGACATGGAGCTTTGCACCTCTACTTCACCCATTTTAATCTAATCAAGGTCAGCAGTGACAGAGCTTTGTCTCATCCGGTCTTTACCAGGAACAAACTTGTAGTATCTCTTGGTCCTCAAGTGAGTCAATACAGCACCGAATGCACGTGAAAAATAAGACAACAATCTTAGTGCTAAGAAATGCCCCCTGACGAGGTTAAAATGTCCCAGCAAAGGAAAAATAAGCAGGCTGTATCTTCCTGTCAAGCACATTTCAAAGAAGCACTACTTACAGAATAATTAGAAGAGTTAAAAAGGGAAGAGCTGACTATAATAGGAACTCTGTCATACTGAAGATACTGTAGTGGGAATGCGCTTGAGGAGGAGGAGTGAATGAACATAAAACTCATGTAGAATATACATCACACACGCTGTAAGTGGCTATTTAAAGACCACGGAAGTCAGAGTTAGTAAAGTCATGTTAAGATTAATAAATTCCTCTTGCAGTGGAAGCTGGAGATCTGGCTACCAGGTAAGATGCATGTACAGAATTACGCTTTGAAAATCATGTACAGATTAATTCGAAACAGACATTTTAAGAGCAATTTAGCACCACATATTGGTACAGAAAAGCAGCAAGGATTGTTTGAATCCTGGCTAACACAACTGAAGGCAAACCCGTGCAGTTTCAAGATCTGTTGGAAGAAGGTAAAGTACAGAAATCCTCCAGTCACAAAGGAGTGTATGTTCTAATCCTTTTGGTGATTAAAAAGAAACAATAACAGCTACACAGGAAAAAGGCAACAACAAACAAAATATGAACTGAGATTACTATGAATTTCTAAACAAGTTCCTTGCTTTCACACATTAAATTACCTTGCATGTCTCAAGAAGCAAATAATTCAGACCCATAGAGGACGGATCCTCACGCTACCTGAAGAAAACCCCCCAAAACTTACAATGAGCTTTACAATTTGCAGGTCTGGCATTCATTCCTCTTTAGAAAATGGTCCTAGTAAAGATAAAACATTCCTGGCTCATATTAAATCAGTAACTATCCTGAAAGTAACAGATCCACTTACTCAATAGAGAAAATACTACGTGACCTTTTTTAAACTCGGAAATCTGTTTTAGTTATGTTCCTTTCACGTTGTGTGCTACTTTAACAAATGACTCCATGATTATTAACAAAGCTATCATTTTCTTACATTAATTGTGATAAGTTAAGGTAGACTTCCCGTGGCTCTTTTTTTAATGTAATTTACCACATGTTGACAATTTTAACTCACAGATTGCCAAATAAGTTCTCTCAATCGAGCAACTGAAAAAAAGCCCTAAACAACGAAGTGAATTAACAAAAGAATACTAGGATAAGGGATCAAACTTAGAAAAACTTTTAAGGCAATTGACAATCGTCTCTATGCAGATTTCAAATGAAAAATGCTTATATTATTATTATTCTAAAAGACCCTCGGAATTCAAGGGCTGCTCCTGTGGAAAACCATGAACCCATCTGAAATAGGTATAGAGTTTAAAACTAGTACAGGACCCTTAAGCTCCTCTTTATTCAGGATCACTTTTAATTTTGGTCCTCCAAATCAAAATCCACTGTGTATAAGGAGAACTTGGAACAAAAGGGCATTGAAAGAAAACACTAAACAGACTACAATGAAGCTTTCCACCTTCCCTATGTGCACACATGTTATCTTGTCCTCCCTGTTACACAAGCTGAACTCACTTTTTTGGTGGCTTGGCTTAACCAGCATTCAGATTGCATCCACCTGCCACTTCTGCCTAGAAATACTCCAAAACATTTGCTCCACTCTTCTGCTGGCATTAACATCCAACTGGTTTTATTCCTCTAGAGTGGAGGAACGAGGACTGAAAGTATTTGAACATACATGGAAAGCTAAAATAAACAAGAGGAACAGAAGGGCCACAGTTAGGTGAACAGCATTTACTGTGCTGACCACAGACAGTGAAAGAGGTCTCAAATTACACACCATGAACTAGTAAGTACAGTTATCAGTGGAAGCTGCGTTCCCCTTCATTGTTCTTTCCAGGACCTCAGCATGTCCTTGATGCACACAATACCATATGCTCCATGTGTGGATCAAGGGCATGACAGCACTTTTACAAGTCAAATTGGATAATTTTCTGTTAGCACTTGAAGTAATTTCATTTTCAATGCCCTGAGGTTTGGAATATGTGCTGCTAAGAACACTTCATACACAAAACAGGTAAACTTGCTCAACTATGCAAATAAGCATCAGAAATATTAAAGCTCCACCACAGTACATTTCTTTAGTTTCCATGTATCGTATTAATAGATTACACACCAAATTCTCCTGCCAGCAAAACACTTTATTATGTGTATAGTATTCATATACTATTGATCCTCCCTAGTAAGCGAATCCTGGTCTTTCCCAGCAGGATGTCAATGATGATCAATTCCTTCTCCTAGTTACACAAGTTGCATCATTACAGAGCCTTTTGCTGCTAAATATACTAACCAATTGAACATCTGAGCTTGACAGCTCTAGCAGCATTTAATTTTTAAACTCTAACAAAAGGAGAAGAGTTCTGAAGCAAATCCTTCTGCAACTTAAATGTCACTGTACTTGCTAAAATGAGAAAAGAATTAATTAAAATGGAAGTAAACACTGTGGTGTAGTGTTATTTAACTGCACAGACTAACAGCAATACAGCTACTATTAAGTACACAATGCAGTGTTTTGTCACCTCTCTCTTCACACATCTTTATAGGTAGAATAAAATACTACTTATCAAAAATGAATGCGCTCAGCTAAATACATAAAAAAAATAAACACACTAAACAATAATAGCCAAACACTCGTAAAATGTTCGAATCGTGAAATCTATAATAATAACAATGAGATAAGACGCAAGAACTGAAAAGCAAACCCACGCAGCAGAACAGGGTAGGTCAAGCACGGTCCCTGGTCCCCCAGCTGGAGACACCCCTGCAGATCCCTGGGAAGCCAGCGGAATGCTGTGTGGGCAGGCACCAGCTTATGCCAGTGCCGAGTTCTGCCCCAGACACCAGTAGTAAACACACAAAAAGTAAACAGATAGAAAAAAACCCCACAACCATCAAAACCTAACTTCGAGGTTTAAACTTCTTCCCATTTTAATAACCTCCATGGAATTTCCAGAAACAAAGGGCATTGTTGTAGGAACACTGAGCTTGCACAACTGGCTGCCTGCTCCGTCTTCTCTTTTATCCATCACAAACACACCCAAAGTTTTCCATTAGAAGCAAAGCAAGTTCACTTGCTAAAAATAAACTCCGAGGGTATTTTTCTTTCCGAGCAATTGAATCGGCTTTGTCTTTATTTAAAGATTATTCTGAAATACTTAAGGGGGAAAAATAAACCAACAAAAAGCTCCCTGCGCCAGCAAGCTCGGCTCAAGGCTTTTGTCTTCCATTTTGCCCCTGGATCAGGAGAGGAAGGTTTGTTTGTCCCCAGGGATGTAAACACGGCGCGGGGCTGGGGCCGTGCCCCGGGGTCACCGGGGCTGCCGTTCCCGTTCCTGACCTACATTCCCGCAGCAGCAGGAAAAGCGGCAGGAGCGCGGCCTCCCCCGCTGGCAGCGGGTGCGTCAGGGCCGGGCTGGGGCTGGCGGACACGCTGACACCTTCGCCGGGCACCGACACCCGCTGCGGGGCGGCGGCATCGCCCGGGGCGACCGACCTCGAGCGAGCCGGGGTCAGGGTTGGAGCGGCGTTCCTCACGGGCCGAGCCGGGGCCGAAGCCAACACCGGGGCTGAAGCCGGGGTCGCGCTCCCCGCAGACTGTGGCTGAAATCGCGTTCCCCGCAGGCCGAGCCTCCCCACAGACCGGGGCCGTGCTCCCCGCAGACCGAATCGGGGCTGAAGCCGGGGCCGAGCCCGGGGCTGGAATCGCGTTCCCTGCGGGCCAAGCCAGGGCTGGAACTGGAACCGCACTCCCCGGGGGCCGAACCGGGGCTGAGGCCAGGACCGCGCTCCCCGCGGGCCGGGGCCGGAGCCGAGACCAGGGCTGGAATCGCGTTGCCCGCAGGCCGCACCGGGGCTGAAGCCGGGGCCGCGCTCCCCGCACGCCGGGCCTTGCTGCCTGTTCCCCGCAGGCCTGGGCCGCGCTCCCTGCCGCCCGGGCCTCCCCACAGGCCGAACCAGGGCTGGAGCCACGCTCCCCGCAGGCTGGGCCTCCCCACAGGCCTTGGGGCCTCCTCTGGGAGCGGAGGCGGCGGATCCCCCCTTTCTCCTCCTCCCACCCCCTCCCCCCCACTCACCGCTCTCGATCTCGTTGCCCTTCTTGGCGGTGGCGGCGTTCCCCATGGCCGGGCAGGCGGCGGGCGGGCTGCGGGCGGGCAGGGCAGGGGCAGGGCTGGCTGTGCGGGGGCGGCGCGGCCCGGAGCGCTGGCCCCGCGCGGTGTCGGTGTCTCCGGCCGCCGCGGAGGAGGAGGCAAGCGCTCTGCCCCCTCCCCCACCTCGGCACTCGGCGGAAATGACGGCCGGGGCGGCGCCTCCTCCTCCTTCACTCCCCGCTACGCCGACCGCCAGGGCCGTGCGGGGCGACGGCAGACACCGCCCCGGCTGCCGCTGCCTCCTTGTCGGGGGGGGACACACCGGCTGAGGGGCTGGGGAGGGGGCGCCTCCCCAGCCGCCGCCTCAGTGGGGGGGGAGTCGCCTCAGGGGCGAGAGGAAGAGGAGTGGGGGCCGCCACCCTGGTCGCCGCCCTCCCCGCGCCCCGAAGCAGCGCCCTTTCGGGAGTGGGGAGGGCACCTTCCCGGACCCCACCACAATGGGGGGGAGCGCTCCGCCGTTTCGGGGGGGGGGGGGAAGAGGGCGCCTAGCTGCTCTGGCCCCCTCAGGGGCTGGAGATGTGGGGAGTCACCTCCACGGCCGCCGTTTCAGGCACTTCAGAGGTCGGGGATGGCCCTGCGGCCACCGCCTCAATGAGGGGGCGCCCCGGCCACCCCTCAGGAACAAGGCGTGAGGGGGGCGCTGCCACGGCCTCAGAGGCTGTGGGGAGGAGGGGGGATCAGCGCCCTGACCGCTTCAGTGGGGAAAGGTAGGGGGGCGCCGCCGCCTCGAGGGCTGAGGATGAGGGGAGGAGGCACGGCTGCCAACGCCTCCCGGGGGGGCGAAAGCCGCGATCGCCGCCTCAGGGGCGACGGTGAGCGGGGACGCTGCCCTAGTCGCCCCCTTATGAACTGGGGAGGTGGCGCCTCAGGGCAGAGGGGGACGCCCGGCCACCTCGGGGTAGGAGGGCGGGCGCCCCCCCCAGCTGCCTCACGGGCTGGAGGGGGGGGGGGGGGGGCGGTGCTCCCCGGCCACCGCATCACAGACGAGGTGGGGGCGCTTCGCCCCCAGTCCTGCGGACGGGCAGGGTCTGCGGGATCCCGGGGCGGCGGTTGCCAGCACGCAGGGCCGGGCAGGCCGCTCTGAGCCGGCTCCCCGCAACGTCCGGGCCTGGCGAGGCGGCGGGGGGGGGGGAGCCCCGAGCCCGCCCCGCTGCCCGCCCCGCCCGCGCCCAAGGTGACCCCTGCGCTGCGCACGCCCGGCGGCTCTCACAGCATCCCCGCACAGCGCTCACCCCTCAGCAACCACGGGGACACCAGCACATTTTACACTGTAAAATGTATTTACACGGCCCAACAGGACCACAGCAAAAACACCGCGGGAAGCGAGCGCTGCCAGGAAGGGTTTTCTCTCCTCCCCCCTTTTGCTGCCACTCACGGCATAAATAGCTACAGCCGCGCCGTTTTCCAGCGATATTGTGACTTTCCAGTCGATGATGGCTCTCTCTAAATGTGTGTTTACCACGTGAGACGCCTGGAGTGGTTCAGCTCTGGGAGGAAACGCTTATCAAAAGGGAAGGCTCTATTTTCTGTGCCTTGGAGTGGCGCGAGCAGAGAGCAGCAGTGCTCATCTTAGGGATCACCATCCATACCAATCCTGCCAGGAGCAAGTTGCCCAGAGAAGCAGTGGCTGCCCCATCCCTGAAGGTGTTCAAGGCCAGGTTGGATGGGGCTTGGAGCTCCCTTGTGAGAAATAGAGATCAATTTGCTGCTTAAACCAAAGAATGCAAGGAGAAAGTGGCCTCACTGTTCCAGGCACAAACCGCCCTGTTCAAGAAGGAATGAGGCACAGCATTATCTCAAGGTTACAGAGTTGTCTGCTTAATGAAATATTATGTCTTTGCCTTTGCTTTCTGTTCTTGCTCAAGATTAACAGGTGTTGTTACCCCCTTTGCTATCCTGCTTGTGTAACTGCTGAAATCTGCAAGTCAGAGAAAAAAAACATGTATAAAAGACTGCTTGAGCTACCCAAACTTTGCGAGCCTTGGGGAAGCTGCGACTTCCCGGCCGCCCAGCGCTGCATTTGCTTTCCTATCTTAAATAAACTTTTAGTAAATCAATTGAGACTTTGTCCTAATTCAACTTCAACTATAACACCCTGATCCAGTGGGAGGTGTCCCTGCCCATGGCAGGGGGTGGAACTGGATGGGCTTTGAGGTCCTTTCCAACCCAAACCATTCCATGATTCTATGATACCCAACCTCTTCTGGCAGCATTCACTCCCCAAGGCAGGATTGTTCCAGCAGCAGCTGTCCTGGCTACCAGCTTTCACAGGGGCTGCCTCAGTCCACTCCTGGACTGTTTCTCAGTGCGGAAGATGCTGTCACCACCTAACTCTGAATTTTGCTCTCTGTAAGACAGGGTTTTATCCATATACACTAATGGACACCAAAGCAGATACCTTTGGGAAGTTTCCAATCTGCTGACACTCTGCAGTGGAGCACATGGCATGAGAACACTGGGCAGAGCTCACTGGCACGTGCCTCCAGCTTCACAGTGGTACAAGCTGCGTGGATTGTCATAGAATCATAGAACAGTTTGGGTTGGAACAGACCATGAAGTTCATCCAGTTCCAACACCCCTGCAGTGAGCAGGGACATCTTCAACTCAGTCAGGTTGCTCAAAGCCCTATACAGCCTGACCTTGAACACCTCCAGGGATGGGGCAGCCACCACCTCTCTGGGCGACCCATGCCAGTGTTTCACCACCTTCAGCCTAAAAAATTTCTTCCTAATAGCTAGTCTAAAACTCTCCTCTTTTAGCGTAAAACCATTGCCCCTTGTTCTATTGCTACAGGCCCTGCTAAAAAGTTTTTCCCCATCTTTCTTCTGAGCCCCCTTTAAGGATTAAAAGGCTGCAATAAGGTTTCCTCAGTCTCGTCTTCTGCAGGCTGAAGAACCCCAACTCTTACTATCCAGTGGCAAAGTTTTGAGAACATTTATCTGCATTATCTTGATATTTTGTAGGTTGAAGTTCTACCAATGAATGCTTCAGTTGAGGGACTTTCTCTTGATTTTCACCTTTTCCCTTGCATTATCCTTATATGTGGGATACTGCTTGCTTCAGAGGAGTACCTGTATCTTTGTGATTAAATAAGTAGTGTTTCTGGAAGGTAGATCTTCATTGCTTTGAAGATCAGAAACAAGACTTGGACATGGTGAGGAAATAAACTACAAACCATTGGGGGCAGTGAAGATGCTGCTATTGAAGAAGCATGGCATTTCTGCATTCTTTACAGACTTACCCGGAGATTCAGGGAGTTATCAGTAATTCACTCTGCCAGGGAGGGGCGTGTGGATTGCAATGGCCAGGCCTGCACCAAGAGGAGAGGTTAAGCTTGGGAATAGAAAAAGGTACTTTTGCCGTCGACCATCTTGACTCCTCAAACAATGACACAAAAAAAGAAACCTGGGATGCTGTAGTATTTAAATAAATGTCTGAAGATCATGTCACAGCTAGGTAAGGATGTTACACCAGTTTTAAACACTTTCTCTGCTTCAGCCATCATAAGTTTCATTTTGGCCAGATTGAATCTGAGTCAGCTGATTTGCATCCAGGTGCTGACAGGCATTTTGATACCCTTGAGCAGACAGCAGCAGCAGCACTAACAAATGAGATACGCTGCAGCATCTTTAGCATATTCTTGGCATTACAGCTCAGCCCTTCACTAGCAAATTATGCTGCGTAGGCTCCATATGTGAGGAACGACCAAGGTTCAGTAGCCATTACTGCCCTTTGGGATTTGTTGGACAAGGATCAGCATGTACTCCAGCAAAACCCTACGTACACACAGAGCACAGCGTATGTATGTGCAGCAGTGCATGACACTGCTTCTCACATAAGCACGTGTTCTGCATACCCATGCAGCACGGATGTATTTCCATAAACGCTTCTACTAAACCACTCTTATAACCAAAACCATAAGAAATGTAAGTCCACTATGTGGTGAATGAATCACTTCCATAATCCTAGCATTACCTATCTAAGCAAGGATAACGCAAGTTAGGCTGGACATTTGCATTCCTGTTCACACCGCTTACACAGCTTACAGAATTACGGAATGGTTTCGGTTGGAAAAGATCTTTAAGATCATCAAGTCCAACCACCGATCCAGCTCTGCTAAATCCACCATTAGACCATGTCCCCAGGTACAACATCTACTCATCTTTTAAACCCCTCCAGAGATGGCGACTCAGCCACCTCCCTGGGCAGCCTCTTCCAATGCATGACAACCCTTTCAGATTACTTTATATTAACAAGTTCATATTCATTAATTAATTGCAGAACATATGAATGTGGTATAGATTATATATTGTGCATATATTTAGCATTCAGAGCATCAACTCTTATTCTAGCCCTAATTTTCTGTTTGCCTTAATTTTCCTATTTAAAATCCTTTGGTTTTCTTATATAAAATCCTTTGATGCTGAAATGCCTCATATCACTGCTCATACCAAAGGAATTTGTCTTCTTTGTTTCAACACAATCGGTTAAAAAATGAAATCATGCAAGTATGAAAAATAATCTGTTTGGATTTGTTAGAATATTTCAGTAATGGCACAATCTAAAAAAATTCAAATTTCATTTGTTTTGCTAATCTGTATGAGATTTTTAAAAAATAGCTCTACTCTAATAAAGGCAGCTCAGCACTTTTAGAACTATACACACTTAATGGTGTAGTTTCAGTGACTCACAGCAGGTTTTAATCCATTTTCCTACATGGTTTTTGGGAGTTATCAATTAGAAATATCCTAGCAAGACCAATCTTTTTCTCTGTTAAAACCCAGCGCTCTGTAGCAGATGGATAGTTCCCTGATGAAGCTTGCATATTCCACTCTGCATAGACCCAGAACTAAAAACAAGAGGGTCATTTCAGGACAGAAAAGATAAATTTCTGCCAGATCAAAGGCTCTCACGTGCTTTTAATGGAAATCACTCTTTCATACGGTAATAACTTCTGGTGCCACATATCATTTCACTCCATAATCATTCCAATTTCTAGACAAGAAAGCGGCATTTCTGTGGTTGTTTTCAATACGCACTTGAAACAAGTCACTGAATTTAAATCATTAGGCACCTTAATTTTCCCTCCTCGCATTTAAGGTGTGCCTGTGTTGCAAGTGATTGGCAGATATAGCTGGATGGTTTTGCCCATCCGTACTGGTAATTCTTACCCTGAGGATGCTCCAGTTAGGAATATACCTGCCTTAGCTCTAATTCTCTTTACAGAGCCAGCCTACCTTGCCACTGCGGCAGTGCCTGTGAATTGCATGGTCTGAATACTGGATTTGACTGCTGTTCCCTAAATCCCACATTCCTGCATATCTGAATACCCCTGGCAGCCTCTTTCTCTCCTCCTAAACAGGCTGATATATTTGGCATTTAACTCTTTGTTTTCCTTGCAGGTTGTTCCAGACTACTGGCACATTTCCTGCTCTCAGCTAACCCCTGCTCTGCCAGCGTGGGATGTTTTTCTAGCAGGCTGCTAACGTGCCAAGAAGCATATGTGTCTCTTGGTGAATATGGAAGCTATTTTCCACATTTTACAGCTTCTGACACAGAAACAGGAATATTCATCACTGCAGCATAATTTCAGACCTGCCAAGAATATATCAATTCTGTCACGTCGAAGTGCTAAGGGAAAGGAGGAAAGCTGGAGCACGGCAGTTCTCCCTGCTCCCTGCACTCACTATACAGAGAGCGATGAAGCGTGTCCTTCTGCAGGTAAGGCCAAATCCACTGATGCCCGTTCGTTCCTATTGAGGACCCATCCTCACAGAGAGCAGCGAATGGTCTTATATTGTGTTTTCACAGTATCTGAGATTATCAGCACCTGAAATTACAGTGAAACCAGAGCAACTTGGCCAAGAACTTGCTCTGCCACATCTCCTGCAAAATGCTTTTTGATGCCCTCCAACTGTGAATCCAGAAGGAAACTAGAGCCTCAGACAAGCATCCTGCACGCTGTGACCGATACAGTTTTGAGGGACGTTTTGGCTTAAAGAGGAAGGAATTCTTAATTGAAGGTAACTTAGGCTTCACCACTGCCACCCTTCCCATCTTGGCATTAGGTGTTTCCCAAGATAACCTCTGGTCAAAGAACCCATGTACACACAGAAGCAAAGGGTTTAATATATTCCCTTACTGATTTTTAACTACACTTATTTCACCACAAACTTCTCAAGAGCCATAAAGTTGCAAGATGGGGGGTTTTCTGATGTTTTAAACATAGTTGAATCCATGATAGATTGCTCAGCCTAAGGAAAGCAAGGTGTTTCATCATAGAATCATGGAATGGTTTAGGTTGGACGGGACCTCAAAACCCATCCAGTTCCAACCCCCTGCTGTGGGCAGGGACACCTCCCACTGGATCAGGGGGCTCCAAGCCCCATCCAACCTGGCCTGGAACCCCTCCAGGGATGGGGCAGCCGCCACTTCTCTGGGCAACCTGGGACAGGACCTCCCCACCCTCACAATGAAGAATTTCTTCCTAATGTCAAATCTAAGTCTACATCTACTTGATTGTGGACAAAAATTGAGAAGAGAAAAAGCAACAAAAATTCAGTTGCACACTTTGTTCTTGTATTTTTAGCACTTCAGCCACGTATTTGTGTTGATGCACGTGAACTACAGAAGGAGTGAAACTTAAAATTGATGGTATAGCTGTCTGACATCAGATTCTAGTCTAGTCACACAGATACAAACAAAAATACTACTTGTGTAGTCAAAGTTGTTAAAATGCACAGCTGTTTAAAAAACTATATGGTATAATAAACCACTTTCAAGGTAGGTGACTTCATTATCTGCATGCTTATTGTAATCAAGAGGTGATCACATATTGATGTTCTCTATATTGAGATTCTGAATCACTTACATTTTACAGACTAAAGAAAATCAAAAAGCAAAAATAGTGGTGTGTTTTAATTTCTCTTTTTAGGTCTTTTCTACAGAGATCTCAAAGTTAATTACAGCTGGTAATTTAAGGTAGACTAAGCTGTATTAAATGCCTCAGTATATATTTTTCTTCAGAATTAAAAGTGACCCTGATTCAGTTGAGCCTAACTCACTTTGGAATTGAAATAGACTATGTTAAATGAAGGTCATTTTAATTCTAAGAGAGTTCACACATGCAGCTCTCCAGGCTTTTGTACCCACTCTGCCCCCAATACAATAGGAGTGATGAGGACTGGTAGCCTCATGTCCAAATCTCAGCCTCACTGTATTCTGCTCAAATGTGTGTCCTGTAAATTGTGTGCCACTGTCACATAATGCTATATTGGGTACAGAAATCTGGCTAAAAAGCTTTTAATTGTATAATTAGCTCTTCAGCTGTAATACATTTAGTAGTGCCGTCTAGAAATAGAAAAATGGTCTAAGATGCTTTTCCTGCTTTATTATTTGTATCTAGTAGCATATTTTTAAATTAGAAACAAAATCACTTTCCCAAACCTGGAATTTTATCCATTTATTTTTCTACAACTGTTGATTTTCTCTCAGGGTTGCATCACGGTTCCTAGAAACACCAGGAGTTGTGCACATAGGACTGTTTGAAGGTAATGCATCTCATTTGTTCTCATGGTTATTATTTTTACAGCACATACCACCTTCTTCTGCAAGTGCCTTTTGTTCTTAAGGCAGAGGTCAGCGACGTGCGGGTTGTTCACAGTTCAAACCCCTGGCACTTGCAGTCAAATTAATGCAAGTTTTTGTTTAACACTGAGCGTTATTGGTGGTGTTATTCCTTGCTTATGATTTCATGCTCTGCATGCTTTTCTGCCTCTAATATCTATGTCTTTTGGTATTTTCAGCTCTTGGTCATATCTAAGGTGTCAGAGTACTGTAAAGTCGAACACTTATTTAAATATCTTGTCAGATTCTGAATTGCCTCACCTGGAGTCTGCTTCTCCCAGGACTCGTATTTCTGCATTATTTCCTCCTTTTTCTGTTAAAAACCAGTGGCTTTCTAAAATCGGAAGCTTTTTTTTTTTTTTTAATCTCCAAATTTCCATTAGATCTTACCCCAAGGCAGGCTAATTCCATGCTCTGTCATAACACCTGTAACAGGCACAATTGTCTCCCCAGTCTTATAAACTACTGTGTGATGGCTGCCCCATCCCTGGAGGTGTTCAAGGCCAGGTTGGTTGGGGCTTGGAGCTCCTGATCCAGTGGGAGGTGTCCCTGCCCATGGCAGGGGGTGGAATTGGGTGGGCTTTGAGGTTCCTTCCAACTCAAACCATTCATTCTGTGATTCTATGAAAATACTTAATAATCTTCAGATTCAAAGCATTTAATTTTCATATGCTTCATTTTTTATTTAGAATGCAACACTCCTCAATTTTTTGTAACAGCTTCGTGAATACCCTCCTTTGCTTGGATTGCTGAAAACTTGTTAAATACGCCAAATGCATCAGCACTTGCTATTTTCAGAAGGAAAACCTCCTTCTGGTTGACTGGCTTTTAAATAACACTTAACTGCTTCCATAGCAAATACTGAGCCCTGTTTTTTGCAGCTTGGCTAATCTCTACATCAGAGAAACAGCAATAACGCGAATAAGTTGTCCGGTTTGCTCTTAAATTTCTCAGTGGGCTTTTAAAGACCAAGAAACCACAGCTTTTGCTGCATCATTGCTTTTTTTCTCTGCTCATTAGATCACAGTAGTAACAGAACTAGAATGGTTTCTCGTGTAAAACTGCATCTTCTGAAATTTGTAATAACTGTCACATGGCAGGAAGGGTGCACAGACTGCCCTCGCTTGCCAAACACTTTAGAAAAACATTGTTTGTTCACCAATGTTGTGACCCTTATGGATTCTAAACTGTGTAGAAGTCCTGTAATATTTGAGAACTTCAGCATTCTAATGAAGGGGCTTTCAAAGACAACCAAGTGATTGTGCGGCCTCACCAGCGCTGAATACGGGTGTGTTGCTATAGGCACTAACAAGCAGCATTGAAGTGTTCTTGCCTTCTCTTCCAGGAGTTTCTGGTACTTGCAGAGTCTGAGCCTTTAAATGCTCTGTTTTTTTCTTACTGTCTTTCTTTTTATTGCTGGTGCCATGAATGAGGAGTCATTCCATGCTCAGAGTGTTACAGCAGATGTTCTTTAATCATGTGTGTCTGCAGTGCCTTTTCCTCACACTTACAAGCCAGAAAGCTCAGCCTCTAAAGGAACATTTACACCAGTAACCATTCATTCTGAGAAATAATAAGCAAAGAAAATTACAGTATTATAGTCATAGATGTGAATCTATTGGGGAAAAATACCCCAATATACAAGAAACAAACAGTAAAAGCCACTTTGCGTGTGAAAAAAACAGCCAAGAAACCAACTTAGAAAGCTTATTTAATATTTGTAGATCTATTTTTGCATTGTATTTGACTGACAAAGCTAGAAGGAGAAATATCTGCAGTGCAAGCCAAGAAGAATGCATTAATCCTCAGCAACACGAAGATGAAGTGGCTGTTTCAAGTGGTTATAATGCAAATGTCATTGTAAAAGCTTTTTTCCTCTCAACTCAGAATCTGAGAAGCAATTGGCAGAACGTGCTTTGATATTAGTAGATGTTCTGCTTGTTTGATAGATGCGTGACTGATCCACCAAGAGAGAGGAATTGAATGTTTTCAAACAGGTTTTTAAATCTTTGACTTCCACTTGCATTCAGTTCAAGCCAGATATTCTTTAAACTCAGTTTCACATCTGAGATGTTGAGCTCATTTTCTAAGAATAGTTGAAATAAATATAGTGCTTCCAGTGAAAAGTTTAATTTTTTTTTTAACCCAAGTGATAAAATGGTAACCATGTGAAATGCTGCTTTGGCACAGGAACGGGTAAGACAGGGCTTTTTAATTGCTTTTAGCTATTACCATTTTAATCATCACATTGACATGAAAGCACTCCATTCACTCAACTTTGTGCAAAGGGCAGATCATTCCCAGGAATCTATTCCAATAAATATCCATATATAAAAATTGCTCTCAAGCATTTCTCATTTCCAATGCTGTAATTCATAGAATCATGGAATGGTTTGGGTTGGAAGGGACCTCAAAGTCCATCCAGTGCCACCCCCTGCCATAGGCAGAGACACCTCCTAGTGGATCAGGGGTCTTAAAGCCACAGCTTCTCTGGGCACACTTGTGCCAGAGCCTCACCAAAACATAAAGAAGTGCAGTGAGGGAGATGCCAGCGGAAGGCCTGTGTTGTCTATTGGCTATCGTATCGAAAAGGAATTGGAACAGAAGGCTTATGGTTAGCTTAGACCTGTGCCAGGGCCTCCTCGCCCTCATAGCAGATTCCTTCCAATTAATTTCTGGTAAAGATAATCAATCAAGGTCTCTACTAGAGGACACAGAAGCTGACCCTGTTACAGATAATGTCTACACTTCTTCATGTTATGGCGAGGTGCAAAATTTTAACTCGGAGATGATGGGATTTTATGTGCAGATTGCTTGAGGTGGCTTCTTTTTTTTGTCCTTTGATAGCTCTCCTCAGAAATCTTCCCTTCTGCCTACTTTATTTTTATCACAATGAATTTATCCTCTGATTTAAGAATAATTTTCTTTTGTTCCCCCTAGTTTTACTTCTTTATATTGCTAAAAAAAAAGTGTTCACAAAGCTAATGAAATCCAGCAGCGCGCTTTGGTGGGGTTTAGCATCCCTTCCTTCATCCAGAGAATTGGGATGTTAGATCTTATTTTCACTCATGGGGTTGAACATAAAGACATGATCATGTGTACATCAGCGGGGGCCCTACCTGATCATTACTGAAAGTCACAATTGAGTTTTCTGATCCCTTGAAAACAGAAACTCGGAAGCAAAGGCCATAAAAGCCATTGCTAAGAAGTCTTGAATGATATTCTGCTTTCTTCATACTCAATTGAAGTTTTGCCTTCAGTAGCATCAGGGTGTTATCTGGGTGGGATTTCTATTTTCACAGCTGTTACTTCTCATAAAGTATCTTAAAGAAAAATCTTGCTTACATGTTGTCTTTCATTTCTGCTGTAACATTCCCTCAATTTATTGCAGAGACAAGAGTATAATTAGCCATATCCAGTCCCTCAAGGTTAGTGTAGGATGGTGCATTGAATAGGCCAAAAAGACATGTTAGAAATGGTTCTCCTGGATAAATAACTTATTCCTATAATTTCTTGGGAATGATAAATGCAGGTTACATTGTTCTCCTTCTGTTAAAAGCACTTTCCTTACGGAGGATAGAGGAGGGATATTTCCTCTCTAGCCCCTATTTGTTTGAAGGGGCAGTGAAATTGTTCCTATAATGATGTATGAGATTCTGTACGTGCTGGTCAACAGCGGCTGAACGTTAGCCAGCCCAGGTGGCCCACGTGGCCAATCAGGCCAAAAGCATCCTGGCTTGTATCGCAAACAGTCTGGCCAGCAAGAGTAGCGAAGTGGTGTTCTCCCTGTACTAGAGGGATACTAAGGGACTGGAGAGTGCTGAGGAGGGGAACGGAGCTCGGGAAGTGGCTGGAACCCAGGAGTTGCTGAAGGACATAAAAATAAAATCATCATTACTCAATAATGTCATCACAATCACTTCTTGAACATAAAAATCCCGTGAGATCATAAGAAAATTTAAATTATGCTTGTATTATCGATTATATCCACAAAAATACAATCCGTAATCTGAAATGAAACCAAAAATCACGTGTGTAAAGAGCAATCATAGCAGTCTTTTGTTTCTTTGCCACAAGTAGTTGTGAAGAAGCTGAAGGATCCTCCTGTGTGTTTTTCCACAGGCAGGACGCTCTGCAGAGTTCCTTTACTTTTTGTGATATTTGAGGCGATAGCACAGGCCAGGCCACTTTAAACCTCTCTGGTTTATCTGGTTGCTTAGGACAACCCCTGTAAACACCAGCAGAACAACTTGTGGTCCTCAAGGAGCTGAGGCCTTGAGGAAAAACTGGGTCAATTTGGGACAGATAGTTGCTGCACAAGGAGTTATCTGCTTCTGTGGAGACTCTTTCTGCACGTTTCTTCTGGGGTGCTTCACACTTTCATGGTCTGTTTTAATTTGTGATATATGGTAAAAATAAACATGTTTTCTAGCAGCAGCGTTTTATCCTGTTTTCTATATTGCTTTCTCTTGTGACATAGATATTTACTGATTAAATATTTATATATAATGAAAGGAGAATATGAGAAAGAGGACTTCAACTATACAAAAGTGACAACTCTGATTATAATTTTATTTTGAGGGTGTGTTTTTATTGTGCCAAAAATACAGCCTTCCAGTACTTAAAGGGGGCAATAAAGAAAGCTGGGGAGGGGCTTCTTATCAGGGAGCACAGTGATAGGATGAGGTGGAATGGCTTTAAACTGAAAGAGGGGAGATTGAGATGAGATTTTAGGGAGAAATGTTTTGCTGTGAGGGTGGAGAGGCCCTGGCCCAGGTTGCCCAGAGCAGCGGTGGCTGCCCCATCCCTGGAGGGGTTTCAAGGCCAGGTTGGATGGGGCTTGGAGCCCTCTGATCCAGTGGAGGTCCCATGGCAGGGGGTGGGACTGGATGGGCTTTGAGGTCCCTTCTGACCCAAACCATTCCATGATGACATAATTCTATCATTTTATGAACAAGTTAACTTTGACCTCTATTTTATATCTGAAATATCTAAGATTAAAATCTCCATTTAGGGCTTGTTAACATTGTAGCTCTACGACTTGTACTTTATATAAAAATGTGCCTCTTAAACTTTAGTTGTGAAAAACTCATGGCATGATGTCATCTTATTTCATGTATAAAACCTGTGGGTTTGTGATTAAATGATGAAAAATGTCTGAAGGTATAACTTTATTAGGCTGAATCTGACATATTAATAAAGTTATTTGGAACTTCTAGTTGAATCCCGTGAACCTCACTCCTCTGTTCATTTTTCTGAGAGAGAAAATGAATTTAAAGTAATTCTCATTTATATAATCCAAATTCATATAATCTTAAGTCTTATATATCTTCCAAATGACAGCAAAGTAACCAGAAAATGTAACTGAGTCAAAACAGGGTTAACACCAACCAATTAAATTGAATGTGAACTGAAATCTCATGTAACTGCAGATGGAAATGGGAATGACAAAATCACATCAAGTCTTCATGGACCTCCTGATTCTGGTGTACTTTTTATCAAACATGAAGTTGCACTCAGTGATTTCACTTCTACCAACTTCATTGCAATAGACTTTTAGTCCAGCATGGGAGCGGGATTAGCACGGGAGCTGGAGAGCAGCAAACCCATAATCTGCCACTGCTCTGGATCATCACCTGAAACACTCTTATTTTTAATTACAAGCACAGTTCTTCAGAGAAGTTAGGGTTGTTATTATTATGCTCTCCTTTCTACATTTGTATCCTATTCCTTACCTTAAAGATGGACAAAATCACCTTCAGGACATGGGCTATATTTGGCATGGAATTCCACGTTAAACTCAACGAGATTAGTTCATAGTCTGCCCAAGTCCTCAGTCCACACACTTTGGTTTTATAATCTCTGATAATAGTTTCTGTTGGCAAACACTACACAATAAAGACAAATTTTCAGTCTCTAAAAATGATAACACAAGAGCAAATAGACATTTTTCAGCCTGTAGAAAGTACTAGTTATGTCATGATATTCTTAGTTGTCCTGCAAGTTAACCCATATATTGTTTATCTTTTTCTAGAACCAGAAATTCCTGTTGTAAATAGCAAACAAGATTTGATTGAAAGAGTTGGGTAAACAAAACTCTACTGCCAAACAGGGAAGTTCTTTCTATAGTCTGAATTCAATTTCATGTACCTGTCCAGACAAATCTTGATTACATTCATAGGAGACACAGTACAAAAATTCTTTGTGAAAGATAAACACAAAATGAAAAAATTTCACAATCCATACTGCAAAACGTCAAAGAGAAAAGACCCCAAGCCCATGTTTTCCCAAGTGCTGTTATAGCAGGGCACTGAAGGTAATAATAAGCCTTAATGGCCCTGACCAGCCTCACCTGGAGCCTCCTCTGCACCTATTGGATCAGCAGCTCTATTTAGGTTCAGCCCTGAGTTTGTGGCTCTTTTTAGAGCTGTGGTGGTGCTGGTGATCTTCTACGCAGTCACATCCTGGTCCCCAGTGTGTGGGATGGCTTCCTTGCTTAATGTCAGCCCTGCCTCATCAGTATGGACCTGCTCATTGATTGCTGGACTTTATCCTTGCCTTTAGAGTGATTTCCTGACCTGACCTTGGATCTCCTCACCGTGCTAATGCTTTATGGGCTCCTGGTTGGATCTGTCCACCATCTCCAGGTCAGTCTTCCTTACCTTGCTTTGGTACAGCTGGGCTGGTCATTGTGGCTGTGGGATTTCTGTTGACTTATGTTCTCTCAGCAAGCAGCCCTACTCTTGCTGCCTCCTGTTGTGTGGCATCTTTGTAATACAAATCTGAACTCCTAAGGGTTCATTTAATTTGCTGAAGACTTGGACTGCTGTCCATTGCCCCAATCCAGTGAGAATTTCATTCCAACACCTTCGTATGTTCTGTGTTTCTTGTGTGCACAGCTGTCCCATCTAAATAGATCCTGTGTAACTCAGTGCTATATGGCACAAACTCAGTTTTGGTAGGATTTACTATGTATTGCAACAACTGTGATTTTAGTTCTAGACTAAACTGCTCCTATAAATGCAAATAGCAGGTCCTTGTCCCCACTGCAATAACTTCCACTTTCTCTCTGCAGAAATATGCTAGCAATTCTTGAGTGGATGAGAAGTGATGTGTGCTGACTTTGAGCAGCCCACGTTGCCAGGCTAACAGACACTCCAGGAACCTGAATAGTGTTGTAGAGGTACCTGAGCATCTGACCCTACATGTAAACCAATAAGCCCTGATAGCTCAGGATTCAGTACACGTAATTAGATGTTTGTGCCTTATGCAGTTCATCATATAGTATTGGTGTTAAGAAGGTCTTTCTATCATTAATGAAATTTTTCTATTTGGCTGCCCTAGAGAGGTCAATATTGGTTATAGTATTATCTCACTATGCTGGGTTTTTCTCAAACACCTGCCTAGTAATGAAATTACTCTGAATGTGGAAGTATTTAATTTTCAGTGTACCATGTAGTACAGATACATCTATTGTGCCTTTCTAAAGAAAACAAAGTATTATTTATTTTTCAGATATGAAAAATTTGAAGCATGTGTACTAGGGCTGTTTAAAAGAAATGTAGGACATGTAGATGTGGTGCTTAGGGACATGGCTTGGTGGTGGTCATGTTGGGTTTTCAGTTGTACTTGATGATTTTAAAGGTCTTTTCCAATCTAAATGATTCTGTGATTCTATAGTCCTGTCATTGTCATTAAAGTGTTTGTCACCATTGCAAAATTAATTCACAGTTGCATAAAAGTAAAATGCTTTCTCTGACAACCTAAAACCGGTTATCCATGCAGCTGGAAAATGCTTTGATAAAAAAAGGTCCAGATAAAGAGGCTCTTGTATCACCCTGGGTTTTCTGAGACGTTTGCGTGTAGAAGCAGTGAGAAACCAACCTAATTCAGTGCTTTAATGATGCATATTAATGAATCCAAACTTCAGAATAATATAATTTAAAAAAATGTTTTCCTGTGAAGTTGGGGAGGCCCTGGCCCAGGGTGCCCAGAGCAGTGGTGGCTGCCCCATCCCTGGAGGGGTTCAAGGCCAGGTTGGATGGGGCTTGGAGCCCCCTGACCCCGTGGGAGGTGTCCCTGCCCATGGCAAGGGATTGGAACTGGATGATCTTTAAGGTCCTTTCGAACCCAAACCATTCAATGATTTTGTCATAGTCTGTATACAGTTTTGTTCTATTTAAGTGAAGATTAACTCTTCAATAGTCCTTTCCATGTGAAAAATGTTTATTTTCTGTAATATGAAGTTATCTGTAGTTTATCTAATGTGCAGACTTGTATCTAGAACTAAAATTTTTGGACATAGATTTACTAGTTTACTCTAGGAATACTCTGCAGAACACAAATTCTGAGGATATGGCACAAAAGAATTTATTTTAAACTGTATTTATTAAGAAACATCACAAAGCTATAAATTCATCTATATTAAATGTTTTAACTTTTGTAAAACAGTTTGACATGTAACTTACTGAGCACATGAATTGCATAATGAAATGCTGGAAATACTCTTTCTCAACCTTGAGCATATTTCAGATCACTACCTCCTGTGTGTATTTTGACAATGTACTTATCTGATGGGCACAAAGTCATTGCTGACATGAAACTGAACCAACAGAATTGGAATATGAATCTGTATACGTTTCCTTAGTGGAGATGTATAATATTTACCTGATAGGAATGTTGTCAGACTAGTTCTTGTACGATTTTGTCAAGTGAATAGAAGCTTTGCTTATGACAAAGATATACTAATCTGTCCAAACAAATTCAAATATTATATGCAAAAGGATTTAATTCTTTTTCTCCCAGCCCAAGTTTAAATGAACAAAACACCAGGAGACCCTCATAATGAAAAGTGCGGACTTTTCTGTCATTTGAATTAACATCTTCAAAAGATTGGAGCTTCTTTAGGTCATAAAGCTGAGATACCAATTATCTTCCTTAAAAATTGTTATAGTGGTTGTAATACAATATAACACACAATACCTGTCACATTGCAATACATCAAACTAAGGAACTGATCGCTTTTGATTTCAATAAACCCATATGAAACCATTTCCAGTTACGAATGGTAACGTATGGATTGAACAGATGCTGAGAACTGTCATATTATGAAAGAACATATTAACTACATGAGAAAACAGCACAACTTTATTGTGGCAGAAATCTCTCTCATTCCCATTTTTCTTCTTGGTGATTCCTGACCATATTGCTTAAAGAATGGTTAAATTCCAATGTCCATTGGCAAAGGAGAAGCTGCTCACACCCCTCTACTGGGGCCTGCAAGCCAGCAATAGTGTAGGTAGCCCTCAGTCACCCTGTACAATCTTAGCCCAATTTATACATATTTATTAAAAGTGGGTTTTATTTCCTGGATGACTACACTTCCTAAGTTATTTCTTAGTGGCCTGGAGTCTACTTAACAAAAAGAAATGCCTCTCCAAACTGCTGAAGTTCTGGGACTCCCTTTTTCTTAAACAAGGGCAGACAACAGATGGGAACTTGAAGAGATTATTTGAAAAAGAACCTCCAAGCTTTGATTACTAAACAGATAAACCACTCCAAAATGATATTTTTGTGTGGTTAAAAATAGATGCACTCGTGTCTTAGATGCTCCAAACCATGCCTGAACCAAAAGGGCCCCATTAAGCTTGAGTGTAATTGACTGTGGTCTATGGACACCCTTGGTGTTATGGTATCTGCTTACATCAGTACTGAATTTCACCTGGAGCATGTTTGGAGTGATTAGGACTATAAAAAATTATTGTATATGAAAAGCTACGTTATGTCAATACCTTATTGCTACAGCTTGTAAATTCACATTGATCTGTATAATAAAAGATGTTTACAGCAGCAATGAACTCAATCAAGCACATGCTTGCTGATATATCAAAAAATAACGAGCCATCTTGCTGGGCATTTGATTTCCAGGAGATAATCCCAGACAGTGCTTTGAAGATTAGAGATAGGAGATAAGAAGCTGTGACAGGCTGGCAGTATCTGCCTGAAATGCCATCCCCTGTTAGCAGGTGTTGGTACTGCTGGGAAGCTGCTGCGTGCATTTTGCGAACATGCCGAGCAGATGGCTTATTACAAAAGAAATGGGTGCTGCTTTTTGAAGCAAAAAATATAGTCAGGCTGATAGAGAGAATCCTGAGGGGATGGGAGCTCAACCTTGTTTCTTCATTGGTGATGTTTTCTAGGCAGTCGCTAGGAAAGGGTAGCACAGACTGTTTGGACCTGTTTTTACAGTGAGAGGGGAGAATATGTCTGTTTAGAAAAACAATTAACTACTTGGTAAATATATTGCAAGATGCATGTTGTGTAAACAGAAGGAAACTTGGAATAGCAGAGATTCATGTTATATAGGTACATGCTGATCCTGTTTCAAAGTCTTTGAACTTCCCGATTGTTAGTTCTAATGTTTTGAAATTCCATCTTTTTGGCATTCCCCAGCACAAATAATTGCTTGAAGACACAACCTGTTTCAAAAACGGGCAAAATGTAACTTCAAGTTTTCTGGACCACATCTGCCTGTGCGTCCAACTGCAGCTCTGGAGGCTGATGGCAGAGTGGGGAGGAGAAACAGGTTTGCATTTCCAAGCCTATGTTGTGCCTTTGTTCAAAGACCACTATAATTTAAAGAATTTAATTGTAATTTCTTCAAATTATGAAGTAGCTATTTACTGACTTCGAGATGGATTACAGATATGTGGCGTTACAGAATTCATAATTATTCAGGGAGTACATTAGTAATAACAGGAACAGTGAAATAGGAATAATGCTCAAATAAAATAATCAACTGAAAGATAGGATTCATGTGATTGCCCCCATCATTCTCCTACTCTAACAGTTAGAAGTCATAAAGGTACCCATGGTGCCTGGGTGGGAAACCAAGAGAAAAACTAAGAAAATTCATAGAACTATGTAGATTCCTGAGAAAGCACATTCTTCCTTATCCTTAGTTTTGTTTTGCCTAAGTTTGTAAAAAATTTTAAAACAATGTTCATGCTATAAAATGGATTTTTATTGCTAGTTCTATTTACAATAATTATCTAGGCACATCTGTTCTCTCAAGTGCATCAATAGTCAATATTTAAACTAGCTCAATATTAAAAATAAAACTCTATTTAATGCTCCTAATCAAGCATCTGTGCATTTAATACCCTGTTGTGGTTTGTTACTACATTTGTTAGCTCTAATGTTTCGCCATGGAGGTAATGAGTCCCATCTACTGTCAGAGTGATTTGAAATGCAGATCACATTAAAAAGAGTAAATCGGATCTGCTTCTGGGAAACAACAACTAAAAGCACATTCTGGAAGAGATTAATGCCTCCTGCCTCCCAGGAATGGAGATGAGAGAAAGCATTTGTCCTGCCAGGCTGTGGTTTTTGCTGGGAGGCTGTCATAGGTTGCAATTTCCCAGCTGAGAGCAGCATCCCTTTGTACCTTCCCTCTTTGAGAAAGGGGGAGCGTTAGGGGCACCTCAGAAGTGAGGCTGCTAGAAAAAGCCCACAGAGCAGGGCACAGCCAAGCTCCAGGTTTGCCTGTCAAGTATAAAGCAACAGCTGGGTTCAGTCTCTTATCATAAGCTCTCATTTGTGATTTGCTGCTCTTCCCACTGTGTAACACCACTCACCGAGCGGATAGGTGCACCTCAGCCTTTGGGGTGTGGAGACCTGATCCAGGGTACAGAACACAGACACACAGCTAAAAGCAGGCAGGATCTGCTGTAGGCCTGGAGCAAGCTTTGACCTGGAGATAACACACAATGCACGTGAGCCCTGTAAATGGTTTCCTCTGCAGGCAGTGGCAGCATTCCAAGTCACTGAGAAAGAAAATCAAACCTTTTCCTACGAGCATCCTGTAATGCAGCCTTCTCACAGCTGTAAGGAAAATAAAGCAAGCTTAGATCCCATTGCCTCTGCAATGAGAGTTCTTTCATTAAAATTTACATCTGTTGCTTACCTACACAAACAAGCATGTGGATTTCTCTGAGATTATGTTTGTGGGCAGAAATCATACTTCTGTGGCTTTTTCTTGACAGGCCTGACAAGGGCTTGAGGGGTAAATAAAAATTTCTGCATCTTGGTAAAAACCGCAATGTAAACTGTAATCAAACCCAATGAAAAATATCAGGGCTGTAAAAGTAATTTCTTCTACTTTCCAAGCTACAAATCTATATAACATAGGAGAAAATCCCTAAAGGATTTTTTGTGTGCATTTCTGTCCTTAACAATCATTCAAGTATTTGCAAGAAGTCTACAACGTGTTCCTATTAAAATACCAGTTTATCTTGCATGATGTTAGAAAATACAATGGTGATCATGTTATAATTAAGTTCTCAATCAAGGTGCTTCACATTGTTTAACATTGTCAGCTTTCAAAGAATCATGGAATGGTTTGGGTCAGAAGGGACTTTAAAGCCCATTCAGTTCCAGCCCCCTGCCATGGGCAGGGACACCTCCCACTGGAGGGCCTCAAAGTCCCATCCAACTCGGACACCTTGAGCACCTCCAGGGATGGGGCAGCCATGACCTTCTCTGTTCCAGTTCTTTCTGACCAAGAAAAAGAAAGCTTTAAACTAAGCCTACTGAATATGTCTAACTGTCCTAGAAAGGTGGAAAGATTGTTATAGCCAAGAGGCTGTGCAGGAAAGGTCAGACTGAAATGAACTTTAAAGGTGTGTAGGAGTGAGGAATGTGAGGTGTAAGAATGTAATAGTGTGAATAATGTATGTTAATTGATAAAACAGAAGAACCCCCAAATATCAGCAACCAGAATAAGTCAGTATTAAGATTATGGCTTGTTCCACAGCAAACATAAATCAGCCTAAATCCAATGCCATGTGATTTCCCCTGCTGGTGAATCTGGCTCCTAGCCTTAATAAACAGAGGATAGTGTGTAATCTACTGAGATAGTGGATTAAATTTCAGTTGGGCTTTTATTTATTCTCTTCAAAAGAGATTTTTTTAAAAAGTTTTTTATGCTTCTGATGACATTCTTTAAAAATCTTTGACAAATATTTCTGTATTTTTTAAGCTTTAATACATCTGAGCAGGTCGTGTGCATTATGCTGGGATGTGAAGTATTCCAGGGAAAGAGTGAAATGCCTTTTTCTGAGAGGCAAGCAGCAGTTATGCACACAGGAGGAGAAACGTTCATTCTAAACCAAACGGGAAGGGGAAAGAATGGTTTGGAAAAGCATGTAAATCAGTGCAGCCCCTGGATTCCAGCAGGTGCCGACAGGACCTGCCAAAGAGGCAGCATTCCTGCAGGGAAATCATAGAATTGCTTGTTTGGAAAATACCTTTGAGATCATTGTGTCCAACCATACATATTTTTTTGTGTTTGTGATAGCACTCAAGATGATCTGGTCCATGACCTTTCCTGGCACTGAGGTCAGACTGACAGGCCTGGAGTTCCCCAGATCTTCCTGCTGACTCTTCTTGTAAATCGGCGTAACATTTGCCAACCTCCAGTCAAGTGGCAGTTCCCCAGTGAGCCAGGACTGGTGGGAGATGAAGGGTTTGGCGAGGACCCCTGCTAGCTCCCTTAATACCCTTGGGTGGATTCCACCCAGCCCCATAGACTTGCATAGATCTAACTGGCTGAGTAGATAGAGGTGATTCTCCCCCTCTACTCTGGTGAGACCCCACCTGGAGACCTGTGTCCAGATCTGGAATCCCCAGCATAAGAAGGATGGGTCCAGAGAAGGCCACAGAAGTGATCCAAGGGCTGGAGCTCCTCTGCTATGAGGACAGGCTGGGAGAGTTGGGGTTGTTCAGCCTGGAGAAGGGAAGGCTCTGGGGAGACCTCAGAGCAGCCTCCCAGTACTGAAAGGGGCTCCAGGAAAGCTGGAGGTGGTACTTTTCTCAAGGGCCTGGAGTGACAGGTTGAAGGGGAATGGCTTTAAATTGGAAGGGGGAAGATTTAGATCAGACATTAGGAAGAAATTCTCTGTGAAAAGAATTCTTAACTTTACATGAAAGAACTGAAAATGTGACTTTGGATCTTAAGCCATGGCACATATGACAAAACCTCTCAAAAAGGGGAGATTGAGATGAGATTTGAGGCAGAAATGTTTTGCTGTGAGGGTGGGGAGGCCCTGGCCCAGGGTGCCCAGAGCAGTGGTGGCTGCCCCATCCCTGGAGGGGTTCAAGGTCAGGTTGTATGGGGCTTGGAGCCCCCTGATCCAGTGGGAGGTGTCCCTGCCCATGGCAGGGGGTGGCACTGGGTTTGAGGTCCCTTCCAGCCCAAAGCATTCTGTGATTCCATGATTCCAACCGTTTGCTCTGGGACCACTGGAGCTTTGTTCCGCTCTCCCTCCCTTTCTCCTGGCTCAGGAAGCTGGGGACCCAGGGGATCCGGAGGGCAGCTATGGTACTGATATGGCCCAGCCTTTCCACCCTCCCCGTCGCTGCCACCACAAAGTCCTGCGGCCGCTCCCCCCTCCCCGTCAGCGCCGCTCCTCGGGCCGCTCCCACTGCCGATGCCGGGGGGGGGGGGGGAGAAACACGCCGAACCCCGGCCTTTAGCACCGCCCGCCGCGCTGTCGCACCCCCCCACTCCTCCCCTCGCCCCACCTGTGTAGGCGGGCCCGGCCTCCCCCGCCCCGCCTGGTCCTGCCGCCTGCCCGCGCGCTTTTCCCCCTCCCACGCGGGGAATGGTTTGTCCCAGCCGTACCTTCGTGCTCCTCCCCCCGCTCGTGCCGGCGCGGGTGCTGCTGCCGGGAGAGCCCCGCGCTCCCACTGGGAAAACCGGGGTGCCCGAGGGCCCTGTCACCCCCGCGGGTAACGGTGAGAGGGCCGAGGGGCTGCTCGCCCTCTGCGCCCGCGCTTGGGGGGGGACGGGCCGCGGGGAGGGGCGGCGTGATTCAGCATCGCCGGGAGCGGGGCTGGGTGGGGGCGGGACCCGCATCGGGGGTCCGCGGGGTTCTGCCCCGCTCCTGGTAGAGGTGGTGTCGGTGGAGCCGAGCCCTGGTACCAGTCCCTGGGCCGCGGTGCCCGCGGAGCTCAGACCGGTCCTGCGGGATGTGATGAAGCGGTGCCCGCGGACCTCAGCCCCGGTTCAGCGGCCGCGGGGTGCGGGACCCTCCTGGAGGTGCCCGCGGGGCTCGTCCTCGGGCCCGGTCCCACGGGCTACGATGTCTGTAGGGTTCGTCCTGCGGCCGCAGAGAAACGGTGCCCGTGGGGCTCGGCTCCGGTCCTGTGGGTGCGAGAAGCGGGTCCTGCCTCGAGGTGCCCGCGGAGATCGGCCTCGGTCCCGCGGGCTGCGGTGCCCGCGGAGCTCATCCCCGTCCCGCAGCCTCGGAGAAAGCGGTGCTCGCAAAGCTTAGCCGTGGTCCCGCGGGCTGCCGAGCAGCGGTGTCCGGCAGAGCTGAGCCCTGGTACCGGTGCCCGCGGGGTGCGGAGAACCGGTACACCCGGAGCTCAGCCCCGGTCCGGCGGAGAAGCCGTGCCCGCGGAACTCAGCCCCGGTCCCGCGGGCTGCAGTGTCCGCAGAGGCAGCCGCGGGGCTCAGCCCGGTCGTGGGGGATGCGATGCTCTCGGCAAGTTCCCTGGATGACCCGGGCAGCCCGCGGTGCTGGAGGGGAGGAGAACGGGCTGCGGGCCGGTAACGGCCTCGGGTTGCACCAGGGGAGGTTTTAGACTGGATAGGAGGGAACATTGCATCACCTAACGGGTTGCCCAGCACTGGCACAGGCTGCGCGGGGAGGCGGAGGAGTCCCCATCCCTGGAGGTGTTTAAAAGAGATGTAGATGTGGTGCTCAGGGACGGGGCTTAGTGGTGAACTTGGCTGTGCTGGGGTTATGGTTGGACTCGATGACCTTAAAGGTCTTTTCCAACCTAAGCGATTCTGTGATTCGGTGCGTGTCACACTGTGAGGAATAAGGAACAAGGAGGCATCGCTGGATTAAAGGTATTAATTTGCTTTCCCGCTCCAAATTTTGCGTGCAAAGCCCATCGTCGGTGTAGGTCGCATCACCTTTACGGCCTGGTCTCCCTGGAGCCAGCTGAAGTTAAAATGAGACCGTCTGCAAGCGGTGGTACCCGGCAGAGGCTGAAATGTAGAGCAAGTTAAATCTCTGGAGATGGAAGCCAAATATCATCCCGTGCTTCCTGCGCCTGGTCAGAAGTCTGTGATCTGTGGGGTCTTTTTTTTTGATTTCTGTTACTGAAACCACACGTTATCGTACGCAAAAGGGAAAGGTGGTACATGCTGGAATTTGAAGATGGTGCTGAACTCTGTGAACCGTCTTAAGGTCTCAGTATCGATCCCGTCTGTGCCTTTCTTAGGTATTTGTAGTTTGAGGACCAAAAGTATATTTTATTCTTTCTCAAAACCACCTGCAAACCAACCAACCAACCCCCCACCTGATTCAGGATAATTTTCTGCCTAAATGCTTCATTAATTTTATGTACCATAGTGTTATTTAAATAATATCTGGAGAAATCCTGCTGGTTATTTTCACACTTGGAAGAGTAGAAGCACTTTTTGGGGTGGGAATTGGTTGTCCTGATTCTACAGAGTATCTCAAAATATACAATAACTTGGCATCAGTAGGAGCTTTTGTCCCTGTACCAGGATGCAGTTTTTAATAGAAACATGAAATGTGTCAATGCTACTTAGAATAAAAATTGATAGAAGCAGTTATTGTGCCAGGGGTTTTCCTACTTGATGAGTAAATATAGTATCTACATTGATATATGAAAGCATTAGTTTTGAAGCCAGATTCTCTGTAGACAAATGATACAGAAATTATATGAGCTATTTCATACAGAAAATGGAATTTCTTCTATAAGGAAATATGGTGGGTTTATCTGTAAGTATCATCAATATATATAAATATGGGCCAAATATATATATATATATGCAAGCAATATATATAAAATATGCAAGAAAGTATAGAAAAATGTTTGTCAGTGACCCCTTTCTAAATTTCTGATGGTTTGGATACATTTCATATACTTCCAAAAGGATCTGCCCACCAGTTTGGAAGTGTTGGACGAGTTGGTAGAGGCTATGAGATCAGGCCTGTCGGCAGTTATTAGGAAATTATTCCAGTAACCTAGCAATCATTTTAGTAATGAGGCTCAGCTTTGCAGTCAGGTAAAGGTTTGTTCACATGTTCTTCCAAAGCGAATAGCGTTAAATAGGCAGTGTAGGTAAAGTTGTGGACAAGTCTGGGAGTCAACAAGCAGTTGGACCTTAAACCATCTTGAAATCTTCTGTAAAGTTAAAATTTTTAAGATCTTGACATTACTGGATGTTAATAATGAAAGCTGTAAATATATTTTTGAATGTGAAAAGTGGCAGACTAAGGCTGTCTGCTGAATGTGCTCTCTGAATTGTCAGCATCAGGAAAGACTGAAATGTGATTTCTTGATTTAAGTCTCCATCTGTGGATATTTAGTATAAGTTCTGAAGATCTCTGTAGAGGGTACATATGGCGAATGAGTCATTTCTGGAACTTCCATGTTTTCTGATATTCTGGGGTTTTTTCTTCCCCATGTATTTTTTCATTTAAAAGGTACTTGCAGATATTGCATACGAATCGAGAAGACATTAATTTAAGAATGGAAATCCTTAGAAAAGGAAGTGATATCTTAACATCTGAAATAATAAATTGATAACATTTCTCATGTTACCTTGCATCTAATCTTTTAAAGCTTCTGTCTTAAAAAATGAGGATGACAATGCATTACAAGATAATTTTTTGGTATATGAGTTACTAACTTTTTTATGCTCTAATTTTATCATTGTAGCAACAACTTATTGAGACCAACAATGCTTGTTTCTTATAAGTTTCTGCAAGCCTTCAGAAAATGTGTTATTACTGCCTTGGAGTGTTGTGGCTTTTGGGCCAATCCTAAATCATAAGGACACTGAATTGTACTAAATTTTATCGGTCCCTGAAGAAAAAGATAAATGCTTGTCGGTCTTGATGACATATTTCCATCATCCAGAGTTGACATAGTGACTCTGTAATGATAGGAGGAGTGAGGGAACAGTTCTATTCTCCTTTGAAAGGTTAAGGCAGCAACGGGAGCTTTTCCAGCAATGCTGAATCAGACTTTCACTGTAGTGTTTCAAAACATGTGTTTCATTTTTTGGATGAAGCTTCCATAGTTTGGTATCATATATTGAGCCATTTTGTTATCACTGTTTTGATGAGAAAGAGAGAGGAGGCCATGAAGATGATCTGAGGGCTGGAGCATCTCTGCTATGAGAACAGGCTGAGTTGGATTTGTTCAGCCTGGAGGAGAGAATACTGTGGGGAGACCTCAGAGCAGCCTCCCAGTGCTGAAAGGGCTCCAGGAAAGCTGGGGAGGGGCTCTTGGTCAGGGAGTGCAGGGACAGGACAAGGGGGAATCGTTTAAAAGCTGAAAGAGGGGAGATTGACATGAGATCTGAGGAAGAAATGTTTTGCTGTGAGGGTGGGGAGGCCCTGGCCCAGGTTGCCCAGAGCAGTGGTGGGGTTCCAGGCCAGGTTGGATGGGGCTTGGAGCCCCCGATCCAGTGGGAGGTGTCCCTGCCCATGGCAGGGGGTGGCACTGGATGGGCTTTGAGGTTCCTTCTGACCCAAACCATTCTCTGATCTTGTGCTTCTAGAGTCTGTACAAAGAGAATGGCTGTTGAAGTACCACAACACAGGTATTGGAGGATATCAGCTGGATTTTGGTTTCCCTTGTGAACTTTAGCCACAGATTCACTTTTATTTTCTGCGAGCCTAGGAAGTTTATTGGGGCCGTTTGACTTCTGGCAGTGGGATTCAAATGGCCCCTGTGAAGCACTAGAGCTCTATTAATGCTTCTCTAAAACCCTGCCAGAATGGAACTTTGCAGCTGCTCCTTTTGCAGACATTACATTGGTTTACTGGAACCTATGAGCCTTTTTAACATTAATATTTAAAATACTAATGTGTTTTAAATTTAGAAAGGAAATCATTGATGTATGCTACACTGATGGGTAAGAGAATCATCTGTAATTGAGAATGGACACAGGAGAAAAACGTTGTGGCATACTGAAACAGTCAGTCTTTGCTGGATATTACAGCAAATCTTCCTGTTCCACAGTAGCACCCTCTTGCAGCCAGAACCTGTTTCAGACCAGGAGGTTACATAGTGCCTTGGTCTACTGGATACTCTTCTTTGTGGTGGTGGATGCAGGAACCTGCAAGTTCTCTAGGGCTTAAAAGCTTAGCTTTTTGCTTCTTCCATGTGTTCTTCCTTGCCTTCTCTCTTAAATGTTCATACAGCTTTACAAAATAGTTTTAAAATACAACCACATTAATTTATACTCATTTATTGACATTTTTGCTCTTGGCTTGAATACACCAGGAAGCAAGCTCTAACAGAGTAGAATGAATGTTTGGATTTGTGTTTTAAAGGACTAAATAAAGCAGGCAAGATGGTTCTTGCCTCCAGTATCAGTTTTAATCCAAATACAGATCTCTCAAATTAAGACCAATGTATATAGTTACAATAGTCTTTTCCTGATGTTAAAAATATAAGTTCAAATAGCTTAGAATGTTAAAAATACAGGTATTCATTTAAAAAATACCTTTACTTCAAAGGCAAGAGTTAAGAATTTTTTCGATGAGCATTCCTCTCCAGGGACACAGAAACAGTACTGCTTTATGGAGAGCCCAAAGTAACAACAATGATGAAAGAAACACAAAAGGAAACCACCTTGTGATTCAGGACTCACTTTTCACTTTCTTTTCTGTGCTAAGTGGCACACCAGTTCCCACTTAGGCTTGTATTTGGTTTTGGAAGCTTTCCAGGTTGAAGTCTAATTCTCACCTTAGCTCCGTTTCTGCTAATTGTTAGAAAAATTGGCTGCCTAGAAGGATGGAAGTGCCTTTGCTGTGGTTCCGATAGCCCTTCTGGCCAGCAGTAGCACTCAGTCCCTCTGAAGAAGAAAGATTAAATCTGCTTTTCGTATATAACAAATGCTACAGAAAGAATTGAGCGGGGCGTGGGCTTCACAGTTAGACAACGCAATGTGTTGACAAGTTTATTTTCATCCTTGCTTAGTAGCAAAACGCTAAATATATTCTTCTTTGGTTACATTAAAGTATGTTTCCTTCCAACTTTGTCCTTGAGTTGACATGTGTTTGTTTTATTTTTAGCTCTTGAAAACCAGCACAGTAATATCCCTATAGGGTGCAGTGGAAGCATTGGAGAATGAGAAAATCAAATCAGATTGCTTAATACCGAATTAATGCGGGAGAAGAGGCAAAGATCTCGTGTTTATGGACACACAAAAGAGTGGCCTGGCAGTGCAGAAGGTTGTGAGATTTGATGGGTGAATTGCTGTTATTGACATGCTCAGAATGGACTTCTCTTGAAAAATATAGATTAGTCTGCATTTTCTTTGCTTTTTGTGGGCGATTGACATGTGTTTGGTGTTCATTGAACATGAAATTCCTGTGAATTTGTTATATTGTTTTATCCTTTCAAGCTTACCTTGATGGAGTTGGGGGGGGGGGTGGGAGAAATGTGCTAAAACACTTGATATGAATTATTGATAGAAGAGATCTGAAAGATGTGCAATTTATTCACCCAGGAAAAACCACTCTATTTTATTAGATTTTACTCCATGTGGCTTTTTGGAGCTATCCTAAATTTTTATCTTTATGTCAACCTGAAGTCTTTGAAGGACTAAATTACTAGTGAGCATTAACAATTAGGCATTAGTTTGAATAAAAGATTTTTTTTTTGACTAAAAATGAACAAGAGTGATGTGAGAATGTGGCTTTGGCACATTTTGTACCATTTTGAAAAAAGAAGCATTTGCTGAAAAGAATGTTTCTGAGGATGGAGAGGATATTCACTAAGTAAAATAAAGCCTTACTGTATGATAAGACAGGAATCAGTGCTGGTTTGGACTGTTAGATATTCAGTAGAGTTGGGAATCTTGTGGGATATTGAGCAGCATCCTCAAGTGAGGAAATTGAAGAAAACTAAGGCAATAATACAGAATTACATTGCAAAATCTGGATGCCAGTTGAGAAATGATGGTGTTAATGACCCCAAGTAGGTGCTTAAAAAAGCCCATATATTACTTTCCTCGGTTGCCTCAAGGTAGGAAGAGAAAAGGAAAGGACATTGTAGCCCTTCTGCCAAAAGCAACACTCAGGAATCCAAGCATACATAGGGAGCTGATCTTTCGTATTTTCTGGAGGAAATGAAATAAAATTTATGAGAAATGAAAATAAAAAATATTACATATTCTAGTAAGTAGGTGTTAGGGCATGCCTGGTGCAGGTAGGCAGCACGCCATTGAGTTTCATTGATAAAGAAGAAATACCTCTTGACAGCTGCGGGACGTGTGTGGATAAAGCTGTTCCAGCTATTTGAGGATGATAGATTAATGGTCCAGTTCAGGCTGAGACTCTGCAACAGCTGGATGTAAGCAAATTAGAACCAGGACAGTATGAGGAGCCAAGGGGAAGTCATCTGTGGGAAGAGACTTCAGGAGAAATGTCCGGATTTCACTGCCAATTCTGTGCTTCCACAGGAAATTGCGTTTCAATTGGATGCACTGAATTTCCTCCTATCGTTTCCTACTGATTCCAAGTCCTTGAATTAATCTCTTTTTTGGTTTTGGAAGATATTCCTGTCCAATCGTGGCCCAAGAAGAGGCCTTAAGCCTTGGTGAGTTGGGTTTGTTTTCTGTTTGGTTGTTTTCTGTTTATTTGAATCAGAGTGGGACTTTAGGCTGAGTAACTTGGATAGGATTCATCTCTCCAATGTTGATACCTCTGCAGTCCAGGTACCTGCAGCTGCCTCCGGTGACCTTATGTGGGCTGGCTGTGATGGCAGCCCAGAGAAATCAGCTCAAAATCTACATAGAATCATAAGGTTGGAAGAGACCTCTGAGATCGAGTCCAACCATGCCTGTCTCCCTACTAAACCCTGTCCCTAAGGAACGCGTCTACCTGTCTTTTGAACACCTCCAGGGATGGTGACTCCACCCCCTCCCTGGGCAGCCGTTCCAGTGTACCTGTAGTTACATTGTAGGTACCTACATTTATACAGATGAATCCTCCCTTGTGTCTTTATATTTAAGGAATAAATATGATTGCGATGTCATCTGTAGGATTTCATTGTAGGATTTCTGTTGGTTTGTGTGAAAGGGAGAACCGTTATTTCTCATAAACTGGGGAAAATGGCAACAAACTGGTAGAGTGATGGAGTTCTCGGAGCGTTATTTCTTTGTACTTATGGTACAAATAAGCCCATTTGTTTGATTTTTCTACTTCACTGAATGCGCAAGCAAGAGGGATGTGCTCTGTGGTTCAGAGAGAACATCTGCTCTTACAGTTCCTAAACTAAAGGACTGAGTAAGTAAGATGAAACATCTGTTATGTGCGTGGGAGCCTTTGCACGTTTGACTCCCAGCTTCGTCCTACCTGTCTGTGATTCCTGAAGGATGGCACTGCAGTTAGCAGGAATACAGCCACCTCCTGGGAATATACCCTGGCTCTCCACAGTGCAGGTGTGGCAGTAGCAGTGAGGTCCGTCTTGTCCAACACATGCAACGGGTCTGGCTGCTGTAAAACAAATGAAATGGGACAGGGTGCAGGCTGAGAGAGTTGGGGTGCTCCAGCCTGGAGAAGAGAAGGCTGCGGGGAGACCTTAGAGCAGCCTCCCAGGACTGAAAGGGGCTCCAGGAAAGCTGGGGAGGGGCTCTGGATCAGGGGGTGCAGGGACAGGGTGAGGGGGAACGGTTTTGAGCTGAGAGAGGGGAGATTGAGATGAGATCTTGGGGAGAAATGTTTTGCAGTGAGGGTGGGGAGGCCCTGGCCCAGGGTGCCCAGAGCAGTGGTGGCTGCCCCATCCCTGGAGGTGTTCCAGGCCAGGTTGGATGGGGCTTGGAGCCCCCTGATCCAGTGGGAGGGGTCCCTGCTCCTGGATGGGCTTTAAGGTCCCTTCCAACCCAAACCGCTCCATGATTCCATGATTTCCCCTTTTTTTTTGGTTTTTTTTTTTGGTTTTTTTTCTGTGGGGAGAAATAAACCACGAACAAAAGAATTTTCCATACCTTTTATTGTCAGATGGCCTCTGTGGTCCAGTTCACCCCTACCTAAACGTACCGAACTGTCAGATTAGAGCAGTCTTTCCTTAATGAAGAGTAATAAAACAAACAAAAGACATTTTGTGAAATGATGTCAGAGAACAATTTCTCACAGATATAAATTGACATTGTAAAAGAAAACAACCAAATTTAAGAAACTGGAATAGTTTCAGAATACCACAGGAAGTTACCCTAGGAAAGGGAGTAACATTTCTCTTTCCATCACTTCACTTATTTGGTTTAAAATTTGCAATACAGAGTTGCAGTCCTGGCCTCAGTGAAACCAAATAGGTTTGATTTCAAAACCTGAATCTCAGCGGTCGAAGGCTGGAAGAGAATCATAACCATTTTTCTTATAGCAATTTATGAACTATTAATTATCTTTAGCTTACTTTTCCGCTACCATTTTATCTTATTGTGGTCTTGACCTCTCAATTGTACATTCGGAGAAATCATTGTTCTGGCTACAGTGCCTCATGTCTCTTCTGTAACTCCTTCCCAGGCACTGAGTCATATTCTGTTTTTAGGTTTCTCTTCTCTTTAACTTATTGTTATGACTAAATCCTTCAGCCTTTCTTCCCACGGCTCTTGCCACATTCTAAAGTGGGAAATAACACATTCTTTTCTTGTAACATGTACCATGCCTTTCTCTTTTTACCCAAAACAGAGGGAGAAAATACTTAGAAAGGGTTAAAAAAAGAGATCTAAAAAGTGCTAGGGATAGGCTAAAGGGGAAGGAGCTGCTGCAGCAGCGTCTTTCCCTGGGGTACCAGCCCTGCCTGAAACTGTATCAGCTGTCAATTATTGATGAAAAAATCTGTTTCCAGAGGGCTGACTCTTCAGAGAGTTTCAGCACTGCAACACTAACAGTAAGTGAGTTCATTTTGCTATTTCTCCTGCAGAATTATTTTAAATCTCTTTCCGTAACAGTGGGAGGTCCTGGTATAGCTGTTTATTCTGCAGTATGTAATCTTGTCAGTTAAAACCATGATAAATAGACATTTTGCACTCTCATCAGTGATTTGTATGCAGAAGACTTTGGTATATTATCCTACCACACGCTGCTAAGTTGTGTTTGTTTCTTTTTTCCCTATTGCTCGCTATTACAGACTGTGTTGATTGAAATACATTGCCTTCAGTTTGAATGCTTATGCATTCCTTCTACATATATTTTGAAATCTTTTTCCAGGATTCTTGTGCCCTTGCTCCATTATTTTGCTCTTTCTCATCCATCCTTGAGCTCAGTTTATCTTTCCTTATAATAGAGAACTAGATCCCAGACTGTCTTCCGAATACAGTAAATCTTGATCCATTAGCTAGACAAACCATGCCGCTGGAGAAGAGCACAAAGCTTTTTCTCTGGCAATATAGGTATATATCTCTTGTTTCTGAACCTGTGAATCCTACAGGAAATATGGAGCCCTGCCTTTGGACAGCCAAGCAGTTCTACAAGTGGTGCTTGAAGCTTGTAATCTTTGTCAAGAAAGAGAGAAATTCAGAGGCAACTCAGTTATTTTTAGCTGTAATCTCTACTGTGATGAAGGTTTGATTTAAATGGACTGTGATTTTGACCCAGATGAGACACAGGCTGTTACCAATGATTCTGTGTCTTAATTATATTCCTGAATTGTGCCACCAGCAGGGCTGTTCTGGAACTGAAAGACTGTGAGATGAAGTTCTTAAAAGTCAGTAGAAATGTCCATCTTCACTCACTGGCTACAGAGGAGATCCTGTTACCTGTGGCTTGATCTCATTTTCACTGTAGACTTGAGACAAATTTTGTAGTTTTGGGTATATTTCTTCCAAATGATAGAACTGAGAAATTTCCTGGAGAAAAGCTCACTCTTCCTTCAAGCAATCAAAGGAGCATGAAAATTGGAAAGAAGTTTCAAATTAGGAAGTAATATTCAGAATTCTGAATATTATTTCTGAATATATGAACCAACTCTAAATCCTAGTTTTTTCTGTCTTCCTTTCTGTCTGGATTATCAGTGGTTGTCGTTTTCATTCTCATTTGTACTAAGATTTTCCTTTAAACATTTACAGAAAGATTTATTCTTCTGCTTCACATGTCTGTTGTAACTTTTCCATACCTTTGTATTTATAAATGCGTTTGGCTTATTTTGGTGCATTTCTTTTTTTCCTTATCTGTGGTTATCAGGTAAATGTAATACTACCTCACTACAAAACATTCTTCTGTGTAACAAAGGGTGGGACATGTCTGAGAGTCAGAAGCACAAACCAATAAACATCAGAATTTTCAGCCTAAGATTATATGATGCTAAGAAGTCGTCTGTGGATCAGTTCTCAGTCATGGTTTATTTTGGGTGCTGGTGGTGTGTGTTGACGTACTGCAATAAGAAATGAATTTATTTGTTTCATTTCAATATTTGAAAGCCAGTTAACTTTGCAGCTGGCAGGTATTTGACTACGTAAGTTTATGCCTTTTTGCTTCATTAAGAATGCATCTTTAAAAAAAGTAAGATTAAAGCAATGAAAAATTGAATTGAGCCCTGCAAAAAGAATTGAACACCCCACTGCTCTGGTCTCTGCCTGAGGACTTCTGTTTCAGTGCATTTCTCGAGCGTAGCTCTTAACCAACACACAATGACTTTTTATTTTTAAAGAAAAGCGAATGCACACTCCAGAGCCAACTGCTTTGAAGTGTTGCTTTTTGGGAGTTGCCTGAGATGGATGAGGAGAGGACTAACTGTGATATTGTTCCAAACTTGGCACCGTGCTGCCGCTGTGATTAAAGTTGTGAAGGCGAGTAGGCACGCTTGGGGCAGTTATCTCCTCAGCTTTTGGAGTTATTTTAAACTACTTTAAAAGCTACAGTGCCAGTGTCACTATGGTCTCTGGCTCGGAGGCAATGCGTGATTACTCAGTAAATAAGCTGTTCAATACTACAGGGTTGTGTCAGTTGTGCTGTAGTTATCATTCAGAAGGTACCTTATTCTGATCATATGAGTTCAACCCCATCCCCCAAAATTACTTTTTGGTAGGCTATTTTTATGTGTTCTTTTAAACAAAAATGAAAACTAGAGTGTGTAAAGTCTGATGTGCTTCAGTTTTCTTTCTTGTTTTAGGTATTCAAAGTGTTCAGTTTCAGGTCAATACTTAAGGGGTGTTATTTTCTAGGCTTTCTGACTGCATGCTGTATCTTTCTACAAGTGAGCAGTCTATACATAAACCATCCCTAGAGCAGGATACTGGAGTCCTGTCTCATTACTGATGAGGATAGTGACATCCCCTACAATGGCTAAAAATAGCGTGACACAGGGGTTGGAGCCAATCCAGCCTTTTAAAGGCATTTTTATAAATCGGGTCAATTCCAGTTAGGGGAGCTCCTGAGGCCTCTCATCCTTCGGAAGCTGCTGATTGTCTTCTGTTTTCATTTGCAAAACTATTTTCACATGGGTGGTGCCCTGTTGAGCCCCCAGTACTAAGCTGTGGGGAGGAAAGCAGGGTTTTGCTGAAATGTTTTGTAGCTGCTGGAGTTTCTGGCTGGCTTTATCAGCTCTCTGTGAAAAATTACTAATGCTAAGTCTCGCTTGTAGTAATCTTAGTGATACTGTAGGCCAACTGTGAATTTCTTTTTTACAGAGTAAAAGCGTACAGCACAGTCATTAAAATATTAGAGGTCCACCAACCCTCATACAAGCATATGAGTGGAGCTAAACAAATTGATCCATAATTGGAAGTGTCGGTATAACACGGTAAACAATGGAGTGACCACATAAGAGCACCTTTCGTACAATCATAGGAACACAGAATGGAATGGGTTGGGTTGGAAGGGCTCTCAAAGCCCATCCAGTGCCACCCCCTGCCATGGGCAGGGACACCTCCCACTGGGTCAGGGGGCTCCAAGCCTCATCCAACCTGGCCTTGAACACCTCCAGGGATGGGGCAGCCACCACTGCTCTGGGCAACCTGGGACAGGACCTCACCACCATGGTTTTCCATGCTCATCTAAATTGCCCCTATTTCTTGTACTTCGCTGGTCAAGAAGACTTTGAGTAGGTATTTCTTGTGAGTGCACTTTGTAGCTTATTGCAGGCCTAATTTTTGTTTAACATTTACACATCAGGTGTTGAAACTGCAGTCTAATGTCTACCTGTTTATATTTTAGGCAGCTGTGGGAGTGTCGTCCTTGTTGCTAAACTAGAGAACGTTGATATATGGCAGAACGTGAATCAGGATGGTTTAATTCCCAGACAGAGTCATGGTGGGCCGTGTGTGATGGCTGCATCCACATTAGAGATGCTGAAATAGATCTGTGAATCCCAGGCCTGTAAAATAGGAGATGAACAGGGCAGAGTTCACGTGGGTCTCTTGCAATACACAGATCTGCAGAAATTATTTTAATCATAGTTGTGTTCTTGTGTTGCGGAACGTGGAGGTATTTTCACACCAAGCCGTTGCCACCAATTTGAAGCAAGGGAGGGAGAATTTTATGTTTGAGGGGGAACCTTCTGAAGATATCCTTTTTTTTTTTTTTTTTTAATTCCCCAGATCCTTAATAAATCTCACCCTAAGGGCTATTTATAATCCAGTGAATCACTGCGAATATATCAGCTTCATTAAAGGGTTTGTGATTTTTCTGTTGTGCTGATAACTATGCTGATATATGTAAGATGTTAAATTGTCCTATCTTGTACATCCCTAAGGTCTGTAGCACTTTCTAAAGAAATAAATCCTTTGAGAATTGAATGATGGGAAAAGGGACTATTTTAATTGCAGCAGTGCATAGTGTGGGGTGTACGCATTTTAAAACACCCTCTGATACATGTTGTGTATGTTGCCTTGCTGTAATGAAGGATGTGGATGGCACACTGCAAAACCAAAAGCAGAGCAGGGATGATTCCACCAGTGCAACAACCCAATTCATCTCCCTTACCAAAATCACACTGTTAATGTCAGATCTCAATATTACTATCAGATATAATTGTTATTGTCCATTACCGTAGAATGGTTTGGGTTGGAAGAGACCTTAGAGATCATCCAGTTCCAACCCCCTGCCATGGGCAGGGACACCTCCCACTGGATCAGGGGGCTCCAAGCCCCATCCAACCTGGCCTTGAACCCCTCCAGGGATGGGGCAGCCACCACTGCTCTGGGCAACCTGGGACAGGACCTCACCACCGTGGTTTTCCATGAGTTCCCATTCAGCGGTGTTCAGTGGAACTTATTGTGATTAGGGGCTAGGAACACTTTGTGTTCTGGAGTTCATGAAATGCTGTCCTGCTGACGGATTTATGGTGTTATCAGCACTCTCCGAAGTGGGGAACAGTACTACGAGATCTATGCATTACGTGTGCTTTTTGCTGTCAGATAGAAAACATCAAAACTGATTTGTTTTTTCAGCAGTGAGTGATGCAGATGCATATTTTCTGAAAATAAGATTTTTACCATATGAAAACATGGTTACACTTTGGGTTGTTTGGGCTATTTTTGTCAATATTTTTCCTTGCCATTATGAATGCTAATGAAGTTTATTGAAAGTTCCATGCATTTTAGTTATGAGTTACTGATTTGTACATCATGTGGGTTCTTTTGCCTTGTCAATTAATGTATTTGATCTGTTTTACCGAACAAGAAAAAGGTTCAAGCATTGTCCTTTTTATTGTAGTCTTCTAATTCTGTCTTGCTTTCTTCGATGACCATCTAGTTCAATATTCAGAATGTACCTATGAAACTCTATAGTTCCTAATTTGCTAACAGGCTGAAATATGTTGTCACATTAGAAAGGGCTTTTGAAGGGTGAGAATGAGCTGACAGATAGTCACATTGTGAGCTCTGCTATGAAAGACACTTTAGAGGTCATTTATAAAAGAGAAAATCAATCTTCAGCTTTGAAAGCTTTGACATTGATTTAAATCTGGCCAAGGGTTTGAGGTTGCCTTTTGGTAAATGGATGAATGCAAAAAGAAGCAGTATTGCTTCAAGGCAACACTGAAAAGAAAAAAATGTTTCCGTGCCCAATTCTGATCTCTGTGAGTAGGAAATTATTAATTCCTGCTAAATTCTTATGTTGTGACACTTACACCATCTTAACGGCTTCTAATTCATCTCCTGTTTTCTGAATCAGGGAAGCGTACTTAACATTTCATAGACCTTTTGTAATAAACAGTGAAAAAGCCCAACCGAAAGCTGTGAAGTGCAAAGTCAGCAAGGACTGTAAGAAAATGTCCCATGAACTGAGACTGCGAAGCTCCTGAGACTCTGTGCTGACACACGTGGCCAAGCCTTGGAGCCGGTATCTTCCCACCAGCCTCCAACCACATAAGATAACACAGCTTTTATGTTCTCCAGTAAAAGACACAGGTTCACAACTGTGACACAGATTCTCTTTTGCGTTGTGTTTTGAGGCTATAGTGGAAGGGACAGGATAGTTTGTGCTTTTAGTTTTACTAAATAGGCATTGTAAAATTGTTTATTGTATGAGCTCTGTTGCAGAATCACAGAATGGTTTGGCTTGGAATAGACCTTAAAGATCACCCTGTTCCAATCCCACTGCCATGGGCAGGGACACCTCCCACTGGATCAGGGGGTTCCAAGCCCCATCCAACCTGGCCTTGAACCCCTCCAGGGATGCGGCAGCCACCGCTGCTCTGGGCAACCTGGGCCAGGGCCTCCCCACCCTCACAGCAAAACATTTCTTCCTAAAATCTCAGTCTCTCTCTTTCAGGTTAAAACCATTTCCCTCATCCTGTCCCTGCACTCCCGGATCAAGAGCCCCTCCCCAGCTTTCCTGGAGCCCCTTTCAGCACTGGGAGGCTGCTCTAAGGTCTCCCCAGAGTCTTCTCTTCTCCAGGCTGAACAACCTCGAGTCTCCCATCCTCTTCTTGTACGGTAGCTGCTCCAGCCCTTGGATCATCTCCGTGGCCTCCTCTGGACTCACTGCAACAGCTCAAGGCCTTCCTGTGCTCAGGACTCCAGAACTGGACCCAGGGCTCCAGGTGGGGTCTCCCCAGAGCGGAGCAGAGGGGCAGAATCCCCTCCCTGGCCCTGCTGCTCCCACTGCTTTGGGTCCAGCCCAGGACTTGGTTGGTTTCTGGGCTGCAACCACCCGTTGCCAGCTCTTGTTGAGCTTCTCATCCCCCAGCACCCCAGGTCCTTCTCTTCAGGGCTGCTCTCAATCTGCTCCTCACCCAGCCTGTTTTTGTGCTTGGGATTGCCCCGACCCAGGTGCAGGACCTTGCGCTTGGCCTTGTTGAACTCCATGAGGTTCACACAGGTGCGCCTCTCCAGGCTGTCAAGGATGTCATCCCTTCCCTCCAGCGTGTCAACTGTGCCACATGGAAGGCTGAGACTGACTATAGGGCCCTTCCTGATCAGAGTTTCAAATGGAAAATGGCAGTTGTGAGGTTATCATAGCTTGGTTTGGTCATTCTGGTAGTTTGTTTGGTAGTTCAGAGAAATTTTTGGAAGTTTTGGAGAGAATTGTTTTACAGAACTGCACTAAAAAAGTTTTAAGTTGTGTAAATAAAGCTGTTTGGGTTCTTGTGTAGGTCCTAGCTGTCCATTTAGCAAGTCAAACACCTGAGAACTCTGTATATTCGCTTTGTCTGAAAGAATTGCTGAATAAACAACTCATCTCATTTGATGGTGAGAGCAAAGGTTGTTGAAATTAATAGATTTCCTTTGACTTGAAGACATTTTGAACCAAACCCTGATGTGTATGCATTTTTAAACCAGCTGACAGATAGCCTTTTAAAAATGAGTTTATCATTTTGACATATTGAGACTCAAAATTAAGGTTGATTTTTGCGTTTAGAATTTCTCTGTAGGAGTGAGAGCTTGCCACCAAGTTATTCTATCATGTTGCAATAAAACTGCTTGGCTATGCTTACAGGAGCACTTCAACATGCATTTGATCAAGACACATTAAAAAACATTGTGAAAGGGTATGAGGCTCTTAATTTTGCAGTTTATTTACTGCAAGTTGTATTACCTTGCTGTTTGAGGGTAGTGCTAAAAAAGGCATTTTTCTCTATTACAATTTCTGATAATGTCTTAATCTGATTTTGAATCTGCTTTTTGTAGCTGAATTCCAAACCAACAGATTATAGTTTTGTGTAACTGTAATAAATAGCAGCACCCTCACTGCGGTGCATCCACACTTTCACACTCTTGAGATCTACGGGAGTCAAAAACTAAATTATTGAGGTTAGATTGAAAAAAAACCAGAATTGGGATGTTTGGCAGGTCAATGCTCTGAGGACTGTTTTCATTCCTTTCTTTTTCATGCTTCTGTTAAATTTTAGTCATTTTAATTTTTCAGCTAACTGAGGAGTGGGGATTGCAGCGCTGTGATGTTGTCCTTCCCTCCCTATGGTCACCTGCCAGCTTCTGTAACTCTGTCTTCAGTGTGTCTCCGTTTCAGAGTGAAAGCTCCTTATGTCAGGAGCTTTGTAGATTTCTTCCCAGCTCCTGTGCCTTTCCAGACACTTTTGACAGCACTGAGTAAATTGTACTAATGGGCTCAGAGGAAAGCAGTTGGCTGGATTTAAAATCTATTTTAAAATATTCCACTGTTGGGGAGTGATTACGTCTGTAAACAAAGAATGCAGGAAATTAAAAGAAACTAGTCTAGTTTTTGTAGAATTTTTTTAATTGTCTAGTTTTTGTAACATTTCACCTAGGTAAATGGGAAGATATTTAAGAGATGTTAATCGCAGAATGAGAAGAGATGAGAATCACAGAATGATTTGGGTCGGAAGGGAGTTTATAAGCCCATCCAGTGCCACTCCCTGCCATGGGCAGGGACCCCTCCCACTGGGTCAGGGGGCTCCAAGCCCCATCCAATCTGGCCTGGAACACCTCCAGGGATGGGGCAGCCACCACTGCTCTGGGCAACCTGGGCCAGGGCCTCCCCACCCTCACAGCAAAACATTTCTTCCCCCTCCCTCTGCTGTCCCTGGAGGAAAAAAGCTCGTTTTTTCCTTTTCTTTTTTTCTTCTGTCTTTCTTTTCTAGGACAGCATTGTGTGCGGTTGGTTTATCTCTCGCTGGCACTCTGACACCTTTGCCAGGCAACAGCAAAGATCTCATCTTTTTTTTTTTCCATAGAACACTTTTATTCCAAGTGCTTGTTTGTATAAGAATGTGCTAACCTGATGAAAATGCATTGATTTCTTCTTCACAAGTCTTTCTCCATTTATAGGTTAACCGTTCTTGTTCAGCCACTCTTGAATCACGGCAGGTGAGCAACAAACCTTCAACAATTCGCATGTATCACAATTTCAGGAGGGAAATTATATAGACATCAGAAACCTTTTTTTTTTTTTTGTCTGAGTGGGAATTCAGAGATTCCTGATAGCTGACTTCCCAAGGTTACGCAAGCTCTGTTAGACCCAGTTTGGAAATAGAATACTTTCTTCCATGTTATGAAAAGCGATCTCTTAGAAACAGGTCTTTCAGGTAGGTAACTATAGAGATAGACCTCTACATGGTTGTAACTGAACGCGGGTTGTAGGTTATGCTTATTTTATAAGTAAAAACTTGTCACACTGACTGGGAAGGTGATGTAATCAGAACTCAGCAATGCTGCTGCTATTCCTGTTGCCTGAGCCGGTGGGCACTGCAGTAAACTTTGCCCTGTAACGAGGCATTGGGATGGCAGGGGCTGCCCACAAAGCGGTCTGTGCTGCAGGTCCTTTTCCTTCTGGATGCCTGACCTGGGAGCTGGGCTGAGTGATAATAACAAACCAAGAAATGTGAGCTAGGAGAAGGTGTCTAGGTCAGAGAATGGCGTCACTCTGGGCTGATTTCTGCTCTGTAGAAGTGAAAAAGAGGAAAGACGTGGGAGCTCCTGGCTGCCAGGGCTTTTGGCGTCGCAGTGTTGTATCTCCATACTCTTTCAGTGTGTGCCCCTCTCCTTCCGGCCCCCTTTCCCTCAGCAAGAGCCCATCATTTATTGCTCTCAGATGTATTGCTGGCTCTCCTGAGTATCCCATTCCACCAGTTAGAGATCTGCTCATCTGAAGTGTCATCTGAAGAGCAGCTGCAGTTTACCTGGAGGATTGCAGCTAACCCAGTAGCCTGGTTGTGTGTTTTCTTGCTGCAGAATTGGAACTTCTTGTAGTACCGTGCAGGGTTCATACGAAGCATGGAAGTCTAAGCAGGAGCAAGTCTCCTGCTCCTATGACTTAGCCTGCAAATCGCAGCGGGTTCTCGTGGTATTGTATTCCCCCAAGATGAGGTTCTGTACCTCTCATCTCTCACTTGGCGTGGTGGGAAGATGATCTGAGACTCCCAGTTTCTTTGGACCTGTATTTACCTTTTGGAAAGGAGATCATTCCAGTAGGAGCAAAGGAAAGGATTGCATCCTATGTCATCTGTTTTGGAAAACTGCTAATTTAGAACTGCTGGTGTTTTGGTGCAGTGAAATGGTTGTTTGGGCGATTAAAGGAAAATGAGGTTATTTTATACCAGCTTAAGGCAGAATACAGTTTAACTTCGTTGCTATAGAACGGTGCTTGAGAAAAGTCAAAATCCCAGAGTAAGTTTGAATGCAGAGTACAGTAGTGATCTCTTTTGCCACAGAGGAAAATTCAGCTTCTATCAGGATTTGACAAATAGACTTTTGATTTGACAAATGTGTCTTAGTGACGAGCACTGGCATCATCAGAGCAGTGCGTGCTTCAGCTGTGATGATAAAAATTGTCTTCCATAACCCCATCAAGAAAAGAGTTGTGTTGTGGTTTGGGATTTTTTTTTTTCCGAGGAATTTTTCTTCCTTTTGCCAACAAAGGGAGTTTCAGCAGACGCGAGGGGGGATGGGGGGAGGACGTTTCCAGGGAAACCAGGACAGAGGTCGTGACGGGACATCCGTTCTCCTCTCGGACGGCGGTGGCGACAACGGCAGCGGCAGTCCCTGCGTGCATACGGTTTGCAGTCTTTGAAGGGAAGATCACGGGTCAGCTGAACCTTCCACAGCTCCGGCAGAACTCCCACTAAGTTTCCATCTCCCTCCCCCGCCCTTCCCCGGCTGCGGGGGGGCCGCGCCTCCCCGTGCGGGGCAGCGACTGCTCGCCAGCTCTTAAAGAGACCCGAATCGCAAAATTCTGGGTACAGGACTCCACCTATTTCTTAAGACTTTTAGGTTTTAGTTGTGATGAGTGTTGATTCTGTTCTGTATACACATATATTTGTAGCTAAGAACTGTTATCTCTTCTACACAATTTTTTTTTCCTGATTAAAGATCTTTAATATCTGATAACAGATCTTAGTTTTCATCTAAACTAAGACACTTGCTTCAGTGCTCAATTTGCAGAGGCTTTGGTGAGAGTCAGGCAGTCGAATTTGTTCTCCGTATGGCCAAACTGCTAATGTCCGTGGAATACTCTAAAGGTGACCATAAAATCTCTACCACCCACTTGTACGCGTACTAAAAAGTTGACTGGTTGAAAGTAAACAGACCTTGAGTGTTGGTGCTTTCTGCATTATTTAAATCCTAAAGAACGGTCTTCTCAGAAGAGTGGAATAGTTTCTATATAAAGAAAAACAGGAATTAAAAACAGTAATAACACAGTTTGGAGCTTTAGGGTGCACCTTCAGTGCACGATGTGTTACAAGAACTTCGGGCAGATTTCTGTGATTCTAAGCTGAATGAAAGCTCTACAAGCTGCTTGGATTTTATTACTGTATCATAGCTTATAAATTATGCTGAATTAGCAAGGGCTGACGTTTCTCGCGGGGAAATATTAGTTGTCTAGATGTTCTTTCAAATTTGTTAAAGTTTTTAGCCAGTACAGCAGAGGAACAACTGCTCGGCATTTGGGTATGTGCACACAGGTCCTTAATTGGCTTCAGTGTTATTCCCAGGAACTAAGCATGTCTTGTCCGCTCGTGGTATTCTTGGCTTGAGGAACAGATAACATGTAATGTTCCGTGAGTCATTGTGCCGAGCAGTGCTTTTGCTTCACGCTGGTTTTAATGAGGATGAATGCTTCGCTTTCCCATCTCTGGGTCTAATTTTAGTTGGCCAGCGGGCAGAAGGACTTTGAGACCACCTTCTTTAGTGGCATCCTAACCATTAACGCTTCCAGATGACCTGCTGGTTTTAGTTCTGGATCAGCAAAATGTGGTGCGAGTGGATATGGCTGAGAGTTACCGCTGTGCTCTTGGATATTGGATCTGCATATAAATCATCTCCTGGTCTTTCTGCATAAATACACAGGGTCATGGATTGTTGTTAATATGTGACACTCCACTACATGTACATGCAGGAGGTTTGGTTGTCCTATTACAAAGCAGAATTTTGCCGCTGTTCATAGAAGAACATGAAGCTGTTCTTTTTCTCTTTTGTGTTAATGGTTTTTTCAGAGTAAATTTCTGTCTTGAAAGTAAATAAGATCCTGCATCTCAAGGTATCTGCTTTTGTATTTTCTTACCAGGAGGGTGACTTGTCCAGGATGTTATTATAGAACCAGAGAATTGTTAAGGTTGGAAAAGATCTGTAAGATCATCAAGTTGAACCGTCAGTCCAACACCCCCGAGCCTGCTAAACCATGTCCCAAAGTATCACATCTCTGGACTTTTTTGAACTCCTCCAGGGATGGAGACTCCACCCCTGCCCTGGGCAGCCTCTATCAGGGCTTCACCACTCTTTCAGTAAAAAATTTTTTCCTAATATCCAATCAAAACCTCGCCTGGCACAACTTGAGGCCATTGATAGTATCTCTCCTCTCTCTGACGTGTGTCTGTACACACACACAAGTAAAAACTGAGAATTTGTAAGTGATGTTTTGGTCATTGCCCTGTCCTAGCTTGTGATCAAATATGTTTCACATCATAAGTCATGGCTGAATTTGACTTTGAATTTGAATTTGACTGCTATTTATAGCAGAAGAAATTCCTCATGCTCTCTATAAAGCTATTTAAAATACGTTTTGCAATCACCAGAAGTGGCAATATAGACTAGTCTGAAGATAGAGTAAGGAACTTTTTTTTTTTTTTTTGCAATTATATGTGTGGCAAGAAATGAAAGTGTTTAAAAATTAGTGACTTATATTGTATATGTTTTGAAAACTTGTACATTTGTTTGAGGCAGGCTGCCAAAACCAGCATTTGTTTCTTTGTAGACTTTGTTAACACAGTGCTGCATGCCTGAAGTCATGTAGCAGTGTTTTTAGAAGCATTTTATTCCTGAGTTTTTTTCCTAATATTTTAGCTCATCGTTGTTATGTGCTTAAGCTGGACTTAAATATTTTAATATTTTTAATTTGTCACACGTGTCAGTGCATTCATAGAGGAAAAAGTGAAATTTTGCATCAATGTAGACATGAAAAATAGCATTTTATGCAAATCATAGAATCATGGAAGGGTTTGTGTTGGAAGGGACCTCAAAGCCCATCCAGTGCCCCCCCCTGCCATGGGCAGGGACACCTCCCACTGGATCACGGGGCTCCAAGCCCCATCCAACCTGGCCTGGAACCCCTCCAGGGATGGGGCAGCCACCACTGCTCTGGGCACCCTGGGCCAGGACCTCATGGCTTATATTAGAAACTGACAATTTAGATACTTGCCAAGGCAAAGTGTCTTTGAAATCATGTCCGTTGTGTCAGGAAGTGATCATGGGACTGCAGCCATGTGGTATCAAAAGATTATGGGACACCTGCTTTAAAATATATCGAGAAATGAAAAACTGGACAAAGTTTATTGAGATTATTTCAGTTATTTCCCATTCAGTATCTGAAAATGCAGAATACTGTGTGTCTGATTTAAAAGTTTTAATTAAAAAAATGACTATGAATTCTATGAGCTTTGTGGAGATACAAATTTGCAGTTTAAACAGTGTTGTTACCTGTTTTCATGCCCCAAATCTCCTGTACACAAATGAAAATAAGAAAATGAGGTAATATAGTCTTGTCTTGAAAATTAATACTGCGAAATGGGTTTCCTAGAAATGAAACAGTTGAATTGTAATTAACAGAGTTTAGTATTTACAGTAACTTGATAATTCTTTTAAAATAACCATTACTTTTGACTCATTAAAAGCATTTCATATATAGTGTTTACCTGTTTATGTTTTTCCAGGATTTCTGTATAATAAATTTTTCTCTCATGCTTTTAACACAGATATCTATCTATTCCAGAACAAATATTTGCTACCACCAGAGACGGAAATGCTATGACTGGAGCTGCAAATAATTTGGCTTGGGCAACTCCATTGTTTTCTGAGAACCTGGATTGGAATTTGAGCTTTGCTTCTGCACTCTCCTAGGTTATAATGCCATCCTTGCCCAATGAGGGAGGTAAGTTGGTCTTGGATTTTTAATATAGCCTCTTAATTATTCAGTATGCTCGGATGTCCAAGTAAATGTTTGTATTTTTCGTTAATTTGTGAACCTTATTCCAAATATTAAGATGTTGATAGTTACAGTGTTTATTTTTTCAAAGATAACCATGGCACTTCCTCTTTGACTCTGAGTTCGGAACTGCCCTATCAAAGCACAATTAAAAGAAAAGTCAGGAAGAAGAAGAATGGAGTCATCACTGCAAACATCGCTGGCACAAAATATGAAATTGGTAGGAAGCTGTGTATTTTGTTTTCATCCTAATAGTCACTGACATGAGTGAATTACTAACTAATGGAGGGAATTAATGGACTTTGCATCGAGTTGACAGCAAGAGAATCCCAACAGATCTTCTTTTGTAAGGAACCTTTGCTCTTTTTTTGTAACATTGAGTTGAATGCTGTGCATCCATTTGTTACTTAGGGAAGGGCCTTGAAATGCAAAAACTGATGTAGTCAAGAAGGCTGTGGAGAAAACCTCTAATTATGAAATGTGTTTGGAAGTTTACTTAAAGCCTTAAAGGATGAACAGTGAAAATGTAATGTTAAATACTCTAATGATTATAGAATCATTGAAGAGGTCGTAGAATGGTTTGGGTTGGAAGTGTCCTCAAAGCCCACCCAGTTCCAACCCCCCTGCCGTGGGCAGGGACACCTCCCACTGGACCACGGTGCTCCAAGCCCCATCCAACCTGACCTGGAACACCTCCAGGGATGGGGCAGCCACCGCTGCTCTGGGCACCCTGGGCCAGGGCCTCCCCACCCTCACAGGAAAAAAGTTATACAGAGGTTTCTCAATAAAATCTACAAATGTTTTGTATTTTGATGCTTGAGAGTACTTCAGGGAAGTCTTTCCCCCTAGAACATAAGTTATACCTGACACATAATCAGTCTTTTCTCTTTTTTTTAATATTAAAATGTTTTATATAAAAATATAATTAAAATATTAAATTATATATACATTTGCTTTTGTAACTACTGTGCCTTGACTAAGGAGACATGCTTGTAACATTTATAGTTATTGCTGGTTTAAAATCAACGTGTCATAGGCAAAATTAAGTCTAAAATCTGTGCAAGTGGCCTTTTACGAGATGACTGTAAAATGCCATGAAGCTCTTTACAGTTCCCATCAGGGCCTGTGCTCCCATTCCAGCCTCAGTACAAGGAGCTGTAACTTAATAACAAGTTTGCAATAGACTGATGGAAATGCTGCAAGATAAATAAGAACTTGCATGCTAACATTGGTCTCGGACAAAGGTTTTGAAGATTGGAAGTGTTTAAAATCTTCATTGATTTTTTTGAAATTTTGAAAACGAACCTATCCTAGAGAGTCCCAAGTACTCCTAAGTGTGTGCTCTCTCCGTAGTACGCGTAGTAATACGAGAAATGGGATTTGTGAAAACACGGGATGAAGATGAGACAGCTAATCTCATTTGGAGCGATTCTGCTGTGCAACAAGAAAAGATCGCTGAGCTTCGGAACTATCAGGTAGGGGGGTAGCTGGGATTTCTGATGTGTTTCAGTCCACTGCTTCAGCCTGAAATGTTCAGTCATGTCTCACTTCTGGTCAGTTATATCCGTATGGACAGGACCCCCACCTAAAATCCCACCAACCAGACTGCAATAAAGCTATGCCACTACATCTTTTAAAATCCTGTCATCTTTTCCAGAGTTATTTGTTCACACCACTTGGAATCTGGGTTTTAAATATCTGGAGCTGTTCTTTCATGCTTTTGTCTGCCAGTTGGGTGCTGTGAATGATCAGAGTTCGAAACAAGACATAAAACATCATTTATAAGTCGCTCAGAAGCTTTTAAGCAGGACATTAACAAGCAGAGCGCTCTCCTCAGTTTCTGTGAAGAATTAATTCCCTTTTTTACCCTTCCTTTGTGGTGGCATCCTTTGTTTCTAGATAGCTTTGTGAGTAAGACTCTGATAGCCTCGATGGGTCTACTCATGTTAGTAGGACAATACAACTTTTATCTTAGCATGGCTAAGAATACACAGCATAATGCAAGATATTATCCTAAATAATTTATATGTAACACTGTGTTTGCCTGAGCATGCAGCTGAGTGTTTTAAATGATTGCATTAGTGACACCAGGAAAATGAGAAAGTGTCATCTAACATTCCTTCTTTTCTCCTTCCTCAGAGAATCAACCATTTTCCAGGAATGGGAGAGATCTGCAGAAAGGATTTTCTGGCAAGAAATATGACTAAGTAATTTTTATTTCAATATTAAGAAATTTTTCAACCGTAGTATTTCATGCAGCATAATGCAGAATTATTGCCAGGTTTGGTTATTTTTACATAGAGGCTATGAGAGGACCAAGAGTAATTTCCAAAGTTCCATAATAACTTTGACTTTGGTAGCATTGGAGTGGGCTACTGTATCTCTCCAGTGGATTTTAGTGGACAGTGATGTGGGTTCCGTTCTTTATCCATGCATTGCAGAAAGTAGGAGCGCCTTAAATTATCGCATAATACACTTAACATATTCAGGTGTATATCCTGTAATGTTAGAACAGAAAAAATAACTGGTGGATGGATGTTATTTGTTTAAAATAATTACCGGCTGTATTTTTGTGTATATCAAATTTAAAAAGCTGAAGAATCTTACTGTTTATATAAGAAATAACCAGAGAGGCTTATTTGTCTCAGTTATAAATTCTTCTCGCTCTAGTGGAATAACTGAGTTCTTAGGAATTATCCTAGCTGGGAAGCTGTAAGACCTGTAAGAAAACAATGCTAAATAACGATTCAACAGCCCAGTAAGAAGTATCGGTTTAGGGAGAAATGTGTGTTAATAGTTTGATTCTTCTTATCTCAATTAGTTTAAAGAATATTTATTAGCAGAGTTAATCTTTTGGTCCCTAGTGTTACCTACAGCACACTCCCTGTTACCAGAATGGAATTTGTTTTCATATATTGGTGTAATTAATTTCATAACTGCTCTCTGTTTCCTTTTCTGCTTTGTACCTACAACACATAGCGTATAGGATGTAGGCAACTCTTGGGATGCAAATATCATGTGCTGTGGTGTCTTCATGTCCTGTGTGTGGCCAGAGGATCTTGAAACCTAGGCAGTGGAACCTGTGCTCTTAGACTGACAAGTCACGTCTTTAGTAACCTATGTTTTGCCCAGAGTTCTCCTGCACAGAAAGCACTCTGAGAAACAAGAGCACAGCCTGACCATCTGCGAGCTAAAATAGCAGTCGGCAGGACAATAACTTGCTGTTTAATTCTCAGATCTGCTGGTAAGGACTGCAGAGGCTGCAGCAGCACAGTGGGGAAGTGGTTTCCTACAGGAGGGCATAGCAGATGTGCTGGAAAATAGCATTATTGTAGTGAAATAGGTCTTGGTTCCGCAAGCTGCTCGATGATGTTCCTCAGCCGTTTGTGAACAGGGCCAAGCAGAGAAAGAGAGCTCAGTTCTTTCTCTGAAAGTTATAGTGAGCACCAGAGCTTGTATGCTGCTTCAGATTATTGTTTGCAGTCAGTTATGCCCAAGATAGAAAAAGGCACATGGAAATGATGTACTTGCAGTCACAAAATAACATTAATGTGTCTCGAGGAAGTTAAATGGCAAGTTGCTATCCTGTTGCTCTTGAGGATGGATAGGATAAATAATTTGGAGGTGGATGGAAACTAACACATAAATTGCTTTTTTCACCTAAAAGCAGGATGATTTCTGCCTAGATAAGCTATTCAGTTAGCAAGGGAATAACAGTTGTATAGCAGATGCAGAGTATTTTAAAAGCATGCATGACTCATGAGTTAAAATATCTATTTATGGTTTTAAGAACTTTTCCTGACTATTTGGTGGCTTTCATTAAAGCAGATTTGAGGGGTGGGGCTGGGTGATCTTCAGAGGTCCTGTCCAACCCTGACTGTTCTGTGAGAAATAATAATTCCAAAATAATAATTCTGTAAAAATAATAATTCCAATGAAGCTGCAGAAGCACCGAACCCTATGCAGTACTTCAAGACTAGGATAGCTATTGTGGTTTGTTGGGTAGTTGGCTGAACACTTTGGTGACAGTGTATCTATTATACCAACAGGGCTTGGCTGCCGTCCCAGCCTTACAGATGTGGTTGGCAGCTTTTTTTTTTTTTTGGCCATTAGTATTTGAGACACTTAAAGAAAAAGTGTGTTTTGTTGCGTCAGGATTATTACGTAGGGTCATAGGAGAAATGAAAAATTGGAATAACATTGCGAATCGGTTTTGCATTTAGGTTATCCTGATACTGTTATTTCCATATGAAATTAAAAGCATACCTACGTTCTGTAGCTAATTAAGAAGTATTAAAATTCATCAGAGTGCTATTTTTAAAAAAAATCAAAGCTGGGGAGCTTCCTATGTCACTTAATTTCTTTCTAATCAAGCAGTCACTTTCTGTTGCTCTGTGGATATTTGTATTTCAAATAAATCATCGAATCATCTGGTTGGAAAAGACCTTTAAGATCATCGGGTCCAACCGTACCTAAACCATGTCCCGAAGAAGCTCATCAACCCATCTTTTAAACACCTCCAGGGATGGTAACTCAACCATTCTGTGGTACAGAGTAGTTTTGAGTTACCCAAACCAATTTCATATGAGGTTAGGTGTGAACTTTCAGGTATTCCAAGTACCTGATTGTTCCCTATGATGCCTTTCCCTCAGGGAATCCCAATCACAATATCGTGGTACCAAACACAAATCCAGGCTTCTGTGTTTTGCCCTGTATTGGAGATGCTTGAGCAGTTGCTTGACCTGTGTCAAAGTATATTTACTAAAATGTCTTACTTTTGAAATTCCTTCAAAAGACTAGGAAAAAACCCAACAAACTCTTCTTAAACATCTTCCATTTTAATTTTAAATTCAGTCCTTGTTTATTAGTATGTTTGATACTCATGAAGAAACTCTATATATCCCAGATCCGCTGGTTTTGTGTGTGTTGATGTCCATACATCCCCCAGTACAGACCGATACGAAACGTGCCAAATATCCCCACACCTCTTGAGGGGAAAAAATAATTTAAAAAATGAGGAATTCAGGAGTCTCTGAGGTAGGAAAAGACCTATAATCACATGGTCTTTTGTAACTTCAAATAGAAATAGCATTAAATTATCTGAGTGACTGAACAAAAACTGGAGTGAGATGGATGGCAGTACCATAATAAGCAAATATGATACAATAATAAGCACAAATGCACAAGATAGTTTGCGTTTGTTGTTCTTACAGTACGCACATGAATGTTATAGAGCTCTGTTATCAAACAACTGCAAAGTTTGCTCTCCTATTACAGCAGTTTGCTAAAAAAAGCTTTCTTGTCAAACTATTGTAAATGCTTTTTAATCCTGAGGATCGCTACATCAAAACAGTTAAAGGATTTTAACTCAATTCTGTTGCAGAATGATCAAGAGTCAGCCTCAGGAGTATACTTTTATTCCTCGAACATGGATTTTCCCTGCAGAATACACGCAGTTTCAGAACTACGTGAAAGAGCTGAAGAAGAAACGGAGACAGAAGACGTTCATAGTCAAACCAGCTAACGGTGCGATGGGACACGGGTGAGTCGCCTGTTAACTTCAGTCTTCTCAACCATTGAAGGTGAAATCCTGTGTGTCTGCAGAAGCTGTGTATTAGTGAGAAGTTCTAGTTAAAATTTTATGATCAATATAAGAAAATTCAAGTATTGGATGAAAGCTTAAGCAGAAACAGGTAAAATACAAAGCTAAATGAAAATGGTATTTTCATGTTGTTCTGCATGTGGCATATTGAGATATCCCTATTAATCTGTTGTGCTTAGGCTTACGAGCTGGTATTGTATTGGGTGTAAATGGCAGGGTTTTGGTGTTTGGGGGCTGCAGGGGTGTCATAACTCAGGATCAGAATCTTGCACATCTCTGAAACCCACCCCGTTGCGTGCCAAAACTGCAGTCAGAGGAGCACAGACATTTTTAAGAGTGGCAGCTGTGAGGTGTGGAAGAAACAGAGGTGATGCTGTTGGGGATGGGGCTGGAGGTGAACGCTTGGAAGGAGATAACTGTGTTGGAGGAGGAGCACCCTTAAAGAGGCTGCAACCTCCAATTTGGGATGCAATGGTTTTGCATGTGACAGGGCTGCACAGTAAAAAAAAAAAAAAAAAAGAGATAAATATTACAGTTTCATTCTTAACTCTGGTCTTGTTTGTAGATATTTCAATTTTAGCTTTTCTTGCTTTTAATATCAATTTGGATTATAAAGTATAGTAAAGCACTTAGTCATTAAAAATATATCAGAATTTGTGTGAAAGTAAAGCCCCCAGAGTTTTCCATTTCTTTATTTTCCAGCCCTCTTGATAAGGGCAAAGATAAGCTACATATTTCAGAGAAATACCTGGAAAGTGCTTTCTATATTAGGAGTGTTCAGCACCAGAACACTGAACTTTATCCTAAATAATAGAGGGTAAGATTAAGGCGGCAAAGCTATGGGAATTCAGGGTTAATAACAATACACTGAAAAATATTAGCTACTACAGTTATTTAAAAGCCTGTGTAGTTAGGAATTGCCAGTTTGTAGTCTGTATATAAACCATTTTTCATTCTGATGCAGAAATACTGAGCTTAATCCAGATCTCCCTTAGCTGTACCTGTCGGTGTCCTGCTTTGTGAACATCACCACCCAGTCAGGTTAGCGCTGCAGGTTCTTTGCAACCTGTACCTCGAGCAGGAGTGGTGGCAAAGGCAGACAGGAAACCTATTTTTAGAGCTGCTTGGGGGAGAATAATCACAAAAAGTGGAGACGAATTGTTCTGCCAAACGATTTCTAAGTGCAGGGGGAACCCGTTATTACAACCTGTTGAATCAAAGGAAGCAGAAAGTTACTTTGAAATGTCTCATTGCCTTTTTTACATCCAGTGAAGCATCATAAAGGACAGGAATCAAAAAGCCGTGTAAGCGAATGGCTCTTCTTTCTCTGCTCCACAAATGAGATAAACAAGGCTCTTTCTCCACATAGACTTTAGCCTGGCTACATGGCTGAGTGACCATGAAAACCTGTTTCCAAGAGTAATATCAAAATTCCATGCTTTTTTAAATAATGTTTGTTTTTACCAGGATCTCATTAATAAGAAATGGAGAAAAGTTACAAGCTCAGGATCACTTGATTGTTCAGGAATATCTTGACAAACCATTTCTTATGGAAGGCTACAAGTTTGATTTACGCGTGTATATTCTTGTAACCTCCTGTGATCCATTAAAAGTATTTTTATATCATGATGGACTGGTGAGAATGGGCACAGAAAAGTATCATCCCCCCAGTGACTCAAATTTGGTAAGTTGGCATTCATTTCATTTTATTCTTCCTGCACGCAGAATTTTACCTGTGCAGTGTTTGGAGCAGATAAAATAAGTTGTGACATGAGATTTAATTTGGTATTTGTCTGGCTGAATTTTTGCATTGTCACTGAAGAGGAAAAAGTGAAAATGAAAAATATGTAACTCGTGCTTTTCTATCAAAATCACAAGTTCTGCCGTATTACTGCTTATGTGGAAAAAATTTATATGACTTTGTATGCTAAAGGTTTTAAATATATCCTAAAAGAAAGCAAAACATCATTTGGTAGTATTCAACCCAGAAAAATGAAGTAAAGAAAATCACTTCAAGAGCAGTTACATAGCTTTTATACCTGAGACTTAGTTTTGGGTGGGGTAGGGAAGAGGAAAAGGTTTTGCTCCAGCTAGATCATCCGAGGCCAGGCTGGGAGAGTTGGGGTTGTTCAGCCTGGAGAAGAGAAGGCTCTGGGGAGACCTTAGAGCAGCCTCCCAGGACTGAAAGGGGCTCCGGGAAAGCTGGGGAGGGGCTCTGGATCAGGGAGTGCAGGGACAGGAGGAGCAGAATGGTTTTCAGCTGAAAGATGGAAGATTGAGATGAGATCTGAGGCAGAAATGTTTTGCTGTGAGGGTGGGGAGGCCCTGGCCCAGGGTGCCCAGAGCAGTGGTGGCTGCCCCATCCCTGGAGGGGTTCAAGGCCAGGTTGGATGGGGCTTGGAGCCCCCTGATCCAGCGGGAGGTGTCTGTTAAGAAAGAAGTTGAGTTGAAGCATTGGGAAGCATCAGTAGGTTTGGGATTCTCACACCTCACTGTATTCCACTGCTGCTGTGTCTTTCCTTTCCCGTACACTTTAGAGCTGCTTCAGGATAATTATGCAATAGACAACACACGGAGAACCTTTTTCCTTACTTGTCACTTAAAATTAGGACTGTCTCTTAGTGCTGCTTTGAAGAATGCAGGTATCATTTGGAGGCCGGTGCAAATGGCATATTTGGAGGAGTTCCAATATTATATTTGGAATAATTTGCTTTTAATGTTTTTTTGTTGTTACTAATTTCAGCATTAGCAGCACTGGATTATGCTCTGAGTGGAGAAACAGAACAGGCAGTCATTTCTGTGTTCTCACAACTGTTCATGTTGTAGTTTCTCTGTTGTATGAAATAGCCTGGCTTATCACTGATGACAGTGTTCCACAGTGACATTGTACCAGACAACTTCAGACTGAAGATTAGTTCAAATGTTTCACAAAGGTTCTAAGAACGTGTTCGGGGTTTTTTGGTAGCCAGGAAAAATAATTGCTTTTGTCTGAAATAATTTGAATTACATGGAAAGATGACATTTATAACAACTGAAAAACATTAGGTTTCAGAATGTTTCTCAATTTGTGATTGGAAGCCATGGGAAAAATTCATTACTTGTAGTGCTGATATATTAGATTGTTAACTACCCTGCAATTGAGTTGATTGGTTTTGTTAATTTCATGAAGGTTTTTTTTAAACATAGAATCATAGAATGGTTTGTGTCAGAAGGGACCTCAGAGCCCATCCAGTGCCACCCCCTGCCATGGGCAGGGACACCTCCCGCTGGATCAGGGGCTCCAAGCCCCATCCAACCTGACCTGGAACCCCTCCAGGGATGGGGCAGCCACAGCTTCTCTGGGCACACTTGTGCCAGGGCCTCCCCAAAACATCAAGAAGTTCAGTGAGGGAGATGCCAGCGAAGACCTGTGTTGACTGTTGGGTATCTTATCAAAAAAGAATTGGAACAGAACGGTTGTTGTCAGCTTAGAACTTCCAGCTACACTCAAGTAAGGAGTCAAACATGACAGAGAAGTGTCAGTGTGATGAGGAAAGTCATCATGGTAGTGTAGATGGAAAGCTGCATTAATATCTGTGCGATATTATTATCTGGGAGATGATATAAACGTATAAATAATCATTTATAAATTGGCCTTGGAAGGATAATATATTTTCTTAACAAGTACAACCGATGACATGATTGCATTGCCAGTGGCTTTTGGCTCTTCAAAAGAGCTGTAGCGCTCACTCATTTATGTAAAGTATACCTTGAAATTTAGCTCTCTCGGTATGGCTCCCAGCCAAGCAAAACTGAGCAATTTTGGCAAATATTTACATGGCAGATGACTTTGTATGTGAAAAATATTTTAAAGTATTACGATCACGAGGACATTTCTCATTGATAAACTACAGCAAACACTGGAGTGTGGAATTGTCTGTGAAACAGATGCCAGAGTAGTTTTTAGCACATTTAAAGTAATCAAAGTACTATCTTTATTTGCTTTTTTGGAATGTAGTCGTTCTGTACGGTATGATAATTGCTTTTCACTCTTTTAGATAGTTGTTTACATGGCAGATACATTCTGTTGCCTGAGGAGATGCTGAGCGGTCCATCAGTTGACTGCAACTCACCTAAATACGAGCACATTTTCGTAGAAGAAATCTGGAACATTCAGTAGATGTGATCTCCAAGAATCAGAAACGCTGAAACCGCACATAATGTGTTAGCAAATACGAACCGTTTGTGTCATTATTGATTTAATGTGTGTTTTTTTCTTTTAATTATTTGGAATCGAACCTTAGAGTGTTGAATTTAAGGTGTCTTTATGTCCTTTCTTTTTTTAGAGTCAATTGTATATGCATCTGACGAACTATTCTGTTAATAAACATAATGAGCACTTTGAACGGGATGAAACCGAAGACAAAGGAAGCAAGCGCTCCATAAAATGGTTTACTGAGTTTCTAGAAACAAATAATCTTGATGTCTCCAAATTCTGGAGTGATATTTCAGTAAGATAAAACTCATGCTTTCTTTATGTTGTGTGTTTGGATTCTTAGGTAATTAATTGCTTCTGCCGTCCGCTTTACTGGAACTCAGAATGATTTTTGAAAATTTATTAATCCCAATTCTCAGCACTGCACGCCACAAAAGACACTGTAAATGATGATTGTGTTTTAGAACTGGATTATAAATTTAACTTTTTCTGAGGGACAAACACCCTTTCGGTAATTCACATAATGTACGATACAAAATAAAATTCACATAATATACAATATAAAACACAATTCATAAATATACAATATAAAAGAAATATCTCATTTAAATTCTCATTTAAACTTCTAGAGTATAAAGTGAATTTTATGTATGAATATTCACTGAGTTGTAGTCAGTGTTGCACATAGCTGTGTACTTGAACCTGTGCCTTTGAAGGTGGCGGCTCTGTTATAGGCGTTTTTAGGTGAGGAGTAAGCCTATTAGAGCTTAGGCATCACCTCTGCTCACTATTCTGAGAATATTATTTGAAAAATATATAATTATTTGCAAATAATTCAATTTGCAAAACAAAATGGGTGTAGTTTACCTAGAGTATCCTTTGGTCCCAGAATCCATTTAGTTTTTAAGTTATTACATAGTCAAAGTAGGTGTACCGTGGAAAATATAACCACGTAGTCTAGAGCTATATAAAAAAATATGTTACTCATTAGGAATAGTTTATAGACGTATTTATTTGGTATAATAAAAATTATTACGACCATTTATTTAGTGTTTTAAATCTCCTTTTTTTTTTAGTAGATCTGTTAATGAAATTTATAAGATTAGGATATGAAACTCATTAGTTCAGTATATACTGGTTTCTTCTCACCTGATGAATTTTTCTGACAAAAACCCTTGCAGGAGTTAGTAGTGAAGACTCTCATCGTTGCAGAGCCACACGTTCTTCACGCTTATCGCATGTGCAGGCCAGGTCAAGCACCAGGGAGCGACAGCGTCTGCTTTGAAGTCCTGGGATTTGATATTCTGCTGGACAGAAAACTAAAACCATGGCTCCTAGAGGTAAACTTCCTTAAACAAATGTAAAGTGAATTTTAGAGTCAAGTTAACTAAACCCCAGCTGAACCCATCTCTATGTAAGAAAGCTCCCAAGTCCGTGCATCGCAGGAGGTGCTGGGTTTGGATCTGTAGATGGTGCTTTTTCTGCAGCATCCACATGGAAGCGCTTCCTTGCAGTGATTTTTGGAGACTAAGCTCAAGGTAATTGTCTTCCTGAAGGAACGTTGCATTTCAGATGCGTTTGACAGTTTTAATGAGAAATGTGATGTTAATTCAGTTGTTATTTTAGCTGAAGGGTCTTATTTATAGTGGTTGGGTGCTTCCTTCATGAGTATGGCCCTGTATATGACTCTGGTAGGTTCTGTAAATGTATGTATGGTCTTAATTTTCTTTTTTTGGGGGTGCTATTTGTTCTTTTCCTCTCCTGTGACTTTTAAAAGCACTCATATAAACAGAGGAAACAAATGCACTACACGTGAAATGCTGTCAAACAATTGGCGTGAATGGACTGGAAGAAACGTTCCTCCTCCCAAGGTTATGGCACAGTTAAGCTTAAGTGGTGCTTGAACACCTTTTTGAACACCAGGAATGTTTGAAGTTTGCTTATTGTGTCTGTTCCCTTACACTATTAAGAACACATACATGGAATTCACTTGCCTTTTATTCCAATCTCTCCTATATCATTATGTTAACTGGTTGGGAGGCTGTACAGCTGGAGGCAAAAAGCAAAATGTATTAAAAATCTGTCAGTTGCCAATAAATCATCAATATGATTTGGCTACTGATGAGCAAATGTACACAATTAATTTACTGAATTATAACCTTGTTCTCAGGCCATTAATATTGTCAACAGTTGTTTTGTCGTGCTAATTTCTCTCAGGGGATCAATATAATTTTAATTAGAAAAATATAAATTCCTTCACTGTTGCCGTGCAGACACAGACGTATTTGCTGGCCTTGATGTGCTCGCCAAAAGCAGCACGACATGAACTTGGTCTGTACTACACTGACATCTTCTCTTTTTATTGAGCAAAGCCTACTAACCCTTTGATTTAGCTCTAGACTTCCACATTGTCATCTCTAGGTTGCCTTTAGCTTGCGTATAAGCGTGTGCAATTGTTTAAGTACAGGCTGAAGTTGATCTGCACTTCATCCAGCCTTGTAGCAGATGGTGACAGACCTCTTCTGTGGGAGGTGAACCAGCCCGTGTAGTGAATCTGTTCTGAAGGACGCTCCTCTGTCTCGTTGGGTATTCACATGCAGTGTGGAGTTGTTAGAGGGGTTGATTCGCCGTTCAGGATAATCCGTTTCAGAGGAGTTGCCCAAGGAAGCGGTAGCTGCCCCATCCCTGGAGGGGTTCAAGGCCAGGTTGGATGGGGCTTGGAGCCCCCTGATCCAGTGGGAGGTGTCCCTGCCCAGGGCAGAGGGTGGTGCTGGATGGGCTTTGAGGTCCCTTCCAACCCAAACCATTCCTTGATTCTAGGAGAATCATAATATTCATACGTCCTTGTTTATGAGGGAGGGATCTCATAAAGTAGTAGACGCTGCTCTGTTACTTCGAGTTGCTGGAGGATACTTCATGACTTGGAGTTGCGTATCTGCTTATTATTTTTTACTAAATACTGAAGTCTAATTGTTTCCTTGTCTGCTTTTGGTGATGCAGGTATCCTTCAACTTGTTTCGGCAGCCATTGAACTTAACTAACAGAAATTTCATGCTTTGAAACTTCGTAACTCCGTTTCTCTAACCATCCACTGAATTTTCCTGTGCTTGCTCGTGGTTTTTGCAGCACCCTCGGAACAAACACTCAGTATGTGTGTGCATGCACACTGTATTTATACTGTATGTGGTGTTGTAAAGATAAATATACAGCACATATATATACACACACACGTAATATCTATACTCTGTATATATATATTTTTATTTCCTAAACCAGTTCTGGCTCCTTCCCTAGCTTTCCGCTCTTATCTTTTTTTCCAACTTTTTCCTCTTGCCAGCCCCCCCTTAGGGGAGTGAATCATTCTTTCTAACAGTGGTAACGAGTACTAATCACAAGGCCCCAAATGTTCCCAGCGTTATGGGAAATTTGCCAAAATAGGATTAGGATGGTAAATCTAGTTTCATGTTTCCATAGCTCGTGTAGCTTTTCTGTTATAAAAATAGCTTAATAAACTATTATGAGAAACAATTGTGCAACATTTTAATGACTCTGCTTTCCCGAGATGACTTTTGTTTAGATTGCCCTGATGTGATGTAGCTTTCCTGCTCCTTGATGCTACTAAACTTCCGGAACTTTCTACCGCGTTTTGGGCTGTGGGAAATGCGTGATTGCCATCTTGTGGCACCAAATGTTTCCAGCAAGCATCTGTGCAGTTTCTGAGCAGCAGCAACTTCCTACATCTCCCTTCTGTTTCCAGAAAATCCAGTTTTACTCTTTTTGACCAGAACTGGTGAAGGGGCTGGAGCACAAGCCCTATGAGGAGCGACTGAGGGAGCTGGGGTTGTTCAGCCTGGAGAAGAGGAGGCTGAGGGGAGACCTTATTGCTCTCTACAACTGCCTGAAAGGAGGTTGTAGTCAGGCAGGGGTTGGTCTCTTCTCTCAGGTGACCGGTGACAGAACAAGAAGACACCGTCTCAAGCTTCGCCAGGGGAGGTTTAGGCTTGACATTAGGAAGAAGTTCTTTCCTGAGAGGGTGATTGGCCATTGGAATGCGCTGCCCGGGGAGGTGGTGGAGTCACCGTCCCTGGAGGTGTTTAAAGAGAGATTGGATGAGGCACTTAGTGCCGTGGTGTAGTTGACGAGTAGGTGTAGGTGTTGGGTCATAGGTTGGACTCGATGATCTCAAAGGTCTTTTACAACCTTACGATACTGTGTGACTGTAACTTCCAAGCAAGTTTTTTGGGTGAACATAGGACAATCATACAGTTGAAGTTCTTGGGTGGACTCCCCAGCCTTGTTCAACCTCATTCCATCCAGTTGGGATCAAGTTGTGATCTGTGGAGAAAAAAAAAATCACATTTTAATAAATGACCTCAAGAGCAGGATACCCAACTTCCCTTGTGATTTATGTGGGTGAGAGAAACTCACCTTGCGTACAGATCCACACATTTATTATTTGGTGTAACTGAACTAGCAAAATCTGTTCAAAACTTTGTTATCCATCCAGTATAAAAGGACTTTGGACATCTTGAGCTGCTTGTTGTGTCAGCATCCCACAGAGTGCACATGGATAAAAGAAAAGCTGTAAAAGGCCAAGAATTTAGCAATATTTAGAATGTTTCATTAGGAACAGATGAGACTGCTTATCTAGCTCTTTGGTTCAATCCTTTCCTTCTTTTTAAGTTTATTTCTAACAAAAAAGACTTCCTCTCAGTGATTTTTGTGCCCAGGCAGCCTCTCCTTCTGGAAAGGTGTTTTTGGGGCTCCTTCTGCTGCTCTCTACTGGCTTTTTCCTGTCTCTGATACTTGTACGTGGGTTCTGTTTGCTCTCCAACAGTAGCAGTGAATCCACTAAGCGCACATGGCTTTGTCTGGCTCCGTATTTGCCTTCAGTAGTAACTCCTACTCTTCCCACTTTTCTGGTGAATAGAAAATTTTAATTAAGATGTAACAGTTGCCCAAAGAGCTGGTATAGCGACTTGCCTCTCCCTGGTGGTCCTGTCTGTTGGATGGCTCACGCTCCCTGCTCCTTCCCTGGGATGGTGCTGGTGCTTGTAGGATCCCTTCTGGAGACGAGCAGGGACCAATGGAAAATAACTTTTGGTGAGGTCGGTCTTCGTGTGGATCGTTGGGATCGGCTCCCTCACCCTCTGTGAACCCCAGTGCCAAGACAGTGAAGTAGGCAGGGTGTAACAGTTGGGTTTGTGTGGGTCCAAACTGCCACGGAAAACTAAGAAAAAGGGCATTAACACTCTCACAACTTGGGAAGTTTAGAAATGAGTGATTAGAATAAACTTCATGATGGGCTCTAATCAAAGATCTGTCAGTAAGAGCCACTACCAGTATTCTGTGTAATGGGATTTTTATGGCTTATAAATTTATTTCACTTTTTGAATTCTATTGTTGGCAATCTCCATCGCTTTATTAAAGAGTGAGATGCCTTCCAAAACATTCCTGCTGTCCTATGGATTGAACAGAGGTTAAATCCCTGTTACAGAGAGGATGTAATATTTTATTCCATTGATTTTAGATTTATAATGTCACTCATGTAATCTCTCTTTATATTTGAGAAGTCTTTTCAGTAGATACGTGTGACAAATAGTGGAAAATTTCTTTTCCTGCTCCGTCCTAATAGGCTGCAGCAGCAGGAGGTGAGAATTTGCTCCTAGACTGTTTTGGTAAAGAGATGAAATGCCAAGCTGAAATTTATCCCCGTGTCTTGATGAAAAAGAAAATTGTGTATCATTGAGTTTTTTGTAAAATCAGAATCTTTGCAAATGTAACTGTGGACGGGAGCCTGCAGAGGAGGTGCTGTGGCTTATGCTGCTTAATTTAAGCATTGCAGCTTTGAGGTCCTCTGCTGACAACTGTGTAATCATGAAATACACTGAGCTACACAACTGCTGTGCTTACAAACAGCTTGATTAATTGTATGTGCTATATTTAGTGAAATTTTAATTATGAAACCAGTGTTCAAGATTTCAGTTGGAAGAATTCAACTGGAACAATTCAGTTCCGTAGCTATTTAAAAGTTTTAAAAAGTAAAGAGGCTGAAGTATCATTACCAATAAAGTAGATATTTGAGAAATAAAGCTGTGATGTTGTAAAAATATCATGGGAGAAACATTATATCCAGGAATGTGTATATATTTGTTTATCAAGCAGTTTTTCTTTGCGTTGCTGTATACAACAGCGTAGAGAATTTGAAGTTTTGAGGATAGTTCATCCAAAGAAACGTAACGCTTGAGGCTGCCACAGCTCCAGAATGAGGGTTAGAAAATCCATCATGAGTAGATTCAAGCAGATATCTGTGAATTAAAGCATGGTGTTGATCATGGAAGGTGTTCAGCTACATCAAGCAGGATCTTCTCAATATGTATTCTCTTAATCTCTGCTATATTTGAAAGAATGGTTTCACCAAAGCTTGTTACAATAGTTGCATTCCCAGTGAAGCTGAACATTCCTGAGTCTTCTGTATTATTATTTATTTTTTTTTCAGATTAATCGCGCCCCAAGCTTTGGAACTGATCAAAAAATAGACTACGATGTAAAAAAAGGCGTTCTGCTAAATGCATTAAAGCTTCTTAACATACGGTAAACTTGTCCTCTTTTCTTCAATCTGGGTCTCTTTCTATTGCCTTGATTATTTATTCATTTATTTATTCATTAATTCATTTTTTTATTTAAATTTGAATCGGATTGGGTCTCTTTCTGTTGCCTTGATTATTTATTTATTTGTTTATTATTTATGTATTTATTTACTTATTTATTTATTTAAATGGGAACTGGTCTAGGAGAAAATGAAGACCTTTTTTTCCACCTTCATATTTTCAAAACATAAATGTTTCTCTTGCTGTCAGTTGTGCTTTTTTAATTAACCCAACTTCATTTTTTTTCTCCTTGCTTATGTGCTTGCAAAAATGAATGGTAATAGTGATTTTCATACTTTTTTTTGTAATGATTTTTCAAACAGGTATCAGCGTTGGGCTAAGAGTGCAGTGATGGGCGTGTGGCCACACAAGGAATTTGCTTTGGTGATAGTTTCATGGAATCATAGAACAGTTTGGGTTGGAAGGGACCTTAAAGCCCATCCAGTTCCAACCACCCTGCCATGGGCAGGGACACCTCCCGCTAACCCTGGCTGCTCCTCCGCAGGAAGACTTTGTAGTTGGGATGTGTTGGAAAAAAATCCACACTTCAAGAAAATAGATATAGTCGTGTTTGTGCATGGAATTATAGTACAGAGTCATTACAGTCCGCCTTAAAGTGTGAAAATCTTGGAGCCATACAAGTTAATAGTCTACAGAGTTTCTTAATGAATGTTTCGGTTCTAATTTTATAGCATAAACTGCACATGACTGGAAAATACAGACGATATACTTGAGATGAAAGGGTGTTTCATCTCTGCTTGACATACCTTAATATCATCTGTGTTTTAGGACAAGTGATAAAAGGAGGAATTTAGCTCAACAGAAGGCTGAGGCTCAAAAAAGGCTCTATGGTCAAGGCTCAATGAAAAAACTGTTGCCGGGTTCCTCAGACTGGGAGAAGCAGCGCCACACGCTGGAAAGGAGAAAAGAAGAACTGGTAAGAAGGAAAAAACCGTGCTGTTTCTAGCCCATGGCTTATGGTCTCTATTTTAATCTTATTTTCTTGATTTGTAGAAGGAAATACTTGCACAAGTACGTAAACAGATTTCGAAAGAGGAGCATGAAAATAGACACATGGGAAACTACAGGTAACTGGTTTTTCTGCATTAGTGGAAAATATTCAATGCATTCTTTAGAAATAATGGGAACAAGTATTGATGGTAGATGATAATTTTCTGCCAAAATGGTGTAGGCTTTTATAGAAAAAATAGATACATATGCAGTAGGTAGTAAAGTTGAGGTTTTTTTCAGATAGTTCTTTTTTGATTCTAAATTTTTGCATGCGCTTAGGAATTTGTGTGATATCAGTCACTCCGGTTTTATGCAAGACCTTTGCTTGAAAGACTTGATTGTTCACATTCAGTGTACCCAGAGCCACGGCTGTCATTTCCGACCTGTTCTATAATCACATGATTATTCTTATCTCTAGGGAGGGGCGATGTAGGGGTGTGAGTGCTCCCCTATTAAAAAAAAAATCAAATCTGAGTATTCACCTATGAAAAGATAAAATCTGGATATTATCTATGAGGCTTGCCAAAACATCAGAAACTTTATGGTGCTTCCATCATTTTTGGTAGAATGGATTTGAAATACTATTTGTATTTCTGTATTTTGATTTTGGATCTCAGTAGGCTTAAGCTTAAGTTTCTTCAGATTCCTTGGTAAAATACGTTGGAAAGGGAGCTTGAAATTGTTGGTTATAATGGGCCTTGGCCAGAAAACAAGAATTTTGGTTGATGTTGTTGTTATTATTATGATTTCTTGCTATTTGCTTCCATGAGAAGTGAAAACAGAGTATGAATATTTGGTGAAAAGAAGCAGAGTACGGTGAGGAAGAGATGATGGGAGCGTTTGTCCTCTCTTTGTAACATTCACTCAGGACGCTGGAGATCTGAGTTCACATCTTTTATTCTGAATTAGTCAGGATGCCTTTACTGCTGTTCTTCATCTCCGCCTTCTGGAGCAGATGTTCTGTAATTCCCAGTGAAGTTCTCATTGAAAGAAATAGCTGTTTCTGTGAAATTTTGATTTTTGATGAATTCACATTTTTCTTACAAGAAGTCTTTCGTTATAACATTGCCTGTTTTAATTACATCCCTTCTTGGCATATGTGGAGCTCAACCAGTACATCAAAAAGCCACTCAAAATGAAGCACTGATTTCCATGGTACTTAGACTGTAGAAAGAGAAGCATCATGATACTTTAATGCATTTTGCTCTTCCGATAGCTTTAAGGTCTGACTTTTTAACAGATCACATTTTAAGTTGTTTATTCAGGGAAGAGGGGGAAAGAGCCTTGTTAAAAGTCCACAAAAGATCCACAAGAATATAAAGTCACATAATGCCAGTCAGCAGCGCCGGGAGAATTAACTTACGATTTACTCCTTACAATAAATTAGAAATTAGTCTCCCACCTTCATTGTTTCTGGCTGTGTTTCAGGCATTCATGACAAATGAATTGGAGTGGTTTTCTTCAAAGCCCATTGTTGCTCAATAAGCATGGATAAATCACCAAGTCCTGCTTCTGGTATTGTCATAGTCTCCTTACCTGTGATTTCAGGGAATAATGGCATAGCTGCTCTAATGGAAAATGAAAGTCGCCCTGTGCGTCTGTGTACCAGAAATTTTTTTTTTTTTCCTTATTGTATCAATTTCCTCCTGTTCGTTATTTTGGAGGAATTAGCATTCAAGTGCAGAACATATTCAGTTTTTAATTTACATCATGCCCATTAAGTCAAAGCAATTATTCAGATTTTCACTGTTTTGTGTGCTTTTATTGCCACTGCAAATTATTTTACGGCTCTGAATTTGACACTCAGTATTTTGTTAATATTTCATGAATCATTCCCACCTGCGTGCATCATTCACACCCACTGAGATGTCGGAGTACTGCAAACTGAGTTTTTCCCTATCTGGAATGACCCACACGGTGGTTCTTTTGACTGGCTAATTGCTGGTTTAAACGTGAATGTGTTCACTGAGTTAAAATTAGAGAACAATGTTCAGAGCGTATGTTTTATGAGATGATATTATATAGTTATTACAGATGGGATGCGAAAGCACTTTAGAAGCCACAGCTGCATAACTTTCATTTTTAGTGTGATAAATAAGTCAACTTTTACCTTAAACTCATTTTCCCCCCGTTTTAGGCGAATTTACCCTCCTGATGATAAAACATTACTTGAAAAGTATGAGAGTTTGTTGGCCACTGCTTTCCAGACCTTTCTTGCTGGGAGAGCAGCTTCACTTCAGCGGGAAATGAATAACCCTTTGAAAAGAATGAAGGTACTGAAGCACAAGTATTGACTTCGGGACTTATTTGTCTTGCATTTCATGACCATGTGGATTAGTTTCGTGACAATCGCGTGTGATGGCTAATAAGTAGCATTTGATAATGTTTCCATCATTTTATTGTTATTCTTTGTGCAGCTTGTGGACCAGATCTTTGAATCTGGCTGAACTGCAGTGGACCCAGGGTGCAGCCAGGCTGGATGGCTTTAAGCTACTTTACCCTTTCGCTCATCCTCAGCCTTACCCCTGGGCAACCCAAAGGTTGGCAGAAATTGCTTTTGAGCTGGTAATTGCCTCCTTCTTCCTGCAGTCACATCCCCAGCCTGTTCATCTGCTTGTATGGACTGGAAGGTCCCATAAAACCAGCTCCACTAGTTTAAGGCATCCATAAACTCTGCTTGATTGCCTTCTTGTGTAGTCAGAGATAAACAGCAGGAAAATGGATAACTTTAAAATAAACAAATAATGTGATTTAATTTGAAATCTGAGACATAATTTCCCATTTTTTAGTTGGCATCGTCCAGCACTTTGAGAAATCTTTGTTCAGCCTTTTCTTCAGACTTATTAAAGTGTTAAAACTTGATTTTAACTGTCGATTTCATGTTGATTGCAAGCAGCCACGTGTGCATCAGAAGAAATACTTTTATATCTCCTGTGGAAGGATTCATAGTCTTATTTCAGGAATTAGTAATCGAAGTAATTTCAAATTCCTACTTGAACTTTGGGAGGAATAGTCTGCCCTGTTTTGAATTAACTGTAGTGAAATTCCCCTTTGTAGGAGGAGGACATTTTGGATCTTCTGGAGCAGTGTGAAATAGATGATGAAAAACTAATGGGAAAATGCACCAGGCAGCGAGGACCGAAGGTATTCGACTTTTGGATCCCAATTTTTTTTTATTTCACTCTGTAGAGGAGTACTCTGAGGATTTTAAGTGAGGAATTTAGCTGAACCTGGTAGGAATTTTCTTCCTCAACTGCCATTTGCCTTTTTTTCTTTTAAATATAAAGAGAAGCAGAACAACCATTTGTCCAACTAAATCCCATGAAAACTTAACTGGATACGAGATCCTTTTTTTCTTCTCTAAGCTATTTTGAGGAATTGTTGTGCATGGCAACAAATGCTGTACAAGAGATTGCTTGATTTCCATGTGTGAAATGATTTTTATATCCATAGCCTATCTCAAAAGAATGCTTTCATCTTTAATCAATTGGTGCCACCAAGGACTTTTGTGATCATGGGATAAGAGTCACTATGGAAGCTCAAAGGATTAATTATGATTATGATGTATCTGTAGCTTGCTTGCTTGCTGTAAGGGTCATATAATATATTTTGCAGCCTGTTTCATATCCAAAATCTGCTTTTAAACTATATATATATATTATTTTTAGCTTAATGCTTCCTGATTGTGTGTTCATGCAAGCTTTTGCCTTAAGTAAACTGCATATTTCTGTAAGTCAGTGCAGATAAATAGTTTGGGCCGGGCTAAAATAAGTCTGTTTCTTATATCCTGCAAACATTTTAGGTCAAGTCTGCATAGAAGAGCCTACCTTTATGTTCCTCAGCTCTAATGGATTTGTTTATAGATGCATGTAAATGTTCTTACAGCTTTTTGTTTCTGATGACATTGCATACAAATCTGGGAATCTCTGTATAAAATGAAGGCTGAAAATTGTCCTGAGCTTGCAGGGGTGCTTTATATGTGTGCAAGAATCCAAAGAGCTACATCTTATTACAGGCGTGCACGCTGGAAAGAGGATCTGCATACCCAATCCGGTATTAAGATAGATTTGCAGGAACCTCATTACAAATATAGGGATTTTGTGAGCTTGGGCTTTAAGAGTGGGGGATTCATTTAAAGAACAGGAAAAATGAAGCATCCAGTCCAGCCTGGCAACACCGTCTACTCACATTCTTCAGGGATTCTTTTCCTTGTGGTTTTGATTCTCTAACACGGGGTCACCGAATTCAAATTCAACATCTTGGGTCTAATGTTCCCTTTTCCCAGCAGCCCTCAGAGAGCATCTCTGTGCTCCGGTGTGTGCACCTTTTCCGAGTTAGGTGACGGTGGCTTGTCTACCAGTGCCAAGTCAAATTAGGTCGCAGCATGTAAATAATCATCACGAGATTCCCACATAAGGTCAAGTCCAGTTTGGCAGTGAGGGATGTGTACACCTGGCTCCGCCCTCAAGAAGTCCAGGTGGTGCGACTTTGTGCATACAGGCTCGACCTCTTACCCTCCCTACACTGGTTGCACAGGAGCCCTTCGCAAGCTGGAGGCCGTAAACATTCAATAGGGTACCGAGCCCAAATTGAGAAACCTCTCTTAATTAGTTTTAAGATGAAGTTTGATGAATTTTTGAGTGAGACTATATGATATGGTCTTAGAATCATAGGATAGTTTGAGTTGGAAGGGACCTTAAAGGTCATCTAGTTCAAGCCCCCCTACCATGTGTTCTTTATAGCAGGCGCATAGATTCCATAGCTTACGAGCTGCTCTACCAGTACAATATTGTTTGCACTTAGAGGAGAAAGAAAAAATTGCTTATGACCAAAATTCCCACTTTTTTTCCCCCTAAAATGGATTATATCAAAAGGGAAGGCAATGAAATTAGATGGTTTCCTTTCCTTGCAGTGTGCACATTTCACGCTGTATAGGATCTCTATTCCTGCATCCTTTTTTTGCATCCTGATGTACGTCTCAATCATTTAAACCATGCCTTTAGTGAAGCCATGGGGCTGGAGACTTCCCTGGTTGCATGATGTCCTGTGCGCTCTCTTTGAAATACAGATGGCTGTCGCAGATGGTCCTTGTATCTTGTACCAAAAGAGCATCACCTCTTTCCTGTAAGGGGTAAGGTGCGTATGGCTAATGATACGCATTTGATTTGGTCACCTCTTTGTAAAGGGTCTGCTCTGAGAGTTGTAGTAGCAGAATAAATATCTGTATAGAAATCTGGTGAGGGAGGTGGGCAGTAGAACTTCCTATTGCCTGCCAATCTGTCAGGCAAGAGCATAATCCAGCTGGAAAACTCATCTTCTTGTGATCATAAAATTCTACAAAGATTCCTTAACATATGAAAAGAGCGACATATGTGAGATGTGATAGACAAAACAAACCTGAAGGAACAGTACATTTCACGTAACGTTATGTTCTTTTAGCAGGTCGTAAAACCTTGTCCTCCCTTAAAAGTCAGCAACTGGCCTGCTGGCAACAGCTGCTATTGGGAAATTGGGTGCTCTGCCGTGGACGCACGCTCTTGCTAGGAAGAAAGAACAGGCAGGACGCAGAAAACGGTGCAGAGCAGCTGCAGTAGTTTGGAGAGAGATGTTTTCCTCCTCATCCTCCTCCATACATAGAAACATATAAACATATATCTGAGCAGTAGTGTTGTGTGCTAATTAAGCTTTGCTTGTAATGTCTAATTCCATGTTCACTAGGCATTTCAGCCGCATCTTTATTTGAACATAATTAGGAGCTTGGAGTAGAAAACAAATCAAGAATTTTCCAGAATGGAGGTATTTTTACCTGCAATTAAGATATTGCTGAATTCTGTTTAGATGGAGAAATACATTCTGGATGTGTTTGGTTTATTAGTTGCCTCTAGAGGGCACCTCATCCTTACGCACTGTTAGGTTTATTCACATTTATTGCATTGCACTTGTTTGTGCAGAACTAAAAATGTAAAATAACAGCTATTTTAGAGGAAATGAGCAATTGCTTTTATTTTTATTCTTCTCATATAAAATCAGAAGAGTTTAATCAAAGAAAAATCAGGTTAGCATAAGGGGAAAATCAAGGTGATTAGAATTGCTAAGCGATCAAATATCTCGTATTTTAAGAGGTCATTTTAAACCCAGATCTAAATATTATTTGTCATTATCAATTTTTGTAATTTATTTGAGCTTTTTATTCTTCTTCGTTAATTGATGTGAAGTCTTGGTCAGGGTGTTCTTATTGTTTAGCGTAGAACGTGTGGGAACGTGAGTATCCTAAGTGAGATCTACCTTAAAGACCCAACAAGTGCGGATTGGAAATATTCATTATACTTTCTATAACTCATCAGGAATGTCTGAATATATCTCCATGATACACCACATTTCATTATTGGCACAGCTATTTTTGAGAAATCAGTAAGTGTTGGGGCACCGTAATTTGTCTTTTTAGTAGGTAGATAGATAGCAAAATAGTCTTTGTGTAATCTGAATAACTGCCAGGGCTCTCCTCAATGGAACGTGCTTCTTCAGCTCTTCCTTACCTGGTCTAACAGCTTGGGCTTGCATAAACATACTCTTAGTTTTAGGTTTAGGCAGAAATCTCTTTCTTTCCTTGGCTGGAACACAAGTTCAGGTAGAATAAGGTAACTTAGACTACAAGCGTGTTGTGTAAGAACAGTAGATCTGGGGCTTTGTCGCAATAAACTTTGCGTTACATTATGCTAAGTTAGCAGGGCAATTTACATCCATCTCTCACTGTGACCCAAAATATGTTCAGAAATTGTGATATTAATTTTTTTAAACCTGAGTTTTGATTGCAATCCAGTAGATGCCCAGGAAGATGAGGCCGTCACCGTGGCTTCCTATATCTAAGAGGAACTGGGAAAAAAATGTGTAGGAGGGAAAAAAGTGAGCACAGGAGCCTTCTTAGGCTAATAGATATGATGGAGGATATTGCATTTTTCTTGTCTGCCTGAAGAAAAAAAATCATTTGTAGTTTCTGTTCTCACATCAGTTTCTCAGACTCCTACTTTTTGCTTTTCGTCTCTCAGTATCCTTGGTAATGGCACAAGATGAGTTATTTAATGACACTGAATCCCACGTGCATACGGGACACCAAATACACCCAGCTGTATTCAAATACAGCTTGCTGCATTCTTATGGTTTCTGCAGGCTGTGGATGAATCGCTTTCTCTTTCAAAAGTAGACCAGCCAAAGTTCCCTGATGCATTTCTTCGCATTGACCATTGTTAAACTATGGCTTCAATTATTGCCAATATTAGTGAGGGATTGCAATGGATTGTCAGTGGTGTGCACTGAGTTATGATTTCAAACTGCAACTTCATACTTGAAATAAATTTTTTCCCCTTTTATTTTGCTGCTTTACATGTGAAAGAGATGAGGATTACTGAGTAGTGAATTTAATGAAATATTTAAGCATTTATTTTAAAATTAAGGACAAAATTCCCATCTAATTTGGGAGGGTTTAAATATATTAAAATTTATATTAGATATTATTAATATTATATATTATTATATATTTATAATATATATTATCTATTCTATATTATATTATATATATTTTATATTACATATATATTTTTATATTCTATTTAAACCCTCCCAAATTAGATTAACCTGTCTGAATCAGGAAGTGGGATTATGAAGGAATTTAATTTTGTTTTGTTTTGTTGGTGTTTTTTTTTCCCTTAGCCCTTGTGTTCAATGCCAGAAAGTGCCCAGCCCTTAAGAAGACTGAAGAACTACACTAGTGACAGTAGCTGTGAAAGCGGTAGCAGTATGTCAGAATCAGGAGAAGAAACTGAAAAGGAAGATCACAATGAAAAAAAAGAGAAAAAAGTTTCATACGTTCTTGAAGAAAATAAATGCAAATCTTTGGAACGATCGGGTAAGTTAAATTATCACTTTTCCAAGTCAGTCTGGCATTCGTGATTACACAAAATGCTTCAGTGTTTTAGAGTGTATCATTTGCAACTCAGGGTTAAACACTGGTTTGCTTGGTTTTGCTTCCTCAGAATCTTTCCTAAGTGAATGAAAACAAATCTTTTAAAATAAGGAAAAAATAAATATTCTTCTACCAAGATTTCTAAATAGAAAAATACACTTGGGCTACACTTGGAGATGGTGTGAGTGTTCCTCTTTGGGATTTTTTTCTAGCAGGTTGGCATATTTTTCCCTGTAAAAGTTAGTCTTATTAAGCTTGAATTTGCTGGAATATAGAAAAGATAAAGAAATGTATCTGGAGACTTAGTGAAGATTATATATTCCAGATGAGATCCTTGCACCGATTTTTTTCTGATTGCTTTTCACTTGCTGCAGAGCATTAGTGTGAGCATGTTTTGTTGAACATTATTTTATTGTTTTAGTGGTGCATTGTCTCAAAGAATTTCATTGTGTAATTACACACCTATAATGCTGCTTCTAAAATTTTCATAGCGGCATCCTTTTATTTAGCAGAAGAGTGAATTAAAAAGCTGTACAGCTAGGCAAGAGCAGATAAATGAGACCAGATCTGCAAATACGGGATCCGTCAACCAGATTTTCTCTCCTGTTTTCATATTCTTACAGTCAGGAAGCCACACACGGTGGCCATGTACTTTTGTGACCTCTAGTGCGTACGCACTCTGTCATAAATATGATGTGTGTTTAGAGAGGGCGGCAGTCTGCCTTATCAAAATTGACCATGAGGAAGAAATAAATGTTCTTATAGAGCCTGTAAAGTATGTATTGTTAGGGGATCTGACGTGATTGACTACTACACGTACAGTTTTTGTCAACATACATTACAGCACATGTGGATGTGTGTTAATCGTATGTGCTGTTAGCTACAAAGGCTGAAAATTGGGTGTTAAAAGAGTAATAAGTAATTGGCTCATTCATTTAATTTGTCTGCAGGTAGAATGAACTGGAAGCCTTCGATTAAAAATACAAAATCTCCATCATCATCATCCCCCACGTCATCGGTAGGGCCAATAAGGCGTTCTGTAAGCTGCCCTCGCTCAATATCAATATTGACTGTACAGTCACAAGCGGCTGAGCCACGCTCCTTTTCAGCCAAAGCACCTCTCCAAATCCAGCGTACATCCTCAGTCAATAGGTCTCATTCTTTAAATCGCAGCCCATCTTCGGCCAGAGGCTCTCAGACACCCAGCTTGGGAACGATGAACTCTGCAGGGGTGAGTTAACACGGCAGTCGCATTCAAAATGTGGTCCGTTTCCCTAAAACCCAATAAGTGCATTGCTAATTTTTACAGTGTCGGAAAGCCTGTGAAACCTGTGGTGCTGTAGTCAATGCTACTTTGATAGAAACTCAGGAATAAAAGCTCTCTAGTGCTCTTAAGTTTCTCTGATTTGTTTGGGGACTGCCGCTTCTGAAATACAGATGTTCCTACCTTCTGGATCTTTACAGTAGCAACAATACATCAATAAATCAAAACCAGTGTGTACTCTGCGTTGTACCAGAATAAAATAAAGGATCTGTTATGCTTATAAGTGGCAATTTTATCACGAACATGCGTTTAGTGCTAAAGAAGCAGTACTTAATCACTGAATATTATTGGAAGTGTTCAAGGCCAGGTTGGATGGGATCTGGTCTAGTGGGAGGTGTACCTGCCCGTGGCGTGCAGGTTGGAGCTGGATGATCTTTAAGGTCCCTTCCAACCCAAACGCTTCTATGATTCTATGAAAACATTAGTAAGACCTTGTATGGAATGTCCCTTGTAGAAGAAGGTGTAATTAATTTTCAGTCTACCGTACCGAATTGGCGCACACTACACCACTGCGGTAGAGCTCTAAGTCCAAAGTAAATGATTTAAAATTTATAGGTAGCTCTTGTACCTTTAGGATCCACCACTGCAATAACTGTCTTAGAAGCCATCTTATTTATGTGAAGATAGAACTTCTTTCATTTTGAAGCCTGTCACTGAGACAAACAAGGATTTAGACTCTCGAGTGGTCTAACTAAATAATTAATAGAATAAGTAGATGAGATTAAACACTTTTAGCTGCTTAGAAGTGGTCAAGCATTGGAACAAGCTGCCTAGTGAAGTGGTAGATTCTCCATCCCTGGCGGGGTTTGAGAAACATGTAAATGTGGCACTTGGAGACATGGATTAGTAGGCACAGTGGGGTTGGGCTGATGGTTGGACTGGATGATCTTAGAGGTCTTCTCCAACCTCAACGATTCTATGATTACATGATTCTAAATTTGTGTGGTTAGTTGTAATTTCATGATGTACTTTTGAACCATACATTTTTTCATTTTGTGACCAGATTCCTCCTTTTTGGTATCTCCTTCCCAACCCAGGCATGTCTTCTGTTGTGTTTGCGTGGTGGACCACATAACCACTTATCCCTAGGGAGTGTTTGCGGGAATCAGTCCTCAGCCTCATTCTCTGTTGTATTGAGTGCTGGTGCCAGTGTGTTTCCATTCATGCTTTGGTGCCTGACCTGTGTGTTTCATCACCCAAATAATTTGTCTGAAGATGGAGCAAAACCATATTCACAGCCTTTCTCTGTTGTGGTGAGCTTTGACTGTGAGAAATCCTTTTGTGATGCTAACGAACTTATTTCATAGTATTTACTATATGTAATCATCATTTTTATCTGGTAGAACGCTCATTATCTGTTTTGCCTGTGAGGCTTTGTCTAAATGATGAAAAAAGATCCTTTTAAAATTGTGGGCTGACATCTTGTGAAATACTCCTTAACATGGTTTTCCATCTTTAAAGTCAGCTAATAGAATTGGAAAGACATTAAGATTGTGTCTTCACCACAATGTGTTAAAGATATTTTTTATCACATTAGCTATCTCAAGTTTAAAAAGTGCCCTTTCATCATCAAGATGTGCTCTGAGAGTTTAATGAGACAGGGCTAATATAGATTTTTCTATTCACATTAACTCTATATCAAATACAAATTACTAAAAGATTAAAAACAGTGTCTTACCATCTGACATTAAAAATGGGCTACTCACTTAAATTAACATTAGGAAGAAACCATATTCTGTTTTTCATTGGGAAAGCTCCGCCACAGAAATGATCTTGATATGCAGAACAATTATGTTGGGTGATAGAGCTTAGGTCATGCTTCTTAAAGTAATGTGAATAAAATTACTTACAGAATGGATGAGAACTACCCATAATTTAGCACTGTATTGTGGATGGAACTCTGTTCATAATTATTTTTGCAACTAAGAATAATATGCTATATATTACTGCTAGAATAAAATTTGAATTTATAAACCGTAACTTCCCAAGAAGAAATCATTTGTGCATGATAAAGTATAAGTTTATCTATCCTTTGGGAAAGAAAAGAGCTGTATATTGCCATTTTTGGAGGCTGCTGAGATCCGAATGTGCTAAAGGTAAGGAAACTAAGTTTAGAATAAGGCATTTGCCATTAGGAATCATTGGTGCATTATTATAGCAGTCATAAACAGAAGTGGATTTGGAAGTATTTGCTGTCCCATTATTTCAGCCACGTTATTGCATATCATATAGCACAATATTTCGTTATACTTTAAAAGATCTATTTCTTACTTAAGCCAAAATATCCTTAGGTATTGTAGTGCTTACAAAATACAAAGATTTAGAAATGCCTAAAAATTCTGAATTTCACCCTTGAAAAAACATAAAATTGACCAGAGTAGGAACACAATGTCCTTACTTCTTAACGCTTCCTGAAATTGTGGCTCAGTTTCTGTTCAATTGTTGCAGTGCAGAACTGAAAGGAAGACTTCTGACAAATAATTGATTTTCATTATGTTGAATTTAAATTCAAAGTCTGCTATCCAGATTTCAAGTTTATATTTTAAATGGTGGGCATCATAAATACCGAATATATATTTATTTACTCCATTTCAAAGAAATTATATTTGAACTGTTTTATTTCTTAACAACTATAAGTAGTGGTGATGTTTTAGTGTACAGGAGGCACATGTTTGTATATTGGTTATGTATTAGATATTATGTCTATAGGCTTAATATATTTTGCATCACCCTATTTAGAATTGATTTTTATCAGGGAAACATCTTGGTAGAGTGATCTAATGACAAGCCTCTGCTTCGTATTGGTTTTTAGAGTGAGTCTTTGCTGCAACAGAAAACAAAGGAGCAAGAAGCTGCTTTGACGAAAGAGACTCTTCTCATTATCAATGACATGAGAATGAAGTTCCCAGGAAAAACAGATGAGGAATCAGAATTAATTGTAGCAGATGTAAGTACCTATAAATACAAAAGAAGAATTACGAGCGAGACACTCGCTCTTTAGGCCACTAAAATGAGGGAAAGTAGAGAGCTCAATTTATGATTCATGAGCTCCTGTGGCCTTAAAACTTCCATACCTTGGGATCATTCAAAACATTTCAAAAGCTTGGAGCTTTGCATACTTTCTGACCTTGAAAGAGCAGCACTGAAAACATTCCTACGTCTTCATAAAATATATGAGAAACAATCGGGAAGGTTAAGAAAATTCAGTTTTTCATTGTGGAGAAAGTTCAAACTTTTAAGTGAGCTAAAAAGAATGTGACAATTCATTAGCAGTTTATATTTCTTGTGATGTTGTTAGTACAGACCCTGACATGTTTAACTTGCTGTTGAACACCCGTACTGGAGAACTCAGAATGGGGCGCTCTAAGTCAAACTGGACGTTTGCTGGTCATAAAGAACACCAGTCACACTCTTTTTAGGCTGTTCTAGTCTGCCAGCTTATTCTTTCTTACATCCTACCTTGTCCTGAGCCTCATCATTTGGTACCAAAGATGTGAAGCAATTTCCAGTCTGATGGGCAATTAAAAAGTAATGTGTAATAGATGACAGGATGAGGGGGAACAGTTTTCAGCTGAAAGAGGAGAGATTGAGATGAGATCTTGGGGAGATGTTCTGCTGCGAGGGTGGGGAGGCCCTGGCCCAGGGTGCCCGGAGCAGCGGTGGCTGCCCCATCCCTGGAGGTGTTCCAGGCCAGGTTGGATGGGGCTTGGAGCCCCCTGATCCAGTGGGAGGTGTCCCTGCCCATGGCAGGGGTGGCACTGGATGGGCTTTGGGGTCCCTTCCAACCCAACCCATGCTATGATTCTGTTCTAGGAATCTTCAGACATACAAGCAGAAAAGAGATGGCATCTGTATCCCCTTTAAATGTCCATTGCAAAAAAACTAACATTGACTTGGAAAAGAAAATAATGAAGATAGAAGTTCTTTTCTCAGTCTAGTAAGATACGGGTGGTTCTAGTAATTAAGTTAACACCTATATTCTGATGTCGGAAGCACACTTCACAGTGTGCTAAAATAATCTAATTCGCTATCTGGTTGGAAATGTCCTTTGCTCTGTGAGCTTTGAACATGTTGATTATGTCTCCAGTCACCTGTGCAGCTACATCACAGTGGAAAGGAATTCTTCGGCAGAGATGGTTGATTTGGGAGGTTCTGAGAGCTGGCATTCATAACTGGCACAGTGCATTTCTCATCTTAGGGTCAGAAATAAAATGCTGGATTAAATTTTCTCTTTCAGACATGAGTGTGTGTGTGCATTTGTGTGTGTGTGTGCACTCCATCTAGTGGTGCTTTCTCATACGATGTTAGCGTGGTTGTAAATGCACTTTCTTATTGCAGAATTCTATAAATTTGTCTGGCCTTAATTAGTTTCTGATCAGAAACAATATTCCATTGTGGAAGGCAATATATCATGGTATATTAATTGTCTGGGAAGCAGAACTTGTCACAGGTCTGGAATACAATAGAAAGATAAAATAACATCAAAATAAAAATGTATTGTCACAGCTCAAGCTATTGCGGTAGCACTTTGACATCATAAAAAGTGTATTGCAGTTCATATATGATCATTTATAGAAAGAATGTTTTCAAGGTATCTCGGATGTCTTTTATGCAGCAAATATCACTATTTAAGCAGATTAAGAGTTATGCATTATTGAACTTATTGCTGTCTTCAAGGAATCCCAGCTGAGTCAGTCAAGACAAATTCCTGTGCACTTTGTAGTGTGTGACTGTCAGAAATGAGGTGGAAAAGAGGGCAGGATTAAGCTGAATGATTTTACACATCTTTATGAATGTTCCCCCACATAAATCTGCAAATATATTTCTATTTCTTTTAGAGAAAAATTCTTTTCACAGAGATATTTTAGATGCTTTAGGAATGCATATGAATGAAATACCGGATTTCAATTGTTTTTATATGTATTTCTTTTATCTTGTGTTTTGCAATGACTACAGATTATGGATAATTGGAAGTATCATAAAACAAAAGTGGCATCCTATTGGTTGATAAAGCTGGATTCTGTAAAGCAAAGAAAAGTAAGTATATATATTTCATTTTCTGAAGACCCTCTAATGTGGACACATAGCTGATGTTTAGCAGTGACCTGAGATGCTAAAATACCAGCTATTAATGCTAACATATATATGAATTCCATTGCAGGAAGCGATGCTGCTCTATATTTAGACAAACATAATTATCCTGGAAAATAATGTCATAAACAGTTTCTTAAAAAATGAGTCTGCTGAAAGAAAAGCAAACAAATAAATTACTAGTGCTTACATACCTAACTTGTAGCAAACATTCTTGGAAGTGTATTGATCCGGCAGATTTGATTGATAAGGGATAAACCAGTCAGCAGTTTCAGACCGTATTAAAACTCCATTAGAGTTGGAGATATTGCACTTGGCTATTTGAGTCTTTGACCTGCAGTGCTACAACAGATGATGCTGAATAAAAAATAGACCTGCCAAGCAGAGCTTATTGTCATTGTTATAATATTCAACTGACTCGTTTAAGTCTTGCAAAGGACTAATTATATTTGTTTATCATTCTATCTGCTATCTGGGAGCTACTGTTGTGCAGAGCATCTAAAGAGTTTTTAATCTGTTTAAAACCTGATGTGTTACTCACGTATGTCAGTCATATCTCTATGTCAAATGTCAGTCAAAATCATCTTCCCGGTGTAATATTTATTATCCTTAATGTAGCAGAAATTATATTTATTATTAATACTTTGGTGCCCCTCAAGCAGTATTTTGGCTCTTTCTCTGCCTCAGGCACTGCAGCGTTATGTGGATTAGCATATCAGTTCCAGGCATTTAATCTCTGTGTGTCTCAGTTTCACGATCTATTTTTATAGACCATAAAAGAAAGTAACTTAATCAAAATGCTGCATACATGACAAATATTATAATTGGAAGAGGTCGGTAGATTGTTAAAGAATGGAACAACGATTTCAGATGTTCATCTCGAAGTACTTTTTATAAAATCAGCAGGGTGATCCTCAGCCTTTCAAATTCTATTTTATTGAATACTGCATTAAATGCTTGTATTTTCATACTGGACAGAGAAAACATGGCCATTTAATGTGATGTCATCTGATATAAATATATTTGACTATTCAAGTGAAGTTCAGATATTAAATGGAATATGTGTCCACACAGCTTTCTAAAACTAAATTAGACATGACAAACTGAAGAAATTGGAAATGTAGGAGGCTATAATTTAATCAAAATTCTTCTCAAACCATGTCAAGTGGTAGCACAGATCTATAATTTAGCAGAATTATTTCTTGTGCCATTGACTGGAATTAGTAGAGCAACCAACTTCATTGTGTCGTTTTTTGTTTGATATCTACAGCTGTTCTGCTGGATGTTCCTTGGCTTAAAGTGGTATCTAATTTCTTTTTAATTAGAGGAAAGAGTGCTGTAATCCCAATATACACGCACAGAGGTCTTTTCTGTTGTGTGCGTGTGGCAGTTGTAGTGTAGCCTTTGCCTAAAATCAGAGAGAGCCTTTGTAGGGGCTTGTAGAAAATGATGATATGGAGTAAGAGCTGCTAGGGAGGAGGGATAAACAGATACGTAGATAACAGGGCCCAAAATTCACAGTGCTGCTGCAGTGGAGATGTGATTTGGAACTGGTGGGGTATCCTTAATCTATAAAGCCACAAGTGTGGAAAGAAGTCACAGTATTGCCTGTCGTCGCAACTGATGTACAGGGCTTTCACAAAACAGAGGTTAAGGTGTCTCAGTCCTTCCCCATAGGTCATTCCCCGAAACTCAGGGAAGGAATTGCCACGGGAGGGTGATAATTCTGCCCCTTGAGGAACCTAGACTGATTACCACATATTCCTTCGAGAACTGAAAGAGCTCCAGGAATGCTGGGGAGGGGCTCTTGATCAGGGAGTGCAGGGATAGGATGAGGGGAATGGTTTTCAGCTGAAAGAGGGGAGATTAAGGTGAGATCTGAGGGAGAAATGTTTTGCTGTGAGGGTGGGGAGGCCCTGGCCCAGGTTGCCCAGAGCAGTGGTGGCTGCCCCATCCCTGGAGGTGTTCAAGGTCAGGTTGGATGGGGCTTGGAGCCCCCTGACCCAGTGGGAGGTGTCCCTGCCCATGGCAGGGGTTGGGACTGGATGGGCTTTGAGATCCCTTCCAACCCAACCCAACCCATTCCATGATTCTATAATTCTGTGATTCCTTACTTGCCCTTCCTGAGCTCCTTTTGGCCATTTGGCTTAATTTACCTGCGTCTTTTCAATCTAGTCAGAATTTTCTCCTTTAAGTATTATTTCAGAAAGCCTAAACCAAAGTGTGGTTCTGTCCTTTAGTTGACTGTACGATAAAACCAAGGGCACAGGTACCAAGTCAAGATGATACAGGTTGATATTCCAGGTCATTATTAGCAAAACCTACACAATCAGAAATAAGGATTTCTTTGTTCTTCTTTTGAGGACATCTTTTACAACTCCGGACACTTATAATTCCTGAAGCACCAGAGGGTCCTTCATCTTTGCTTGCACTGGCAATGATTTGCCTTTTTTTTTTGTTAAACTGCTTTTAACCTCAATCCCTTCAAGCAATCAGATAGTTATTCTTAGAAGGGTAGTTTATAAAAACGGATTAACTTTGACAATGACATTGCAGCTGAGGACTGCCAAATGTGTAAGCTTTTGTTGATTTGAAAGAAGTATGTTTTATATTCCAATGGGGTGGGTAAAGCAGAAGTGAGCTTAAGGTGGAGAATATTTATGCAAGTAAGGAATCTGTCTCAAAGGTACCTTCTGCAACTTTGTGAAATACAAACCAGAAACTCAGTCTCCTGTACTGGGAAGTTCTAAAACGTGAGAAGAAAAATACCTGGGCAATGTATTAGATTTCACAATGTTCATCTCTGACAGGTGTATTTGCTTAAAAACTATTCAATATGATGTTGAAAAATTAAACTCCTGCTCATGTTCTTAGTGTCTGATATTGCAGCAGAGGTGCAGGAGGAATTGAGAGGAAAGTTTAGAGTAAACTGATGAAATCGACGCATGCTAAAATGAACTTCAGTCTCCCAAGACTTTTAGGAAAAAGAGGCTTTTCTGTGGGAGGAGTTGTGACTACTTTGTGTTGCATCACTTTACACAATTTCTTGAAAAGTGTTTTGATGGTTACCAGAGGGTCTGTACATCTTGTTTTGAATACACTCTTTCATAACATCTTGTTCTGTTGCACCCAGGTAATTGGTTATGTTAAAGTAAATGATGTAAATTGAAGTAAACAGAAAGATGAAGGCAAACCAGAGAAATTAACTGAGAAAACTGGGGATGTCGATTTCATGCAATTCCAGCTCTTGTGCCGTGCCTTGTCTCTTTTCTTAAATGGATGATTGAAGCCATGTTTGCAAATGAAGAACAATTAACTGGGACGTTTTTCCTGCTGGCATTGTGGCAATATCAACACAGTAAAAGCAGCAAGGACTTCTTTATTCCGGAGTACCTGGCATTCTGTGACTTGGTCTAAGATGCAAGGTTTAGTCCTTAGTTTTCTTCAACTCCAGGTGCTAAAGTAAAAGAAAATTGTCATCGTAGTTCTTACTGTGTGTCTTATGGACTACTGAGAGCATCTTTGGTCAAGCTTTGGCAGAGGCTGCCCAGGGCAGTGGTGGAGTCTCCGTCCCTGGGAGGGCTTCAAAAAGTGTGTAGATGTGGCACTTCGGGGCATGATTTAATAGGCATGGTGGGGCTGGGCTGATGGTCGGACTGGATGAGCTTAGAGGTCTTTTCCAACCTCAACTATTCTATGATTCTACTTTTTATACAGTGGAAGTTTTCTGTTATAGACAGGGAGTAATTTACTATTAGTGTAAGGTTGTATGGTTGTCGCTTTATGTGATTTAGGGACTTAGTTTGAATGGATTTATACGACCCCAGCCGCTGGCCATTTGTGTGGAAAAGCCTCATCAGGCAAGACACAAGGAGAAGAAGCATTAAGACAGCCTGACACTGCTAAAGGAATATCTGAAAATCTCAACCCATTCCACAAGAGTGGGGCAGTCCAAAACCTGGGTTTACTTCCTGCAGTCACCAAACAAGATCACCGCTCTTAGTTTACTACTCTTTTAATCTTACTCTTTAGGAGAAAGAAGCCTCAGGTTTCAGTGTGTTAACTGCGTTTGTAAAGATCCTCAACAGAGATGACAGCATTGTATTCACGTACATGTGCATCTGTGCATGAAATCAGTGCAAGACATATGCATCCAGATTAATCCTAGGTCTTCAAAAAAGAGCTTAAATGTAACGTAAATTAACTATTTCATTGTCATTATTAGGCATCTGTGTACTCTCTGCCCATTAAGCATTTCTCTGTACTGCACAGCTCCATTGTGCTATTGCAAGCATTTTGTTTATTTATGCTTTATTTCTTTCATCATGTCTAATCAGACTGTTTACCAACAAGGGTTTGTTATGTAGGGCCAAAAACTGGAAGTTCTACACCGCGATTCCATACTTTACTGTTTAACTAAATCCCCTTCAGATGTTTAACTGTGTGAATCAGTTTGTCATGCTCATCTCAGTTTCCTGGACAAGCATTGTCCCTTCTGAATCTTGGTATATGCAACATCTTATGCAAAGTAAGTGAATCCCTCCAGTGGTTCACCACCCACTTGAGTCTACTGGTTTTTTGGAAGATGCTGTTCGACAAAAGAGGAAGATGGGGAATCATTGAATCACATAGAATAGTTTGGATTGGAAGGGATCTTAAAGCCCATCCAGTCCCACCCCCTGCCATGGGCAGGGACACCTCCCACTGGATCAGGGGGTTCCAAGCCCCATCCAACCTGGCCTGGAACACCTCCAGGGATGGGGCAGCCACCACTGCTCTGGGCAACTTGGGCCATTTTTGTTAATAGGTTACCTGAGTCATAGACTTTTGTTTAGGACAGATTTTACACTGTTCGCAGTCGCACTGTGGGGCCTAAGTACTACTTTGATCGCAGAACTGTTCCCAGTTGCATTGATGGTATCTAGAGAGATAGAAGCCGAGACACTGTGGAGCCTGTTTCTTTCCAGTGATTATGGAGGGAGCCTGGAGGTTTGACTTGAGAGAACGTACTGAAGTTTAAGAGCAGACAAGTTGAATCCCACCTTCCATGTCCCAATTCAGGGGGATGTGCGAAGGTGCATCAAAGAGAACGGAGTTGGATGTACAACTGCCTATAACTGATCTCAAAGGTCTTTTCCAACCTTGTAATACTGTGATACTGTGGTAAGTGTGTGTGCACTGAGATGCGATGCTAAGACCGACTGGGTAAAACTAAGTGCTGCACTGAATGCAGCTTAGTGTTTTGTTCACCCACATTTTGACACACTTACATTTCAATGCAGTTTGTATATAATAAATCCCTTGCATTTCTATAAATGTAGCTATTTTAAATACCTTACCGGTTATTTTCTTTGTTACTGATTTCACTACACGGTTTCCTAAATGAAAGGTAAGCTAAAATGGTTTGATCTAGGGTAGCACTGAGATTCCACAAACATTAAACCAAAAGCAGCGTGCAGCTTCTCAGGACATTTTAGTTCTTGAGGAAATAGATGATCTTTTAAAAGGGAGGGGGAAAAGAAGAGATGATCTTCAAGTGTATAATATTTGGGTTGTTAATTATGTTGCTTCTAGTCTGTAATTGTGTCCCTTTTATTTCTTTTAAAACTCCTTTTGTCATTTAAATGAGCCGGTATTGAACAGGCCGACAGAAGTAGAAATGAACTTTTGTGCGGTAAAAATAAAATATTTTGATTTAGTTTTGCAAAATGCTATTGACAGAAAAAGCGTAGCATGAAAGTTTGCTGATGAACGCACAGAAATGAAACACAGACATCTGTGGGAATTTAGAGCTGTGCCGTCATCTGTATGTGCGTGTGTTTGCGTGCATGTGCAGTGAATCAGCGAACAGTTGGGTTTGGGGTTTGCAACATGCCTTTGCTTTGATTTGCTCGGAATATTCTTCCCTAGGTTTTGGATATAGTCAAGACAAGTGTTCATGCAGTTCTACAGCGCGTCTGGAAGGCGCCAGACATTGAAAACTTACACCTGTACCGTCTCTTTAACCGTGTATTCAATCGCTTGCTCTGGAGCCACGGTCAGGGTCTATGGAACTGTTTCTGTAATTCAGGGTAAGCCTGTTTTTCTTGTCTTAGTCTTCTTCATAACTTCACAATTACAATCAGTGCTGGCATTCTTTGTTTCTCATTTTCAGTCAATAGAATGCTGTCATAAATTGAACTTGTTTTAAAACCATTTGAAGATATAGCTTAATCGGAAATTAAATAATCTAGGCCAACCATTCGGTAATGGAATTAGATATTTAATAATGTATTTATAACTGGTAGAACTAGTTGACTTCATATGGTTATAAAAAGACTAACGCGTAAGCGACTATTGCACAATCAAGTGTAATACTCTTTTCTCCATCTGGTGAGGACTCCACGATTTCTTACTAATATATGAAAACTAATATACAGGGCAACTGTATACCACGGTGTTCATAATGCACCATAGGTATAGCAGGCCACATATTCTTCACTGATAAAATCCCTCCCTACTATAGAAAAGTGGTCACAAACCTCAAAACCCAAAACTTGAGGAATTTGCCAGAGTTTTTTCCACAAGATTTTGAGGATTTATGGATCGAATTAGAATATAATTGAGTGGCACTGCGAATCTGTTGAAGGAATGTAATACTTAGAACTTCATCTTGTTGCTTTCTACCAAGCATCACATACTTCATGAGGAAAGAATGACAACAATAGATTAATTTCCATGTAAAGATACGTGGGGAGGTTTAGCCTTGACATTAGGAAGAAGTTCTTTACTGAGAGGGTGATTGGCCATTGGAATGCGCTGCCCGGGGAGGTGGTGGAGTCACCGTCCCTGGAGGTGTTTAAGGAGAGATTGGATGAGGCACTTAGTGCCGTGGTGCAGTTGACAAGTAGGAGTAGGTGTAGGTGTAGGTGTTGGGTCATAGGTTGGACTCGATCTCAAAGGTCTTTTCCAACCTTGTGATACTGTGATACACATTGAAAGTTCCTAGACAGGGGACAGTATTTAGAAAAACATATTGAAGCAAATCGTAGCTTTTTGAGTAGTAGAATTATTCTGTTTATAAAATCAAACCGTTTTGATGCCTTATAAACATTATTTCTTAAACAATAAATTGAATGGATAATAATTAAAGAGAAATACTTGCATCACTTGAAAATGATGTGCGTGGAAATTCCATAGGACTGAACAGTTTCAGCTGGAATATATTAGCTAGACTGAGGAGCCAGGTTGCAAAATCAATGAGTTTTGTACCTACAACTTCTCGTTTAGTCATTAACGTTCATAATTCCATCCCAACGTAATGTAATTTTAAAAATCTCACTAGGCAGAGTAAGCTTGCTGGTTCTTTGATGTTCTTTTAAGGACAAACTTCTAACACCAGGATGCGAAATCTACTGCTGATTTCAGTGGACAAGGCTAAATCATCCGGGATGTTGCGTTGAAGCCAGATGCAGCAAATTTTCCTCCCTCTATGAAGTGCTTCTTCCATAAACAAACAAAACCCCTCAAGCTTACAAACCATCTGTGCTACTGGATAATGTTTTGACCAAAAATTAGGTCTTCATAGGGACCAGGTTGCCTTTGTAACAGATGTAATGAGTGATCTGGTTGGAGTTTTGCACAAACAGAGATATTGAGATATGTGCAAAGAACTATTGTCTTCTGTGGTAACACATACCTGACTTACATGGCTTTGTTAGGGATCGGTGGTTTTATGGAAAGTGAAGTGGCTTTTTAAGAAAATAAAAGCGTGATGGTCTGCATTTCTGCTGCTGTAGATACACTCTGCAAGTCGCCCTTCGTTGTAGATAACCAGAATAAGAGGTGATATTTGAGTGACTACACTGAGAAACTCTCCCTGTGTGATTATTTGCATAAGGAAGCAGAGCACATCCTAATCCCCTGTAAATTAATTTCATATTGGTTTCTTAGTATCTTGTACCTAAATTGGAACACTATTATTATGCTGTGTAGACGTTTAGCAGTAATGTATTATTTGTATTAATTCCTTTACTGTTGCATCACATTCGCATTCAGGTAGTAGCCTGTTAAAAATAATAAGTGCTTTTTGTTATTCCTGTTGTAAGACATATATACAGTTATTTGACAGTAAATCTTTATGTGCTAAAGCTAAGTAATGGCCCTATAAACACTTTAGAGAACAAACCATGTGAAAAATGGCTGTGGACATTTCACATGAAGATTAACTTCGTAATTTGTTTTTTGGAGTCAGCATCTGCCAGCGTTTGTGTTAAATAGTATAGACCTTTCCTGTAAACAGGCAAGGTCATGATTTTTCTCTTGTTCCTCTATTTTTAAATCTGATACAAAGCAGTAAAGCTCTCGCGTTGCAGTTTGTGACAACAAACAAGAAGTCGTGTCTTTTTCCATAACAGGAGCTCTTGGGAAACCATATTCAATAAGAGCACGGAGGTGGTGACTCCTGAGCAACTCCAGTGTTGCCAACGAATAGTAGAGCTTTGTAAACACTGCCTGCTGGTGGTTTACAAGTATTCGTCGGACTCAAGAGGATCCCCAACTGGGTTTAGCACCCACTGGGACAATTCAAGGTATACGTTTCAGTATTCTCTTCCTAAGTTCTAAGTATAAAGGATAATATTGGAACGAGTTTCAGTCTATGTCACTACCACTTCTTTTCTCTTTAAGCTTAGTTCGCTATGTATTTATAAAAAGGCAAAACTCCTAACACTCCCCTTGATCCTGAGTTTCTGCTGTCCTAGTCTCTGTAGCTCACTCATGAAATGCTACTGAAAGAAGACTAGATATACACATTTTGTGTGAAACTGCACTTATTGAAGTCTAGGTTGCCTGCTGCCCAAGTAGGTGCAGCAAAGGCTTTCCATAAAGTGAACTGAAAATTTCCTTTCTTCCCCTTCTCAGATCCCTCAAAGTCACTGATTCCAGATTTGCATTCCTAGAGGTATCTTAACATGTATGATACTTCTGGCTTCACATTCGCAGTGGGATGCTATAGGGGCACAGCTCCAGCCAAGGGTCAGGTAAGTGCCATCTGATTTACTGTATTGCACAGTTTTGCAAAGTTGATTTCCAAAACCTCCACATTGAAAGCTTTATTATTCCATCTTACAGAAAATAAATACATTTTCAAACCTTGCAAAACAGCATTATATAGTAAAAAAAATATTTGGCACTTACCCGATTCTCCATTAGCTGGTTTAGTTCTCCAAACCAATAGAATAGGGGTTAGAATATTGTCAGGATAGGGATTACCGAAAGTGCTCCGACTGTGGGAGTCAATGATCTGCAATGTAATAACAGTCCTGGGTGGAGAATTAAATAGAAGTTTCAAATTACTTAGGTTCCAAATTCTATCTGTAATGGCCGTTTGAATTATTATGTATATAAACTTACAAATGCTTTGTTTATATAAAACCTCTTACAGACATCATTTCATAGAAGGGCTTTATGAGTGAAACATTACGTGGGAAGGGAACCTTTGATGTATTTTCTGTTACACTTATTTTATGACTTAATTGCTTACTTGCTGTGTCTCAGACAGGTTCTTTGGCATGCCAGACCCATTTGTTATTGTCATATGGATCTTGAGACACTCTTAATATCATTTAAAACCAACCAGAAACTGGATTTGTTTGGTCACAGCACAAGTAGAAGTATATTAGCCACAAAACAAATCATATTCAATATTAACATCTACTGAGCTATAGCAGGGAGTATGGTAAAGTCATCTGGATTTGCTAAGACTAGAAAATCTTCAACCTTGAAGCTTTTATTGCTTTTGCTATTAATATTGCAGAACATTTTTCATCCTGACCAACCACAAACTATTCAAACTGATGGGATTACCCTAATGTACTGCAGCTAAAGGGCTTGTGTTTGGAAAGCAGTGAAATTGTAGGGCCAAGAGAACTTTCTCATCTCCAATGTCTTTGTATCTTTGGATTCTGAAGGGAAGTTTATTCATGATTTCACAGGGTAGAGGAGTCTAAGCCCTCTGTATCCTACATTTCAGTATGTCTGCGGCAGTGGAGCGTCATGACAAATCTGATTGATTACAATTACAGTTTTATATTAGTCTCTGCAAATGTTACACCTGTACTGTGGATGCAGCAATATGTTAACTGTGATATTCTGAATTTATGAAATGAAAGATACGTATGGAAATAAATGCCCTTGCACATCATGCCCCAGAACTGTAAGGTAATGAGCTATTTTCCAGAAATGGGAGAACTGCAATAGAATTTCACTTTTCATCTAGGTTTCTGGTTTTAAATTATATGAGAATCTGCACTGCTAATAATAGTTTTCTTGATTCTTTGTACAATTGTGTGAAGTGCAAGAAAAGATCAGAGTATAATTTAATAAATGGACAAGAAGTCAATTTTGCAAGACTTTATAAAATCCAATTTGAAGAACTTTGTTTTTTCTGAGCACAAACCATTTTTTTTTTCTTTGCATTTATGAAAAATGTTTGGGAAACTGAAGCTTTCAAAGATTACAAATCGATACCTCTTTAGCTGGGAAAGTTTATTTGTACGGGGACAGAGAAAAAAAAATAATGAAAACAGCATCAGAGTTCTTTTTTCGGTTTTCAAATCCCGTCTCCGCACTGTATGCCATGAAGAGAATGAGTAGGAGTAATAATTTTGGTAAGATTTTGTCTAACTTCAGGTCTTTTTCCTGAGTTCGCTACTGCTGAATGCCCTGGGTGCTTTATAAATGGTATTTATTGTACGTAATTTCTTGCATACAACAACTTAAAGGTATGACACGTGAGCAATTAATTCTTTCACTCTTGAATGTCATTTTGCCTGTAAACTTTGCTAAATTTGTCGTGTCCTTTCTAGGTATTTCTTGCCTGGACCCTCACTGTTCATCATGAAACCATCCTCATCCAGCCTTAGCTGCGGTTCATCTGGAATGCCTCGCCCTAACATTTTGTTCACACGCAGATACAGTCACTTGTGAAGCAAGAGAAAAGTTGCTGCTCGTTGTAAATAATGGCACTCCATTTTTTTTTTTTTTTCCAAATCAAAATTTGTGATGGAGCTAAACATAAGCACTGTTATATATTTATTACCATATTACGATAACATTTAGCTGAAAACCTACTGTAAAAGCATAGCTTTTCCGGAAATATAATAAACCTTGTTAAGTTGTTTACACACACATGTGAATGGGTAGATCTTGCTAGGTTTATAAGTACTTCCTTCTGACTAGAAATGTTATTTTTGCTGCAGAATATATAAAATGGAATTGATCTTGAAGATCCTATTACAGTATTACATTATATTTGAGTACAATACTTGGACTTGAATATTATTTATTGTAAAGCATACTATTTATTGTTTCCAATGTAATTGATACTTTAACAGAGATGATGATTAAAAACCTGTAGTAGAAGAGTAAAACTGCAACAGTCATTGAAAATAATCTGATCGTTTCTTGGGCGGGTTTAAAATAATCCCCAAAACACTGTAAGCCAAACTTAAAGCAGACTTCTTGTTTCTTCTCTGACATGAAAAGATCTATTTAACGCTGCTGTTCTTCTGGTATAGTATCTTCTAGCCAAAGTGAAGACATCTAGTGCACAAACAATAAAAATATCAGATTAGGCATTCAGTTTCTAATTGGATCCTTGTATTCAAACAGAAGCCAATGCTTGCTACCAGATTTTCATTCCCACTACTGTCCTGTGCCTTTAGGTTTCCTTTGGGAGCGAGCAGCCATCTCCGACTCGCACAAGCATGCGGAGTGCACAGTTTTACTGCACACGTGGTAAAGCAGCTGTTTTTAGGAAATACTGCAGCTATAAAGTATTAATGCAACCTTAAACTGGTTGGTTTGTTGTAGTTTTTAGCATACAATCCAGTACCTACTGTAGAATGTATCCTTGCAATGGCCAGTATTTTCTAGACTGCTGACACCTTTAAATATTGGAAATCTAATTCGGTAGAAAGCTCATTCCGACTCAGCTTCCTGGGCCTGGCTGAAGGGCAGAAAAAGAGAAGGAGCCAAAGCAGGTGCTTACTAATAACAGGACTTGTAACCTGAAAATATAATTCAGGTATTGCTACATACACCCATCCATCCTGTGCCATATGAGCCTTATTCATTATAGAAATAATTATTTAAGAAGTCAATTAATCTAGATTTAAAAATTAATGAAGTTTTCTAACTGAGTAAAGAACAGAGTAGTTATTATTTACCAAAGACTTGTTTACTTACCAATCCTGTAACCCTGAATTAGCAATATATTTCAGGTATACTTAATAAAATAATTTGGGGGCTAATTATCCTCAGGAGCAAGAACGTTAGAGGGTTTTGATATCCAGAGATATAAGAAGAATATAAGAGACTTAAGAGATTTGAGACTGAAGTTGTCTGGAAATAATTTTTTTAAGATTTTACTCATAGTATATGTAAAACTGGGAATTTGGGTGAGATTTTTTTGATGCCTGTGCTGTAGTGCCTCAGCTGGCTGGAGAAGCGTTTTTTATTTTTTGTGGTAATACTGGTTTAGCAATATAGAATGTTCACATTAATCATACATCTCTTTCGGTCCATACAGTGACTGCTGATAAAGCATACTGTGGTTATCTGATAAACCTAATAAAAGCTGTAAATTCTCTCTTCTTGGAGGAGGCTTCCATTCTATTCTGCTTTTGGCCATAGGGATAAAGCCAGCTTCCAGCTCAGAGCCTTAGGATGGTAGGTTCACATGCTTTTCTTTTTTTTTGCCCATTTTTTTTCCTCTTTTAAACTACGTTATGATCTCTGTTTTCAGAAGCCAGTGCTGAGAGGTCTATCTGTATAGAATGCCAGCAGAACGAGGGCTGCTAACCATAGCTATGTGGTCTGGACAGATCCCAGGAAAAAAATGCATGTGGCATGTACAAAAGTGGACCAGAAGGTTGGTTTATGTCTGATGTTACTTAGTAATATTCACATTTTAATAATTTAATAATTCTACTGTGCTCCTAAGAATATGTGAATTGATACTAGCAATAACTGTAATGCTACGCTTCCGTGCCAGCCCCCCTGAACACGGGCATATGTATGTTCTGCGGGTGAATTATGGGCCGTACCTACAGTCTGACTCCAGATAGTGCCGTAGGTGGAAGCATTTGCTCTTTTCCTTCTGTGAAACAGCAGCATTTCCTTCATGATCAGATAAGTAGTCCTACTAAATGAGTCTGTAAATGGTAATTACTTCTGGCCTTGGGCTCTTGCAGCTGAACCTTCAAGCTGATGACCAGCAGGTCTGCTGCCCCCTCCTCTTAACCCCAGGAAGCCTTTACTCTGGAGGCAACTAATTAATCAAACTTGGAGGTGAGACAAACCTCCTAAATGCCTTTCGTGGTACAACAGGGTCGCAAGCGTATTTTCAAGTTGTATGAGAGTTGTAATTAGAAGGGAAAGAACATAGATAATTGTTTTAAACTGAAAGAGCATAGATTTAGATGAGTTATTAGGAACTTCTTTTCTGTGAGGGTGGGGAGGCCCTGGCCCAGGTTGCCCAGAGCAGTGGTGGCTGCCCCATCCCTAGAGGGGTTCAAGGCCAGGTTGGATGGGGCTTGGAGCCCCCTGATCCAGTGGGAGGTGTCCCTGCCCACGGCAGGGGGGTGGAACTGGATGGGCTTTAAGGTCCCTTCCAACCCAAACCATGCCATGAATCTATGATTGTTTTACTATAGGTTGACCCATTTAAGTCATGAATAAAATAATGCATTTTGTAATTATGTATAACATTAGCAACTTAAAAAGAATCCCTGTAATACAGAACTTGGTAGCTGTAGCGTAGTATTTTTAGGCTAACAAAAGCCTGTGGGTGCCTCCTTGGGGCATCCCTGAGGAGAGTGGGTGGGAGTAGGAATGCACCTGGGGTGGTGGATTGCACCTGGGGTGGGGGATCCCACCTGGCCCCACCCCAGCAGCCACGGAGGTGTGAGGCGCCACTGAGGAAAGCTGGAGAGTGATTCGGTTTCTGGGAGGCAGCAGCAGGTACAGGGCGGCTGAGGAGGGGCAGCTCCACTCTGCTCTTCTTGTGTGGAACCAACTTCTGTCCACAGCCCCCTGGGTCACAGGGAGGATGTAAGATGCAGAACTACAGGTAACCATAATTGCCATAAAAAATGCCTGTGCCCCATGTCTGCTGTCTTGAAATCAACTCACATAAATAGTGGCATATTTACGGGAAGCTCATGTGTGAGAAGGTGTTCAGAAGGAGCCTGCTCTGGCATGACTGTTGCGATGTGGATGCTGGTTCACTACTCTTGTGTCCCAGTTCTCCTCCTTCACTGGTGTGAGGGCAGGAGGAGCAGCTGCAGGGCTGGGCTCAGAAATGCCAATTAGGAAGCCTTACAAAGACTTCACGCTTTGTTAGTGGTGTGAGATAGTCTGTGAGAGCATGGCTTGGTGACATCTGCTCTTTTTACTGGAGCAAAACACCTCCTGAAGCCTGCAGAAGTTGTTTGCATCAGGGTTCTGACATGGGCTTCCAGGGCTGGCCAGAAAGGGTGCTGCAGTCCAAACCTGTGCCTTGCCTGTGGTCTCAGCGCGGCTGGGCCTGTTCTGTGCCTGAGGACGTTGAATTTTCTGCTTAATGAAAGTGCATATAAAACTGCTTCTTTAAGTCTTGGTAACAAGTTAAGGATTCTGAATACAAAGTGCAGAGGGCAAGGAAAATACATTTTTCAAAAGCATTGCTTTGCTGAAGTTATGTTAAAGGAAACATTTCTCCAAGTATCTCATGAAGGTACTTGTTTGGTAGACCTTGGGTCAGTGTCCTGCCTTGAGAGGAATGTCTTGTCCTCCTTACGGGAAAGTAGGTCTCTGATTGTTGATTGTCTGTACAGGAAAGTAAACAAATTCATCTGCTTTGAAAACTACATCTGAATGGTTCCTTAGCTGGGCTGGGAGTTCTGCAACAAATTCGCTTTTAAATATAAACCCGTAAGTTTACGGTTTTTTACTTCCTCTTTATATTGAAGTGAAAAGACTGAATTGCCCTGACAGTTACAGCATTTAATTTGGGTGTTAGCAAATGGGAATATTTGCGAGTTAGCTTTGTGTGCAGGGTTAAAACGGTTAACTCGAAGCTGTTGCATTTATTCCCATTTTCCAGAGGAAATAATTTGCTGTTAAATGGCTTGCTCATTGGAAAGTCTTTCACTCTGGCATTTGCTAAAAACATTGGTAATTTTTTCTGTATGTGGTAAAACTCCCGTGCATTGGTGGTTATTCCGCATCTGTGTTCTTTGTTCTCTGCCAGCCTTCTCTGTGCAGTTCCCGACGTTGAAATTGCTTATTAATGTAGAAGAGGCTGTGTTGGTGTGGAAATGATGCCCTGTCATATATCCAGAGAAGGGCAATGAAGCTGGTGAAGGGTCTGGAGCACAAGTCTTATAAGGAGTGGCTGAAGGACCTGGGGTTGTTCAGCCTGGAAAAAAGGAGGCTGAAGGGAGACCTCATTGCTCTCTGCAGCTTCCAGAAAGGAGGTTGTGATGAGGGGGATGCTGGGCTCTTCTCCCATGTAACAGGATGAGAGGAAATGGCCTCAAGTTGCACCAGGGAAGGATTAGATTGGATATCAGTAAAAATTCCTTCACTGAAAGGATTACCAGGCACTGCTCGAGGCTGCCCCGGGGAGGTGGTGGAGTCACCTTCCCTGGAGGTGTTTGGAAGACGGGTAGACAAGGTGCTCAGGGGTGGTTTAGCCATGGACAGGTACGGTTGGACTCAGTGATCTCAGAGGTCTTTTGCAGCCAAACAATTCTATGATTCTATGAAATACCTGTAGTACTAAATACTTGCCTTTTGTGCTGTGCCCTCACCAAACCACGTGTGTGGCTACTGTCACACGGTTTTGCTGAGCAGCGTCACGCAGTGTGCTGCTGCAGCAGCGTTTGGCAGCACTGGCTTTGAGGGCTGAGGGTGGCAGTTGTGAAACAGTGTGGAGTGCAGAAAGGCTCTGAGGAGGCAGGAAATCTGGTGTGAAAACACATTATCCTGGAGTAAGTGGAGTAAGTTTCACATGAAGGGTTTGCTTGTGCCCATCTTGGTGGAAATGATTTGCTGTGTTGCAGCAGAGGAAAACACTTTGATTTAATGCTATGTATGATTTTTAACTGAGTGACATGGTGGCATCTGACCATCAGTAGCATTATACCCACTCAGTTGTTCCTCCCACAATTCACCACAATCCACTACCTCTCTTAGAAGCTTCTCAGAAGGACTTAGAGGACTCTATTTCTAAACAGATGCTTACAGTTTCAGGATGAAAAAAGTGTCATGGAATACCTTCATTGCAAACTTCTAGGTAGTGCACACATTCCTTGATCTGACTTGGGTATCGGAGCAGTCCGGTTATCATTGCACAAGAGAGCAGGGATTAATTTACCTTGTGAAGAGAAATCAGCTCTGTTCGACGCACACGTGAACTTGGCAGTACTCAGCCATGGTGCATTTGGCACAAGAACAGGCAGAGGTGAGAACTCTGTGTGTGTGTTGCCACCTGCACCCTGAGCAGCCCTCGCACCTCTGCTGAGCACTGAATGGTCTCAGCTTTTGCTGCAGTCGCTTCCTCGCAGCTCTGACGTTGCTTGCTCTGCCAGAGACTTGTGTGCCACATAGAGCTGCAGGCTTCCTTGGTGCAAGGGTTTTTTGGTACAATAACCGATACGCGGTGTCCCTTCCAAAGGCAGTAAATTAGCCAACCAACCAAGCTAAAGAGCGCTCGGGTAGATTGTCCTATGCAGAGATCTGTGTTTTCTCTGGTACCAGGTGAATTAGGGGGTATCGTGCAGTGTAAACATATTTTTAGTAACTGACCATGTTGGTAAATGCTCAGTGATCTTGGAGATACATCAGGCTTGGAAGAGCTGGATCTTCCTCCCAGACCAGCTACTCTTTCCCATCCAGCCCTATGAGGTGAGGTCGCCAGGCAGGGTTTGGTGCTCTTCATGGGACCAAGCTTTTCCTCACGGTCATGTAAGATTGAAGATTGATCTGATTTCTTTTATTCTGGTGCAGGGAATGAATAAAGCAGCTGCACCAAAATGATGTCATAGCAGATAAATGTGCTGCAGGGCATTTTAAATTTAGTCATGTTGTTGGTTCCATTGGTGTTTAATGCATTGCGGAACCAGAGGCGATAGTGGAACTCACTGGCATAGTGAAAAATAAGTTCCTCTGGCACTTCAAATAATTTCTACCAGCATTGGTAAGCTGGACCTGACAGCATCTTTCCAATCTTTAATTTACTTAATTTTGTGGAGTGATTTGTCAGATTAATCAGCATGATTGCCTGCAGCTGTGTGGTTGGGTTATACTCAGGATGCACTACACTTTGTCACATGTCAAGCACAGAGTTTGTGCATACCTTTATTTTTTGTCTGCTGTGGTTTCAGAGTGCTCATTTGTCTCCTGTTGCCGTATCATGGAGTGGTTTCGGTTGGAAGGGACCTTAAAGCCCATCCAGTCCCACCCCCTGCCATGGGCAGGGACACCTCCCACTGGGTCAGGGGGCTCCAAGCCCCATCCAACCTGGCCTTGAACACTTCCAGGGATGGGGCAGCCACCACTGCTCCGGGCACCCTGGGCCAGGGCCTCCCCACCCTCACAGCAAAACATTTCTTCCTCAGATCTCATCTCCATCTCCCCTCTTTCAGCTGAAAACCGTTCCCCCTCGCCCTGTCCCTGCACTTCCTGATCAAGAGCCCCTCCCCAGCTTTCCTGGAGCCCCTTTCAGTACTGGGAGGCTGCTCTGAGGTCTCCCCAGAGCCTTCCCTTCTCCAGGCTGAACAACCCCAACTCTCTCAGCCTGTCCTTGTACTGGAGGTGCTCCAGCCCTTGGATCATCTTTGTGGCCTCCTCTGGACTTGCCTCCCACAGCTCCATGTCCTTCCTGTGCTGAGGCCTCCAGAACTGAACACAGGGCTCCAGGTGAGGTTTCACGAGAACAAGGCAAGAGGGGCAGAATCCCCTCCTTCACCCTCTGGCCCCACTGCTTTGGGTGCGAATATCTGGGTTTGTTCTATAACATGGGACATGAACCAGCAGTGGCTCCCTAACTTCCTTCTGCCATGACCTTCCTCTTGGCAGGCTGAAAAGCAAAATGCTTTGCTCCACAGCTGCGGCACTGAGTACGACAGTAATGGTCACAGCTGGTGAACAATGGGAAAGAGAATTTTGTTGGAAAAGCATTTGCAGTGCAGTAATTTTAAACCTACCAACTTACAATCTGTTTGTATCTTACTTGCACACATTGTGCCAGCTCTGAGAACAGCGTGGCTGTTCGTGGTGGTAGAGGACCACTGCTAACACCACTCTGAACTGTGACACTTCCCAGTTTTCCTTCCCTGCACCCCCATCCTACTCAGGTAAGGGAACAGTAAGCGCTGTACATCCTAGAACTTCCAAATGGTCACAGATCTGGGTTTGAGGAAGAAAGCTTTAATAGTGATAGGAATGATCATCTCATGTGAATCCAGTGTTCCAACCATTCCAGTCTATGGTCTTAACTGTTTGAATGCAAATATTCTTATAGAAAATATGTTCGACTTGCCCAAACACTATCCAGTTAATGCACTTGGTGACATCTCTGCCTGTGAAATATCTTCTTTCAAGTACAAAAATACATGTATTATTAGTGGTAATAGAAAACCTACTTGGGATTAGAAAGCTGAAGGAATTGGATGGCTGCTCTTACTTGAGAAACACCCATGTTTGGAAGGATCTTGGCTTTCAGATGGGCTTTTGGAATGATGGCATCTATTTCACAGTCATTTTTTTTTTCTCCTGCACAGACTGCAGCACTACAGTGGGGACAGCTTTACAGGCTCATTACGGTCAAGTAAATAAAATTGGTACGCGCTTTTGTTTTAGCTGGCTGCCTTATAACCTGTTCTACAGTTGTAGGAGGACAATTGTATATCTCTTTTTGTATCAACAATGATAACAACATCCAGTAACGCTAATATGCATATTGCCATGTCAGCATTTTTGTTATTTAGGAATTTGTATTCCACCTGAGTTGCAGTTTAGCTTGCAGAATCTCAGCAGGAAGTGTAGCACTGGACTGTAATTATTTAATCGACAATAAATTATACTTTACTGTGTTATGCCATTGTTCTTTACTCTTTTTAAAGAAAACACCATGTCTTTCAAAAGCAACTTTGCTTTCGTTGCATGTCTACTGATGAACAATTCCTCTTCATTATAGTGTGGCATCTGGAGTCTAGCAACGCTCCCTTCTTGTGCCGTACCCCTATAAAACTGAGTATCGAGTTTTGCTATTCTGTGGGGAGAAGTGGTTTCACAGGTTGGTTGTGTTGGTCTTTACTGTGTGTTGAGATGATTTCTAATTCTGTGAACTGTATATGGAAATCTGACAGCTGAGCCATCCGACAAAGCATCCCTGTCCTCTGGGTTGTGCATGCTCATGTTGCCTGTGCAGCGTTGTGTCCCACCTCTGCGCCTCAGCAGAGGTCAGGAAGGTCACCCCTTGCACGTGGCAGCCAGCATTTCCAACAGCAAAGATGTTGACAGCAGGGCCTGCATCGGGGTGAGTTTGTCATCTGCAGGAAGTCCCCTTCGTCCCACCCCTTGAAATGCTGGGCTTTGCTTCTATTTTGGTTCTGTAATTCTGCATGGGCAAGCTTTGAAAAAATAATTCTCCTTTCTGAGAAAAAGAGAGCTGTCTCAGCCTGCAGGATATGCTTCTTCAAAACACCAGCAAAAAAAAAATCCATTTCCAGCCTCAAGCCCTTCAGCACAAAGGACTGAGGTTTGTGGTGCCGTGGCAATAAAAGAATTACTTCAGCACTACTGATGATGATTTTTCCTAACTGTAATTATTTTTATTACTGTTTTCTGCAAAATCTCTGGGGAAGGGAGGGAGATTTTTCCCAACTTAACTTTTTCTTGTTGCCAAGGTCAATTGAGTGAGCAGCCTAGAAATAATTACCCCAGCCTTTTTGTATTTATTTGTTATTGAGAAAATGTCTTCTGAAAGCTTTAATTCCTGCAAACACTCTTTAATCAAACAGTATAAACAACCCTACCCCTCCTTACCTGGGAAACATTTCTTAAGATAGTTTTAGGAGTTCTTAAGATTTAGCAATTCTTATGGTAGATAACTGTAGTTTTCTGCAAGTTAATATCAAGTAAGGACCCATATATATATTTTATATCTTATGTTATTTTAGCATAGAATCATGGGATGGTTTGGGTTGGAAGGGATCTCAAAGCCCCTCCAGTCCCACCCCCTGCCATGGGCAGGGACACCTCCCACTGGATCAGGGGGCTCCAAGCCCCATCCAACCTGGCCTGGAACCCCTCCAGGGATGGGGCAGCCACCACTGCTCTGGGCACCCTGGGACAGGGCCTCCCCACCCTCACAGCAAAACATTTCTTCCTAAGATCTCATCTCAATCTCCCCTCTTTCAGCTGAAAACTGTTCCCCCTCGTCCTGTCCCTGCACTCCCTGGGAAAAAGCAGGTGGAATGTAAGGGCCAGCAGCATTTGTGCAATCAGTAATGAGATGGTGGTTTGAGAAGTGCTCATCTACAGGAACTACGAGAGAAGTAGGCACTCGCCAAACCCTTCAAGGTTGGTGCCTTTACCCTTACAGGTAACCAAAAGCAAATCCAGCCCCGCTGTCCCAGTCTGGGAGGCTGGGAGAGCTGTGGTCCATCGAACTGCTGAGGAGATGGGCCTGGGTAGCAAGAGGGAATGGGTTTAAGCTATTGGTATTGGGTTGTCATGATTGTTTCTGGGAAATTGTATGCTTTGAATCAAGTTCAGTCAAGCTCCACTGGGTTGTAATATTTCTCAGGCTGGGCAGTTTCTAATATGAGGGTTTCTTTTCGAAGCACAGTGTCACATAGCAAAAAATACTTTCAGGACCAAGCCTATAATTGTCACATAAAAAATACAAATCAAAGATGGCATCCTTAAGCTCATTTATTTTTAAAAGTAGTATCCTTTTTTGACGTGTTTTGACTTGCATGGTATCACATGAAAATTACATCTTTATTATCTCTTTATAATGAAATGTAAAACATTAGTGTGACTCAGGAGCCCAAAATGCTACTTACGTGTAACTTGGATGAACTATGTATGTCACAGATAATCTGGGGATTAACCTGCAAATCTAATTCATGTAATCTTAGCGATATGGGAAACTTGAAGTTCTATGGAAGAGAAAAAAGCAGATTATCAGAGGTATAGAAAAGCCAAGTATTTTCTAATTACTGCTCTAGTTAAGGGAGTAGAACTCAACCTCTTCTCAAGCTCTCCCCAAAGGAGTTCTCTGGTTTAAACCAGTAATTGCAATTAAGAACATCAAGTAAAAGATTTATATAATGCCACTCCATTTGGCTATTAAAAGCTTAAACTTTTTTTCTGTTAAAATTGAAAGAGGGGGGAAAAAATCCAAAAAGGATTTAATTAACTAGTAAACTTGAGTGTTTATCAACTGTAAAAATGATTTGATTTCTGTAGCAATAGAAGTCAACTTGCAGATTTTAAAGATCAAAGTTACAATAATTACAACAACAGTGATTGACTATTTATTTATTTATATTTTTAATTGAATTTTTAAAGTGCAGTATTTCAGGATATTTTTTCCTCACTTACTATGGGTTGTTGGGATTTGCTGTTTAACCTTGCATTTAGTCTGTAAGATGTAAATTAAAAGGCTAACTAATCTGAGTGACCCATGATAAAACCTTGATGGTAGAAAGTTGCTCTTGGATGTATCAGCTGTATCAGGGGACTGTAACTTCCTGCCTTCTGTTCATGTTGGGACTCAACTGGAACTGAAATTGTTTTGGTTAAGTTGTCCTTCAGCTCAGCATCGGTGTGTTGGCCGGTCTGAACTGTGAAGGGTCATGGGTGGAACAGCCTGCATCCTGCCAGCTGCAGTGAGCACCAACCTGAGAGCGAGAACAGAACCTTAATTTACCCTTCTCCATGGTCTCCAGGCTTTGGCAGCTTCTCACCCGCTCTCTCAAGGTGGCTCGCAGGGTGGTAGAAAGGGAAGAGGAGTGGTCCTTCCAGGGGATCAAGAGACAATATTGTTGAGTACAAAACTGAAACTTGCTTTGCAGCTTGTCAGGAGTGGTTTCCAGAGAGAGGCAGAAGTGAGGGGTATTAATGGAACAAGGGATTTTCCAAACTTGGGCCGAGATGTGTAGATGTCACTGTGACTCATAGAATATTAGAATTGTTTGGTTGGAAAAGACCTCTGAGATTGAGTCCAGCTGTACCTGTCCACTACTAAACCACATCCCTGAACACCTCTTTTACCTGTCTTTTAAATCCTCAACGACTTCCCTGGGCAGCCCATTCCAATGCCTGATAACCCTTTCAGTGAAGAAATTTTCCTTAAAATCAAAACTAAACGGCGCCCTGGTGCAACTTGAGGCCACTTCCCATGTTGAGGACTCTTACATATCATGATGTAGCTTTACAATGTACACATGAAACTCTCCATCTGTGATCCACAAGGCTTTTCCTTGCTCTGAGCTCATGTATCTCCTTGGTTTCTGCCCTGAGGTACTCTGAAATAGTAGAGATCTGATACTAGTGTTAAGTCAAATGTTTCCTCTGTACGTTTTGTTGTCCAAGCTGCATCCTTGTGGACAGAGTTCTGAAACCACTTGCATGAGGAAGGGGATGAGAAGAGCTGCAGCAGATGGTTTCTCGGAGTCCTCCTGTATCTCCTCACATCCATAGGTTTGGGGCCAGTATTAAGTTACATGTTAGATGTGCTTGATGTCCAACTCAAACTTGAATTATAAATAAATTACAGAATCATAGAATCATGGAATGGTTTGGGTTGGAAGGGACCTTAAAGCCTATCCAGTTCCAACACCCCTGCCATAGGCAGGGACACCTCCCACTGGATTAGGGGGCTCAAAGCCCCATCCAACCCGGCCTTTGTTATTTTTATTTCATGCAGAACACACTTGCAATAGTTTGATCTAATTTTAAAACTGCTATTTGTACTGTCATAATTTCTGTGTTTCTAGTGATCATCTTTTTTCTTCTATAATGCTATAACCTCAGGTTTCCATACCATCATATTTTCATTGTGGTGCTCTTGATATCAAAGTTTCCATTGTTGCAGCTTATCTGATTTACTTCCACAAAACACACGAGTGTTTGGATTTTGTTGTGTGTTGCAAAGATACACACAGTGCAGTTAGTTAAACCAGCTAAATGTCTGCTCCAGAGGTGTGGGGCTATTTAAAAATCACGCAGTTTATATTTTCAACATTCATGACTTCATCAGAGTTGTTTGACTGAAGTACGGCTCCATTAATCTCTTCACTATTTATATGTAATAATTAGTTTAAAATTTCACTCATCAGAATAGCTATATTAAGTAAAACATCTAGTTACTCCTGGGGCAGCCGCTGTAGTGGGAATACTAATCAAATGGCATGGTCATAACCATTCTGCTATTAATTTGTTCTTTGTACAGATGCAGAATTTGGCTACTCACAGATTTTTAGGGAACTTTAAAGATGCTCAGAAACTTGTGCCTGATATATTTGTCTCATCTCCTGGTGTGAATTCCATTGATTTAGACCTTATGTGGGTACATCTGGATCATGTTGCATAGGCAGCTTTTTGAAAGATAGTAAAAGATGAGATTTTTCATAGAATGGTTTGGATTGGAAGGGGCCTTAAAGTCCATCCAGTTCCACCCCCTGCCCTGGGCAGGGACACCTCCCACTGGATCGGGGGCTCCAAGCCCCATCCAACCTGACCTTGAACACCTCCAGGGATGGGGCAGCTACCGCTGCTCTGGGCAACCTGGGCCAGGGCCTCCCCACCCTCACAGCAAAACATTTCTTTCCGATACCTCATCTCAGTCTCCCCTCTTTCAGCTTCAAACTTTTCCCGCTCATCCTATCCCAGCACTCCCTGATAAGGGCCCCTCCCCAGCTTTCCTGCAGGCTTCATGTAGAATATTTTCTAACTCTCAAGAAGTTTTTCAGTAGCTACTTTTTTGTATGATTATGCAAAATCTATTTTTTTCATTATTTGTTGCTCACAGAAAAAGCAGGAGAAAGCTTTAAAACTCTTTTGGCTAAAATTATATGCCCCCAAAACTAATACATCACAGTACTAGACAGAGGATTTAAAGGTGTTAAGCATTTCATTTTGCACCATTGAAATCCAAGGAATAAGGATAATAAGGAATAATTCTCATCTATTTTTACAAATGTGGGTTTGAGTGCTTTATTTTTGGTGCTTATTTTTCGAAGATTGTCCTTTGTTTATTGAACTTATTCACAAAAATAAATGGAGAAAAAGTAGTTGCACTCATAAACCCATGTGTACCTTAAGGATTAATCTTTTTTAATTTAGATTATGTGCCCTGAATGAGAAATAGCCTGAAGGTTACTTGGCCCTGTATAACTACCACATGGAACTGGTTATAAACATCATTACTGCAGTTCTGTGCAGCCCAGGTGGAAAGGACAAGGATTATTATTAAACATTTTTATAGCACAACAGATGTACAAGCAAACAGTCTAACGCAGAGGAGACAAAACAGGACAACAGCTGATGAAAATAAGGAGACAGAGATATCAGTGGTGAGAAGGTGTCATGTTAGGAGGAATTAAAACCAGGTGGTTTGTGAGAATGGAGGGTGGGATGCAGGGGAGAATACCAAGTGGGAAGGGCTGTGTCAGGATGGCCTGCGGGGTCCCTTCTGCCTGAACAGGGATGAGGGTCTCCCAACAAGACAGAACACAGAGTGAGTGGATCTGTTTGTTATAATTGTTCTCTCCTCTTTATTCTGCTGCTATGCACAAATAACTTATTTACACTGAAATTGTCAGTGAATTCTTAACTGTTTGCTGTGCCTTCCTGTTCCCACCTGCACCTCAGGAGCAGCAAGTACAGCTGCCAACAGGGTACCACAATCTTTTGTGCAAAATGAATCTTCCCTTTCGACACACATATTTTTAGTTAATATTTTTGTGCATGTAGATATGGTGTTGATCACTTTGGCAAAGCAACCTGTGGCGTATAAGCCTTACACCCACTGAAGGAACTAGGGCAAAAGCAGGCATCGCCAGCTGAAATGATGATGAAAAAAAGTATTTAAAAATCAGAAACTGTCTGTAAGAACGGGTTTGGAATTCGAATTGAATATATATTTTTAAGGGATAGGGTTGTTGCATAGAGAAATTTGTGTCAGTACTGCACATTGACCAAAAGAGAGCAACAGAGGCCCACGGTAGGTGCTTCAGGCGAGGGGCCATTTTACCCTGAGAGCAGGAACGCAGTGTCCTCTGCTTTCCAGCCTGGTTTCCCTGCCCCTGGCAGCGGTGCATGTGCTGCGATTATTAGTTAGCTTTATGGCTATCCATGATGTATTCTTTATGGATCATAGTTTTGTCTTTTGGTTATGTACAGTGTGTTTCCTCATCCATTATGATTGCATTTAGGATACATGTTTAGACATTTGTTGAAACATTGCTGCTTTTTTTTCCTGTTAGAAACTTTTTTCGAGACTTTGCATTGATTAATTTTCTTTGGCTAAAGTCTTTAAAATGTACTTAACAGTTTTAATTTTATTAAATGTTATGGCATGATATCAGCTGTGTATTTTGATTGGTTTGAAAAACAGTCTTCTAAGCCTAGAAATGTGCTTTTTTAGTAGTAATGATTGTCACCATCCTGAGTATGTAGAGACCGTTTTATTTTTCATTGAGTTTCATTCTGCTGAATAATCCTTTTAGCTCCAGACCTAATAATGCACTCATATAGGTAAGGATATTTATTCAGTAAGCATATGGAAATTCCCTGAAGTCTCTTTCCTAAAATATTATGTCCATCTTAAGTTAGTAACTGAATTTTTTAAAGCAAAACTTGACATAAGAGATCCTCAAAATAAAAGAACAAGGGTTTTGTAAGGCACAAGGTTGTGTTCGGACAAGTACTTACATGCAGTGTCCAAAATCTACCTGTCTTGTTTCTCATACTTTGGATTTGGGATTGCAAGTTGGTTGTTTACATTGTCTGCATGTTATATTGTTCATATATCTATATATTACTATATCTTGTGATCCTTAGCTAGCATAAAGGTGTTGGGGACATGGTCTTGTGATCTCAGAGCAGTGCTGGATCCCGTCCTAGGATCTAGGATCTTCCATACCTGAAGGGGGCTCCAGGAAAGCTGAGGAAGGACTTTTTACAAGGGCCTGTAGTGACAGGACAAGGAGGAATGGCTTTTGAAGGGGGAGATTTAGATTAGACATTAGGAAGAAATTCTTCACAATGAGGGTGGGGAGGCCCTGCCCCAGGGTGCCCAGAACAGTGGTGGCTGCCCCATCCCTGGAGGGGTTCCAGGCCAGGTTGGATGGGGCTTGGAGCCCCCTGATCCAGTGGGAGGTGTCCCTGCCTATGGCAGGGGATGGAACTGGATGGGCTTTGGGGTCCCTTCCAACCCAAATCATTCTATGATCTACACAGGCAGGAAGAAGAATGTTTTTTTATTGCAGCAGGCAAGGGGTAGGGGGAGACAAGCAACAAAGACTGCCCCATTTCAGGCTGAAAAGGAATGAACAGTTTGACTCCTTGTTACTTTTCCGATGTAGGCTGAAATTAAACAGATCCAAGTTTGTCGCAGCTATTTTTCTCCTCAGCCAGTAGAAATTAAATGCTGTAAACTTTCCAGTGTCCCAGTAATAGACATTTCTTCATTGCAGTGCCACTGATGGCACGCAGTAGGGCTGTGTTTTGGAGGACATACTGTGAACCGGGGCCCTCGGGTGCTTATGGTGCCGGAGTTCTGATGCGCAGCTTGTGCCAGTGCCCGCATGCAGCTCAACAGCACAGAAGCCCTCAGGCAAGTCTCAAACTCTGCAAAGACTCTTGAAAAGATCCTGTAGTCCAAATGGCTTTACTAGGATTCGCTTAAGGGAGTCCAAAAAAACATCAGCTGAATGATATCTTCAGGCCCATGCAAGGGTGGAGGGGGTCAGAGAGCAGGAAATCGGGAAAAATGGAGATGATGAATTGTGGTAGCATCCTATCATGTTTATTATGGAAGTGGATGATGCATAGTAACAGAAATGAAACATGAGATGTATGCAAAATAGGAGTGAGTTTGAATCTAACTGTGGCCAGAGGCAACACAAATGATAGTATGTTTTTAATAGTTAGAAACCTGACATGAAAGGCTTGCTGGAGCCAGGAAGCACTAGGTGTGTGGGTCACTGGAAAGAAAATTATGTTCTTTAGTAGTCTGGATTTTTGAATGTAAGTGCCCCTATTTACTTCTATTTAAAAATAGAAAATAGTTAATTTCGGAGTTCAGTATGCTGTGAAAGTTCCCTGCAAAGAACAAAAGGGTAGCGCTGCTAGATGCTTGGTGTGGGAGCAAGAGTATGTTGGGCTCTGGAGAGCTGAGCAAAGATACAGCAAGATTTGGTTGTGCCTGAGGCTTTGAGCCTGTGTTTGTTTGTTGTGGTGTGTCTATTGGAAGAAGGAGCTCTTCATCGGAGACCTCCGTGCACAGAAAGTGACCCTGTGTGTGCCAGGCAGACTCTGCCCTTGAAGAGCCGCTCTCGCATCTCTTTGCCAGTTGCACATAAGCATTAGATTGAACCTGTTTTTCACTCCTGCTAGAAGAGGTGTCTGCATAAACTACTCCAAATCTAAATGTAAGCACTGCATGTAAATAAGACAAAATGTGTATATATTTACAGATCTACATGCACGTATACATACAAATTTTGCTCAAAATAGTTAAATCCAAAATTCAGAAGAATAGATTGTTCAATAAAAATGTTTTCCTGACTACTAGTGAAGACATCATCCATTTTCCAAATGTTTTCAGACTAAATAAGCATTTGAAAGAAGCATAGACTAATAATTGTGAGGCCAAAGCATTTAAGGCTTAGGACTCTGGACGCTTCACATCTGAGATTGAAATAGAGCATTTCTGAAACTTCTGTTTTGAAAGTATGGCATCTTGCAAAATAATCTTGGCTAGTTTTATGCAGAGTGGTGGTACACTGATTCTGTCCAAATTGAAAGTGTTTAGCATAGTGTAAAAGGCTGAATTAAGACAGGCAGCTGTAGGACCTTATGGATCACTTAGTTTTATAGACTGAACTCGCTTTCTTAATGCTGCCTCCCAGTACGTGACAAGAGTATTCCCTCTTTCTCAATTAATGAGATTCATCATGAGTTCTAGAGCCAGGCCAGGGAACGCAGCTGAGGAAGGAGCTTTTGCACAAGAGGCATCTAAATGTTCAGTTCCTGTGAACAGAAGGTGCCTATCCTTTACTAACAAATTATGTGTTGGTCAATATAATCTGCAATGTTGTTATTGAACCATTCTTATTTAGAGCAAGGTCTGTAATTTTCATGACTGTCGCTGCTCTTTATTTAGAAGAAACCTTCCACTCTTGATGCTCGGGTTTGCAGGAATGCAACCAGTGAAACAACCAGTCCTAGACCAAAAGTTACGACAAGTTCTGGTGAAATGAGTTTGTGTGGCTGAGAATGTGCTGCCCTTAGGTTGCACTCGCTGAAAGTAGGGGCAGCTTTAAAAACTGAATGCTACTGTGTAGGTGGGATGATGTTTCTAAAGCTGTAAGCAAATGAGTGAGTCTACACTGAGAGCGTCTTCTGCTTAGGCAGTGCTCAAATACGCTGCAGCCGCACACAAGTTTCTTGCTTTACCTTACACCCTTTGAAGGTAATGAGCTGGTGATCGAGGCTGGAGCCCTGCTGCTTCAAACTCTGATAATATCAGCGTAAAAAAGCCAGTAGGGTTGATCCCTGAGCAGGGAATACTTTTCATGGACATATTGTCCTCTTGTGAAGGTCAAGTTTGGGAGAAATTTTATATGTATATACACACATAAAAGAAGTGTGACTTGAAGGAAGTGATTCTGTTTCTCTTCTTTGCCCTCCTCGCCTAGAGCCCTGCATTCAGGTCTGGAGGCCTCAGCACAGGAAGGACGCGGAGCTGTTCGAGTGAGTCCAGAGGAGGCCACGAAGATGATCTGAAGGCTGGAACACCTCCCATACGAGGATAAGCTGAAAGAATTTGAGTTGTTCAGCCTGGAGAAGAGAAAGCTGCGGGGAGACCTTAGAGCAGCCTCCCAGCACTGAAAGGGGCTCCAGGAAAGCTGAGGAGGGGCTCTTGATCAGGGAGTGCAGGGACAGGACGAGGGGGAATGGTTTTAAGCTGAAAGAGGGGAGACTGAGATGAGATTTTAGTAAGAAATGTTTTCCTGTGAGGGTGGGGAGGCCCTGGCCCAGGTTGCCCAGAGCAGTGGTGGCTGCCCCATCCTGGAGGTGTTGAAGGCCAGGTTGGATGGGGCTTGGAGCCCCCTGATCCCGTGGGAGGTGTCCCTGCCCATGGCAGGGGAATTGGAATTGGATGGGCTTTAAGGTCCCTTACGGCCCAAACCCTTCTGTGATTCTGTAATAAGTTTATTTAAAAAACAAAATAAATCTGCCATCTGTTCTCCCATATTTTGGCCATATTTATTAGTGATCCAAAGCTCTAGTGGTGTTCCAGATCTTTGCTGATATTCAGTCTGTCTCTATCTAGTTTCCATCTATTGACAACTATTTTCTGCTCATCTCTATGCAAAGCAGACCCTAAAATGCTTTGTGCATTTGGTGATGGAATTTCTGGCAAAGCTAGAATTCAGCTGCAATGGGAAAGAAATTATTGGAGTGGGAGAAACTTCAACTCTTGCTGTGTTTTCTTCTGTGATTTGTTTGTGTAACACAGTACTGTAGCTGTAACACCTAAACAGCCCTGCATCGTCTGGTCCCCTGCTGCAAGGATGAGATGTCTGGAAGAGTACCGTAGGGGCGAGAGAATTGCAGAACTTGAAGATCAGTACAGAACTTACGATAATTGTTTAAATCTGTAATATCCAACCACTGGTGGATGATAGCTTCAGACTTTTGCATCTTGTAATAATTGTAATGAAGCTGCAGCTTTCCAGCCATGTCTAATGTGAATTTGGAGACAGGTCGTTGCTCTGCAGTGCCCTCAGCAGCAGGATGTGGACACTGCTGCCACACCACTGACGTGATGGAACTCTGATACTGAAACAAACCATGTGAGCAGTAGGGTGGTATTAGGTATTTGTTATGAAATTATTTTGGCTTTTGTTTTACACAGAAAAGCTTCCTAAGATCAGCAGCCATTTAAAATGCTTTTAAGCATATAATTGAAATGTAACATGAATTATCATTTCAGATTGCATTGCTGTCGGTGATTCCTGGCTCTGCAAATTAGAGCCAAGTTAGGCCAACCTACAAATCCTGGTGTTTCTGCATAATCTCTTCTGTGAACAGTAAAAGCATGTGTATTCTGTTAATCCATGGTCAGATACAAGCCTGCAGTCAGACTACTAAATATAACTGGGTTTTAGGACAGGAGAAAAAAAATATCTTTTTTTTCCCCTTGAAAACACACTTTGAAGCAACTGAAATATTGTCTATTTTGTGTGATTTTTGCTTTTAAAACTATTTTAAAATATTCCACAGCATTCATCCTACCCACAGAAAACAGCAGGAGACTTTTCTTACATAATAATCTGACAGATGTGTCATGGTACCTAATCCCTTAAACCTCCAAAGCCCTCTGATAGTGGATGTTTTAAAAGGCCAGATTGAAAAGCATGCTGCTCTTTTATTGAGTCTTTGCCTTCAGTGCCCATTCCACGCTCGATCGTTTCACTTTGCTAAAGCAGAGTACATGTTAACTTGAAGTAAAAAGGAAAAAAAATGTATCTTGCAAAACAGAATTAAAAATACCATTAAGATAATTAATGCCAAGTGAAACCACCATTTAAAATCTGCATTTACATCTGGCTCTTCTCATTCAAATCTTTTTGCCGTGCTTTCTCTGAGATGCTATCGAGAAGTAAATCAATAATAATTACACATACAAAATGACCAGCAGACTTGCAACTGAACCATCAAGATTTTCCCATTCCTTAACGATGCACCCGTGTAATCGTATTACTGTACCTCTTGTACTCTTTCTGTGCTTTAGAGCATCGTGTCTGAGGCTACTGCTGGCCAATCAAAGTAGAGGACTCTCTCTTCTACTTGCCCTGGTAAGCACCTGGCATAAAATAACAAAGTCATTGAAATAGTCTTTGCCTCTTAGCTCATTTTAGCCTTTTCTTTTTCAGAGCAGTTATAGCTTTAATAACCCAAATGTCAGAGCGAACATGAATGCTGGGGATCAGGGTTTCAGTTAATCATGTTAAATAAGTTCCCCTGATAGTTCGATAGAGCAACGTACAACCTGATTTCAGCTAGCAGGAGTTTTGGATAACTGACGCTCGGGTAATAAGCATCGCAATGCATGTGAGTGACTACTGCTTCGTTTGCTGTAAATTTGTGCTCTACAGAATTTAAAGGATTGTATCATTTACTGCTACGTGGGAGTTGGATTTGAACTTCTGCCCAAACTGAAAGCAAAGATTCAGAAAGAAAAGCTGACTTATTTGGAATTTTTGACATTTGCAAAAGTGCGATATGGTGTTATATGCGTAGCTGAAAACCAGTGCTTTAATGCATATAAGAACATACAGCACTTCTTTAAAAATGTTATTTATGTTTGTTTTGATAAAATCATATCTTCCTGTTTTTTATAATCCTTATTACTTTTAGTAATGCAATTATTGAGGGCTTTTTCTTTGAAATGTGAACTGTCTTGAGATATCTCGCCTGATAAGGTTATCAGAGATTTGTGAAATGACACTCTAGGACTAAGAAACTACAAATCTCTTCTTTGACGACACAACCCAGTCTGTCTTTTTTCATGGAAGCAGCAGCAGCTGACCTTGACTTTACATATGGTCAGTTTCTGCATTTTTTCCAGCTTTAAAAAAAACCACAACATTTTTCAATAGACTAATCCTATAATGCAGTCCTTTCTTTTTCAGTGAGGATTTCTCAGTGATTTTTAGTTCTGTTCAGACTAAGGTTCTCTATGTACCAGCTGTATACACTCAAACTGTAAGATAAAAACAAAAGAGGACAGACAAGAAATTAAGATTATATCCAAAGACTTCTGAGTTAAAGTGGTTCTGCCACTCTAGCAAATGTGAAATACAAGGTTAAAAACGAGGTCTTTGTAATTGAAGTGGCACATGTTGTATTATGGACAAGAGCATTTCTTTGTGTAGAGTGCACTGCTGTCTAAATGAAAGAATCATAAAATGGTTTGGGTCAGAAGGGATCTTAAAGCCCATCCATTTCCAGCCTCTTGCCATGGGCAGGGACACCTCCCACTGGATCAGGTTACTCCAAGTCTCATCCAACCTGCCCTTTGAACAGCTTCATGGCAGGTGGGTTGTAAAAGAGAGAGTGTCATCAACATTGATCAAGTCAATGTTGCATGGTGAAGACTAGGAGGTGTTCAGATGCTGCATTGTGCTGGCAGGGACCGTGCAAGCATTTCAGCCAAGTGTGGAATGGTCTCACTAAGCTAGCCGCAGAGGTGCACTAAACTGGCAAATTTCCACATGACTTAGTTTTGGTCTGATCTACTGTTTTGACTTGGATGTTTATTCCAAACCAACTGTTTCTTCTTGATGAATGCCTGGCTTTCCTAACATGAAACATGGCTGTGAAAACCTTCACTGTTCAATACATTTTGACAGATTGTTTCTGCCTAAGTACAGAGTTGCTTCGGAAAGATGTTCTTAAATGAATAATCATATTTTTGCACAATTTCTTATATTCCTATCTTAATTTTGACATGATTTATGTAACACAGATCTTATGTGTGCGATTAAGAGTTTCAGTTGTGTAAAATCAAGATGTGATTTCTTGAACCTGCTCAAGGCCAGGGTGGATGGGGCTATGAACACCCTGATCCAGTGGGAGGTGTCCCTGCCCCTGGCAGCAGGGTTGGAACTGGGTGGGCTTTAAGGTCTCTTCCAACCCAACCCATTCTATGAGTCTATGATTTTCTTTTTAGGTCCTGGCTCCTGCTATTTTTCCCCCTGGTGGTGATATTTACATAAAATGTATTCAGCTTGCAAGTAGGAAAAAGAGAATTATTGTAATTGAGTACTGTTTATGTTTTTGTGGATGGTTTTTTAAATTGCTGAAGCTCTACATTTAAAAAAAATCCAAAACAATAAACCAGTTCCCTAAGTCTAGAATCCTGTTACAGCACTTCCAGATGTTACCACATATAATATTTTACAACAAAGCTAAGCCTTGTGTTTCATTACTTTGAATACTGAAGAGGCCTTCAAGAAGGAAACATAAACCAAAGGTTTCTAGAATAGATAAAAGCTGAAGGACGTCAGGACGTGCAGACGGTGCCTTCAAGAAGATGTATCATCCTGTTCCACTGAAAATGGTGTAAGAAACACACTGTTCCTACCTGAACATACAGGAAAATTATAGGCTAGAGGTACACAGGATACTCCGCCACCTGAAGTCTATATTCTACTGGATATATAACCACTTTTATTTTAAAGAACCTTCACAGGTTTACTGCATTTATTTATTAGCAGAAAAGTTACAATCACTGAGAAACTGCTGAAATGTGCCATGGCCCATCTGTCCCCAATTAGATTCACTGTTATCTTTCTTCTTCCAAAATTTAGATGCCTGGAAATCATGCAGTCAGCTGGCTGGCTATAAAATGTGGTAGGACAGCATACATACAATTTCTTACATTGAAATTCTGTTTTTTTCACAAATGTACTAATTGTTCTGACCAGCAAAACCACTTGAGACCAGCCATTGGAGCAGCTGTGTAGAAGATGAAGAAATGTGGTCCTGTGCTAATAAACAGTTATTTAAAAGAGATTTTAATCTAACCAGATTTTTTTTGGTTTTAAAATGTTCCTAATCTAGAGCTGTGGATTCCTCCAGGTACCTGTAGTTAGATGGCTGGTTGGTAGGAAGGTGTGCAGCAGGAAAAAGCTGGCTCTAAGGGTGAAGAGTGTGACAGCTGTGCGTACCCTTCTGAATTGGCAATTCTGCACAGTTCCTGTGGAATGTGCGTTGTGTGCCATCACCGCTGTAAAGATTCATCAGGCCAAATTCTGATGTTTCTTGCATCTATGAACAGGCCATGAAGAATCCTTGCACATATCTAATGGGTAGGAAATTAGTGGAATTAGTCAGAAATTCTGCTGGCAGTTCAGAAGGAGTAAAGTTCACAATCCTGTGCAGCTGGCCTGGGTGATTACAGGAGGAAAAGTAGGAACAATATCTGTCTGAATGGACACTTTTGCAAATGAAGCTATTGGTTAAAACTGGTATTACCTCAAGACCACTTCTAGTGAACCATTAATCTGGAGAACCAGAGATACTATGTTTATTTTGGGTATGTGACTCTTCTTTGTCACCTCTGTCATCTAAGTAGCCTGCTGTTCCCTGGGAACAGTGTGAGAGCCCTCGGGGGTATCTGGTTCAGTTTAACACAAGAAAAGGTTAAAAACTCCCATCACTTCTTGTGTTGAATGTGGGACTTGTGTTATGATGATGCTGGGGGAGCTATTTGAAGATGTGACTTAATATCAGAAGCTGGATACTATGGATGACTTGTAGAGTTTTCTGACTTTGTGAAGAGCAGGTTTTGTGTTACTGTTCTGCTCGGTGGCTGAGGCAGGTTCCAGAAGCAACGGGTGCCACTATTTTAATTGTTGTCACAAAATCACAGAGAAGCTGGGGTGAGCAAGGACCTCTGGAGATCCCCTGGTGCAGCCCTCCTGCTCGGAGCAGGTTGCTTGAAGCTGGATCTGGCCGGGTTTTGAGTATCTCCAAGGATGGAGACTCTGCAGTCCTTCTGGGCAATGTGTTGCAGTGCTCAATTTTCCTTACAAGGAAAAAATGTTGTTCTTATGCTTAAATTAAATTTCTGAAAATTGTTAGGGCCAAATCCTGCAGTCTGAGTAAATAAACCCCGGTGGTGACAATGCTGGGGCAGTTTTTAACAATCCTTCCTCTCCCAGCGCTTGTCCATAGCAGTGACAGCGGTAGTACAGCACGGGAAGATTTAAAGATAGTAATTTGTGAAAAAGGCCTCGCTAAAAAGAAGTGATCTCGATTTTAACGCTGACACACAAGTGTGTGCTATGGAAGCCTGAGTGGCGCTGCAGCTCTCGGCTGCGCGGGACACCCCAGCAAACTTCAGACGCAACACGGGCTCTGTAAACACCGACTCTGCTTCTATTGTCGTCTTAAGCATCGACTGATTCTTCGTCTTAAACACCGTCTGACTGCTTGTATTGTTGTCTTTAACATCTCCTTGAGTGCGGTGGCTCCTGCTGGGTCGGTGGCGCCGCAGAGGAGGGGGAGGAGGTGCCCCCCACACACCCGACGGCGCAGGCGGGCACACAGGGGGTCACACGGAAGTTGGTCTGCTAAGGGGCTCTTGAACTGCCAGTGACCTTGGAGCCCCCACACCTAATTCCAGAACCTTCCCAAAGGGGCTTCTGCGCGCCCATGCGAGAACTTTCACAGCGAGACGCTCCCTCATGCAAATAGCCAGGGCAGGGCCTAGTCCCTTCATCGAAGCCCGCCAAGAAGGCAGGGGCGCCCCCGGGCCCCGCCTGAAGAACACATTTCCAGAGGCCCATGGAGGGGTGAGTATTTTACCCCCGTTGCTCTTATTCCTCTCTCTCTCTCTCTCTCTTCTTTCCCTTCTACCTTCCGTGCATCGGATGGCATCCGAATTGTGTTGTTTTGCCCAGCTGCCTTGAGGGGATCGCACTGGGATCTGAACAGACCAGGACCTGTTTCTGCAACTTTTGGGAAGGTGCAACTCGGAGCGCACCCGAGTATTTGATTTGGTATTTTGACCGTGCCCCAAATATCTATTGGATGTTTTAGCTGTGTCCAAAAAATATTGATTTGTTATTTTGGCTGTGCCTAAAATAAACCCTGTTTGGATTTACCCTGGGAGATTTGTCAGTCTCCACTTTGCGGCGCAGGCACCAAAGGACCCTTCTGTCTCTGAGCAGGTTGGAGGGGGGTGAGGTGTTCCTGACCAGGTAGAGCTGAAGCCTGAGATTGGAATTAATTTAACTGCACAAGGGTAAAGAGGTTCTAGTTCCCATTTTGGGGTGTTTAATGGGATAGATGTAAATCATTCTAGCACAGTGACTCCACTGAAAGGAAGAGAGTGACCGTATGTTGTAACGTCAAATTATTTCCTGTCCTGTCATTAGCAGAGATGTTTTCAAATTTCATATTACAGTAAAGCTGCTTCCAGCGTGTGGATGCTGAAATGCCACTAGTTTCTGAAGGTGGCTATGGATGGCTCCAGATATATTTTCCACTGTGGTTAAGCTGACACATTGTTGCAGCCACTGCTTTACAGTTTCTTCCAAGAGTTGTCATTTCCTTTCTTCTGAAGCTCTGGTCTGACAGTGCTCCCTCTCTCACAGTTCACAGGGAAAAAACTTGTTGCAGGATCAGGGTCTGAATTGAGGCCGGTGGTCTGTGCTTATTAACAAAAGTGCTTAGGGAGGGCAGATAGGTTAATTGAAGTTAGTTGTGTGTCACCAGGTTGGTTTGTCTTTAATCTCTTATGTTTAAATTTTATATGCACGAAAACAATTAATCCTCTTAACTGCTGTAGACTTTGAATACTTAGTAAATAAGTGGCTTCTTTAATTGATGCTATGGTGTTTGCCTGTTTAAGCCAAAATAAAAGCAAAGAGGTACACTGGGCCTTGACGAAGTCTTCATCAGTCTAGTGAGAGGTTCTATTATGTAAAAGCCTTAAGAGTCTTCCCAGCTCATTATTTTTATAGTACTGTCTGCTTTGCTCTTTTAAGACAATGCTTTTTTAGCATCGACAATTTTGAGATCAGAGAGCACTTCCCGAGCCAAGGCAAATTGAGCAATGTATTTCAGCTCTTGACAATCAAAGATGCACTTCTCATGCTTGCAGGTTAACACCGCTTTTTTTTCTTTTACTGAAACCCAAAAAGGTATTCCTCTCAAGTGAAGGGCTTGTTATCTTCGCAGTGTGTTCAGTAAAATAATAGTCCAAAGCTTGCTTCTTCGCAGCAAATCATGAAGTGCTTTACAGAGTGTATATCTAGGGATTACGCATTGGCCAACTGACCAAAATACTGATATTCTGTGCCAGTAAATCTGTTGAACAGTTCTAATGAGACGTGAAGAGTGTCTTCTTCCCTCTTAATTGCATCTTGAATTTTATTCAGGTAGCATGTTAACATTTATTCCACTAAATGCTGTGTTAGTGACACTTAACAAACACATCCTCGTTTATACCAGGTTTCAGATCATACACAGGTTTCTTAAATCACTGCTCAAGTGATGTTTTACTTTGGCCCGTTCAGTGGATAGATGAGGAGTAATGAGATGGAGGGGAAGAATCTGACATCTAGAGATAATTTTTCATACATGAGGTGTGATGGAGATGTTGTCTCATTATAATGAAATCTAAATTCAGATGAGTTTCATAATAAATATTTTGCCAAGCTGCAAATGTCGTCAATATTGTGCCAGACAGCAGCTGAGCACAGATAAGAGTTGTTAGTGCCTCAGCGAGGCTTTTTCTGGTGTCACACTCACTCGCTGCCTCAGCTTGATGCTGCATAACTGTGCTCTGAAGTACTCAGATTTGATCCCACTCACTTGTCCACATAATTGTGTTCATATATAATTTGTCATTAAATTCAGTCATATATAATTATTTTGGGGAACTAATAATCTATTTTAAGTAGAGTCTATTTATGAATAACTATTCTTTGAGGTTCTTAATTTTTTAACACAACTTTTAAGGTCAGTGGTCCGACTGTGTAAATTATTGAATACTTCTGAATTTTTTATAACTTTCCCTAGCAATGCATACAGGATTTTCCCTTCTCTTTACAATTCCTGGATGTGCAGTGAGGAGGGTGATACTGAACATCCCTTGGTTTTTTTTTTGTTTCGTATTATAGTTGCTAATGTGAAACCCAAGCTCTCATTTTACTAATTGTAGTAGTAACACAGAGGATGTTTTGCTTCTTCCTAATTGAATTGACCTACTTTAATCTTTGAGGTAATTCATAGAACCATGGAATTGCTTGGTTGGGAAAGACCTTTAGATTGAGTCCAGCCGTATCTGTCCATTACTAAACCATTTCCCTGAGCACCTCATCCACCCGTCTTTTAAATCCCTGCAGGGATGGTAACTCATCCACCTCCCTGGGCAGCCTCTGCCAGTGGATTGAACAGCATGTATCGCATCCGTCCCTTGGTTTGAGCTTCGTCTGTGGTGGAGCTCAGGTCCAGCTGTGGCTCAGTTATCAAGGCAAGGGCTGGCGCTGCCCCAGCAGAGCATTGCTGCAGCAGAATTTGATGATCTGCATTTCTGCCAACTTTGAACCCAAAGATTCTGTCCTATGACAGACTTTGCTTCTCTGAAACTGTGAAGCAGCATGATATCCCTCGTTTTAACAGGGTAACAGTGCAGGGAGATATGCTGCAAAGCAGGAAGAAGTAAAGCTGAGACTCATTTGAACTCGTGGGTGAATTAATCCAAAGAAACGTGCAACCACATTGCCACTGCTAGCAAGTAGAGGCACACTTGTAGGGTACCTTTCAGATTGCTTTAGGTTTCTGAAGTGGAGATTCCTGTTGGAGTTTCCTTCTTCTGTACCTGATCCTGACAATTGGACTTAAGCATCTGAAGTCACACACGTGACTGTGTCCCTGGCTGCACTGTGGCAGTGCTGTGGAACAGATGCCTTCTCTGTACTCTTGCTCTCTGAGCAAGGATCAGCCTTTAACAAACACTTGGCAACCTGTGAAGAAACCCCTTATGACTGGGTAAGCATTTTTATAAAGTATCTTTGTAATATGGGCAATGAGAAGCTACTGGATGCCTCTGGGCTGTAAATTGCCTGCAGAAGTTGTCTTCCTCATCCTGACATCCTCCCCAAGAATCCCATTAAGGTTGTCACACCGTGGCCACACGGGTGACGTGGAATGCCACTGAACTGAGCTTCCAGGCTGGCTGCATGGTATACAGTTATTATATATTACTCTCCTCTTCGTAATTCTTGAGTGGAAGAGATTAACAACTGTGGGTCCTGGCAGCTTCTTCTTGTTATTTATTGGAGAGTGCAGTGCTGCTTATCCTTCCCATGCCGCTTCCGTGGAGAGTAAATGGGTTTACCTGGTAACAGCGTATAGTGGTGGGCAAGCAGAGTAGTGATTATTTGTGGAGGGTATAAACACACTGCCAGTCACTTGCTGTAGCAGTGGAACTTGTGAGTCACAATGAACTAAAATTTTCCCTGTGTGAAATTTTCAGCTGGACTGGCGTCCCCCAGGGTTCGGTGCGGGGCCCGGTCCTGTTTAATATCTTTATTGATGATCTGGATGAGGGGATCGAGTCCTTCATCAGCAAGTTCGCAGATGACACCAAGCTGGGAGGAAGTGTCGATCTGCTAGAAGGTAGGAGGGCCCTAGAGAGGGACCTTGACAGGCTGGAGAGATGGGCTGACTCCAATAGCATGAGGTTTAACAAGTCCAAGTGCCGGGTCCTACACTTTGGACACAACAACCCCATGCAGAGCTATAGACTGGGTGCAGAGTGGCTGGAGAGTAGTCAGGCGGAAAGGGACTTGGGAGTGCTGGTGGACAGGAAATTCAACACGAGCCAGCAGTGCGCTCAAGTGGCAAAGAAGGCCAATGGATGAGGCACTTAGTGCCATGGTGTAGTTGACAAGTAGGAGTAGGAGTAGGTGTAGGTGTTGGGTCATAGGTTGGACTCGATGATCTCAAAGGTCTTTTTCAACCTTATGATACTGTGATACTGTGATGTTCATGGGAATTGAGAACTATCCCTTCTGGTACTTTAGCGTCCATTTCATTGCATGGATTGGAAATCATAGAATCATGGAATGGTTTGGATTGGAAGGGGCCTTAAAGCCCATCCAGTTCCACCCCCTGCCCTGGGCAGGGACACCTCCCACTGGATCAGGGGGCTCCAAGCCCCATCCAACCTGGCCTTGAACCCCTCCAGGGATGGGGCAGCCACCACTGCTCTGGGCAACCTGGGCCAGGGCCTCCCCACCCTCACAGGAAAAAAACTTCTTCCTAATGTGTGTCTTTAAAGCAGTAACTCTGCTAGAGAAACTGTAGCTTTAGTAACATTTGTCTAATTTTCAGAGGCTTTGTTTCACTTTCCTATGGGCACATGTCTGGAACAGTTCAAACAGTTCTCAGTTGGAGACCACCATTAGAGGGTTTGGTGTCTGCTTCCACCCCAGTGGGTCTGTTTTAATGTTATGCCTACATCACCCTGTAGCCAAAAAGTAAAAATGCAGCTGAATAATTGCAAGCATTTAAATTCAAATGAGAATTCAAATATTTGCTAACATGACACCACTTTTGTTTGTCTCAGCCTTTGGATCCTTGCTACCCTATCAATTACAATCCTGTCAGCTGCATCACCAGCACCTGTAAAAGAAGCTATAAAGCAAAAGTAGCATTCACTAGATTTTTGAAAAACGCAAATTGCCTCCTCACCAGGAAAATGTTGCCACGATCTCTAGATGAAGCACTTTCTTCCCCAGTTTGTCTAAATTTAGATATTTTGGTGATGTAAATATTCTATCTTGTGGCATTTTGTAAGTAAAGGCAATATGATCATTTTGGTTCTGTGATCTGTTTTGGCCATCTTAACATCTTGTTTGCTTTCTTCCTGTAGCCCGTAATTCTGATATTATCAAGGCATTTTGTAAACTTACATAAAATTCTTCGCAATTAATATTTTCTTTAAGAGTTACTTTCACCTAGTGCCTGGATGTACCTTATGACTGCAGAATCACAGTTCTATACTTAAGGAGTCTTAGGGAAAGAAATAGAAATTAGGAACAACTTAAATTATATAGAATATATAGTAAGATAAATCAGTCTGTATACAGGATGCTGCTCATGCTTTACTCTACGACAGATATTATACGTACCAACAGATGCCACAGTCTTCAAAACAGCAATTCAAATACAAAACAGGGATTTCATTTTCATTTCACTTGTCTGTTAACATGAAGCTTATTTTTATGCTGATGCAATTGGGCAACATGGTAATGTTTTCTAATGCTGCTGGGAGTGGATGCAGACTGAAGTGACCACCCATTATGTGTCTTGTGATGCTCAGTCTTCTGAAGCCTTTCTGCCTTTTTAGGCTGAGGTACCTTGTGCTGTTGCTGATCCAGTGCGAGCTATGAACGTTCAGCACTTCTGGAAATCAAACGCAGATTGTCTCAAGCTGGGTGCCCCAACTCTTCAGAAAAAGCTGCTCATTAGGCATTTTGCTGGAGGGCGCTCTCTGAAACCACCATGAGATAGGGTTACTGTGATTGAAGTCCCTTCTGTTTTGGCATCTAATTTCAAAATGAGTGACAATAAACACAATGCCTGATCAAAAGACATGCAAAGTATGGGGTCCCCTCCTGCTGCATATTTATATGTTGCAATGTGTTATAAATACACTTAACTCAGTAGAAACCATTGTAGTTTATATAAATCAGCTGTTATTGAAGAGCTAGCCTGTTCATTAGTGTGTGTGCTTCTGCATATGTCCTGGACTGCTGGAGGCAGAGAGTTTCTGAAGTGTCAGACCTGTGATGGTCCTCTCGGATCCTTTTCCATTCAAAGGTATCAGCAGTTAATTACTGAGAACTGTGCAATAGGTTTTGCAAATAAAATACTCAAATCTTTGTCTTTTAAAAATACCTTTAAATCAGTTACAACACAAGCAGAGAAACAGATATTGAACACAGATGACCTGGGGGAAACCTCTCTGTCTTTCAGAAATAGATCCTCTCTCCTTTTTGGAATGTCTTTTTGGAATGTGATGTGTCAGTGTTGAAGAAGGAAGCTTTGTTTCTATGGCTTTATCTAAATGTCTGTGTCAGGAGAAAATAGGGCCCAGTGATTCGTATGTGGTTTTACCTTGTAGAAAAATATTAGGAGGAGGACCATGAGGCTTTATTTGCCCTCTTTGGCCTTAGAACAACTGCCATGGTGTGTAACAGAAAGTTCTCCATGGACTAAAATATCCGTATATAATGCAATTTTGTCTGAGCTGTGTAAGAGACAGAACTGCCCTGTTAGAACTAGGTATGTATTTAAATTCTCTTGCATTCTTGTATGTTTGTGAGAACAAAATTGGAAAAGTTTAGAACCTATTTAAGCCAGCTATATATAAAGGAGATAATTTTATCTGTCATCTTCACAGAGGGATCTGGACAGGCTGAGTCCATCTGTATGGGGTTCAACAAGGGTGAGTGTTGGGTCCTGCACTTGGGCCACAACAACTACGTACAACAAATGGCTGGAAAGCTGCCTAGCTGTAAAGGACCTGGGGGTGTTGGTTGACAGCCTGCTGACCATGAGCCAACAGCGTACACAGGTGGCCAAGAAGGCCAACATCCTAGCTTGGATCAGAAATAGTGTGGCCAGCAGGACTGGGGAAGTGATCGTCCCCCTGTACTGGTGAGTCCACCACTCTAGTCCTGGGTTCAGTTTTGGGCCCCTCACTACAAGAAGGACATTGAGGGGCTGGAGCGCATCCAGAGGAGGGGAATGGAGCTGGGGAAGGGGCTGGAGCGCAGGGGTTAGGGGAGCAGCTGAGGGAATTGAGGTTGTTCAGCTGGGAAGAGAGGAGGCTGAGGTGAGACCTCATTGCTTTCTACAACTGCCTAAAAGAAGGTTGTGGTGAGGTGGGTGCTGGTCTCTTCTCACAGGAAAAAAGTGATAGGATGAGAGGAAATGGCTTCAAGTTGTGCCAGGGGAGGTTTAGATTGGATATCAGGAAAAATTGCTTCACTGTAAGGGTTGTAAAGAATTGGAACAGGCTGCCCAGGGAAGTGTCTGAGTCACCATCCCTGGAGATATTTAAAAGGTGGGTAGGAACATGGTTTAGTGGTGAACTTGGCAGTGTTAGGTTTACGGCTGGACTTGATGATCTAAAAGGTCTTTTCCAACCTAAACGATTCTGTTCTGTGATTCTATGATGTGCTATGTAGTAATGTGTTATGGTCCAGTGGAAGCACTGACCAAATATGTCTCTAACGTTAGCAGGCTTCCTGGAAGGAAATAATAATAATAAAAAAAGAAAAGAGAATACCTATGTAATTTGCCAAATACAGAAATATCCCTTTTCTTTTGAACGTGCTTGTTTCTCCTGTGTGTAACTATTTATTTGTCCAACACACACAAACGCCTTTTTTGCCTTTTTGTGATGTTAAATGTTAATGGTGGGAAAATACCTGTCAAAATGGAGAAGTAACTTCTTTGGGGGGCTGCTGGTAAGGGGAAAGAATGCTCTTTCTCACCATCTGTTTTCCCTAGGAGGTGGCCCATGTGGAAAATTGCATGTATAACTGTAAAGTAAACTGCTAATGAGTCACTGGGGGCGGTCTTGGAGTAGAAATAGTAAGTCTTATCAGTCTCCTGCTTGTGCTTTATGAACATTAATGTTTGCAATATTCCATGAGTTGGTGAAATGTTGTTAAGCAAGTATTAGTCCCTTTTATATATCGGAAACGGAGCCTAGAAACAAAATGAATTTCTCAGTCACTGCTGGAACTTGGCTTAGGGAAACCTGTTTGCCTGTGCTGCATTCACGAATGAATCAAGATGATCCTTCTGAGTGTTTTCTCAGCGCATCTGTGTAGCGTGACACCAGCTTGCTGCACGTGCAACATACTGCAACCATCTGGGGAACTGCGAAGAGAAGCAGTCACTGAGCGAGGTTCTCACCACATAGTTAACTTCAAGGCCGTTGGACCTTTGTTTTCGGTGGGACTGTTGTCCTGTGCAAAGTGCCTTGTTGAAGCAAGGTGTAGTCGTAAGCAAGAATCTAAAATCCAACATGAACAAGGCTGCCATAAAGAGGTTTGCACCTCTGCAGAAGTACAGAGCCAGAGGGCAGCTGCTGCCTCTGTGCCTCATTATCAACAGTTGTGTGTTGGCTCAGGAGGTAGCACGGATCTGCTAAACCAGAGAATCTGCAGACGTGCATAATTATCAGCTTCCACTGAGCCCTGATTTGGACACCTGGTTCCTTTTCTAGCTGGAGAACTAGCTTGTTGATAATAGACCCTCATTTTACAGAAAAGTAGTGAAGCCTGGAGAAGGAAAAATGGTTCCTAATGGTGATATTTGTGAAAGTCTGTTGGAATGTGGCCGAGAGTTACTGTTGCAGACAACACGGTGGGTTAATATTTGTAAGCAGCTCATATTTTATTGTTGTTTACTGACTCAATTGATTTAGAATAGTCTGATGGAATAGATAAATTAGTGCAGCTCGATGTATTTTGGTTTATGAAAGTGTTTACACCCTGCTTCTTTTGTTTAGTTACACTTGCTAGAAGATAACCAGATTGAGTGAGTGCAAAGGAGGCCATGAAAGTTCTTGTAGGGCTGGTCAGGCTGAGAGTTGGGGTTGTTCAGCCTGGAGAAGTGAAGGCTCTGGGGAGACCTTAGAGCAGCCTCCCAGGACTGGAAGGGGCTCCAGGAAAGCTGGGAAGAGGCTCTGTATCAGGGAGTGCAGGGATAGGACGAGGAGGAACAGTTTTCAGCTGAAAGAGGGGAGATTGAGATGAGATCTTGGACAGAAATGTTTTGCTGTGAGGGTGGGGAGGCCCTGTCCCAGGTTGCCCAGAGCAGTGGTGGCTGCCCCATCCCTGGAGGGGTTCCAGGCCAGGTTGGATGGGGCTTAGAGCCCGCTGACCCAGTGGGAGGTGTCCCTGCCCACGGCAGGCAGGGTGAACTGGATGGACTTTAAGGTCCCTTCTGTCTCAAACCATTCCATTATTCTGTGATCTTTCCATCACCAAGAAGGTTCGGTATGCAGTCAGGAAGGCAGAAAAAAGAACAGAAGGTGTAAGGAAGCCTTCCGTAAATGAATCTGCATTTACCACCACTTTTAACTCGTAATCCTTCCCTTGTGGGGAACTGGAGTTATTCCCTGTCAGACAATAAATTGGGCTGAGGTGTCGTGGTCGGGAGCACGTAAAAAAGCATTATAGATGCGCTGCTAACTCCACATCTCTTTGCAGCATTTCTCTTAGTGTTTTTGTTCTAAGAGTGGAAAAAAGGAGAGTGGAAAAATCTGACAGAGCTCCAATGCACAGGCAAAGCCCAGATAATCCAGGACCCACATAATCTGCATTTCACATCTAAAAAGTCAAATCTTCCACCACTGAGACAATCTGCCATTTGTCATTCTGTATGAATTTGAGTATAATTAAATACTGCTAGAGATGCAAGGAAAGCTGTGTTATTTCCTGTGAGGAGAAAAAGGTGACTTAGAGGTTTTTAATATTATAGTTATTGCTTTGCAGAAACTTTCCTCAGGAAATGTTGGAAAATCCCTTCTCTCCAAATAGACAGGCCTAAAATTACAGATTCATTAAATCAGTGTGTGGGTAAGAAGTTTCTTCATATAGTATCACTGGGTTTTCTCAGAGAGAAAACTCAGCCTCCTTTCATCTGTTAAGGATGAGAAATCTGTAACAAAAAGGGAATATATAAACAAAGCACACTGCTCCTCGGCACAGTGTTTGCTGTCAAAACTTCCTCCTGCTTAAGGTCCTTTTCCCCATCCTACCTACATTTAAACTATCATTGTCCCACACTGTTATTTCGGCGTTGCATTAAACTCTTTAGGATTTACTTATTTAGTGAGCAGCGATGCCACCAACCCTACAGCTTGACACTGGAAACATCTGATCAAGGCTCTGGAACAGAATTTAATCCACTAGGCAGCTGCCTAAAGTGAGAAAATATTCTCTACACAGTGTGTCTCAACACATAGTTCTGAACAAAAATATTCATTCTCTTTATTATACCCAAAACAGAGTCCACTAATCTTTTTTTGAGATTATGGCATGCATAAAATTACTAAGAACAGCGCAGCTTGGGACATTAAATAAACAATACCCAAAGACTAAGCCAGCTGAAAATTATTAAATATATGCAGTTTAGGTCTTAGAATCATGGAATGGATTGAGTTGGAAGGGACATTAAAGTGCATCCAATTCCCAGGGAGAGCTGGGGCAAGGGTGGTGTGTTGGGGGCCGTGGGGTAGGCTGGGGGCAAGCAGGGAGAGCTGGGGGTGAGAGATGGCGATATGAAACTCAGCAAATTTCTCCTGCTTTGGGTTTTTCTTTTTTTCACCTGGTTTGATGATCAGTTTCGCTTAGAGAATTCAAGACCCTGATTGGAAATAGAAGCATTTCAGGACCGTCTGACCTCTTTCAACTGAAGCTGGTGGTGCCTTGCTGCTTGTCAGGCACCAGGAACTGGCTCTGTGGGTGCCTTTTATAGCCATCATTGAGAAAAAATAATATATATGGGAAAAAAAAAGAAATCACCACCCCATTAAAGCACTCCTCTTTGTTGTAACTGCTGGTAAATGTGAATGCCTGCACCGATTGGGGCTGACTGAAACTCTAATCATTATACTGCAAGGATGTTTTTGATGGATTTTCAACAGCTCCAGAGTTGCTGTCAGCATCACTATGTGGCGTTTTAAAGTTCTTTCCTTTAATGGGTCCCAGGACCCATGAAAACATTCAGGTCAGTTTAGTACCTGAGTCTTCCCAAGTAATTAGCAGGTAGAATTACCTGGTAGCAGTCAATGTTTTCTGCTGTAATCCGTCCACAGAAGCTGCAGCAGGGTAATTGCTATCTCTGGCGGCCCTGCAAACATGTCTAATTTAATGTGTCAATAGGGATTTTTCTCTCTGTTTTTTTCATTCCTTATGCCAGGCTATGAATTCTTGTTTCAGAAGGCCAGACTCAAAGCGAGATTGATATATTGAACATGTGGGTTTCAAGGAAATGTTTTTCCCAGAAACTGTAAATGTGTAAAAGCATTCAGAGCTCGTTCTCCACTCCACATGACTTTTCAACAGGTTAAATAAATGTATGTAGCAGACAGATACTCAACTAGGTGATCCACAGCTACTGAAGCAGAAAAATGCTAAGCTGACCGTGGTGTCTCCTCGCCAGCAGTGCAGCCTTTCAGTTCTCCTGGCTTCTTTGGGGGTGTTCTGGTGTTCTCTGCTGCTGACTCAATGATGTCAACTACCGGTGAGACACATGTAGCTTTTCAGTCTCCCCTCAGTAAACATTTGTCAGTAGCGCAGGAACAGATGGGCTCAGATCTGCTTTGAGATCGGATGTGGAGTGAGGGGATTTACAGGATACTCCGCAGGAGGGTTTTCCACCAGCAGGTCCTCTGTGGTGGCTGGCTCCCTGGGTGCTGCTGTGTTCAGTGCTGGGTCAGAGGGACGCAGTTTTCTTAACTGCTTCATTTGCTTAAATACCACTTCCTTACGTGTTGCATCATGGGTACTCTGAGTTTTTTATGGAAAAAAGCAAAGTCCTGTGCTGCGTCAGGGAAAACATTTTGTTTGATGACCTCTAAGGGTTCCATCCAACCCAAACTATTCTGTGATTCTGTATATTCTAGTGATAAAAGGGGTCATTCCCAAAAGGCAGATAGAGAGATATACACCTTATATATTCTTTACAGATCTATACACAGTCCTTTGAGTCCGTTCCCACCACGCTGCAAGTCATTGCCATTTCCTATTTAGTTTTCAGTGAAGACCCCGGCGTCTCAGTTGTAAAGGAAAAATGAAAATAAAATAAACTTATTGTGAACAAACCCATTGGGCATGTTTCTGAACAGTCCGGGATACACAACACACAATATTCGTAGTTATTAAAGGAGAGAATCCCTGAGAATCAGAGTCGTGTTGTGTCAGGGATTGTAAGCATACAGAATAAAACTGTCCCTCCAGAGAGCACGAGCAAGACCTGATCCTTGGGTGACCTATCTGGCATTGCTAAGCTGGAGGCAGCAGACCCATACTACATTAGTCACTTGGTACTATGAGATAGGATGATCTTCTCTTCCTTGGTGTTTAAAAAATTCCCTTTTGAAAGAGTAATTATAATAGATTTGAAAAATGGGAGGACTGTGGTGAGCTGCTCAAGGTCTTATTTTTTTCCTTTTCTTAATTTGAACTTCTCAACTTTAAAATGGAGCCTTTGAAATTTAAAATACTGGTTCCAGTAGGTAGCACTCATGTATGTGAATACTGGTTAAGGTGTAAGTGGATATCAAGATTAATTAACTGTGGCACTGTAGTGAACACGAGCGGCACAATTTTATTAATGAATTAAGACTGTGATTTCGTGCAAAACAAAACTAGATCTTATGTCAATTAAAAGATTCTATTACTTTAAATAAAAACAAAATTACTTGTCATCAATAGCTACATTTTTAATATAAAACCATCTTTTGAATTTTGGGGCCTTAAATCTATGCAATGTAATGCTGATTTAGTGTGCTTTTTTCAGAAAGGAGACCTAGAAGTCTTGTAGAGAACTCGCTCCAAACTGCCTCTCTATTCAGCAGATTAAAAATGGACGTTCTTCTCTGCTTTAAATGGCAGTTAGAAAATCCGCAGGTAATCCCTGTAACTTTTCACAGGAATTTGATAACAAAAGAAAGTGTGCTACTAGTATCTCTAGAACATAACTAAGCTTCATTGCATAACTCAAACCATGATGGAGATTTTGACATGCTCAGTGGCAACCTGACAGATGTGTCATAGCGTCTAATCCCCTAAAGCTTAACATTAATATGGATTGGTGATAAGTTCAGGAAGTATTCTGGAGAAATATTTGAAATGCCGGTTGTAGGGAGGAAAATAACGATGTTCTTGAAAGTGATTTTGACAAAATGACCCCCAAATTTGAATGCAGACAGTGTCTCTAGTCCTGGCATTTGCCAGCATATTTCTAGGCTAGATTTGTGGGAGACTGAAAAGAGGTTTCATTGCAACATCACCGTGTCCTATAGATTGTGCTGAGTGGCGTCTCCGTTGTTTGAATGACATCCACAGTTGGTAAAAAGAGAAAATTGGGCCAGTTTACATTCTGTTACAGAGCAGCTTCCTGGATGACAGAATAATTTCCAATCAAAGTGCCCTGGATTACTCCCTGCTGTGAGCTAATAGGGTGCTAATTAGCATATTTCATTTATTTACTTAACTGAGATAAAAACAATTGGGCACAGGTCCCATTTACGATGGTTTCCTGGGGAAGCTCCAAACTGCTGTAAGTGTAACCGCACTGCATTAAAAAGATATAAACTCTCATAAACATAACATGCAGACTGAACACAAACTGGCATGGCTGTCCAACCTCCTCATATACTGAGAGCAGGTTAGAACATTAAATAAAACTATATTTCTGTTTTCTTAAAATCTTTACACGGGCCAAATGAAATTAGAACAATCTTCGCAGTTCCACTGGTGACGTTGCTGTGCTGTGGACAGCACCATGCTTTGCCTTGTGCTCGCCCTTGTGCACTATTGCATTAATATCTCATGACTGTTAACAGTACTTGAAAGCTTTTGCAAGTACTGGATTACCCATGACACACGGGTTGGGAATTGTCCTTTTTCCCAACTTTTTCCCATGCATTCCCAGGGTGGGGCATGCTTGCCCAGCACTTTGTACCATTCCTGAAGAACTTTCTAGTTGGCTATTTATGCCTCAGCCCCAGCCTCTAAATGCTCCCAGTTTCTTACATAATGTAAAACTTGAAACATTTCAAGCACCCACCTTAGTAACTCACCTGGGAAATGCTGAATGTTTATTCTATGAGTTTGTAGAGGGTGAGGCAGGAAGGAAAACTCTTGTGCTGTATTGAACAAAGATCTCTTTCCAAACAGTTTGACATTTTAAAACGCAACTTAGCATTTTTATATCTTAAGCAAGAGTTTTACTTAGGATAAAATTCCTTTATCCATTTTGATTCACATTCTGTGTAGTTGTGAAAGTCGGGATTTGCCCTGAGACACTGTAATATCTCTCTGCATCTGGGAGGTAAGTTCATTAAATGAAATGGAGAGATTTTGGGATCATGACACTTGGGGTCTGTTACTGCACTCTTTACATCTTATTGTGTGACATTGAGTGATCTGCCTTTTCATTCTTCAGTTTCCTTGTCTGCAAACTGGAGACAATAACACTTCCTACTGCCCTTTCTAAAATGCTTTAATATGCTCAATTGTAAGATGCTTTTTGGCAAAGATGTGTTAACTGTCAGCCCGCTCCCCTTATTGCAACTCTAGCTCACAATTTCAATGCATAAGAACCTCTTACCTTGGTATTTATTGTGATCTACTTTTTATCATTTTGTCTTGTTTCCAAATTCAACTGGTACTAAGTTTTTCAGTTTTGTTTCAGTCATTGTTCTGGTTTGTACGATCCGCTTTCCCCCTCTCCGGATAGCCTGGAAGGCCCCTCTCATTCATTTCTGTGGGAGAATTTTGCTCTTATTTGTTTGTAACTCAAGAAGCCCCTGAGCTGGAAAACAGCAATTCCAGAGCATGCATTCCCCATACCATATTGAATAAAATTCCGAAGTGGAACAACATTGTGCCTCTGCTTTCTCTATGCTTGTAAAAGACATTTAGAGCATCCACCAAGGATAACAAATTATAAACCAATTAGAACAGACATCTGAGCAGTGGAGGGCACCGTGCCTTATTTTAGCCTAGCAAGACCCATTCCCCAAGAATGTCTTTTTTTATGTTGTTCTTGTTAAAATAATTATATATTCTATAAAAGCTGTTCAGTACCTGTCCTCTCCTTGGGTATCGCAGTACTATTTATCTCTTCTGATGTAGTGATACATCCTGCAGAAATAAATATGGATCCATTTTGGAGTTCTATGAGTAGAATTAACTGTGATGAGTTACACACTGATGCCTAGCCCCACAATTTGAGCATATTCATCAGCCAGTTTTATTGCTACAGTAGGGCAACACAAATTCAGGAAAATGTAAAACTAAAAAAAACAACCTATATCCCAAGGCTTGTGAATTCATGACCACAGACCCAGAAACGCAACTGTTATCTGTGTGCAGAAGAAACTACTGGTCATGTTTACAGGGCCATTTGAATTCCATCAGGGGCCAAAAATCTGGATGATAGTTCTGTATAATTTTAGTGTGTACCATGTTGGAGAGCTCATCTTTGGCAAGTGAACCAATTTTTCAGTAATCTTTGTCACAGCAGGCGAGATAGAAATTGGTCTGTAATTTGTAATCATTACTACTTTGCTTGAGATTAATCCTGGATCACCCACAGTGAAAAAAGATGCCTCCTAACCTCAGGAAGGACCCTTCTCCATTCAGAAGGCCAGTGAGGTTTGCTGTTCACAAAGCACACTTTGTGTTGACCATCCTTCTTTTTTATGTCAGATGAACTTTTATCTATGTTCTGCTTTTCTTTACAAGACTGAATACTCCGGACTTTTTACATAAAGCGATTTTTCTCAATTCTTAGTACTGTGAAAGAGATTGGAGGGTGTAGGAGAGAGCTTTGGAGTTTTCCTATTGATATATTTTTTAGAAGGGGCAAAAAAAAATATGCTATAATGCACGCACGTAGCTGTGGGCAGTGAGTAGAAATAACCTTTAGTAACGCAGAAAGGCTCTACTTAACTACCAGGTAGTTAATATGAGGAATCTGGGCTACAGGATACTGTAATTCTAAAGATCTGAGTTGGCTTCTGAAAGCAAAGCATTGACAAAGCAACCCAGCTAGTTTGGCACTGTACTATATATAGCGAAACCTTTGTATTGGAAAGCCCTGATATTCAAAACGACTAAAAGGAGCCCTGGTCTAGAGTTTGGTGTTCTCATGTAAAATATTCTTCAGTTGAAATTGGGTTGTTTGCTTTAATGAGAGCTTCAAAATAAGAGCTAACAGAAAAAGCAGAAAAAAGAAAGAGAAGAAAGATATGTGAATTGGTTGCAGGGGTGACTGTGGGTTACCAACACTGAAAACAATAAATGTGGTTGTAGCATTCATCAGGTGTTGCATTTTCAGTAAGGAAAGGTAAGTATAAAACCATAGTACATTCTTGATCAGCCGTATTAAAGAACAATAAATTCAGTGTAGGATGGGTGAGAGAAGTCTTCTGCAGTGCTTAGGGCTGTGGAAAACCTTTTTTTATGTCAAACAACATAAAGGAAAAAGTTATGGAAGCTGAAGGGTGCTGCTCAAGTACCAACAAATGCATATGTATGGCTGCAACTAAATTGGAAATGAAAGGTTTCTTACCATCATGTACCATCGTTGGCATATGCACATCCATCCATATGGTGGTATAAAACATATGGTGGTATAACCATCACTGAATAATCTAGGAGGTCCTTTCCAGTATATTTCCTATACTGATGTGTTCCTAAATAGCTGGGCTCCTGTAATTTTCTTGGATTGGGATATAATGTCAGACTAATGTTTTGAGAGCTCAGTTTTCAAAGAGTGAGCATGTGAACTGAAATACATATGTAACTTAAAACAAGCTTGAGAATTAGGAATCTTTGAATAGCTTGTTTTGGTTAACTTTTCTCTTGATCTGTAAACACCAGAGTTACCGAGCCTACTATAAAGAGAGCAGCATGGAATACTGGAAAATATGTCTTATGTAAATTACTGGTCGTGTCTTTATTGACTACTTCTTTTATTTATTTAAGAAGTTAGAAGCATCTGTCTTGTACTTCAGATTTAAGATAATTCCAAGAAGGGAGCCCTAGAAAAATTTAATTTTTCTAATATCTCCGTTGATTTCATTAATTTTAAATGAATTCTTGGGATGCCAACTGAAGGGCTGTTGCTCGATTTTAATTTTCATTGGTGTTCGTGTTTGGTATGGGATGTGTACAGTTAACTGAAGTCTTTACAGAAGTTGGGGGAAACTTAGCACCTTTTTTACGTATGTACCTGGGTTGTCTTTGGCTGGAGACTTTCCAAGATGACCTTCATTTATTGTTCGGGGTAAGGTGTTCTGTTACAGGTTTCTTACAGTCCTTCCTGATAGATCTCTTTTATTTGACAGAAGAGAGGAGAAAGGTTTGGATATTAGGAAGGAGGCTGTGACAAGAGCCAAGCGTTGGCCTTCTCTGTGTCCTGCTCTTGGCTCTGAATGAAGGGGTGACCCTCGTGAGGGACAAGGTAGGAGCGTGCTCGGTGTGCTAATGCTGGCAGATACTTGCAGCATGGGTTGACTGTGTGTGTCTGCTCCTTTGCTCTTTATGCTCCAAAAACACAACAGGGTTCCAGCAAAAATGAAACGAAACCGAACAAGGAGTGCCTATTTCTGTCCCAATTCTCCAGACCTCTCAAGTGTGATGGTTTTGCTTGCCAGTCCTTGCTGCCCACTATGTCTGCATGTCCTGACTCAGAGATGTGGAGCTGAGAGAAACTGAAAAGCTCCTCCTGGCTGTAGGTGTTCTACAATATGAATATTTATGTAGAAAAATTGGAGGAGGGAAGGTATTGTGGCAGCAGGATGACTGCTCAGAGGAGACAAGTGGACATTCATGAACTAATGAAGTTTGTCTGTTTCTGCTTCCCTGCACACGAGATGTACTCAGATATGTTTACTTAATTAATTTCTGCTATTGTCTCATTTTCTCTGTTCCTTTGTTGGCTGATCAATCTTCTTGTTATTTGAGCTTTCTCTTCTGATGAAACTGATATGTGCATAAGCTGTAGCAAAGATAGCTGAATATTGGCGGTTTTACATCTGTGACTCATTCTACTGTGAACTGAATATATTATTTTCTTAGCTTCTTTACCCTTTAGAAAAGCATTGATATATATGTATGTTTTCCCTTAAACAAACAAACTCCCCTTCTGGTTAGGGAATATTTTGGGGGAAAAACTCTTGTGGCTTACTTTTTATACTTCAAAATTCAGTAATTTCAGTGAATTAGTGGTGGATACTGGTTTTTTTACATACATCCTCTGAAAAATCAAATTCCAACCCCGTTTTTAATCTACTCCACAGCAACTTTAAATTTCAGAAGAGAAAGAACAACAGAAGAAAAAAACCCGCAGTATAGATATAAAATAAATCTGCCAAATTTAAGGTTTGATCTCAAAAAAGTATTCTTGGTCTGTATCGGTTTGTATTTTGCATTGCCTGCAGGTCTACCTTTCTTTTTCTCCATCAGGTGAGTCCTGTGTTACCTTTTATGGAGAAAGGAAGAGGCTACATGACCTACTGGGGAGTCAGGAACCCCCTTACCTGTCATTGAACTTGGGCAAATCCATGTTGTTCTGCTTTCCATTCCTTGCTCTCTCCTGCTAATTCCATGTTGAAGTGTTCAGCCAGGGACCATCCCTTACCCTTGGCCTGGAGAGGGCTTCTTCCTGTGCTGTCTTATTCTCTATCATACCTCCAGGTTGCTGCTGCGGAATAAACTGTAACTTTTTTGTTCTGCTTGTGAATATTATAGAATCATGGAATGGTTTGGGTTGGAAGGGCTCTTAAAGATTACCCAGTTCCACACCCTGCCATGGGCAGGGACACCTCCCACTGGATCAGGGGGCTCCAAGCCCCATCCAGCCTGGCCTTGAACCCCTCCAGGGATGGGGCAGCCACCGCTGCTCTGGGCACCCTGGGCCAGGGCCTCCCCACCCTCACAGCAAAACATATCTTCCTAAGTCTCCTCTCAATCTCCCCTCCTTCAGCTTTAAAACTGTTGCCCCTTATCCTATTCCTGCACTCCCTGATAAAGAACCGCTCTTATTATTGTTATGGAATGCTTCAGGAGTAAAATGTAGTGTCGGTATTGACAGCATGTGAATTGTAATGGGTGCTACTTGTAAGCAGTTCACACCAGAGACTCATTCAGCTTTGTGGATACCAGCTTTTACTTTCATGTTGTTGATTGGCGGGATGAATACTTGCTTTCCTAATGCAAAATTCCTTAGTTCAGTAAATGACCATGACTTATGAAATGTTAGCAGCTGATGTTGTCATGACTTTGATACACAGAGACATTTTTATAACTCATACTTTCAATTTGTACTGTTTTCCTCATAAGGTGATGGTGCTTGATCGTATACAAGGGTGTATTATAATGGCTACTCTTTTTTCTGGTACTTTATCAGAAGTCTTCATGCATCTGTCCTTTTGTAAATACATGAAGCTGTAGAGAGAAAAGCAAAGCCACAAAGAGAATTGTTAAATCGGACTTGATGTGCTTTGCCAAACAAAGGGCAAGTTCAAACTGCATTGTAGATACAGTGCAAATGAATTTCTTTGCAGCCATAGACACTCATCCATGGTTTAATAAAGACCGTTCTAGTTCTGCCCCTTTTTCAAGACTTTACAGCCCTGTCTGGGAATCCTTATTAGAATCTTACCAGGTGGGATGAGAACCTGGATCACCCTGGGAAGTTTGTCAGGATCTGAACAGGACCCCAAATCAGCGCTCATCACAAACCATTTCAAATTGCCTACCGAAAAACGTACTGGATTAGAGAATAGTGTTTTAATTAAGAACTCAAACGTTCCTCTTTATGTGAGCTTTCCTTTTGAAAATTGTCAAAAAATTAAGACAGTTACAATATGTTGGAAAGTGCTGGGGGAGGAAGAAAAAAGATAGTGCTCACAAAGACTAATTGAAGCAGAGAGATAGGTATCTCTCTGTATGTTCCGTTTATTATTTTTCACCACTTGTTTTATTAACACACATCTAGAGTTACATGTTGCTTTAATCTCCTTGATTAAGACTTGCTGAAAGGGTCTGTCATTATTTATTGTCTGAGTGCCTCAGGTCCCACTTTTTGCTCTGCGTTGGCTGCGCCAGCTACCTCTGCCTTGAAAAGGAAATACTGTAGTTTTAGTAAAGTTTAGTAGAACTGAATCATTTTTTTTAAAAAGAAAACCAGTAAAATCCAACAAAATAGAAAATCAAAATCAATTGCACTAGTAAATATTATCTTAAGGCAGAAGGCACCGCTTCCTGCAACTGATATACAGTAAATATTCTTTTGAACAGCTTTTCAGAGCTCTTTTCCATGTTTTTTTCTTACCACATGTTTGTTTTGAGTATTACTTTGTTGATGAAATGCCTGTTTTTCTCTACTTTAGTAAATACATGGCTTCAAAGCTGAAATATGTTGTGTCTTTAGCTGGAAAGAGTTAACTCAGCTTGCTAGTGCGTTGCTGCTGAGCCACATTTAAGTAGTTCATTGGGGCATTGTGACTGTAAATGAGATAGAGCATCCTGACAACTGTTCATGTTTTTTTTCATAAATAAATAAAACTGCATCAGAAGACTTTCTCCTTCTAAGGAACAGACAGTTAAAGATAGTACCCACCTTCCCCCCTGCTCCAAAATCGTTAGAAACAAATTCACGAGAGTTTCCTGTGATTTCAGCCCCAAAAGGGAAAATATGTTTTTAATGTAGGATTTTTTTTTCCTGTAAGGGAGTCCAGGAAGGTACTTAACAGGAGAATGAAATAAGGGTCCATTGTAAAGGTACCTAACTCATCATTACCACATGCATGCTGTACATTTCTGCTATGCTGTTGTCTTTGATATCATAAACTTGATTTTGATGGGATTTTTTTTCCCCTAAATTGGCTTTTATATTCAGAAGTATATCTGGAATGATATAATTTAAAGAATATTTCTGACATATGGAAGAAATATTTGAATGCATTCAAATACCACCCTGGGTCCCGAATCTAGCTATTAGATACCATATTTTAATTTTTCCTTGTTTGTGTGCATGTATCTCAGAGAGAGATTCCAGTTATGAAAGGCTCCAGTTATAATACTTATTGGTTAGGGAACATGAGATCTGCTTGGAGAACTGGTAGCTAAAAATGGCATTTAAATATTTTGCTCTGTTAATGCTTCAGGTTAATAGAAACTGCTGTAAGAAAATATTTTAGGATATAGATATTTAGAGCAGTTGGATTACTTTTGACAACACTGCAAGGAATCCATTCAAAGCTGATTTCCCCCTTTTGTTCACTGAGGACCTGCAGAATCTAAGATAAAAATGGCAGTTGTCCTCAGGGCACCCTGAGGCATGTCATTAAAATTGGAATTTGATCCTCTTTTCATGGTTACTTGGGACAATCAACCACAGTAAACCTGAGAACTCATCAGTTTTCAAAAATATGACATGCCCTTGACTTTGTCGGTTTGGATTCAGTGTGCAAGATTTGAGTGTTTCAAAATCCCTTTAGATGTCACTCTGTCTTCAAGAATACAAACATTCTGCCTTGTGCTATATAAAAGGTACTGTGTACTTGTGAGCGCTTCCCCTATTTATGACAAGGGATAAACTAAATTATAGTCATCAATGTAAAACACTTTATTAATTGAGAATTTTGAACACCGATAATTGTAATAAATAGAAATCTATGGAGTCCAGTTCTTTTTTGACTGTTTAAACAATGTTTTAATGGAAATTTAGAGTGCCTGAAGTAATCTGGAGCTTTCTAAAGCTGAGTGAAACTATCCGTTCTACCTGGCCGTGTATTTCTAGTTAATAACTGCAATTTTCAACAGTATCTATAAGATGGATGCGGCACAGTGTTTTGCTATTTGTTGCTTTGTACCTGGCCTCTCGCTGCTTTGCCTTCCACATTTCCAGGCTCCCAGGTTTTAAGAATTTGCACACACTTCTATATGTATTTTTTTTAACAATAGCAGAATAATCGCCTTTCTCTTCCCTGCAACTGTGCTGTCAGAAAGCTGCATTTTGTCTCCGTGGCAGAGAAGCCATGAGTTGGCCACTTTGCCGTCGCTGCAGCTTGCCGTCGGGAGCTCACTGACGCTTGATGTGCTAGGAGCCATATGGCTTCCTCTCTCCGTTCTTCCTCTTGCTGCTTCCCTGGAAGTTGCGGGTGCAGAAGGACCAGCTGCTGACACCGAGGACAAACACGGATTTTGTTCAACAGAGGAACTATGATGGTGAGAGAGCTTCAGCTGTACCTCGGCTTCCCCCCAAGACGTTTTCCTTCCGGCCACCTCCTGTCCTTAGACTTTCCATAATACACACATGCTCCTTCCTTCTTTTTTTTTTTTGTCTATCTCGTTTTACTTAGTCTGTAAACTAAAGTTCTTGGTTAATATGCGGATTATTTCTAACTGCAGATCAGTTCATTTAATAATTGGCATAAAAGTGTCACACATGGAACAGCACAGAACTTGGCAGCACTAGGCAGGAGGAGGTTTCGGTGCTTAATCCCCACCAGGCACACGGGTTGAGGTGTTTACTTGCACCATTTGTGTGGGAAGGAGAAACCTTGTCTCTTCATGTGGAAATTCCTAATTGCTTTCTTCCTTTTGACAGATTTATGTGTTACAGCGAAATATAATTGCAAGTAACATAACAAAGTAACACTCTCGTGAGCACCTGTAGTGTTGCTATTATAAATAGGACAACTACCCTACAGTGTTGATCATTGTAAGAGTACATTTGTCTGATTTTCTCACTTTTTCTTGCCACACGGGTCACTCCCTTCGTCTTCTGCTTCAGGTTGCAGAAGAATTCCTTCAGTATTCAGCCCAGATGGGCAGCATCTGTTGCCTCACTTTTCTCATCGGTTGTTCAATACTGAAATGGTTATGAGGATGTGCCAGGGGAGGGGTTAGTTTGGGTGTTAGGAAAAGATCCTTAACCCAGCGGGCGATGGAGCACTGGAACAGCTTCCCAGGGAAGCAGTCACGGCACCCAGTCTGCCAGCATTCAAGAAGCATTTGGACAATGCCCTCAGTTACACGGTGTGAGTGTTGGGAGTGTCCTATGTAGGGATAGAAGTTGGACTCAATGATCCTTTTGGGTCCCTTCCAATTCAGGTGATTCTATGTGCTAGAGGCCAGTGAGTACCTTGTAACCTGTTACTTATCCTTAATTTCCACTCTCATGATTTAATTAATCCTTGGATTTTTGGAGTATACTGTGCTTTGTAAAGTTGTCCTCTGCAGAAAGGTGTTGGACATTGTAAAACAAAATAAAATAGGATTATGCCTGTGGCAGCTGAGGAAGTCGCCCATCTGTGATCTGCAACACATTGGGATAAAAGAGAATCTTGGATCTGCTGTGATGCCCACTTTGCTGGTGTGATGAGGGGTTTCGAGTGGATAAACGAGGGAAGGAATTGTCACCTAAGGTTGGAAGCGGTCGTGGAGGCTGGTGTTTAGGACAGCTCTGGTGTCTACCTACTTCACGTCCTGAGTTTTCTTTTGCAACAGTTGACACATTATTCTATTTCCTTGAGCCGTGGTGTTGTCCTCTGTAAAGTGAAAATGTTTCTGCATTTAAAAAAAAAATAAAAATTCACTGACAAAATGCTGTAGGAACACAAAGTTTTGCAGGCACTGTAAAGCTCCTCAGGTTAGATATTATGATGACATACAGTGAATACATTTGCTGTATAGGAATTTAGCACATCTAGTAAATGATGAACAGCCGTCTTTATTGAGGAAATAAAGAAAAAGAAAGGGACCCCACTTGAGGGAGTGAGCAGTTCTCTGATTTAGAACTGTCCAGGTTTCTTCCCTCGCTGTACGCTGCACCAGGAAGGTTTGCAAACCTGACCTTTGGTCCATACTCTGCACCTGAGATGCGGAGTGGTCTATGCGCACACAGGCAGGTCTTGTACTGTCTTAGCTGCTCTGGTATCCTCTGTTTCTTCACCAATAATTAGAGATAGGTAGAGAGGACATGTGGTCCTGATTCAAACTTTCTTAGAGACAAGGTAGTATTCTTTTATGAAGAGAACTGCAAAATATCCCTGCTTGCATTTATAGTACCTTACAGGATTATTTTCCAGATCTCTGAGGTCAAGTCCATTGTGTCTACCGAGATTAGGTTGAAAATTTAGTAAGTCTGAGGCTGGGTGTGATGGTCTAATAAAAGGAATAGTAACAGAGTGCCTTACGATGGCACAAGTCAAAAAAAGCTTTGCTTCTGCCAAATTTTGGTGAGGGGCAGCTCAGACCCGTGAACAGTTTTCAAAATGCTTCCAAAAATTCTGCCAGGGACAAGGTGCTTGTCTGTCTGTGTTAAATTAGAAAAACTGTCGGTGGGAGGGGTTGATGCAGGAGCAATGACAAAAACTGAAGAAATATTTATTAGGAATTGAAAGGATGTCTGCAAGTGTGTGAATGATTTTGCTTCGTGTGGCTCCAGGAAAACTGAGGAGGTACTCTTTACCAGGCAGTGCAGGAACAGGATGAGGGAGAATGGTTTTCAGCTGAAAGAGGGGAGATTGAGATGAGATTTTAGGCAGAAATGTTTTGCTGTGAGGGTGGGGAGGCCCTGGCCCAGGTTGCCCAGAGCAGTGGTGGCTGCCCCATCCCTGGAGGGGTTCAAGGCCAGGTTGGATGGGGCTTGGAGCCCCCTGATCCAGCAGGAGGTGTCCCTGTCCACGGCAGGGGGTGGGACTGGATGGGCTTTGAGGGCCCTTCCAACCCAAACCATTCCATGATTCTATGGTTCTATGACTTCTGTTTATTTAAAATCTTAAATAAATGCACACAAAGATTTCCAAATTCTGCTTGATAAAATGCATACCAAGACTAATAATTAAATGAAATACATCTACTGAAATGTTTTCGTTTTAGGCATGAAAACTTCCAGAAGCTTTTCCACGTGCTTTTACAACCGTTTAATATCACAAATACTTCTCACTGCTTCAGCAAGTGGAAAGAAGAAAAAACGGACATGTACTAATGAGAAGCTGGCAGCCCTGGTGGCTGCCCAGAGACGCTGAATCCTTCAGCTGGCGCTGCCCTTCCTCGTGGTCCCTGCCATGCTGGAGGACTGGTCCCTCCAGCTTGGGAAAGAGGAGGGCAAGGCAAAAGAGGTCAAGAGTGGCCACTGTGATGCTAAGTTAATTTTCAATGCAAACTATTCATTACTAAATTACAACTTTTCCTCACTTCCCTCCAGCAGAGCTGAGCTCCAGAGGTTGGGAATTATGGATGGGGCTTTGAGAACCCTGATCCAGGGGGAGGTGTCACTGTCCATAGCAGGGGGGTGTAACTGGATGGGCTGTGAGGTCTCTTCCAACCTAAACCATTCCATGATTCTATGATTTGAGAGCTGCTTCTTTATTTTTTTTTTGTTCATTATTTTTTTATTTTTTAATTTCAACATTATGATTGTGGATAAAATTTGAGAGCAATGTGAGAGGAGTGGCCACTAACTAAACTTCAATTACTTACATTTTTACATATAGCTACTCTTAAAACAAAATCCATAAACTAATGGAATTATCATAAACTACCATTAAAAAAAGCAATTTAAATAATAAGAAAACATATAACTTGTAAAGTATTTAAACATTCTTCGTATTCTTAAAGAGTAGCTGAGCAGCAGCACTGGGGAACTAAAAAGAAAATTGACTGTCAAAGATGACTGGGGTGGGGGGAGAAAAGAGCGTGTGGGAAGCTATCAGCAATAATCACCTTTTAAATTAAAGGCTGATTTTTCAACAGAAAATGCACATCTGTTGCCTTATTGCTTGCCTTGCGCAATCATTTTGTTTTTGAAAATGTCACACCTCAAATTCATATTAGTATTAGAGGATTTCAAATGTCATTAATTGTAAGGAAAAATTCTAGGTTACAAAGGAGAGCTTGGAAAAATGCTGCTCAAAAGTGAAAAATGAACCTTGAAAAAACTTGAAAAGGGAGGCATTTGAAACAAGCTTTCCACGGCTTGTTTTTAAGTAAAAATTTTTAAAGTCAGTTCAGCGTTAATTTTTCATATTTTTTATTTATTTATAAATCTTGTGTTTACTACTGCTACTATTTAACATTAATTTTGGAAGGGTTTGAATTTGTTGTCAGAATTAGTTAGAATTTATTTCATTAGGCTGAAGTCAATCTGCCGCAACTCCACTGACCTTGAACGAGGGGAGGGCAAGCAGACTCCCACTTATTCTGTTTGCTCGGCCTGTTCCCCACTCATACTCTTTTACAGGACCGTTTTGTCCAGTTTATTTCAACATTTAGATTTTTTCGTTCTCATCTGTGCCATTGTGGTAAATGTGTCATAAGAGGCAGCAAAGGTAGATGTGTGTCAGTATACTTAAAGCTATATGTTTTATAACACGTTTAAAATTGAATTATGTTGGTATTGAAAATTGTCTATTGAAAATACAATACAAACCCTGAATAAATTCTGCTGTTACAAATCATATATTTGGATTGCAGTTGCTGTGAGACTGAGCCCTTACAGATTCTTAAACTTTCCTCCGGATAATTTTAAAGCTTTGCTCAGCCGAGGATTTTAGCTTAAATCTGTTAAACAGAAAGGTCTTAAGATTGTCTGTCAGAGTTTTATGTAGACAGTAACATAAATACTGGGCTTACTCAAATGCTGGCCTCTCTGGAATCAGAGTACCTTGAGCAAGCTGCTTCGGAGCAAGGTCTGAATCTAATATTAAAGATAAAATATTGATTGTTTAGATTTCCTGCTGAGAAATCTCTTTAGCATTTTAATATCAGCGCATGTGTATTTTCATGTGACGTTCTTTTAATTTATGTTTGGTCAATATGCAAAAGCCCTTCTTATGAGCCTCAGAAATTCCTGTCCTTAATTTTAAAGAGACATAGTTTTAGTTCTGTGACCTTTATCATGGCAACAGTGAAGAGTGCATCTCATTCAAAGCATTTAAATGCGATCAAACATAACTTGCCGAGCAGGTAGAACGGGGATTTGTCTCTTTTTGTACTGCTGCTGATAGCAAAACCTTGCCTTTATTCCTTTGCTGTTTAAGCACGATATCAATGTGTTCCGATAGCAGGCAAAATCGGGATTAATCCAAGTGGCCGTGTTCCAAAATCACTGCAAATGAAATTTCCAAAGCAGATGCGTGCTCCCTTTAAATTTCAGTGGAGCATTTCCTTCACATCCTATCGGCGGAAACATTTTACTCTTGGAGTGACAGCAGTATGCAGCAAAGGCAGGGTCGGCAATACGTGTTAATAGTAGTTAAATACGGATTTTTGGGGGCGTTTTTATCATGCTAAGCCTTGCTGTGATACATCTCAACAAATAGCACCAATTAATCATCGCTGGTATGCCTTAGTTTTGGACCATTTACTTTTCTGACACAGAAAATGTAGACTTGAAGACATTTAATTATGAATATGTACTGAGGGATATTTTATTATTGAAATTGAAAAAGACCTCTTTTTCAAAATAACATTTGTGAATTAAGAAGTCTTAGGTATTTTGGTTTATGTACTGTATTGTATTTCCACCTTAGTTAAGGAATTTGTGATGGTAGGTATCTTAGCTAAAAATGGTGTTGTAGAGCACATTATGGGAATGTGACAATTGGGTAACGAGGGGTTTGTAAACTTCATAAAGTGTATTATTCTCTTCTTAGGTTCTTATCTATCCAGACTTTTTATGTTTTTAAGTACTTCGTGATCAGTAAATAATAAATTCAGTTTACTGAGTAGAAGTTTTGTCACTTAGAAATGCTCACTTGGAATATATATTTTTAATTGGCATCAATGGCACATTTCCCAGGGAGCATAACAAAATGGATCATTTAATAGATGCCCGATCTCTCCATCCATCTATCTATCAGCACAGCACATGATGTTTTGACTTTAATATGGTAATTATCTCAGGCTGACTTCAGAGGAAGAAGCTGCCACCCACACAGCAGTGCTTAATTACTTTAGACTTCGGTTTGCCAAGAGAAAAATTGAGGTTTTTTTTGCACATTGCATGGAATTGAAATGATTTCATTGTCATTTTATTTGAAATGCAGCCTGACATCAGCACAGCATCATGGGAAAGAGAATGCAAAATTTCTCTGAAATTCTTAAAATAGGCTGAAAGCTGCCTTATATTTTAATGATTTTCTATAAAGCCTGTGTTCACATTCCTTGAATGTTAATGATGAGCTGCTTCAGCTTATGGGAGGAATTTTTTTTCTGTGAATACATTTCATTTGCAAGCCAATGAATGCGGGGTTTTTTAAAGTTGCCAAAAGCTAATAGAAACTTCGGCATTTTAAGGGCAGGTGACTGTTCAAATTAATGTTTGTGCACTCCACAGTTTGAGAACATAACTAGTGAGATGAAAGAGATAATGAATTAATGGTAGTGTACAGGCAGCTTAGGAATCAAATAAGTAATTTTTTTTGTCATCGACAATCACAGCTATTATCCTGAAAGGAGATAAGAAAGTTGCGTATGTGTGTTTTCAGCAGCTGAAAGCTAAATTTAATATCTATGAAAATCAGGACAAGGCTTTCTGTATATGTTGTTAAACATGCTGCTAATTGATTTGCTGCACAAATACTAGAGGCAGCGTGCTTGAATTAAACACTGAAGGCAGACTCTTGTGCTCAAAAGAGGAGAACTTGACTCCTAGATGTCTTACCCTGCGTCCGCTGAAGACAAAGGACCATTTTGGGATTGATTTCAAAGGCTTTACTGGTTCTTTTGCAACTGCTAATGCCAGCGGCACGAAAATCCTAGAAGCCTAGGGGACAGAAGAGGAGACTGAGCAGCCCAGTAGCCTGGGGTCCCGTAGGGAAAAGCTCTTTGTTGCCAGGGTGGAAAGGAAAAGGATCTGGGCTCTGATGCCTCCCAGTGCGCTCTGTGGGTGGATGGTGCTTTACCGGGCTGTGAATGATGCTGATTAGGTCTGAAAAATATTTCAAGCAATTCTTCTCAAACTTCCCTGTTGTAGGTTTCGGCCAGTGTTTGGGCAGCATATTCTGTGCACATTTCACCTGGCTGTGGATGCAGCATTCAGGGAGGAAAAAGCATGTGCATCTGTGTATGTCAGAATCTCTAACAAATCTTCACATGGTGATCACTGCCAGTCTTGCTGTTATAATTTTACCCTCACCCTGAAAATTTAATATAGTGCCTTCCCAAATGGCAAATAAATAATATGGAAAGTTTTGAAGGTAAGACGTGTCTTCTTTTTTGGTTTAGACATTTGTATAGTAAAGACCAACTGGAATTATTATTTTATTGTCACATACACTTTTCGCAAAAAAAGAATGCAGAGAAGCCTTTTGAAATAAATCTGGTGACACTAGAGAGTTTACAAATACTAGCATATTAATATACAGCTAAAATAATAATAAAAAACACCATGCTGCTAAAGATGTTTAGTATTATCCGCTCACTGCGGGAGTTTATTAGAAACTCCAGCTTTCTTTTATTAAAATTTCAATTGGCTTGGTGAATGAGATCCTATGTTAGTGTCATAAAGTGAGAAGCCAGAAGGAGAGGATATTGGCATTTAAGTGCAGATTTCATTTTGAAATAGTGTGTATTATACCAGAATATTACATATCACAAATATTACATATTAGTGGTGTTAGAAATAGTTGCACTGATTTCTATATTCATCAAATTGTCGTTGTTTTCTGTGCCATCTGGTCGTTTATACATGTCATTTTTAAATATATCCTAAGAGGTTTTTAATATAACTATAAATGAAAAGCAAATACTGCACAGTTCTGTGAAGATCTGAAAAGATGGCTGGCACAGATGATCTCCCAGAATTGGTTTTGGTGTCAAGGGACAAACTTTAAAATAAAAGACTAGATTTTTCTGAACTGTTATAGGCAGGTCATGGATTTAAAATTGACAATTCCATCTTCTTAGGTGTGTGATTTAATAGGAATTTTTATTTAAGACTACTCAGTGTTTTTTTCACTGCATCCTCACTTATGTAAAACAACTACGTGACTCCAATCATTTCCCTCAGCTGGAAATTGGGCCTTTTTTGTTTATTTTTTCCTCCTACTCGACTGAGCTGTGGTGAATGGTAGTGTATAATGGTACAGTAAGCGTTGACAAAGATTTTTGCTGCATATTGGTTGCTGTGTTTCCTGGCATGTTCAAAGGAGATGAGCTAGAAAAGGATAGATGAGTGAGTAGTATGTGGGAGAATGGGTGGGGTTTGCTTATCACTCCTGTTTGCCCTTAGAATCATAGAATCATAGAATGGTTTGGATTGGATTGGAAGGGACGTCAAAGCCCATCCAGTCACACCCCCTGCCATGGGCAGGGACACCTCCCGCTGGATCAGGGGGCTCCAAGCCCCATCCAACCTGGCCTGGAACCCCTCCAGGGATGGGGCAGCCACCACTGCTCTGGGCAACCTGGGCCAGGGCCTCCCCACCCTCACAGCAAAACATTTCTTCCTCAGATCTCATCTCAATCTCCCCTCTTTCAGCTTAAAACTGTTCCCCCTCATCCTGTGCCTGCACTCCCTGACCAAGAGCCCCTCCCCAGCTTTCCTTGGAGCCCCTTTCAGTCCTGGAGGCTGCTCTAAGGTCTCCTCGGAGCCTTAGAGTCCACCTAAGATTTCACATAAGTACCGTAAGGTGGGGTCTATTTTGAGACTGGGTGGGTTTGTGTCTCTGTATATGCACATATACTCAATATAAGTACGTATATTTCAAATCTCAGTTTTATACCTTTGCCTTTCAAGAGCGGATCTGGATTGCTGTTTAATCTGTATTTATATTTTTCCTTACTGGTTTTTTTTTTTTTTTTTTTTTTTTTTTTGGTTTCACGTAATATAACTTTGGTGGTCTCAGCACAGTGACATCTGGACATGTTGCAAAATGGTCATAAATTAGCCCACAGTCTTTCACATGCTGATGTAATTAACTTAAGAGTATTTTCTATTTTATTTTTAAAGAGATTCCTCTGTTCTGTTATTTGCTATTGGATAATCAGTGTTTCATTACTGAGTGAAGTGTTGCTTTAAAAGTTGATGGCACCAACAACTCAATCCAGCTGGAACCTTCCATGACGGGGGGGAAAAAAAATATCTCTCACATCCCCCCATGTCTGGATTCTTCAAGATGCAGCGAGAAGTTTGCACTTCTGCAGCTGCAGTTCTTTCATGACAGGTTCTGTGAATTTTACACATGGCTGCCTCCTTGGAAAATATTTTCCAGATTTACATGTTTACAGCATTGACATGTGAAGCTGAAGCGCCTTCCTTCTTGATTATGGCACAAGTACTCACAGATTGCACACTAACTTTATAAAATCTGGAAGTGGATCGTTTACAACTTTCAAACAAATCCAAGCGCTCTTTGATCTCGACTCCAAGTTTCGTTAAGGGCAACAAATAAAAATAACTCTTTTTGGTGTTTTTCCCTAAATGTGGTCACTATTAACGTAACCGTTATATCTCTTTGGAAAGTCAAGCAACACATTTAAACCATATTTTCTTTCAAAGTGTATGTCCTTGGGAAGGGAAAGATTAATTCAGCAACTGTAGGCACCATTGAGAACACTGTATGGCTGGGAGAGAACATCTGTAGAGGCTGTACGAACTCAGCAAAGGATACCCTCGTCCTTCCTTTATTCCCTCCTACTTGTGTGGTTTGGTTTTCACCAACGTTATCACAAAGTTGGAAAAGAGGAAGAAAAAACCCCCAACAGCGCAAACTCTTTTGAAATCTGTAGTTACTTTGATGCAAATTAATTTATCCCATAGCCTTCAATTACATTTTCCTGGTTCTTACACAACCACCAAACACTTTCAGTGGGTATAAACATTTTTAAACCAAGCATTAAAAATATACGCTGTTGGAAATACAAAAAATCTGCAACAGTTACGGAACACTTGAATTTTAATCTATTGCATTCAGACAGTCTTCATCCGTGATGAGCTTCAAGTCACTCTACTGCCTATAGTCACTATTATCCTTGGCCTATCATTTATTCTATCTTGAGTTATGTTTTAAGGTAGCTTTTTGAATGCTATAAAAGTTTTAAAGGAAAAAAATACAGCTTGCTGCCTGAAGAAATACGCATCATTTATTAACACTGGTGGAAAAGTTATTTTTATTTTTGTTAGACATTGCTGGTTTTGCAAACGTGTGCTTCTGTCTCTGGCAAAGCAGCCTGACAGGAATCCGTGCTGTAGCACCCTCGGTGTTTTCTTCATGTCAGTCACGGTGCTGCCTGAAATATTTTACCTTTATAACAGATAAACTCTGGCACAAAGGACATTAAAAAGCCATTTTCTGTAGTAAAGATAGATTTTAGGAGCAAAAGGCTGGGCACCTCAAAACCAAAACCAGCTTTGGAGAGATGTGAAGTCATGCGGGTTAGTAGAGCGGGTGTTAAATACCTCGTCTGCACAGGAGGAGTGACGTATCCAGGAGCAGCTCAGTCTTTTTGTGGCCTGCTTTCCAAGAGCTGAGATTAGACAAGGTTTGAGCTGGGCCCTGCGTGGTCTGAAACAGCTTTTCATTCAGTTTTGTTTATTTAGATGCATAGGGCCTCCTGAAGGGTTTGTACACTTCCTCACAAGGGAGGAGGAGGAGGAGCAGGCACTGAGATCTTCTCTCTGTTGACCAACGACAGGACCTAAGGGAATGGCAGGAAGATGCCAGGGGAGGGTTAGGTTGGGTATTGAGAAGAGGTTCTTCCCCCAGCGGGGGGTGGAGCACTGGAACAGCTGCCCAGTGAAGCAGTCACAGCCTGACAATATTCCAGCAGTGTTTGGCCAATGCCCTCGAACACGTGGGGTGAATGTTGGGGTGTCCTGTGCAGGGACAGGAGCTGGACTCGATGATCCTTGTGGGCCCCTTCCAACTCAGGGCGTTCTGTGGTTCTATTTGGGAAGTTTTCAGGGGAAGATGATGGCTTGGCTGTGACTGTGGCTGCCTGAAGAGTGAGGCTGGGCTTTACAGCCCGGCCCTGCTGGCAGCGGCTCCTATTGAAACGCTTGGAGGTCTCCAGTCAAAGGCAAGGGTTGGAGTGCAGAGCTCACCCTTTTCTTGGATAAGACAGGCCACAGAAATGAGTTTCAGATGGCCATACAACATCTATCCCTTTAGATGAGCTCCTTGTTAATTTTCTCACACACATACACAAACCACCTGCAAACAGGCAAATGCCTTAAAATATTTGATGCTTCCTTTGGCTAAGGAGAGTGAAAGATTTGGACAGAACCAGAGCTGAGCCTGTACCTTCCCTCCTTCCACTCCCTTTATGGTTAAAAGAGGGCCCTCCCATGCTTTGTGGTGAAAGCTGTGCAAGTATGAGAAAACAGCAAACCAGATGACAGTTGGACTCATTTCTGCATGTAACTCAGGGTGATGTATGGCTGGGATAACCTTGAGAAGCAAGATGAGCTAAAGAAAGAGTGATGTAAAACACAAGTCAACTGTTTTTTAAAAAGTGGCATCATCCTTGTAAACAAGAAAAATGAGAAGCCTGCCTTTGTATTTAGTTATACAGTGCCCTCACGATGGGCTGAGAGGCTGTTTAAAAAATGAACAAAGCAACACTCTGAAGGAAAATGCATTTCTGCATTTCTTCAAGAAAGAATCTGCTTTTTTTTAACACAGCTGTGGTGCTCATAAAACACTTAACAATCATCTCTAAATACAAAAAGCCACGCTATGCACATGCACTGCACTAGACCGCACACAAGCAAGGTGATGTTCCTGTGACTTAGCTTCTAGATTGAATTCCCACCCAGTATTGCTTCATCTCTACGTAGCTTTCTGATACATGGATAATTTTATTTGAAAATGAGCTTTACTGTCTTCTGTATATCTGAAATAAACAGGCCCAACTGTAACTCTTTAATCCGATATCCAACAGTATACAGTTCATAAAGATTTGTGTTACTTCATCAAGGTAAAATCAAAAAATCTGTAGTGCAGCTGCAAATGATGGTTATTTGAAACAGCTGCCATACAATTTCCAAATCCTTTTCCCTGCCGCTTTAATATAGAATTTCTTTAACATTTTTCCACAAAGTAACTTTTTTTACTCTGATGGTAAAAATTCTGTAGTATTATACTCTTGTCCTATTAATACCTGAAAAAATAGCTGTTAATAGAACCCATAGTCTGTGGGCTTTTTTATTGCTAATTGAACATTTGGAGGAAAGAGAATGGACTTTATTAAGCTAATAGGTATTAATATGTTAAAGTTGCTTTTTGAAATTATAACTGCTTGTTTGCTCATAATTAGGATTAAACCTAAATGTACTGAGTAGTGATTATGTGAACGACAGTGCTAAGTGGAGAGAAAGAGAAGAGAGTGTTTTGTTTTTATCTCATCTCTGTGTTCTGTACCCCAGCAGTCACAGAGAGGGAAAGTTTGCATCTCAAGTGCTCACGGTTATCCCTGAGTTGGGATGGGTTTGGGGATTTCTGCAACACTACATCTGCGGAGTTCTGATGCTCCTGTCAGTTTGAGGGCTGAGAACAAAAAAGAAGTTATTTTCTAAAACTTGAAATTTAAAATATGTGCTGCACTTCTGCATCACTTCAGATCCCTCCACCATTCCCGACTTCTGGAGCTCAGCTCTGCTGGAGGGAAGCGAGGAAAAGCTGTAATTTAGTAATGAATAGTTTGCATTGAAAATTAACTTAGCATCACAGTGGCCACTCTTGACCTCTTTTGCCTTGCCCTCCTCCTTCCCAAGCTGGAGGGACCAGTCCTCCAGCATGGCAGGGACCACGAGGAAGGGCAGCGCCAGCTGAAGGATTCAGCGTCTCTGGGCAGCCACCAGAGCTGCCAGCTTCTCATTAGTACATGTCCGTTTTTTCTTCTTTCCACTTGCTGAAGCAGTGAGAAGTATTTGTGATATTAAACGGTTGTAAAAGCACGTGGAAAAGCTTCTGGAAGTTTTCATGCCTAAAACGAAAACATTTCAGTAGATGTATTTCATTTAATTATTAGTCTTGGTATGCATTTTATCAAGCAGAATTTGGAAATCTTTGTGTGCATTTATTTAAGATTTTAAATAAACAGAAGTCCTAGAACCATAGAATCATGGAATGGTTTGGGTTGGAAGTTCCAGTTTTACCCCCTGCCACAGACAAGGTCACCTCCCACTGGATCGGGGGCTCCAAGCCCCATCCAACCTGGCCTTGAACCCCTCCAGGGATGGGGAAGCCACCACTGCTCTGGGCAACCTGGGCCAAGGCCTCCCCACCCTCACAGCAAAACATTTCTTCCTGATATCACATCTCAATCTCCCCTCTTTCAGCTGAAAACCGTTCCCCCTCATCCTATCCCTGCACTGCCTGATCCAGAGCCCTTCCCCAGCTTTCCTGGAACCCCTTTCAGTACTGGGAGGCTGCTCTAAGGTCTCTCCAGAGCCTTCTCTTCTCCAGGCTGAACAACCCCAGTTCTCAGCCTGTCCCCATACGGGAGGAGCTCTAGCCCTTGGATCATCTTCTTGGCCTCCTATGGATTTGCTTCAACAGATCCATGTCTTCCTGTGCTGAGGTCTCTTCAGATGCTAGGAACAGTCGTGAAGTTCTTTAGTGGTTTAATAACATTATGACAGAGTAAGAACATTTATTTCTTTATGTAAAGCCTGTACCATTGCTTAGCCTTACATGTGTGAGTGGTTTCTTTTACATAGCAGAAGTACAAGTGTGTGCCATTATGCAGAGGTATTGCAGATCTGAAGTTATACTGGCTTTCTTTACTAGTGTTTGCATTTGATTATCGTAATTTGGAAGCATCATTCTACTTGGAAGAGTTTCTGGTCATTGAAATCAGCACAGATCATACAGCCTTTATTTATTTTTTGGTGGCCGGCCCAATGGTTGTATGACTGGGAAAGAGAGAGAGAGGGATGGTGGTTATGGCTGTGGCAATGGATGAAGGCTGAAGATGACGTTTTTTGTGATACCCTTGAGTTTGAAGAGAGCATAACAGTACTGGTCACATCTCTTGCTTATTCTCTTACTTTTTCTTTACTCCTTTTTTTGTTTGTAACTTGACAAGGACGATTCCAAACATCCTTTTGTTTTTTTCAGATAAAGCTTAGAGAAAGGATGGTGTGACAGCTAAGGCAACAGAAACTGCTGATTTCATTCTCCTTTTTTTCCTTGGCAGTATTTTTTTCTTTTTTTTTCCAGACTTGAGGCATAAAAAAGATCTTTGTATCCCAGGTTACCTCTCAGCAAAAGGACTGTTATAATACTTACTGTCCACAGTTGAACTTCATAGTAGATTTCAAAGGCCTTGAGATGAATGAGTAGAAGGCAGTTGATAAATTAAATTGTCATCCATATGTCTTCCCTTTCTGCTACTTTATCACACTATAAAATTTTTCAATGAGATATTTAATGCAACTAGTTTTTCTGAATGATGAAACACCACCAACAACATTTTTTGGGTTTTTTTGCTACATGTCTTGCTTTAGAATGGTGAAGAATGTAAGTCGTATAATCTGCTAACAATTAAATATTTGAGTTTGTGAAATATAGGCAGTGTTTTGAATTCCAAGGTACTTGTTAGTGAAAAATGAAATTAGAACATACTTCAAAATCCCTTCTGCATGGCATGGGATGTGGAATGTTATCAGTTTAGCCCCAATGTGAGCCAAAGTGCTCTAGCATTGTAATGACAAACATATTCTCCTCGTATTCTCTTTGTTAGAATGAGTCCAGAGGAGGCCACAAAGATGATCCAGGGACTGGAGCATCTCGTGTATGAGGACAGGCTGAGAGATTTGGAGTTGTTCCGCCTGGAGAAGAGAAGGCTCTGGAGACACCTTAGAGCAGCCTCCCAGCACTGAAAGGGGCTCCAGGAAATCTGGGGAGGGACTCTTGATCAGGGAGTGCAGGGATAGGATGAGGGGGAACGGTTTTCAGCTGAAAGAGGGGAGATTGAGATAAAATCATAGGAAGAAATATTTTGCTGTGAGGGTGGGGAGGCCCTGGCCCAGGTTGCCCAGAGCAGTGGTGGCTGCCCCATCCCAGGAGGTGTTCAAGGCCAGGTTGGGTGGGGCTTGGAGGCCCCTGATCCAGTGGGAGGTGTACCTGCCCATGCCAGGGGTTTGGAAATGGATAATCTTTAAGGTCCTTTCCAACCCAAACCAGTTTATGGTTCTTCATGAGCCTTTTAACAGTGACTGCTGACTTCCTGCTCTCTCTGTGTGGAACTGACTGTACCAAGTGCGGTGGTCTAACCCTAGTCCTGCATGCTGCAGGAAAGGGAAGATGGTAAGTAGAAGGTGGTATTCTCACTAGATTGTGTTATGCTTCTTTGTTATTGCTGCTGCCATAAGCTTCTGCATTTATTTGTCATGTACCAGTTGTTAAAATATTGACCAGAGGCTGCCCTTGTTTCCTAGTTCCTGGTCCTCCCTTTTCATCGCTTCACAGCTGGCTGGATCCTGGTGTCCTGAATTAAATTTTCACCAAGGTGTTGATTCGAGGCAGTGAATACAGACGAGTGTCTTGACTCATGGTTCTCCTGGAAATCCACTTTTTTCTCCTATTTTACCAAATATTATGATGAAAAAAATGTCATAAATGTCATTATGAGATGCAATTGAGAATAGATTCTCTGCAAATGAATTAGGTTCTCCATGTTGTATGACTGTGAGAGATTGTTTCTGAGCTCTTCTCAGGAGAAGATTTCTACTGGTTAGATTCCACTGGGGATTGACTCTGTGTGCTTTTAGTGCGTGGGGGAAGTACTTGAGGAGAAACGGGAAACAGAGCACGGAGATATCAATAAGCAATTATTTCACAGAAAGCAGTCAGAAGTCAAAGCTTCCAAGTGTGGAATCTTGTGAAGCGTGGTATCTATTTAATACCTTTTTGACCAAGTGAAAAAAGCAGCTGTCAGGAATTTTCCTCTGCCTTTCTAGTTTTCTCCAAACAGGAAAATCTCTAGCACAGTGCGCCCCAGCTGGGAAATGCTCTGTGAATTTCCACGGAAAGAGTTAAGCAGTAGCTTCAACTTCTGCTGACTGTTCTTCATGAAGCTGAAGATGACCTAGCTTGACTCTCAGATTTGATATCGTATTTGCATGTTGGCAGGCAGAAAAGTAAACAACATTTAACTTGTAAACTTAGAGCTTAATTAATGGTATTAAAGTAATAGGGAGATATGGATGTAAAATGCCAAGATGCTGTTTTTATTGCACCCTATACAAAGCAGAACTGTAGTAAAAGTAAGTTATTCTACAGCGCAGAGGAGTATACATTATTAGTACATTAATATTTGTGTTTATGGGAGCTTTTAATGGTTTATATGGCAATTAAACATAGAAAAAAAATAAATCCTAGAGACTGCCAAGAATCACAAAGGACAACAAATATGTTAGGGTATAAAGTATAATGCAGTGTATTTCTTAGGATATCCTGAAGACCAGGCAAAAGCCATATTGGGATGTATGTGATGCTTTGGCAGTGTTGCCCGTGCTGTGCACGTAGATTCTGGGGATAAAATACCCAGTGAGGCAGACTTAGCCACAACTCCATCGGTGTAAGCTTTCACTGGCGTAGAGCCTGTTGGCGGTCTTAGTGGAAGACGCCAGACACATTGTCCTTTGGTAGCCATCTAGCCCTGTTCTCGAAGTCAACGCTGTGTCAGAGGCGCTAGCTCGTTGCAGATGAGTCCCTCGGATCTGTGTGTAACGTGGTGGTGACATCACGTGCAGCAGCTGAGCTGGAATTTCTGGGAGAGATTACAATCAGTTTGATTCCAGGAGGTATAATTTCACTTATGCAGCACTGATGTGCATGATCAAGAGCCAGGGAAAAGAGAGAATTAAATCTCCTATGTTTATTTCTGTAGGCATGAGGGCATACAGTGATATAAGGCTAATGGAAATGAATGGTTAATCCCGTGTAATTAAATAACCTCCAACACTTTCCAGTGTATCATTTGTGACAGTCGTAATGCAATGACTGTGCTATTAATTGAGTATATAGAAAAGTATGTACAAATTATCCCAAAGGGTAGTTGAATCAGGTAACGATGAAATGAGAAAGTGGTGTAGAAAAGTGAAGGAGATAGATAGAAAGGAGCAAAATGAAACATCTGGAGTACTTGTGTAACAGCAAGTCACGTAGTTGAACAGGTACTCATTAGGCAGATGAATTTGTGTGTGACGATTACACATTCCTGGTTGTAAGTGAGCAAGTGAAGTCTTAAAGAAAAAATAATCCCCAAACCCCTTCAATTGATTGATTCATTTCTTTGTTGGACAAAATCTCTCGCTTGGTACTGAATGCTATCAGGAGTCTCATAAGGGTACAGAAGATAGATTAGAGTTTACAGTAGGGATTAGATTTTACAGTATGGTCTGTAGAATGTATTTTTTAATCACTATTAATCTCCTTAGGCTTTTTCTAGAAGACCTTTATAAAAATGCTGTAGAAGAATTCTACACAAGTTGAATGCATCTTTCTAGAAAAAAAGAGCACGTTTTTCTAAGCAGTTTTTCCAGCTAGCCTGTAGGAATCTGTGAATAATGCATCCCAAGGAGATATTCCTTGGGATCAGTAATCCAATAAGTGCTTCTATGTGTTTGTATGCACATACGCAAACCGGCGTTGTTTCCCAGAAGGAACTGAAAACACTGTGACTGTGGATATTATATTGCTCCACTATGGACGACGGTAAATTGAACAGGGAGCTTTTCTGGGTTTTTTTGAGGTTTTTATATATGTGTATTTGCAGCCTTCTGTGATATAGAGGAACATCTTGTGGAAAAAGTAGTTCAGCTTTTTGTTTATAATTAGTGAGATTACTAGGAAATCTTCCTGAAATTAAACTGCATGTGACCTTCTCACATACTTTTTCCTTTTAGTGATGTACAACAATGTTTGACCCTAGCTAATGTTTTTCTGTTGTGCCTGAGAGAGAAAAAATGTATGTGCTAGTTTTCAATCCTATAACTAAATTAATAGACTCAGGGAACAATTCATTAAAATTTTATATCTGATTTGTTTGGGTCATAGCTCTATTATAACTTGTTATAAATATCTTATATTCCTTAATATTGCATACTCTATTAACATAACAGACATTAACAACAATAGCCCATCTGGAGCTAGAGGGAAAAAGCCATAATCATTTACCTTGCCAGCTGAAAAATGACATAAAAACCTTATATGTTACAAAAGTGATTTGACCCCTCTCACATGTAATCAAGGAAATTATAAATAATTAAATGGCCTTGGGAGGATCAATAGAAACTATCCACATTCCTTCCCTAATGATCTGATCCTTTTATTTCCCCATTCAGAAATTCGATGAATGGTAGAATAGATTAAAGCCTTACTTTTTTGGTTTCTTTCGTTGGAGATATTGAACAATTCTTGCTTCTTTATGATAAGATTAAGGTAACACTAAGTCTTTAGCTTTTCTATTGAAATTATTTCATGCATCATTCTCTAAAAATATTGACGCTAACTCAGGACCCATGAAAATGTTGAACTGAGGGAGTGTTCTGCTCTATTTGCTCTATTTCATTTGAAAGGTAGGGAGGGTAGGAATGGGACCAAGCATCATGTAATTCCCCCATGGTTGATAATGGTACATCTTACTCTTTCTAAAGGTTTTCTTCATTTGTTCCATGGCATCTCCTCTCCCTGGTATCCAGTGATAGGACATGTGGGAATGGTTCAAAGCTGTGCCAGGAGTGGTTTAGGATGGACTAGAAGAAGCATGTCTTCACTGAGATGGTGGCCAAGCACCAAACAGGCTTCCTAGAGAGGTCGTCAATGCCCCGAGCCTTTCAGTGTTTTAAGAGGCATTTGGACAATGCTTTTAGTAAAGTGCTTTAATATTTGGTCAGCCCTGAACTGATCAAGCAGTTGGACTCAATGATTGTTGTAGGTCCCTTCCAAATGAGATATTTTAGTCTATTCTAACATCTTTTTTTAAAGAGAGGAGAAGCGGTCACTCTGGCAATAGAAAGGCAATGTTTGCATAAAGGAAAAAAAGAAGTCCTTGTGGGAAAAAAGGATCAGAGATGAACTGACATTATTAGAAAAGCCATCAAACACTGGTCTTGAAGACAACTCTCTACAGACTCTGATGGACATATCAATGGATGAACCAGTAGGGACCGTTTGTAGGAAGGTTTATAATTTACAGGAAAGTAAAGAGAGAAATCTTATTCTTTTGGTAGGGTAGTTCCTCATGGGAGAGTCTGAATTGCTAAGTTTTAGATCTGTGTGCTAAATGACATTAGAGGATGATACTGGTTATCTCTTTCTACTCAGAGACTCCCTTACCTTCCCCTTCTTCTACCTGACGGATGGGTCCGGATACGCCTGTCTCCATACACTTGAGCAAGCCAGGAATATTGTTTTATAGCCAGAGTAGTATTTACATAAAGGCCAAAGTAAAAAAACAGACAAACACTGGAATCTTATGTAGATTGGCTGTGGTTCCTTGAAATTTCATTGTAAGTGAATTATTCCTTAGGCCTCAACTCATAGCTAATTGTGCTGGAATGGGTGGAAGTGACATGCCACTAAATTTCTCTCTCCTGTCGTCTGAATCTAATTTAGATCTCATATTCCCAGTGGCGAAACCAGGAGTAGGATGTATATGGTTGTTGTTGAATAAGAGAGTGTGTGTTCATATGAAAAGGAAGGCTGCTTTTTTGATTTCTTACATTTGCATGCTAAACTACGCATATAGTAGTCCTCACATTTTGGACTCATATCAGCAAGCCAAACATGGGAGAGAAGAGCTGAACAAAATTGAAGAACAAAGACTGGTGAAAGTTGCCAAAACACTACTCTGCAGTCATCTGCTACTAAATATCTGATTGATTTTTGACTTCTTCCTAGTAGTTGTGGAAGAGAGAGCTGATAAGATTCTGCCCATCTCAGGCAGTCCCCAGTTAACAGAGCACTGTCAATAATTGTCAGAATACCAGAAATGCATTTAAAGATTTACAACTTCATTAGGGAGGGTGTAAAGAAAGACAATTGCCCATTTTGTTCCTTTAGTAAATGGAGAAAAATGGGGCGGTGATGAGGAATTGTCTGTATAAGCTAGAATAGGTGTTGGTTCAGAGTGCAGGAGTCCTGGTTGTCCTTGACTATAAGGTGACAATCTCTCACCAGGTACTTATGACTCTCTAAAGAATGACAGAGTTGCAGATTCTGACTTTCCTTAACTGTTTAGATGTCTGTACTGTGCAAATGCTAACCTTGGCTCATCAAGTGGCTGAGCTGCACTGAATAGGTTTTTGTACGTTAAAGAAAGTTAGGATAAAGCATTATTAGTAGCAACACTAGAGAAATGCAAGAACTTTTTGAATGTGTTAGCAGATTTTTTCACAAGAAGTTTCTGGGCTTTGAGTACATTGACTCAATAAAATTATATATGAGCCTTGTTTTTACTTCAGGGAAAAGTGGACGAAAGAGCCCTGTTCGATTTTTTTGTGTATAGATGGATAGTTTGATGGCACGATCCTTTTTTATTCTCCACCCCCTTACATGGGATTTACATTTTCTTTTCTCTGAAACTAAGGTGAAATTAATCAGTCAGGCAAAGTGGGGAGTAGCCTTTGTTTTTACTAATGCATTGTAGTGTTAAACAGGTGAAATGGAAAACCTGTTAAATGGGAGGCACAGGTCTTTCATAACATTGTGGTGCAATCAAAGAATTGCAAATACCTCCAATGCAATACAATAATTTCAGGGTGAATTTTCCAATATGTGTTTTAAAACACATCTCAAGCCTTTGTGAAATGGATTTAGAACGTAGTGAAATATTTCTCTAGAATAATATGTTTCTTGATTGTAATTACAAGATGTTGTCACTTTTGGTATTAATCACAGTGAAAATCTTTTGTCTTTAGGCCAAGGACAAGAGTTTCTTGCTTTTGATCTAGTTAGAAAGTACTCTAAAGTTTCTAGTGGCACGCCATTAATATTAATGCTGCGCAGGTAATAGAGTAAATATTAGGGCTATGAATTATTGAAAGTGAAAAAAAGTGATGAAATACTGTTTGTTAGTTTGGTTGTTACCTAGTTTTGCATGTTTGTGAGAAAAGAGGGACCCCTGGAAGAAGCCATCACTTTAAATACCGCTTATGACTTCTGCATTAATGGAATTTTCATTGTCAAATGATATGAATGTTTAAAAATAAATATAAATGCAATTCTTATGCTGAATTGTAGAACAAGAAAGCATGACAATAATTTAACACTGCTACTTTAGAGAGGATGCAGGAGTGTCCTCTACAAATGACTACCCTCCCAAGGAAGTGTTGATTCCCAGAGTACCATCACTCTCTACCATGAGTAACACAGGACCCTTTTCCCCACTGCTCCAAGGTGAACAATGACACGTTTGCAACAGGCTTTCTGGATCATCATCCTTGATGTGCTGTTCATGGAGCTGGTCAGTGGACGTAAGTCTTTGATAGGCTTTTTGTAAGCTTCTCGCTTAACTTTGAAGGAGGATTGTAAGAAAATTCTGTACCTGCAAACTGGGGGAGAAGTGCAGTGGTGTTCATGTCTGCTGAAGTGTAACACAAGGAAATAAGGAAGGATTTTCTTTTCTTTGAGCCGGAGGGAAGGGGGGAATTTTGCAGTTTGCAGCAATTCACAGCCAGTTCTGTGTTTAGCAGAGTGAACAAGGAAAGTCAGCAAGGTCGATGTATAAGTGGAAAGTGAATGAGGCAGAGACTTGTGCCAGCTACTGGACTTTTGACCTGTATATGAACCAACAAAGTAACAGATATTGTTAATTCAGTGATGAAGGATTGCAGAGCAGCCTGGCCCTAATGCCAGAGAGGATCTCACAATCCTTGGTCACTCAAGGACAGGCTGTTAATCCAGAAGATGGTAGTGTAGTTTTAGTTGGCCGACAGTGAATTGATTCCCCAGATCACATTCTTGTTCATAAAATTCTCTGCCTTGTGTACAGTTTTTTTCCACAAACACTTCCAAGGCTTCTTGATGTTGTATGATATCCTTCTCTAGTAGTGGGGATTCACCCTGCATCTGGCCATGATCTTTTTACCCTGCTCTGTCAGTTCCTTCTGTCCTCTAGCCCAGCAGCTCTGTAGGGCAGCATTAGGAAGGATGGTTGAGAGGTACTGTCTGGTTCCTGTCCCTTCCTTGGAGAGGTGTAACGCATTTCTGACAAGCCTATACCCTGCTGCTGTCACAAGCCTGGCTTGCAGACCTGAACTCCAATGGGAGCAGGAGAGAACTGAGAAACCCAAGCGAGAACTTGAGGTTGTGATGTTGCTACCTGCACCAGCCTTCTGCCCTAGGCAGCTTTCATGCTTCTTTCAGAACAGTCTTTTCGTGCTGGTTATTATTTATTTATTTATTTATTTATTTTCACTCTCTTTTAAGAGAGACATTATAGCACTTTGTTATGAATACAAAGGAATAGATTAACATTATCCACTTGGACATCCACTAGCACTATTGCTAAATCAACCAGGGAAACTACTTATTGGTAAGGACAGGTGCTTCTGTGGTGATCCGTGCTTAGAGTTACCTAACCATGTCCAAAATGACTGCTAAAGCTGTAGCACTTACCAGCAGTTAGCAGGGTGTGGTGTCAAAGTGGTTGGAGCTGCTTTCCATATTGTGCATACCTGTCCATATTGCGTGTCTTTGTTCACCTTCTGTGGTCCTTTGTTAAACGTCACCGCGCAAGACGCAGCACTGTACAGGAGACGGAATCAAACCTAACAAAGCTGTTGTCTCTGCTAAGGCTTGTGAGAAGTAGAGATGTGAAGAGACCCCCCGATACTGCTGTGCTGACTTGTAGTGGAGTTCAAAGAAAACTTGACCTGAAGAACCAAAACCTGCCTCAGCTGGGTAGGATGATTGGGCTTCCGAGGCTGATCAGCGAGTAGCAAATCAGTTCTGGGGTCATAGTTAAGGACCCACAGTAATTAAAAACCACATCAACCCAGGGTTCAGGGAATTGCTTAGGTCTGAGAGGCTGCCAAGTGCTCCAAGCACCGAGACAGAAGCCAGCAGGCAGTGCTGGAGCTGGTCAGGCAGACCAGTGGGACAAGCTGTAACACAGAGAGGACAGGATTAAGAAAATACAAGAGGAGTCAGGGCTGAGCAGGCAGGAAGCAGGATCAAGGACCAGAGCCAGGAATCAAGGTGAGCGGCGTGATATTGAGGCAGACAGCAAATTCCCAGAAGGTTCCTTGTACAGACAGCTCTTTGATGTCTCTTGCCATTAAGCAGATGCGTTGAATATGGTCTTTGTTTTCAGTTACCTCTGTCACTATTGACCAGCGACCGGAGGAGCCTCGCTCCAGCTGGGCAGCGAGTTCGTTACACGCTTTTATTTTTGACATTGCCTTTAGTGTGGCAGGACCTGCGGTCCTCCTCGTCCCAGTGGCTTTGTACTGTCTACAGAGTTTGCAGTTCTTTATCAGAAGGGCAGTGAAATTGTTTACCAGAAATTTACATTCTGACCAACTGGGCTGCCTGGACTGGGGAGAGCAGGAGGCATATTCCTCCCTGGCCTATTAGGCTGGTGTCTTTCTCACCTTTGCTCCTTTGCATCGCGTCTCTCTGATTACCTAAGGATGGAGAGGCTGTGATTTTGCTGACTGTGCTGCTTTGGTTCAGCTGTGAAGCAGTTTACTTATAATTGGTGCCAAGGAGTAGCAATCAACTGGAAAAAAAGCACTGGGAAAAGTTGATTTTCTTTCTCTTTTTTTTTTTTTATTTTTTTTCCCTTGCAAAATGTTTCTGTGAGCTGAGGCTTGAAATGAAAATGTGGGTGGAGGGAAGGAAGACGCAGTGGAGTCTGCTTTTCTGTGGTTTACAGTGAAAATCTGCTTCTGGAATGGTGAAGAGAAAGGAAAACATGATGTTTAGCACATGTGCTGCTTGTGCCCAGTTCTCAACATTACTTTTCTTGATAACTTGGGGGGTACAGGGTGTGCAAAGGAACTGAATTCTGAGTTTAAGTAGAAGGCTGGAAGCAATTGCTCAGGTTAAATAGAGACCCTGTCCTAACAATGACCAAAATTTAAGATAGTTCAGTGTTTCGGATAGCTGTGGGGAAAAAATACTTGCCAAATGCTAACAAAGATGGGAATTTAATTGCTCTCTATAATGATGTGTTCCTCATTGGTGGATTGTGGGGTCATTTTCACAGTGATGTGTAGTTGGGCTTTTCTTGATGATTTCCTAGTGTGGTGTTGAGCTTTTAAACAGATGCTGAATGCTCTACCCTTAAAATAAACAAAATAAATTCTCACGTTAACTACTGTTCAGGAGGCAAAACAGAATGCTTTCTATCTAATGCTAGGCTGTGGTCAATAAAGGGCATTATTCGGATTTTGCCAACAAATTTCCTTTTTTTTTTTTTGTTTTCATTTTTCTGTTAAAGCCTTACACTGGCACATGAATACTGGAAGTACACAACTCTGCAGCTTCTCAGCACAGCATGCTTGCTTCAATTTACCATGGGTCATCTCTTGGTTATGGTCATTTTTAATTATTATTTTTCAAGCTTTTAGCTTAATAACATCTTATTATCCAATTTCATCTCTCTCTTGCTACTCGAGTTCTTAAGGTCACCCAGTCCTTACTAAATTTTAATCTCTTATTTCTTTCATGTCTTGCATCTTTTTGCTCTGATTGCCCTCATCAAATTCAATGATATCTTATTTTGTAATCACTAGAATCAATACTAGCATTTCCAGGTCCTTGATCCTATTTTGTCTGAAAGACTCAATTATTAGAAAAAAATTTAGTTCAGCTTACATTTAAATAGAGCAAGTCTCTTGCAATTTGAGATAAAACTACTTAAATAAAAATTACAGTGATGAGAATGATATGCCAAGCTCACCCCCTGACTTCAACGCCTTATCTGGTCTGGTTAGTGTTTCTGTGAAAGTTCTTCCCTTCCCCAGGAGCTTTTTCCATTTTTATTTTTTTTTTATTTTTTTTTTTTCATATATATAAGGAGTTGCTTCTTCTACTGCTGTTGTTTTATGCATCTGTTCTTGCAAGTGCTATGAAAATCACACTTATGTAAATGGAAGACTGATGAAGCTCCAAATAAATGGTGTATCCAAATTCTTTTTCATCAGTATGTGTGAATCTGGAACTCACGGAGTTGTAAACAGTCTTTGGTGGTTGAGTTGCTCCTGCTGCATGTGTGATCAGGAGAGTGAGGTGCACGTGTTCTCGATGGTCATGGATTGTGGGACTGTAGAATAATAGAATAGCCTGAGTTGGAAGGGACCACAAGGATCATCGCGTCCAACTCCTGTTCATGCATAGGACACCCCAACAATCACACTGTGTGTCTGATAGAGTTGTCCAGATGCTTCTGGAATATTGTCAGGCTTGGTGCCATCGACGATGATCTCAAAGATCTCTTGCAAACAGACAATTCTATGATGGACACTGGAACGGCTGCCCAGGGAGGTGGTGGAGTCGCCATCCCTGGAGGTGTTCAAAAGATGGGAAGATGAGTTTCTCAGGGACAGGGTTTAGTAAGTGGATGGGTATGGTTGGACTCGATGATCTTGGAGGTCTTTTCCAACCAGATCATTCTGTGATTCTGTAATATGTTATAGTGAAAACATTTTTAGGTAGTCATTAACAGAAGAGATACTGGAAGCAAGTTCTCTGCCACTGGATTTGTTGTAGGCTTGAAACCTGGATGAGATAGTGGGAAAGGCACAGTCATCTAAGGAAACTTCATATTTCAAATTTAAATCCCTATTCTAGGCCTTTTTAAGAAAACCAGATAAAGAGTTAACACTGATTCACTTCCTTCTCGCTTGTAACACAAATAGGTAGTGAAAATTTTGTGTGGAAACTGGTAGAGGTTTGTAACAACATAATTGCTTTGTCGGAGGGAGTGAACCTCAGACCTCTCCCTCCGAAGCGCAGACCTCTGCTGCTGAGCTGAAGGACTGATCTGCGCGCTGCGAGCAGTGACAGGCGGCTGTTCTCTTTGGGTCAGCACCAGCGGGAGGCAGGAACACAATGTGTTAGTGTTTAAAAGGGTTTCCTTTACAGTTTTTCTACTTTTTTGGAAATAGGAATTATATAAGTCAGCTACAGAGAGGCTCTCTGCTTAGCTGCAGCCGGCGTCATGCTGGTCACACTGAGCCAATTAGGCTTCCAGAAGTTGAACCATGAAACTTATACCGGTGGCTTTGTGCAACAGCCGCAGCGTTCAGCCTGGAAGGGGAGAGGGGAGTGAAATAATTAGCCTCCAGAAATGTGTACAATTCCAGATAGCGCTCAAAATTACATTTCTGATTTTAATGAAAGGTACTCTGGCTCAATAAAATTTAGAGCAAAGCCCTGCTGGTTCAAATTATTACTGCACACCTTAGACCTGGTGAGTTTTATATAGTTTCATGTGGCTCTTTGAACATTTTGCACAGCTTTAGTTCAACTCTGTTGCCCTCCATGTAAGAACCCTTTTATAGACTTATGCAGAGAAGAAATTAACTCCTAAGTAAGAGTATTAATGGATTGGGATTTCTTGTAAGCTTCCTTGGAGATCGGGATGTTTTCCAAAACAGCAGTGTGCTTTTGAATGGAAGAAAAAATTATAGATCTGGTGTCCTTCTGGCTTAATTTAAGAAAACTGATATTTTAATAAAATGAAACGCTACCAGGTCAGGACTGTGACTGCTGTGTGTCAGTTACAGTGGAGTGTATTGAGGAAGGTAGTTCTAGCAGTCCAGGTAGTGGTTAGCTTGCCCCCAATTACATTGTTCTCTTTAAAGTTTCACTTAGTATTGCTGTTGTCCCAGTGTTATTTTTTATCATTCTGCGTCCCACTGACTACAGCTGCAGTGGAGCAGTTTGAGCTGGCAGGTACAGACGCAGGTGGGTTTTTCACTTCTAGGTCATGGGATTCAACAGGTGGGAGGAGGCAGCACTGCAGAATTGCAGTTCATCTAACCCTCTCAGTTTAAAGCCTGTTCAGGACAGCTTTGATGACACATCTGAAGGGAGAGTTTCAAAGCAGTGCTGAAGTGAGATGAGTTTAGTTAATTTCTGTCATTAGAGAAGAAGACAGAAGACTTACTGTCTGCGAGGTTAATGGTAATCAGTTGGATGGGCACAACATGAAGGAAAATACTTCATTTTAAAAAAAAAAAAAAGTCAAGGTTTAGTTTTCTGCAGGCAAGTGCATTAGATGCACTCTTTTTTTCTCAGGCAATCCATTCGTTGATTTCAAGGGAAAATATTTTTTTTATTTCAATACTTTCTAAGTTTGAAATAAAGAAATTTTCAACATTTGGCTATCACATCTCTGAGGAGACAAACACAGAAGTTAAAGGATCTTCAATGCTTGTAGCATTTTATAAGCAAAGCTTTTCTACTGTACTGGTTCTGTTTATGGTTTCCAGAAAATGGATTATTTAATGCCCGTTTTGAAATGATTGCATGTTACAGTTTATAGCGCTGTTGGTTTGTTCTGTGTAGTGTAAATAAGTCATGTGTGCAAAGTGGAGAGACACTGGTGGTCCTAGAGGCCAGTCATGAGGAAATACAGTATGATCCAAGTCCTGGACAGGTAGGAATGAGTTACAAATTTGATTGTGTAATGGGGGTTTGGATTGCTGTCTCCATAAACCTCAACACTTTCTGCTTACCCTTCCCAGTGCGTAGGCTAGCAATCCCTTTCAAAAGCACTGATTATACGTGAGAAGCTTCTGGAAAGGGCCATCATCTTGTGCTGGTCATTAACTACAATTTATATTAAGTCTAACTTTTTGTAGTGGTTCATAACCACTCATCTCTTGGTAGCAGTAATTTATAAAATGCACCTACTGAATAAATACATCAAATTGACAAGATTCCTTTCTCCCAGTACCTGGGAGTAGTGGATGTGATGTTCCCATCTTTTACATGTACCAGCTGGCTGGCCGTGAGCCACTGTAACTTCTAGTGGCCATGGCAGTGACACTACTGACTGATTTCAGCTCCCGCTGCGTGCGTTCGTTGCACTGTGTCCACCCTCTGCATCTCCTTGAACTGTGACACTTTGCTGATGGCTTGAAGAAACGAGCGAGCACAGTTGAGTGGCCTTAACTGCTGTTCAGCTCTGACAAAATTGGCAAAACTGGCAGGTGAAAAGTTAGGTGTCTCCTTACTGCTGAAAATGACAAAAATACACTTTTCTGCCTGATTTTCCACATACTGAGCATGCTAGTGTTCCGTTAGTCACAAATCTCTTCATTATATGCTGCTCCACAGAGTCAGTGTATAAATACATTATAGAAGACAGAAGGATAATTTATATTTCCAGTATTTTTCCTGTATGGATGTGACACAACTCCTGGCTGACAGTAGTTCTGGAACCTTATGAAATACACAATCACTTCTATGTCCATCTGACTGATGGCACTATTAAAATTGTAAGTTCATGTTGATTGAGAAATGTGACTTGTGCAAAGTTATTCTTTCTTCATATCTGGTTGTCGCGGGGCACTGTGTAATGATGTCATTTCAAAAAAGAGACACGTCTGAAAATAATTCTTGAGATATTTCATTATTGCAGCAATGGTGGATAAGAAACAAAAATAATTTCCCATCTGGAGGTGGACAGCGACTGTTATATTTTCAAAGTAAATTAGATATCGATGAAAATGTAATAACAATTATATATCTGTGGGACTGAAGTAGAGTGACAGGACTAAATTGAATGTAGTCAGCACATAACTGCAGAAATGAAAAAAGTGCCAACAAACATTAGCACTATTCCATACATGAATCTTGTGCAAGAGAGGTTGCGTTTACCTTTATTTGTATATATATATTTCCTTTTTGAAAGAAAGGCCTGTTATTTCAATATGGAAAACTTAGCATGAAGTTCCAGTTTGTAGAGCTAATGAGTAGGTGAATGTGAGATGACTCATGGAATTATTCTTGTCTCTGGTGTCGTTCTGCCGGTGTCGTGTGTTTATATTTGATTCTGGTTATCACACTCTTCTTGAAGAATGTCAGCAGTGAGCATCATTTTATTCTATGAAAGAGGGGAAATGGAGAAATTGAAAAGAGAAAAAATTATAGCTAAATGAGAAATATGAGAGATGAAACAACTTTTCCTGTATTTTGGGTGCAGATTATAATCAGTTTGCCTGAGTATATCTTAACTGTAAACCCCTTCTTGCTCTTTTAATGTGTTTGCCTAATGGAGACCTTTGGCCTCTAAATCTGTGTCCTCAAAATGTGAATGTTTTTTTTTTTCAAATGAAGATACATGGAGAGCTGAACTTGCTTTACCAAGCTCTCAAGGAGAAAAGGGATCACAATTGAACACGAGTCGTGGCCAGCGGTTAACAACATTTTACTGGGCTAATGTATGATCTAGTAGTGCATCTTACATTACATTTGAAAAAAGACAATTTCTGCATGCTCTTGCTTTTTAATGAATGGAAACACAACCTCTTATAAGTGCAGAGAACCACCCAGGTACTTCTTTAAGAGGTGCAGTAGCACTCAAGTGCCTCTCTTCTTAGTAACAGATGAAATGCACTTGGCTTGATACATGAAGATTAGCATGGCCTCAGTCTGTACTGAAACAGCGGGTGGAAAAGAAGTATAAAGAGGCAAGAGCAAAATTTGGAGGTGAGAGGTTAGCAGCAGGGACAGTCTCCTTAGTCATGGTGCTACCCTAGAAAAAACACAATAAAAAATACCGTTCTGAAAAACGGATACATCAGTCCTTCGTATTTCAGTTGGAAAAATGAGATGTTTTGGGTCTTGTTTAAAATTCCTATGTAAAATTCAGGAACGTAGAAAATGTCTCACAAGAATCTGATCTCATTACAGTTCACCTTGTGGAACAACCTTTTTTGGTGGGGGTACATTAGGAACTATCAAATGAGGTTGTAGGCTCATGGCCATATCCTGGTTTCTGGTTCCAGGAAAGAGTTTAAATATTTAAAGTACATCTTGTTCATCTAAAGAGAACATGTGCTGTTACTGGATCCATGGGGCTCCTCAGTTGAGAGATACAGTCAGGTTCAGGAGAGGATTTCAGTGCTTGCATGCTTGTCCTTTCCTCAGCTGGATATTCTTGTTCCTTTCTCCTCTGTTGTGACCCAGAGTCTGTATCATTCCTGTGGATTCCTGCCCCCTGAGCTTGTAGGTGCCCTGTGTCAGCAGGCAGCTGCTCCTCTAACCTCTGTGGTCCACAAGCAGGTTCCTTTTTTCCTTTGAATGTAGAATCTTAGCATGGTTTGGGTTGGAAAGGACCTTTAAGAACATCCTGTTCCAACCGTGCTACCATGGGCAGGGACACTCTTCTCTAGATCGGGTTGCTTGCAGCCTCATCCAGCCTGGATGAAGACTTATTTCATGAGTCCTGGGCTCATACAATGAGTCTTAGCAATTTTGAAATACTATATTTTACATTCAGAAGTAAAATCGTCCTGTCACTTGTACTGCCCTCATGTTCTAGTTTGGCTTCAGACTCTTTAACATTCAAAGATAATCAGGGGGAAACATTTCCTATTTCATTCTAAGCTTCTGTATCTGCTTCAGTTTGCTTAAGGCAAAATATTTTCACAGTATGATTGGGAAGTAGAATGTAATAACCGTAAAGTTGTGGTGCATGTTGCAGTCATTCATAGAGTCTAGGAGTGCAGATGACAATTGGCATCTATATGTGCACCCACACGTACCAGCATGCACATACCGACACACACATGCATTTTAACACCCAGCATCCTTGCAATCTGCTAGAATGTACACCCCATTATGCACAAACAGGCTGTTCTGTCGCATGGGATGAGGGAGAGTTGCACTAATGTGTCAGTAAAGAAGCTGATGAGAAATCTTGTGTTCAGGGTGGTAAAAATGTACTTCATAAGGAAATCTCGCAGTGTGGGGGAGAGAACAGGTATTGTGAAAGAAATAGGGAGGGGAAAAAGGGTAAATTCCTAAATGTGCTGTGTGAAATGCAAACAAGTGGTGGAGATGTAAAGACTGTTAGGAGTAAGGTGGAAAAGAGACAAGATGGTAGGAGAGAGGGGGAAGCAGAGCTGTTAAGTATCATGAAACAGTTGAGGAAAAAAAACCCTGCTGGCAGGAGAAACTGAAAGCATAAGGGAATTAAAAGTATGAAAGTGGTTGGACAGGGAGGGGTTTGCGATGGTGTGGCTGAGCAGAAAATGGTGATGAAGGAGTGGAGTTGAGAATGAATATAAACTAAGAGGGAATATCTGCAGAGGGAAAGCAATAGCACACATACTGCTAACATTTGGGCAGTTTTGGTTTATCGTATTAGATTACCTGCATTTCATAGTCTAAAACAAGAGCCTGCTAACAGTGAGAAGAATGAGATGAATTAAAGAAATGGAAAATGTAATGAGAGAAGTGCTGTAGAACTGGCTGAAAGCCAGAGGACCGGCTCGCTCTTCTTCACAAGGATGATTAAGTGCAGGAAACCCTAAAAGCTGCATCGATGTCTTTGATGCTGAGCAGAGTTTTCTGTCTCCTTTTTTCTAGAAAAGAAATAAGTCAGGAAAGAGTATGAATAATAATTTGTTGTTTGATTTACATATTTTTGTCAAATGTCTTTGTCCTTTTCATGTTTGTTTGGAAAATTTGACTACAAATTATTTACAAATAATAAACCAATCCTTATTTTCATAAGCGTCTGCACTAATAACATTCTTACTTAGTAAAATGAATTAAACATGGCCTGCATAATAGCTAAATATTTGTCATGGTAATGTTTTTTGTTAGAGATGAATTATTCTGAAGCACTCAAGTCCTCCAAAATAAATCCCAGACTGTGTTAGTAGAAGGTAAAACAAAAAAACGGAGAGGACTGTTATTTTTTTGCAGAGGCACCATAAGGAATGTAGAACCATAAGTAAAGTTTCCCAACCTAATCTCATATAGACTTTGCTCAAAATATTTGTACATAATTGTGTGAACAGGAAAGCTTGTGCAATGTAGGGAGCTGATGGTTTCTGACCACTCACCAGAACGGATCCAGGACATTTGGATGTAAAACCAGCAGCCAGGTGATGCGCTTCGGTTTTGAATGTGTGCTGAAGTTTGTGTTCAGTTCCATTAATAAATGCATACAGATTTTGAAAACTAGGTCATCAGTGGGACAGCACCTCTTTATTATGATGTATAGTCTGCATGTGTGAACAGCCGAAATAATTTTCATGTGTGCCATGAATCATAGCCCTATTTTACCCTTCGTTTTCACTTTTTCCTTATATAAGCAAACTCCTATTGATTTTGAGCAGATTTTACTTGAATGAGGGCTGAGGAGGGACTGTGGTATTTGGCCCTAAGGATTTTATAACCTAGTATGAATCATAAGAATTTGGAGACAATATATTTTAAAATTATTTCCCCTCAAGTACATTACTACATCTTGCGTGTTCCTAGGAGCTGTGTGAATGTTGTTACCATATGGATAAACAAACTCTTTCTCCCATTCCCCATTCACTCATTTTTCAGAGCCTCCCTAGTTTTCTTGGCAGGTGGTTGTTGCAGAAATACTATTGATGGGGGCCCCTCAGCCCGAGCACCTTGATTCTGCCTGAAGAGCCTGGTATCTGGCTGTTTATTTATCCACAGCCTTCCTTTGAAGAGAGCCCCCCTTGGTATAAATCCTGACAGTCTACAGCAAGGCCTCAATCTTCTTTCTCCTTGTGATGGAGTTTGTGAACAACAGCAAGAAGTCAGCTCTGTCTCCCTTATGTCTCTAGAGTTTTTAGAGCTCTGAAAATACCGAGAGCATGACCCTCAGATATAGATATATTAGTTTTTTTTTTTCCCCTGGAAAATGAACAAAGAGGAACTTGTCAATCTTCTTGAAAGCAAATTCTGGCAGGGAAACTACGGTCTGCAACTGTCATTGGGCTAAAGGTAAAAATGTGGCCCAAACGTGAGGCACAGTGTAAAGCAGGGCTCAAATTAATGCAAGAAGTTGGTCTAAACATTTCTGACCTTGTAGAATGGCTTCTGTGAAACAGGGTGTAAGTGTACTGTCAGTTACGGTGTTCTGCTCACAAGCCTTTCCACCGGAAGCCGTACACCTTGGGATATTGGTGACTCACGCTATCCTAGTATATGGGAGGAAAATAGGTATTTTTGCCTCTACACTGGAGCCTAATAGGTCTGCACAGTTTTACACTGACTTGGAGAAAGCCAAATGAGAGGACAAATTGCATTTTAAATTACCAGATAAATAAAGGTGTTTCTGGTGCTTAGATGCTCACTCTTTCACAAAGAGATTAAAATGATGATTCTGATTGGCTCAGAAATTCCTGTAAGTTTGGTTTATGGATTTTTTTTTTGGGGGGGTGGGGTGGATTTTTTTTAACCCAGGTAAATTATAGATCTAGATTTGTGGTTCTACATGGATTCTTTTAAATTTCAATAGAATGTTGTTGTGCATTAATTGGAAATATATGCTATAAGCTCATTAGGAAGTGATTGAGAAGCAAAATAAACTGAAGAAATGAATGAAGATAGCAACCCACTTTTAGCCTTATGACTTGGAGGTCAATTTAAGAGTACAGTGAATACTTGTAAATTGCAGATACAGGGGGAGGACATGTTGTTACACTGAGAAAATTATATGGTTTTGAAAAAAGTGATTGCCATTCAAAAAATGAGAAGGGAATCTAGTGTACTGCTTGCTAATCAAGTGTTGCGTATTTGTAGCACTCAAATTATTTTCTTTAATAGCTGTGCAGAATATAGCTTCTCAGATGGTATCTAATATGCAAAACAATGTATTATAAAAATCCTCGAACCTTTGGCATAATTATTTCTGATAGCAGATGTAGATACTGTATCAGCATAAATTAGAGCATTGTTCCAGAATGCTGCTGCATTTAAAGTTATGTCAGTCAAGGGCAATATTAGAGGTTGCTTAGTTCCTGGTCTCATTGGACAGAGTTATTTCCGGAGATATATTCTTTTTGATATAGCTAAATAGTTTTCCAAATGCTTGGTTTTTAGCTATAATTAATCCTTTGAACATCTATAGCTGTTCCATTAAGAATCTCGTAACTAATGAATAAAACTTGACAAAATCCCATCGGAGTTGCATTTAATTTATTAGCTTTAAAATTCGAATGGAAATAGCTAGGATTAAGGATTATTAAGCTTACAGGTCCATAAGTATTGCATCCATTGTACGGATGAATAAACTGAGGCAGTGGGAGGTTAAGTGATAAAAGTTGTAAAGAAAAGTGAGTTAGAAAGGCAGGAATGGAAGCCAAATCTTCAGTCAATGCAGTTGTGCTATATGGAAAAAAACCTATGGATTTTCACTGTTTCATATACGCCAGAATTTATTTCCACTTGAAGGATTCAAGACCTAATTAATTGAGTTTTAATGGCAAGAATGCCATTATCCCTTCGAAAAGCATAGACATTGCATCAGAATTGTCCTTTGACTCAGTTTGTTTCCTTGTCCCTTCTTTGTGTGACATCTTGGAGCAGATGCGGCGTTTTCTTTCCTTAGAAAAAACCCCAAAGTATTAATTCAATCTAAAACTTCAAGGATGGAAAAGAGTTAACAGAAACATTAATAAGTACAACCTTAATAGGATTTGAACTCGCAACCTTTGAAATATGAATTAGAGATTTATCTGGTAGTCTACACAGTCTTTCATTAGCAGCCGTGGGAATTTACAGGTGTTAAATTAGTTAGAGAAATGCTCCGCAATTCCATGAATGCAATAAAAACATAATGAGAACTACAAGGAAATAAATTAATTCTAAAAAAGAAATCTAATATAAGGGCAACAAAGTTCAAATAAAGCCTGCTCCCTAGTTTCTAACAAGATCTCTGAAATGTCACCAATATTAGACTTAATATTGCGTTGTTATGCTTCACTTGTTGAAATATTTTCATTATATGCAAACTTTAGTGAATTTTTGGCCTCCTTCTCTCTAAAAAAACTCTCCTACATTTTAAATATTTCTGTGTAATAGTTGCCCTGTTGAAAAGATACTGTAGTTTAATAGGACAGAAATATAAGACCCTGGCCTGAAGCTGTAGCTGCTCGCAGGTGTTGATAAGCCAGGAGAGGAGCAGCGCAGGTGAAGCACAAAGAACTGCACCTGCGTTTGGTGGGGAGGAAGGAAAATGGATCCACTAAGTCTCATTTCTGGTTTAGATATGTGACAACTTGAAAAATCTTGCCATAAAACAGTATTTTCACTTCAAGAGAATTAAAATACTGCTATCTCAGTTGGCTAACACACAGATTTAAAAAACATGGAATCATGGCATGGTTTGGGTTGGAAGGGCCCTCAAAGCCCATCCAGTGCCACCCCCTGCCATGGGCAGGGACACCTCCCACTGGGTCAGGGAGCTCCAAGCCCCATCCAACCTGGCCTGGAACCCCTCCAGGGATGGGGCAGCCACCGCTGCTCTGGGCAACCTGGGCCAGGGCCTCCCCACCCTCACAGCAAAACTCTTCTTCCTAATATTTAATCTAAATCTAACCTCTCTCATCTTAAAACCATTCCCTCTCATCTTGTCCCTGCATTCCCTGATCAAGAGCCACTGACCAAATATACAAGAGCTCCAACTTCATGGTGTGAATGGTTTTTGTAGTATGTGTTAGGGGTCTTAATTTCATTATTGCAATTTTAGATCTTGCATTCACTTTCTTCCTTTTAAAAAACCCAGAAGCTCAGGTGTAAGGCATTTTCAGTCAACAAATGCAGAAATCAGTATCTCAGTGAAGAAACTTGTTACGGAGGTTTCTAGATGATAGCTCAGAGACTGCGTCCAGGGCGTCAGCGAATCCGTACTCTACACATCCTTGGAGGACTTTTCCTACATCGCTCCCTGCAGTGTCCTCACCCCTGTGTTAGTGCTGGTCTGTATTACTAACAACAGTTGTAATGAAGGAAACCAATTGCGCTTTTCACTTAATGGAGAGAGCAGTTTCTTGGCACGCGGCGCTGCAGGGCAGTCACTGCTGAGAGGTCAGCATAGGCTGCCAAAAATCCAGTCAGTACAGGTGTGCTGGTAATGACTGTGGTCTCTGTCTTTTGACATAGAAGAAAAGGCTGAGCAGTGAGGTGGAGGTAGTACAAAGCTCAGCCTTACTTGGAGGAGGAGGATGGGAAAGATGTTCCTCATGTAATGGAGCTTACATTTAATATTTGTTTATTAAATCTGCCCGTGTCACATTCTGAATGCTAGAACACGGTCTGTAGAAATAAACAGACCCAGTTTTTCAAGAATCTCAAGCTGCAACGTGATTTGTTCTCCTTGCCTTCGCAGAACTTGTGAGACCCTAAACATTGTAGAAATGTTTAAAAACCCATCAAAACCCCACAAGAGATTCAGCACAGGCTCTGGTGAGGAGAAAAGTGAGAGAGTGGCAAATTGCTGAATGACTTCTGGCTTTCTTGACTGGAGGAGGTGGAGAAAACTCCTGCATTGTGATAACCCCTCCCTTGGTCTGAAGTACTTCCAAAGCATCCCTGATCATTAGGGAATGAATCACAATTTCAAAGTCTTTCCTTTGAATATTCTTCTAGAAAATTGAATCAAATGGAGAAAAACCAGATACAGTTAGAACAAGATACAGGAATTTATCCTGTGAGTTTCCTGTCTCCATGAGTTCCTGAGCATCACTTAACTCAACTGAGTTGAGCAGAATGATGGTCGCTGACTCTTGGAAGAAAGTGGGGAGGAATACCTGGCTCTTTAAGAGAATTCTTTTCCCCAGTGAGTAAAAGGAGCCTCTGCTGCCTGGAAGCTCCGCTTGCTGTGAGCGAGCAGCTTTCGTTGTTGATGGTGCTTGTCTGGCATCACTTCCAACAGCTTTTACTTAAATCAGTGAATTCTGATGGATTAGTTATGGGACATTTATATTGGGGGGATTTGGACTGACTGTCAAGTTAATGCCTGTTGTTATGTGTGGGTTTTCCTTCATTTTATGTTAGTTGTCTTGTTTTCTAGCTTTTTCTCTCTGTTACCATCTATTTTATAATGTGATACATCTTCAGAGTGGCATCCTGTAGTAAATACAGGACTTGTTGGCAGCAAACACATCGTAGGTTACAGTTGCTGTTAACCTTGAATTCAGTTGTATTGTCTGTCTTAAAATGGACTAGAAGTCTGTTCTGGTCCTTTGGAATTGCATTATTTATTTAAAGTATATTGTCTTTATATACTTAAATATATATTATTTATTTGAACATATATAGAGTATACGCATTTTAATACATTTTGGTAAAATACTTGGGAAATAATGACATTTTGTGACTTCTTATAATTAGGGATGAAACATACACTGCTCCTTCATGCATTATTTAATAAAATACATCTTTTTCATTTGTTATATCGGTCAGATAATGGTATCCAAATAATTCAGAATTCATAGGCTTTGCATATAGAGTATTCTTAATTCGGAGATCTAAGACTGCATGGTTTCATTCATTTAAAGCAGAGCTATAGACACACACGTAGCATTGTGTGAAAGAGATGAGGAACGTGTCTTAATGTTTCAATTCTTAAGAAAAAAAATAAATGACCATTACAAAACACAAAATAATCTGGACAATCCTACGAGTCCTGTCTATTCATATGTTACTTATTTTCTCCAAAACACTTAATAGTCACTTGAAACCTTTAGGATTGCCCACACTTTCTAGAATTAAAATAAGTAGCTTGGGAAGTCAACCAAAAAAATACTTTAAATGCTTCAGTTCTTTCTGGAGTGCATTTTGTACTCCAGACTTCGAGTTAGTTTCTATTACTTTGCTTCATTGCATTTCACCATTTGGAAATACATCTTTAAGCCCCTTTAAAGGCTTTTTGGGTTCCTCGCACAGTTTTTAGTTATCTGTTAAGTAAGCGAGAGGCTTTGAGCACTTCTGCATTTTGTCCTTTCCAGGGGGGTGATGGAGGAGACTTGAAAAGGATGCAAGTGTGTGATGTCTGCAGTACTGTGTCATGATGGATCTGACTCCTTTCTGTTGCTCCATGTTGTCTTATGCCCAGAGCAGTGGTGGCTGCCCCATCCCTGGAGGTATTCAAGGGTTGGATGGGGCTTGGAGCCCCCTGATCCAGTGGGAGGTGTCCCTGCCCGTGGCAGGGGGGATTGGAACTGGATGGGCTTTGAGGTCCTTTCCAACTCAAACCATTCTATGATTCTCTTCTGCACGTCTGTGTTCAAACAGGAAACCTAAGGAGAGCTGTGTCGTGACTTCTTGCTGTAAAACATGACCTCTATACTTCCTTCTTCTGTAATAAAATATTAGAGGTTTGTTTTTTTTTTTTTTTTTTACCCCATACTTGGACTAAATGACAGAGAGTTTCAAGTGACCTTGTGTCCACTGTTGGGTCACCCCTGTAAAAAGCAGCTTCACTGTGGTGTTTTGTGGTGTTTTGCTTGGCAGGGTGTTTCTTAAGCATTCCACTAAATAATATTTAACATTTAACAACTTGAATACAAATTATCCCCTCCGTGACAGCAGTGCAGACCCAATGGCTCCTGTTCTTTTCTGTGTTTAACTGGGTGGGACAGGCAGCTATTCACTGCTGCTCTGTATTTTTTCCTGCTGATCATCTCTAATTGAGCTGGGGCCTTCTCCCATATAATCCATCACGCAGGTATGTTAATTCGTTTCATATAAAGCTTAGCTCCTCGAGATGAGCTCAGATCTGCCTTCTGAACTCAAGCCATTAGTCAGCCTGTCTTATACCTGGGAAATCTCTGGTTTTAGTGAAACCTGTCATACTCTGCTTTTTGTTTCCTGCACTCATTTTCCTGTTCTCTTGTCTGATATTTTTAATGTGGTTTTGTTTTATAGCTAATATTATTGCCCTTCACATACACAGCTTATATTTGATTTACTTAAAAACATTTTTGTTTCATTTTTATACATGCATCTTCATTTCAAGGTCCCCTCACCTGTTACCTTTGCAAGAAAACATTGATTCACTTTTTCCTTCTAATATTGTCTTCTTACAAACATTTAGTGCTAGCGTACTGTTTTGTTTTGATCCTTTGGTATTTTTGTATTTCCATTTACGTTCCTGAGGTGAATGCAGGTGTGAGCTGGTGAGTCCTAGTTGTATCCAAACTTGGAGATTGCTCTTCCTGTCTAGCAACTCCGGCAAGGCATTTGATCTTGTAGCCCTTTCTAAATATGAACACATAACCATAGAATCATGGAATGGTTTGACTCAGAAGGGGAGCCAAAAACCCATCCAGTTCCACCCCCTGCCGTGGGCAGGGACACCTCCCACTGGGTCAGGGGGCTCCAAGCCCCATCCAACCTGGCCTTGAACCCCTCCAGGGATGGGGCAGCCACCACTGCTCTGGGCAACCTGGGCCAGGGCCTCCCCATCCTCACAGGAAATAATTTCTTCCTAATATATAATCTAAATCTCCCGTCTTTCATCTTACAGAAGATAATTTTGATGCAAATGAGTTGTGTCTCTGAATCCCGGTATTACTGTGGGAAGGATGTAGAAAGCACTAGGAATACTACCCAAAATTTCTGAGATGTCTCGGCTTTTCTTGAAAAAGAGTTGGTTGCATTGCATGTCCCTGTCTCAGTTTTCCCACTCCTGGTCAGAGGCAATGTACTTCAGAGATGTGAACCTTCTGCCTCTAATAAATGAAGGCATGTGCATTACTAACAGCATTAGTAGACAACCAGACTCTTCCTTCCAGGAAAAATAAAGAAATGTAGTTCTGGCTTTTAAAGTGTGTGTGCTCCCTGTCTCTCAGTCTTTGTAAAGAACACGAGAGATCTAGAAAGAGCCATTATGTAGAACAGCTTGGTATGTCTGGTAATGATACAGCAAGGGCCAAAAAATCAAAAATATTATTTCTTCAAGCAAAACATGCATAACAACACCGAGGCAGTTACTGGAGTGACAAGTACAGGTTTTGACTTATTTTTGGATGAATTTATCCTACATTCCGAAAGGTCCTTTTAGCCTGCAATTTAGCAGGCTCTTGCACTGGTCTGTGCCTGGTATAAAATGTTTTTGTGCAGATTTGGACTAAAGAGGGAGGACAAAAATAAGGCAGGTCTCTGTTTGCTTCCTTCAGCGTGCAATATCTGGATTAACTTATGTAAATGAAAAAAGTACTAAATGGATTATTAGATAAGCAATAGGATGTACAACAAATACAGCCCAGTGTGGTTCATGAGGAATTCTGTATGGTTTTTTTTTTGGCCTGGAATTTGTATGCATTGAAAACATCCCTTGGTAGATGTCTGGAAATCTTGACTTTCAGATAGCTGGCTGTCATGCTTCTTTGTTCAGTGCTTTTAAAATAACAGCTTAGTGTTCCAGCGGTGGTGTGGCACACCATATCTTGAGGTAGTGAAGGGATCTCCTTCAAAGATATCAGTCCTTTCCATGCAAAAAGTTAATATTTTAGTGTGATGTGCAAAACTGATGCATCGCAGTCCGTAAGTCCAATACTTTTTTTTTTTTTTCCTGGCAAATATACTTCCTCTTTTTGTAAAGACCAAGAAATTAATGAATGATTTTATTCTTCCCCTTTGCAGCCTGCACAGGGTAATTATGTATTATTAATAATGCAGCAGTACAAATGATATTAAATGAACTACATTTGTTAATGTAGATCTTATCCAACTGCTTTTTCCATCGGTGGACTGTTTCTCATCAGGGGGTACTAATTAGATATAATATGTGGAAAGACGGGACAGAAATCCAATCAGATAAATAGGATAGATTTGGAAAAATCCAAGAAGGAAGAACACCATTTAAGATTAGAAATGTATTATTAAGAGGAGAGATGAGAATTTATGGGGGTTTTGCCTTTATTTTTCATATTTCATGGTCATTTGAAAGCTAGAAAGTATCCACTTTGGTTCTGATAGGGCTATAAAGGTTCATACAACATTTCATTTGTCAAAGCTGTAATGCTGTTTTCTTTTGGAGTAATAGAAGTGCATATCAAAGCTATCAAAGTCTTTGCTGTATTTGCTCTTGCATTTATTCAAACTACTGCGTTGATGAAAATTAGTGATTGTTTATTGCTGTTAGAAAGTGCTTTTAAAAAATCACTAGCTTCTTGATCAAGTTTACTGTCTTGTTTGAATAACGACCTCTTAATTTTTATAGATATATTGTCATATATTTAAATGTGGTTTTACAATGAATATGCATGCATAATGCATAAATAGAAAGGATTTGTTCTGCCTTCCTATGAAATCAATGGAAAAATTATTGTAGCTTTCAGAGGCTGCAGTATGAGACCAAGTAATCATTCTTATTGTTAATATGCACTTGAGACCCCGTCCATATCGAAATGAAACCAACGTAATCTCATTTGTAAGCAGGTGGTTGCACCTGTCTTCATAAGACAGAAATTAAATTCATCTCATTCATTAGGCAGTTTACTCCACGTTTGCGTTGTGTCTCTTATTACCGGAGTCCAGTGGTTCTTGTTTGCTGTGGGACCATGATCATCCAGCTACACAGTTTTCATGGTGTGAATGTTAGGAGTGTCTTGTGTAGGGCCAGGAGTTGGACACAGTGATGCTTTTGGGTCACTTCCAACTCGGGTAGTTCTGTGATTCTTTCCCTGTCCTTTTTATAGGCCTTCTAAAACCCCTAAAGATGCCCTTCTGTCTAGAGCCTTGCGAAACAAGGTGCTTGTTTGACAACCCAGGGTAGCAATCTTGACCCTGTGATGTGCAGAGGTTTGTGAATGACCAGAGCAGGCACTGTTTAAAGTCCTCTAGCAAGCTGGATTGCCTTATCCAGTTTTAAAGATGATCAGTTCCAGGACTTTATATTCCCTCCACCTTTTTTTTCCTCCCTGGTTGCATGAAGGAACACGAGTCATGCCCTAACGAGCCTTGCATTGTACCGTTACAATTAGCCGATACAGAACGAGGAGTGTTCGTACTGGGTGAGGGACGCAGTGATGCAGCCGCAAAGCCAAGCCCTGGGCTCCACACCCAGCAGCTCTGTGGGGCTGGGATGGCTGGTGGGACCATTGGTAGGGAATGTGTTGTTACAGACGGCAGCCTTGGGAACCATGGAACTGTTCCTAAAACTCTGCACAGAAATATATAGATTTGGAACTGTTTACATTTTAATACGACTATTTCATGTAATTAAAGTAAACAGATAAACAGATCAATATGTTGAAACACATGTATAAAAATATAGATAGACATATTGCACAAAAACCTTAATATTTCATCCAAATGAAATACTCTATTCCAAATATGCCCCGTAGGAGTTTTGCTCAAGGCTATGCTTAGGTATACTAAAAAATTCCCGATAGCTAGTCACGAGGGAAAATATGTTCTCTTACAGATAATTGCTACTGGCAGCTAGAGACCTAGAGAATTTGATGTGCAATAATGTGACCTGACTATGTATTAAACTTTTCTGAAGGACGTGCGTAAAGAAATTTTATATGCGTCTCACACACCTTAGTTTTTTTGGAT